>CM057346.1:453582198-454854833 GCA_030015575.1 Agapanthus africanus | reverse complement strand
AGAATATGATGCATCTTGAAGTGAATTTGCACAAATTCTATCAAGTCGTATTCTTAGAAGACCTTAATGAGGTTGTAGTCGTCCGCAGCCACATTAGCTACGTTAGGTGTTTTCTTTTCTTTTTCGCGGGGGGGGGGGGGGGGGAGTTGGGGGGGGGGGGGGTTATTTAAGTGGGGGCTTATTTTAAGTGGTAGTAGGCCCCACCCCCAGCGGTTGGGTGAGGCAAGTGCAGCCAGGGGGCAGCGCTCGCACCCAACCACATTAAATTCATCTTAGAATTGGTAAATTTTTTTTCCAAAAGTTACCATTTTGCGGCACATATGGCATTGTTTATTAACAGCATGTTCTGGTCCATTCTGCACAATATATGTTTGTAAATTTTTTTGGTAGATTACACATCAGAGTATATATTGTATAAACTATACACCTATATAAAACCTCTATGGCTCTACCATTATAATTCAAATCTGTGGGGGTTGACAATCTCATGGCCCAATTTCGCAGACAGGTATAATACCACATATATGTAGATCCCATGTGGCATATTCTACGAAAGGCATCGAGTGTCTATATCTCTTTTCGTATAAGCCCATCAAATTTTGAAAACTGCAATAAGAACATTCTGGAGAAAGTGCTTTAAATTGATAATTTTAATTTAAGCCCTTGAAGGTAATTAAAAAAAGGGTAGAAGTATCTTATAAGATCTAAAATTGTCATTAGGATAACTTACCCCTATGGTCTTCCTTCCCCCCCCCCCCTTGCCTGTGACTAGTACCTATAATATATCTTATTAATGCATTTTAAAAACTGTAATAATTATTATCGTGGTGCAGTTTTTTCCGATTCACACTAGTTGACTAAGTGGGCTTTTCAGATGTATGGTGAGCAGGCAAAATGCGCTATTTTTTCGCTAAACTGATACTCAGCTCGTCATTTACTTTATCCATAGTAGTGTTAAAATTCCGTAACCTTGGTTGTTTCTAAACATGGGGGGGGGGGGGGACCAAGGCGATCTATTGGTTCCACACTCGGTAGTTAATTCAGCTATATCATTTCAGCAAATTTTGTTCCATTTATTGAATTTCCCATCTTGTCATCTCCATAGGTGAGTCTAAGAGTAAGCCAACATCAGAAGATAGAGAAGATGCACACATGGTTTCTTCAGGCGATGCCATGTCTCCATAAAACCCTGGCTTGTTTTTCTCAGAACATGGTGCCGTCATTGATGTGGCAGTCACAGTCCAGCTTGTTTTTAGTTGGGCCCGCTCTCGGCCTTGTTCTGATAAGAATTCTTAAATGTGTTTTGTGGAATCAAGACCAGAATCTAAGTGTATAGCGCGCCCGCAATTCACCCAGGTTATGCCTTCTTTTGTGGCAGCTTGTGGTGTGGCTTTATTTTAGTGACAATGAAGACATTTCTTTTTTCCAAAATTGTAGCTATGTCGATGCTGTAATATCTGTAGTTTGAGGGAATCTTGTTTGCATTATTTATCAAAAACATTTTTTGCCTCTAGTTTGTCGGGGATGCCACTTTCTTTCTGGTGATGCATACCACTGGCTCTTTTCCTTTGTCATCGTCTGGTGATATATGCGGCCGTTCTGTTTTATCCTTTGAATTATGTTTCTAACCCAAAATATTTGATGGTTGTAGTTTAACCAGAATAGTCAGCTGTGATAGCGTGTCTTGTAGAGAACCATGACAGATATTTACATTATATTTTACTCGATTCTGATAATATACATCTAAAATATTAGTGTGCTTACAGCCTTCAACTATCAGAGAAAAAAATCAACAAGAAAAAAAAATGATATATGTTTTAAAAATATTTATGAAGTTGAGGTCTATCTGTGAAGGAGATGCATCTAGGAAACAATTCAACTTGGCTTTAGTGTGATCACAGGAACAGATGATAAGATCGCAAAATTATCATGAATGGCTGTTTGTCTCATACATTTAGAATGAAACTAGGTTTGTATGGTTTATTAGTTATAAATGCTTAAGATACAGAAAGCGAAATAGATCATCAGTAGGTATAGGAAGTTATAAGATAAATTGGCTAATTAGTAGAGATTTGTATTATTAGATTAAACTGCTATTTACTTTTCTTAATCCGCCATCTATTTTCATAGTAGACCGTTGAGATGTTGGAGACAATCGGTTTATTATCCATCTGTCTATGCGTATTAGTTTTTGTTGTGATTTATAGAGAATATGATTGAAATTTTGTTGTGATTTATAGAGAATGTGGTTGTTTAGTTGAGTAACTGAAGAATGCTATTGAGAACTTTTTGATCTTTTTTTATTTGTCAACTTTGAAGTGAACTTATTGGCTTGTTGAAATTTTTCTCTTGTAATATGAACCATTCTTATTTTCAGGTTGCCTTTAGATGTTGCCTCTACATGTATGCCCATGCCAAAGGTTGGATCTATATAATGCGATTAAAGATTATGTCTACTCTCGTGTAGGAGTTGACCTTCTATAGCGGAATGCGATGTCAACCCTATGGAAATATATACCAAACTCGTAAGTCTAAGGAGTTAAGAACTAACAAAGACACTTTCCGATATTACAACCAAACAATTGACTTCTCTCAGGTAAATTACATTCAATAACAAGGCATGAATAAAGCCAGTAAATTATATTCAATAACAAGGCATAAACAAGGCATAAACAAAGCAAACCATGAGTAGTTTCCAATGATCAAAGCGCACAAACCAAAGAGAACATCAGCATGCGCAGCTGTGGGCCCCATCAAATTTCAATGCAGCGGCTGTCAGCTTCCATACATTTTACACTGATGCTCCTAAACCCTGCCTTCCGAATGCATCCATCTCTCGTTAAGTACAACCCTTACATACATGTAGATACATATATGTACACACACACACATCCATATACAAACATACACACATGCACATAAGTGTATGTATGCATACATATATCTATAGACACACGTACACGCATTGCACATACCGTGTATACACACATACATGTGTATACGTATATGTAACATACATATGTGTACATATACAGACGTGTGTGCGCGACGCGCGCGCGTGTTAAGCAATACATGCTTATAAAGTTAAATCTATATTGATCTTTTTTATAAATAAAAAAATGTTTAAGCTAATTAGCAGCAAACCCAAGGTATAACAGATGCAAAATAAACCATTTAAAATAAGTGTATAAATCAATTATAACATGTAATAAACTTAAGGATTTTCTATCATTTAAAATACCTGTATAAATCAATTATAACATGTAATAAACTTGAGGATTTTCAATTTATGACGTAGATCCCTATGCATCGCAGAGGGTTACCACTAGTAATAAATAAAGAAATAGTGGAAAGAAAACATCAAACCCCCAATATAATTCAAGCTCCTCAAATTAGGAGGATGTTCCTTCTAATTCAATATCTACTTTAGATACTTGCTTTATGGTGTCATATCTTGTAAACGGACCTTATATGTCAAATTCTTATGTATCAAACACTTCTTCAGGATTTTGCTCCTGCTGTGTTTGTAGGCACAGGTGCCAAACATAACACTGGACGCAAAACAACAATCACACCGGGATATAGAAAAAATTGCATTATCCCTGGAAGTTGCGACAACTACTTGCTGCTACCATCTTTCATTCTCCTTCTACCTGTAAAAATTTCCCTTTCTGCTGTTGTATTCATGCTCTAATCTGTTGTCTGTAATGTTCTCCTCGCCTTTTCTCATTTTTCTTTCTTCGGGGGCCATTGTGCACGGTTGCCCTGTCCTCGTATTTCTGCAGAACATTTTGTTGTTTTTCAAGTTTTATTAATATATTTTTTAATATATTTCATGAGACAGACTTTATATGAGTTCTACTCTTCATGAGTTCTACTCTTCCAATCAAAAAATATCTGCCTTTCTTCAAACATAAATGTTACTCAACCACACAAAAAATTTGCTATCACAAGACAATTTTTTTCACAAGTACTGTTGAAGCAAGTTAATCGTCATAATATACACAAGATAATTCTTATATAGGTGCATTTTCTGCATTCCATCCCAGGCCTAAATATGAGCAACCGTATAATAAACAATTCTGACGAGATTGGCTTGCAAACCGAGAAGATAACATCGAAGATATGGCATAAGAGATGGGAAAATATTGAATAGGAACATTTCATACTATTTTTTTATACAATAGATTTCAGCCTGTTTACTACAGCAAGTAGAGAAGAACTTCCTTCACAGGCTTCCTTCAATAGATCAAACCTTTTTGTGATTTCAATCTCATACTGCTGCTCATCTTGTGACAAAGGCAATTTATATCGAACAAAACTCAATAGCATGCCCTGCACACCCAAAAAGACGGGAAAATAAAAATATCAACCAAAGATTTGTATTTTTAAAAATTCAAAAAAAAAGAAAGATTTTTATTACAAAGCTTATAAACATGATGATCATACCTCTTGATTTTTCTTCTGCACATAGCTACGAAGAAGAGATCTTGCCAATTTAAGCTGCAGGGACGATTTCTCAGGAACATTAGGTTTGAAAATGAAACAAGAAATGTGATGCAGAGCCAATGTGAAACTGATGGATTCTCGAGCGGCGGCTCTATCAAGTGCTCCAGAGGCCCATGATTTTACATATGCCTCCAAAACCCCTTCATCCTCCTGTGAAAATCAAAATTAAGAAAAAGTTGCTTCCAGCTTTCAACAAGTTCCATTTTCTAGAATTTCCTTAGGGTTCAGTCGATGGTAAAATTTTCCACGTAACACCGTTGAACAAGATGTCGGTTCTGGGTGAGAAGTACTTGTGACTAGCTAGGCTGATACCCCAAACATTCTTAAAAGTTAACTATTGACTGGACCCAAATGTAATAGACAATGGTAATGACTAAACAGGAAAAGTGTGAAGTATCTAAAATTGAGTGAATCAGTGGGGAATTTAAAATGAAACTTCAACATGAAGACAGTAAAAGCTGATAACTGCAATATTTATATCTGACAATACGATAATTTCCTCTCATCAATAAAATGTTTACTACACTGCATTATCCAAAACCTTGTTCGTTTTCTATAATGACTTGAGATGTTTTTTTATGCAGTAGGTTCTCTACAGAAAGAAATCATGATATTATATGATACCAAAAAGGTGAAAACCATATAAAAGGACTCGATTCATTATGTATTCATATCACCATTTATATAGAAAAAAAATAGAGAATAGAATGAATAATATTTGCAAGCCATACCTCAACAGGCATCAAGTATCCTTCAGGTTCAGCTAGACACTTCTCTAAAGGCGGCAAAAGTTCAAGGACACGGGCATTAGATAATGCATTCCACACAGCAAGTCTTATTGGCCTTTCAACATACCGGTGCAAGTAAAGCGCCACCTGCCTGCCAAAAATTACATCACCATATGATACAGCTCCAAATTGCTCCACAAGATTCTCAACAAACGTTGTGTAGCTTCCATGAATTTGTGTTTGAAATTTCAACAATTCTACAGTATGACACTCCTCAGCCTCCAGCGACTTAATTGAAAAATCTAACTTTCTACATCGTAATTTCTCAAGATGTTGACCATACATTTCTTGTAAAGTTTCAAAAATATCCCTACTTTTCTCATCATCAAGCACATCCATACTGGCATGCAAAGCCATAGAAAGCGCATGCAGCTTCCAAACCAAAGACATGTCAGAAATCAGAGAGTCCCGCATTGATTCCAGACCTAGAAGAAGGAACAGTCCGCTCTTTGCTATGTCACGAATATTGTTCGATGATGTGCTAGTGTTTTTTGGGTCACCGATACTACAGATTGCACTGAGAATCCAATGCATTGGAAGAGGCAACCTCTGATGGGCCCACTCTATAAGCAAAGAACTGCAGTCTCGATATTTGACAGGGATTTCGGTAATTTCTTGGTCTTCATGGATTGTTTCCAGAGTATTGCTTTTATAAGATATATCATGATTATTACAGCCACTGTCATCTTTACTGGATGGCTTCTTTTTTATACTTATCCACTCGCTTTTAAAATGAGAGTTCAGAACCTCACTGAAAAGCTTATAGTCCCCTTCCTCATAGTGCAACTCAAACGATTTGCGGCCTTTAGTATTATGAATGAATGAATGGATACAGAAATTAAGATATTTAAGAACAGAAGCCTGGAGCAATGTATCGAATGCCTTCTCTAAGGTACCTCGATTTCCAGGTCCCACAGACAAACATACTGCAAGAACTGAATTAACCCGTCGGGATATGTCAGGGTTCAGAACTTCAGATTCAAAAGTTTCCTTGGGTATCAATGGTATAAACTCAAATAATTCTAGGATCAACTTTGCATCCATTTGTGCTAGCAAAACATTTGCAGACCAAAATCCTCCATTAGATGAGCCCCAGCCATATCCAATACCGGGTGCAGGTCCTCCTCGGCCAAACATCTCAATAGACTGCACCGTCTGCCATTCTGAAGAAATCAAATCCATGAAAACAGACAAAATCTCCACCAAATCATTTTTACCCCAATTAACTAGGCCTTCCTCTAAAATCTTTTCATTTGTTTGTGACATGTAAAGCTCGAGTGGCTGATTACAGCATACATTTTTAGCTCTCTGTACCAAATGATCAATGGACAAGGCAAGTCGTATTAACCCATGAAGGCAACTAATAGAAGATAACGATGCATCAAAATCACTTTGCTCTCTCAAATACGAAAGGCCATACACTAAAGAACCACCTTGAGTAGGAAATTCTACAGGTTTCGAGTCCTTTACACCAGTGAATTTCAGAAATCCGTTTCTGACAATTTCCAGGCCGACTTTAGGGACGAATTCAGGTAGCCAAGGTAAATGAGTAAGCTCGTTGTGCATTCCCCCAATAGTGAGTGGGGCTATTCTGTCAAGAATACTGGAAAGCATGTGCATCACTGCAGAAATCACCCAAATCATGCAGCTTGCAGATAAATCAAGTGCATTTGAACTTCTTGATACAAATGGAATATTTTCCAATGCTAACCAATCTATAGCCAAGTCAACCATTGGAACCACATGACTCCAAGACCAAGCTTCCATTATATCATCAGACGATCCGATGGCTTGCTTATTTAGTTGATTCACTGAATGAAGAATTGGCAGGTTTTGAGCTAGAGCCTCAAGGACTAGGTATACTTCCGTCGAGATGGAGGCGAATTCAGAAAGAACATTGTTTGCGATTAGTTTCTCAAATTTAGGTAGAGTCAGCCACAAGCACATGGATGGGAAAAGATCAGAGAAGTATGATACACAATAACCATAATGAATACAAACTCTCCATAGACGTAGCTGTTCGACCATCAAGGTGGAACTGAGTTTACAATGCTCTCTTCCAGTGTGTACCCAATGCTCGAGAGTAAATGCACTCCTATACCACTGCCACATTACCTGATGAAAAATTCCACGCTTCACAAAATCTGAGCAGATTTGTTTGTCAGACTGAAACAAGACCTGTATAATTTCAATAATACTTTAGGTTACCTAGGGAATCCATATGGAAACTGATCCAGTTAAAAACAGGGAAAAACAAAATAAATGCTCAGCACAGTTGACCAGCCACGACAACAAAATAAAGATTTACAAAAAAAGGGGGTAACTAATCTAAGAGCATATAAAAATAATATGATAAATGAAGGTTTTATTTAGACTAGCAGGAGGGAGGGAGGAGGGGAAAAAAGAAAGGCAAGGAAGCCAGTCAATATGCGGAAGCTACTCCAGTAAAATACAAGGACTTCATGTGCCTTGATCAGTATGGAAAATAAAGGGAAAAGGACATTGCACACTAATAAAGGGAAAAGGACTCTGCACACCAGATGGCCTCTCTTGATAGAAAAGAGAGAGTAAGAATAAGACGTTAAGTGACAAGTAAGAAATTCATGGGAAGCTAGAAAATCTCCTACAAAAGCAGTTTCTCTTCGAAGTGTCAAAACAATTAAAATTCAACAGGTGTAACATCTTTCTGAATTTATATGTAAATAATGTTATGTGTATACATGAGTAAGTCTCTTAATGGAGTGAGGTAATTAGGAGACGTACTCAAATGTTGGCATTGATCTAATAATATGAAGCATATTATTTGAGTTTCCTCCATAGTCAAATCTGATGAATATAGGACTATTGTTGAACTAAATATTAAAATAACCCCTAATAATGAAACTGAACAAAAGAGACAACTGCTTCAAGTATATTATAATGCCCGGCCAATGCTAATCATGAAACTACGTATAAATACAGCATTTACCATAAACTAGAGAGACCAATTGGAATGTGATTTGTTATGAAAGAGGCTAACCTTTAGAAGGACTATTGCTTTAATCTGAATGGGAATTTCTGATGTTCCATGCCTTGTGCACATCTTAATCACACTATCAATGAGCCTTGGGCATCTCATCACAGCAGTAGCACTTGTAGGGGAATGTCTTGCTAAACCAATAAGTACAGAAAGCAGACATTCTTCCAATGTTGGAATGGGATCCATCTGTTTACACGGATATTTATGCAAATGGTTAGTAGCTAAAGTATGCATGCACAAATATATCGCCAATGATAAGCGACCATCCTACATCTAGAAAAGTAACATACCAAAATTGAGCACCGCAAACTAAATTTTAGTATTTTTTTTAATTGTCAGAACCTGTGTGTGTGCGCGCGCGCGCACGCATGAGTAATTTGTTTCACAAACTCGGATTTGAGGGGGGGGGGGGAATGTTAACAATTTAAGGGGGCAAACTACAGCCCTTGGTGCAGTAGTCTCTGGCAAAGTGTACAGAGGTAGAGTGGCCTTGAAGGGAAAGGACTACATAATTATGTGGGTCGTCAAATGATGATTCAGAAACTAATTCTTCAAGAAATATCAGGTGAACTATGAAGTGCAAATGAACTTGAGTTGCATTGTTTTGAGGCCCCTCCTCACATTTAATAGCATCCTTATTTCCTTGACTGCATACTTCCTTCCGGAGAAGAGATGAGCTGACTGCATAACTGCAGGGTCAGAGTCGAGTATCTTGTTGGCTAATTTGGATTATAAAAAATGCCAGCTTATCCATGTTTCCTAGGGCTGATTTCTGACCTATTCTTTTTTATTGGTGAAAAGGCCTTAACCTTGACTTTAAAAGTAAGAAGAAAGTTAACTTACCTGTTGATTGCCTGATTTTCCATGCTTTACCAGTAGATTGGATACAGGTTTTGTCCCTCGATCATTTGTTTTAAGTTTCCCCGCACCCTGATTTTCTGTTATCACCTTAGAATGATAGGTGGATTTTTTATTTTTTATTAATGAGTGGTATTCTCCCATAGAAAAGCTAGACGCAACAAAAAATATCTTTAGTGAAAATAGCCCTCAATGCCCTAGGCAGTAGAACATTTAGACAAAAAGCAGACAATGCACAAAGACAAGACGATACTAACCTCCAAAAGGTAGCAAATTCTTGGTAGTATTCCCATCCTAACAAAACCAGCTGCAATATCCTGACCAGCCACAACCATGTCGTCTTGAATGGTAGGCTGTCCTTCATTTTCATTGTCTAGCTTCTCATCATTAGAAGGGAGTATGTTTGAAGGCTTTGTATTATATTTCCAGAATCCACCATGAAGATAACCACCGTCAATTTCAGGTTTACTCCGAAACACAGGGGCAGTGCAAAGATATTTGTCAAAAGCAGGCACCTTCTGGAAACAGAACCACTTCCCATATAATTACATAATAAAGAATCTAAAAAAAAAAAACAGATCATGCAATGAAGCCTACCTCTGTAATATTGAAGAAACCCTCATTTATATCACAGCTCAATATGCCCTGTATAGCCTTGGCACAAGCCAAGACCACAGAATCATGGTTATCATCCAAAGCAATCCTGGGAATGGGCTCAACATGTTCAATAATTTTGAAGAAGTTGTCAATTGGTCAGCTGCAAAATTTAGTTTCAATACGAAACTATTGACATGTGCTGCACAAAGAATAATACAATATCCAGTGTATATAAACAAATTCTGCGGAGTACCAGAAAATACTGCATGTTATGACATGTAGAAGACTGGATTCTATATGATTTATATGGGAAGTGGGAACCAGTCACAGAAAGCATGCCATGTGTAACACACACACACACAGAGAGATGGAAGAAAAAATAAGAAAAGTGCGGAATGATTAAAAGCAATGATTCCGTTAATTCCAAATAACATGGCTACATATACTGCCATAGCTGTTTTTCCTCTTTCCTTTCCAGTGTCTCGTGGTTCTATTTAAACTAATTAACCTAATTTCTTACCTCTTTCATGAGAAGCAGAACTTAGCATTAATTCACGCTGAATATTTTGAGAACAACGAGATGGGTGTGCGGTGCTAAGAGCTAGGCAAGAAGTAAGTGTATGCATCCATAAGTAACAGATCTCCAATTGAGAATGATATTAGGAAGAATCAATAGAGATGATTTGGGTATTTAGGACAGGGCCAAGAAGTGCTTCAGTTAGTAGTGATAGGATTAAGATAACAGATCATAGTTAGTTGCGCAACACAGACTAGATGTGGGCCTGAATGACCAAGGATGAGGAAATTATATATGATATCATAGTTGTTCCCTTAACCAGCCAACCCCAAAAGTCTGGTATAAAATTTCTGTTTTTATTATTGTTCATGTTGTTGTTAAACAGTTACACCACATTAGATCATTCCTTCCATCATGGATAGACTACCACATTATTCCATGAAGCCATGGTAGTTTAGATTTAAAAGGTTTTGCTTCCTACTTATCGGTAAATGGTAACTAAGACCCTTGCTTGAACCCTACTCAGCGTCGGAGAACACACAGCATGGGGCATGGCTATTTTTTGCTGCTACTTCATACCTGCTGCATCCACTATTTTCCTCCTTCCCTGAGAGTCCTCAGAGATAATTAAAAAGGGTTCCTGTTTTTTATGCATCGTCACAGTACTGATCCGAGACTTACCTTACTTTCTCCTGTTATTCCTGACTCCTGAGCCCTATCGAGTTCTTAATGATTATTTACTTGACCAGCTACTAATTACCTATACTGTCATTCATTCCACCCTCAAGCTTGAGTCGTTGTTTACAATGTTTAACAAATCAAAGCATAAAGTAGCAAAGCCAAGAATTTGTTTTATTAGTGTTATTATTATTTTTTGAGAGGGATGGTTCTGATATATTAAGTTCCATACAAATATAAAAATCTGTTTGCGTTTATGAGCATGATAAAAGCACATGATGAAAGTAGCTATTGCGAAGCTGGTTTCCACTGCCCCATTTACGGCATGTTTATTTGGCATGAAGTACCAAGGAAGAAGGCAAACCTACTTCAGGTGCTTCATGTGCTTGGTTTGACAGAAGTACAACTCGGAAGTTACTTCATGGTGATGATGTGGATCCTATGTGGCATGATTACTTCAAAAATATTCTTCTTTTCATTTTGGGTTGCAAGTAACCATGAAGCACAAGGAACAAGAGATAGAATTAAAATTTTATTTGGATTTCATTATTAAATCCAAAAGAGTAGAATTATTATTACCAAACAACTCTTTTTCCCATATTTTGCTTATTGAAGTAAATGAATTTAGTTCATAATTTCTTGTTCTTCCAAAATTACGCAATCAAACACCTAAAGTAACTTCCAAAGCTACAACCATGATTTTTTCTTGGAAGCTGCTTCAGAGTCTTTTCCGACACTTCCGACCATCCAAACAAGCTCATAGTGATTTGCAGATTAATGGATATAAAATCAAAGGCGTATAGCATTCAAAAATGTAAGGACGTTAACATATATAAGTTAGATATAAGAATACTAGACATCCATTGCATAGGACAGGAAGGGGATGTCAAATGCAAAAACAATGATCTAGTGTTAAGGATAAACAATTTATCGACAAAGCATTAAAAAAACATGAGAAAGTTAAATGAACTCCATCCCCGTTAACCACATCCTGGAGAGGTATACCATATACAAGAAATACAGAAAAAAGAATGAAGTGAAACAAAAGGAACGGTCATTAACATTTACCTTAGCGATAAAGCCATCTGAGGCTCAGGCCCAAGGGCAAAGGCCCAAACAGCCTGCCAATCAACCAGCTTATCATCAGAACTGATTTTTCCTATGATATGTCCACCATCCTTCGCTTGCATGTTGTATAAAGCCTTAGTAAAGACAGAAGCAAGAAGCTGCAATGCAAGAACCCGCTGCCCAGGTACCTGAAATGTAAACCAGGGTACATGGAGTTAATTGGCTGCCAAAACATTAATAACGCATTTGAAGGGAGCATAGCATGGAATGCTAATACTCAATACATCCATCAATATCAGGAGTTATGTTGCAAGATCATTTGATAGAAATGGATAGATTATTCAACCCCATAGCACAAATGGTAAAATTTCAAATGAAAAGGGAAAATAATATATTGAAAAGGAAGCTTACTGAATTTTCAAAATATATACCCACCAACTTATAAATACTGCAAAAAGCCACAAAAAATTTAAATAAATAACTGAGGGAAAATTTTGTTTAGGGCCATAGGCCCAAACGCAATAGGGTTTAGTCCGTCAGTCAAAAAAAGCTCCCTAGGCTCAAAAATTCCTTTGTTTCAACCCTTTTCATGCATTTAATAATTTGTACATTTTTTTCTATGCCAATTATGCTCCCTTTCAGATAGGTTATTACATTTATATCATAAAATCATAAAGTACTACATTTATTCAGAAACTATTATATTTACGTTGAAACTACTACATGTAATGTAACCTGAAACTGCTACATTTATCTCACCTATTTTCTGCACATCTTTTTTCTCTCCCCTCCATCATTATCTTCTTCAAAACCTTACCAAATCCAAAAACCATCTTCCCCTACCACCCACAAAACACGGCTTTTTCCGCTTCCAAAGTCACTCTTTGAAACCTATCAAACCCAAACTCATTTCCTTCTACCTTACTCTCATTCTATCCCTCATCTTCCTCTTTAAAGCCTATCATACCCAACATATAATTCTTCTCGTCACCTTCTCCTTCCTCATACCCTTCTTAAAAAGTCAAAACCCATCAAATCCAAGCTTGTTTTCCCTCATCACCTTTTCCTCCGTCATCTCCACCAAAACTCCATCAATCCCAAAACCCATTTGATGGGTTTTTTGATTAATGAAGTTTCGAAGAAGAGACCATGGAGAAAGATCCTTCGATAGAAGTCAAGTGACGAGGAGATTGAAAGGCTAGGGTTTATTACTAGAATAGATGGAGGGAGAGATAGACATAATGGGAGGGATAGTATGGGTACTTTCGACATACAGATATACAAAATACAAGTATTGAATATAATATGGGGCCTTCAAACTTGAAACGTGGATAGTGGGGGGTTTAGCAACTTTTTTTTGATACAGGGACTAAATCCGATTTTTTGGAAGCTAGGGACCTCAAAACAATTTTCACAAACAGTAAACCCCCATAGCATAAATAATAGCAGGTAATGAATTTAATCCAATATGGTATAACATTGGAAGGGCAAGAGTTATCACCGAGCGACCAGTTTAGATATCTAGGTTCCATCATCCAAAAGAATAGGGAGATCGATAGTGATGTTAATCAAAGGATCCAAGCTGGTTGGTTGAAATGGAGGAGTGCAACAGGGATTTTGTGTGATCGTAACTTTCCGTTAAAATTAAAAGGGAAGTTTATCAGAACGCTATTCAGCCTGCCTTATTATATGGTACAGAATGCTGGGCTGCTAAGAAGCATCATACACAGAAGATGCACGTAGCGGAGATGCGCATGCTTTGTTGGATGTGCGGTAACACTAGAAAAGATAAGGTGCGAAATGAGGATATTCGTGCAAAAGTTGGTGTAGCAGCTGTGGAGGAAAAGATGCGGGAAAACCGGCTAAGATGGTTTGGTCATGTGCGACGCAGACCTATGGAAGCACCGCTTCGACGAATAGATACTCTAGATATGGGCAATGGCAAAAAGGCAAAAGGAAAACCGAAGAAAACATGGATGGAGGTGATACGAAACGATATGGTTGCCCAAGGACTCGATGAAAGTATATTGTTCGATAGGAGTGAGTGGAGGCAGAGGATTCATGTGCTGGACCCGGCGTGATTCTCATGTTGGTTCATGTAGCCTACCCCATATGCTTGGGATAAAAGGCTCAGTTGTTGTATGAATCATGTAAATAAAAAAGGCCATTTTTAGTAAATAAGTACCATGAGACTAAAAGATTGGGCATAAAAAACACAATTCCAATTGAAAGAAACCAATCCTACAAGGAAAAAATAAATATTTCTTAAAATTTACTTGAATCTACTCAGTGTACTAAAAAGCGGCCTAAGCGGTGCTAGGCCGTTCCGATTCAGCCCTAAGCGGTTTAGTTAAGTGGTTTAAGCGCTTAAGCCGTCTAACCCGTTTAAGCGAGCGCCTAAGCGGACCCGACCCACTTTAATAGAATAAAATTTAGTCATTTTGAAGCATCAAAGTTCGGGTTTGTTCTCTTTTCACCATACTTGACCCAAACCCATACTTAATGAAACAAAAGTTAGCCAATTTTGTCCCCTTTTTCTGAATAACTTTTGGACTATATGCCTCAAAATATATAATTTGCTGACTTTTATTGTTAAAACATCAATATGTTACTGGTTATTATGCCGAATTATCAATACATTTTTGTTTCTACTGTTGAAATTTCAATATGTTGTTTTTATGCTGAAGTGTCAATATACTGCTGAAATTTCACTATATATATATATATATATATATATATATATATCAAGAGAATAATGAAGAAAAGATGTGAGGGAATTTCCTCCTATGACGCAATGAAAATCCATCATCCAACATTTTATTTGACGATCGGCATCCATCAACATCATCTTTATCATCTAAGATGTGGATACACTAAATTTCATGTGGTTCTACCACTTTTTCACCGTTGATTTAGCAATGCAAAATGTTATATTCTCAGAAAACCGTTAATTTTGCATTCACTAATTCAACGGTAAAAAGATAGTAGAACCACATGAAATTTGGCGTATCCACGTCTTAGATGATAAAAATGATGATGATGGATGCCGATCGTCACAAAAAATCATAGAGTGCATTTTTTCAACGTCATAGGAGGAAATTCCCTTCTATAGTACCTTTCCTCCATTATTCTCATACATTAAATATAATTTTAACTAGAATTTAAAAACCCGCTTAGACGGCTCTTAAGTGGCGGCTAAGCACTAGACGATACACCTAACCGCTCAGCTCCGCCTAGCGTTTTTTAAACACTGAATCTACTATAGTATTTAGTCGGTCACCTTTGTTGCTATATTTCAGTCATTCATTATGCAAGAACAATACATTTGTATCCCATCACCTACATAAACAGCTATTAATTAGATGACTTAAATACTCGAATGAAATTGCTGAAAGAAATCCAATTTGACACTACTTAAAGAAACGATTGATTTTTCCATTAGATGATTATGAGGCTACAGCCTTTAGGTCCATTCGTAAAGAAGCAAGAATATGTAAATGAAAACCTTGTGCAAGGAAAACAAAGCTGCAAAATGGGAAGTCGGACAATGAAGAGTTTTTCGGATATGATTTAATATTCAATAGATAGAAATATTTAAAGGCTACAAAAGAGGGGGAGCTACATGAAAACAAAGAGAGAGAAAACAATGTATATGATACCACATGACATGTATTGCACTTACCATAGTTAACTAATAGGAGAACACCATGGTGTAATTGCATTCACAAGAAATAAGAGTCAAGCTACCCAATGCTAAATGATAATTCCTGATTGAACTTTCTATTTCGCACAAAAAAAGAAGCATTCCTAATTGAACTTTCTATTTCGCACAAAAAAAAACACAATGTATATGATACCAAGAGTGATACTCAACATTTTAAGTTTTTAAGTTCTTGACATTCCAGACACTTGATCATATGATCCAGAGTCGGGACACCCATTATAACCCAGACTCCCGGCACCTATCATAGGAATGTGACGATGTCACTTGTAATCATGGAGTTTTTAAAATGCAAGTCTCCAAGGTAGTTGTATTAAATAAAAGGCTAAGCCTATTTCTGCTGAAATATGGACCGATGCTAAAGTTGATTGCTTTTCACATGCAAAGATAGCTGCAGGCATAATATCCATGCAAATGCATATTATAAAGGTGCATCCTTGTCCTCAATTTCCGAATGATTGCAACATTGGGAACATTAGAAGACAGATACTCACGATCCTACAGATTAAAAGCATATAGAAGGACAAGAGAAAAAGCTGTATTTGCAAAGCTAAGCAATACAAACCATGCTCCGCATAAGTTCTACTGCTTCTTTTATTGTATATCCCACAGCAGCAGGATCCCCCTCAGTTCGTAGGAAATCGCGTGTAGCTACATTCTCAACATTATATTGACTGGAATCAAGCTTATTACCTACATAGTTGAAGAAAGAGAGTAACATCATCACAATAGTTCAACAAAGTTATATTATTTTACACCTTTGAAAAAGGGGGGAAATGAATAGAATGAATGAATCATATGAAATTTAAAAGGTACCAGTAGGCTATGTAAAGAACATAAATTATTTTTTAAAATTTATTTTTTGGGGGGGAAATGTGCTCAAGATTCTCCAAAAGCACCAGTAGGCTGTGTAAAGCACCAGTTGATATCATTCATACTCAAACTTATATTTTGGTTTCAAACTACCTGCTTCAATGCTGTAAGATCCTGGTCAACCCCGTAAAGTATCAGAACACGGCGGGACAAACGCTTAAAAGTGAAAAAGACCAGTATGCTATTATCTTTTATATCCCTAAATACAAGCAACTTGAATGTTAAACCTAAATTTAAGACAGAGACAATCTATGCTTAACCAATTCAAGATATATTTTCCAAATGTAATAGTTATTCAACAATCCACCAAATATGTAGTTTACTAATGAAAGAAAGTCTTTCATACAGGTGCTAATCGAACCGAGCCGGCTCATATTTGGCTCACTAAGAACTCCTTCAAGTTTATCTAACGAGCCAAACTCGAGAAGAACCTTACTCGTTGGTTCATACGTCGAATTTTGCTTGTTTATATATCATACTGTATTTTTCA
Source organism: Agapanthus africanus (assembly GCA_030015575.1). NCBI lineage: Eukaryota > Viridiplantae > Streptophyta > Magnoliopsida > Asparagales > Amaryllidaceae > Agapanthus > Agapanthus africanus. The sequence continues at coordinate 454,837,715 of CM057346.1, read as the reverse complement.
ATATTCTAAAATGTATATTCAATATTCAAACAGACAGATAGGTAATCAAAATAGACGAATAATCAATAAAATCGTACCTAATACCCAGATAGTCAAGTCCATACAAAAATGTCTTTTCCCCTTCCTTTTCTAATATTGAAATGGTGTTTTATCTTTCTTTTTATACCCTTTTTAAATATTCAAATGTTATTTTGGTTAACGAAGCGAACTCACAAACGAGCTAGAGCCAAATTTGTATGTTCATTGATGAGCTCAGCTCACTTTAAAAATGACTTGTTGACAAGTGGGCTCAAGTTGAGTTACATGAGACGAGCCGAACCTGAAAGAGCTGTACTCAAGCTCGAGCTGACCCCGGTTCGTTCAATTTTGGCTCATTTACACAGCTAGACTTTTATATTTTCAAATGCAAAGCTTACCGTTAGGTTGGTCCTGATCAAAACCACCCTCCACAACACTCCCATCCAATGCAAACCTCAAATCCCTCACTTTCTCAACTCGCTCGCTCCAGATCTTCCAAGAATTGTTACTAATTTCACCCGGTGGCATCAAATCGCCATCTGAAGCCCCTGTTTTCGACCTCTTATTCCCTTCAATTTGCCCCTCTATCCCTTTCTTTTTCCCCGACTTCCCTCGCCCTCGCTTCTTGAGCATTTCAAGTATTCCCGGATCCATCTTCTCCATCATCTCCGCTTGTGCCTCTGCAATCTCATGTGTCGTCATCTGGCTCAACCGACCAAGATTCTCCGCTTCAATTTCATCCATCAACGTCGGTGTTTTTTGCTCCCTTTCACTATGAGTGATTCCATTGGTACTAGACGAGTTAGTTACTTCCAAATTTTTTGTATCTCCATTTCTCATCCTGCTTTCAGATTCATTTTTTCTTTTACTGTGAACAACACTATAGGTACTAGATGAGCTAGCAACTTCCAAATCTTTCAGAGTTTTGATTTCATGTACCTTTTTCTTAACTACCAATTTCTTGTGTTCCGGGTTTTTGTCATCACCCTTCATGATTTCTTTCCAGCTGCTGAGATCCAAGCCCTTCTTCTTTCTCCTCTCGATAGGTTTCGCAAACGACGATATCGGTTCATAATCCGCATCTTTCTCTTCCTCCACCTTCTCTTCATCGTCTTTCACTTCGGCTCCCCCTGGAGCCCAGTGCTGCAAAATGTACCAAAAGAACAGTCAGCTTCTAAGAGTAAAAAGACAACATTTTTGCTGTTAATTGCACAAAATCCCCCTTTCGTCTACCCTAAGTGAGTTATCACCACAAACATTCCCTCTGCACATCGAATACACTCAAATTCAACTCTAAACAGCTCAAATTATTGTCTAATTTAGCTATAGAACTTGTAAGCAACTTGGGGGTTATGTGCAAAAACCTAATTATTGCATTGTTAGGGTTAGGGTTTAGGGGTTTTCGTTTAGGTACCGGGCCGTGAGAGCGGTGGCGGGCGATGGGGAAGGGGAGGATGGAGGGCTGAGGGGGTTTAGGGGCGGAGGAGGAGGAGAAGCCCTTTTCGATGATGCCGCCGACGAGGCTCCCAGAATGAGGAAGCTGATGGAGTTTCTGCTTCGATGATGAGGAAAAGGACGAAGATGTTTTGTTCGTCGTCGCCATTGATGGAGTTTTTTCAGGGTTTTGAGCGTTGAAGAAGAAGCAAGAGAATTTTGAAGACGAAGGTCACAGGACTTGGGTGTTAAGTTAGGCCTCTTGGGAAGGACAAAATTTGGGATCAGCCATGCTTTAGCAACTAATTATCGATTGGTTTTTTTTTTCGATAGGGTATTTTTAAATTAAAATTATTAAAATAAAACGATTTGAATTTTATTTATAGGATTATGACGGTTTGGTGGGGAGCCCACCCCCAGTTTAGAGGGCGGGTTCCACCCCCTACACATTATAGGAGTCCGCCCTCTCCAATAAAATGAAAAGGGAACCCGCCCTCACATATATAAAGGAGAGGGCGGGTTCTCAAAACCCCCAATATATTAAAAAAAATTAAAAATATAAAACAGTTTAATTCGAAATTAATTAAATATTCAATAAAATAATTAAAATTGTATAATATTATTGTTGTTTAAATATGAATCTGGTATACACTCTAATAACAAAATTAATCCGTCAAATTTATAATACAAAAAAATCGTATATGTTTGTAAAATTATATAACTATCGCTTTCTCTTTCCCTTTCCTTTCCCTTTCCCAATCCGAGGAGGCTTGACATAAGCCTATGCCTCTTGGGATGACTGGAGGACCCTCCCGTTTCTTGGGTATATGGCGGCGGCGGCGGCGTCTGCTCTTCTGCTTCGGCTTCGGCTTCGTCTTCAGCAGCGTCTTGGACAGGCTATGGTTCCGAAAATCCTGAATGTGGGACAGGTATCGGATATGTGCTGCCTCCCAACAACTGTATGTAGGACGAAAGATCTGTATCCCAACTGGGCAGTTGTTGCGAAGAACCTGTCCCGGTTTCATGCGGCTGTTGTTGCACAAAACCTGGGCCCCATGGCTGCGCAAATCCTGACCCCCAAGATTGCTGTTGTTGCGCAAAACCTGACCCCCAAGACGGCTGTTGTGCAAAACCTGACCCCCAAGACGGCTGTTGTGTAAAACCTGACCCCCAAGACGGTTGTTGCGCTTGTCCGGTTTGCCAGGGTTGCTGCTGACGGTATGGTGATCCAAACCACCGATCTTGCTGCTCTGGACCTCCCTGATACTGCGGCTCTGGTGCCAGCTCATGCTGCGGCTCTGGTGCCGGTTCATGCTGTTGCTCCGGTGCCGGCTCATGTTACCGCTATGGTGCCGGCGAGAAATGTGGAAGCATATTATATGAACCGAATATACCACCAATATATGAGTCGCAATTTGAAAATAAAGCCTGAGTATCCGGACCAGCATCAGGCGGATATGGATCCCGCATCATTGATTGTATATAATGAAACCCACGAGCCTGTCGTTACATTAGAAATAAGAAATAAGTATTGACTCATAACGCCGGATGTTAAAAAGTAATATAATTTAAAGAATTCAACTTACCAGATCTCGTTCCACGTGGCCTCTAGGCTCGTACCGCTGGATGTTTAAGAAGTCGTTAGGGGGAGCAGAAAGATATCTTATGGTGAAACGCTTATACCACTGTAGATATGCTTCGGTAGCGTCGGTGGTTATTTGGTCACCTATTTGCTATAAGGCAATATTACGCTGCCTATCCTCCCATCTCAGCAAATACTGATGATGATGCTCCCTCCAATCACGCTCCGCATTTCCTCCTCGCATGTCTCCCTCTATTGTCATAGGCGAAGGCGGTGGGACATGAATATGTTGCAATCTACTAAACTGTCGCAACACCCGGTCCGGTAGGTGCATGACAACGATATTAATGCAGAGGAGTGGGCATCGAGCCCGCCAAACCGGCTCTCCTTCGATACTAATGCCGGGTAAGCCTGCAGACGATATGTTGTATGAGGCGTCCACGTGAACTGCGCAAATAAAGTACCAAATTGTAATGAAGGCAATTTAAAATTTTAAAACAAAGTTAATTTCCTAAGTTATAGTTACCTGAGTCGCCTCTATGCGATCCAACTCATCTCTATAGTACCTAAGTACTCGACGAGAAGCCTTATAAGCTTTCTTGCCATTCCACCAAGAGCCGAGAGGCTTTCCAGGGGTATCCACGGCAGTGATTTTAATTCGATCCGGTCTTCCCATACACATGTGCTCGCATGACCAAATTTATAAATAAAGTGTCAGATGATAAGATAAAGAACCAATATTACAATTTTGCAAAAGTCTAGCTGTTAAAAACAAGGAATGTACCTGAAGTAATGTAATGCAGCCATAAATTTTATTCTTCGTTGGAGCACATGCCTTATCGAGTTCCTTTTAAAGAAAGGCCAGGACCCCTGCTCCCAAAGCATATTGGCCATACACATCAAAGTCCGTAAGAAACCCAAGGTATAAAGAATGGACATGCGTTGCCGATTGGTCCGGCATCAACCAAGAACCGATCATGTACAGAATGTAGGCATGTCTATGTCTATCCAAGACTTCATCAGGGATATTAGCAAATGAATCTTTTAGCCAGTTTAAACTGATCTTATACCCTTTACTATAGCCTCCTGGTGCCTGATATTAGCATTTTTTGTGAAATATTAAAGCTAAAAATAATGTACAGAATGTCCATGCAATAGGTACACTAAAGAGGGGAAAGAAAAGAGAATCTGAGTCTGAATATTAAATATAAATAATTTACTTAGCTAAAATTTAAACTTCATAATTATATTAAAAATAAGATATAGTTTTTAATAAGGTATAAAACAATAATTGGTGTTGAAAAGATATCGAGAGTTTATTGATATTATTTTTTTTACATGTCCGAGAGCAGACTCGGCATGTGTATCCCAGTATGGGTGGTCAGTATCTGGACCAACAATTTTTCCTCCGACCAATCCAAGCCCATTGATCCGTAAACCGAGTAAGAGACCAATATTCTGGAGTGTGATAGTGGCCCCACCCCATCTGAGAGGAAAAGTGTGGGTCTCTTTTCTCCAACGCTCAATTAGAGAGGTAACGAAGGCGTGGTCAATTTGGATATGACGAACCAATGAAGTTTCATAAAATTCGGTCTTTCGAATCTGCTCGATTATTCGCTGGTCGGTAACTTGCCACTTGTCAGAACTATGGCTGACGACTGTGAGATTATCTCTATCCTGCAAAATTAAATCATGTTATCGTCAACTTTTAAAATTAAAAGAAATGGGAAATTAAAAAAAATTGAATAAGTTTTGAATCTTTTCTTTCCGTGTAATATATTGAAAGATCTGTGTTCGTTTTGATCTACGAGCAGAGATTTGTTGAATGGTTGATTCTCCATTGAAATTATTTTGGTATTTCAATCCCTAAAAGATTTAGATAAGAGAAGGGAATTTGGACACAGAATTAATTTGAACAAACCATACTGAAGAGGAGGGCGGGTTTTTATAGGGAAAGGAGGGCGGGTTCTAAGAACCCGCCCTCATCTTTGCATTTTTTTGGACACAGTGAGTGATATTTGTTTTTTTAAAGTGTTGTCACATCATCTTTTATATTCACTGTGAAGGCACATCATGTTTCTTAAATTTTTTTATCATATTGAAAAGGACGGGTTCTTAGAACGTGTCCCCTTCAATAATTTGAAGAGGATGGGTTCCAAGAACCTACCCTCATCTTTTATTAATATTTTTTAACAGTGCGTTGTCAAATCAATCAGTACAAATAATCAGCAGTACAAATAATTAAACTGAAACGAAGAGAGCGGGTTCTTAGAACGTGCCCCCTTCAATAATTTGAAGAGGGCGGGTTGGAACCCGCCCTCATCTTTGTTTTTAAAGACACAGTGACTGATACGTTTTTATTACGCATAATGCAGATTTTTTTAGTGTTGTCATATCATCTTTTATATTCAGTGTGAAGTCACATCATGTTTTTTAAAAAAAATTATCATATTGAAGAGGGCGGGTTCCAAGAACTCGCCCTCATCTTTTATTAATATTTTTTTAACAATGTGTTGTTAAATCAATCAGTACAAATAATTAGCAGTACAAATAATTAAACTGAAACGAAGAGGGTGGGTTCTTAGAACGCGCCCCTTCAATAATTTGAAGAGGGCGAGTTCTTTGTTTTTTAAAGACACAGTGACTGATATGTTTTTATTACGCATAGTGCGGATTTTTTTTAGTGTTGTCACATCATCTTTTATATTCAGTGTGAAGTCACATCATGTTTTTTAATTTTTTTTTATTATATTGAAGAGGGCGGGTTCTTAGAACGCACCCCCTTCAATAATTTGAAGAGGTCGTGTTCCAAGAACACGCCCTCATCTTTTATAAATACAGCTCTCTGCAACTCTCCATTCCGCTACCCTTATTTTTTATTTTGTGCAAGTGTGCAGGCTAGAAAGAAGGTCAAGTTCAGTGCCATAGCAATTTGAAGTTAGACCCATATCTCGCGGCTACACCGCGACGGATCAAGACGGAACCATAGCCTGCTGTAAAATTCTTGAGCAAATTCAGTGACCAAACCGAGATTCAGGGACTCTAAACAGGAAGAGGAGACCAAAATAAGCACAAGAAAGAAATTTGAAGTTCCAAATTCTCTGTGAGTATTTCAATTCTCTTCTCACCTCCTCTGAAGTCCTCTGAACTATTCTTCCTGCAGTATTCTTTGCACAAACTCTCTTCCCCTCTCCAATAAAACTGTTTGTGTGCAGAATTCTTTGCGCCGACCCAAATAATTTTTTTGCAAGTATTTTAGATTTTTGTTTGTTACTGTTTTGCATAAATAATACGGACTTTAAGGGGTTATAACACCAATTCAGATTGGGTGGGGATTTCATCACCCTTCCTAAGACCCCAAAAATCACTAAAAGCATACGCATTACCCTTGAGTTTAATAAAAAAATATCTAGACTCAGCCAACCAAGAACTGTCGTGCTCAATAGGACAGAGGAAGGTTGTGGGCATTCGATCGTTTATCTAAACTTAACTTTGTGGTGCCTAGGCTAAACAAGTGGGAAATGTAATTTTAAAAGGCCCGTCTCACGGTGATTCGTGAGCGGAACCCTCCTTTCCTCACCTGTGCTTACCTGGCCACAATTGGCAGTAAAGAGACGATTTGAGGGTTATCTCACAACTTATCACTTTGGAACAGTTAGGAGCAGTTTAGTGGACTTTGAAGACCATAGCTATATGTATGATTATGCATGTTTTGACTGTGATTGTATGAAGTTGTTAACGCTTTTTTTATTGTTGGCTTGATATTGTTTGATGCAGATTATGGCAAGTTCAAGTTTATTTGTTGTATGTAAATACGATGGCCAGATTATCACCGGTGCACAAGGTCCCGAGTATATGGGCGGGTCCGCAAGAATCATGCGATTAGAACCATCAACGACTTATAATGAAATCGAGAATAAAGTGTTCAAAATCATGAAATACGATCCCCGTGAATTAAGCTTAAGTTAAGTTGTATATGGCCTATGTTTAGTGGAAATGCATTGGTTGAAATTATAGACGATGCATCAATATCTTCGATGATAAACTTCGGTCTGTCAAACACCCAGCATTCTTTTGAACTTTTGGTTCAGAAGGAACAATTGGAAGTATCAGATGTCCCACTAACGGATAATTTTGATGGTAATGCTGGAGGTAGTTCCTGGGGGTACGGTCACATGGTTAACGATGATACCGTCAGTCTCGGTGGATATGACTATACACAACATTATTCAAACTCAAGGGTAAACATTTTATAAATCCACCTTTTGTAATACCAAAATACTAATATATTGACTTATATTGAATACTGGTTCTCCCAATCGACTGCTGCAGTTACATGCTGTAAGTGCACGGCGGCGCCCCGGCCTCCATCCCGAGGCCAAATGCGGAAGCGATGGCTAACTTTAATTTTCTTGAACCGGCACCACCGCGCACTAAAACCCGGATCGTGCCATTGAACTAGTCCTAGCTAACTACAAGATGGGGAAGAGAGATATACCGAGCGATCCGTGTCCTCCGGTCTTCTCGCCGTCGTCCCGATCTCCCGCGGAATATCCGGTCTCCACCTCCGCGCCGGAAGGGCACCACGTCGCCTGCTTCTTTTATGGGCTCCCACCTCTAGACCGAGGCAACTCGGGCACGAAGCTGGCGAGTCGACGTGCCCAAGGTTTGCTGTAGAATGTGTAATGCTCATGTCTCATTTGGGGTAGTGGAGGTTGCCTTTTGAGATGGTGGAGGAATAAGAACTTGGAGAGAGATGAGAAAAATGTAGCATCCAAGAGAAATGAGATTAGCATTTTTCTCACAACCCAAAAGAGAAAGTCCCCTCCCTCACAAGTGGCCGGCCCATGCATGAATGGAGAGAAAGAGCAAAGTCAAGGGGTGGGTGGAATGCAATGATGCAAGCAAGTGATGATGAGAGAATCCAATGATCACAACCAAAAACCCACACTCCAAAACAACCATCATCTTTCCACAAGTCAGACCATGATGACAAGAAGAAGTCAAATGGTGGTGAAAGTATCATGATACAATAATATGCAAAGACCCCCTTCCAAAATGCTTATTTGCACAAATGCAAATAAGCCCTCCTCCACCAATTTTCGGCCATTGAAAGATACAAATGAAAATGGCCGAAACGGAAAGCAAACTGGCAACTCCAGAAAACTGGTCCCGTAATAAATTACAGGAAAACCCCGATACTGTGTATACACACCCGCATCTGTATTCCGACCGAAATACAAATGCAATGAGACAAAATCTACACTGTACTATACTAGGATCCGGCTTAAACCAAAGCCGGCTAGTAATATCCGTTCGATCCTGATCGGTGCAATACCGCACGTATCTGATCGAACCCTGCCATATATCCATACGGCCTGTAGTACAAACTGTCCGATCCTGATCCGTGCAATACCGCACGTATCTGATCGGACCTTGCCATATCTCCATACGGCCTCTACAGCGTTTCGCCCGAAACTTGAGTAACTGAATGTGGGGGACTCTAAAGACTCGTCAATACTATGGCTGTGGATTTAACCACTAGCACGTCAGAGGTATTAGCCATACGTGACGGGCCACCAGCTATTGACCAAAAGGGACGTCGATGAGCGAACTCATCCTGACACCCTACTGAGCCTGTCAGTGACAATATCCGTACAGTCCGGTCCGTTCGTCTATGAGCATCGCATGGCGGGCCTAGGGGGTTGGTAAAAGTCAGACCCCCAAAAGCGGTACAAGTCGTGTCGGAGTGTAGCCCAGAACACCCTGAGATACTACTGGAATACCTACCAGTAAATCTCCTGCCTCGGCCGAGGGCTTCGTGTAATGGCTCTCGTAGACACAGCGCGACCTCACCCCCAATACCGGGAGAGACGAACCCCCGAAGATCCGCTCACTGCCTCCATGTGGCTCAGGACTGTACCCAACTAAAACCTGTTTGCACGTCTCCTTTGAGCGTGGTAGGGTAGTAATCAAAGTACAGTGGGAACTCACACGAGACAAATAACGATCCCCAGGTCGATGAACTAACCTGTACACATGTCACCAAGGAACTGCTATCTGACGTCTGGTATAAGACCAACTAGCATGTTCCCGGCGAGTCCTGTCCGGTGTACTCATAATCCAATGAGCACCTGTATACATCTTAGGTGAACCAACTGACACCAGTGGCTTGTGAGACCGGCCACCGCCCCTCGTCGGGGTCTCGACTGTATACACTAGTCTACTCTGGAGTATCGATGCCCTGTCTCGAAAACTCCCACGACTAGGGACCTTTTAAGGATGTGCTTATAGACCCCAGCTCCCACTTATATGATCGCCCTCATACTGCTGGTGGTCAAGCAAGAATCCTAAGGGCTCTATCAACGTGTAATAGCGACATGTCAGGTCATCTAAAGCAGTACACGATGATAAAGGTAAACCAGATAGCATACTATCATCTTGAGTAAGACTGTCCTTCCGGGATAGGTCCTCCCTCAATCATTGCAATCACGTGTCTGTGATCCAATAATTGACTCTGAGGGCACTATCTCCAACACATGCACCCCAGAAGAACAACATGGATTACCATATACAACCTTCCAAAGGTAAATAAATCTGAAACAAGTGGTGATTATGTTTATATTCTTCGAAATACAAAAATATTAAGGAATAATTGTATAAGAACAATTTATATACTAAACGCAGATTTTCCCATACCTCCGCATCATTCCAACACGATCCAAGTAGCGCATTCCAAGCATGTCCGTACACATCTTTCCGGTCTTTTCACCCCGAACCATCCACATTACACCGACCCTAACCATGATATACTGCACCCGAGTCTTATGTTGCTACGGGTGACATTGATATGTGTGGCAGCGAGGATGATGAAACTGGTGAAGGTCATCAAGGGGAGGATAGCGTGGAATATGCCGCTGGATTGAATGAGGTAGCATTGTTTGATGATATGGTTGCGAATAATGATTTTGTCGAACTAGAAGATCCCGGCCTCGATCCGCTGGAAGATGATAGTTGGGTAGACTTAGCCGTGGCAGAAGTAAATACGACACCCTATTTGGAAGCGACAGTAGCAAGCGAAGATTGCGTCACTGTCGGGATTTGTTTCAGGAAAAAGGAGATCTTATTTGTAAGCTGAAGTCATGGGCTATTCAGCAAAACGTTACATTTAAAACCGAAGAGTCAAATAAGACGTACTATACCGTGGTATGTACGAAAGCTCCTGAATGTAAGTGGAGATTGCATGCATGTTGTTCCAAAAGAGCCAAAGCTTGGAAGGTCACGAAATACAACCAAGAGCATACTTGCATCAATTCTATTATGTTACAAGATCACAGGAATTGCACTTCATCTTGCATTTGCTCACTAATCATGGCATTAATCCATACAGATGTGGCGATGACTCCCCGAGAGATACGGCTCTACGTTAGCGGAGAGCACAAAATTCAGATTTCGTATATGAAGGCATGGGATGCTCGTAGAAAGGCTTTATGCAAGATATTTGGGGACTGGAAAAGCTCGTACAACTCACTAGTCCCTTTTATGGAAGCTATGAAAGCATCAAATCCGGGGTCCGTATACCGGTTAAAAACCACAGAAACAGATGTCGATGGTTGTGTCAGGTTTCAAAGAATTTTCTGGTGCTTTGCTCCTTGTGCGGCTGGTTTCACACACCGTCGGCCGGTATTGTGCGTGGATGGGACGTATTTATATGGTAAGTATAGAGGTTGCATGTTAATTGCTACAGGTGTTGATGCTAATAACGGTATATTTCTATTGGGATTTTCTATTGTCGAGGGTGAAAATACATCATCCTGGTCATGGTTTTCTGTCAACTCAAAAGTTTCCCATCTGTTATTGATAAAACAGATTTATGCATCATATCTGATAGACATCTAGGAATACTAGCTGCAATGAGATCTGTATTTCCGACGACCCCACATAGGTTTTGTCTGCGGCACTTGATTGAATTTTTTATTTTTTCTTGATTGGATGTGAAAAGTATCAACTCAAATAGTCCCCGATTTCGGCACCATTTGATCGATCTTAAAATGCGAGACTGAGTAAGTAAATCAAATCGATAAGAGTCTCTTTGTGTTGGTAATTAGAAAATTGAATAAAGTTCACAATCAAAAAATTATATTTGACCGCAATCAACTACGGTGTCGGATGTAGATTGTAAGTGAGTGCGGATCGTCCATAGGGATTGTGCGATTCGTTTGTATATTTGATTTGTTTGAATCGAAAAGTTAATCGAAAAGAAAAGAAAACATGATTCAAGAATTTATCAATTGATTCAGGTGTCACGAGTTTAATCAAGAATCAAGGAACTGATAAACAATCAAGAATTGGGTTTCGATGATATTTCCAACCAAAATGTCAAGAATCTAAATGAGGCTCGTAGGAATCGATCGGATCTATAGCTGTGATGTAATTTCAAGATTTCATGTTCTTGTCCTTCGAAAGATTGATACTAGATCGATGATGATCGACGAGAGTTAGGGCTTTCTTGATGAAACTAGGGTTTCATCCTTTAACCCTTGTTCTTTCGTTGATATCATTCACACTCTAGACTCTAGCAATTTCAAGAAACGATCGTAACTCCCCAATCTCGAGCGATATCAATCAAGAAAGCATCGCAACGAATTGGGTCGTCGATTCTTGATCTTGCTAGGGTTTACAAAACTCGTAGGATTCAAGAATTGAATTAAGATATATTACATTATCATTCTATTGATCGTCTCGACTCCTCGACGAGCGGAGTATTACTCAAGCATTACAACAAGAATTACAACTAGAAATTTAGATTGAATCATGATGCAAGAATTTAAAGAAAACAAGATAAAAGAGTATCATCTTTTATTTATATCAACAATTTGATTACAGTCGCTCAAGAACTACAAGAGGAAGAACTAAATTGTCGACTTGGCTTTGCTCGGCTTCGTGAGTTGCGGATCGGCTTGGACCACTTGCTCCGTTGAAGAACGGCTCGGCTCCTAAAAGGTTACAAGGCTTCTTGCTTGATGGGTACTCGGGATCTTGGCTTTTGATTGGAATTAGGGTTAGGGTTTCGCACAAGTCCTCTCACTAGATTTGTGGAAGAAGAAGATGAAGAAAGAGATAGAATGGCTCTAAATTGGCTACTAAAATTGGGTAAAGATGATTAGATTCATAACACTAGGTCTAGGCTTCTATTTATAGACTTTCCAAACCCTAGGTCTAGGTTTGAAATTACAATTCCCTCCAAAAGTTTGTTGAGGAGTTTCTAGAAAGAGTTTGTTAGGAGTTAGCTTAGGGTTTAAGCTAGAGTTTAGGGAGAAGTTTCTAGAATACAAGGCTTAGTTTAGTGTAGGAACAAGGGTTTGCTGATCTGGCAGAAGTCTCTGGAGTCTTCTGGAAATTGTTGTGTCTTGCTGAAGTGTAGGCCCTGAGAGAAGCATTTTGCACCAAATTTGGGAGGCTAAATCCTTGGACCCACCGCGGATCCGCGGCGCAAGCAGGCTCCTGCCGCGGATCCGTGGCTCTTTGTGGGGCTTGGGCCTTGGGCTTTCTGGTGTGGTCTTGGAATGCCATTTGGGGCTTTATCTGATATGTTGATTTGTATTTTCCCTTTTGTATTGATACCAGAACTGAAATCATCGAGTTGGCGTCATGTTTGATCGGTACCATGTAAGTTTTTGGCTTTACTTCTGGATTTTCCTGCACAGATCTCAAAACAAGTGTTGCGCAAATGTAGGGATGATGCGATGCCATGAAATGCGGTCAATTTCCTTTATAGTGTCGGTTTTAGAGTCTAATACATGCAATCTGATATTTTGCGACAGTTTTGCTAATATGTAAAATATGAAGGCCGAACACTTCTATATGGATGCAAATGATGAGGAAATTGCCGGCTAAAATATACAATATTTTCGACTAATCAAATTCCTCCAAACTTAATTTCGATCGTCTCGAGCGAACTGTTTTATTAAAAAGAGAAGGAGAAAATAAAGAAAGAGAAAAAACTAACTAGCACACTTTCGTAGGCAACACGATTGCACTGAGCACGTGCAACAAGCCTTTAAATCTCTAGGTGTCCCTAGTAGGAGGAGTGTTGTCTTCTGAGGGTTTTTAGCGGATTGCACCCACAAAATCCAATAATAAAAGAAAGATCATGAATATTACATTTAAAGAAAAGAATTGTAAAAGAAAAGCCTTGAAAATTAGGGTTTCCAACTAAGCTAGCTTTTCGGTTGTCATGAGCCCTATCTTAATGGTCATGAAAAAAATGTTAGAAATCACGTCCTCCCTCAATAAAACATCGTCTTATTTTTCATTCCTATCTGTTTTCCAAACATCGATCATATAACCCTGCGTGTGTGTAAAGGACATCCCTACACCCGGAGAATTCAATTCAAGCTATCATACTCTTGTCCGTCAGCCTCAGTACTTTTTAATTAATGAATATTTAGATGAGATTGCTCACACACTTTCATGCGACCGTTAATACTTCTTGAGGTACTAACCGACCGATTACTCATGTGCTTGCTTCCTTGGTGTATTTTCCTCGTCTTGCACCACCTCAGGCATAGCAGTGACTCTCAGACCAGTTAGCCTTAGGGCACTAGGTGAAGAAGCACCCTCGCTATACATTTTTTATTGCCCTTGGTGATAACAAAACCAGTGTCCATTTTTCTCACCACTTTATATTTTCTTCATTTTTTTTTATTTCCTTCATACTTTTGGCTTTAAGACAAGAGTATTTCAAGGTATCCTCTACTATCCCAGGCTTCAAGACGTGTGTAAGTGCTGTTAGTTATATGTATGCCCTAGAGGCCATTACTATACATAGGATGTATATTGTAGTGGATGCTTGGACATATATAGGGATGACTTTCTTGCTCGATATGATAGTATGCTATCTGGTTACTCTTTACCTTAACGTGTACACTGATTGTCTCTCTGTTACATGTTGGTAAAGCCCTTAGGATGTGTACTTGACTACCTGGACTATGATGCGGATCATACTAGTGGGGACATGGTAGTCCATAAGTACATCCTTCAAAGTCCCTAGTCGTGGGTGTATCGAGACGGGGCATCGATATACCAGAGTAGACTAGCGTGTAGCTTCTCGACCCATACAGATGGGCGATGGATGATCCCATATCCATTGGTGTTTAACATCAGAGATGATATACGGGTGCTCAGTAGAGACTGGGTACACTAGACGGACTCGCCGAGAACTCCCAGATGGTATTATACCTTACGTCAGATGGCAGTTCTCTGGTGACACTGGTACAGGTTAGTCTGTAGATCCGAGATCGTCATAGAGTCTTGTGTGATTCCCACTGTGCTTTGATTTCCATCATACCACGTCCAAGAGGGCGTGCAAAAAGGTGGCTTTTGGGTACAATCCCGAATCACATGGAGGCAATGAGCGATAGGAGGGGTTTCGTCTCTCCCGGTATAGGGAGTTGATGTTGCGCAGTGCTCGATTGGCTATAACAGGAAGTCCTTGGCCAAGGCAGCTTTTGGGATTTACTGGTAAGTGTTACCAGTAGTTTCTCAACCCGTTATGAGCCTCATATCGACACGACTTATCGAGTTATTGGGGTCTGACGTTTACCACCCCTAGACGAGATATGCGACATATCAGACGAACAGACCGGACTGTACGGTAGTGTTACTCGTTGGATTCACTGGAGTGTGAGCGGGCTTGCTCGTTGATCTTCTGATCGCTCAATACCCGGATGGCCGTTACGTTTAGCAGACCGCTTGCGGCTTGTGGGTGTTTGATATGATCATCACCTGCTGCCGGCGTATTGACGAGTCTTTAGAGTCCTACACAGGGGTTTCCTTGCTCAAGCGAAACGAAGTAGGAGCGCATATGAGATATGTGCGGGACCGAGGATAATACCAATATGTGATACTGTATTCTATTCTCGCGATTTGTGACATTGATCGGTTGTATGCGATATAGCCGGGTTATCGGATCAAGTGTTGATTCGATAAGTTGTTACTATAGATATTAGTCGGTTATATGCGATATGACCGGATCGTTAAATCAAGTGTTGATTTAATGATTTAATGTATAATTATATATTTGATATATTACTTTACATTAACTAGTATTGGTTCACTTAAGATTTGTTTTCTCACTTGAAAGTGTACATTGTTTATATGTGATATATGCAAGTGTACATGTTTGTATCATGCTTGATGATACAAACAAGTTGTGTGTATGAGACTTGAACCATATCAAAGGTTAGATTAGGGTTTACTATTTAACTTAGCATATAACAAAAGAGTGTGACTTTGGTCAAAGTTATCAAGCTTCATGAAGCTTGATGAACATTGACAAAGTCAACTCTTTTGTCATTTGTTCAAGATATTAGCTAACCCAACCCTTAACCTTATGCAATGGTTAATTCTCTACATGAGTTAAGCATGAGGGCTTAACTCAACCATGGTGCCATCATTCATTTGGATAAGTTTTCATTCATATGATATTCTTTCTTCTTCTTCATCTTGATCAAGCTTGAAAAAGCTTGCTAGCTCCAATGGCATCATGAGAAAAAGAGTGAGAAATCCAATTCTAAAGTGAACCCACTTCCTATTTCTTCATCCTCTACCACTTGCCAAGTAGTATAGGGTGTTCTCTTCACAAAGTTTTCGACCGAGTGAAGGAATAGCTTGAGTTTGAGTCTTCCCGACGTAGATCATCTTCGGCCTCGAAGTCAATGACCTAGCCCGATCATTTCTCCGACGAAATCATTTCTAGAGTCCGGGATCCGATGATCGCAGCGGAGGGATGTCAACACGGAGCTAAAGAAGTGGTGGACCGGATCTACAAAGGTTGTAATCCTTTTCACTTAGTAGCAAAGTCGTTTGCTTCATTACTTTTCGCCTTTACATCTAGTTAACGATCTTGCTAAGGGTTGTTCGGCACCTAGACAATTTTTGTTTGGCATGGTAGATGCCTTGTGGAACCTCTTTAGTGTGCCTAGGAACCCTACAAGTGCGAATAGCAGGATATCAACGTTCAAAATGTTTGGCTTCCAGAATAGAAACTATTTTTCAGACTTATTTTTATCCTCAGATTAGTGACGTCCTTCATCTTACTAACCCTTGGGACAACAGCTCATAACTACTTATTACTAGTTCGTATAAGAAAACTTCTAATTTTCTTAGTTTTCTTAAATTTTTCTAATCTCATGGATGTAATTGTTCACTATCTAAACTTTCATTATCTTATTTATGTACAAAAAAGTGTAAATATTAAAATTATTTTTATACTTGAAATTTTTTAAATTTTTATGGGTTTTGGAAATTTTTTAAATTTTTATGGGTTTTGAAATTTTTTCAATTTTTATGGGTTTTGAAAATTTTTCAATTTTTATAGATTTTTAAAAGAAATGTTTTGTGCTTATGCAGATGATATTCAAATGATGCAAAAATAAGCACAAACCTCCCCCAAACTTGTTTTCAACAGTGTCCTCACTGTTGCCAAGTGCTATATCTACAAAAACCTGTAAATCTGGGAGGGATTATTAGTGGGGGCAAAAAATATATAAGTGAAGAACTTTCCCCAAACTTATTCTTTTCACTTACCTTTATTCAAAAAATGAAGCAATGATATACTGAATATGAAGGTGAGACGGAGGAATTTTAATCCAAATAAACTGGCTCTTGTAAGAACAAGAGCTCATCCGTGGGGTCAGTAGAAAAATACGGCTTTAGTCTATGTCCATTTACTTTGAAAACGGTGCCGTTTTTAACATTTTCTACTTCTACTGCTCCTGCGGATATACAGACCGCACAACAAAAGGTCCCTTCCATCGAGATCGGAGCTTACCCGCGTGAAGATGTAATCTTGAATCATAAAGAAGGTGTTAGGTCCATGTTACCTCTCCCGGTACTTTCGGGGTTGCGGAAACGGTAAAACAAATTTTTTTCTAAACTTTGTAACATGGACCGTAAAAGCCGGATCTTTACTAAACAATACACTAGCATCCTAACATGAGATGTTATCTACTCGGTTAGGGGTTATACCTCAACTTGAACTCCTTCTCTTCTTGTTGTTCTTCACTTCTTGTTGTTCTTCTCTTCTTGTTGTTCTTCTCTTCTTGTTGTTCTTCTCTTTGCTTGCTCAATAGTTGATCCGGACTTTGGTCACCTCCGCGGCCTCCTTGAGTCGAAGACGATCCACCCGAGAGATGTACACCGAGCTCCACCTCAAGCCGAGGTAACTAGGGCAAGGAGATTGCTAATCTAGAAGCCCTAGGATGTGTAGAGGAGATGTATGGATGTGTTTGTCAAGTGGAATCCTTTTTCTCTCAACACATGAGATCAAAGGAGAAATCAAGAGGAGGAAGAAGAAGGAGCTTGCTAGCAACCATGGAGCTTCTCATTTCAAGAGAGAGAATGAGAATAAAATTATGATCCAAAAACAACAACAACCATGGTTGCAAATAATGCAAAACAACATCATTACTAATCCCATCAAGATAAAGTTGATGGCTACATTGAAATGACCATTATCATAATCCAAAAGGAAAAGAAAAGAAGCGTGTGGAACCCTCTTGAAAGTCAATGGTCAACCCGGTCAACCGGTCAACAAAGTCAAGAGAGGTCAACGGGGTCAAATGGTCAATGCAATTAGCCATCATAAGATTATCACTAATAGGATTAGTAAATGATGTTCGCGGCTCATAATGGTTTTGACCAAACGAACTGTCAAAACCCTAATGAGTCCGCCTCAAAATGGTTTTGACCGAATCGACTGTCAAAATCCTAATGAGCCTGCCACATAACGGTTTTGGCCGAACCAACTGCCAAAACCCCTAATGAGGCACCTCCTCCTTCATCACTCCGAAAAACTGTGCATACACACCTGCATCCGTATTCCGTAGAATGCGGATGCACAGAAGACAAAACAAATCCATCCGTGCAATACTAGGATCCGGCTTAAACCAAAGCCTACTAGTACTGCCTGCCCGAACACCATACGCACACAAGTGTACGTAAGTGATCGCAGCCCTGCCGTAAAACCATACGGCCTCTACACGTTTCGCTCAGTGCAGGGAAACTCTCTGTGTGGGACTCTAAAGACTCGACACTACGCTGGCAGTGGGTTTAACCACAGACCGCAAGCGGCACTAGCTGTACGTAACGGTCCCCAGGTAGATGTCGATAAGAAGGCCGATGAGGTAAACCCATCCGAACTCCTACTGAGTCTGTATGTGACAATCTCCGTACAGTCCGGTCTGTTCGTCTGATACATCGCATGTCGGGCCTAAGGGGGCGGCAAGCGTCAGACCCCTAATAGCGGTACAAGTCGTGTCGGAGTGAAGCCCAGAACACCCTGAGATAACACTGGAACCTACCAGTATATCTCGCTTGCCCTGGCCAGGGACTACTTGTGTAATGGCTCTCCTAGACACAGCGCGATGTCAACCCCCAATACCGGGAGAGACGAATCCTGTCTAACCGTCACTGCCTCCAAGTGCTTCGGGACTGCTCCCAACTACTACCTGTTTGCACGACTCAGTAGAGCCATGGTAGGGTAGTAACCAAAGAACAGTGGGAACACACTCGAGGCGAAGTGACAGTATCAAGTCAGCGGACTAAGCTGTACTCATGTCACCTGGGAACTGATAACTGACGATAAGTATAATACCAACCATCAGTTCCCGACGAGTCCTGTCCAGTGTACTCGTAACCTAACGAGCACCCGCATACTATCTCAAGTACGACGTACCGACGGCTGTGGGACAGACCGTCTCCCGTGCTGGGATGAGAAGCGCATACGCTAGTTTACTCCGGAGCATCGATGCCCTATCTCGATACTCCCACGACTAGGGACGTGTATAAGGATGTGCTTGTAGATTACCCAGCCCCCACGAGTGTGATCGCCATCACAACGCCGGTAATCAAGCAAAGATCCTAAGGGCTCTACTAATGCGTATAGGTGATATAATAAATAAACACACATGTACACATTAAAGCAGAGACAAACCAAGTAGCATACTACTATATTGAGCAAGATTGTCCGTACAACTGTGAATATCCCAAGCTTCCATCAAGTAATATACATACTAGTATGATACAGTAATGGCCTCTAGGGCATATACACTAACAATCTCCCACTTGCACTAAGGCCATGTACTGGCGTATCGAAGACCTATCATCTCGATCAGCCGCTCGAACTGAGTCTGGGGTAAAGCCTTCGTGAATGGGTCCGCAGTGTTGTCCTTTGTGTCCACTCTCCGCACCTCGATCTCCTGTCGATCAATGATCTCCCTGATCAGGTGATACCGCCTTAATATGTGCCTGGATTTCTGATGGGACCTTGGTTCCTTCGCTAAAGCTATAGCCCCATTGTTATCGCAATACAAAGGTATTGGGTCAACAATGGACGGAACCACCTGAAGTTCACTAATGAACTTCTTCATCCAGACCGCCTCTTTTGCGGCATCGCTTGCAGCAATGTATTCAGCCTCCATCGTCGAGTCTGTGACGGTATCCTGCTTGGAACTCCTCCAACATACCGCCCCTCCGTTGAGGGTAAACACAAAACCCGAGACAGACTTGCTGTCATCTTTGTCACTCTGGAAGCTTGAATCGGTAAAGGACTCGACCCTGAGGTCTCCATTACCGTAAACCAGGAACATCTCCTTAGTCCTTCTCAGGTACTTGAGAATGTTCTTCACTGCTGTCCAGTGGTCCTCCCCTGGGTCTGACTGATACCGGCTTACCGCGCTCAACGCGTAAGCTACATCTGGTCTTGTACATAGCATCGCATACATTGTAGATCCTACCGCCGAAGCGTAGGGTA
Organism: Agapanthus africanus; assembly: GCA_030015575.1. NCBI lineage: Eukaryota > Viridiplantae > Streptophyta > Magnoliopsida > Asparagales > Amaryllidaceae > Agapanthus > Agapanthus africanus. The sequence goes on along the minus strand of CM057346.1, from coordinate 454,817,865 downwards.
TAGTGCTCATGCGAACCCTCTCCTCGTCAGTCTTAGGAGGCATCTTCTTGGAGAGGGTAATTCCGTGCAATGCGGGTATGCTACCGCGCTTGGAACCCTCCATACTAAATCTCTTTAGTACGGTCTCTATGTACCTGGACTGCGAAAGTCCCAATAGTCTCTTGGATCTATCTCTATAGATCTTGATTCCCAGAATGTACGAGGCATCACCCAGGTCCTTCATGGAGAACCTTTGTGACAAAAATAGCTTGACCGATTGTAGCATAGGAATATCATTTCCTATCAAAAGAATGTCGTCCACGTACAAAACTAGGAATACGACAGTTCGTCCTACAATCTTCTTATATACACAGGGCTCATCTTCGTTCTTGATGAAATCAAATTCCTTGATTGCCTTATCAAAACAGATGTTCCAGCTCCGCGATGCCTGCTTTAATCCATAAATGGATTTAAGCAACTTGCACACCTTTCCGCTGATCCCACTGTCTACGAAACCTTCTGGTTGATCCATGTAAACGCACTCTTCCAAACAACCGTTTAGGAAAGCCGTTTTAACATCCATCTGCCAGATTTCATAGTCATGGAAGGCAACAATGGCAAGTAGGATCCGAATGGATTTGAGCATAGCCACCGGAGAAAAAGTTTCATCATAGTCCAAACCAGGTCTTTGACGAAAACATTTTGCAACGAGTCTAGCTTTATAGGTTTCCACCTGCCCATCTACACCAAGTTTTCTTTTGTAGATCCATTTGCATCCAACGGGTTTTACCCCAGGTGGAGCAATATCCAAGGTCCACACTTTATTGGCGTACATGGACTCCATTTCGGATTGCATTGCTTCCTGCCACTTATCAGAGTCCCTACTGATAATGGCCTGCCTGAAACTGGTAGGGTCATCTTCTTCCAAGATGCAATCCTCTCGATCCCCGTCTATGAGAAAACCGTAGTATCTCTCGGGCGGATGAGAAATCCTACCAGATCTGCGGAGTGGCTGAGGTTCGTTTGGGGTTATTGAATCTAGCGGTTCTCCCAAATTTTCAGTTACATTTTGTGGTCGCTGAATTTCTTCCAGTTCTACCGAACTCCCACTAGTTTCTTTTGCAAGAAACTCCCTTTCTAAGAAGGTAGCGTGGCGAGATACAAACACTTTCTGTTCCTCAGTGTGGTAGAACAGATATCCTAGTGAGTCTTTAGGATATCCCACAAATTTACACAGAACTGATCGTGCCTCTAGCTTGTCCGGTTTCTGTGTTTTCACATAGGCCGGACAACCCCATATCTTAATAAACTTAAGACATGGTTTCTTACTACTCCATATTTCATACGGAGTTTTAGGCACTGATTTGGACGGAACTTGATTCAAAAGGTATGCCGCTGTCAGAAGCGCATGTCCCCAGAATGAAAGAGGTAACTCAGCACTACTCATCATGGAGCGAACCATATCCAGAAGGGTACGATTCCTCCGCTCCGAAACACCGTTGTGCTGTGGTGTATAAGGAGGAGTAAGCTGAGAGAGAATACCATTCTCTTTTAAGTAATCTAGGAATTCCGTGCTTAAGTACTCCCCTCCTCTATCAGACCGGAGGATCTTGATACTTTTGCCAATCTGGTTCTCTACTTCCTTTCTGAATTCCTTGAATTTCTCAAAAGCTTCAGATTTGTGTTTCATCAGATACACATATCCGAACCTAGAGAGATCGTCAGTGAATGTGATGAAGTAGGAGAACCCGCCCCTTGCATGTATAGACATCGGACCACACACATCACTGTGTATGAGTCCCAAGAGCTCTCTTGCTCTTTCTCCATGTCCGGTGACGGAGATTTGGTCATCTTTCCTTTAAGACAAGACTGACAAGTTTCATAAGATGAAAACTCGAACGTATTCAAGAGTCCATCTTTATGCAACTTACTCAGTCTTTTCTCTCCGATATGACCAAGTCTACAATGCCACAAGTAGGATTCATTCGTATCTGAATTCTTCCTCTTGCGTGTGTTTTGTATATTGAGAACTGTATTCTGATTTAGAACGTAGATACCATTACACAGTGTACCCTCTGCAACCAGTACCTTATGAAGGTAAATGTTCATGATATTCTTTTCAAGAACAAAGTTATATCCATCTTTATCGAGTAAAGAAACTGATATGATGTTGCAAACCATGGAGGGTACATAGTAGCAATCGTTCAAAATCATAGTCTTGCCATTTGGCAATACTAGGTGATATTCACCGACGGCTGCCGCATTAACTTGTGCTCCGTTCGCTACTCTGAGCGACATATCACCCGGTGCAACTTTCCTACTTTTTCTCAGTCCCTGCAATAAATTACAGATATGAGATCCTGATCCGGTATCAAGTACCCAGGAGGTAGGCTGACCGTAAAACAGTTCTCAATTACAAGAACACCTGAAGTAGATGCAAAACCATGCTTCTTCTTCAACTGGGTATCCTGGAAATCCATACAATCCCCTTTCCCATTCTCATACTCATGACTGTTGTCACAAGTTAGAGCTGAACCAACTTTCCCCAGTCCCGAATAAGAATTCGGATCGGTCAAGCGATACATTTTATTATCTTGATTAGGGCGTGAAAAGGTTGCTGCGTGGAGAGAGAGAAAAGAAACACTCAGCGTATGCTCTTGCAAGATTAGATTGGTTTATTAATTTATCTAACCAGGATGTCTCCCACTGTTTCCTCAAATTCTTCTTAAAACCTTTTTAAAAGAAGAACTAGCCGGGATTTAATTCATGTTACAATACTTACTTAACCTTTCAGCCAGGCTAGTGTCGGTACTTCGAGGGAGGTTTTCCAACGCTTTCGCGAAGTTCCTTAATTCAAGAACCTCTTTTCCCTGGGGGTGTAGCCCCGCTAACACCTTTCTAGACATCTACTAGGTTTATAGCATTGATTGTTAAGTGAAAGTAATCTCCCGAGAGTAAACCAACTCATCAGTGGGATCGGGATCCAACTATCATTGTGTGATGACCTAGATGGAATCCACTCTAGTTACTACACTCCAGAAGGTATGCTAAATCTGCAAGTTTCAGTTCTTTTGAAACTCCCGATGTGGTTTTTGCCCCTAGGACCCAAGTGACCTTGACGAATAATCAACAAATCAAAAGGTCCTAGTCAAGTTCAACCCGTCGTTATCCAGGATTGCATTAGACCCGCCCGCATGATCCTTGACGAATAATCAACAAAATCATATGACCGTTCTAACCAATCGCATTTATCAGTGCAACAGAGAGTTATTACTCAGCTACCGTTCACTGTGTCTTGACGAATAATCAACAAACACAGCACGAATACTAAGTATTAATTTTCTGAAACGACGGAGGGCTACGGCTGAGTTTTTGGCGAAAAACCCGTTAACGTAATGAACTTGATGTGGTTGGAGGAACATGATAGACCTTTTGAAAAATATAGTGGCGAAAACTTTTGCTAAAGAGGTCACTCCCTGTGAAGGGATCTCGGCTCTTTCCTCGTCGAATGAGGTGCAGGATATTCCAAACTGAATACCTCGATGCAAAGCAAGAATAATCGACTATAGTGAAGTTATTACCCTGACGCAAACTTTTGTCCAAGGGGTCACTCCCGATGAAGGGATCTCGGCCCTTGCCTCGTCGACTGAGGTGCTGGGCATTCATAACCGAATACCGCGATGCAAAACAAAAATGAACGTCCTTGCAATAACAGCCTTTTTTTTAAAAATTGTTCCAACAACGTCTTTTAGGTTTATTTTCTTGCATTAGTTCTTTTAATGCGTCCCATCATTTAAATCCTACCATTGCAGAAACAACCAAAATATGACGTACGCTTATGCCATTCGCATTCGCCACTGGGCCCCGTCATCACCCGTTAGGTTACTTAACTAACGACAGAGCGGGGGCTGGGCTAGCGCGGCTGTAAAACATAAGCAACGCCTAAATAGTTATTATATATAGATATAATGCAATGATAGCCAATCCAGATCACAGATGAACACTTTGGATATACTAGGAACCCGCGATTCGTTCAAGCCTGCAACGAAAAACGGATTACACGGTCGCGATGAATAGCCAAAACCCCACCCAAGACCCCTACGGGTGCGGCAAACTACCCGCCAAGTACCCGAAGCGAAGCAACCTCCCTCAACGCCATGAGTAGGCCACTCGGCACTTCGAGATACCCGGTAGTTTGTGCACCCCCTCCATGGGTCTATCCTAGGAGCAAAAACAGTAAAAAGAATTATACAATGACGGCTACAACCCCGACCCGGTTGTGCGGCCAAACAAATAATATTACATCAATTTACAAATTATTACATGAATGAAAGAAAAAGAAACTCTCATCTCACATCCACCCCGGCTATTCATCCGCGACAATCCAACGAGTTCATATACACAAACCATCAATAACACAGATCACAGATATGTATAACCCCGACTAATCGACATATAGCGATTAGCCGACGTTCAATACATATGAACATCACAGATATAACCTTTGTAGTCAAAGTATATTGAAGTTCGGAAAAATACGGATTTATAGGCCCCCAAAAACAAATTTCTATTCTGAAAAATCTGGGCAAATATAAACCATCTCAAAAATCCTAAAACCAAGTCAGAAACACACTGCACCAAAATCGACCCAGTGACTCACCGAGATGGCCGCGGTTTCGCGGCTCTTTGGTCGAGTTGCTGGCTCGTTTTTGGTGGCCTTCTTCTAAAAACCCTGAGATGATTTTTGGTGTATGACAAATTTTGTTTTGACCAGAAAAAATTTTAACAGAAACTCAGATTTTTGTAACTCGGTTTTTTCGATTTTTCCGTTTCGAACTTCGATACACTTCACTACCAAGCTAGTTTATGTTTAGTTAGGCTCTGATACCACTGTTAGGTCCACGTTACCTCTCCCGGTACTTTCGGGGTTGCGGAAACGGTAAAACAAAATTTTTTCTAAACTTTGTAACATGGACCGTAAAAGCCGGATCTTTACTAAACAATACACTAGCATCCTAACATGAGATGTTATCTACTCGGTTAGGGGTTATACCTCAACTTGAACTCCTTCTTTTCTTGTTGTTCTTCACTTCTTGTTGTTCTTCTCTTCTTGTTGTTCTTCTCTTTGCTTGCTCAATAGTTGATCCGGACTTTGGTCACCTCCGCGGCCTCCTTGAGTCGAAGACGATCCACCCGAGAGATGTACACCGAGCTCCACCTTAAGCCGAGGTAACTAGGGCAAGGAGATTGCTAATCTAGAAGCCCTAGGATGTGTAGAGGAGATGTATGGATGTGTTTGTTAAGTGAAATCCTTTTTCTCTCAACACATGAGATCAAAGGAGAAATCAAGAGGAGGAAGTAGAAGGAGCTTGCTAGCAACCATGGAGCTTCTCATTTCAAGAGAGAGAATGAGAATAAAATTATGATCCAAAAAAAAAACAACCATGGTTGCAAATAATGCAAAACAACATCATTACTAATCCCATCAAGATAAAGTTGATGGCTACATTGAAATGACCATTATCATAATCCAAAAGAAAAAGGAAAAGAAAAGAAGAGTGTGGAACCCTCTTGAAAGTCAATGGTCAACCCGGTCAACCGGTCAACAAAGTCAAGAGAGGTCAACGGGGTCAAATGGTCAATGCAATTAGCCATCATAAGATTATCACTAATAGGATTAGTAAATGATGTTCGCGGCTCATAATGGTTTTGACCAAACGAACTGTCAAAACCCTAATGAGTCCGCCTCAAAATGGTTTTGACCGAATCGACTGTCAAAACCCTAATGAGCCTGCCACATAACGGTTTTGGCCGAACCAACTGCCAAAACCCCTAATGAGGCACCTCCTCCTTCATCACTCCAAAAAACTGTGCATACACACCTGCATCCGTATTCCGTAGAATGCGGATGCACAGAAGACAAAACAAATCCATCCGTGCAATACTAGGATCCGGCTTAAACCAAAGCCTACTAGTACTGCCTGCCCGAACACCATACGCACACAAGTGTACGTAAGTGATCGCAGCCCTGCCGTAAAACCATATGGCCTCTACACGTTTCGCTCAGTGCAGGGAAACTCTCTGTGTGGGACTCTAAAGACTCGACACTACGCTGGCAGTGGGTTTAACCACAGACCGCAAGCGGCACTAGCTGTACGTAACGGTCCCCAGGTAGATGTCGATAAGAAGGCCGATGAGGTAAACCCATCCGAACTCCTACTGAGTCTGTATGTGACAATCTCCGTACAGTCCGGTCTGTTCGTCTGATACATCGCATGTCGGGCCTAGGGGGGCGGCAAGCGTCAGACCCCTAATAGCGGTACGAGTCGTGTCGGAGTGAAGCCCAGAACACCCTGAGATAACACTGGAACCTACCAGTATATCTCGCTTGCCCTGGCCAGGGACTACTTGTGTAATGGCTCTCCTAGACACAGCGCGATGTCAACCCCCAATACCGGGAGAGACGAATCCTGTCTAACCGTCACTGCCTCCAAGTGCTTCGGGACTGCTCCCAACTACTACCTGTTTGCACGACTCAGTAGAGTCGTGGTAGGGTAGTAACCAACGAACAGTGGGAACACACTCGAGGCGAAGTGACAGTGTCAAGTCAGCGGACTAAGCTGTACTCATGTCACCTGGGAACTGATAACTGACGATAGGTATAATACCAACCATCAGTTCCCGACGAGTCCTGTCCAGTGTACTCGTAACCTAACGAGAACCCGCATACTATCTCAAGTACGACGTACCGACGGCTGTGGGACAGACCGTTTCCCGTGCTGGGATGAGAAGCGCATACGCTAGTCTACTCCGGAGCATCGATGCCCTATCTCGATACTCCCACGACTAGGGACGTGTATAAGGATGTGCTTGTAGATTACCCAGCCCCCACGAGTGTGATCGCCATCACAACGCCGGTAATCAAGCAAAGATCCTAAGGGCTCTACTAATGCGTATAGGTGATATAATAAATAAACACACATGTACACATTAAAGCAGAGACAAACCAAGTAGCATACTACTATATTGAGCAAGATTGTCCGTACAACTGTGAATATCCCAAGCTTCCATCAAGTAATATACATACTAGTATGATACAGTAATGGCCTCTAGGGCATATACACTAACAATCTCCCACTTGCACTAAGGCCATGTACTGGCGTATCGAAGACCTATCATCTCGATCAGCCGCTCGAACTGAGTCTGGGGTAAAGCCTTCGTGAATGGGTCCGCAGTGTTGTCCTTTGTGTCCACTCTCCGCACCTCGATCTCCTGTCGATCAATGATCTCCCTGATCAGGTGATACCGCCTTAAGATGTGCCTGGATTTCTGATGGGACCTTGGTTCCTTCGCTAAAGCTATAGCCCCATTGTTATCGCAATACAAAGGTATTGGGTCAACAATGGACGGAACCACCTGAAGTTCACTAATGAACTTCTTCATCCAGACCGCCTCTTTTGCGGCATCGCTTGCAGCAATGTATTCAGCCTCCATCGTCGAGTCTGTGACGGTATCCTGCTTGGAACTCCTCCAACATACCGCAGTCGAAAGCTGTCTCGCAGTCCAAGTCAAAATGGAAGGTCGTATCCTTGGCCAGGAGAAGAGTTAAAGGTCTAGCAATTTTGCTAAAATCCTTAATGAATCTTCTATAAAAGCCCGCATGGCCAAGGTAAGAGCGAATATCTTTGACGCTTTTGGGATGAGGGAGGTTTTGAATGACATCTATCTTAGCTCTGTCAACCTCAATGCCTTTCTGTGAAATAACATGTCCAAGGACAATTCCTTCTTGGACCATAAAATTGCATTTTTCCCTGTTCAAGGTCAAGTTCTTCTCTTTGCAACGAGTAAGAACAGCGTCAAGATTCGCTAGGCAATCAGAAAAAGAGTCTCCAAAAATCGAGAAATCATCCATAAAGATTTCCAAAAAATTCTCTACCATATCAGAGAATATCCCCATCATACACCGCTGAAAGGTAGCGGGAGTATTGCATAACCCAAAGGGCATGCGACTGTAAGCAAAGGTACCAAAAGGACAAGTAAAAGTGGTTTTATCTTGATCCTTTTTGGCGATGGGGACCTGATTATAGCTTGAGTATCCGTCCATAAAACAATAATACTCTCGTCCCGCTGAGCGTTCCAGCATTTGATCAATGAATGGTAGAGGAAAGTGGTCTTTCCTCGTAGCAGCGTTGAGTTTTCTATAATCGATACATACACGCCACCCAGTTTGGGTGCGTGTCTGAATCAACTCATTCGCTTCATTGGTTATAACAGCGATGCCGGATTTCTTAGGAACGACATGTATATGACTCACCCATTGGCTATCGGAGATGGGGTATATAATACCATTATCTAAGCATTTGACGATCTCTTTCATTACAGCTTCCTTCATGACGGGATTCAACCGTCTCTGTGGTTCTCGGGTTGGTCTGGCATCATCCATCACATGTATATGATGTTCAACTATCAAGGGACTAATCCCTTTGATGTCCACCATACTCCAACCAAACGCCTCTTTGTTAGATCTCAATACCGATAAAAGTGTATTCTCTTGCTCTAATGCTAGAGAAGCGGAAATTATAACCGGTAAAGACTCCTTCTCACCTAAATAAGCATATTTCAGATGAGAGGGTAAAATTTTTAGATTTAATTCAGGCGGAGAAATGATAGAAGGAGGGATCATTGAGTGATTTTTGGATTTACAAAGAAGCTCAGAGCCTGTGAAAGATACAGACTCGGGTGGAGAAAAGTCAGAAGTGCAGGACTCAAGTGTAGGTAAAGTGTCCTCACTAAGATCTTGTGTAAAGTTAAACAGAGATGTGGTAATGTCATCGAGATCAGTAAAGCAAAGTTCCTCAGCTCCACAACTATTGGGAGCGATCTCATGGACAGAGCACACATCTAAAATATGAGCAGAGGGTTCTGATGGCTGACTTCCAACTTTGTAGATATTTAGTTCAATGGTCATATTTCCAAATGATAAGTTCATTGAACCGTTTCTACAGTTTATAACAGCGTTGGAAGTGGCAAGGAAAGGACGACCCAGAATCACCGGAATTTGGCTCCGGGGGTTTGCTACAGGATGTGTGTCGAGTACAATGAAGTCTACAGGGAAAACAAATTCCCCGACCTTTATCAACACATCCTCTAATTCACCCCTTGGTTTGGTGATAGATCGGTCTGCCATCTGGAGAGTGCAGTGAGCAGGTTTCAGCTCTCCAATCCCTAGTTGCTCATAGACAGAATAAGGGAGTAGGTTAACACTTGCGCCAAGGTCTAAAAGAGCACGATTTATGTTTTTACCCCCAATAGAAATCGATATTGTAGGACATCCTGGGTCCTTTCGTTTCTTTGGTAGCTGGGAAATAAAAGCAGTGCTGATATTATTAGACATAAAGACCTTCTTCGGCACTTGAGTCTTCCTCTTCCTAGTGCACAAGTCCTTAAGAATTTTCGCATAAGCGGGGACTTGTTGAATCGCATCTAGGAGAGGGATATTGATGTTAATCTGTTTGAACATTTCTAAAATTTTCTCCATATGAGGACTCGTTCTATTACCCCTTAACCGGTTCGGGTAAGGAGCTTTCGCAATAAGCGCAGGGTCCATCATAGGAGAAGGAAGAGCGGGTAGACGAGGTCCCAAAAGAGGTGTGGGGACCGTCTGTGGAGAACTATAAGGGTTGGGAGAAGGTGTCGAGCCTAGTGGGAAATGGAGAATAGGCTCTCGAGAAGATGGTGTGGTAGAAGAAGAAGGATCAGAAGGAGAAGTGTGTGTGTGTGGAAAAGTCTCAGCTGGGGTGTTGATATGATTTTCAGTATCATCAATACCTTCCCCGACATGATTGTTCGGCACTCTTCCCGATCTCAACGTTGTGACGGCATTTACATTGTAATGCCCAGAATTCTGTAGGGGTTGAGAGGGAAGTTTCCCTTTTTCTCTCGCACTCATTTCGGCTTTAAGGCGAGCTATTTCAGCTTCCATCGATCTGATACTCTCAGCTAGGGACGCTGAGTTTTTCTTTATCTCACTGACGGAAGATCTAATCTCAGTCGAAACCTCTATGAAATTTGATAAAAGTGATTTCATGGTTTGAGTGAATTTAGAGAATTCGTCAGAACAGGACAACTGCATAGGATTAGACTGTGCAGGAGTGTTGCCCTGGTTTTGGAAATTTTGTAACTGGTAGGGGTGCTGAGTGATTTGAAGGGGTTGCTGTTGTGGTGGAGGAAGAGCCCTTTGAAAATTATTCGTGTTTGGAACCGTGTTTTGAGATTGGTTTTGGTTCCAAGCGAAATTCGGGTGATTACTCCAACCCTGATTGTACGTGGAAGAATAAGGATCGTTTCTAGGTCTTTGAAATGCGGCATTAGAATGCTCGTGACCTTGAAACGCAGAGTTTAATGGACATTCTTCCGTTAAATGAGACGGATCAGAACAGCACCCACAAACAGTTTTGGGGAGCGACATTGGGTTTAGAGAGGCTGCTGCAAATTTGTGTTCCATAGCGTCGAGCTTCTTTTGCATTGCTGCCATCTCAGCTCGAACACCTATGGACACATCTATTTGGTGTACGCCACCCCTATTCAATGGTTGGGTTCCACTCTCCCACTGTAGTGATTTTTCAGCGAACTCTTCTAAATACTTCCAAGCTTCCCCATCATCCTTAGTCATAAAAGTACCTTGACACATGTTTTCAAGGCTCTGTTTAGTGTTTGGATTAATGCCCTCATAAATGATTCGGCAAAGCTCCCATCTCGGGATGCCGTGATGAGGACACTGAACCAATAGATCCTTGAAACGTTCAAAGCATTTAGAGAATGGTTCAGTAGGGAGTTGGGCAAATTGATCCAGTTCGGTACGGATTCGAGCTGTCTTTTGGATTGGGTAAAATTTCTTAAGGAATGCAGCGACGAATTCTTCCCAATTCGTAATAGAGTGTGCGGTAGTGTTATATAGCCACTTCTCGGCTATATCGCACAATGTAAATGGAAGAAGTCGTAGACGCATTGCATCCACTGAAAGTTGTGACGTACCCATCATTGCGCATACGTTTTCAAATTTGGTAATGAAAACGTAAGCGTCCTCAGTCTCGAGTCCGTGGAATTTGGGTAAAAGATTGATATACTGGGGCTTAATCTCAAAGTTATCCCCATTGGCTGGTGGTGTGGATAAGCAGGTCGAAAGAGGACCTCGCAGTGGATAGCACCTCTCCTGGACAGAGATGCGGGGTGGATTCTGCGCACCAACGGACGGCGGCAGATTAGGGTTAAAGAAGTTTGATGGATTTGGATCCATCGGTGTGGGTGTGGTAGTAGGTAAAGGAAAGGTAAATGGAGAAATATCGACTTCGGAGTCGATAAAAGGTACGCGGACTAAACGGGCACTAGAATCCCATGTCCAGCCTATCTTGTACTAAAAAGGGTTAGTACAAGTGGCAGCGTTGGCTTATAATTAGGGGTAAATGAATGAATGCGGTGTTTGCTTTTGAAAAAGGGACGGATTTTTTTTTTTTTGAAAAAAATGATGCGACACAACAAATGCAGCACACAAACCCTAGAATCTAGTGGTCACCTAGGTCCGGCTCTAGACCGCTCCTAACTGCCAAAAGACAAGTCGCGGGATAGAATCCTCCACTGTCTCTTTGTCCCCCTGTGGCCAGGTAAGTGCCAGGTAAGTGGGAAGGTACTCCACTATGTAAGTAGTGGGCCTAATTAATAACCACTAGCATTCGACACACTTTCCTAGGCACCACAAGAAAACGCGGATAAGCAATGAATTACCCACGCCTTCTTCTGTCCTAATTGAGCGCGACAGTCCTTAGAGTCATCTCTAGATTTCTTTTAGTTAATGTGGGTCAATGCGGATGCAAGTTTTGTGGTTTTCGGGGCCTAGGAAGGGTAATGAAATCCCCACCTAATTTGGATTTGGCCGTGCCCTTTAATATCCGTATTTATAATGCAAACAACCAAGAAACAAAATCACGCACAAATTTAATTTTTGCAATTTGCGAGCTGCTATTAATTGCAAAGAATCCTGCAGCAAATTGTCAGTTGGAGCTAAAAAGAGGAGAGAGGAGAAGTCAAGAAATCACCTGAAGCAAAATTTTTTCAGAGATCCCTCCAAGCTGCCGCGTTTCCGCCGCAAATGCCCTCTAATGCCGCCCTTCCGCGGTCAAAGTGTGGGATCACTGAAAAAAACTTCACCAGGGAGCTTCTGTAGACTCTCTCAGCTCTCTGGTATTTTCCAAATTTTTTTCCAAATTTCCAGCAAGCTCCAGATCTCCTTGCAATGAAACACAACAAATTGTTTAGGGTTTGCACGAATTTTGATCTCAAAAATCACAATGAAATAAATCTTTCAATTCAAACTTTGATATAAAACGAATTAGCGCGCGATCCCCGGCAACGGCGCCATTTTGATTGAATTTTTTATTTTTTCTTGATTGGATGTGAAAAGTATCAACTCAAATAGTCCCCGATTTCGGCACCATTTGATCGATCTTAAAATGCGAGACTGAGTAAGTAAATCGAATCGATAAGAGTCTCTTTGTGTTGGTAATTAGAAAATTGAATAAAGTTCACAATCAAAAAATTATATTTGACCGCAATCAACTACGGTGTCGGATGTAGATTGTAAGTGAGTGCGGATCGTCCACAGGGATTGTGCGATTCGTTTGTATATTTGATTTGTTTGAATCGAAAAGTTAATCGAAAAGAAAAGAAAACATGATTCAAGAATTTATCAATTGATTCAGGTGTCACGAGTTTAATCAAGAATCAAGAAACTGATAAACAATCAAGAATTGGGTTTCGATGATATTTCCAACCAAAATGTCAAGAAATCTAAATGAGGCTCGTAAGAATCGATCGGATCTATAGCTGTGATGTAATTTCAAGATTTCTTGTTCTTTTCCTTCGAAGGATTGATACTAGATCGATGATGATCGACGAGAGTTAGGGCATTCTTGATGAAACTAGGGTTTCATCCTTTAACCCTTGTTCTTTCGTTGATATCATTCACACTCTAGACTCTAGCAATTTCAAGAAACGATCGTAACTCCCCAATCTCGAGCGATATCAATCAAGAAAGCATCGCAACGAATTGGGTCATCGATTCTTGATCTTGCTAGGGTTTACAAAACTCGTAGGATTCAAGAATCGAATTAAGATATATTACATTATCATTCTATTGATCGTCTCGACTCCTCGACGAGCGGAGTATTACTCAAGCATCACAACAAGAATTACAACTAGAAATTTAGATTGAATCATGATGCAAGAATTTAAAGAAAATAAGATAAAAGAGTATCACCTTTTATTTATATCAACAATTTGATTACAGTCGCTCAAGAATTACAAGAGGAAGAACTAAATTGTCGACTTGGCTTTGCTCGGCTTCGTGAGTCGCGGATCGGCTTGGACCACTTGCTCCGTTGAAGAACGGCTCGGCTCCTAAAAGGTTGCAAGGATTCTTGCTTGATGGGTACTCGGGATCTTGGCTTTTGATTGGAATTAGGGTTAGGGTTTCACACAAGTCCTCTCACTAGACTTGTGGAAGAAGAAGATGAAGAAAGAGATAGAATGGCTCTAAATTGGCTACTAAAATTGGGTAAAGATGATTAGATTCATAACACTAGGTCTAGGCTTCTATTTATAGACTTCCCAAACCCTAGGTCTAGGTTTGAAATTACAATTCCCTCCAAAAGTTTGTTGAGGAGTTTCTAGAAAGAGTTTGTTAGGAGTTAGCTTAGGGTTTAAGCTAGGGTTTAGGGAGAAGTTTCTAGAATACAAGGCTTAGTTTAGTGTAGGAACAAGGGTTTGCTGATCTGGCAGCAGTCTCTGGAGTCTTCTGGAAATTGTTGTGTCTTGCTGAAGTGTAGGCCCTGAGAGAAGCATTTTGCACTAAATTTGGGAGGCTAAATCCTTGGACCCACCGCGGATCCGCGGCACAAGCAGGCTCCTGCCGCGGATCCGCGGCTCTTTGTGGGGCTTGGGCCTTGGGCTTTCTGGTGTGGTCTTGGAATGCTATTTGGGGCTTTATCTGATATGTTGATTTGTGTTTTCCCTTTTGGATTGATACCAGAACTGAAATCATTGAGTTGGCGTCATGTTTGATCGGTACCATGTAAGTTTTTGGCTTTACTTCTGGATTTTCCTGCACAGATCTCAAAACAAGTGTTGCGCAAATGTAGGGATGATGCGATGCCATGAAATGCGGTCAATTTCTTTTATAGTGTCGGTTTTAGAGTCTAATACATGCAATCTGATATTTTGCGACAGTTTTGCTAATATGTAAAATATGAAGGCCGAACACTTCTATATGGATGCAAATGATGAGGAAATTTCCGGCTAAAATATACAATATTTTCGACTAATCAGCACTTCAGGCAAAATTTTGATAGAAAATTTAAAAATTCAGATCTACATAAGCTTATGTACAAAGACGGTGAAGCGTCTGACCCTAATGTTCATGACATGTACATGATGAAAATTGGAGAGATGAGTCAAGCCGCGAAAGCGTGGTTAGATGAGTATCTAGTACGCATGTGGTCACAAGCACATGATAATGGATGCAGATATCTACTAATGACCACTAATATGTCTGAAAGCTTCAACGGGGTCCTTAAAGGTGTTAGAGGCTTACCGATACAAGGGTTGATTGTTCGAACATTTTTCCGAGTGAATACTTACTTTGTGCAAAGAAGAGAAAAGTCCTTGGCGATGGAGACTCCACTCACCCCGTATTACGAAGATATATTCCGGAAAAGATAGCGCAGAGCACAATACTACAGATCTGAAAGTTTTGACACGGCGGAGTTTCAAGTTACAGGGAGTAATGGGAATCAATATACCGTCAATTTTAGAGATGAAGGGCTCTCTTCGTGCACATGCGGTGTTTTCCAGCAACAACATTTACCTTGTGCCCATGCAATTGCTGCTGCAAGCAGCATGCATAACTCACATTACAATTTTGCTTCCCATTACTATAAGTTTCCAATTACCAAGGTGCATACGATCCAAAATTTCATCCTATATCAGACAGTCGCTATTGGCACTATTATACTGGGAACAGACAAACACCGACTGTATTACCGCCAGAAAAAAATATAGGGCCCGGAAGACCTAAGGTGCGTCGAGATCAAATGACAATGGATGCCGATCCTTAGCAAAGGCATGCTAGATGTAGCCTATGCAAACAACCAGGTCATTATAGGACCAGATGTCCAGGACTGTCAACAGAGGCGGGACCTTCGAGATCATGACAAGTGCACCGGAAGAAAATCAGTTAGGGCTTATAAAGAAATTTGTACAATTTATATTTTACAAACAGATACGATTTTTTTGTATTATAAATTTGACGAATTCATTTTGTTATTAGAGTGTATACCAGATTCATATTTAATCAACAATAATATTATACAATTTTTGGGTTTTTATTTGATATTTTAATTCATTTACTGTTTAATAAATCAATTTTTTTTAAAATATAGGGCGGGCACTATTATACGGGTTTTTATTTGATATTTATGTACAATTTTTGGGAACCCGCCCTCTTTGTAAAATAGGGGAGGGCGGGTTCTAGGAACCCGCCCTCCCCTATATAGGATAGGGGGCGGGTTCCTAGAACCCGCCCTCTAAACACGGGGTGTGGGGTCGGCTCAAAACCGTCCTATTTCCCTAAATTTAAAATAAATCATTTTATTTTACTAATTTTAATCTTATAATACCCTATTAAAAAAAAGAACCATTAGCGATTTTTACACGTTTTGAAACTATTTTGAAGATCGGCATATTTGGGTCAAATCAGCTTCCATATAAGCGCCATATTAGATTAGCGATTTGGAATGTGTTGAAGTCCAATTCTAGGGACTTCACCCAGGATGAAATTAGCTCTTTTGGCGAGGTCAAGTCAAATTTCACACATGCAAAGTACGGAATTGAACTTTGCCACACAATAGATGAGGCCAAATCTTATTCCGCAATTTGCAACTGCGACTTGCCCATCCCGAAATAGCCAATCCAGAGACTTGGCCCTCATTCCAGGTCTTTGTTTGGGCCAAGTCTATTCCGCACTTGTAAAGTGCGGAACAATCTGACACACAATTTAACACTTGGCTCCATCCCTTTCTCCCCTTTAATACATCAGACTCTCTCTCTGTGGTATATCTCAAGATCTCTCTCGCACCTCCCTCCCTCCTCTTGAGATCTCTCTCTCTTCTTCCTCCTCCTTCTTCGAAGCCTAGCCCTCCTCCTCCAGGTCGATCTCCAGCCCCTTCCTCTTGGATCAATCTCCGAACCCCCTCCTCCTCCTTCGAAACCCTCTCTATTGTGGTCGATCCCCTCCTCGTCGAGGCCAAACCCCCTCTTCCTCACCAATGAGTTTTAATTTAAAATTATTTGTTTGAAATTAATGTAATTTTGGGTTTTTAATTAGTAGGTTTTGGGTTAGGGTATTTTATTGTTAGGGTATTTTGGGGGTCGGGATTAGGGTAATTTTTGGTAATTTAGTATTCAGGTTAGGGTAATTTAGGATATTTTAGTGTCAATGTTAGGGTGATTTATGGTATTTTGAAAGTTAGGGTATTTTGGGGGTTAGGGTTAGCGAGTGTTTGGGGCTAGGGTATTTTGGTGTTAGGGTTAGGGTATTTTGGAGGTTAAGCTTAGGGTAATTTAGATTTTTTAGTGTTAAGATTAGGCTATTTTGGGGGTTAGGGTCAGGATATTTTGGGGTTAGGGTATTTTAGTGTCAGGGTTAGGCTATTTTGGGGTTAGGGATAGGGTAATTTAGGGTATTTTAGTGTTAAGGGTTGGGTATTTTGGGAGTTAGGATTAGAGTGATTTAGGGTATTTTGGAGGGTTAGGGTTAGTGTATTTAAGGGGTTAGGTTTAGAATATCTTTAGGGTTGGGGTGTTAGTGTATTCTAGTGTTAGGGTATTTTTCGGATTAGAGTTGTGGTTTTTTAGCGGTTAGGATATTAGTGTTATGGAATTGAATGTTATTGTTGTGAATGTTGTAAAGTGTATAAGTTTGTTTCTTGAGTTATCGATAATTTCATAATTATTATTAATATTAGGTGCGAAGGCAAATGAGAATGCTGTGTTGATTTGTCACTATAACGACACCTTAAATATTGAAACGAGTGGAAGGCCGAACTACGTTGGTAGGAAAAGTAAAATGATGAGAGTTAATAAATCGTGCTCATACAATGAGTTAATAAATCGTGCTCATAACGAAAGATTTATGCAATCATGCGGAAATCCGAGAGATTATAAGATCGAATTGGTATGCAAGGTTCCAATCACAAGTCAGGACTACACAAGCTTTGAAATAGCTAATGATGACATACAAGCATGATGCTTAGCTTATATCATGAAAATCCATCAATACAGATGTTGGTGGTGAAAGAAACTGTACAATCGTATCACGAAGATGTGCAATTGCCTTAAGAAGCAGTACAATCACATCAAGCTTATGAACAAGGGGAATTTACACACATGCTCAATACCGCTATGTGCAGTCCCGGAGAGCCGAACGTGCATGATGACGCATTCAATTCCATACAAGTTCCATTCCATGACACGCACACGGATATGTATAACTGTGATTGGAATTTGTATGGACAGACAATGTCAAATCCGTACAATACGGATTGCACAATAGGGATGGCTGGAGCGAATATGTAATATACTATATTAAATAAAACCGACGATACTCATCGTATATCGAATCATAGTTAATTGATAATTGATATTTGAATTTATATGTCGCGTAGGTCTTCATTTTTTGTACTGGAGCATATGCGAACACAAAATTCAATGCAAGGGGAGTTTGGTGCCGGTGCATCTTTAGGAGTTGGAACACCTTATGCGGGACCATCTTCATCACATCATATTGAAGAAAGAGATGACCTAGAAAACGAGAGAGATGGTGATGATGCAGATACCGATCGTGAAGGAGATAGTGCCATGCAAGAAGATAGTATACAGTGCGCAGACCAAGATGAAGTGGACGATCAGTGAGTGCATCAAGCATATGCTAACAACGAATATGTTGAGTTCGAAGAGCCATATACTGATGAGACGATTGATGATGCCATGGTAGAAGCATATGCTACTGAGGATATGATCATCGATGACACTCGTTGGGCAATGCGAACGAACGATAATGTCGGATTTCAAGTCGGACAAATATCTGCGACGAAAGAAAAATTGATTGAAAAAGTCAGTGCATGGTCCATTAAGAGGTGTGTGTCATTCAAAATAGTCAGGAGTACTAAAACAAAGTACACTATGGTGTATGCTAACAATCTAGGTATGGGCCCTGGACAATACCCTTGGAAATTTCATGCAATAATTTCAAAACGGTGGGCGCATTCGACACCCTTCACTATAAAGGAATATAATTCGGAATATCGGTGCCGAAATACTGTAGAGGATGTGGGGCACAAACAAGCCACATCAACATTTATATACCAATGCATCTTGTCTTGCTGAAGAGGCGGCTTGAAATGAAACCGGATGTGTAACACCCTAGCACTGTTATACTATATTTATTTGGGGTATTTCAAATCTTGCAGTAAAATTCGTTGCTACTGTTGCTTTGGGGTTGTAAATGATGCAATTAGTAACCGTGGTTATTATCTGACCCGACCCACATGTTTGAAACCCAACAATGTTCGAGATTACATCAAATATTTTATAGTACAGAGCATCCATGCAAATCTAGATTTTATACACGTATATAATATATTTAGACTCTAAATATCTTTTTAAAATACAAAATAAAATCAAATAATATATTTCCTTATCTAGCCTTACATATCATAGTACCCCATATCATGTGATTGCGCCCACATATTATGTTCATATCCTAATTGTTAAACAGACTAGTATTTGATCGCTACATATATTTACGTAGATCCGTATTTGGGGTATGTGTTTTTATTTACAGGATATCGCATCATGATTTAAATTCTTACGTATAATCTCCATATTTAAAAACTTGATTTTTGAATGGATACGGGTAATATTTGGAGCAATTTGGTATTATTTGTAAAATCCTATAATATATAATATATATTATTATAGCTAGTGTGTATATATATATATAATTATATAATACTGTTATATATATATTAAATTATTTTAAATAATAAAAACTTTCTTTCTCTCTCTTCCTTTCCGTCTGTGTGTGTGTGTGTGTGTGTGTTCTCTCTCTATAATATATATATGTATGTATGTATATATATATATGTATGTATGTATATATGTATATATATATATGTATGTATGTATATATATATATTATAGTACATAATAAAATCCCATAACACCCTATCTTTCTCCCTCGTTTCTTCTACGTCCCCGTCGCCCTCGTGAACCCTAACCCACGCCCGTCGCCGTCCCGCCGCCCCCCATCATCACTGTCCCTCACTCGTCCCCACCTCCTCTTCCTCACCTCCAACACCTCCACCTCCTCCTCCTTTTCCCGACGACCTAAGCTCCCAACCCGACTTCCCCGATGCCAAGAATCCACTCCTCCATTGCCGACAAACCCTCGTCGCCGGAAACCAATCACCACCGGCCACCTCCATCACCTCCTTGTCTTTCCAGCAACCCCCGAACACCATACACCACCACCACCGACCTCTGATCTTTTCCCGATCACATCAGAACCCACACCCACCTCGCTGCCGACGATTTCGCCTCGTCGCCGACACCTTGTCTCCACCATCACCTCTGCACCATCTACCCAGAACCCCAACAGTCTTCTCCTATTCCTCTTCTTCTTCTTTCTTTTCTTTTCCGGTCGATCGTCGGAGTTGTGCATGTCGCCGACGATCCAGACGACCCAGTCACCGTCGTTATCTAGACTAGTCACCACGTCATATAGCTGCTCAGCCAGGTCCAGTCTTGCATGCGTAAGTTTTGCGTCGTGACTTTATTTCGACATCGGAACATGACATCCGTATCTCAACGTGAGATCCATTCAGGCAAGTTCTAAACCTGCAACATGCTATTTAACTATATCAATATTTATTAATAAATGATAGTGTATGTGTTTTACTATTCAACAGAAAATACCAAGTTACAGTTTTATAGCATCCGTCTGTATCCGTATTGATAATAGTTTACCTAGTTGCATGCCGAAACATCACGATGTTATTATAATACTATATTAGTTCAATATGCTATCTAGATTGCAATATACATGGTAATGGACGTATAGCGATTATTATAGATAGATACATATACATCCTGGCATTAATTGTGTTTCGATATTGATCACAGTTTTACATTGGTATCTATTTTGGTTAATAAACAATACATGGTATGTTCACGATACACTACCAAACTTGTTACTTGGATCTTATTACTAATGCCAACAATCCTGATTGTTGTCCTGATGGACGTAACTTGTTGTCTACATAGACAAGACATGTACCTGCTTGATCCTATGTTGGCATTAGATTTATATCATCAATACTTGACTTGAACACAAAACCTTGGGGGAAAAAAGGAAATCAAGAATGTAACCGAAATTAACTCAAGAGGATATTATTATTATTTGCCGTGATTCCGGGTGTCATGGAATAATCATGTTTATTGTTTGCCGTGATTCTGGGCGTGGCGGAATAATCATTGTACCGTAGTCCTGTGGGGGTTTGAACGGGATATATACTGTTGAGTTATGATAAGATTTACATTAATTGATTTCAAAGAGTTCTAGAATAGATAACCTAGAAGCACAGACTTTAGGATACACACCACATGCATGCAGCTCACTATTTATACTTGTGTTTATTATTTATATTCATGTTTAATAATAGCATCATATCCTGCTTATTACTATTATTGTGGTATTTATGACTCACCGACGTCTGGGTTTTGCATGGCCCAGTTCCTCTACCTTTATCGCAGGCAAATCAAGAGTATTTTAGCAATCAAGCTGAGCAATGAAGAGCTAGCTATTTAGTTTAGAGACTCTTAATTTATTTATTTCAGCAGTTTTATTTCTATTGATGTGAGCCCATATTGGGACGTGATTCAAATACTATTGTTTGTTGGATATTGATTCGTTTCCGCTACATCTATTTCTTGATTTTATTTATTGTGGCAGATGGACATGTGTTAGCTAGATTTTATATTTTACTGTTCTTGATATCCGGTTGATAGCCGTAATGTGACTGTGGAGGGATGATTCCTAACCACAGACAATACTATTTTAGGAAGCCGGGTGTGACTGGGTTTGTTTGGTATATTTTATATTTTGCATGGTTGGCTCTGTCACGTACCGTGTTTACGTATTTTGGGAAGCGGGGCGTGACTGGGTTTGTTTGGTATCAGAGACATAGGATTTAGGGATAGTCGGGTTTGGTTCTTTTGTAGTTGGGTATTGAACCCAATACACTAACCAGGAAATCCGGAATTAGGAGCATGTCCTGCCATATTACTATCTTGCTAGTCTTGAATCTATAGTTATCAATATCCTGTTTATTGAACCTTGTTTACCGTTGCTAATCCTCTTTAGTGTCTTGGCTGCAGAATCACGGCGGATAGAGATTTGCAGGTATACCAGAGGCGTGTCGATAACGCCGCACTGCTTGGAGTTGTACATGGTATGTTTGAAAACAAGAAGTGGCAAACTGAGTTGAATCAGCGGCATGCCTAGACTTTTCAGGAGGGTCTGCGGACGGTCTAACAGTCCGTAGTTGCTGCTGGGTTCGCTTAGCACCCCGACACGGTTTCGGCAAGCATCAAGTATGCAACTTTAAAAATTTAGGGTGCTGAGCGAGCCCGAACCAAGGATCTAACTAGAGAATTAGGGTACAACTAAGCAAGTAAACAACTTTACTCTAAGTGAACAAGGAATACAACCTTTGTAGACCGGTCCTTCACTTCTAAAGCTCTGTGTATTAGTCCCTTTGCTCCAAGTAGTGGTCTCCCGGACTCGTTAGACTCCACTAGGCGAAAGGAACGAGCTTGCTCAAGGATCTTCGAGGCCGAAGATGATCTACGTCGAAAAATCGCTAACTCAAGCTACCTCTTCACTAATTGATGAATTAGTGAATGAAACAACTTATACTAAATGTCTAGTTTGGTATAAATTGGTGAATATGAATTTTGCTCACTTTAGAATTATTTTTCTCTTTTTCTTTTTCTTTTTCTTCTCACTTGAAAGTTAGAGAGCAAGGAAGGAGATGAAGAAAAATCAAGTGATCAAGTGTTGAACCATGGGTGAGAAAATATCTTATATCAACTCATGTAGAGACTAAACCAAGGTTAAAGATAATGGTTAGATTAATAAATATCTAGAGTAAAACAAAATTAGTGGACTTAAGTCAAAACTTCTCCATGCTTCCACAAGTATCTCAAGCTTTGCTAATTTCCACCTAATTTTGATTTTTCCCTTAATATTTAAACACCCAAATTATTTTAAGTTAGGTATGAGTCTCATACACCTAAGTCCTATGTATCATCTAGCATGTCACATAAACAAATACATTAATATATATCACATATATATATTTAAATGTATTTAGAGAAAACATTTTCTTAAGTGAGCTAATATTAGTTAATGTATATTAATATATCAAATATATAATTATACATTAAATTATTAAATCAATACTAGATTTAATAGCCCGGCTGTATCGCATACAACCGACTAATATCATGTAATAAATTATTGAATCTGTAACGCCCGAGTTCATTTATACCAATTCCAGTTCTCGTATTTCTTATTCGTGATATTTCTTGATTTATCGTGTTTGAGTGCAAATGGTAATTTACATTTTTTACATTGCATTCGACCCGACCCGCTTGCGGGAAACCGTCTTGATTCTTGTCTTTGAGATATCCCTGCTAGTTTGTGGATCTGTGCATTTTTCTTGTTGCATATCTTGCATGCTTGCATTTATATCCGGCTTTTACTTTTTTTAATAAAACAAATAAAGTCAAAGAAAATATTTTAAAAATAGTTAACATAGCCTGCTTGATACCCCAAACCCTGTGGTAGCATTCGCGCATCTTGTTCTCGTCCCGTTCAGTTAAACGGACGTGTTTGGATGGCTACGCGCACGTACGTGCATCCGTTCTTGGGGATATGCATTTTTGTTACCTGGGCATTCATTTTGAAATTTGGACGTTGCATCTATTTTTCATATTTTTAAATCTGAAATTTTAGACCCAACCCGGACGCGTTTTGAAATACTTTTGTATTCCGCCAAAATTCAATTTATTTTAAATCTTAAAATTTAATATTTCTAACAGTTCCTAAATATTCGATAACCAAATTAAAATATTTTAAAAATTTTCAAATCTTTTTCTATCCACCTCTAGCCTTTCTTTCCCTATACTGTGGTCCCCACCATCTCGAGCTCTCCTTTTCTTTCTCTCTCTCTTTCTTCTTTTCTCTCTTCCCCTCTTCCTTTCTCTCTCCCCAGAAACAAACAAAACTATCTCTCCTTACCGTTCCTTCCCCCTCTCTCTCCTCTCTATCTCTTCTCGCATTCTCTCTCTCCCTTTCTCTCTCTGCCTTCCTATCTCTATCTCTTTCTCTCTCAGTCTCTCTCTCTCCTGTAAGGTTTACCTAGCACCTCATGAAGGGTTTGCAAGCATCACATGTCTCAAAATTAATTTTTTTTTGAGGTGCTAAGTGAACATGCAAAGAACCATCACTAGAATTTTAGGGTTTCTTAAACATAACCATTATCACAAGTAGATAAAGTTAGGGTTTTGAGAGTACAACCTTTGTAGCTCCCTACGCTAGACTTCTCGGCTACTTGGGGGTTGGAAAACGTCCGCTTGAGAACCTCTAGGTCCACGATGATCCACCCGGAGTCCTTTTTGTCCAAGCTTGCAACTTCACAAGATCAAGAAAAGAAGATGGAAGCTAACACTCTTCACAAGTGGGCAAGACTAGTGTAGAATGGTGTTGTGGTTGGTTTTCTCACTTCAAAATCCTAACTTGGTGAATGTTTTGCTCACTTGAGAAATCTAGAGAGCAAGAGAGCAAGGAGGAAGAAGATGATGGCTTTTGAAATATCAAGAGAATGATAATTGTGTTGTGAAAAATAGAAAATATAAGTATATATATTTTCTATCTTTCATCTCAAACCATAGTTACAATATATGGATATTATTGTACTTGAGTTAAAACACAAAAGGAAGATTAACACATGGTTAAAAAGTAGGTGAGCATGGTTAGTTCAAAGAAGAGTGTAGAAGATAATCATGTATTAATCTTTTTCTTTTCTTTTGTTTTAAAACAAATACAATATATATCCATATATGTAATTATAAGGTGTGAGTCTTATATTGCCACCATCTCCTATATATACAACCATGATAACCTTTATGTATGCATGTATGTGTGCATGCACATCCTATGTGCATGAATGAGAATGAATGAGAATGAGTGCATACATGCATGCATAAAGACAAGAAAGGATTTTAAGTGAGAAGCTAATTGGTTAAATGATAAATCAACACTTGATTTATCAACCTGGTCATATCACATACGACCCGACCAAAAGCAAGCCGCCCGATTAATATACTGCATCTCATATGCGCATTTTAACCGGGCCCACGCACATATCGCATATGCGCACTACAACTTTTCGCCTGGACTAGGTAACTCCTTTGTGGGACTCTAAGACTCGTCAATACGCCGGCAGTGGGTGATGATCATATCAAGCACCCCCAAGCCGCAAACGGTCAGCTAAACGTAACGGCTACCCGGGTATTGAGCGATCAGAAGAAAACAAGCGAACCTGTTACAACTCCCGTCCAGCCAACCGGCAACACTACCGTACAGTCCGGTCTCTTCGTCAGATATGCTGCATATCGAGTCTAGGGATGGTAACGTCGACCCCAATAACTCAATAAGTCGTGCCGATGAAAGGTCTATAATAGATCGAGAAACTACTAATAACACTTATCAGCAAATCTCAACAGCCATGGCCAGGGACTTACTGATATAGCCAGTCGAGCACAGCACAGCATCAACTCCCAATACCGGGAGAGACGAAACCCCTCCTATCGCTCATCGCCTTCGTGTGTCTCGGGACTGTACCCAACGGCCACCTGTTTGCACGGCTCAGTAGAGCCGTGGTAAGGTGGTAATCAAAGTACAGTGGGAGAATACACAAGACTCTATGACGATCTCGGGTCTACAGACTAACCTGCACCAGTGTCACCTGAGAACTGCTATCCGACGATAGATATAATTCCATATAGGAGTTCTCGGCGAGTCCGTCCAGTGTACCCAGTCACCACTGAGCACCCGTATACGATCTTGATGTCAAACATCGATGAATGTGGGAACATCTATCGCCCATCATATGGGTCTAGTGTCATATACGCTAGTCTACTCTGGTATATCGATGCCCCGTCTCGATACACCTACGACTAGGGACATTTTAGGATATGCTTATAAACTATTGATGTCCCACTAGTATGATCTCTATCATAATCACAGTAGTCAAGTCAATATCCTCAGGGCTTTATCAACATGTATGAATGAATAAAAGCATGGTCAAATCAACATGTCAGATAAAGAATAACCAGATAGCATACTATCATGTCGAGCAAGAATGTACACTGAATATATATATATATATATATATATATATATATATATACATGTATAAATACATCCACTATCACATAATGGCCTCTAGGGCATACATATATCCAACAATCTCCCATTTGCACTAAGGCCAGTTATTGGCGTATCTTATACCCAACATCTCAAAAAGTCGCTCATGCTGCGGCTGAGGGAGGGCCTTGGTGAGTGGATCCGTGGCGTTATTCTTTGTGTCTACTCTCTTAATCTCGATCTCGCGGCGATCTACAATCTCCCGGATCAAATGAAAGCGCCTCAGGATGTGTCTGGACCGCTGATGGGACCTGGGCTCCTTGGCTAATGCCATAGCCCCATTATTACCACAATACAATGGTATTGGATCAATAATGGTTGGAACTATTCCTAGCTCTGAGACGAACTTCCTCATCCAGACGGCTTCCTTGGCGGCATCATTTGCAGCAATGTACTCAGCCTCCATCGTAGAGTCTGCAACGGTATCCTGTTTGGAACTCTTCCAACTTATCGCCCTTCCATTGAGGGTAAATACAAACCCTGAGATAGATTTGCTGTCGTCCTTATCGCTCTGGAAGCTCGAATCGGTAAAGGCCTCCATCTGGAGATCTCCATTACCATACACCAAGAACAATTCTTTAGTCCTTCGCAAGTACTTAAGAATGTTCTTCACAGCTATCCAGTGATTTTCCCCTGGGTTGGATTGATACATGCTTACAACACTAAGTGCATAAGCTACATCTGGGCGTGTACATAACATCGCATACATTATAGATCCTACTGCCGAAGCATAGTATATAATGCTCATGCGAGCTCTCTCTTCATCGGTCTTTGGACAAGAATCCTTGGAGAGAGTGACCCCATGGCAAGCGGGTAAGGCACCCCGCTT
This sequence comes from Agapanthus africanus, assembly GCA_030015575.1. Classification (NCBI taxonomy): domain Eukaryota; kingdom Viridiplantae; phylum Streptophyta; class Magnoliopsida; order Asparagales; family Amaryllidaceae; genus Agapanthus; species Agapanthus africanus. The sequence goes on along the minus strand of CM057346.1, from coordinate 454,791,394 downwards.
GGAGTCTTCCATACTAAACCTTTTTAGGATGGTGTTGATGTACTTGGTTTGGGACAATCCCAATAACCTCTTAGATCTATCCCTATAAATCCTTATGCCCAGAATGTATGTGGCATCACCCAGGTCCTTCATGGAGAACCTTAGTGATAAGAAAGATTTGACCGACTGTAGCATAGGAATATCATTTCCTATCAGAAGAATGTCATCCACGTACAATACGAGGAATGTGACAGCTCTCCCTACAGCCTTCTTATAAACACAAGATTCATCTGGATTTTTGATGAAATCAAACTCTTTGATAACATCATCAAAACAGATGTTCCAACTCCGTGATGCCTGCTTTAACCCATATATGGATTTAAGCAATCTACATGCATTCCCGCTGCTCCCACTGTCAATGAAGCCCTCCGGCTGATCCATATAAACGCATTCTTCTAAATCCCCATTTAGAAATGCCGTTTTAACGTCCATCTGCCAGATTTCATAGTCATAGTGAGTAGCAATAGCAAGTAGGATCCGAATGGATTTAAGCATGGCTACGGGTGAAAAAGTCTCGTCATAGTCCAAACCTGGTCTTTGACGAAAACCCTTCGCCACAAGTCTTGCCTTGTAGGTCTCTACCTGCCCATCTACACCAATCTTTCTTTTAAAGATCCATTTGCATCCCACAGGTTTTACCCCAGGGGGTACAACGTCCAAAGTCCAAACTTTGTTGGTGTACATAGACTCCATTTCGGATCTCATGGCATCCAGCCACTTCACAGAGTCACCACTCGTGATAGCTTGCTGAAAACTGGTAGGATCATCATCCTCTATGATGCAGTCTTCTCTGTCACCATCAATGAGGAAACCGTAGTACCTCTCCGGTGGGCGAGAAGTCCTACCAGACCTACGGAGTGGCCGAGGATCCTCAGTTTCTATTGCAACAGCCGGTTCAACCAAGTCGTCATTTGTAGTTTGTGTCTCTAGAACCTCTTCTAGGTCCACCACATTGACATCATCTTTATCTGTGAAAAACTCTTTTTCTAAGAATGTGACATGCTGAGAAACAAACACCTTTTGCTCCTCCTTGTGGTAGAATAGATATCCATAAGAGTTCCTTGGATATCCCACAAAGTTACACATGACTGACCGTGTCTCGAGTTTGTCCGGATTCTGCTTTTTAACATAGGCCGGGCAACCCCAAATCTTAATTCTCTTAAAAGATGGTCTCTTCCCATGCCATATCTCATATGGCGTGGTAGACACGGTTTTGGTTGGAACCCTGTTCAAAAGAAACGCTGCAGTCTCCAATGCATGCCCCCAAAATGAGACAGGTAACTCAGCATCACTCATCATGGATCAGACCATATCTAATAGGGTCCTATTCCGTCGTTCAGACACACCGTTGTGCTGTGGTGTGTAAGGAGGAGTGAGCTTAGAGAGAATCCCATTCTCTTTTAGGAAGTTTGCAAATTCTGTACTGAGATACTCTCCACCTCGATCTAATCGAAGTATCTTGATACTCAAGCCGGTTTGTTTTTCTACTTCTTGTTTATATTCAGTGAATTTCTCAAAAGCTTCGCATTTTTGCTTTAATAAAAATACATGACCGGATCTTGAGAAATCGTCAGTGAAAGTAATGAAGTAAGAAAAACCGCCTCTAGCCTGTGTAGACATTGGCCCACATACATTACTATGTATGAGTCCTAGGAGCTCGGTAGCTCTTTCTCCGTGTCCGGTAAACGGAGTTTTGGTCATTTTACCCTTGATACAAGACTGGCAAGTTGCATAAGATTTATATTCAAAAGGGTTTAAATATCCATCTTTGTGTAACTTGTTTAGTCTTGTTTCGTTAATATGACCAAGTCTACAGTGCCAAAGAAAAGCTTCATTTATTTCTGAAAGTTTTCTTTTATTAGTGTGTTGTATGCTGAAAACTGTGTGTTGATTTTGGACGTATATTCCGTTATTAAGTGTACCATACCCAACCAACATTTGATTCAGGTGAATGTTCATAACATTGTTCTGCAATACAAAATTATATCCTTCATTGTCTAACAAAGAAACAGATATTATATTACAAAGCATACTTGGTACAAAATAACATGGGTTCAAAACCAATATACACCCAGATGGCAACCCTAAGTGATACTCTCCCACTGCAACTGTATGTACATTGGAACCATTTCCAACGCGGAGAGTATGGTCACCTGTCTTCAAAACTTTGCTATTTCTCAGCCCTTGCATAGAATTGCAAATGTGAGAACCTGAACCGGTATCTAATACCCAGGAAGCAGAGTTTATTGAAAAATAGTTTTCTGTCACAAACACACCTGAAGCGGAAGCATCCCCATGCTTCTTCTTGAGATTCAAGTACTCCGTACAGTTGCGCTTCCAATGTCCTATTTTGTGGCAATGAAAACATTCCCCTTTCCCCGAGTCTCCAGCTTTGGACTTTTCCTTTCCCTTCACCTTTTTAACTCTACCCTTAGGATTGGTGGGCTTCTTCTTTTTCTTTCCTTTGGCCTTAGCCTTTGGACGAGAAGAGAAAGATTGTCCAACAGTCATAACGGGAGTTTTCACTGATTTCAGTGTGCTCTCTGCACTCCTTAACATATTACGGAGTTCAGGTAGTTCCCTCTCCATGTTGTGCATGTTGAAGTTAACTATGAACTGAGCAAAGGTGGAGGGGAGGGACTGCAGAATAATATCCGTATATTGTTCATTGTCCATTGTCCATCAAGGTCCTCATGCTCTTCTATGAGAGCTATCATCTTCAGAACATGGTCTCCTACTGATGTGCCAGGGGCCATTCGCATCTGAAACAATTTCTTTGATGCTTCGTATCGTAATACTCGGGATTGCTCTCCATACAACTCCTTTGTATGGAGAAATATGGCTTGAATGTCCATATTCTCGTGCTGCTTTTGATGTGTGTTGTCCATCGATGCGAGCGCAAGGCATTTGGCCGTGGCACAATCAGCGTCCCATGTCTTGCGGACTTCTTTGTCCGCAACTGAGGATTTTGGACCTGGGACGGGCGGGGCTGAAGCCGTGAGGACATATGATACTTTATCATAAGTCAAGGCTATTTTTAGATTCCTCAGCCAGTCTTTATAATTGGTCCCATTCAGTTTGTTTTTATCTAGTAGAAGCTTGAGTCCAGTCATTGGTATCTGCCATTAAGAGAGAGAAAAGAATACACTCAGCGAAAGCTCTTGCAAAGATCAGATTGGTTATTATCTTGTCTAATCGATGTCTCACACTGTTTTAATCAAGTTTTTCTTTCAAACCTTAAAAAGAAAACTAGCCAGGATTAATTACAGTCTACAACTTCGCTAACCGTTCAGCCAGGCCAGTGTCGGTACTTGAGGGAGGTTCCCCGTGCTTTCGCACGGACCTAATTAAAGTAAACCTCGTTTTCCCAGAGGCGTAGCCCCGTTAACACCTTTCTAGACACCTAATGAGTTAGCTAATTGTAAACTGCAAAACTCTCCAAGGAGCAACTATTGCCCACAGTGGGATCGGGATCCAACCATCATATGGAAGGTATGCAATCTCATTGCAAATCTCAACACTTGAAATTCCCGATATGATTTTTACCCCTAGTACCTATGACCTTGGCTATGGTCAACAAATCACAAGTACTGGTCAAGTTCAGCCCGTCATTTCTTGATTAATCAGACCCGTTTACATGACCCTTGGCTAAGGTCAACAAAGTCATATGCCCGTCCTAATTAATCTGCATCATATGCATTGTAGGAAGACATCACTTAGCTACCGTACACTACGCCTTGGCTAAGGTCAACAAACGTAGCACGAATACTAAGTACTCTACTTCCTAAAATGACGGAGGGTTGCGGATGATTTTTAAGAAAATCTTTAACGCTTTGAACTTGATATCGTCGTAGAATCAAATGGTTTTCAAAAGGAGTGGCTTGTGCTCCGCAGTTTTTGAAATATAGTTTTTTCATAAAGAGCCGAGTGGTTTTCAAATCCGATTCTACAACATCTTTTTAGGTTTATTTTCTTTACATTAATCATATTAATGTAATCCCATCATTTAAGTCCTTAAGCCAATCACAGAAAAGAAACGAAAATACAACGTACGCTTATGCCATCCGCATTCGCCGCAATGTTCCGTTATGCACCGTTAGGTTACTTAACTAACGGCATACCGGGACGGGACTAGCGCGGGTGCAAAACATAAGCAACGCCTACTATATATCTCATATATAATATATCATTCGTCTCAGATATCACAGAATACAGGCAGCAGAAACATGTATATAATGTGGGATATACTAGGACATCCGTATTTAGTATTTAGCCAACAATAGAAAATACGGATTCCACAGTCGCGATGAATAGCCAAGCCCACACCCCTAGACCCCTACGAGAGCGGCAAGCGACCCTACCAATCCTGGAGTTTAGGAGACCCGGTCTCGACTCCTCGAGATGGCCTCCCACTGAACCCCAGACCCCGGTCACTTGTGCTCCCCTCCTTGGGTCTATCCTAATGCGGAAAAGTAAATAATATACAACACTGGTGACATCAACCTCAACCCGGAAGTGCCCCAAATAAAAGAATATTACATTACATTTGAATTTTACATGAATGAAAAATAAAACCCTCATCTCACATAAAACCCCCCGGCTATTCAATCGCGACAATCCTGCACATCATATCTCAGCAACACATAATATCATATATCATCAACGTAAGTAAGTATGCGTACCCCGATTGTCGTTGATGTATAGCAACCAAACCGGCGATATCGACATACTGCACTTACGGTCACAGAAAAGAAATTGTAAAACTACAATATTTGGAATCCGCATTCTCTTTAGACATCGTAAATCCGAGATATCTCATACCTCGCATTTCATGCCTAACTATATGAATTCCACATATTGTATCACATTCCAGATAAATAGACAGTATTAAACTTTTCGATCGAATGATCAAATACCCAAAATTTCCTAAAGCTCAACACTTGAGCAGAGTTCAAAAAACCCGGAATGTGTCACAGTAGTAGCGGTCCAGCCGTAGAAGGGTCAAGCCAACGCCTCACATGTGGCACGCCGTACTGCCTCAAACCCTAAGGTTCAAAAGGCAGTTCAAGACGGTCACATAATCGAGTTAAGGTTTGTTGTCTTCTAGAGGGTCCACCACAAAACTTGCACGTATTTCCGAAAGATTTAAACCCCGTGAAAAAGTGAGTTAATGATACTCGTTCGAACTTTTTAATACTTTCTAAGTTACCCGGAAAAAAAGCACGAAATTAAAATTTCGATCGAATCATAGAATCCAAAACAATCTCCAGAACATATATCACTGAAACCAGATTAAAAATACCCAAAAACATCTAAAAGCAAGTATACAGATCACTGTATAAAAACGAGGCCTTAATGCCTCTGTACGGCCGCGGAGCCGCGGCCCAAGCAAGCTTTGGCCGCGGTTCCGCGACCCAAGCAAGCTTTGGCCGCGGTTCCGCGGTGGGATTTGCTTATTAAGGCTTCGTTTTTTACAGTGGTTCTTAGGATTCCCTGCTGAATTTTTTACATATTTTTAATTCTGGAAAAACCACAGTTTGAAAAAATGTCCAGAGAGTGTTCTAAAAGTCCGTATTTTGGTTCGATCGAAGTTTTAACTTCGTTAGAATGTCGCCTAAAGTTCTAGGTCGGCTCTGATACCAATGTAAGGTTTACCTAGCACCTCATGAAGGGTTTGCAAGCATCACATGTCTCAAAATTAAATTTTTTTTGAGGTGCTAAGTGAACATGCAAAGAATCATCACTAGAATTTTAGGGTTTCTTAAACATAACCATTATCACAAGTAGATAAAGCTAGGGTTTTGAGAGTACAACCTTTGTAGCTCCCTACGCTAGACTCCTCGGCTACTTGGGGGTTGGAAAACGTCCGCTTGAGAACCTCTAGGTCCACGATGATCCACCCGGAGTCCTCTTTGTCCAAGCTTGCAACTTCACAAGATCAAGAAAAGAAGATGGAAGCTAACACTCTTCACAAGTGGGCAAGACTAGTGTAGAATGGTGTTGTGGTTGGTTTTCTCACTTCAAAATCCTAACTTGGTGAATGTTTTGCTCACTTGAGAAATCTAGAGAGCAAGAGAGCAAGGAGGAAGAAGATGATGGCTTTTGAAATATCAAGAGAATGATAATTGTGTTGTGAAAAATAGAAAATATAAGTATATATATTTTCTATCTTTCATCTCAAACCATAGTTACAATATATGGATATTATTGTACTTGAGTTAAAACACAAAAGGAAGATTAACACATGGTTAAAAAGTAGGTGAGCATGGTTAGTTCAAAGAAGAGTGTAGAAGATAATCATGTATTAATCTTTTTCTTTTCTTTTGTTTTAAAACAAATACAATATATATCCATATATGTAATTATAAGGTGTGAGTCTTATATTGCCACCATCTCCTATATATACAACCATGATAACCTTTATGTATGCATGTATGTGTGCATGCACATCCTATGTGCATGAATGAGAATGAATGAGAATGAGTGCATACATGCATGCATAAAGACAAGAAAGGATTTTAAGTGAGAAGCTAATTGGTTAAATGATAAATCAACACTTGATTTATCAACCTGGTCATATCACATACGACCCGACCAAAAGCAAGCCGCCCGATTAATATACTGCATCTCATATGCGCATTTTAACCGGGCCCACGCACATATCGCATATGCGCACTACAACTTTTCGCCTGGACTAGGTAACTCCTTTGTGGGACTCTAAGACTCGTCAATACGCCGGCAGTGGGTGATGATCATATCAAGCACCCCCAAGCCGAAAGCGGTCAGCTAAACGTAACGGCTACCCGGGTATTGAGCGATCAGAAGAAAACAAGCGAACCTGTTACAACTCCCGTCGAGCCAACCGACAACACTACCGTACAGTCCGGTCTCTTCGTCAGATATGCTGCATATCGAGTCTAGGGATGGTAACGTCGACCCCAATAACTAAATAAGTCGTGCCGATGAAAGGTCTATAACAGATCGAGAAACTACTAATAACACCTATCAGCAAATCTCAACAGCCATGGCCAGGGACTTACTGATATAGCCAGTCGAGCACAGCACAGCATCAACTCCCAATACCGGGAGAGACGAAACCCCTCCTATCGCTCATCGCCTTCGTGTGTCTCGGGACTGTACCCAACGGCCACCTGTTTGCACGGCTCAGTAGAGCCGTGGTAAGGTGGTAATCAAAGTACAGTGGGAGAACACACAAGACTCTATGACGATCTCGGGTCTACAGACTAACCTGCACCAGTGTCACCTGAGAACTGCTATCCGACGATAGATATAATTCCATATAGGAGTTCTCGGCGAGTCCGTCCAGTGTACCCAGTCACCACTGAGCACCCGTATACGATCTTGATGTCAAACATCGATGAATGTGGGAACATCCATCGCCCATCATATGAGTCTAGTGTCATATACGCTAGTTTACTCTGGTATATCGATGCCCCGTCTCGATACACCTACGATTAGGGACATTTTAGGATATGCTTATAAACTATTGATGTCCCACTAGTATGATCTCTATCATAATCACAGTAGTCAAGTCAATATCCTCAGGGCTTTATCAACATGTATGAATGAATAAAAGTATGGTCAAATCAACATGTCAGATAAAGAATAACCAGATAGCATACTATCATGTCGAGCAAGAATGTACACTGAATATATATATATATATATATATATATATATATATATACATGTATAAATACATCCACTATCACATAATGGCTTCTAGGGCATACATATATCCAACATCTCCCCCTCTAATTTTATAATTCTTTTCATAAATTTACGTACTCTCTCTCCTCTCTCTCTATTCTTCTTCTCCTTCTTTATTTTCCTTCCCTCCGAAGCCTCGTGCCTCTGCCTCGCCTCGCCGTCGACCCTCACGTCGTCGACCGTCCCTAACCCTCGACCTAGACTCCTACCGCCACCACACCTACTCGACCACCATCTCCATCACCTCGCCGTTGATCGACCCTTACACCGAGCACCACCTTGAGACCCAAACCCACGTCTTAGCCTTCGCTCGTCTCACCGCCGTTGCCGTCTCACCCTCAACCCTATCCACTTCTCAACCTCAACCTCACCTCGCTCGTCTCTTTCCACTGCATCCCCGACGACGAGACGCGGCGAACCCAAGAACCTCGACTGTCGTCGCTCGCGCCTCGCGTTGCCCTCGCCGCCGCCGACCCCTCGCCGTCTCACCACCCTCTTCTTCATCTCCACTCATCTCCTTGACCACCCCCACTTCTCTCTCTCTCCTCCCCGCTGCAAACCCTACGTGAACCTAAGATCCTAACGCTGCGACCTCGTATGCACCCCATCGCCGGAGCTCCGACCTCGTCGTCGTACCCCCGTCACCACCACCTCCATCTTCATCACCTTCTCCTTCTCCTCATCTTCCTCACCTCACTCTTCGTCTCCTCGCCTTCTTCCCCCGAGCAAACCCCCTGCACCCCAAGTTCTGACCATTGCACCCATCTCCGCCTTGCCTTCGCCGACCTCCTTGTCACCTCCTCGGCCCAGAACCCCAGACCCCAAGACACCATCACCCACTTTCTCTTCTTCTTCTCCTTCTCCTTCTTCTTCTTCTTCTTCTTTTCTCTTCTTTTCCTTTTTCTTAATCTTGTGCTTTTTCCGGTGATCGCCGGAAACCCATCATCATCGCCTTCGTTTCCCTCGCCTCGCCTCTGTCCCCAAATACCAACCACAGAGCAGCCACAACCTCATCTCTTCTTTCTTCTCTTTCTTCTTCTTCTTGTTTTTCCTTCTCTTCTTGTTCTCGTGTTTCTTGATTCCGTTTTCCGGTAATCCGCTGGAGCCGTGCCGCTGCCGACGACCCGAGAAACCCGATGGACGTTCCCTACCTGCATGGTTACTCTCTTGCATTGCCTAGTCCTGTTCCGTACACGCGAGCGTGCATAGCGACTTTTGCCGACCCCCGACTGTTAGTTACATGTATGCCCTAGAGTCCATTACTGTACATACGATGTATATTGTAATGGATGCTTGGACATATATAGGGAGGACTTTCTTGCTCGACATGATAGTATGCTATCTGGTTGTACTTTATCTTAACATGTACTCTGATTGTCTCTATGTTACATGTTGATAAAGACCTTAGGATATATACTCGACTCCTGGGACTATGATGAGATCATACTAGTGGGGCCACGGTAGTCGACGAGTACATCCTTTAACTGTTCCTAGTAGAGGGTGTATCGAGACAGGGCATCGATGCACCAGAGTAGACTAGCGTATATGCATCTTGACCCATATGATAGGCGATGGATGATCCCATATCCATCGGTGTTTGACATCAAGGATGGTGTACGGGTGCTCAGTGGAGACTGGGTACATTGGACGGACTCGCCGAGAACTCCCAGATGGTATTATACCTCACGTCAGATGGCAGTTCTCCGGTGACACTGGTACAGAGTAGTCTGTTGACCCAAGATCGTCATAGAGTCTTGTGTGATTCCCACTGTGCTTTGATTTCCATCGTACTACGTCCAAGAGGGCGTGAAAAAAGGTGGCTTTTGGGTATAGTCCCGAATCACATGGAGGCAATGAGCGATAGGAGGGGATTCGTCTCTCCCGGTATAGGGAGTTGATGCTGTGCTGTGTCCGATTGGCTATAGCTGGAAATCCCTGGCCAGGGTTGCTGAGATTTACTGGTAAGTGTTATCAGTAGTTTCTCAAACTGTTATAGACCTCATATCGACACGACTTATCAAGCTACTGGGGTCTGACGTTTACCACCCCTAGACGAGATATGCGACATATCAGACGACGAGACCGGACTGTACGGGAGTGTTACTGATTGGATTCACAGGAGAATGTACAGGCTTGCTTGTTGATCTTCTGAGCGCTCAATACCTGGGTATCTGTTACGTTTAGCTGACCGCTTGCAGCTTGTGGGTGTTTGATATGATCATCACCTACTGCCGGCGTATTGACGATTCTTTAGAGTCCTACACAGAGGTTTCTTGACTCAGGCAAAACGGAGTAGAAGCACATATGTGATATGTACGGGACCGAGGATAATGCGATATGTGATACCGTATTATATTCTCGCGATATTTGATATCAGCCGAGTCATCGGATCAAGTGTTGATTCGATGAATCGGTAAATGATATATTAGTCGGTTATATGCGATATAGCCGGATTGTCGGATCAAGTGTTGATTCGATGATTTAATGTATAATAATAATATGATATATTAAATTACATTAACTAATATAAGCTCACTAAAAGATTCTTTTTCTCACTCGGGTAATACATTGATATATATGCGATATATGTTAATTGTATTATTTTATTTTGTTACAATAAATATTATATATGTGATATATAATATTGTAACATGATGTGGTTATTAATGCAAAATATTTAGTGGAGATTAAACATGGTTAGGGTTTGATTAGGGTTAAGCTATTCTAGAAGTTTCTAGAAGCTTTCTTTTTGTTTTGTGCAAAGATATTTGTTTAGATATTTTTGCATGATATTTCCTTAACCCAACCACACCCTTTAACCTTGGTTAATTCTCTACAATGGTTACTTGAACCATGGTTGCATTTCTAACCTTATGATTACTTTGCATTATTCATCACAAAAGGATTATGGTTTATTCTTCTTCTTCTTCCTTCTTCTTTTCATGGAAAAAGCTTTCTAGTTTTTTCTAAGTGATGATTATGTGTGAGAAAAAGATTATAAATGAGAGAGAAAAATCCTACTTCATCATCCTCATCTATCCTTGCCATTTAGATGAGGGTGTTCACTTCATTTAGTGAGTGTTAGCTTGTGTTAATGAAACTTCAAGGTAGATCATCTTTATTATCGAAGATCGGAAGCAAGCTTGCATCTTTCTCTTCATGGAGCCTCTCGAGAGTCCGGAACACGATGATCGCAGCGAAGGGACCACAACACGGAGCTTATGAAGTGAAGGACCGGATCTACAAAGGTTGTAATCCCTCTCACTTAGTGTTAAAGTGTTTAACATGCTTGTTTTCGCCTAAACTCTAGTTTAAAGATCTTGTTAAGGGTTGTTCAGCACGGCTAAATTTTTAATCGGGCATGGTTGATGCCTCGTAGACCCTTGTGGCAGTGCCTAGCAACCCTACACCGACATGCTGTACGCTTTCCATTCTGTGATCCGTCCAGGCAAGTAAAACTTGCTACATGCTATTTATATTATATTATACTTATTCAACTGCATATTGAATCTGTAGATTGAATCTAATGCCACATGTTACATTTTAACATTCGATGTTCCATTTATCATTTTAGACCTAGAACGTGAAACATATCATGTTGCATTTTAGTTCACAATACGTGGTACCCATGTCCATATTTAAATCACATAATAATTATTTGCATAGCCTATAGTACCCCTTATTTAGTTTATACCCTATCGGACACTGTTTGCATACATCTAGCGTAATATCTGTTCATTTGCATCCCTAGATCATTTAATACATATTAATGAGATTTTAACATTCCATGCTTGGTAAATTGTAGTTTAATTAGTATTGGAACTTTAACTTTAACCCTAATCATAACTGTGCATCTATATGCCTTAATCTGTACTTATTTGCATATCACATTACAACATTCCATTTTATTGTTCCACTAGTACCCCATGCTTGTTTTGTATACCCATGCTTATGTTTGTTGATTATGAGCACCCACATGACATTTTGTGCACCCCTGACATGACTTGTTACACGTACTACTTGACACGACATGGTACCGTGCACCTCTCGACATGACATGATACCTATATACTACCTGACTTGACCTGATGTACCATGGCTTTACCTGTTACCTGATCTTGTGACTAATGCCAACAAACCTGACCTGTTGTCCTTACGGACATTTCCTGTTGTCTATCCAGACAAACCTGTACCTGCCTGATCCTGTGTTGGCATTAGCTCCAGATTATTTAATACCTGACTTGAGCACATATAACTTGGGGGTATGGGGAAATCAATGATGAAACCTGACTTGTAACTCGACAGTTCTATACCTTTTCTGATCAGTCTTACGGGCTAGGCCAGCCCCGGGGTGATGCTGCTGACATCACTCGTCATTACCTACCACCCTTTACTGCCTTGCGGTACGTCTCGGATTCAGCCTGAGAGTCATAGACCGTGATCCCGGGCACGCACGGGTTACTATTGAGTTACATCGATGATTCATCAAATTGATTTCAAAGACTTGAGAGTAATTAACACAGTCGACCAGTTTAGATTACTTACTGCACACTACCCTTCACGGTCCTTATTTATATTACTGTTATACCTGTTTTACTGTTCATACACATACCTGTATGTCTTGCTACCCCTGTTTATAGTATTGCTTGATATTATGACGCACTGACGTCTGGGTTTTGCATGGCCCAGATCCTCTACCTTTGTTGCAGACTGATCAGGAGTACTGCCGCTGCTAGACCGAGCGGTGAGGACTCTGTTGGTATCCAGATTTACTATTCCAGCTGTTTATTTATTGGATCTTTGGCTTCCGCATATTATATTATTTCTTGACTCATTTATTCTGGCTTATGGACATGTACTAGATAGTTTAGTTTACTTTCCTGTTCTTGATATCTCTACAGCAGTAATGTGACTGTGGAAGGATTTTTCCTATCCACAGGTAGCATGGTTGGCTATGTCACGTTCCTATCTTAGCGTACTCTGGGAAGCGGAGCGTGACAGAATCAACACTTGACTTAATAATCTGGTTATATCACATATAACCTATATCGCGAGATTAGAATACGGTATCGCATACACGTATCAATCTCAGTCCCGCACATATAACATATATGCCCTACTTCGTTTCGCTTAAGCCAGGAAACCTCTGTGTAGGACTCTAAAGACTCGTCAATACGCCGGCAGCATGTAATGATCATATCAGTTACCCACAAGCCATCAGCAGTACTAGCTGGACGTAACAGCTATCCGGGTATTGAGTGATCAGAAGATCAACAAGCAAGATTGTTCATACTCCCGTGAATCCAATAAGTAACACTACCATACAGTCCGGTCTCTTCGTCTGATATGTCGCATATCGAGTCTGGGGGTAGTAAACGTCAGACCCCAATAACTTGATAAGTCATGCCGATGTGAGGCTCATAACGGGTCGAGAAACTACTGATAATACTTACCAGTAAATCTCAGTATCAGCTCTGGCCAGGGACTTCCTGTTATGGCCAATCGAGCACAGCGCAACATCAACCCCCAATACCGGGAGAGACGAAACCCCTCCTATCGCTCATTGCCTCCATGTGACTCGGGACTGTACTCAAAAACCACTTGTTTGCACGCTCTCTTGAACGTGATAGGTGGAAATCAATGCACAGTGGGAATCACACAAGACTCTATGATGATCTCGGGTCTACAGAATAACCTGTACCAGTGTCACCAGAGAACTGTTATCTGACGATATGTATAATACCAGTTAGGAGTTCTCGGCGAGTCCTGTTCAGTATACCCAGTCTCTACTGAGCACCCGTATACCATCTTTGATGTCAAACACCAATGGATATGGGATCATCTATCGCCCATCAAATGGGTCAAGAAGCGTATACGCTAGTCTACTTTGGAATATTGATGCCCCGTCTCGATACACCCACGAGAACAATTAAAGGATAAACTTGTGGACTACCCTGGCCCCACTAGTATGATCTGCATCATAATCCTTGTAGTTAAGTACATCCTAAGGGCTTTACCAACATGTGAGAGCAAGACAATATCATAATAATAGTCTACATGTTAAGATAAAGAGTAACCAGATATCATACTATCATGTCGAGCAAGAAAGTCTTCCCTATATATGTCCAAGCATCCATTATAATATACAATCATATATAATAATGGCCTCTAGGGTATATATACAACTGACAATCTCCCACTTGCACTAAGGCCAATTGTTGTAGTATCTCATACCCAACATCCCAAAATCTCTCAAATTGTATCTGGGATTTGACCTAGGTGAGTGGATCCGCCGTGTTATTCTTCGTCTCAACTCTCCTAACCTCGATCGCCCGGAGATCAACCATCTCCCTGATCAGGTGATACCGCCTAAGAATATGTCTAGATCACTAATGGGACTGGGATTCCTAGGACAAAACCATAGCTCCATTGTCATCACAATGGTAGGAACCAAGTTCATCTCATGAACTCCTTCATTCAGACAGCCACTTTGGTAGTATCGTTGGTAGCGATATATTCAGCCTTCATCGTCGAGTCTGCCACGGTATCTAGCTTGGAACTCTTCCAACATACCGTCCCTCCACTAAGGGTAGAGACAAAACCCGAGACTGTCTTACAGTCGACCTTATCATTCTGAAAGCTCGAATCGGTAAAGGACTCCATCTGGAGTTCACCGTTACCATACACCAAGAACATTTCTTTAGTCCTTCTCAAATATTTAAGACTGTTCTTCACAGCAGTCTAGTTTTTCTTCCCAGGATATAAGAGGCATCACCCAAATCCTTTATGGAGAACCATTGTGATAAGAAGAGCTTGACTGAGTGTAGCATAGGAACATTATTTCCTATCAAGAGTGTTGGGTTACGGCAGCGCCATCAAACCGTGGCCAAATGCGGAACAAAATTTTTCTAAACTGGCGCTACCATTACCCGATGTCCGGATCTTCCCTAAACCCTATACTAGAAAGCTATAAAAAGAAGTTAGAATGGTTATACCGAGTTGATCCGTGTCCTTCGGTTTTCAACCATCATCCCCAAGCTCCTAGTGGCTCCATGATCGAATTTGGTTGCCGGTCTTCCTCCATCTACGATGATCCATCCGAAAGAAACAGCACAAGATTCAGCCTCGTCGAGCGAGGCAACCGACGCTCCAAGGTTGCTAGTAATGGAGAGTGGAGGTGTAGGAATGTGTCACTATAATTTTCTCTTATCATATATGCTCAATGAGCAACCATAGAAGATGAAGAAGGAGGTGAGGAAACATGTGGCATAAGCAACTCAACAAAGTGCTAAGTCTTTCTCCAAGTGAAAAATGAGTGAGTGAAGAGAGCAAGTGAAGAATCAAGTGAGGAAAACAAATGAGCCAAGGAACACAAGAAGTGGCTGCCTCTCTCTCTCATGCACAAAAATATCTCATATCAATTTCCAAATAAACAATTCCAAGCCATACTTCTCTACATGCCATGACCCATGCTCATGCCACCTCACTCCTCCACCTCATTTGTGAAACAAATGATTTTCTACAAAGGAAAATCATACAAATGAGGTGTCCACTTCTAAAAGCTATTCCGTATAAATATGGAATACAACCCGGTACATGTATCGAAATACATATACGCGTATTCGTACAAAAATATGAATAGCCAAGAGAGAAAATGAATAGTGAACAATAATACTAGAATACATATATATAAATACATATATAAATTATTAAATCAAAATCTGATTTAATAATCCGGCTGAGTCCTAAGCCGCTAGTATTATCAACCGTCCGATTAAAGTCTATGCAGCCTGTACACATAATTAATCGGACACCTGTATGTACAAACATACGTTATCTACACCATATCGCCTAAACCGTGAAAACCCTCTGTGTGGGACTCTAAAGACTCGTCAATATACTGGCAGTGGGTTTAACCACAAGCATGTCAGCGGCACTAGCTGTACGTAACGGCTACTCAGGTATTGAGCGAAAGGGAGGCCGACGAGCAAACTCATCCTGAACCCCTACTGAGCTCGACAATAACAATATCCGTATAGTCCGGTCTGTTCGTCTAAGAGAATCACATATCGAGTCTAGGGAGGTGGATAAAGTCAGACCCCTAACAACGTGACATTTAGTGTCGGCATGAAACCCATCACCACCTGAGAAACTATCGATCCTGGATCGGTAATTCTCGTCCACCGTGGCCACGGATTTCTGGTGATGGCCACCCGTGCACAACGCGACATCAACCCCTAATACTGGGAGAGACGAATCCCCGACGATCCGATCACTGCCTCCATGTGGCTCGGGACTGTACCCAACTAAAACTTGTTTGCACGACTCCTTTGAGCCGTGATAGGGTAGTAATCAAAGCACAGTGGGAACTGTCACGCCCCGTTTTCCAAAATACGGAATATGGAGAGCGACGAAGGCCAGCCGTGCTACCTACGGTAAGGAAAGATCCTTCCATAGTCACATAAGGCTGTCTAGATTAACCTGTCAAAAATAAAATCCAATAGGATAATACTGATAATCATGCTGCAATGAAACCACAAAGAATACTAAAAATGGGTCCACTAGATAATCGATGCAAAACGATCCGATACAATAGGTTCTAAAAGAAAACAACATCTGAAAGATACAAAAGTTCTAACATCCCAGAAGGGCGCACAAGCTAAAAGCTAATTAAAAAGGGTGAAAATAAACCTATGGTTACTGGTCTTCAGAAAAGTCCCGGTAGCCGCTCTGATCCTGCTCGGCCTGTAAACCTGTCTTTAAACCTGAGATGGCAAATATCAGGGATGTTAGAACATCCCAGCAAGTACTCAAAGTAAAAGTGTGTGTGTAGCATAATAACATGGATATATAAAAAGTGAAGCCCCGTGCGCAAGAAAAACATGCATATAAATAATTAGATGCATTAACACTATGAAACATGTATGTAAGAGGTAAAGTCATAACCTAACTGGTCACTAAAAGGTAAACTATCCTACCGTAAGCTTGAGTGTGTGCGTCAACCTCTGCAGGAGTATTTCTAACCCAAGAGTGGTGCCCCAGGGGCTAGGAAACACGGGCCCAACTGTGGAATGAACAAGAGACCGCTATAGCCCGGTACGAGCTGTAAACATGTGACCGCTATAGCCCGGTACAAGCTGTAATCATGTGACCGCTATAGCCCAGTACGAGCTGTAATCATGGGACCGCTATAGCCCGGTACGAGCTGCCGGCATGGGACTCCTGAGATCCTGTTGTACAACGCACACTCAAACTACCTCAACACCCACGTATTTATAGCTATTATGGTAAAGACTAAATCACTAATTAAGAATGCTGAAAAGACAGGAACTTGTGGTATGGTAATTGTATGGAAATAAAACCTGTAAATAGTATAGATTGTGTCATGTCATGTAATGTAGTTCAGCGATCTCGCCCAATAAGACTAGAGTAATGAATAGTCAAGAAATGTCAGTAGTAATAGTTATCAGGTAATAGTAACTGCATAAAGGTGGTGTACAAACTGGTATGAGTCATAATTGTTATCTTTACCGTTAACCTTAATATGGGTATATTAATCACAATCTGACTAGAAACATACAAATGTGAGATAGGTTATCAACTTTCGAACTTTATTTATAGTTAAAAATAAATCTCATTTTAAAACCACACTTGCTAATTATTCTCACTTGCTACATAACAGTTTGCCTATATATATTGTATAATATAACAAAAAAAGATACTAACACATTTATCTTATATTCTAACAGTGCAGGAAATATATATATATATAACCACAAGGGAATGCTGATGTATATCGACCAAAAGTAAAGAAAGAGTACTTGCCTGGAGGATAAGGATCGCGTAAGAACGATGTACGAAGATGCGAGGCACGAACTCGGCTAAAGTGTGACTTTGAATAGAGTTATACGATCCGCCTCGGCAAATGCATTGCAGAACTCCAAGAAATCCAAGACAGCTCCAATGTCCTGAACTGGCAGTTCAATAACAGCAACGTCTATTAAGGGCATGCCGAGGGGAAGCACAATAGCTTCTTTGCTATCTCTATCGTCTTTAATCTTCAATGTTGTAGACCCCTTCTTTTCCCATTATGGTAATCCCTCGTCATTTAATTTGATATGCTTCTGCTCAATGCAATGTTCCTCGTCACGAGTTCTTATTGAAGTTGCTGAGTCCACTTTTTGGAAACTCCAAGGCTTCAGCACTTTTGTTATCCAAGTAATGAAGGACTGATCTAAAACCGCTTACAAGAAGGTGCAAATCCTTTTGTCTTTTGCCTACACTCAATGAAAATGCATTTCTCAGCTACTCTTTCTTCATTTTCATCATAAAAGAACCACTTATCTAGTGGTGTAGCAGAGTCCAAATCCCGATGTCTCGAAACAAAATGTTTGAACTGTTGTTATAGCAGCTCAATTTCCAGAATCTATGCGCATTGCTTCCCAACATCACATGGTCAGTTCTCACAGCATCAGATCTTTGATTCTCTCAAGCACATCAGGTGTTTGTAGAAATTTCAAACCCAAAATCCTGAATCCCACTACTTCGCCTTTACCCTAACCTCTTCGCATCTTTCAACCAGTTCATATGGCCGCCAAGACGGCCTAAGCGGATACTGCATTACATAAAACGAGGCTCTGTCATCAAGCGGAGACGGATTTATAAACAAATCAAACTCCTAAACCACGACATCATCCACGATCTCCTTTTCGCCGGCGCCATCATCATCAACAGCAACCCCATTACAAGCATCCAATTGTATCGGATCATCAACGACGTTATCAACGGCAGCAACAGCAGCAGCTTTGCCATCGGTGATGGGATCGGGCTCGGTTTTGCATTTTGGATCGCAGGGTTAGGGTTTGGGGGCGGATCGATGTCGATGGGTTCGGGTTTGGGGAGAGCGGTGGCGATCTTTTTGCCTTTGAGTTTGGGAGTAAAGCGAGAGGGCTTGGAGGCGGCGGCGGTCCATGGGGTCCATTTCGATCGAGACGGCGGCCGCGACGACGACGAGCGCGGGGCGAGAGCATAGGCGACGACGAGGAGCGCGAAGCTAGGGTTAGGGTTTTCGGGGTTCGTCGCGGGGAAGACGAAGGAACAGAGAAAAAAAAGAGGGTGAGAGATATGAGGTATTATATAGGTTAAATTAATATATAGTATATATAAAGAAGAGAGAGAGAAAGAGAATGAGAGAGAGAGAGTACGTGGGATATGTTAACAAAATATATAGAAATATATATAAAATAATGAAAGGAGAGAGAGAGAGGGAGTGGGTTGAGATTGGGATTGGTTAGGAAATCTTTTAAGAATATTTAAAATATAATAGGAAATATAATTTTGTTTTAAAATCATATATATAAACAGTTTTAATATAAAAGAATATAATATTGATTATATTTGAGTTTTCTGGCTAATGCAAACTTAGTCCAAAATATGCCCAGGTTGGGTCTAAAATTACGGTTTAAAAATACGGATAATATACGTGTCAACAAAAACCAACAATCGATATCCAGGTAATGAAAATGTATACCTCCAAGAACGGATGCACGCAGCGCGCACGCAGCGATCCAAATGAGTCTGTTTCACTGAACGGGACGAGAACAAGATATACGGATGCCACTATAGGGTTAGGGGTATGATGCAGGCAATGCTAGATATTTAAAATATATTATTTTACTATAACTGTATTATAAAAAAAATGCATATGCCAGATATTCAGCAAGTAAACGGAACATATGCGAGCACGGATTCTCAAAAACCAGCAGAGATAAAACGTGAACAAGAATCAAGACGAGTTTCAAGCATGCGGGTCGGGTCGGATACCAAGCACAGGAACCAAAACACTATCCGCACCCAAAAACAAATAAAGTCAAGAAAACCCACAATATAAATAGAATAAACAAATCGAACATGGTATAACTGAACTAGGGTGTTACAGGAACTCACACGAGACAAATGACGATCTCAGGGAGACAGACTAACCTGTACACATGTCACCTGGGAACTGCTATCTGATAATAGGTATAATACCAACTAGCAGGTTCCCGACGAGTCCGTCTAGTGTACTCATAACCCAATGAGCACCTGTATACTATCTTAGGTGAACAAACTAACACCAATGGCTTGTGAGACCTGGCCACCTCCCCTCGTCGGGGTTTCATCAGTATACACTAGTCTACGCTGGAGTATCGATGCCCCGTCTCGATGCTCCCACGACTAGGGACATTTAAGGATGTGCTTATAGACCCCCATCTCCCACGTATATGATCTCCATCATAATGCTGGTAGTCAGGAAAGAATCCTATGGTCTCTATCAATATGTAATAGTGATGATAAAGACAAACCAGATAGCATACTATCATCTCGAGTAAGATTATTCTACCGGTATAGGTCCTCCCTCAATTATCATAATCACCTACCTGCGACTACGATAATTGCCTTGAGGGCACTATAGCCAACAATCTCTCACTTGCACTTAAGGCCAATTATTGCGGTGTCGCATACTCACAGCTCGTGTGATACCGAACACCCAACTTCTTTACTAAGCAGTTTCGCAAAGCTCGTTTGTGAAACTATTGTGTTTGACAAATAACCTCAGTGAGTGGATCCGCTCCAATGTTTCTTTCTGTATCTCTCTATATCTCAACTTCCCGGAGAAAACTATCTCCCAAAATGAGCAACACCTGTCTTAGAATTTGTCTGGATATCTGATGGAACCCAGTTCACAAATGAACTCCAAATCCAGCAAATTTCTTAGACTGTATCGTCCACTGAATTTAATCAGTATCCTGCGCCATGCCTTTCCTCAGTATCCGCTTGGACCACCTGCCCAACATACTGTCCCTCAAAAGAGGGAAAACTATAACTCTGAAAGTCACTCTGTCATCCAGGTCACCTGGAAAACCTGAAATGATAACTGTCTACCGAAGGAGGCTGCCATTACCATATCCCTAGAACATCCATTTATATTCATAAACTGCTTCCCAACGTTTTTCCAGGATTGGATTAATATATCTGCTTATTGCAGCTAGTGCAAAAACAATATCTGGTGTGATACTTGACATTTTATGATTAACTCAATTGCCTAAGCAAGTGATATGCTAATCATGCAGATCTTTCTCCCCTTTAGTCTGTAAGACACCTTTAGAGAGGGTGACTCCATCACCTGCAGGTACACCACCATGCCAGGAGTCGTCCATTCTAAAATACCTTTAGAATAATGTCAAAGTACCCAGATTAGGATACTTTCCAAATCTAGATCTAAAACCATAGATCTAGTAACCAGAAACCCTGATATTATATCCATATCCTATGTGGAGAAACAACTTTGTGACAATCACGGTATAACCGATCGTAGTATAGGAATATCTCTTCCTATCAAGTGCATGTCATCCTAATACCTGGACATCACTCTCTACTACCTTCTTAGCAGATCCATCTCCTATTCTGATGAAGTCAAAGCCTATGACTGTCACATTAAAAATAGATGATCTATTTCCGCTATACCTGCTTTAGTCTATAAATAGACATAAGCTACTTGCCCACTATGCTTCCGCTGCTCCCACTGACTACAACAATCCTCTGGCAGAGTCATATACACGTGCACTTCCAAAACTAGTTTAGAACGACGCTATACTCATCCTCCTGCCGGGTCTTATAGTCTAGAACAACAGCAATGGCAAGTCTGGGTAAACAAGAACCTCCCTGTCACCATCTCTGAGAAGACCGAAGTACCTCTCGGGTCCCTGAGATTACCCACCAAATCTGCGGGGTGGCTAATGGAATGTCGAAACTAATTGAATCTTTAAGTTCTATTAAATCTTCAGTGATCGTTTGTGGTTCTGGTATCACTTCCAGTTCTACCATACTCCTACTTCTGTTTTTCTGAAAAAAAATCCATTTTACTAAAACTGTGGTGAGTCAAGAATAATATAAAAATTGATCTTTCCGATGGTAGAAAGTTAACCCTCGTCAAAGCCCGGGATAACCCACAAACAGCCATTACTGAAACGTGCCTCGAGTTTATCCGGATTCCGGTTTTAAGCATCAGCCGGACAACTCCCTATACCTTAACATCGTTAAGAGATAAATTGATTCAATATATATCTAATATAGAAACAAAAGCACTAATTTAATTGGAACCATATTAAAAATCATGCAGCTGTCTCCAGTGCATATCAACCAAATGGAAAGAGACCAATCAACACTACTCATCTAGGAGTGCATCCATATATGAGTAACTTGAAAGAGAAGCAAGTTCTCAAAACCATTACTATCAATGGAATACCAAACACAAGTATCTATATTTTCGACTTTCTCGAAGAATCCTGATACTTCCAACAAATGGTTCTCTACTTTATTCTTATACCTATAACTTCTCAAAATCTGAACCTTATATTTCAACGAAATACTTGTTTAGAACTAGAGAAGTTAAGAGTAAACAGAATATAGTACGAGTACCAACCCCATTGTCCTAATGGACACTGGACAACATACAATACTTTGTATAAGTCCCCTGAGTTCAATAACTCAAACCCTGTACGTCGTAGGTTGAAAAACTGTACTATGGTTAAGAAGAATTACACCGCTGTTGAATGCACCTTACCTAATCACCAACTAATATAGGTAAATGTCACAGACATAATATCAAAAAGTTATATCTCACTTTATAAAATAAACGTACAGATATATCAGTTTGAAATTGGTGCATAATAACGGATATTCAAAACCAAATATTTGCCATCCAGCAAAATCCAGATGATTTCCTCAAATATCACCAATTACAACGAATTCCGATATAATGAGGATCCAATCACCTAATTCCTAATATCTTACTCCCACTCACCATCCGTAATAGCATACAGATGTGAGAAACTGATCTGGTAAACACATACCCTGGAGTTAGATTCCAATTGGGAAAACAGTTTTTAATTAACATCGCACAGTGAAATTGAAATATGAAATTTTTTCGAAGGGGTAACCGGGTATTCCTAGTAATGCCACTTCCACTATCCTGATTCATGACAATAACCATATACTTACCTGCTCTTACTTCAATCCCTTTATTATGTCTTTACTTATTAATTTCTGTACACCTTCTTTAGGCTAATTGGTTTTCTTCCTTCCTTACCCTTCGGCACCAGCCTAAGGTTTGGAAGAAGACTATCCAATAAGCGTAATAGGTGTACTCTCCTTATGCCCGGAGCCTTCGCAACCTGAGAGAAGGTAATGGGAAAAGACACCTGAATAGTCCCATTCTATTTCTCCTGAACCGGAAACCATTCTCGAATCCGGAACGAATTCCTTCGAGTTCGTATGTAACTATACGATGGCATATCCAATAGGAGTGGATATCCATAGTGATACGGAGTATTCTAGAGAAATCCAAAGTGGATGTGGGAGTGGCAAGGGTATACACGGTTTTGTCGTGAATGATAGCAGTCGCAATTTTCTTTGTCGTTATTCTAATCACTTTATATGTCTTTATTTATTACCTTTTGTACACCACCTTTAGGCAAATTTGTTTTCTTCCTTCCCAACCTTTCGACACCTGCCTATGGTCTGGAGGAAGACTATCCAATAAGCTCAATAGGTGTACCCTCTCCTAATCCTAGGAGCCCTCACAACTTGAGAGAAGGTAAAGAGAAAAGACAACCGAATAATCCTATTCAATCTCTCTAGAACCAGAATCCATCCTCGAATCTGGAACAAGTTCCTTTGAGTTCGTATGTAACTATATGATGGATATATTCTATAGGAGTGGATGTTCATAGTGATATGGGGTGTTTTGGAGAAATGCAAAGGTGATATAGAAGTGGCAATGATATATACGACACCGTGGCATTCCAAAAGCCAAAGTGTTTTAAGAAGGTTCGGTTAACTTGGTTCATGAGTTTTAGTTTAGGGTCAGGTCATGGTCGCAGCCAAAGAGAGAGAGAAAAGAAACATTCAGCGTGCACTCTAATCTATATCAGAATGGTTAATCACTTTATCTAATCAGGATGGCTCTCACTGTTTCCTCGAGTTCTCCTCCAAACCCTAAAGGAGAATTAGTCGGGATCATCTAAAATCACCCGAGAAGTAATCCTACTCATCAGTGGGAATCGGGATCCAACTATCATCGCATGATAACTTGACGGAATCCACTCAAGTTACCATACTCCAGAAGGTATGCGCAAGCCTGGCAAATTTCCTGTATGTTTGAAACTCCCGATATGATTTTTACCCCTAACGACCTATAACCTTGACGCTTGCCAACAAATTATAGGCCACTAGTCAAGTTCAACCCGTCATTGTCCTGAATTAACTCGAACCCACCCACACAAACCATTGTCGCTTGCCAACAAAGTTGTACGACTGTCCCGATCAATCGCATATCCATGCTACAAATAAGTATTATTCAGCTACCGTACACTATGCCTTGACGCTTTCCAACAAACATAGCACAAATATCAAATAGTACTTATAAGAAATGACGGAGGGCTACGACTGGTTTTTGACGAAAAGCCTTTAACGTAACGAACTTGATATCGTTGAAAGAACCGTGTGGTTTTACAAATTTATAGTGGCGAAAACTTTTGCTAAAGAGGTCACTCCCGGTGAAGGGATCTCGGCTCTTTTCCCGTCGAATGAGGTGCAGGATATTCCAAACTGAATACCACGATGCAAAGGAAAAATAATTGATTATAATGAAGTTATTACATTGACGCAAACTTTTACTCAAGGGGTCACTCACGATGAAAGGATATTGGCCCTTGCCTCGTCGAATGAGGTGCTGGATATTCATAACCGAATACCACTGTGCAAAGCAAAAGAGAACGTCTGTAATATCAGTTTTTAAAACCTTGGATCCAACAACATCATATAGGTTTGTTTTATCCTTGCATTGATAAGAATCAACGCAGTCCCATCAATTAATCACACTAGAAAAGAATGAAAATATGATGTACGTATATGCCATCCGCATTCGCCACTGGGTCTCGTCATCACCCGTTAGGTTACTTAACTAACGACAGAGCGGGGACAAGGCTAGCGCGGGTGCAAAACATATACAGCATCTACTAGTATATATATAACAATCATCCCAGGCATGATATAAAGCAACATCACAGAAGCATCACAGAAGCAACACAGAATGGTGGATAATCTTGGAGCCCCGGGTTTCACTTGATCCGCAAATTAGAACCGACGTTCCCTGTCGTGTGGATAGCCTATGCAATGATAACCTAGACCCCTACAAACACGGCAAGTTACCCGCCAAAACCAGAAGTGAGGCAACCCCCTTCAATAATGTGAATGGGCCACCCAACACTTCACGGAATCCGGTAACTTGAGCACCCTTCCGTTGGTCAACCTATACCCCCTATGAGTGCGGCGAATAGCCCGCCGATTCTAGAGTAAGGTCCCCTCCGTCTCAACGCCATGAGATGTGGACCCATTGCCCTCTAGAACCCGGCTATTCATGCACTCCACCGCGGGGTAATCCTAGTACAGAAAAGAAAATAATATACAAGGGTGACATCGACCTCAACCCGGTCGTGCCCCAAACGAATAATATATAAACTGGCAGTGACGGCAGTCCACATGTCGGACGCTCGCCCTGCAATATCAAATGTACAAATGAAACTAAACTATACTAACATTGCACCATAGCTATCCACCACGACGGTCCAGCCACAACACAACACAACACAGAACATCAACGTGAATGTCACGTTCGCAAACCCGTCTAAAAGAACTATAGCAATTAGACAAGTTGTACTGATCTAATGACATTCATGGTCGCAGATAGTAATGTAAGTACTGTAAACATTTAAACAGTGTTAAATTATCGACTTTGAAACACCCCGAATTGCCCCTGAACAAAAGACAACACTATATCCAAACTGGGCAAAACAAGCAATACCACTGAACCAATATTCCAGAGACCAGACAACACTCAAAATACGAAGCCCAAACTCCCCACTATGGCCGGCCAGCTCGGAAATTTTGAGCATGTGCTCGGGTGAAAACAGGTGAAATGGGTTCGTATTTGGGGTATGTTCTAGTTGTCACCTAAGTAGTCTTCTGCAGTTGCTTAAAATTTTTTTTGAAGACTTTAAAAATCAACAGAGACTGGAATGTGCAGTGCACTGTTTCTGAGTTGTTTCGGTTTTGATACTTTAACATTGTCTAAACAAGCTAGCTTAGGGTTTAAAGGCTGGCTCTGATACCATGTTGGGTTAAGCCAGCGCCCCGGCCATTAAACCGTGGCCAAATACGGAACAAAATTTTTCTAAACTGGCGCTACCATTACCCGATGCCTGGATCTTCCCTAAACCCTATACTAGCAAGCTATAAAAAGAAGTTAGAATGGTTATACCGAGTTGATCCATGTACTTCGGTCTTCAACCATCATCCCCAAGCTCCTAGTGACTCCTTGATCGAATTTGGTTGCCGGTCTTCCTCCATCTACGACGATCCACCTGAGAGAAACGACGCAAGCTTCAGCCTCGTCGAGCGAGGCAACCGACGCTCCAAGGTTGCTAGCAATGGAGAGGGGAGGTGTAGGAATGTGTCACTATAATTTTTTCTCATCACATATTCTCAATGAGCAATTATAGAAGATGAAGAAAGAGGTGAGGAAACATGTGGCATTAGCAACTCAAGAAAGTGCTAAGTCTTTCTCCAAGTGAAAAATGAGTGAGTGAAGAGAGCAAGTGAAGAATCAAGTGAGGAAAACAAATGAGCCAAGGAGCACAAGAAGTGGCTGCCTCTCTCTCTCTCATGTACAAAAATATCTCATTTCAATTTCCAAATAAATAATTCCAATCCATACCTCTCTACATGCCATGACCCATGCTCATGCCAGCTCACTCCTCCACCTCATTTGTGAAACAAATGATTTTCTAAAAAGAAAAATCATACAAATGAGGTGTCCACTTCTAGAAGCTATTCCGTATAAATACGGAATACAACCCGGTACATGTATCGAAATACATATACACGTATTCGTACAAAAATACGAATAGCCAAGAGAGAAAATGAATAGTGAACAATAATACTAGAATACATATATATAAATACATATATAAATTATTAAATCAAAACCTGATTTAATAATCCGGCTCAGTCCTAAGCCGCTAGTATTATCAACCGTCCGATTAAAGTCTGTGCAGCCTGTACACATATTTAATCGGACACCTGTATGTACGAACATACGTCATCTACACCATATCGCCTGAACCGTGAAAACTCTCTGTGTGGGACTCTAATGACTCATCAATACGTTGGCAGTGGTTTAACCACAAGCACGTCAGCAGCACTAGCTGTACGTAACGGCTACCCAGGTATTGATCGAAAGGGAAGTCGACGAGCAAACTCATCCTGAACCCCTACTGAGCCTGACAATGACAATATCCGTACAGTTTGGTCTGTTCGTCTAAGAGCATCGCATATCGAGTCTAGGGGATGGATAAAGTCAGACCCCTAACAACGCGACATTTAGTGTCGGCATGAAACCCATCACCACCTGAGAAACTATCGATCCTGGATCAGTAATTCTCGTCCACCGTGGCCACGGATTTCTGGTGATGGCCACCCGTGCATAACGCGACATCAACCCCCAATACCGGAAGAGACGAATCCCCGACGATTCGATCACCGCCTCCATGTGGCTCGGGACTGTACCCAACTAAAACCTGTTTTCACGACTCCTTTGAGCCATGGTAGGGTAGTAATCAAAGCACAGTGGGAACTCACATGAGACAAATGACGATCTCAGGTCGACAGACTAACCTGTACACATGTCACCTGGGAACTGCTATCTGACAATATGGATAATACCAACTAGCAGGTTCCCGGCGAGTCTGTCCAGTGTACTTATAACCCAATGAGCACCTGTATACTATCTTAGGTGAACAAACTAACACCAATGGCTTGTGAGACCTGGCCACCGCCCCTCGTTGGGGTCTCGATCAGTATACACTAGTATACGTTGGAGTATCGATGCCCAGTCTCGATACTCTCACGACTAGAGACATTTAAGGATGTGCTTATAGAACCCCATCTCCCACGTATATGATCGCCATCATAATGCTGGTAGTCAGGCAAGAATCCTATGAGCTCTATCAACATGTAATAGTGATAATAAAGACAAACCATATAACATACTATCATCTCGAGTAAGACTGTTCTACCGGTATAGGTCCCCCCTCAATCATCATAATCACCTGCCTGCGACTACGATAATTGCCTTGAGGGCATTATAGGCAACAAAGAGTATGTCATCCACGTACAATACGAGGAAGACAACCTTACTCTCTACAACCTTCTTGTATATACAAGATTCATCTACCTTTTTGATGAAGTAAATCTCTTTGACTGCTATATCAAAATAGATGTTCCAACTCCGCGATGCCTGCTTCAATTCGTAGATTGATTTAAGCAACTTGCATATCTTTTCGCTGCTCCCACTGTCTATGAAGTCCTCTGGCAATGATAAGGTCTTGACATTCGTCTGCCATTCGTTTGCCAGATTTCATAGTCATGGTATGCAGCAATAGCAAGTAGGATCCTGATGGACTTAAGCATAGGCACTGGAGAAAAGGTTTCATCAAAATCCACACCTGGTCATTGACGAAAATCTTTTGCTACAAGTCTAGCTTTGAAAGTCTCAACTTTTCCATCTACACCAAGAATCTTCGCAAGATCCACTTCCTCCCGATAGGTTTTACCCCTTCAGGTGTGTTGGGGTCGAAAATTGCACCCCCGTTGACCAAGTCAAGGTCAACCCCAAGCCAGGTGGGCCCAAGCCCAGATCAAGTGGGCTCATGCCCGAGTCGAGCCCGAACCTGAAGCGGCCAGCCTCCCCCATGCTGAAATAAAAAAATCATGTAATAAATAATTTTAATATAATTTTTTATGCATGAATGGGCATAAAGCCAAATTTTTGTAAAGCCCATGGTTCATGTGAAAAAAGAATGAGCACATGAGGCATGGGATGAGCAAAATGCCATTTTGTAAAGCCCAAGGGGCTATATGTAAGTGTGTAGCCTATATAAGGCAACATGATGATGAATAAAGGGTGACTTTTCATTCTCTCAAACTCTAGGGTTTCTTGTGCCTCCTTCTCCTTCCGCAAGGTTCTAATCCTTCTTCAATTAAATCAAGAGTTTTACTCTTCCTTTTCCAAAACTAAATAGTTTTTCACCACAAAACTCACAAAGGGGAACTCAGATCTTCTATTAGATCTCAAAAAGGGGAGATTTTTAAATCTCACCCCTTTCTCCAAGATCCGGCCAACCGAGAGGAAGAAGAAGGAGACCCATCTCCAGAAATCCCATCTTGGGAATATCCAGGGCCAAAGGGGAGAAACAAAGTAGCACCCCTTTGATCATTTCTAAATATTTTTAGAGTTTAACTCCATTCAAGATCTATTGGAGTTCAACTCCCTAAATTAATCTCTGTCAGGAGTTTAACTCCATAAGTCAAATCGGGAGCACAGCTCCCAGCGCAGGGACCAGGTCCTACGTGGGGCGCTGGTGCCCAGCGCCCAGCGCCCGCGTGCCGAGCACGTGGGGCGCCGGCGACCGCGTGCCGAGCACGTAGGGCACTGGCGCCCAGCGCCCGCGTGCCCTGCACGTGGGGCGCTGGCGCCCATCGCCCGCGTGCCAAGCACGTGGGGCGCCGGCGCCCAGCGCCCACGCGCCAAGCACATGAAGCACTAGCGCCCAGCGCCTGCATGCCACGCACGTGAGGCGCTGGCCCCCACGCGTCCTTTGGACACTTTTTTTTCCCTTTCTTATATATATGTATATATATAGACACACACACACACACTCCACGACACTGTCCTTGTTAGAAAAAATTTCTAACGGGGCGCTGCCCCGTATCCCGCACCCCACAAGGGGGCTAACCCCCAGCCCGCTATCGGGGTAGCGGGACCTTTGTAAAAAAAATTCCGCGGGGCCCCTGATATATCCAAAACCCCTTCAAAACACAACACTGCACATTGAGTTCACATGACCTGTTTGACCCCTCAATCGGAGGTTCCCTCGCTCCAAAGGCGAGGGGTAATTAATGACAGCTTAGTCCGCGGTTGCCGGAGATTCGGATCTCCACAATCAATAAACCCCAGACTACCCTAGGCAGGGAGAATCTGTAATGCTCCTGACAAGCGCGCGCATATTTCCATCTCAATAGGGTGACGAAAAACACCTTACAGATTCTGGCACGCCCGGTGGGACACAATCTCTCCTCCCATATTTCGGGTTAAACGTTCATGCAAACTCAATCAATATACATATCGATTTCCTGTACTGAAATCATATTTCTATTTGCAGGTTAACAATCTCCAATTGCAATCTTCGTACGCAGCAAAAATGTCTCCAAGGATTAGCTCAGCTCTCGACACAGCTCCCATCTCCTATACGATGAAGATGGACGCCAGGACGGTCCTCCCGGCCAGTCTCGGGCGATAATGGGAGGAGCCGCCGCTACCATTTGGCTCTATTATATTCGTGTTAGCTAACTCCGTCCCAGCTCCTCAAGCTCCAGTAACAGACAAACCGGTCTCAAAAGGAAAAAGGCCGAATGTCATGGTCGCGAGGGCACCTCAGCCCAAGCACAAATCCGTTTCCGAACGACTCTCCATCCCTCCAGCTGGGGGCAAGGCCATCAACCTCAATGAAGCAACGGGGCATCTTGGGCAAGCTCCAGCTGTTCCTTCGACAACCGCTCAATCGGGTATCTTCTTTAAACTCCCTATCAATCGACTCATGGTGGCTTCCCAGAAAACGGATGCCCGCCAAGCCCTCAAAATCGAGAAGCTAAGGTTGAAAAGGCTCAGATGCAGAGCCAACAAAAGGTCTAGGGCTCATGCTAGGCTGAGCTTCATGAGGCTCCAATAACGGGGTTACCCCGCCAAAGATAAAGAGACGGCTGGATATGTGGCCCGCACTGTCTACATGGTCGGACATGAAGAAACGAACCCTCCTATGCTTCACGGCTATGGTGATGATATGGTGGACGCTACCCAACATCGACTTGGTCTAAATGATGAAGAGCTCGCTCAGGCCGATAAGCCAAAAGAGCACGGGGTTCCTACAGAATTGAGCTAAGGGAATAAGGATAACCCGGTTATCATAACCGGAACTACAGAACAAGCATTATTCCGATAGCTTCAGAGGCAGCTTTAGGACATGGATGAGAAGTTAGCCAAGTGTAACATTTCAGAAAAATAAAATATTATTTTTGGGATTTTTTTAATATAATTAAATAATATTATATTGAATATTTTAATAAGACGGTATAATTAAATACCGATAAATTTGGGAAAAATTTGGAAAATTATGGAAATTACTAAAAAGAGGGTGTTTTATTGGATTTAGGAAAATTATGAAATTTTATGATTTATTATACACCATTTTAGTGCTAATCGCGATTAAATATCGCTAATCGTGTTTTAAGCCGAATTTGTGCACATGACACACACCGTGTCATATTCTACACTTTTTCATCTTTTCTACCATGGCTTTTCTTTTTGATTTGCTTGGATTTGTTTTGAATGGGAAAGAAAAGAAAAGAAAAGAAAAGAAAAGAAAAAGGAAAACAATAAAAAAATGGAGCATGGGCAAGAGAGAGAGGGTGAGGGGTCAAACCTTGGGCATGGCTCATCTCCCATTCCTTCATATCTTCATCATCTTCTCTCCTCTTCATTTCCATGGCAGCACTCTCTCCTCCCTCCTCTTCAAACTCACAAAACACCATCAAAACAACCTCAAAACCTCATCCCCACTTCATTAAAAATGTGCACAAGCTTCACTTTGGACTAAGAAAGCAAGGATTTTGGACACTAGGGGCAACTCATGAATTTTCTTGAGTTGCCAAAGGAGATAATTTATCCATCATTAGTGTAGTTTTCCCATTTGCTTTGCATCCATGTTAACTTAGAACCGATTTAGTGTCGTGTAGTGAGGTTTAGAAATTTCTAGTTAGGGTTTGAGGAATTCTTGAGTTGTGATGTGTAATTGAGGTTAGTGGAGACTATACAACCCCTATTGTGATGATATAGTGGACTGAACCTGAGACTTAAACCTCGGATTACGAACTTAGAAAACCCGATATTGGAGAATTGTGGATTCTGTGAGGGTATAATGAAATCTGCTAACACCCGGGTGACCCGAAAATTATTTAGCAAAGACAGTGATACATGCAGGTAACCTAGAAGCTTTACCCAAAACTCGAGACCCTAACTCCCATCCATGGCCACAGAAATAATCTTTCTGGCCACAAATTGCAGCCAAACTAAGGACTTATGGCTTAGTGTTTGTTTCATGGCTCCAGTATTTGTAATCTAGACCATCCACATATGCAAAATTGGCTGATTTGACCTAGGGTAAAATCTGGAACTTATTTCATGAGTTGCTATTTTGATTCGGGGTTATATTTTTCGTATTTTGGATTCTGGATTTTAGTATTGGTGTTTTACCTCGATCACTTGTCGTTTGTACGACGATATCGAGGGTTGTTTGGTGGTTTGAAAGGCGTAGTCCGTAGGTTCTAACCTATAGGTTTTTAGCGTGTCGTTTTGGTTTTGAATTGAGTTTTAATGCGGTATGATACGTTATGATGTGTAGGTACCCCCACGAGGACTTCGAGACGACAAGCAAGCGCGTGGCGACGTCGGCAAGAGAAGGTCAAGGTGAGTAGATATATATCTACGGGGGAAGTCGGGTGGATGGCGTATAGCACCCCCACAGTTCGTAGTATAGCTTATATATATATATATGGCTATATATCTGTTTTATGTTACGTGGATGATTATCAAGATATGATTTTGTGTCAATGGTTTAGTTTAGGGTAGTTAGAAGTAACTTAGTTTAGCTTCTTAGTCGCGAACCCTAGAATAAGGTTTACACCCACAAGCGCACACACACACTTGCATACTTTTATTTACCAGTGCGTATATGTGGATATGTGTGTGTATGTATACACACACACATGGGTATGGGACTATGTATATATATACGTATACTTATACATGGATTATGAGGATTGTACATGATATTTGGAGATGAGTCGATGGGATTGGGCTTGATGCCATGAGATCAGTGATATGGCGTGGTTCGTATTATGAGATACGACACGATGTTTAGCGGGTCCTTTAGGCGTGGTGTTTTCATACACACGCATACACAAACATAGATGGTATCAGATTGTACTAGACGTAGATCAGTACCCCCAGATCATGATATATGATAAAGAGGACACCAGATGAATAATGAGATAAATGTGATATTGACCCGTACCCAGATTTGGGATGCCGTACGATGGATTTACCGTACGAGCTATATTGATGTTTGATCCGCACTCTTGACTCGAGAATGTCATATTATATAGGGTATCGTATGGGATACTATTGAGGCGGGATCGCCGACTATTATATATATACGTATCGACTCAGATTTAGGTGGTTTCCTTACCTTTTGATTAGACCTGTAGTTTACTTGTAGACTTGTTATTTATGTTATTGCATATTCAATATTGTTGTGATTATTATTCAGCTCCCGCATATTATTGCTGTTCGCATCGCATGGCATGCTTATATTTTTTTTTCATATGTTAGTATTGAAATCATGCTGTCAGGACACCAGCACCATTACCGATGATGCGTATGTTCCATATACACTTACTTGCCGGCTCACACACATCATCATCGGTAATTTCCATGTCACGTACACTTTAGAGAATATTATTTCATTGACATAGCTTGTTAGTTGATAGTTTCGACATGGTATTAGTGTACTTGCTTTTATATGCTAGTTTAGACATTGCATTTATTACTTGCTATTTCATGCATATTATTGTTCACTGTCATGCATTATTATTTAGGGCCAGTCCGGATTTGCTGGAGCCCAATACTTTTAAATTCATTGTTATTTATTCTTGAGATTTGGGTTTTCCATGAGATTTATGGATTTGGAGAAACCGCAAGATTTTATAAAACTGATTATCATTTTAAAATGAAAGTTGCGGTTTTCTCATGATATGATTTGAGATATGTCCACCATGAGTTTTCTCGGCTCTTGAGCGATATCATACACCCAATCGAGAAGGAGTAGGAACCGTCTGTGGGTGCATGGTGGACCCGGTGCAGTACCCCGGGGCAAGAAGATCGCAGTTGATCGGCGTTGAGCCTGTGACAGGGGAGCATTGCTGACCGGTGATTGTATCGTGACTCGTCGGATATCCGGAGGATACCGATCGGAGTTGGGCCAGTCCGGATAGCCGTAGCCCAGGGGCCAGTCCGGATAGCCGGAGCCCCAGATATTGATATTGAGGTATTGAGACATTATGATATGGGCCAGTCCGGATAGTCGGAGCCCAAGATATTTGGATATTGGGATATATGTTTTGTGTCGATGCTAGACACTGATTTATATTGATTTATTGATGATACCTCATTTTAAATTACAGAAATCTCACTAAAACAAGAAAACAGTTTCTCATTTATATGTATTCTGTTTTCATGCATTCATACCTCTTATTATGATATATTGCTACCTGAGGCACTGACACGAGCACATGGGATTACACTTATGTATAGATGTTTACCCTTACCACCTTTTCATGCTTCAGACCTTATCATATTGAGGTTATATATATTATTGATCGTATTGACCTAGGATTGAGTCATATATACGATTTCTGCTCGCTGATGTTTTCTACTCACGAGTTGGCAACACACCCCCGTTGTGCCACAGTTTCTTGCAGATTTTGCCGTACAGGTTTCATTACGGCTTTGCTGGCACACTGCTTCCATTCCGGGTGATTGCTTTGGTAGGTGGGTTCACTTGTATCGTGACCACCATTGTACTTTATTTTATTCATTGTATCTAGTAAACTCCATCAACCAGACATGTATATTTTATAGACTTAGATGACCTGTGATGTTTATTCTTTCGACCTTAGAGTCGCGTGTTGTATTATTATGGTTTCATTGATGTTTTGAGTTTCCTTTTGAGTTTTGATCCTCTCCCTTCGGCGTTGTATATTTTATTGCTTGCGTGGTTGTGGCCGTCGTTTGACGAAGAGCTAGCTCCCGTTTGGGGATGCCTTTTATCATTCATGTATATATTATTCATGTTGTACCCCGTTCGGGGCCTGTAATTACAAAGGAAACTCTGCCGAAATTTTCAGAAAAGACTTGATGTTTTAAAAACGCATAATTCGGCTTATACTATTAAAACTACTTTCTTTAAAACGAGTTTTCCATCATTTATTATTTAAAATGGTTTTAGATTTCTGGGTTTTGGCTTACTTGAATTAGATGGGGTCCTATAGACTTCATATGATTCAAGAGCCAGTCGCGTGCCATTTCGGGTCGTGACACCAAGGTACAGTCTAAGGTCGACGAATTGGCAAACGTCGCGGCAAATCTCGCGACCCAAGTCGCCCGATTGAAATTATAGCAGAATCAAATTTTGGATCATGAGCCGGGGATTGATACCCGGAGGCAGCCAACTGATACCCCCTTCAGCCTAAGAGCGGAGCGCCTTCGCGAAAAACGGCCGCGATCAGCCTCCGGTTCCTCCGATACATACACCGAAGGGGAATCGCCTCTGAAAAAGAAACTGGATAAGTTCTATTCCTTCAAAAGGGATAAAGTCCACAATATATTCAAGGACGCCCTAAGAAACGGTCTACAACTACCAGAATCAAAGAGACCGCAAGAAGCGAATATGACCGACGACCCAAAATATTTCCCCTATCATAGAGTGATAGGTCATGCCATTGAGGACTGCTTCTTCTTCAAAGATTGGGTTGAAAATCAATACAAGACGGGAGAGATAGAACTGTCTAAAGGCGAGTTAGCAAACAGTCAAGCTATGACCACCGATTTCATACAAATGGAGACCGGAGCCCTTCGGGAACTTGATTCTCTCAGACATGTGCCATTATCTGAAAAGGGCGAACCAAAAACTGATCGGCCTCAAGGACCAGTATCAGTAAAGGCACCTACTCCAATGGAGAGAAAGAAGAAGGTGTACTGCTTCAGGAGGGATGAAGTCCGCAAAATATTCGCGGGCGTCTTGAACAACGGTCTGCAACTGCATGTTTCAAAGAGGCCACATGAAATGAACATGACCGGCAATCCCATATACTGCCCATATCATAGAATGGTGAGTCATACCATCAAAGACTGCTATATTTTCAAAGATTGGGTGGAGAACCAATACAAACTTGGGAAAGCCCCATGGTCGTCAGATGTACCGACAAGCCATAGAGCTACGGTCATCAACACAACTCCGCCAAGATCAAAGTTCGAGGAACTGGGATAAACAAGCTGACCACCACGTCGTTAAACTGGGAACGATAGACCTCTAAGTCTTTAAACTGGGAACCGCTGACCACCATGTCATTAAACTGGGAAATGTCGACCTTTAAGTCATTAAACTGGGAATGTAAATAAAAAAAGTGTGTAAATAAAAACAAAAGAAAAGCCGCCATGATGGGGCAACTCGCAATAAAAATCAGTGAGTAAAAATAAAGATGAAAATAAAGCCGAAATGATGGGGCAACTCGCAATAAAAATCAGCGAGTAAAATAAATAAGAAAATAAAGCCGAAATGATAGGGCAATCGTGAATAAAAAGCCGAAATGATAGGGCAATCACGACTTTCGCGATAAGAAAATCTGAAATGATAGAGCAATCGCGGTAAAAAAAACGGCGAATGATGAGTCGCTCATGGTACCATATTCCAGTGCAGCGATGCAGACGCCATCCAAAATTCAAATCCCCAATGGTCAATGATGAGTCGCTTCTGGTACCATATTCCAGTGCAGCGATGCAGACGCCATCCAAAATTCAAATCCCCAATGGCGAATGATGAGTCGCTCCTGGTACCATATTCCAGTGCAGCGATGCAGACGCCGTCCAAAACTCTGATCCCCAACGGTGAATGATGAGTCACTCCTGGTACCATATTCCAGTGCAACGATGCAGACGCCGTCCAAAACTCAAATCTCCAACGGCGAATGATGAATCGCTCCTGGTACCATATTCCAGTGCAGCGATGCAGACTCCAACCAAATTCCAAATCTCCAAACGGTGAATGATGAGTCGCTCCTGGTACCATATTCCAGTGCAACGATGCAGACGCCGACAATTTCACTAAATTCTTCCAGCCCTATGGTTAGTCCCCAAATTAACTACCGTATACAATACACGGGCTCAAATAATTCTCATCATACCCATGCCCCACAGCAACCACCAGTCACGCCGACGGTCTCCGCCCTTGGAATTATGCTCCATTAGGAAAGACCCACTCATGTGTCCTCACGATACATGAGGAGAACAAACCTTCGTGGGATCCTTACGACTCACAAAGGAAAAACATACTTGGGAGTCCTCACGATTCCTAAGGAGAAAATACACCTGCGGGATCCTTTCGACTCGTAGGGAGAAATGCTTTTATGGGACCCTTACGACTCATAAAATTGAAAAGTCTTAGGTGATAGGGACCTAAACCTGTCTCCTAAGCCATCGCTCCCCAACAGGGAAAAGCAAATGATGAATTGCTCCTAGCACATGTGCTTCAGTGTTAGCAACACTGATGCCTACCCTTGCCCCAAAGTTCCAAAGTTCCGATCCAATAGACCCCTAAGTTTTTAAACTGAGAACAGATGACCGCTAAGTCGTTAAACTGGGAACAGATGACTTCTAAGTCGTTAAACTGGAAACAGATGACCTCTAAGTCATTAAACTGGAAACAGATGACCTCTAAAACTTTAAACTGGAAACAGACGACCCCTAAGTCGTTAAACTGGAAACAGATGACCACCATGTCTTTAAACTGGAAACAGAAGACCCCTGAGTCTTTAAACTGGAAACAGATGACCCCTAAGTCATTAAACTGGGAACGAAGGAAATCCACTCATGTGTCCTCACGATGCATGAGGAGAAAAAAACTTGCGAGATCCTTACGACTCGTAGGAAAACACCTTCGTGGGATCCTTATGACTCACGAAGGGAAAACACACTTGGGAGTCCTCACGACTCCTAAGGAGAAAATGCACCTACGAGATCCTTTCGACTCGTAGGGAGAAAATGCTTTTATGGGACCCTTACGGCCCATAAAATTGAAAAGCCTTAGATGACAGGATCTAAACCTGTCCCCTAAGCCATCGCTTCCCAATAAGCAAAGGCAAATGATGATTCGCTCCTGGTACCATATTCCAGTGTAGCGGTGCTGATGCCAAACCAAAACCAAATCCCCAAATCCTCTCATGACAGATGATGATTCGCTCCTGGTACCAAATTCCAGTGTAGCGATGCTGATGTCAACCCAAATCAAATCAAACCAACAACCTCTGCAGTGGAATCATGCTTTGTTCTAGAATTTACCCCGTGTCGAAATCATGCTTCGCCTCGGGATATCTACCTTCCCTGCCGGAATTATGCTCCGCCTTGGGATCAAGTCAACCAACGACACTCCGTGCCGGGGACAAGTCGAACAGCGACAGTCCATGTCGGGGACAAGTTGAACAGCCAGCGACACTCCGTGCCGGGGACAAGTCGATCAGTGACACTTCGTGCTGGGGACAAGTCGAACGACCAGCGACACTCTGTACCGGGAACAAGTCGATCAGCGACACTCCGTGCCGGGGACAAGTCGAACAGCAACACTCCGTATCGAGGACATGTCGATCAGCGACACTCCATGCTGTTGGATATAGTGCCCTCAGAGTCAATTATTGGATCACAGGCACGTGATTGCAATGATTGAGGGAGGACCTATGCCGGTAGGACAGTCTTACTCAAGATGATAGTATGCTATCTGGTTTATCTTTATCATCGTGTACTGCTTCAGGTGACCTTACAGGTCACTATTGCGCGTTGATAGAGCCCTTAGGATTCTTACTTGACAGCCAGTAGTATGATGGCGATCATATACGTGGGAGGTGGGGTCTATAAGCACATCCTTAAAAGGTCCCTAGTCGTAGGAGTTTCGAGACTGGGCATCGATACTCCATTAGTAGACTAGTGTATACAGTCGAGACCCTGACGAGGGGCGGTGGCTGGTCTCACAAGCCATTGGTGTCAGTTGGATCACCTAAGATGTATACAGGTGCTCATTGGGTTATGAGTACACCGGACAGGACTCGCCGGGAACATGCTAGTTGGTATTACACCTGACGTCGGATAGCAGTTCCCTGGTGACATGTGTACAGGTTAGTTCATCGACCTGAGATCGTCATTTGTCTCGTGTGAGTTCCCACTGTGCTTTGATTACTACCCTACCACGGCTCAAAGGAGTCGTGCAAACAGGTTTTAGTTGGGTACAGTCCCGAGCCACATGGAGGCAGTGAGCGGATCTGCAGGGGTTCGTCTCTCCCGGTATTGGGGGTGAGGTCGCGCTGTGTCTAGGAGAGCCATTACACGAAGTCCTTTTCCAAGGTAGGAGATTTACTGGTAGGTATTCCAGTAGTATCTCAGGGTGTTCTGGGCTACACTCCGACACGACTTGTACCGCTTTTGGGAGTCTGACTTTTACCAACCCCCTAGGCCCGCCATGCGATGCTCATAGACGAACGGACCGAACCGGACTGTACGGATATTGTCACTGACAGGCTCAGTAGGGTGTCAGGATGAGTTCGCTCATCGACCTCCCTTTTGGTCAATACCCGGTAGCCCGTTACGTACAGCTAGTACCACTGACGTGCTAGTGGTTAAATCCATAGCCAAAGTATTGACAAGTCTTTAGAGTCCCCCACAGACAGTTTCTCAAGTTTCGGACGAAACGTTGTAGAGGCCGTATGATATATGGCAGGGTCCGATCATATACGTGTAGTAGTGCATGGATCATGATCGGGCGGATCATACTAGTGGGCTTTGGTTTAAGCCGGATCCTAGTATTAGATTTGTTGGATTACTTTAGTCTCATCGCATTCGCATTCAGTCGGAATGCGGATGCAGGTATGTATATACAGGTGATGGGTATCCTTGTGATCTGTCACGAGTTTACTTTAGATGTTGCCGTATCTTTTTATTGTTGTAAACATTTGGGTTAATGTTTACAAATGGAAATTATGAGCTAGAAATCATCATGAGGTGCATTTATTGTGACACATGCAACCTAGTGACTCATGGTCTCTTTTATTGTGCATATGTCATATTTTGTGATGGATTTGTAAGTTGAAATGAGAGGAAGAGAGAGAAAGCCAGCCATGATAGAGTTTGCCCTTGTATTTTTTTCACTCTCACTCTCTCATTTTCATCATACAACACACAAGAAAGAAAAACCTCCTCTTCCTCTTCTTTCTCTAGCTCACAATCTCCATTGATGGCTTCACCTTCAACCTCCATCCATACAATGGATGCAAGAGACAAAGTTGTCACACACATTCTCTACATCGCCTTGGA
Organism: Agapanthus africanus; assembly: GCA_030015575.1. Classification (NCBI taxonomy): domain Eukaryota; kingdom Viridiplantae; phylum Streptophyta; class Magnoliopsida; order Asparagales; family Amaryllidaceae; genus Agapanthus; species Agapanthus africanus. Next base: position 454,751,217 of record CM057346.1, on the reverse strand, counting down.
CACGTCGGCTAGCGAACTTCGTGCCCGAGTTGCTTCGGACGAAGCGGGAGCCTGTAAAAAGACTCGAAGATGTGGTGCCCTTTCCGACGAGGAGATCGAGATCGGAGATGCCGTGAGGAGCTTAGGATGGTGGCCAAAGACCGAAGGACACGGATCGATCGGTATAGCTTTTCCAACCCTTCTCTTGTTAGCTAGTTGTAGGTTAATGGTTCGATCCGGATTTAAAGTATACGATAGCGCCGGTTTCTAGTTTGAAAAAGGTTTTCGTTTCCGCATTTTGGCCTCGGACAGACGGCCGGGGCGCTACCGTAGACTTACATGGTATCAGAGCCACGCCATTAACCTTTACTAGCTTGCTCTAACGTATTTAGAACTTCGATCGAACGAAATTTCCGAAACCGTGATTCCATTTCATAAAGTTTATGTCGAATTTTTTTTGTCGTCAAAAAATTATTTTGAGTATTGCAGAAAATCAGGCAGGCTTTTTAAAGAAATCTGAGAAAATTTGGTGCACTGATTTCACTGTAGCGCCGCGGAACCGTGGCCGTACCCACGTTTTGGCCGCGGTTCCGCCGCCGTACTGTAGCAACACTGCACCATTTTTTCTACAGTAGTTTCTGACTTGGAAATGGGGTTTCTGGAATATTTTGTTTTGGCCCAGATTATTTTGAGTACTGGATTTGTGCTTGGGGCCCACTTCGGGAAATTTTGTCGATCGAAAATTTTAAATATGTTAGTTCACAGTGCTTACTTTATATCTGTGACCGTGAATGTCATTCGAGCGGTAAATCTTGTCTAATTGCTATAAATCTTTTAGACGGATTTGCGAACGTGACATTCACGTTGATATTCTGTATTGTTGTGTGATGTTGCGGATTTGTCGAGGTGGATAGCCTGGATACAATGGTAGTACAGTTTGGTTGTATTTATACATTTGATATTGCGGGGCGAGCGTCCGACATATGGACTGCCGTCACTGCCTGTTTGTATATTATTCTTTTGGAGCACGACCAGGCTGAGGTCGATGTACCCGTTGTATATTTTTACTTTCTGTACTAGGATTACCCCGCGGTGGGGTGCACGGATAGCCGGGTTCTAGAGGGCAACGGGCCCGTATCTCATGGCTTTGAGATGGAGGGGGCTTTACTCTAGAATTGGCGGGCTATTCGCCGCACTCGTAGGGGGTATAGGTTGACCCAAGGAGGGATGCTCAAGTTACCGGATTCCGTGAAGTGCTGGGTGGTCCATTCACTTTGTTGAAGGGGGCTGTCTCGCTTCAGGTTTTGGCGGGTAACTTTCCGCGCCCGTAGGGGTCTAGGATTTCATTGCACAGGCTATACACATGACCAGGGGAACGTCAGGTTTCAGTAGCGGCTCTATGAAACCCGGGGATCCCAGATTATCTGTATTGTTCTGTGTTGCTTATTACATTTCTGTGATGTTGCATTTTATCACGCCTTGAGCGATTATTATATATTGATATATATACTAGTATATGTTGTATATGTTTTACACCCACGCTACTCCAGTCCCCGCTCTGTCGTTAGTTAAGTAACCTAACGGGTGATGACGGGACCCAGTGGCGAATGCGGATGGCATATACGTACATCGTATTTTCGTTCTTTTGTGGTATGATTAATTGATGGGACTGCATTGATTCGGATCAATGCAAGCTAAACAAACCTATTCTGATGCTGTTGGAACATTTTTCAAAAAGCTGTTATTGCAAGGACGTTTTCTTTTGTTTTGCACAGTGGTATTCGGTTATGATTATCCAGCACCTCAGTCTACGAGGCAAGGGCCGAGATCCCTTCACCGGGAGTGACCCTTTGGACAGAAGTTTGCGTCAGGGTAATGACTTCACTATAGCCGATTACTTTTTTCTTTGCATCGTGGTATTCAGCTGGAATATCCTGCACTTCATTCTGCGGGGAAAGAGCCGAGATCCCTTCACCGGGAGCGACCTCTTTAGCAATGGTTTTCGCCACTATATTTATAAAAAGCTATCCGGTTCCTTCAACGATATCAAGTTCATTACGTTAAAGATTTTTCGCCAAAAACCATTCGTAGCCCTCCGTCATTTCAGACGGGTAGCACTTAGTATTCATGCTATGTTTGTTGGCCAAAGTCAAGGCATAGTGTATGGTAGCTATTTGTTACCTTTCTGTTGCATAGATAGATGCGTTGGTTTGGGACAGTCATACTGCTTTGTTGGCCAAAGTCAAGGGTAGGTACGGGTGGGTTCAAATTAACCTGGATAATGACGGGTAGAACTTGACATGTGACTTATGATTTGTTGGCCAAAGTCAAGGTCATAAGAGCATGGGGTAAAAATCACATCGGGAGTTTCTAAAGAAACTGAAACTTGCCAGATATGCGCATACCTTCTGGAGTGTGATAACGTGAGTGGATTCCATCACGTTATCATGTGATGATAGTTGGATCCCGATTCCCACTGATGAGTCGGTTTACTCCTCGGGTGATCCCGACTAATTCTTCTTTCAGGTTTGGAGGAGAATTTGAGATTACAGTGGGAGGTTTCCTGATTAGATAAAGTGATAACCATTCTGATCTAGGTTAGAGTGCAAGCTGAGTGTTTCTTTTCTCTCTTTCTTTGGCAGCGACCATGACCCGACCCTAGACTATGACTCAGTGAACAAGTTAACCGAACCTTCTTAAACACTGGCTTTTAGATTGTCAGAGTTGCATACCTCATTGCCACTTCTTCTTTTACCCTTTTCTCCAGAACACCTCGTATCACTACGAACATCCAATTCCATTGGATAAAACCATCGTATGGTTATATACGAACTCGAAGGAACTTATTCAAGGATGGTTTCCGGTTCTGGAGAAAATGAATAGGACTATTCAATTTTCTTTTCCTTTTACCTTCTCTCAGGTTGCGAGTGCTCCTTGGATTAGGAGAGTACACCTATTGCGCTTATTGGATAGTCTGCTTCCAAACCATAGGCAGGTGCCGAACGGTAGGGAATGAAGAAAACCAATTAGCCTAACGAAGCTGTACAGAAGGTATTAAGTAAAGACAAATAAAGGGATTAGTAAGAGGGCAAAGTAAACTGCAACTGCTATTCACGACCAAACCAAGTATTTCATCGCCGCTCCTACTTCACCTTTGTATTTCTCCAGGACACCCCGTATCACTACGAAGATCAACTGTTATTTGGATACTCCATCGTATGGTTATATACGAACTCGAAGGAACTTGTTCCAGTTCGGGGATGGATTCTGGTTCAGGAGAAATAGGAATAAGGTTTTTTTCAGTTGTCTTTTATCTTTACCTTCTCTCGGGTTGCGAATGCTCCTAGGATTAGGAGAGTACACCCATTACGCTTATTGGATAGTCTTCTTCCAAACCATAGGCTGGTGCCGAACGGGAAGGAAGGAAGAAAACCATTTAGCCTAAAGGGGTGTACAGAAGGTAATGACTAAAGACATATAAAGGGATTTGGAGAGATGGCAAAGAAATATATGGTTACAGTTGTGAATCTGATAATGGAAGAGGCATTACTTAGAATACCCGGATACCCCTTCGAAACATTTACATGTTTCAGTTTCACTGTGTATTGTTAAAAGAAAACGGATTTCCCAATTAGCCCTTGCTCCAGGGTATGTATTTACCAGGTTTGATTCTCACATCTGTATGGTTTTACAGATGATGAGTGGGAGTAAGTTATTGGGAATTAGGTGATCATCCTCATTATATCGGGATTCGTTCTAATTGGTGATATTTGAGGAGATCGCCTGGGTTTGCCGGACGACAAATATTTGGTTTTGAATATCCGTTGTTATGCACCAATTTCAAATTGATATATTTGTACGTTTATTTTTATTAAGTGAGATATAACTTTTTGAAATTATGTCCATGACATTTACCTATATCAGTGGATGGTTAGGTAAGGAGCATTAAAACAGCGGTGTAATTCTTTTTAGCCATAAGTACAGTTTTCAACCTACGACACACAGGGAATGAGTTATTAGACTCATGGGACTTATACAGAGTATTGTATGTTGTCCAGTGTCCATGAGGACAGAGGGGTTGGTACTCGTACTATATTCTGTTTACTTGTGACTTCTCTAGTTCTTAGACATGTGTTTCGTAGAAATGTAAGGTCTAAGTTTTGAGAAGTTATAGGTATAAGAATAAAGTAGAGAACCAGGCGTTGCAAGTATCGGGATTCTTCAAGGTGATCAAAGATGTAGATACTTGTGTATGGTATTCAGTTGATAGTAATGATTAAGAGAACTTGCTTTTTTTTTTCAGGTTACTCATAATTGGAAGCACTCCTAAGTTGAGTAATGCTGATCGGCCTCTCTCCATTTAGTTGACATGCACTAGAGACAGCTGCATGATTTGAATCTGGTTCCAATTAAATCAGTGCCTCTGCTTCTATATTGGATATAGAATAGTTCATATCTTAACAATGTTAGGGTACGGGGAGTTGTTCGGCTTATGCTTAAAACCAGACTCTGGATAACTCAAGGCACGTTTCTGTAATGGCTGTTTGTGGGTTGACCCGGGCTATGACGAGGGTTGACTTTCTACCATTTGGAAGATCAATAATGATATTGTTCTTGACTCGCCACAGTTTTAGTAAAATGGATTTTTTTAGAAAACAGTAGTGGGAGTATGGTAGAACTGAAAGTGATTCCAGAACCGCAAACGATTACTGAAAATTTGATAAGAACCTCAAGATTCAATCTGGTTTGACGTTCCATTGGCCACTCCGCAGATATGGTGGGTAACCTCAGGCACCCGAGAGGTACTCTGGTAGCCTCAAGGACGGTGACAGGGAGGTTCTTGTTTACCGAGACTTGCTATTGCTGTTGTTCCAGACTATGAGACCCGGCAGGAGGATGAGTCTAGCGTCGTTCTAAACTAGCTTTAGAAGTGTACGTGTATATGACTCTGCCAGAGGGTTGTCGTAGTCAGTGAGAGCAGCGGAAGCATAGTAGACAAGTAGCTTATGTCTATTTATGGACTAAAGCAGATATAGCGGAGATAGATCATCTATTTCTGATGTGACAGTCATAGGTTTGACTTCATCAGAATAGGGGATGGATCTGTTAAGAAGGTAGTAGGGTGTGATGTCCTGGTATCTGGATGACATACACAGAGTAGGAAGTGAAATTCCTATACTACGATCGGTTATACTTTGGTTGTCACACAGTGGTTTCTCCACATAGGACTTGGATATTATATCAGAAATTCTGGTTACTAGATCTATGGTTTTAGATCTAGTTTTGGGAAGCGTCCTAATCAGGGTACTTAGACAACATTCTAAAGGTGTTTTAGAATGGAAGACTCCTGGCATGGTGGTGTACCTGCAGGTGATGGATGTAGGGTTCCTAGGCACACTAATGAAGTCTCACAAGTGATCAAACATGCTCAATTCAAAAATTTCCTTGTGCCAAAAAAAACCTAACACGAATCGTTAACTAGATATATAGGCTATGCGATGCAAGTTAACGACTTTAACTTGAAAGGAAAGGGGGTACAACCTTTGTAGATCCGGTCCACCACTTCCTAAGCTCCGCGATGATGTCCCTCCTCTGTCCAAATCGGATTCCGGACTCTAACATCGGCTTCGTCGGAAAAATGGGCGGGCTTGGTCGTCGGCTTCGATGCCGAAGATGATCTACGTCGAGGCATCACAAGATCAAACTCCCACTTCACCAAGTCATGAAACTTGTGAAGGAAACACCCTATACTACTTGGCAAGAGGTAGAGGATGAAGAAATAGGAAGTGGGTTCACTTTGGAATTGGATTTCTCACATGATTTCATCACTTGCCATTGATGAGGCAAGCTTTTCTTTCTTGCTCATGAAGAAGAAGATGAAGAAAGAATATGATAAGTGTTGTTAAAAATAGAAAATAAAATCAACACTTATCATTTACTAACCTTGGTTAGGTGTAGAGAATGTACTAAGGTTAAGTGGAATGGTTAGGGTTAAGTATGAGACAAAATGGTCACTATAGTCAAAGCTTCAAGAAGCTTCAAAGAAAAACAAAAATAGCAACCATTTCATTTCTTATCTTTTCAAAATAAATAAATAAATAAATAAGTAAGAAAAAGAAAACCCTAATCATTAACTTAACCATGGTTTATTCTTTACACAAACCCAAGTGAGCAAGTATCATCAAACATGATACAAACAAGTGCACAAAAGTATATCACATATACAACTTGTGCATTTCAAGTGAGAAAATCCATTTAAAGTGAACCAATACTAGTTAATGCAAAGTAATATATCAAATATATAATTCTACATTAAATCATTAAATCAACACTTGATTTAACGATCCGGTCATATCGCATATAACTGACTAGTATCCTATGTATCGGCTTATCGAATCAATGCTTGATTCGATAACTAGGTTATATCGCATATAACCAATCGATACATTCATCGCGAGAATGGAATACGGTATCACATACACGAATTATTCTCGGTCCCGCACATATCTCATATGCGCTCCTATTTCGTTTCGCTTGAGCTAGGAAACCTCTGTGTAGGACTCTAAAAACTCGTCAATACGCCGGCAGCAGATGATGATCATATCAAACACCCACAAGCCGCAAGCGGTCTGCTAAACGTAACGGCCACCCGGGTATTGAGCGATCAGAAGATCGACGAGCAAGCCCGCTCACACTCCTGTGAATCCAACCAGTAACACTTACCGTACAGTCCGGTCAGTTCATCTGATATGTCGCATATCTCGCCTAGGGGTGGTAAACGTCAGACCCCAATAGCTTGATAAGTCATGCCGACGTAGGGTCCATAACATTCGTGAAACTACTGATAACTCTTACCAGTATATCACTGCAACCCTGGCCAGGGATTTCCTGTTATGGCTAGTCGTGCATAGCGCGACATCAACCCCCAATACCGGGAGAGACGAATCCCCTCCTATCGCTCATTGCCTCTATGTGAATCGGGACTGTACCCAAAAACCACCTGTTTGCACAACTCAGTAGAGCCGTGGTAGGGTGGAAATTAAAGCACAGTGGGAGACACACAAGACTCTATGACGATCTCGGGTCAACAGACTAAGCTGTACCAGTGTCGCCAGAGAACTGCCATCTGACGTGAGGTATAATACCATCTGGGAGTTCTCGGCGAGTCCGTTCAGTGTACCCAGTCTCCACTGAGCACCCGCATACCATCTCCGATGTCAAACACCAATGGATATGGGATCATCCATCGCCCATCACATGGGTTGAGAAGATATACGCTAGTCTACTCTGGAATATCGATGCCCCGTCTCGATATTCCCACGACTAGGAACAATGAAGGATGTACTCATTGACTACCCAGGCCCCACTAGTATGATCTTCATCACAGTCCTGGAAGTCGAGTACACATCCTAAGGGCTTTATCAACATGTAATCAGAGAGACAGAAAGTATACATGTTAAGATAAAGAGCAACCAGATAGCGTACTATCATGTCGAGCAAGAAAGTCCTACCTATATATGTCCCAGCATCCACTACAATATACATCCTATGTACAGTAATGGCCTCTAGGGCATACATATAACTAACAATGGAGTCACCCTCTCTAAAGGTGTCTTACAGACTAAAGGGGAGAGAGATGTGCATGATTGGCAGATCACTTGCTTAGGCAATTGAGTTGATCATGAGATGTCAAGTACCACACCAGATATTGTTTTTGCACGAGATACAGTAAGTTGATATTAATCCTATCCTGGAGAGACATTCGGAAGCAGTTTTAGAACATAAGTGGATGTTCTAGGGATATGATAACAACAGCCTCTTTTATGAGACAGTTATCATTCCAGGCTTCCAAAATGACCTGGATGACAGAGTGACTGTCAGAGTTATAGTTTTCCTTCTAACGAGGGGCAGTATTTTGGACAGGTGGTCCAAGCGGATACTGAGGGAGGTATGGCGCAGGATACTGATTAAGTTCAATTGACGATACAGTCTAAGATGTTTGGATTTGGAGTTCATTTATGAGCTAGGTCCCATCAAATATCCAGACATATTCTAAGACAGGTATTGCCCATTTCGGGAGATGGCTTTCTCCGCGAACTTGAGACAAAGAGAGACATAGAAAGAAACATCAGGGCGGATCCACTCACTGAGGCTATTCCTCGAACGCAATAGTTTCGCAAACGGGCTTTGTGAGACTGATTAGTAGAGGAGTTGGGTGTTTGGTATCATAAGGGCTGTGAGTATGCGACATCGCAATAATTAGCCTTGAGTGCAAGTGGGAGATTGTTGGATATAGTGCCCTCAGAGTCAATTATTGGATCACAGGCACATGATTGCAATGATTGAGAGAGGACCTATGCCGGTAGGACAGTCTTACTCAAGATGATAGTATGCAATCTGGTTTGTCTTTATCATCGTGTACTGCTTCAGGTGACCTTACAGGTCACTATTGCGCGTTGATAGAGCCCTTAGGATTCTTGCTTGACGGCCAGCAGTATGATGACGATCATATACGTGGGAGGTGGGGTCTATAAGCACATCCTTAAAAGGTCCCTAGTCGTGGGAGTTTCGAGACTGGGCATCGATACTCCATTAGTAGACTAGTGTATATAGTTGAGACGCCGACGAGGGGCGGTGGTCAGTCTCATAAGCCATTGGTGTCAGTTGGATCACCTAAGATGTATACAGGTGCTCATTGGGTTATGAGTACACCGGACATGACTCGCCGGGAACATGCTAGTTGGTATTACACCTGACGTCGGATAGCAGTTCCCTGGTGACATGTGTACAGGTTAGTTCATCGACCTGAGATCGTCATTTATCTCGTGTGAGTTCCCACTGTGCTTTGATTACTACCCTACCACGGCTCAAAGGAGTCATGCAAACAGGTTTTAGTTGGGTACAGTCCCGAGCCACATGGAGGCAGTGAGCGGATCGGCAGGGGTTTCGTCTCTCCCGGTATTGGGGGTGAGATCGCGCTGTGTCTAGGAGAGCCATTACACGAAGTCCTTGGCCAAGGCAGGAGATTTACTGGTAGGTATTCCAGTAGTATCTCAGGGTGTTCTGGGCTACACTCCGACACGACTTGTACCGCTTTTAAGGGTCTGACTTTTACCAACCCCTTAGGCCCGCCATGCGATGCTCATAGACAAACGGACCGAACCGGACTGTACGGATATTGTCACTGACATGCTCAGTAGGGTGTCAGGATGAGTTCGCTCATCGACCTCCCTTTTGGTCAATACCTGGTAGCCCGTTACGTGCAGCTAGTACCACTGACGTGCTAGTGGTTAAATCCACAGCCAAAGTATTGACAAGTCTTTAGAGTCCCCCACAGACAGTTTCTTAAGTTTTGGGCGAAACGTTGTAGAGGCCGTATGATATATGGCAGGGTCCGATCATATACGTGTAGTAGTGCATGGATCATGATCGGGCGGATCATACTAGTGGGCTTTGGTTTAAGTCGGATCCTAGTATTAGATTTGTTGGATTACTTTAGTCTCATCGCATTCGCATTCAGTCGGAATGCGGATGCAGATATGTATATACAGGTGAGGGGTATCCTTGTGATCCATCACGAGTTTATTTTAGATGTTGCCGTATCTTTTTATTGTTGTAAACATTTGGGTTAATGTTTACAAATGGAAATTATGAGCTAGAAATCATCATGAGGTGCATTTATTGTGACACATGCAACCTAGTGACTCATGGTCTCTTTTATTGTGCATATGTCATATTTTGTGATGGATTTGTAAGTTGAAATGAGAGGAAGAGAGAGAAGGCCAGCCATGATAGAGTTTGCTCTTGTATTTTTTTCACTCTCACTCTCTCATTTTCATCATACAACACACAAGAAAGAAAAACCTCCTCTTCCTCTTCTTTCTCTAGCTCACAATCTCCATTGATGGCTTCACCTTCAACCTCCATCCATACAATGGATGCAAGAGACAAAGTTGTCACACACATTCTCTACATCGCCTTGGACACGTCGGCTAGCGAACTTCGTGCCCGAGTTGCTTCGGACGAAGCGGGAGCCCGTAAAAAAACTCGAAGATGTGGTGCCCTTTCCGACGAGGAGATCGAGATCGGAGATGCCACGAGGAGCTTGGGATGGTGGCCAAATACCGAAGGACACGGATCGATCGGTATAGCTTTTCTAACCCTTCTCTTGTTAGCTAGTTGTAGGTTAATGGTTCGATCCGGATTTAAAGTATACGATAGCGCCGGTTTCTAGTTTGAAAAAGGTTTTCGTTTCCGCATTTTGGCCTCGGACAGACGGCCGGGGCGCTAACGTAGACTTTCACATGCCGGGAACAAGTCGATTAGCGATACTCCGTGCTGGGAACAAGTCGAACATCAGCGACACTCCGTGCCAGGGACAAGTCGAACATCAGCGACACTCCATGCCGGGGACAAGTCGAATGGCGACACTCCATGCCAGGGACAAGTCGAACAACCAGCGACACTCCGTGCCGGGGGTACGTCGACCAAATCGCTCCGGGCCAGGGAAAAGTCTACCACGGATACTCCGTCTCGGAGACGCATCAAGCGTCGACCGTCCATGACGTAAAAAGGGCAGTGCAGGTTTCCCAAAAATTGGAAACCAAATCACTCCGTGCCGGGGAAAAGTCTACCACGGACACTCCGTCTCGGAGACGCGTCAAGCGTCGACCGTCCATGTCGTAAAAAGGGCAGTGCAGGCTTCCCACAAATCGGGAACCAAATCGCTCCGGGCCAAGGAAAAGTCTACCACGGACACCCCGTCTCGGAGACGCGTTAAGCGTCGACCGTCCATGTCATAAAAAAGGCAGTGCAAGCTTCCCACAAATCGGGAACCAAATCACTCCGGGCCAGGGAAAAGTCTACCACGGACACTCCGTCTCGGAGATCTGTCAATCGTCGACCGTGCATGTCATAAAAAGGGCAGTGCAGGCTTCCCACAAATCGGGAACCAAATCGCTCCGGGCCAGGAAAAAGTCTACCACGGACACTCCGTCTCGGAGATACATCAAGCATCAACCGTCCATGTTGTAAAAAGGGCAGTGCAGGCTTACCACAAATCGGGAACCAAATCACTCCGTGCCGGGGAAAAGTCTACCACGGACACTCCGTCTCAGAGACGCGTCAAACGTCGATCGTCCATGTTGTAAAAAGGGCAGTGCAGGCTTCCTACAAATCGGGAACCAAATAGCTCCGGGCCAGGGAAAAGTCTACCACAGACACTCCGTCTCGGAGACGCGTCAAGCGTCGACCGTCCATGTCGTAAAAAGGGCAGTGCAGGCTTCCCACAAATCAGGAACCAAATCGCTCCGGGCTAGGGAAAGTCTACCACGGACACTCCGTCTCGGAGACGCGTCAAGCGTCGACCGTCCATGTCATAAAAAGGGCAGTGCAGGCTTCCCACAAATCGGGAACCAAATCGCTCCGGGCTAGGGAAAAGTCTACCACGGACACTCCGTCTCGGAGACGCGTCAAGCATCGACCATCCATGTCGTAAAAAGGGCAGTGCAGGCTTCCCACAAATCGGGAACCAAATCGCTCCGGGCCAGGGAAAAGTCTACCACGGACACTCCGTCTCGGAGATGCGTCAAACGTCAACCGTCCATGTCGTAAAAAGGGCAGTGCAGGCTTCCCACAAATCGGGAACCAAATCACTCCGGGCCAGGGAAAAGTCTACCATAGACACTCCGTCTCGGAGACCCGTTAAGCGTCGACCGTCCATGTCGTAAAAAGGGCAGTGCAAGCTTCCCAAAAATCGGGAACCAAATTGCTCCGGGCCAGGGAAAAGTCTACCACGGACACTCCGCCTCGGAGACGCAAATGTCGACCGTCCATGTTGTAAAAAGGGCAGTGCATCCCAAAAAGTTGGAACCAAAGCAAGTCGCCTCCACACGAAAGAAGATCCATCAATTTCATGTACACGACCCACATATGTGGTGTGCATTTATTGATGGGGACACTTTATTGGGGTCGAAAATTGCACCCCGGTTGACCAAGTCAAAGTCAAGGTCAACCCCAAGCCAGGTGGGCCCAAGCCCAGATCATGTGGGCTCATGCCCGAGTCGAGCCCGAACATGAAGCGGCCGGCCTCCCCCATGCTGAAATAAAAAATCATGTAATAAATAATTTTAATGTAATTTTTTATGCATGAATGGGCATAAAGCCAAATTTTTGTAAAGCCCATGGCTTATGTGCAAAAAGAATGAGCACATGAGGCATGAGATGGGCAAAATGCCATTTTGTAAAGCCCAAGGGGCTATATGTAAATGTGTAGGCCATATAAGGAAACATGATGATGAATAAAGGGAGACTTTTCATTCTCTTAAACTCTAGGGTTTCTTGTGCCTCCTTCTCCTTCCTCAAGGTTCTAAACCTTCTTCAATTAAATCAAGAGTTTTACTCTTCCATTTCCAAAACTAAATAGTTTTTCACCACAAAACTCACAAAGGGGAACGCAGATCTTCTATTAGATCTCAAAAAGGAGAGATTTTTAAATCTCACCCCCTTTCTCCAAGATCCGGCCAACCGAGAGGAAGAAAAAGAAGACCCATCTCCAGAAATCCCATCTTGGGAATATCCAGGGCCAAAGGGGAGAAACAAAGCAGCCCCCCTTTGATCATTTCTAAATATTTTTAGGAGTTTAACTCCATTCAAGATCTTTTGGAGTTCAACATCCTAAATTAATCTCTGTCAGGAGTTCAACTCCATAAGTCAAATCGGGAGCACAGCTCCCAGTGCAGGGACCAGGTCCATTTCCCTGCTGATGCCCAGCGCCCGCATGCCAAGCACGTAGGGGTGCTAGCTCCCAGCCCCCGCATGCCAAGCACATGGGGCGCTGGCGCCCATGGCCTGCATGTGGGGCGCTGGCGCCCAACGCCCGCATGCCAAGCACGTGGGACGCTGGCGCCCAGCGCCTAGCGCCCAGCAGGCTAGCGTCCACGTTCCAAGCACGTGAGGCGCTAGCGCCCAGCGCCTGCGTGCCACGCACATGAGGCGCTGGCCCCACGCGTCCTTTGGATGCTTTATTCCCTTTCTTATATATATATAGATACACACACTCCACGACACTGTCCATGTTAGAAAAAATTTCTAACGGGGCGCTGCCCCGCACCCCGCAAGGGGGCTGCTAGCCCCCTTGACCCCAGCCCGCTATTCGGGTAGAGGGACCCCCGTAAAAAAACGCCGCTGGGCCCCCCGATATATCCAAAACACAACACTGCACATTGAGTTCGCATGACCTGTTTGACCCGTCAATCGGAGGTTCTCTCGCTCCAAAGGCGAGGGATAATTAACGACAGATTAGTCCGCGGTTACCGGAGATTCGGATCCCCACAATCAATAAACCCCGGCCTACCCTAGGCAGGGGGAATCTGTAATGCACCTGACAAGTGCGTGCGTATTCCCATCTCAATGGGGTGACGAAAAACACCGTACAAGGTGCAACTTCCAAAGTCCATACTCTGTTGGTGTACATAGATTCCAGTATTGCACGGATCAGGATCGAACGGAAATTACTAGCCGGCTTTGGTTTAAGCCGGATCCTAGTTTAGTACAGTGTAGATTTTGTCTCTTTGCATTTGTATCCGGTCGGAATACAGATGCGGGTGTGTATGCACAGTATCGGGGTTTTCCTGTAATTTATTACGGGACCAGTTTTCTGGAGTTGCCAGTTTGCATTCCGTTCCGGCCGGTTTTCCTTTGTTCTTTCCCGGCCGGACTTTTCCGATGGAGGGGGTTATTTGCAAGTTTGCAAATAACACTTTGTGGAGGGGTTTTCTTGCAATTGTTTTGATTATGATAGCATCATATCTTTTCCACCATCATTTTGATTCTCTTGCATTAATTGTGATTAATGAGAGGGTATGGGTTTAAAAGTGTGAAGCATGGTTGATGTTTCTTTGTCTTTTGATGTGGTCACCTTTTCTTCTCTCCTACACTCACCTCCCTTCATGCTACATATCCATTCCCTCCACCATTTCCATAAGTATGGGCCGGCCAACATTTTGGGAGAGGAGAGGAAAAATGAGAGAGTTTCATTTTGGTATGGTAGCATTATTCTTGATCTCTTTTTCATGCTAGAAAAATGCAAGCACCATTTTTCTTCTTGATTCCTCCATCATCTTTCAAAGGCAACATAACCCCAAAGTGAGACATAACCTCTACACTACACATTCTACAGCATATCTTGGGCATGTCGACTTGCCGGCTTCATGCCCGAGTTGACTCGGTATTGAGGTGGGAGCCCGTAAAAGAAACAGGCGATGTGGCGCCCTTCCGGCGAGGAGGCGACGACCGGAGTTTCCGCGAGGAGATCGGAGTGGAGATGAAGACCGGAGGACTCGGATCAGTCGGTATATCTCTAACCCGTCTTGTTACTTTGCTAGATCTAGTTTAATGGCCCGATCCGGGGTTTAGTGCGCGGTGGTGCCGATTTGCTAAGTTCGCAAAATTAAAGTTTATCACCGTTTCCGTATTTGGCCGTCGGATTGACGACCAGGGCGCCGCCGTGCACTTACAGATTCCATCTCAGATCGCATTGCATCCAGCCATTTCATAGAGTCCCCACTCGTGATGGCCTGTTCGAAACTAGTTGGGTCATCATCTTCCATGATGCAATCCTCGCTCCTACTGTCATTGAGAAAACCGTAGTATCTCTCAGGCGGATAAGAAACCTTACTAGATCGACAGAGAGGCTGAGTTTCATCGGGAACTATCGAATCATCTGGTTCTACCAAATCATCAGCTGTAGTTTGTGTAGCCGGAACTTCTTCTAGTTCTACCTCATGACCACTAATTTGTTTTCAAGAAATTCCTTTTTTCTAAAAAGGTAGCATGCCGAGAAACAAAACACTTTTTGTTCCTCGGTGTGGTAGAAGATATATCCTCGCGAATATTTTGGATATCCAACAAACTTACACAGAACTGACCTTGGCTCGAGTTTGTCCGGATTTTTCCTTTCAACATAGGCTGGACAACCCCGTATCTTAACTCGTTAAGACATGGTTTCTTTTAATACCATATCGCATATGGAGTAGTAGGCGCTGATTTGGTTGGAACCCTATTCAATAGGTATGCGGCTTCTCAAGCGTATAACCCCAAAAAGAAATAGGCAACTCAGCAGTACTCATTATAGAGCGCACCATATCTAATAGGGCGCGTTTTTTCCGCTCTGATACACCGTTGTGCTGTGGTGTATACGGAGGTGTATGCTGAGAGAGAATCCCATTCTCTTTTAAATAGTCATGGAATTCCATGCTCAAGTATTCTCCTTCCCGATTAGATCGAAGGATTTTAATATTTTTATCCGTTTGGTTCTCTACTTCGCACTTATATTCTTTGAATTTCTCAAAAGTTTCAGACTTGTGTTTCAACAGGAACACATGTCTGAATCTTGAGAGATCATTAGTGAATGTAATGAAGTACGAGAAACTATACCTGGCATTTATAGACATGGGACCGCATACATCACTATGTATCAGTCCCAAGATTCAGTAGCTCTTTCTCCGTTTCTAGTAAACAGAGTTTTGGTCAATTTACCTTTGAGACATGACTGGGAAGTTTCATATGATGTAAATTCAAACTGATTTAAATATCCATCTTTATGCAACTTAGCTAGTCATGTCGTATTGATATGACCTAGTCTACAATACCACAAGAAGGATTTGTTCATTTCTGAACTTTTCCTCTTGTGTGTTATGTACGTAAAGAACTGTAGTTTGATTTAGAACGTATATTCCATTACATAACGTGCCTGATCTAATCAAATTTTGATTCAGGAAAATGCTCATAACATTATCCTGCAATACAAGATTATATCCTTCTTTACTTAATAAAGAAACTGATATAATATTGCATATCAAGTTTAGTATGTAATAACATTCGTTCAGAATCAATGTATTCCCATTTGGTAATACAAGGTGATATTCGCCAACTGCTTTGGCTGCAACACTTGCACAATTCCCTACTTCTAGAGAATGATCACCTATTCCCAGTTCTCTACCTTTCTTTAGCCCATATAATATATTACATATGCGGGATCCTGATCCGGTATCTAATACCCAGGACGTAGATTGTACTAAGAAACAGTTCTCGGTGACAAACACACCCGAAGAAGATGCATCAACATGTTCATTCCTCGATCGGGTCGCGTGGGAATCCGGATATTCTCCTATTTCCTGCTCAGATTTATAACAATTATAAGATAGAGCGGAACTAACATTCCCCAGCTCAGTATAATAAGCGGGTTCGGTCAATACATCAATATTATTATCTTGATTAAGATGTGTCTTGGTCACTACCTGGAGAGAGAGAAAAAAACACTTGCGTATGCTCTTGCAAGATTAAATTGGTTATTATTTTATCTAATCAGGATGGCTCCCACTGGTTTTTATCAAATCTTCCTTCAAACCCTAAAAGGTAAGACTATCCGGGATTAATTTCACCTTACAAGTTCGCCAATCGTTCGGCCAGGCCAGTGTCGGTACTTTGAGGGAGGTTCCCTGTGCTTTCGCATAGACCTAAGTAAAATAAACCATAGGCGTAACCCCGTTTTCCCATGGGCGTAACCCCGTTAACACCTTTCTAGACACCTACTTGATCGGCTAACTGTAATGTGCAAAACTCTCTCAGGAGTAACTCTTACTCGCAGTGGGTATCGGGATCCAACTATCTCATAGAAGGTATGTAATCTCATTGCAAATTTCAACACTTGAAATTCCCAATAACATTTTACCCCTATCATCCTATGACCTTGACGGAGGCCAACAAACCATAGGCTGCTAGTCAAGTTCAATCCGTACATTTCGTGATTGAATTAATCCCACCCGCAGACCCTTGACGGAGGCTAACAAAGTTGCACGACTACCCTAATCTAATCGCATTATATGCTGAAAATAAGTACTAGTTAGCTACCGCACACTATGCCTTGACGGAGGCCAACAAACGAAGCACGAATACTAAGTGGTACTTATCTGAAATGACGGAGGGCTACGATAGGTTTTTAAGAAAACCTTTTGCGTAATGAACTTGATATCATTGTAGAATCGAGTGATTTTGAAAAGAAGTGTTTTTGAGGTTTTTGCTAGTTTTGCTAAAGAGGTCACTCCCGATGAAGGGATCTCGGCTCTTTCCTTATCGAATGAGGTGCTGGATATTCATCAAGGAATACCACTATGCAAAGGAAGAACTAGAGAAGAAATCAAAAGAAAAAACTGAGTGGGTTGTAACATTTGCTAGTTTTGCTAAAGAGGTCACTCCTGATGAAGGGATCTCGGCTCTTTCCTCATCGAATGAGGTGCTAGATATTCATCAAGGAATACCACTATGCAAAGCAAAAACTACAGCTACCCTTTTTGAAAATTTGATTCTACAACATCATTAGGTTTCTTTCCTTTTCATTAATCTCATTAATGAAGTCCCATCATTTATGCCTCTTAAGCATCACAGAAGAAACGAAAATACAACGTGGGCTTATGTCATCCGCATTCGCCACAGAGTCCCGTCATGCACTATTAGGTTACTTAACTACCGACAGAGCGGGGCAGGACTAGAGCGGATGCAAAACATAAGCAACGTTTATTATATATCATATATATAATATAAAGTATCCATCTCACGCAGTTATATGATCTCATCACAGAACATGGCAGCAGAAGTCAACATATGAAATATTGGATATACTAGGAGGTCCGTGTTTTAAATTAAGCCAGTAAAAAAACACGGATTCCACGGTCGTGATGATTAACCAAACCCATATCCCTAGACCCCTACCAATTCTAGAGTTAGGAGACCCGGTCTTGACTCTTCGAGATGGTCTCCCACTGGACTCTAGAACCCGGTTACTTGTGCTCCCCGCCTTGGGTCTATCCTAATGCGGAAAAGTAAATAATATACATCAATGGTGATATCATCCTCAACCCGGAAGTGTCCCAATAAAAGAATATTACATACAAGTTTTTACATGAATGAAAATGAAAAACTCTCATCTCACGCAAAACCCCCCGGCTATTCAAACACGATGATCTAATATAACATATCACAGCAACACATAACATCACATGTCATCAACGTAAGTAAATATGCGTATCCTAATTTTCGTTGACGTATAGCAACGAAACCGGCGATACACCACATATTACACTTACGGTTGCAGAAAAGAAAGTGAAAATTACAACAATTGGAATCCGCAACCTCCTTAGAAAACATAAACCCAAAATATCATATATTTTGGATTTCATACCTAACCATATAAATTCCTTAGACATCATAAACCCGGAATATCATATATTCCGAATTTCATGCCTAACAATATAAACCCGACATTTTAGTCTCAAATTGAAAACACTTTTCAATATCCAGTTGGGCAATTCAATAATATTCCCAACAAATGATCGAATGCTCGACGAAAACATTAGTAGACGGTCGCACCCCCGATGCTGTCGACGAAGTGCACTTAGGCGGAACACCGCGGCCGCGAGCACCCGAACGGATGCTTTTGGCTACGGGGTTCTCCTACAGTCACTTGGTTGGAGCTGTGGGGCGTAGCTATCGAGTAGTGTTACCCGGTGAGTGTTCGCGTACTATACGAGATTGCGACGGAGTTTTGATCCGAATCAAAACCCCGCGGCAACCGATCAAAAGACACTGAATTGCTAGATTTACAATGTACTAATTAGTTTTCACAAAACTAATTATTGAGGATTCCAAATATTGTATCACAAATCACAGATATCTAGACGATGTTAAACATTTTGATCGATTTATCAAACACCCAAAATTCCTATAGACCTCAACATTTGAGTCACAGTTACAAAATACCCAGAACATGCCACAAGCACCTACGGACCTACACAAGAAGGGCCATTCCTAGCCTCACCAATGGCGTTGCGGAACCGCCGCAAACCCTAGGGTTTGGCCGCTATTCCGCGGTCGTATAGTCGAGATAGGAGTTCGTTATTCTTGGGGATCTATAGAAAACCCTGCATGATTTTTTGAATATTTTTAACTTGGAAAAATCCAACATTTGGAAAAATTTCCAGAGAGCATGGAAAATCGGGTTTTCGGAGTCCGATCGAACACTTTAACGTCGTTTAAGCCACTCATAATACTCTAGCTTGGCTCTGATACCACTGCTGGGTTCGCTTAGCATCCCGACACGGTTTCGGCAAGCACCAAGTATGCAACTTAAAAAATTTAAGGTGCCGAGCGAGCCCGAACCAAGGATCTAACTAGAGAATTAAGGTACAACTAAGTAAGTAAACAACTTTACTCTAAGTGAACAAGAAATACAACCTTTGTAGACCGGTCCTTCATTTCTAAAGCTCTGTGTAGTAGTGATCTTCCGGACTCTCGTTAGGCTCCACTAGGCGAAAAGAACGAGCTTGCTCAAGGTTTTTCGAGGCCGAAGATGATCTACGTCGAAGAATCGCTAACTCAAGCTACTTCTTCACTAATTGATGAACTAGTGAATGAAACAACCTATACTAAATGGCTAGTTTGGTATAGATTGGTGAAGTAGGAATTTTGCTCACTTTAGAATTATTTTTCTCTTTTTCTTTTTCTTCTCACTTGAAAGTTAGAGAGCAAGGAAGGAGATGAAGAAAAATCAAGTGATCAAGTGTTGAACCATAGGTGAGAAAATATCTCATATCAACTCATGTAGAGACTAAACCATGGATAAAGATAATGGTTAGGTTAATAAATATCTAGAGTAAAACAAAATTAGTGGACTTAAATTAAAGCTTCTCCATACTTCCATAAACATCTCAAGCCTTGCTAATTTCTACCTAATTTTGATTTTTCTCTTAATATTTAAACACCCAAATTATCTTAAGTTAGGTATGAGTCTCATACACCCAAGTCCTATGTATCATCTAGCATGACACATAAACAAATACATTAATATATATCACATAAATATATTTAAATATATTTAGAGAAAACATTTTCTTAAGTGAGCTAATATTAGTTAATGTATATTAATATATCAAATATATAATTATATATTAAATTATTAAATCAACACTTGATTTAATAACCCGGCTGTATCGCATACAACTGACTAATGTCATTTAATAAATTATTGAATCAACACTTGACATAATAATCCGATTATAGCACATATAACCTATATCGCGAGATTAGAAAACGGTATCACATACACGTATCAATATCGGCCCCGCACATATCACATATGTGCCCTACTTCGTTTCGCTTGAGCCAAGAAACCTCTGTGTAGGACTCTATAGACTCGTCAATACGCCGGCAGTAGGTAATGATCATATCAGTTACCCACAAGCTGTTAGTGGTACTAGCTGGACGTAACGGCTATCCGGGTATTGAGCGATCAGAAGATCAACAAGCAAGCTTGTTCATACTCCTGTGAATCCAATAAGTAACACTACCGTACAGTCCAGTCTCTTCGTCTGATATGTTGCATATCGAGTCTGGGGGTGGTAAACGTCAGACCCCAATAACTTGATAAGACATGCCGATGTGAGGCTCATAACAGGTCGATAAACTACTAATAACACTTACCAGTAAATCTCAGTATCAGCCCTGGCCAGGGACTTCCTGTTATGGCTAATCGAGCACAGCGCAACATCAACTCCCAATACCGGGAGAGACGAAACCCCTCCTATCGCTTATTGCCTTCATGTGACTCGGGACTGTACCCAAAAACCACCTATTTGCATGCTCTCTTGAACGTGATAGGGTGGAAATCAAAGCACAGTGGGAATCACACAAGACTCTATGACGATCTCGGGTCTACAGACTAATCTGTACCAGTGTCACCAGAGAACTGCTATCTGACGATAGGTATAATACCAGTTAGGAGTTCTCGGCGAGTCCTGTTCAGTGTACCCAGTCTCCACTGAGCATCCGTATACCATCTTTGATGTCAAACACCAATGGGTGTAGGATCATCCATCGCCCATCAAATGGGTCAAGAAGCGTATACGCTAGTCTACTCTGGAATATCGATGCCCCGTCTCGATACACCCACGACTAGGAACAATTAAAGGATGAACTTGTGGACTACTTTGGCCCCACTAGTATGATCTGCATTATAATCCTGGTAGTCAAGTACATCCTAAGGGCTTTACCAACATGTGAGAGCAAGACAATATCACAATACTAGTCTACATGTTAAGATAAAGAGTAACTAGATAGCATACTATCATGTCGAGCAAGAAAGTCCTCCCTATATATGTCCAAGAATCCATTATAATATACAATCATGTACAATAATGGCCTCTAGGGCATACATACAACTAACAGTTGCAGCAGTATCCAGGCCAACACAGCGTGAGGGCACCGTGGCGAACTTTAGAAAGCTCGGTCCGTCCACATTTACAGGACTGGAGGAGCCATTACCAGCGAACCAGTAGCTAGTTGATACAGAGAACCTGCTCGTTACCGCGCAGATTCCTGATGAGAAAAGGATGGATGTAGTACGCATCTAATTAATAGATTACGCTCGCGAGTGGTAGCTCGTAAAGGATACCCGTCTGACCAAGCCGATCAGTTGGGCAAATTTTTCGCGTAGCTTCTTAGAGAAGTTCTTTCCGCAATCTGCTCGGGAGGAAATGGAAGAGAAGTTCATTAGCATGAAGCAGAATGGCGGATCCATTGATGCACATGCGGCTGAGCGGACCCAGCTCAGTCGATTTGCGGGGCCCTTGGTTGCCAATGAGGCAGATAGGGCATGGAGGTTTATGCGTAGCTTAAATATGGAGATTCAGAGACACATCATATCTCTGGAATTGACCGCTTTCTCCCAAGTTCTCAAGGCAGCCAGGGAGCAACAGAGATTTTCAGTGAGAGTAAAGGGTACTCAACAGTAAGCTGTTGCGGTACGGAAGTCGGCGTTTACGCCAAACAGAGCTCCTGTATGTAGAGGCATTCCGATAAATAAATAGGGGAAAATACCTATGAAAAGGACCTCTTGCAATATTTCAGAAATATAAAATATTATTTTTGGAATTTAAATATTAAATAATATATTTCACGAAAACTATTCGATTTGCGAATAGGGTTTTTTCGTAAAATGGTATAATTATATACCAATATTTGGAAAATAATTGGAGATTAATATGATTTTTATTTAAAAGATATTTATTAGATTTGGGCCTTTTATAATTAATTATATGCAAGTTTAAATTAAATTTGATTAGTGCACTACTAATCACGATTAAGCCAAATTCGTAATTTTAATTAGCCATGGTTATTACACCATGACATGTTGCATTTTGTTACATGTTGGTTTCATTTGTATTTTTGTTATTTGGTTTTATTAAATGAGAGGGAAAAAGAGAAAAGAAAAGAAAAAGAGAAGATAATTGATGAGAGAGAGAGGGGGGACAACATGATGGCATGAGGCATGCCATGAGAGAGAATGAGAGAGAGAGAGAGAGGGTATGGCTCCTACTCTTGCCTTCTTCATCCATTTCTTCACTTCAACTCCTTCTTCATTCCCTTCTCCTCCTTCTACCTCCTCTACCTCCATGAAACTACCCCAAAACCTTATCAAAACCCCATACCACCTTCATTAAAAATACACACAATCTCATCCTACACCCCTTGGTTGAATCAAGTTTGGATTTTGAGCACTTGGAGCATCTAGGGTTTTTTCTTGAGTTGCTTCCAAGAGGTATAACTTCACTTTTCTTCTTGTTAATTAGTTTCCTAACCTTCTAGTTTAGTTTAGAGTTCGATTCAGTGTAGACTGTTGATTAGTCGAAAATATTGCATATTTTAACCGGCAATTTCCTCATCATTCGCATTCATATAGAAGTGTTCGGCATTCATATTTTACATATTAGCAAAACTGTCGCAAAATATCAGATTACATGTATTAGACTCTAAAACCGACACTATAAAGGAAATTGACCACATTTCATGGCATCGCATCATCCCTACATTTGCGCAATACTTGTTTTGAGATCTGTGCAGGAAAATTCAGAAGAAAGGCCAAAAATGTACATGGTACCGATCAAACGTTACGTCAACTCAATGATTTCAATTCTGGTATCAATCCAAAGGGACAAACAAAAATCAACATATCAAAGAAATGCCCAAATATCAACCCAAGACCACACCAGAAGCCCCAAGCTCCAAGCCTCCAACATGGCCGCGGAACCGCGGCCGGAGCCTGCTTGCGCCGCGGTTCCGCGGCCGTCTTGCCATGTCATCCATTGAATTTTGGGCCACAACTCTTACCTGTATGCCTACACCTCAAAAAGACACCTCAAGTTCCAGAAGACTCCAGAGACTTCTGCCAGATCAGCAAGCTTTGGGATCAACACTAAACTAGCCTATCATTCTAGAAACTTCTTCCTAAACCCTAGCTTAAACCCTAAGCTAAGCCTAACAAACTCTTTCTAGAAGTCTTTCAACAAACTTTTGGAGGGAACTCAAAGGCTTAGGGTTTGGGTGTTCTATAAATAAGACCCTAGGCTCACTTGTAAAAAGAGGATTTCATCTTAGACTTGATCTTTGATTAGTTGATTTTAGTAGCCAATTTAGAGCCATTCTATCTCTTTCTTCATCTTCTTCTTCCACAAGTCTAGTGAGAGGATTTGTGTGAAACCCTAACCCTAATTCCATTCAAAAGCCAAGATCCCGAGTACCCATTCAAGCAAGAAGCCTTGCAACCTTTTAGGAGCCGAGCTGGTCTTCAACGGAGCAAGTGGTCCAAGCCGATTCGCGACTCACGAAGCCGAGCGAAGCCAAGTCGACAATTTAGTTCTTCCTCTTGTAGTTCTTGAGCGACTGTAATCAAATTGTTGATATAAATAAAAGGTGAAATTCTTTTATCTTGTTTTCTTTAAATTCTTGCATCATGAGTCAATCTAAATTTCTAGTTGTAATTCTTGTTGTGATGCTTGAGTAATACTCCGCTCGTCGAGGAGTCGAGACGATCAATAGAATGATGATGTAATATATCTTAAATCGATTCTTGATTCCTACGAGTTTTGTAAACCCTAGCAAATTCAAGAACCGACGACCCATTTCGTTGCGATGCTTTCTTGATTGATATCGCTCGAAATTGGGGAGTTACGATCGTTTCTTGAAATTGCTAGAGGCTAGAATGTGAATGATAATCGACGAAAGAACAAGGGTTAAACGATGAAACCCTAGTTTCATCAAGAAAGCCCTAACTCTCGTCGATCATCATCGATCTAGTATCAATCCTTCGAAGGACAAGAACACGAAATCTTGAGGTTACATCACATCTATAGATCCGATCGATTCCTATGAGCCTCATTTAGATTCTTGACATTTTGTTTGGAAATATTATCGAAACCCAATTCTTGATTGTTTATCAGTTTCGTGATTCTTGATTAAACTCGTGACACTCGAATCAATTGATAAATTCTTGAATCATGTTTTCTTTTCTTTTCAATTAACTTTTCGATTCAAACAAAGCAAATATAAAAACGAATCGCACAATCCCTGTGGACGATCCGCACTCACTTACAATCTACAACTGACACCGTAGTTGATTGCGGTCAAATATAATTTTTTGATTGTGAACTTTATTCAATTTTCTAATTACCGACACAAAGAGACTCTTATCGATTTGATTTACTTACTCAGTCTCGCATTTTACGATCGATCAAAAAGCACCGAAATCGGGGATTATTTGAATCGATACTTTTTACTTTTACATTTACACAATCGGAAATTGTTTCAATCAACTGTGATCTTGGAATTTTCTAGATTCATGTTTAGTGGGAGACTTGACTTGTAAGTGGTAAATTGAGGTGTAGTGAGTGTTTACAAACCCTTAGTGATGATTTTACTGGTTAAGACCAGAGACTAGAACCCAAAACACAAAGTTAGAATTTCCCGATATTGGAATTTCGATAGAACTGTGATGGTATTTTGGAATCTGAGATGACCCGAGACCACCATAAATTAAGTTGCCATGACAGTGAGATGAGCAGGAAACCTAGAAACACCCCCTGAAACCCGAGACCCCACACCCCAAAACTGGCCGCATATTTATTGCCTGAGGCCGCAAATTGCGGCCAAGTCGTGGTGAAACGTGTTGATTTTTAGACCATGGACTTGTTATCTGATATCTAGACCAACCCTATATGCAAAACGTCTTGATTTGATCTAGGGTAGAATCTGGGAATGGTTTCCTAGGTTGCTGATTTCGGGTTTTGCGATTTTTGAAACTTGGGTTTTGATATTTGAATTTGGATTTGGTCGTGGGATGTTTGTACGTCAACGACGAGGGTTATTTGGTTGTTTTTGCATGCATAGGCTAAAGGTTCTAACCTATGAGCACATCGTGTGCCGTATTGGTTTTCTGGACTTGGTTTTAATTGAATTTCGATGTGTTTTGATTGTAGGTAGCTCCACGTGGACTTCTGAGATGACGAAGCACATCGACTTCGACTAAGCGAGGAGATTAGCAGGTGAGTAGATGTATATCTACGGGGGAAGTCGGGTGGATGGCGTATAGCACCCCCGCAACCGTAGAATAGGATACCTTTACATATAACTATATATATATATATATTTCTACATGGGATTTGGATAACTAGCGAATAGTGTTCTAGGAGACTTCAGGGTAGAATAGGCGTACTTGCAGGAAGGTATACTCTCAGTCTATCTTTATCTTAGTCGTGAACCTTAGGTTATGCGTTGTCACATACACGTACACATACTCCGCGCGCGCGCACACATACGTAAGATGAGAAGATTATGTTAATAGATATTAGTCGATATGATCGGACATGATGTCGTTAGGTTATGATACATGATTGAGTTGAGACTTTGTATATGATATGATATATTAACGGATTATTGGGCGATATACACAGAACATGCGATAACATGTTACTTGATGATATAATAGAATGTACGTGACCTTAGATCCGTACAGTTGATTATGATATCGTACGACAGATGATACCGTACGAAATATGAGATATATGATATTGGCCAGTACCCTTGATTTTGAGGATGCCGTATGACGGACTAAACCGTACGATATATATATATATATATATATGATGATGATTGATCCGCACTCTTGACTCGGGGATGCCGTACAATAGATTATACCGTACGTGATGCTATGAGGCTGGATCGTCGACTACTAGATATATCGATTCGGAAATGCGTTCGTTTTCTATTTACTTTTTGACTCGTATATCAATACATATCTTATCTTGTTGCGTTTACTATTTACCTTTCTGCTACGTTCATATTACTATCATTGCATTTTATATATATACATGTGCATTCATTAGTTGTTATGATTTCGCCTACTAGGACGCATGCACCATTACCGATAATGCGCATGTTACACTTACACAGATCTGCCGGCTCACACACATTTATCATCGGTAATTACTATGCCACTTACACAGTAGAATTGCTATATCATGATATTATTCTTAATTGTTCAGTACTATCATATGATATATTTACATGATATACTTGATATGCTCACATTACTGTTCTATGTTGCATACATTGCTATGGTGATATATCTCATATGATGTTCTCATGAGATTTCTGTTTCATGGATTTGGAAAAACGCAAAGTACATTTTGAAAACTTGAAATATTTAAAAGTGCGGTTTTCCTTTGATATGATATTTTGTTTCCACCATGATTTTTCTCGGATCCGAGCTTGTTTTCGAGACCCGGTTCGAGGAGTTGGATGAGTCGTCTACGGGTATATGGTGGACCCGGTAAGGTACCCAGGGGTGAGAAATTCGTGGGATGACGATGAGCCTGGCAGGGGGAGCACTACCTACCGGTGATAGTTTAGACCCAGCGGTTATCCGGAGGATATCGACCGTAGTCGTGAGATGGATATGAGAGCCGATCTGACGATGCGGCGCCTGAAAATATGAGGATTTACGTGTCGATCTTGAACACGGGTTTCATGATGTTTTTGAGTGTCGATATTGGACACTCAGTTTCCATGATGTTGATGTGTCGTTGATGGACACACGTGGATGATATCCACATGCATACAGGCATACGATTTCAGATGTTTGTTTTTACATGGCATTGGCATTGGCTCTATTATTGACATATATGCATACATGGTCACCCTAGATATCATAGTATTACCTTCATGATATAGTATGACCAAGAATCACTGTTTATTCGATTTCTACCTGCTGATATTTTCTACTCACAAGTTAACAACTCACCTCCTTGTGCCATAGTTTTTTGCAGGTTTGACCGCACAAGTTTTCGTAGCGGCTTTGCTGGTACACTGCTTTTCTTATGGGTGACTGCTTTGGTAGGTGGGGTTCACTTGCATCGTGACCACTGTCATACTTGTACATTTATTTCAGTTGTATCTAGTTAAATTCTCCATCAACCAGACCTTGTATATTCATAGTCTTAGAACCTTTATTGTTTATTCTTTCAGATTTAGAGTTACGACCATGTATTTATTCTTGTTTTTGGTTTCTTTGTTTTATTTCAGTGTTTGATCTTCGCCGTAGAGTGTCGTATATATGTTTTCTTGTGTGGTTATGATTACTCTAATTGGCGAAGAGCTAGCTCCTGCTTGGGGATACCTTTTATTGCATGTATGTGGTTTTGGTTCAAATTTACAAGGGAGGTGCTGCCCAAAATTTAAAAAAAAAGATGAAAAATGTTTTCAACTAGCATATAACCCACTTGCATTTTCATATATTTTAAAGAAAACTTGATTTCATTATACCTTATTTCAAAACTGCACCTCCACTATTTTTCGCAAAAAAGTTTAGATTTCTGGGCTTCGGCTTACTTGAATTACGTTACGCCTTTAGATGTTGCGTGATTTAAGTGCCAGTCACGTGCCAAATTCTGGATCATGACACCTTTGTTTCAACGCAGAAGAAGGACGTGATTTGTGAATACTGCTAACGACCGGGTCATTTCCGTAAGGAGTTCCGGATGAGGCTGGGGCAGTGTCTAGTTTGCGGAGCTGCTAATCATCGAATAAATGCTTGCCCATCGAAAGTCCATTTGAAGGGTGATACTCTGAGAGCACAGCAGAAGAAGATTACTCAGGGGCCTAACTAAGCACAGGCCTTCACCTTGACGGCCAAGGAGGCCAAGACTTCAGACGATATTGTTTCAGGTATCCTACTTGTCTATAATTTTTCTACATTCACATTATTCGATTCAGGTGCATCCCATTGCTTCATGTCGTCCAAATTTATTAGTGCACACTCTATTCTGCTCACGGCCCTGTCTAGTTGCTGCGACATACATACTGAGAATGGGAGAATTACATCTAGTAGTGAGTGCAAGGGTTGCTCGATCGTTATTTGCGGACGGGAGTTATTCGCAGATTTCTTGGTGATTGATACTGGAAGCTATGATGTTGTCTTGGGAATGGATTTTCTTGGCATTTTCCACGCTCACATTGATTGTAGGGCAAAGAAAGTGATTTTATAGATTCCCGGACATCCGGAGTTTATATTTTTGGGAGGTAGCAGATCTGTTAGGCCGGTCGAATTTAGAGCTAGGCCGAATAATTTCGTTCTTTCGTCGATGGAAGTAAACAGGGAGAAAGCACCGGCAGTAGTTCATGAGTTTATGGATGTGTTCAAGGAAATCTTGGGTTTACTGCCAAAACGAGATGTGGAGTTCGCGATTGATCTTATTCCTAAAGTAGTGCCGATTTCAAAGGCTTATTACCCAACGTCGCCGGTGGAACTGGAAGAGATAAAGAAACAAATTGCCGAATTACTAGAGAAGAGTTGGATTTGTAGCAGTGGTTCACCATGGGAAGCTCCAGTTCTTCTAATCAAGAAGAAGGATGGCACGCGGAGGATGTGCATTGACCATCGAGAATTAAATCGGGTGACTATTAAGAATAAGTACCCAATCCCTCGCATCGGCAAATTATTCGATCAACTCAGTGACGCGATGGTATTCTCGAAGCTGGATTTGCGATCTGAGTATCATCAAGTTCGGGTGAAATTAGAAGATATTTGCAAGGCAGCGTTCCGAACTCGATATGGGCATTACGAATACTTAGTGATGCCATTTGGAGTTACTAACTGTTCAGTCAAAAATACTGCATATTTGATATAACATTTTCCTTACTTTTCTTAGATATTTAAAGGTGTTTATTATAAATATGAAACACATGAGGGTTTATCTGCAAAATATCTATTTTCATATGTTTATATATTATAATTAATATTATGAAGGAAAATGTATACATATAATATTTATATAATCTTTTGATAATTTAAATATGCATATCATATCAAATATCCTTAACCAACATTCTTAAAATATAATATCATATCAAATGGTTAGGATAATATCTCAAAAAAATACTAAATATTACTAATATTATTGATTGAGATATTATGCAAGATTTAGTTGAGGTCAGGAGATCGAGATATTGAGATATCGGGAATTAGAAATCTGCCGATGAAGTTAGATAAAATCGAAGAATCAATATTGATGGAGACTTAGGAAATATTTTCAAGTTCCAGATATCAAATAAATCTTCATGTGTCACATCGAAGCATACCCAGAATTTTGAAGCCAAGATCCCACCAAACGGCCGCGGATCTGCGGCCAAATCATGCAATATGCGGCGGATCCGCGGCTGATTCACCGAGTCAGGAGTTATGATTTTCAGGTTGGATTTGTTACAACTAACTCTAATTCTGGGGATTTTTAGTTTCTGAATTTGGGTGTATATAAAGGACCGATGGCTAAACCTAGAAATCATCAAACCGAAGAGATCACGAAATTTAAGTTGACTCATGCATCCAGCTTGATCAATCGGCTGACCATTTACCTCCTTCAAGATAGATCGAGAAGCAAACTAGGGTTTTGTATTCTACTTTCTAAAAGAACAAAAAGTGTAATTGATCAAGTTGATTAATAAAGATAGTTGTTTTATTCTTATTGCATTTATTTTTTATTTACATTATGATCTCTATCCGTTCTTCTATCTCCATCATGCGCGAGTAATTCACCGCTTGATAGGGTTCGTAGGATTAGGGTAGATCAATAGAAGATGAAAAATTTCTTAACTTCTTTTAAGTCTTATGAAGTTTATAAACTTTAGCAAAATAAATGTTGACATCCTAATCGGGCGCGCTATCAATTTATTGATAGTCTTGACCGCGATTTGAGATTAGATTAACAGTTGTTTTGTTAAAGGCTAGTCATGAATAGAGATCAATGAAAGGACAAGAGACAATAGTGTGGAAACCCTAGTTTCTTCCAAGAACCCTAATTCTTATTCATCACTTTCAATCTAGTTTTAAATCTATCAGTAGATAAAAGGAGTCATCTTTATTAGTCATCCATTACTACTAAATCTGAACAAACTCTATAAGCCCTCTTCTGATATAAAATTTACATCTTTATTTAAACTAGAACTATTTTCTACATCCGTATTTTGACGTAGATTTAGAAACTATTCTTCATTATTCTTTATTCCTATATTCTTCTTTCTCTTTCTAATCAACACGTCTAAAGTAAGATTAAAAGATTCAATGTTTCTCAGAGGACGACCCATACTCATCTCGGTCTAGCTACACGCGACACCGTTGTTGATTGCGGTTATTACTACAAACACTTCTTTAAAACACAGAACAATCAAATGACGCCGTTGCCGGGGATACGTGTGTAATATTTTTTTTCTTACTATTCGTATTGAATTCTTATTCGATCAATATCATAAATAAAACAAAACAACAAATTGTGTATTTAATTATTAGTGTGCGATTTTTGTGAGAGAATCTGAAGACAATAGAACGTGAAAACAGAGATTAAGAGACCTTCAGAGAGGACAATAGGAGCAAAGGAGGCCACAGTACAAAATTTTTTCAAGCGATCCCTCAAATCCGCGGCGGAACCGTAGCAAGAAGTGCTCTTTGGCGGCGAAACCGCGGCAAAGTTGGAAATCTAGGGCTTCATTTTTCTCTGGTAACTTCCTCTATACTTTCTCCCTCCTCTTAAAAATCCAATAATATATTTTCTGCAGGATTCTTTGCTAAATATAGCCGCTAAAAAAAAAAATCTTTTTGCCTGTTTTGTAATTGGTTTGTACATATTTTAATATGGACATTAAGGAGCAAAGACCAAATTCAGATTAGGTAGGGATTTCATCACCCTTCCTAGGCCCACAAAACGAGTATCCGTATCACCCTACATTCATTAAAAAATATCTAGACCAAGACTCTAAGGACTGTCGCGCTCAATAAGGAAAGAGGAAGGTCGTGGGTAATCTATCACTTATCCGCATTTCTTTTGTGGTGTCTGGGCAAGTGTGTCTAAGGAAAGTTGTTACTTAATTAGACCCGCTATTTTCGGTGATTCGTATAGCGGATACCTCCCGCTTACCTGGCCACAAGAGCAATAAAGAGGTGGTAGAGGATTGATCCTACGGCTTATCCTTTGGAAGTCTAGGAGCGGTCTAGAGACTTGACCTAGGTAACCTTAGTTCTAGGGTTATTTGTGCATTTTTTGTGATTTTTCTCACGTCCAACATTTTTCAAAACAAACCAATTGTAAATCACACACACGCTGCCACTTGCGCTAAACCCGCTTAGTGCATGCTCGGCTGGACACGGGATTCTAGTGTCCGTATTGTCCGCGTTCCTGCTATCGACTCCGAAGTCGGTACTTCTTCATCTTCTTTTTCCCCTCCACCCACCACATCGACCGAGATGGACTGTTCTCCATCAGATTATTACACCACCCTGCCACCACCAGTCGATGCGCAGAATCCACCGCGCATCTCTCTCCAAGAGAGATGCTATCCTATATGCGGTCCCCTTCCTACTTGTCTATCCATTCCACTAGCCAATGGGGATAATTTTGAAATTAAACCCCACTTCATCAACCTGTTTCCCAAATTTCACGGGCTTGAGTCTGAAGACTCATACGTTTTTATCACCAAATTCGAAAACGTATGCGCAATGATGGGTACATCACAACTTTCAGTGGATGCTATGAGATTGCATCTTCTCCCTTTCACTTTATGCGATATAGTAGAAAAATGGCTCTATAACACTGCCGCACACTCTATTACCAATTGGAATGAATTCGTGATAGCATTCCTTAAGAAATTTTACCCCAATCATAAGACCGCCCGTGTTCGGAACGAAATCAACCAGTCTACCCAGCTTCCCAATGAACCATTTTGGAAGTGCTTTGAACGGTTTAAGAATTTGCTTGTCCAATGTTCTCATCATGGAATAAATAGATGGGATCTGTGCCGAATTATATATGAGGGCATTACTCGAGCGACAAAGCAGATGCTTGAAACCATGTGTCAATGCAATTTCATGTCCAAAGACGATGGTGAAGCTTGGAAATTTCTAGAAGATCTCGCTGAACACATTTTGCAGTAGGAAAACGTTAGACCATCATCTAGGGGAGGTATCCATCAGCTCTATGTTTCCATCGCAGTAAAATCCGAAATGGCAGCAATGCAAAAGAAACTTGACGCTATGGAGAACAAATTCTCATCAATCTCCCTAAACCAGGTTACGCTTCCCAAGACCATGTTTGGTTGTTATTCCGATCCATCCCATCTGACGGAAGAATGTCCTGTGAATGCACCATTTCAAGGTCAAGAACACACTAATGCTACTTTTCAGCAGCGACCTAGAAACGATCCTTATTCTTCCACGTACAATCAGAGATGAAGGAATCATCCTAATTTTACTTGGAACCAAAACCAACCTCAGAATCAAAACCAGTTTCCAAGCAATTATCAAAGACCTCCTCCACAGCAACAACAACCACACCCACAGAGTCAGCACCCCTTTCAATCGCAACCTTTTCAAAATCCGGCCAATAATTCTACACCTTATAATAATTCTTTCCAAACGGCTGGTACCGAAAACTCATCTGCACTCGAACGAAGCGTGGATATGTTTATTAAACATTCTATGCAATCAACGGATGATATAAAGTCTTCTATTCAAGCATTAACACAGATCACCACCTCACACGGTGAAAATATAAAATCGATAGAAGCACAACTTGCATAACTAAATGCCGCGATGAGTGCGGGAGAAAAAAGGGAAACTTCCATCTCAACCCCTACCGAATCCTGACCACTCACAAAGTCATAATATGAGTGTCGTTACCACGTTGAGATCAGGAAGAGTGTTTAACAATCAAGTGGGTGAACAGATTGATGATGAGGAATCAATTGAAACCCCGGCTTCCACTTCTTGCCCTATTTCGTCTAGTCTCCCACCTTCTTCCGAACCTATTCTCCGTTTTTCCCAAGGCTCGAACCCTTCGCCCACTTCCTCGAGTCAACCTAAAACGATCCCCACTCTAATTTTGGGATCGATTCCATCCCCACAAACTTCTCCACAAATGTTGGACCCAAAACTTATTGATAAACCTCCATTTCCAAACAGGTTGAGGGCCAACAAACCTAACGCACAAATGGAGAAGATTGTGGAAATGTTTAAGCAAGTTAACATAAATATCCATCTCCTAGATTTTATTCAACAAGTTCCGTCTTATGCAAAAATTCTTAAAGACTTGTGCACTAGGAAGAGAAAAACTCAAGTGCCGAAAAAGGTATTCATGACAAGTAACGTGAGCACAGCTTTTACCCAACAATTGCTTAAGAAACGTAAGGACCCCGGTTGTCCTACAATATCTATAACTATTGTGGGTAAAAGCATCAATCGTGCTCTACTTGACCTCGGCGCCAGTGTTAACTTGCTTCCATATTCCGTCTATGAGCAGCTAAGTATAGGATAGTTGAAACCTGCCCACTGCACTCTCCAGATGGCAGACCGATCTATCGCCCAACCTGGGGGTAAGCTAGAGGACGTGTTAATCAAAGTTTGGGAATTCATATTCCCTGTGGACTTTATTGTTTTAGATACACAGCCTGAGGTGAACCCACGCTACCAAATCTCGGTGATACTCGGTAGACCTTTCCTAGCAACTTCCAACGCTGTCATTAATTGTCGTAATGGTTCTATGAACTTATCCTTGGGGAAGATGACAATTGAGCTTAATATTTATAAGCTAGGAAGTCAACCATCTGAACCTTCTGCTCATTTAATCGATGTCTGTTCCATTAACGAGATAGCTTTCGACAGCTGCGAAGCTGAAGTACTTTGCTATGATGATCTCGAAAACACCAGTGCGACATTGTTTGATCTAGCAAAATATTATAGTGAAGATACCTTCAATGAGTCCATCCTTGAGTTTGAATCCTTTGACTCGTCGCAAAAGTCAGTAGCGCTTTCCGAGTCAATATCCTACGCAAGTTATGAACCTCTCAGGGAGTCCGAGTATCATTCCCTTACCTCTCCGCCAACACTAGATCTCAAACCGCTACATTCTCATCTTAAATATGCATATTTAGGTGAGAATGAGTCTTTGCCCGTGATCATATCCGCTTCTCTAGTTTAGAGCAAGAGAACTCACTTTTAGCGGTATTGAGATCAAATCGGCAAGCATTTGGTTGGACAATGGCTGACATCAAAGGGATTAGTCCCTTGGTTGTTGAACATTATATACATTTGATGGATGAAGTCAAACCAACCCGAGACCCACAAAGACGGTTGAATCCCATTATGAAGGAGGCGGTAAAGAAAGAAATCGTCAAGTGCCTAGATAGTGGTATAATTTACCCAATATCTGATAGCCAATGGGTAAGTCTTATTCATGTGGTCCCTAAAAAGTCTGGCATCACGGTCATAACTAATAAGGCTAATGAGTTGATCCAAACATGCACCCAAACTGGGTGGCGCGTATGTATTGATTATATGAAACCCAATGCCGCAACGAGGAAAGATCACTTCCTCTACCTTTCATTGACCAGATGTTAGAACGATTAGCTGGACATGAATACTATTGTTTCTTGGAGGGATACTCCGGATATAACCAGATCCCCATCGCCGAAAAGGATCAAGATAAAATAATATTTACTTGTCCTTTGAGTACTTTTGCTTATAGACGCATGCCTTTTGGGTTATGCAACGCTCCCATTACATTAAAGCGGTGTATGATGGGGATATTCTCAGACATGTTCGAGAATTTACTGGAGATATTTATGGACGATTTCTCCATATTTGGGGACTCCTTTGAGGAATGCCTACATCATCTTGACGCGGTTCTTACCCGCTGTAAGGATAAGAACTTAACTTTGAATTGGGAAAAATGTCATTTCATAGTCCAAGAAGGTATTGTCCTTAGACATATCATTTCACGAAAAGGCATTGAGGTAGAAAAAGCTAAAATTGATGTCATCCATAACCTTCCTCCTCCCAAATGCGTCAAAGATATACGATCTTTCCTTGGTTATGCAGGATTTTATAGGAGATTCATTAAGGATTTTAGCAAACTTGCTGGACCCTTAACTCTTCTCTTGGCCAAGTATACAACATTTCACTTCGATTCGAATTGCGAGGCTACTTTTGAATCGCTTAAAAGATCTCTCACTACAGCCCCCGTTCTATCATCTCCGGATTGGAACCACCCATTCGAGCTTATGTGTGATGCCTCAGATTTAGCTATTGGTGCAGTCTTAGGACATCACATTGATAAGATACCACATATAATTTACTATGCAAGTAGGACCTTAAACAATACTCAAATTAATTACACAACCATCGAGAAAGAACTCTTGGCAGTTGTATTTGCATTAGAAAAATTCATGCCCTGCTTGATTGGCTCGGCAATAGTGGTTTACACCGATCACTCCGCCCTACGATACCTTTTATCAAAGAAGGATGCTAAGGCCAGGCTAATACGTTGGATCCTGTTGTTACAAGAATTTGATCTTGTCATACGAGACAAGAGTGGATGTGAAAACGTTGTAGCTGACTATCTTTCACGTATCAATTCTTTACCAATGTTGGCCGTGCCAATAAATGACTCCTTCCCAGATGAACAACTCTTGACCGTATCCTACGAACCTTGGTTCATGGATATTGTGAATTATCTAGTGACGGGACTTATACCTAGCGATTGGTCGAAACAAGACAATCTTCGATTTCTATCCCAAGTAAACACTTTTACTGGGATGAACCTGATTTGTTTAAGTATTATTCCGACCAAATCATTCGCAGATGTGTCCCTAACGATGAATTCAAGAGTATATTGTCTTTTTGTCATGATCAAGCATGTGGCGGTCACTTTAGTCCACGTAAAACGGTGGAGAAAGTTTTGCAATGTGGCTTTTATTGGCCAACATTATTTAAAGACGCATATAATCATTGCAAAACTTGTCATCGGTGTCAACACATGGGTCAGATTTCATGAAGAAATGAGATGCCACTCCAACCTATATTGGTTGCGGAGATATTCGATGTTTGGGGTATTAATTTTATGGGTCCTTTTCCCAACTCTTTTGGGAATTTGTATATCTTGTTAGTGGTTGATTATGTCTTAAAATGGGTGGAAGAAATACCGTATCGTACTAATGATAACAAGGTTGTTATTAAGTTCCTTAAAGAAAACATCTTTTCACGATTCGGGCACCCTCGCGCTATAATTAGTGACAACGGGACACATTTCTGTAATCAGTTTTTCGAGGCTTTGATGCGGAAATATTCAATCAACCACAAACTTTCTATGCCCTATCATCCCCAAACGAGCGGGCAAGCTGAGATTTCCAATAGGCAGATCAAACAAATTTTGGAGAAGACGGTTTCTATAAACCGTAAAGATTGGTCAACCAAATTGACGGATGCTCTTTGGGAATTTCGTACCGCTTATAAGACCGATCTTGGTATGTCTCCATACCGCCTAGTGTTTGGAAAGGCTTGCCACCTTCCTGTCGAGATCGAACATAAAGCAATGTGAGCTATTAAAGAGCTTAACTTCGATTTTGATCAAGCCTGCAGCTATCGGAAGCTGCAATTAAATAAGCTAAGTGAACTCCGTGATGAAGCTTACGATAATGCGGTATAGTAAAGAACCGGACTAAAGTGTTCCACGATAAAAACCTTTTTAGAAAAACCTTCACACCGAGACAACAAGTCCTTCTTTACGATTCCCGTCTCCATCTTCATCCGGGTAAGCTAAAATCTCGTTGGAAAGAACCTTTTGTGGTGTGGTATGTATACCCGCACGGGGCAGTAGAAGTTGAAAATATTAAAAACGGTTCAATTTTTAAAGTAAATGGGCATAAATTGAAACCGTATTTTTCTGCTGACCTAGCGGAGAGCTCCTGTTTTTACAGGAGCCGCTTTATCATAACTAAATTTCCTCCGCCTCACCTCCATATTTCGGTACCATTTTCTCAGTTTAAGAATGAAGATGAGTGAAATGGACTTAACTGAATATCTGTGCGTGCCAAAGTACAAGTTTGGGGGTAGTTTTCATTTGACTATTATTTTCCCCTCTTAATTTCTCTCCCCAAGTCTACAGGTCTATGCATTCAAAGATGACATTAGCGAGGACACTGCTGAAAACATGTTTGGGGGGGGAGGTTCGTATTCACTAAATTATCTTTTAGCACTTGGCACTATACAAATTTTTTGATAATAAAAGAGTATAAAGTGAAAAATTACATATGAAAGATAGGAAAAGTTTAAGAAAAGCAAAAAAGTTAGATGTTTTCTTAAACAAAACTAGTAATAAGTAGTTATGAGTCGTTGTCCCAAGGGTTAGTAAGATGAAGGAAACTACTAATCTGAGGATAAAAATAAATCTGAAAAATAGTCCTTATTCTTGAGGCCAAACATCTGAATGTTAATACCCTATTATACGCACTTGCACACATCTTGAAACTTGTGATAGTAGAGGATACCTTGAAATGATCTTGTCTAAAAGACTTAGTATGAAGAATATATATATATATATATAAGTGGTGAAGAAAAAAAATAAACACTGGTTTTTGTAATTACCAAGGCAGCATAAAAAAAAATATAGCGAGAGTGCTTTATCACCTAGTGCCTCAGACCAACTGGTTTGGGAGCCACTGCTAAGCCTTAGGTGTTGCAAGATGAGAAAATTACGCTTAAATGCGCAAGCACATTTTGTAATCGGTTGGTTAGTACCTCAAGAAGTATTAACGGTGGCATGAAGAATGTGTAAGCAATTTTATCGAAAATATCTACCAACTATAAAGTACTTTGGAAGATGGACAAGAGTATGATAGCTTGAATTGAATTCTCTAAGTGTAGGGATGTCTTTTACACACACGTAGGGGTATACGATCAATGTTTCGAAGAAAGATAGGGAGGAAGACTAAAGGCGATGTTTTATTAAGGGATGATGTGATTTCTAACATATTTTCACGACCATTAAGATAGGGCTCATAGCAACTGAAAAGATGGTATAGTTGGAAACTTTTCTTTTCAAGTTATTTCTTTTATGGTTCTTATTTTTATATGTAAATTTCACTATATTTCTTTTATTATAGGATTTTGTGGGTGTAATCCACTGAAAACCCTCAGGAAACAACACTCCTCCTACTAGGGACACTTAGAGGTTTAACGGCTTGTTGCACGTACTCAGTGCAATCGTGTTGCCTATGAAAGTGTGCTACTTAGGTTTTTCTTTTTCTTTTTCTCCCTCTCTTGAATAAATAGTTTGCTCGGGACGATCAAAGTTAAGTTTGGGGTTATCTGTTCAGTCGAAAATACTGCATATTTGATATAACATTTTCCTTACTTTT
The DNA here is from genome assembly GCA_030015575.1 of Agapanthus africanus. NCBI lineage: Eukaryota > Viridiplantae > Streptophyta > Magnoliopsida > Asparagales > Amaryllidaceae > Agapanthus > Agapanthus africanus. The sequence goes on along the minus strand of CM057346.1, from coordinate 454,712,616 downwards.
CTTAGATATTTAAAGGTGTTTATTATAAATATGAAACATATGAGGGTTTATCTGCAAAATATCTATTTTCATATGTTTATATATTATAATTAACATTATGAAGGAAAATGTATGCATATAATATTTATATAATCTTTTGATAATTTAAATATGCATATCATATCAAATATCCTTAACCAATATTCTTAAAATATAATATCATACCAAATGGTTAGGATAATATCTTAAAAAAATACTAAATATTACAGACATTATCTATTGAGATATTGTACAAGGTTTAGTTCAGGTCAGGAGATCGAGATGTTGAGATATCGGGAATCAGAAATCTGCCGATGAAGTTAGATAAAATCGAAGAATCAATACTGGCAGAGACTCAGGAAATATTTTCAAGTTCCAAATATCAAATAAATCTTCATGTGTCACATCGAAGCATACCTAGAATTTTGAAGCCAAGATCCCACCAAACGGACGCGGATCCGTGGCCAAACCATGCAATATGCGGCGGATCCGCGGCCGATTCACCGAGTCAGGAGTTGGGATTATCAGGTTGGATTTGCTATAACTAACCCTAATTCTGGGGATCTTTAGTTTCTGGATTTGGGGTATATAAAGGACCGAGGGCTAAACCTAGAAATCATCAATCCGAAGAGATCACGAAGTTCAAGTTGACTCACGCATCCAGATTGATCAATCGGCTGATCATTTACCTCCTTCAAGATAGATCGAGAAGCAAACTAGGGTTTTATATTCTACTTTCTAAAGGAACAAAAAATGTAATTGATCAAGTTGATTAATAAAGGTAGTTGTTTTATTCTTATTGCATTTATTTTTTATTTACATCATGATCTCTATCCGTTCTTCTATCTCAATCATGTGCAAGTAATTCATCGCTTGATAGGGTTCGTAAGATTAGGGTAGATCAATAGAAGATGAAAGATTTCTTAACTTCTTTTAAGTCTTATGAAGTTTATAAACTTTAGCAAAATAAATATTAACATCCTAATCGGGCGTGCTATCAATTTATTGATAGTCTGGATCGCGATTTGAGATTAGATTAACAGTTATTTTGTTAAAGGCTAGTCATGAATAGAGATTAATGAAAGCACAAGGGACAATAGTGTGGAAACCCTAGTTTCTTCCAAGAACCCTAATCCTCATTCATCACTATCAATCTAGTTTTAAATCTATTAATAGATAAAAGGAGTCATCTTTATTAGTCATCCATTACTACTAAATCTGAACGAACCCTACAAGCCCTTCTGATATAAAATCTACATCTTTATTTAAACCAGAACTATTTTCTACATCCGTATTTTGACGTAGATCTAGAAACTATTCTTCATTATTCGTTATTCCTCTATTCTTTTTCCTCTTTTTTAATCAACACGTCTAAAGTAAGATTAAAAGATTCAACGTTTCCCTGAGGATGACTCATACTCATCTCGGTCTAGCTACAGCGACACCGTTATTGATTGCGTTTATTACTAAAAACACTTCTTTAAAACAAAGAACAATCACTAACACACCGACAATATTTATGGATTTGATGAACCGAATCTTTTTACCATATCTGGACCAATTCACAGTGGTGTTCATTGATGATATTCTGGTCTATTCAAGGAGCAAATAAGAGCATGCAGAACACTTGAGGATCGCACTGCAAACGTTGAGACAAGAAAAGTTATATGCTAAGGTGAGCAAGTGTGAGTTTTGGCTCGAAGAAGTGAAGTTCTTGGGTCATGTTGTATCCGGAGATGGAATTGCCGTTGACCTTGAAAAGATTACAGCTGTTCATGATTGGCCAATTCCAAAGAATGTAGAGGAGATCAAAAGTTTTCTTGGGCTTGCTGGATATTATAGAAGGTTTGTGGAGAACTTCGCTCGAACTGCAGAACCATTGATCAAGCTAACACGAAAAGAGGTACCATTCATATGAATCGAGAAATGTGCGTCGGTTTTTGACGTGATGAAGCAAAAATTGACCACCGCTCCTATTCTGACAGTGTCAGATGGTTCCGGAGGGTTAGTTATTCACAACGACGCATTTGGAAAAGGCTTGGAATGTATTCTAATGTAGCATGGATAGGTTATAGCATATGCATCAAGATAATTGAAGACTCATGAGAAAAACTACCCAACTCATGATCTGGAGTTAGCAACAGTGATTTTCGCTCTGAAGATTTGGAGACACTATTTATTGCGCGAAAGGGTAGAAGTATTTACGGATCACAAAAACCTAAAGTATGTGTTCACTCAGAAAGAGATCAACATGAGATAGCGTAGATGATTAGAGCTGATGACCCACTATGATCTTGATCTAAAATACCATTCGGGGAAGGTTAATGTAGTGCCGGATGCTCTTAATCGGTTGCCAGCAATACAGATTTTGACTGCGCAAAAGGAGATTATAGCTGATTTGCAGAGGTTCGAATTGGAGATTATACCACCAAATTCTTCGGGACAGTTGATGCAGTTGCAAGTACAGTCATCCTGATCGATAACATTAAAGCAGCTCAGTCGCACGATCCAAGATTGTAGAAGTTTCGAGAACAAGTGGAAGCGGGACTTCGAACAGATTTGTTGATTCATGAAGATGGTTCGTTACGATACGAGAGTCGTGTACGTGTGCCTAAAGGAGATTTTCGTAAAGAAGTCATGAAGGAGGCTCATAGTTCCGCGTATTTAGTACACTTGGGAGGCACGAAGATGTACAGAGATCTGCGACAACATTTCTGGTGGGAAGGCATGAAAAGGGAGATTGCTCGCTACGTATCGAAGTTCTTGGTGTGTCAGAAAGTTAAGGTTGAACATCAAAGGGTAGCTAGTTTGTTACAACCATTTCCGATTCCTCAATGAAAGTGGGAACATATAACCATGGATTTCATGACAGCATTACCACGAAGTTCAAAGGGCAATAACGCAGTTTGGGTCATTGTCGATCGATTGACTAAGGCAGCTCATTTTATACCGTTTTGAGTTGCTCAGTTGACAAAGGCTTTGGCAGAGAGGTACATGCAGGAGATTGTGAGATTGCATAGAGTACCTGTGAGTATCGTTTTGGATTGTGATACTCGATTTCTATCACACTTTTGGAGGAGTATACAGGAAATTTTGGGGACTCGCTTAAAATTTAGCACAGCCTATCATCCTTAGATAGATGGCCAGTCTAAAAGAACGATACAAACTCTTGAAGATATGTTGAGAGCGTACATGTTAGACTTTAAAGGTTCATGAGAGGATCATTTGCACTTGGTGGAGTTTTCATACAATAACTGTTTTCAGGCGACTATACAGATGGCTCCATTCGGAGTACTGTACGGTCGTAAGTGTCGCTCGCCTATCTGTTGGGATGATATTGGAAAAAGAAGATTAGTGGGACTGGATCTTATTGTGCAGACGGTGGAGAAAGTTAACGTGATCCTAAATCATATGAAGATAGCACAAGATCGGAAGAAAAGTTGGGCTGATACTAGACGAAGACCACTGGAATTCGCAGTTGGTGATCTTGTATTCTTGAAGATATCACCGACTAGAAGAGTAATCCGATTTGGTAGTCGAGGCAAGTTTAGTACTTGATTCGTAGGGCTTTTCAGTATTATCGAGCGTGTTTGAGAGGTAGCTTATCGATTGGTTTTACCACCATCCTTGGCAGGTGTTCACGACGTGTTTCATGTATCTCAATTCCGCAAGTATATTAGAGATGAGACGCACATCCTAGATCACTCGGAATTGACAGTAAGGGAATATTTAACGTATGAAGAGTGACCAATGGCGATTGTGGATCGACGAGAAAAGATCCTCAAGAACAAAGTTATCCCTCTAGTACTTGTTTCATGGGGGAATCGTTCGCACGGAGAATCTACTTGGGAACGTGAAGACGAGATTCGAGAGAAGTTTCCACACCTCTTTTCTTAAATCCATGTTTTCTTATCTTTTCTTGTTCCGTGAATTTCGAGGATGAAATTCTTTTGTAGTTGGGTATAATGTAACACCCTAGCACCGTTATACTATATTTATTTGGGGTATTTCAAATTTTACGGTAAAATTCTTTCCTATTATTGCTTTTGGGTTGCGAATGATGCAATTAGTAACCGTGATTATTATCCGACCCGACCCGCATATTTGAAACCCAACATAGTTCGAGATTACATCAAATATTTGCTAGTACAGAGTATCCATGCAAATCTAGATTTTATATACGTATATAATATATTTAGACTCTAAATATCTTTTTAAAATACAAAATAAAATCAAATAATATATTTTCTTATCTAGCCTTGCATGTCATAATACCCCATATCATGTGGTTGCGCCTATATATCATGTTCATATCCTAATTATTAAACATACTAGTATTTGATCGCTACGTATATTTACGTAGACCCGTATTTGCGGGTACGTGTTTTTATTTACAGGATATCACGTCATGGTTTAAATTCTTACGTATATTCTCCATATTTAAAAACTAGATTTTTGAATGGATACGGGTAATATTCGAAGCAATCTGGTATTATCTGTAAAATCCTATAATATATACTATATACTATTATACTTAGTATGTGTGTGTGTGTGTATAATACTGTTATATATATATATATAATATTAAATTATTTTAAATAATAAAAACTTTGTTTCTCTCTCTTCCTTTCCGTCTCTCTCTCTCGTCTCTTTCTTTATAATATATAAATATATATTATAATACATAATAAAATTCCATAACACCCCCTCTCTTTCCCTCATTTCTTCTACGTCCCCACTGCCCTCGCGAACCCTAACCCATGCCCATCGTTGTCCCATCGCCGCCCCCTCACTATCACTGTCCCCTTATAGTCCTCACCTCCACCTCCTCCTTTCCCCGACGACCCAAGCTCCTAACCCGATCTCCCCGACGCCAAGAACCTAATCCCCCATCGCCGACCACCCTTCGTCGCTAGAAACTCATCACCACCGACCACCTCCATCACCTCCTTGTCTCTCCACCAACCCCCAAACACCATACACCCCCACCACCGACCCCTGATCTTTCCCCGATCACACCAGAACCCACACCCACCTCGTCGCCGATGACTTCGCCTCGTTGCCGTCTCCTCGTCGCCACCATCTCCTCTGCCACCACCTACCCAGAACCTCAACAGCCTTCTCTTATTCCTCTTTCTTTTCTTTCTCTCTTTTCTTTTTCGATTGATCGCCGGAGTTGCGCGCATCGCTGATGATCGAGACGACCCAATCACCGTCGTCATCTAGCCTAGTCACCACGTCACATAGCAACTCAGCCAGGTATATTCCTGTGTGCGTAAGTTTTGCTTCGTGACTTTATTTCGACGCCGGAACGTGACATCTGTATCTTGACGTGAGATCCGATCAGGCAAGTTCTAAACTTACAACATTTTATTTTACTATATTAATATTTATTTAATAAATGGTAATGTATGTGTTTTACTATTCAACAGAAAGTACCAAGTTTTACTTTTATAGCATCCGCCTGTATCCGTACTGATAATAGTTTATCTAGTTGTATGCCGGAACATCACGATGTTATTATAATACTATATTAGTTCAATATGCTATCTAGATTGCAATATACATGGTAATGGGCATATAACGGTTATTACATATAGATACATATACATCCTGGCATTAATTGTGTTTCGATATTGATCACAGTTTTTGTTAGTTGTATGCATGCCCTAGAGGCCATTATTGTACATGATTGTATATTATAGTGGATGCTTGGAAATATATAAGGAGGACTTTCTTGCTCGACATGATAATATGCTATCTGGTTACTCTTTATCTTAACATGTATACATGTATTGTCTCTCTGTTACATGTTGATAAAGCCCTTAGGATGTGGACTTAACTACCAGGACTATGATGGAGATCATACTAGTGGGGCCAGGGTAGTCCATAAGTCCATCCTTTAATTGTTCCTAGTCGAGGGTGTATCGAGACGGGGCATCAGTATTCCAGAGTAGACTAGCGTATATGCTTCTTGACCCATTTGATGGGCGATGGATGATCCCATATCCATTGGTGTTTGACATCAAAGATGGTATACGGGTGCTTAGTGGAGACTGGGTACACTGAATAGGACTCGCCGAGAACTCCTAGATGGTATTATACCTAACGTTATATAGCAGTTCTCTGGTGACACTGGTACAGGTTAGTCTGTAGACCCGAGATCGTCATAGAGTCTTGTGTGATTCCCACTCTGCTTTGATTTCCACCTTACCATGTTCAAGAGAGCGTGCAAAATGGTGGTTTTTGGGTACAGTCCCGAGTCACATGAAGGCAATGAGCGATAGGAGGGGTTTCGTCTCTCCCGGTATTGGGGGTTGATGTTGCGCTGTGCTCGATTGGCTATAACAGAAAGTCCCTGGCCAGGGCTGATACTGAGATTTACTGTTAAGTGTTATAAGTAGTTTCTCGACCCGTTATGAGCCTCACATCGGCATGACTTATCAAGTTATTGGGGTCTGACGTTTACCATCCCCAGACTAGATATGCGACATATCAGACAAAGAGACCGAACTGTACGGTAGTGTTACTTATTGGATTCATGGGAGTATGGACAAGCTTGCTTGTTGATCTTCTGATCGCTCAATACCCGTGTAGCCGTTACGTCCAGCTAGTACCGCTGACGGCTTGTAGGTGACTGATATGATCATCACCTACTGCCGGCATATTGACGAGTCTTTAGAGTCCTACACAGAGGTTTTCTAGCTCATGCGAAACGAAGTAGGGCATATATATGATATGTGCGGGACCGAGATTAATACGTGTATGTGATACTATATTCCAATCTCGCGATATAAGTTATATGTGATATAACCGAATAATTGAATCAAGTGTTGATTCAATGATATGTTATATGTATATGTGATATGCATATAAATGATTTTACTCTGTTGTATGCGATACAGCCGGGTTATTAAATCAAGTGTTGATTTAATAATTTAATGTATAATTATATATATTTGATATATTAATATACATTAACTAATATTAGCTCACTTAAGAAAATGTTTTCTCCAAATACATTTAAATGTATATGTGATATATATTAATGTATTTAATATATGTCATGCTAGATGATACATTGGCCTTGGGTGTATGTGACTTATACTTAACTTAAGATAATTTGGGTATTTAAATATTAAGGGAAAAATCAAAATTAAGTGGAAATTAGCATGGCTAAGATGCTTATGGAAGCATGGAGAAGCTTTGAGTTAAGTCCACTAATTTTGTCTTACTCTAGATATTTATTAACCTAACCATTATCTTTAGCCATGGTTTAGTCTCTACATGAGTTGATATGAGATATTTTCTCACACGTGGTTCAACACTTGATCACTTGAGATCTTTTCTTGATCTCCTTCATTATTTTGCTCTCTAGCTCTTGAGTGAGAAGAAAAAGAAAAGAGAGAAAATTTATTCTAAAGTGAGCAAAATTCCTACTTCATCAATCTTTACCTAACTAGCCATTTAGTATAGGTTGTTTGCTTCACTAATTCTCAATTAGTGAAGAGGTAGCTTGAGTTAGAGATTCTTCGACGTAGATCATCTTCGGCCTCGAAAATCCTTGAGCAAGCTTGTTCCTTTCGTCTAGTGGAGCCTAAAGAGAGTCCGGGAGACTACTACTTGGAGCAAAGAGACTACTACACGGAGCTTTAGAAGTGAATGACCGATCTATAAATGTTGTATTTCTTGTTCACTTAGAGTAAAGTTGTTTACTTGCTTAGTTGAACCCTAATTCTCTAGTTAGATCCTTGGTTTGGGTTGTTTTGCTCTCTAGATTTTTTAAAAATTGCATACCCGATGCCTTATAAAACCTAGTGGGAGTGCCAAGGAACCCAACAGTTTTACATTGGTATCTATTTTGGTTAATATACAGTACATGGTATGTTCACGACACACTAGCAGACTTGTTACTTGAATCTTATTACTAATGCCAACAATCCTGATTGCTGTCATGATGGACGTAACTTGTTGTCTACATAGACAAGACTTGTACCTGATTAATTCTATGTTGGCATTAGATTTATATCATCAATGCCTGACTTGAACACAGAACCTTGGGGGAAAATGGGAAATCAAGAATGTAACCGAAACGTAACTCGAGAGGATATTATTATTGTTTACCGTGATTCTGGACGTGACGGAATAATCATCGTTTATTGTTTGTTGTGATTCCAGGCATGATGGAATAATCATTGTGCCGTGGTCCCATGGGGGTTTGAACGGGATATATATTGTTGAGTTATGATGAGGATTACATTAATTGATTCCAATGACTTCTAGAATAGATAACCTAGAAGCACAGACTTTAAGGTATACATCACATACATGTAGCTCACTATTTATATCTGTGTTTATTATTTATATTCATGTTTAATAATAGTATCATATCCTGGTTATTACTATTATTGTATTGGATATAGTGCCCTCAAGCAATTATTGTGATCGCAAGTAAGCGATTATGATAATTGAGGGATGACCAATTCAGGTATAACAATCTTACTCGAGATGATAGTATGCTATCTGGTTTATCTTCATCATTGATGAAGCCAGTAAGATTGTTGATTGATGACCAGCATTATGATGGCGATCATATATGTGGTAGTTAGGTTGTCCATAAACACATCCTTAAATATCCCTAGTCGTGGGAGTATCGAGCCTAGGCATCGATATTCCGGAGTAGACTGGTGTATACACTTATAGATCCCGATAAAGGGCGGTGGCCGGTCTCACAAGCTATTGGTGTTGTGTCACCTAAGACAGTATACAGGTGCTCACTGAAGATGAGTACACTGGACGGACTCGCCGAGAACTTCTAGATGGTATTATATCTATCGTCAGATGGAAGTTTTTAGGTGGCATGAGTAAAGGTTAGTCTTTTGACCTGAAGTCGTTATTTGTCTCGTGTGAGTTTCCACTGTACTTTGATTACTACCCTACCACGGCTCAAAAGAGTCGTGCAAACATGTTTTAGTTGGGTACAGTCCCGAGCCACATGGAGGCAGTGGTCGACTGTCAGGGATTCGTCTCACCTGGTATTAAGAGTCGATGTCGCGCTGTGTTCAGTTGGCTATTACCAGAAATCCGTGGCCACGGTAGGTGAGATTTACTAACAGTTGATCATTAGTACTCAGCTGGTGATAAGATTGACTCAGACACGACTTATCGGGTTAGTAGGGATCTGACGATATCCACCCCTAGACTCGATATGCGAAACTTTTTGACGAAGAGACCGAACTGTACGGAGATTGTCACATTCAGGCTCAGTAGGGTAAGGACGCACTTGATTGTCGACCCCCCTTTCGACAAGTTCCTAGGTTGCCATTACGTACAGCTAGTGCCGCTGACGTGCTTGTGGTTAAACTCACTGTCAGCATATTATCGAGTCTTTAGAGTCCCATACAGAGAGTTTTCTCGGTTCAGGCGACAGATGCAGGAGCCGGACGATGGTACGTGCAGGGGTCCGATTAAATACGTGTACGTGATACACGGACTTTAATCGGACGGTTGATAATACTACATGGCTTAGGATTATGCCGGATTATTAAATCAGGTTTTGATTTAATAATTTATATATGCATTTTGATACATATATTTTAGTATTATTGTTCACTATTCATTTTCTCTCTTTGGTGCTAACCGTATTTTTATACGGATACGCGTATATGTAGCGATACATATACCGGGTGAAGTATTCCGTATTTATACGGGAATGCTTCTAGAAGGACACCTCATATTTATTTTTCTTTTTTAGAAAAATAAAAAAGGAAATAAGGTGTAAAGTGAGGCATGGTTCATTACATGTTGAGAGGGATGGCTTTGGATTTTAAATTAATAAAATCCATTTGTGTTTACTACTAGTGCATGGTTGATAGATATGTAGCCATTTCTTTTTACATGGTGAAATGGCTGGATGCAATGCGATCTGAGATGGAATCCATATACACCAACAAAGTATGAACTTTGGATGTTGCTCCCGGAGGGGTAAAACCCATTGGGAGCAAATGGATCTTTAAGAAGAAGCTTGGTGTAGATGGAAAAGTTGAGACTTTCAAAGCTAGACTTTTTGCAAAAGGTTTTCGTCAACGACCAGGTGTGGATTATGATGAAACCTTTTCTACAGTGGCTATGCTTATGTCCATCCGGATCCTACTTGCCATCGTTGCATACCATGACTACGAAATTTGGCAAATGGATGTTAAGACCGCCTTTCTAAATGGTGATTTAGAAGAGAGCGTGTATATGACTCAGCCAGAGGGCTTCGTGGACAGTGGGAGCAGCGGAAATGTGTGCAAGCTGCTTAAATCCATCTACGGGTTGAAGCAGGCATCGCGGAGATGGAACATCTGTTTTGATATGGTAGTCAAAGAGTTTGACTTCATCAAAAATGTAGATGAACCTTGTATATACAAGAAGGTGGCAGAGAGTAAGGTCGTCTTCCTCGTATTGGTCGTGGATGGTATACTCTTGATAGGAAATGATGTTCCCATGCTGCACTCGGTCAAGCTCTTCTTATCACAAAGATTCTCAATGAAAGATCTAGGTGATGCCTCCTACATCTTGGGGATTAAGATCTATAGAGATAGATCTATACAGATACTGGGATTGTCCCAATCCAGGTACATTGACACCATACTAAAGAGGTTTAGTATGGAAGATTCCAAGCGCGGGAATTTACCCACGATCTCAGGACTCACTCTCTCCAAAGAGATGTCTCCCAAGACTGATTTGGAGAGAGCTCGCATGCAAGAGATACCCTATGCTTCGGTAGTAGGCTCTATCATGTATGCGATGTTATGTACCAGACCCGATGTAGCATACTCACTAAGTGTAGTGTGTACGTATCAAGCAGATCCAGGAGAGAATCACTGGACGGCTGTGAAGAACATTCTTAAGTACTTGAGAAGGACTAAAGAGATGTTCTTGGTGTATGGTATCGGTGAACTCCAAGTGGAGTCCTTTACCGATTCGAGCTTCCAGAGTGATAAGGACGACTCTAAGTCGGTCTCGGGATTTGTCTTTACCCTCAATGGAGAGGCGGTTTGTTGGAAGAGTTCCAAGCAAGAAACCATGGCAGACTCGACGATGGAGGCTGAATACATCGCTGCCAACGATGCTGCCAAAGAGGCTGTCTGGATAAAGAAGTTCATAACTGAACTTGGTGTGGTTCCATCCATCGAGCATCCAATACCTTTGATTGTGATAACAATGGAGCTGTGGCTTTGGCCAAGAAACCCAGGTCCCATCAACGATCCAGGCATATTCTGAGGCAATATCACCTGATCCGGGAGATAGTTGATCGCCGGGAGATCGAGGTCAGGAGAGTTGACACGAAGAATAACACGGCGGATCCACTCATGAAGGCCATACCCCAGATACAATTTGAGAGACTTTTCGGGATGTTGGGTATGAGATACTACACCAACTGGTCTTAGTGCAAGTGGGAGATTATTAGTTATATGTATTCCTTAGAGGCCATTATTGTACATATGATTTATATTATAGTGGATGCTTGGACATGTATAGAGAGGACTTTCTTGCTCGACATGATAGTATGCTATCTGGTTGCTCTTTGTCTTAACATGTAGACTTGTATTGTGATACTGTCTTACTCTCACATGTTGATAAAGTCCTTAGGATGTGTACTTGACTACCAGGACTATGATGGATATCATACTAGTGGGGCCAAGGTAGTTCACAAGTACATCCTTTAATTGTTCCTAGTCGAGGGTGTATCGAGACAGGGCATCGATATTCCAGAGTAGACTAGCGTATACGCTTCTTGACCCATATGATGGGTGGTGGATGATCCCACATTTATTATTGTTTGACATCAAAGATGGTATACGGGTGCTCAGTGGAGACTGGGTACACTGAACAGGTCTCGCCGAGAATTCCTAGATGGTATTATACCTAGCGTCAGATAGCAGTTCTCTGGTGACACTGGTACAGGTTAGTCTGTAGACCCGAGATCGTCATAGAGTATTGTGTGATTCCCACTGTGCTTTGATTTCCACCTTACCACATTCAAGAGAACGTGCAAAACGATGGCTTTTGGGCACAGTCCCGAGTTACATGGAGGCAATGAGCGATAGGAGGGGATTCGTCTCTCCCGGTATTGGGGGTTGATGTTGCGCTGTACTCGATTGGCCATAACAGGAAGTCCCTGGCCAGGGCTGATACAGAGATTTACTGGTAAGTGTTATCAGTAATTTCTCGATCCTTTATGAGCCTCATATCGGCACGACTTATCGGTTACCGGGGTCTGACGTTTACCACCCCTAGACTAGATATGCGACATATCAGACGAAGAGACTGGACTGTACGGTGGTGTTACTGACAGGCTTTGCGAGAGTTTAGACAAGCTTGCTTGTTGATCTTCTGATTGCTCAATACCCGGGTAGCCGTTACGTCCAGCTAGTACCGCTGACGGCTTGTGGGTGACTGATATGATCATCACATACTGCCGGCGTATTGATGAGTCTTTAGAGTCCTACACAGAGATTTCCTGGCTCAGGCGAAACGAAGTAGGAGCACATATAAGATATGTGCGGGACCGAGATTAATATGTGTATGTGATACCGTATTCTATTCTCACGATATATGACATCGGTCGGTTATATGCAATATAGCCGGGTTATCGAATCAAGTGTTGATTCGATAAGTTGATACATATGATATTAGTCGGTTATATATGATATATCCGGATTATTAAATCAAGAAGGTAATGACTAAAGACATATAAAGGGATTTGGAGAGATGGCAAAGAATTATACGGTTACAGTTGTGAATTTGATAATGGAAGAGGCATTACTAGGAATACCCGGATACCCCTACGAAACATTTCAATGTTTCAGTTTCACTGTGTACTGTTAAAAGAAAACTGATTTCCCAATTAGACACTTGCTCCAGGGTATGTATTTACCAGGTATGATTATCACATCTGTATGGTTTTACAGATGATGAGTGGGAGTAAGTTATTGGGAATTATGTGATCATCCTCATTATATCGGAATACGTTGTAATTGGTGATATTTGAGGAAGTCACCTGGGTTGTTTGCCGGACGGCAAATATTTGGTTTTGAATATCCGTTATAATGCACCAATTTCAAATTGATATATCTGTACGTTTATTTTCATAAAGTGAGATATAAATTTTTGAAATTATGTTGATGACATTTACCTATATCAGTGGATGGTTAGGTAAGGAGCATTAAAACAACGGTGTAATTCTTCTTAATCATAAGTACAGTTTTCAACCTACGACACACAGAGAATGAGTTATTAGACTCAAGGGACTTATACAGAGTATTGTATATTATCCAGTGTCCATTAGGACAGAAGGGTTGGTCCTCGTACTATATTCTGTTTACTTATGACTGCTCTAGTTTTTAGACAAGTGTTTCGTAGAAACAAAAGGTCTAAGTTTTGAGAAGTTATAGGTATATGAATAAAGTAGAGAACCAGGTATTGCAAGTATCGGAATTCTTCAAGATGATCGATGATGTAGATACTTATGAATGGTATTCAGTTGATAGTAATGATTAAGAGAACTTGCTTCTCTTTCAGGTTACTCATAATTGGAAGTATTCCTAAGTTGAGTAACGCTGATAGGCCTCCTTCCATTTAGTTGACATGCACTGGAGACAGCTGCATGATTTGAATCTGGTTCAATTAAATCAGTGCCTCTGTTTTTATATTGGATATAGAACGGTTCATATCTTAACGATGTTAAGGTACGGGGAGTTGTCCGGCATATGCTTAAAACCAGACTCTGGATAACTCAAGGCACGTTTCTGTAATGGCTGTTTGTGGGTTGACCCAGCCTATGACAAGGGTTGACTTTCTACCATCTGGAAGATCAATAGTGATATTGTTCTTGACTCGCCACAGTTTTAATAAAAATGGATTTTGTCAGAAAACGGTAGTGGGAGTATGGTAGAACTGGAAGTGATTCCAGAACCGCAAACGATTACTGAAGATTTGATAAGAACCTAAAGATTCAATCTGGTTTGACATTCCATTGGCCACTTCGCAGATAAGGTGGGTAACCTCAGGCACCCGAGAGGTACTTCGGTATGCTCAAGGACGGTGGCAGGGAGGTTCTTGTTTACCCAGACTTGCCATTGCTGTTGTTCCAGACTGTGAGGCCCGGCAGGAGGATGAGTATAGCGTCGTTCTGAGCTGGCTTTAGAAGTGCACGTGTATATGACTCTGCCAGAGGGTTGTCGTAGTCAGAGGGAGCAGCGGAAGCATAGTGGACAAGTAGCTTATGTCTATTTATGGACTAAAGTAGATATAGCGGAGATAGATCATCTATTTCTGATGTGACAGTCATATGTTTGACTTCATCAGAATAGGGGATGGATCTGTTAAAAAGGTAGTAGGGTATGATTTCCTGGTATTTGGATGACATACATAGAGTAGGAAGTGAATTCCTATACTACGATTGGTTATACGTTGGTTGTCATACTGTGGTTTCTCCACATAGGGCTTGGATATAATATTACACATTCTGGTTACTAGATCTATGGTTTTAGATCTAGATTTGGGTGGTTTCCCAATCTGGGTACTTAGACAGCATTCTAAAGGTATTTAGAATGGACGACTCCTGGCATGGTGATGTATCTGGAGGTGATGGAGTCACCCTCTCTAAAGGTGTCACGCCCCGCTTCCAAAAATACGGAATACGAGAGGTAGACAAGGCCAGCCATGCTCCTACGGTCAAGGAAATGTCCTGCCGTAGTCACACTTCGGCTTCTAGTTTTTCATGGTAAACAGTAAATAATGCGCAGGTAATGAGAGATGCAGTAACTGAAAGAAACAATGTAAAGAACTGACCTGAGGGGGAACAAATATGGATATAACTCTGGATATCAAATCGAGGTGTCTGTGATATACGTCTAGTCCTGGTCCAGGCTGAATCTTCTCCTCACACTGAGCATGCATACTCAGGTCGTCAGAGCGACACAACAACAATATAATATATATAAAATCAAGTGACAATTCTAACAATGGTAATAGCTCTGTATAACCGTAAATCTGTTAGTTATATGTATGCCCTAGAGGCCATTACTGTACATTGGATGTATATTGTAGTGGATGCTGGGACATATATAGGGAGGACTTTCTTGCTCGACATGATAGTATGCTATCTGGTTGCTCTTTACCTTAACGTATACACAGATTGTCTCTCTATTACATGTTTGTAAAGCCCTTAGGATGTGTACTTGACTACCTGGACTATGATGCGGATCATACTAGTGGGGACATGGTAGTCCATAAGTACATCCTTGAAAGTCCCTAGTCGTGGGTGTGTCGAGACAGGGCATCGATATACCAGAGTAGACTAGCGTATACCTTCTCGACCCATACAGATGAGCGATGGATGATCCCATATCCATTGGCGTTTGACATTGGAGATGATATACGGGTGCTCAGTAGAGACTGGGTACACTGGACGGACTCGCCAAGAACTCCCAGATGGTATTATACCTTACGTCAGATGGCAGTTCTCTGGTGACACTGGTACAGAGTAGTCTGTTGACCCGAGATCGTCATAGAGTCCTGTGTGGTTCCCATTGTGCTTTGATTTCCACCTTACCACGTCCAAGAGGGCGTGCAAAACGGTGGTTTTTGGGTACAGTCCCGAGTCACATGGAGGCAATGAGCGATAGGAGGGGATTCGTCTCTCCCGGTATAGGGAGTTGATGTTGCGCTGTGTTCGATTGGCTATAACCGGAAATCCCTGGCCAGGGTTGCTGAGATTCACTGGTAAGTGTTACCAGTAGTTTCTCGAACTGTTATAGACCTCATATCGACACGACTTATCGAGCTATTGGGGTCTGACGTTTACCATCCCTAAGCGAGATATGCGACATATCAGACGATCAGACCGGACTGTACGGTAGTGTTACTGGTTGGATTCACTGGAGTGTGAGCGGACTTGCTCGTCGATCTTCTGATCGCTCAATACCCAGGTGGCCGTTACGTTTAGCAGTCCGCTTGCGGCTTGTGGGTGATTGATATGATCATCATCTGCTGCCGGCGTATTGACGAGTCTTTAGAGTCTTACACAGAGGTTTCCTGGCTCAAGCGAAACGAAATAGGAGCGCGTATGAGATATGTGCGGGACCGAGAATGATACCAGTATGTGATACTGTATTCGATTCTCGCGATATGTGACATTGATCGGTTATATGCGATATAGCCGGGATATCGGATCAAGTGTTGATTCGATAAGTTGTTACTGTTAATATTAGTCGGTTATATGCGATATGACCGGATCATTAAATCAAGTGTTGATTTAATGATTTAATGCATAATTATATATTTGATATATTAGTTTGCATTAACTAGTATCGGTTTACTTAAGATGGATTTTCTCACTCGCATGTGCACATCGTATATGTGATATATTTTTGTGCACTTGATTGTATCATGTTTGATGATGCAAGATTGCTAGGGTATGTGTAAAGAGTTAAACCTATGGTTAAGTAAATGGTTAGGGTTTTCTTTTATTCATTCATTTGTCTTTTTATTTGGATTAAAAGAAAAGAGAAAAGAAAAACAAAAGGGTTTCTTTCTTTCATGAAGCTTGTTGAAGCTTCATGAAGCTTTGACCAAAGTAACCCTTTTGTCTTCATCTCATTGACCCCAACCATTCATTTAACCTTAGTCAATTCTCTACACATAACCATGGTTAATATTATGATAAGGATGATTTTATTATTCTTTTCAATATACTTATCATAATATTCTTTCTTCTTCTTCTTCATCTTCTTCAATGAAGAAAGCTTCACTTCATCAATGGTGACTTGATGAAATGAGTGAGAAATCCAATTCTAAAGTGAACCCACCTCCTATTTCTTCATCCTCTACCTCTTGCCAAGTAGTAAAGGGTGTTTCCTTCACATGTTTTCTTGACTTGGTGAAGTTGGAGCTTGATCTAGCGATGCCTCGACGTAGATCATCTTCGGCATCGTCGTCGATGACCTAGCCCGCTTTTTCTCCGATGAAGCCGACGCTAGAGCCCAAGATCCGATTTGTACAGCGAGGAGACTTCATCGCGGAGCCATGGAGGTGGAGAACCGGATCTACAAAGGTTGTATTTCCGTTTACCATTTAGTTAAGTTGTTAACTAGTTTCTTTTTCGCCTAAACTTCTAGCCAACGATCCGTATTAGCGTTTCTCGGCACCGTAATTTTTGAAATTGGCATGGTTGATGCCTTGTGAGACCTCTTGAGAGTGCCCAGGAACCTTTCAAAATCAATGACAACATGAATATGAATGTGCAGTAATCAATACAGCGGGACAATAAAAGCGGTAGAACGACATGCCACGTATGTCAACACAGTAAGTAAGGTATATCAATGCGAGTATCCCTATCAGTTTCTAAGTCTCACTGTACAGGTCACTAAGCCTATCGTCAGTCCAAGTGTGAGAGTCAACCACTCGTGAGTGTCCTCCACCCAAGGGTAGAACCCAAGGGCAAGGGACCACGGGCCTAACATGTATATCACGGTGATAACCACATACCCTGTAAATCTCCATATATCTCCCTAAATATATAAGCCGGCATGAGACTCCTGAGATTCTGTTGAACTCACACTCAAACTACCCCACACCCCGTGGTCTACATCAAACGCTAACCATAACCCTAAATACCAATCGATCTGTGACAAGTCTGCGCGAGAGCTGGAGGCAGGACCTCCATCAAGCACATCCCGACTAATACCTAAGATAAATGGCAGTGCCTGGTGCCTTATCTGTGACACCCGTGCAAGAGCTTCCATAAGTGTCCCATACCACTTATAGTCACACGTACACGTGTCCTACAGACGTCGACAATGCAATATAATAATAAGGTTCACTGATTGTGTACAAGTACGTATCACTTTCACTTAATCACTTATACACGAACACTGACGTACTTGCCACAATCATCACTAAAAATTTAACACTGGGTAAATGCACGTTATCACTATGTTATCAATGCAATGATATGTGTATGATATGATGCGTAAACAGTATATGAAGCACGATTAAGGTGTCATAAAATAGTATTCTATCACTTGCACGATTTATCATGCAACGTACGTGTATAGTTTAGCGAAACGATAAACAGGTAATAATCAGTTGTACATCCATCGAATTTAGTTTCATGCCAATCGGGTTCCGGGATCATTAATTATAGCCCTTTCATTTTAAGCGTTCATGGCTGGAAATCCGGTTTCAGAATCACAAGTCCGTTTTGCAACGCATTTTAATCCCAATTGGGATCAGATTTTAGCGATGCTACAGTTATATGAAATCTAGGGTTTTCAGTAAGGTTTTCAACGCAATAGACGGATCTTCAATCGCATCTGCACTTCAGGAGTTATACACTGTTTAACATTAATATGTCATCTCAGAATCTGTTCTGGACTGTTATACGTCCACATCTATTAAATTACAGATTAATTAACAAACGATAACGAAATAGGATGAAACCACTTGCGTTGTCTAGCTAACAGCTTCACCTATAATAAACAGTGGATTTCCACAATCTACAAGTTAAGGAAACAGGGTGGTGTTCATTACGGGACAGTAAACAACAACTGGAGTAGCTCTGGACTGTAGTCCAGAGTCGCACTCCGATCCAATTATTGACACATTTTGAGTACAGAAATATTTGGAAACTAGCATAGGGTTAAAATTCGTCGAGTCGGCTTCGATTTAAGCCCTCGAACGCATCATTCCAGTGTGTATACAATTTATGGAGATTTTAACGGTTTTCAGGTACAATAATATTCCAGTTTCACGAGTAAATTTGGGGGTAGTCGTTTTAGTCATTAACGGTCATATTTTCCAACGAAATTCACACACTAGATTCATAGCCATACGGGCCAGATTATACAATTGAATTCCGCCAATTTAAATGATGATTTCCATTGAGAACATGCATCGAACAGTTGTGATGTAATATTTAACAGAAAAGTAAAACATGGGTTATACACGATTGTAATTTGTAATTATCATAAAGTAGCATGTAGCAAGTAGAGAACTTGCCTGGAAATGTGTCGACAATAATACTGCAGTGGTATCAGCACGATCGCGCCACGAACGCAGCACCGGCTCAGTCCTTTGGAATCCAACAATTTCACTCGATCTAGCTGCTCTTCGTGCCCTCCTTTTCTTCACTGCTTCACGTTGTTCCTTGATTTGATGTGAGGGAGGGTGAGACGCTGATAAAGGGAGAGAAATTTAGAGAGAGAGGAAGAGAGAATTAGAAAGAGAGAGAGAGAATTAGAGAGAAAGAACATGGGTGAGATGAGAGAGAGGGAATAAAATGAATGAGAATTAAGTGGTGATTAATAGGATTTTAAAAGGGATTAATGGGGGAAATTAATTGGGATTAAAGATGCATTAACTTGGTGGTTTAATAGGAATTTATAGAAGAGATTTGGGTTTGGATTTGAAGGGATTTAAAAGAAATGAGGTGGGATAATTGTTATTTTAATGGGCTGGGGAGGGAAAATGGGCTCGGGCCAAGGGATAAGACAGTAGGGAAAAGAAAGGGGCCGGGCTTGGGATTTTAAGTGAATGAGAAAAGGATTAGAGGAGTGGGCCGGCTTTGGGCTTGGGAAAAGTAACGGCTGGGCTAAAAATGAATAAGAAAGGGGATAATAAAAGAGGAAGGGAATGAGGGTTTGGGTTTTATTGATAGAAGAAAATGGAGTTTAGAAGAAATAAATTTATAAATAAAATAAATAAAATTATAAATAAAATAACTAATTTATAATTAAGAATAAATAGAATTTTAAAGTAACAGAATACAAATTTGGTATAAAAGGGGCTGGGTATTACAAAAGGTGTCTTGCAGACTAAAGGGGAGAGGGATATGCATGATTGGCAGATCACTTGCTTAGGAAATTGAGTCAATCATGAGATGTCAAGTACCACACCAGATGTTGTTTTTGCACGAGATGCAGTAAGTTGATATTAATCCAATCCTGGAGAAACGATCAGAAGCAGTTTTAGAACATAAGTTGATATTCTAGGGAAATGATAACGGCAGCCGCCTTTGGGAGACAGTTATCATTCCAGGCTTCCAAGATGACCTGGACGACAGAGTGACTGTCAGAGTTATAGTTTTCCCTCTGACGAGGGGCAGTACTATGGACAGGTGGTCCAGGAGGATACTGAGGGAGGCATGACGTAGGATACTGATTAAGTTCAGTTGAAGATACAGTCTAAGAAGTTTGGATTTGGAGTTCATTTATGAACTAGGTCCCATCAGATATCCAGACACATTCTAAGACAGGTATTGCTTATTTCGGGAGATGGGTTTCTCCGCGAACTTGAGATTAAGAGAGACATAGAAAGAAACATCAGAGCGGATCCACTCACTGATGCTATTACTCGAACGCATTAGTTTCGCAAACGGGTTTTGTGAGACTGATTAGTAGAGGAGTTGGGTGTTCGGTATCACACGGGATGTGAGTATGCGACATCGCAATAATTAGCCTTGAGTGCAAGTGGGAGATTGTTGGAGATAGTGCCCTCAGAGTCAATTATTGGATCACAGGCACGTGATTGCAATGATTGATGGAGGACCTATGCCGGTAGGACAGTCTTACTCAAGATGATAGTATGCTATGTGGTTTATCTTTATCATTGTGTACTGCTTTAGGTGACCTTACTGGTCACTATTGCGCGTTGATAGAGCCCTTAGGATTCTTGCTTGACGGCCAGCAATATGATGGCGATCATATACGTGGGAGGTGGGGTCTATAAGCATATCCTTAAAAGGTCCCTAGTCGTGGGAGTTTTCGAGACAGGGCATCGATACTCCAGAGTAGACTAGTGTATACAGTCGAGACCCCGACGAGGGGCGGTGGCCGGTCTCACAAGCCACTGGTGTCAGTTGGTTCACCTAAGATATATACAGGTGCTCATTGGGTTATGAGTACACCGGACAGGACTCGCCGGGAACATGCTAGTTGGTATTATACCTGACGTCAGATAGCAGTTCCCTGGTGACATGTGTACAGGTTAGTTCATCGACCTGAGATCGTCATTTGTCTCGTGTGAGTTCCCACTGTACTTTGATTACTACCCTACCACGCTCAAAGGAGACGTGCAAACAGGTTTTAGTTGGGTACAGTCCCGAGCCACATGGAGGCAGTGAGCGGATCTGCAGGGGTCCGTCTCTCCTGGTATTGGGGGTGAGGTCGCGCTGTGTCTAGGAGAACCATTACACGAAGTCCTTGGCCAAGGCAGGAGATTTACTGATAGGTATTCCAGTAGTATCTCAGGGTGTTCTGGGCTATACTCCGACATGACTTGTACCGCTTTTGGGGTCTGACTTTTACCAACCCCCTAGACCCGCCATGCGATACTCATAGACGAACGGACCGGACTGTACGGATATTGTCACTGACAGGCTCAGTAGGGTGTCAGGATGAGTTCGCTCACAGACGTCCCTTTTGGTCAATAGCTGGTAGCCCGTCACGTATGGATAATACCTCTGACGTGCTAGTGGTTAAATCCACAACCAAAGTATTGACGAGTTTTTAGACTCCCCCACAGACAGTTTCTCAAGTTTCGGGCGAAACGCTGTAGAGGCCGTATGGAGATATGGCAGGGTTCGATCTTATACGTGCGGTATTGCACGGATCATGATCGGACGGATAATACTAGCGGGCTTTGGTTTAAGCCGGATCCTAGTATTGTACAGTGTAGATTTTGTCTCATTGCATTTGTATTCGGTCGGAATACAAATGCGGGTATGTATATACAGTCGCGGGGTTTTCCTGTAATTTATTACGGGAACGGTTTTTTGAAGTTGCCAGTTTGTATTCCGTTTCGGCCAGTTTTCCTTTGTTCCTTCATGGCCGGATTTTTCTGATGAGAGGGGCTTATTTGCAAGTGTGCAAATTAGCTATTGTGGAAGGTTCTTTGTGGCATATGGTTTATCATGATGGTTCTAGCATTATTAGATTCCTTTTTATCTTTTCATTTGCATTAAATGAGAAAGGATTTGGATAGGTTTTGAAGTGACATTATGATCATCACATTTGTTATGATCACCTTTTGCTTTTACTACACTCACCTCCCTTCATGGATTTTTCCCACTCCCCATTCATAGAGGGCCGGCCACTTCTTGGTAGAGAGAGAGGTTCATTTTTGTGTGGGAAAAAAGATTATCATTCTCATTTTTGCTAGCCACAAAATGATATAGCTCATTCCAAAGTTCATTCCTTCACCTCCATTCTTCAATCGCAACTTCAACAACCTCTTTGAGACAAACCTTACTACACTTAGCCTACAGCATTCCTTGGACGCGTCGGCTAGCACACTTCGCGCCCGAGTTGCTTCGGATGAAACGGGAGCCCGTAAAAAGACTTCTCGATGTGGTGCCCTTTCCGATGAGGAGATGAAGACCGGAGATTCAGCGAGGAGATCGGAGTGGAGGCCGAAGACCGAAGGACACGGATCGCTCGGTATAGCTCTCTACCCCATTCTCTAGTTTGCTAGGATTAGGTTAATGGCCCGATCCGGGTTTATAGTGAGCGGTAGTGCCGGTTTACAAGTTTTGTAAAAGTTTCGTTTCCGCTTTCCGGCGTCGGATTGACGGTCGGGGCGCTGCCGTGCACTTACAGTCCACTCTCCCAAAATCTCAAGAGAACTTGGTACGTCGGAAAACGAGCGAAAGGCGAAGCGCTGACGAAATCGACGGCGACTTTTCGGTGATCGTGCTAGGAGCTCTCGACGACGTTTCGACGCACCGGCAAACCCACTACCTTCCTCTCACTCTCTAGCGTTGTCCAAACCCATAAGTCCCCCTTTTCTACCTTTCTTTTCCTTCATAATAATACGACTTTATAAATCCGACGGAAATCGGAACAACCCGATTTTCGATTCGGTTTTCTATCAAATCTCACTTATCACAATTTCATAATGCTTAAACATTTTCATGTTGACTACTAATCACTTAAAAATTAATTTGAACAAGTTTTCACACATGAAATGATAGCTTTTGCAATATACCGTATTTTTGCACTTAAATACCACCATGTTTAGTTTATCACAATTAACCCTTTAATATTGCTATACCTTAAAGTAGATCACGAGGTAATGACCTACCTCCACACACACTCATATGTAATCATAACACGCTACCTTGAAAACTTAGAATACGATAATACAAGATTTTACATTTAAATACCATTTTCTTAATAAAACCTTTTCTAAAAGTTCTAAGTTTTAAACAATTTTAAAACAATATCTTTTAATAGGAAAATACGATAAGTTATGGACATCGATCGTTTATCTAAACCTGACTTTGTGGTGTCTAGACAAGTGTGTCTAAGGCGAGTGGTTACTTAATTAGGACCACTACTTGTAGTGGAGAGCCTCCCACTCACCTGGCACTTACCTGGCCGCAATTGGCGGTGAAGAGGCGATTTGAGGCTTCTAATGACTTGTCGTTTAGACCATTTTAGAAATAGGCTAGTTGGCTTAGGAAACCCTAGAATCTAAAATACGGAAATTTACACCTTTTACAAATAAATATCTTATCTTTATAAAACCGTTTTCTAAATGATTAGTATTTATTAAATCTTTGCAAAGCGTCACTACAACCCACCTTTGGGGGAACCCGTTAGGGATCGTACGGTTTATCGTGCACCCTCGGTTTGGTAGTGCGAGATTCAGACCTCCGCAAGGAGCATTCGGTCTCGAAAGGTTTAAGATACGATATCTTAAGAAAATGATATTTTTATATAAAATATTTATTGAAATTATTTTTGTATAAATATATGTATATTATCATTAAAAGATCTATTTTGTTATAATATAAATATCCCACTTTTTCTAAAAATCACAAGACTAGATTTTTACATTAAAATACCATGAATTTCAACTAAATCAATATTACAGATAAATACCTTTATTTATGTAATTAGGATATTTTCACTAGAAATATCACAAATAAAATTTACACTCATTATAACTATAAAGACGAATAATAAATACTTGAGGTGTATCTTGAAAACTATACAAAAGTATTTTTACATAAAACCCCCCTCAAGTTTTATAAATTACAATAAGGACCCTAGCAAATATAGAACTTCGACGTACATTTCTTTTAGTCTGACTCGGGTTTGAGTCTGATTATTTCTGACTTGAATATGATTCAAGTCAATCTATATTCTTTAATATTCCAACTCAATATGAACACATGAATCCCATAATCCAGTTAACATTCTATACAACTTGACTGAATCAAACCATGGATATACATCCGTTATTCCGTTATTCCATTTACCTGATTATGCAGTTACAATCTGTTTACTGATATCATGGTCTTGGTCAGTCATCCAACTTACACAATACAATTCAACAATACTATCAAAACACTACGGGGTTTAAGGGGTAGATTGGTACGGAAGGTGTTAAAGGTGGCACGAGGTGGTCAGATTAAGACACCTAACCTATATTCCGTTGCTGTTGTACCGTGGCTTAACGGTTTCTTGTACATTCCGTTTGCCCTGGTCTCTAGCATATAGAGACCCCTCTCGTATACACTGGCATCCTTCTGTACCAAGCTACAAACAACAGCGTTAACACAATATTCTACAATATTTTACAATCTCTTTAGAAAATACCTCTTATTCTGTCTTTTCTAATTATCATTGGGACTTACCGAGCGACATGTTCGCTGACGACATTCTATTTCTTTCTTCTTTGGATGTCGTCAGGTGCTTTGGACCCAGCAGAGATCGAGCCCACCGGTGAAGACTTGGATCAGTTTCATGAAGACCCCGAGCTCTAGACTTTGTACCTTGTTTCATTCAGTATTTTCATTTCCTATTATGCCACTGTTTAGGCACTGCTTTTCATTTCAGTTGTATTTACTTTTCATGCATTGTACAAAAGAATGTTATTAATAAAGTTGCCGTTATTTCTATATCTCTTGTCTCTTGTGATTTACTTTTATATTGCTTAGATACGCTTAGCGTATGTACTTCTAAGTATATACGTAGCAGACCTCATCGCGTCCACTTCGCCGTACACCGGGAAGCGGGGCGTGACAGGTTTTGTTGGTGGCCCATGCAGGTCAGAGCTGTATGAATCCCTATCATGAAGTTCTGGTATGCGTGAACAACCTAAGCAATATAACACAAGAACCAGCAACTAAAACATTCTTTACAATTCATGTTTCTTGAATCTTACAAATTTCTATTCCTTGAATCTTATCATTTCATGTATTTGAATCTGTCCTAACCCAAATTTTTCTTCAAGGTTATGGATTCCCCGAACAACACCAGCACCAATATCAACAACACACCTCCAACACTACCTCTCACACCAGCTGTTCCTGCGCCAACTACCGAGCAAACAGTGCTACTTGAAGCGATTCGTAGCCTTCTTGAGGGACAGCAACAACTTCTGAACCGTCCCGAGACCGACGCACCGGGAGTAAAGCAATTCAGGTCTTTACATCCCAAGCAGTTCTCTGGAAAAGGAAGCCCTCTTGAAGCTGAAGAATGGGCACAAAGCATAGAAAACGATCTGGCAGCAGCTCAAGTGCCTGACCTAGCTTGGGTCCGTGTGGCGAAATTACAGCTCACGGATAATGCTCGCAACTGGTGGAAGGCGGAAGAAAGTCGTCTGGTACAGCCGATTGAATGGAAGACTTTTCGTGATAAGTTCGACGCGAAATACTTCCCTGTGACTGCCAGGTTTGCAATGGAGCAGCAGTTCATTCATCTACAATAGGGTTCAATGTGGGACAAATCAGTAGATGAGTACGATGCTGAATTCACCATGTTAAGCCGGTAAGATATGTCACAATAGTTCAATTTTAAATCTCACATACTACACAGCTAACACAATCTTTAAACAGATTCGCGGCACACTTGATACCGACGGACGAGATCAGAGCCCGTCGCTTTCAACAAGGACTGGACACGGAGATTCAGGCTGCTCTAGCCACGGGAAAATTTTTGACTCATGAGGATGCTTTGGAAGCTGCCCACAGTTATGAGGCAGTGATAAAAGCAAGAGGCAGACCTCAGTCTGCAGGAGTCAAACGCCCTGCCAACCAGATGGAAGGTGGAGCCTCGTCCAGACCACCTTTCGTGCCAAGGCGACCCGGAGTACCAACCCATCATCCCAGCCCAGCCTTTTGCACCTACTGCAAGAGAACTGAACATATGATGAAGGACTGCCGTCGAGCCAACCGCCTTTGCTTAGTCTGCGGTTCAGCTACTCACGATATTGGGTCTTGTCCCCAAAGACAGAACCCAGTTGCTGTACCCAGGCCAGCAATTACCTATCCGCAGAGACCAGCTCTTAAGGCACCTGCTCCCAGACCTGCACTACCTGCACCACCCAGAGGACCACAAGCTGCACCACCTCCTCGTCGGTTCCATCAAGCTCAAAGGAACGTTCCGAGGAATGCTCCTCAGGCCAGGAGGAATGTACCAAGGCGCCAGGCTTTCACGATGTCCGTGGAAGAAGCTGAAGCCACTGGCCAAGTCATCACCGGTAAACTTTTCTTTTCAAACTTTGCTTTTCTATCCTGCTACTTAGTTACATATTTTCTATACCTAAAACAAATCCCACATACCTTAGGTACAATCTTAGTATCCTCAATCCCTGCACTTGCACTGTTTGATACTGGAGCATCACACTGCTTTATGTCGCAACGGTTTGTCCAAACCCATGCGATTCCAATCTCACCGCTTGTATCCAGCTGGAATGTTAGTTCAGGAAATGGCGTTCTAAAGGCAACTATGGGATACAGCTTGTGTCCAGTCGTCGTCTGCAGTCGAGAGTTTTATGCTGACATCAAAGTGCTGGACATACCGAACTTCGATGTGGTTCTAGGAATGGATTGGCTTGGAACTCTTTATGCTACCATCGACTGTCGTAAAAGGAGGGTAGTATTCGAGATCCCAGACCATCCGGTCTTCTATTTTAAAAGCGGAGACCGTACACTGGAGCCAAGTACCTACAAAGCGAAGCCAAGAGAAGCAGTAGTTGCAGCAGCTCAAGCGGAGGAAGAATCAAGACCAGATGTGGTTCGAGAGTTCGACGATGTATTTCCTGACGATATATCAGGTTTGCCCCCCGATCGAGCTCTTGAATTCGGTATTGATTTAGTACCAGGAGCACAACCGGTGATCAAAGCACCCTTTCGTTTAAGTCCGGAAGGTTTGAAGGAAGTCCGAACACAGTTGGACGAATTACTGGCGAAAGGATGGATTCGTCCCAGCACTTCAAGTTGGGGATCACCTGTACTACTTGTGAAGAAGAAGGAAGGTTCATACAGAATGTGCATCGATTACAGAGCCTTGAACGAAGTCACTATAAAGAACAAGTATACACTTCCGCGCATCGACGATTTATTCGATCAGCTAAGTGGATCTTGTGTTTTCTCTAAATTAGATCTTCGTTCAGGTTATCATCAAGTGAAGGTCAAGGAAGCTGATATTCACAAAACAGCTTTCAGAACTCACTATGGACATTACGAATTTCTAGTGATGCCATTCGGAGTGACCAATGCACCTGCAATATTTATGAACCTTATGAATCAAGTTTTCCGGGAATATCTAGACAGGTTTGTTGTTATCTTCATCGACGACATCCTGGTATATTCTAAGAGTCGGAAAGAACATACAGAACACCTACGAATTGTCCTGGAAACTCTTCGTCAACATCAGCTTTATGCCAAGTACAGCAAGTGCGAGTTTTGGCTAAATCAAGTTGGTTTTCTTGGACATATCGTATCAGGAGAAGGAATCTCTGTGGATCCAGCAAGAGTTTCGGCAGTTAGCGAATGGCTTACACCAAAGTCAGTGAAGATATTCGAAGTTTCTTGGGTTTAGCTGGATATTACAGAAGGTTTATTGAAGGCTTTTTGAAGATAGCAACGCCCCTGACCAAGCTCACATGTAAAGATGAAGAATTTGTGTGGTCAGAAGCATGCGAACAAGCTTTCGTAGAACTCAAGTCAAGGTTGACATCATCACCTATTCTCGTCATACCGGATCAATCTGGAGGATTCGAAGTGCATTGCGATGCATCCGGTAAGGGATTAGGATGTGTTCTACATCAGCACGGTAAAGTTGTGGCTTATGCTTCAAGACAGCTGAAGATTCACGAGCGCAATTATCCGACGCATGATTTGGAGTTGGCAGCCGTCATCTTTGCTCTCAAGATTTGACGTCATTACCTACTTGGTGAATGAGTGAACATCTACACAGATCATAAAAGCCTTAAGTACGTGTTTACTCAGAAGGAGTTGAATATGCGGCAGAGAAGATGGTTAGAACTCATGGCGGACTTTGACATCAACTTGCAATATCACCCAGGGAAGGTGAATGTAGTACCTGATACTCTTAGTCGCCAACCCTTATTGATGAATCTCACCGCTCAGTGGAAGCTTCAACAAGACTTGCATCGGATGGAGATTGAAGTAATCATGCCAGGTAATGCTTCAAGTTTGATGAATTTACAAGTTCAATCAACCATTGTCAATCAGATCAAGGCAGCTCAAGCAAATGATGCTAAGTTGGAAAAGATCAGAGAACAAGTGGAGAATGGAATCAGAACAGACTTCATCATCCATGAAGACGGATCTTTGAGATACGACAGCAGATTGTGTGTACCAAAAGGTCCTGTTCGGGAAGAGTTAATGAAAGAAGCTCATAGCTCTCCCTACTCAGTACACCCTGGAGGTACCAAAATGTACAAAGATCTACGTCAGAATTATTGGTGGCATGGAATGAAGCGTGGAGTAGCCAGAAGCGTCGCAAAATGCTTGGTGTGTCAGCAAGTAAAGGCTGAACATCACAGGACTACTGGATTACTTCAACCGTTACCAATCCCAGAATGGAAGTGGCAACATATCACGATGGATTTTGTGACTGCTCTTCCTCACAGCACAAAGGGTAACGATGCTGTGTGGGTCATTGTGGATCGACTCACAAAGTCGGCTCACTTCATCCCATTTCGAGTTGGCCAATCTACTGAGACACTAGCGAAGAAGTACATGGAGGTAATAATCTAATTAAGATTTAAACTCTTCATAATGTACTATCTCTGATACCCATGAACTCATACAGGAAATTATGAGACTTCATGGAGTATCGGTCTGCATTGTCTCCGATCGTGACACCAGGTTCCGATCGCAATTTTGGCAGAGTCTGCAAGCAAGCTTGGGAACAAGTCTAAACTTCAGCACGGCTTATCATCCACAAACAGATGGTCAGTCGGAACGAACTATTCAGATCTTGGAGGATATGCTTAGAGCGTGTATGCTAGACTTCAAAGGATCGTGGGAAGATCACCTACATCTTGTGGAGTTTTCGTACAACAACAGCTACCAAGCAAGCATAGGAATGACACATTTTGCAGCATTGTATGGAAGGAAGTGTCGATCGCCATTAAGTTGGGATGACATCGGAGATAGGGAACTTCTTGGACCAGATATGATAGTAGAGACCGTTGATGTATTTCGTACTATCAGGGAAAGGATGCGTATAGCCCAAGATCGACAGAAGCACTGGGCTGATGCAAAGAGACGACACTTGGAGTTCCAGCCAGGAGATCACGTATTCTTGAAGATATCTCCGAACCGCGGAGTGATCCAATTTGGAAGACGGGGTAAGCTAAGTCCGAGATATATTGGACCGTTCGACATACTCGAACGAGTCGGTGAAGTGGCATACCGTTTAGCGCTTCCACCTTCTTTGGAAGGAGTGCATAATGTGTTCCATATATCCCAACTCAGAAAGTATGTGAGTGACCCTAGCCATGTTCTCGATCATTCCGAGCTCACTATACAGCCCGATTTGTCTTGTGAGCAACAGCCCGTGGAGATCCTGGACAGGAAAGTGAAGACACTTCGGAACAAGGAAGTTAACTTGGTTCGAGTGATATGGAGGAAAGACACTCCAGGAGAGTCCACTTGGGAAAGGGAGGATGAAATGCGTACTAGATATCCACACCTCTTTGAAAACTAGTCCTCAAATAAAAGTTGTAAATTTCGAGGACGAAATTTTTGTAAGGAGGGTAGACTATAACAACTCCATTTTTAATGTATAAAGAATTGATTTAAATTCAATGTATACTTGGAGTATTTATTGCGGCTGTTATCTCTTTAAGTATTTATTTCACTCCATAATTACAAGAAGGAGCTTGTAGCTCATTGGTAATACCTTGCACAGCTGAACCAAGCCACCAGAGTTCAAATCCCATGCCCCACATTATTTTTGTATTTATTTTGTTTTAATTTCTTTTGGAAGTCAACAGTCAAAAGGCCATAACTCCCAAAATATGTACTGGACAACAAAAAGTAAATATAACAAATTGTACCCCCGAAGTTTCCCCGGCCTCTGGTGGCCTGACTCGGCCCGACTTGGCGCCGCCGGCCGGCGACTCGGCCGACTCGGTCCGGCGCCGCCGGCCGGACTTGGCCGGACGACCGAGTCACCGACAGAGAAAAGTTGTGTTATGACTTGGTCAACCCTCCTGCACACTCTAAATGCTTGGATCGGTTACCATTTGGCCAATAAATCCCTTTTAATCCTAGGTTTAATGAGTTTTAATGACTTTTTATGTATTTTTATTAAAAACCTTAACCCTAGCCTAACCCTATATAAACCCCCATACCCTCTACCCTCTCATCACTTTTCCTAAGTCCACTCTCCCAAAATCTCAAGAGAACTTGGTACGTCGGAAAACGAGCGAAAGGCGAAGCGCTGACGAAATCGACGACGACTTTCCGGTGATCGTGCTAGGAGCTCTCGACGACGTTTCGATGCACCGGCAAACCCACTACCTTCCTCTCACTCTCTAGCGTTGTCCAAACCCATAAGTTCCCCTTTTCTACCTTTCTTTTCCTTCATAATAATACGACTTTATAAATCCGACGGAAATCGGAACAACCCGATTTCCGATTCGGTTTTCTATCAAATATCACTTATCACCAATTCCATAATGCTTAAACATCTTCATGTTGACTACTGATCACTTAAAAATTAATTTGAACAAGTTTTCACACATGAAATGATAGCTTTTGCAATATACCGTATTTTTGCACTTAAATACCACCATGTTTAGTTTATCACAATTAACCTTTTAACATTGCTATACCTTAAAGTAGATCACGAGATAATGACCTACCTCCACACACACTCATATGTAATCATAACACGCTACCTTGAAAACTTAGAATACGATAATACAAGATTTTACATTTAAATACCATTTTCTTAATAAAATCTTTTCTAAAAGTTCTAAGTTTTAAACAATTTTAAAACAATATCTTTTAATAGGAAAATACGATAAGTTATGGACATCGATCGTTTATCTAAACCTGACTTTGTGGTGTCTAGGCAAGTGTGTCTAAGGCGAGTGGTTACTTAATTAGGACCACTACTTATAGTGGAGAGCCTCCCACTCACCTGGCACTTACCTGGCCGCAATTGGTGGTGAAGAGGCGATTTGAGGCTTCTAATGACTTGTCGTTTAGACCATTTTAGAAATAGGCTAGTTGGCTTAGGAAACCCTAGAATCTAAAATACGGAAATTTACACCTTTTACAAATAAATATCTTATCTTTATAAAACCGTTTTCTAAATGATTAGTATTTATTAAATGTTTGCAAAGCGCCACTACAACCCACCTTTGGGGGAACCCGTTAGGGATCGTACGGTTTATCGTGCACCCTCGGTTTGGTAGTGCGAGATTCAGACCTCCGCAAGGAGCATTCGATCTCGAAAGGTTTAAAATACGATATCTTAAGAAAATGATATTTTTATATAAAATATTTATTGAAATTATTTTTGTATAAATATATGTATATTATCATTAAAAGATCTATTTTTTTATAATATAAATATCCCACTTTTTCTAAAAATCACAAGACTAGATTTTTACATTAAAATACCATGAATTTCAACTAAATCAATATTATAGATAAATACCTTTATTTATGTAATTAGGATATTTTCACTAGAAATATCACAAATAAAATTTACACTCATTATAACTATAAAGACGAATAATAAATACTTGAGGTGTATCTTGAAAACTATACAAAAGTATTTTTACATAAAACCCCCCTCAAGTTTTATAAATTACAATAAGGACCCTAGCAAATATAGAACTTCGACGTACATTTCTTTTAGTCTGACTCGGGTTTGAGTCTGATTATTTCTGACTTGAATATGATTCAAGTAAATCTATATTCTTTAATATTCCAACTCAATATGAACACATGAATCCCATAATCCAGTTAACATTCTATACAACTTGACTGAATCAAACCATGGATATACATCCGTTATTCCGTTATTCCATTTACCTGATTATGCAGTTACAATCTGTTTACTGATATCATGGTCTTGGTCATCATCCAACTTACACAATACAATACAAAAATACCATCAAAACACTACGGGGTTTAAGGGGTAGATTGGTACGGAAGGTGTTAAAGGTGGCACGAGGTGGTCAGATTAAGACACCTAACCTATATTCCGTTGCTGTTGTACCGTGGCTTAACGGTTCCTTGTACATTTCGTTTGCCCTGGACTCTAGCATATAGAGACCCCTCTCGTATACACTGGCATCCTTCTGTACCAAGCTACAAACAACAGCGTTAACACAATATTCTACAATATTTTACAATCTCTTTAGAAAATACCTCTTATTCCGTCTTTTCTAATTATCATTGGGACTTACCGAGCGACCTGTTCGCTGACGACATTCTATTTCTTTCTTATTTGAATGTCGTCAGGTGCTTTGGACCCAGCAGAGATCGAGCCCACCGGTGAAGACTTGGATCAGTTTCACGAAGACCCCGAGCTCTAGACTTTGTACCTTGTTCTATTCAGTATTTTTATTTTCTGTTATGCCACTGTTTAGGCATCGCTTTTCATTTCAGTTGTATTTACTTTTCATGCATTGTACAAAAGAATGTTATTAATAAAGTTGTTGTTATTTCTATATCTCTTGTCTCTTGTGATTTACTTTTATATTGCTTAGATACGCTTAGCGTATGTACTTCTAAGTATATACGTAGCGAACCTCATCGCGTCCACTTCACCGTACACCGTGAAGCGGGGTGTGACAGGTTGGCTTCCTCATATTGTGCGTGGATGACATACTTTTGATAGGAAATGATGTTCCTATGCTGCACTTGGTCAAACTCTTCCTATCACAAAAGTTCTCCATGAAAGATCTGGGTGATGCCTCTTACATCCTGGGGATACAGATCTATAGAGATAGATCTAAAAGATGTTAGGATTGTCCCAATCTAGATACATAGACACCATACTAAAGAGGGTTAGTATGGAAGATTCAAAACTTGGTAATTTACCCGCTTGCTCAGGAATCACTCTCTCCAAAGAGATGTCTCCCAAGACAGATTTGGAGAGAGCTCACATGAACATGATACCCTTTGCTTCTGCAGTTGGGTCTATCATGTACGCGATGTTATGCATCAGACCGGATGTAGCTTACGCACTTAGTGTGGTAAGTGGGTATCAATCAGACCCAGGGGAGAAGCACTGGATAGCTGTGAAGAACATTCTTAGGTACTTGAGAAAGACTGAAGAGATGTTCTTAGTATATGGTAACGGAGAACTCCAAGTTGATTCTTTACTAATTCGAGCTTCCAAAGTGATAAGGATGACAGCAAGTCTGTCTCGGACTTTGTCTTCACCCTCAATAGAAGGGCGGTATGTTGGAAGAGTCCAAGCAAGATACCGTTGCAACCTCGACGATGGAGGCTGAATACATCGTTGCCAACGATGCTGCAAAAGAGGCTGTCTGGATGAAGAAGTTCATTGGTGAACTTGGTGTGGTTCCATTCATTGAGGATCCAATTCCTTTGTATTGTGATAACAATGAAGCTGTGACTTTGTCCAAGGAACCCCGGTCCCATTAGCAATCCAGACATATTCTAAGGCGGTATCACCTGATCCGGGAGACGGTTGATCACCAAGAGATCGAGGTCAGGAAAGTAGATACGAAGGAAAATACGGCGGATCCACTCACGAAGGCCCTCCCCCAGACGCAGTTTGAGAGACTTTTTGGGATGTTAAGTATGCAATACTGCAACAACTGGCCTTAGTGCAAGTGGGAGATTGTTAAGAATATGTATGCCCTAGAGGCTATTATTGTATATTATAGTGGATGCTTGGACATATATATAGAGGTATTTCTTGCTCGACATGATAGTATGCTATCTGGTTGCTCTTTGTCTTAACATGTACACTTATTTTAGTTTACTATCTCATTTATACATGTTGATGTTGGCTTGACTACTAGGACTATGATGCAGATCATACAAGTGGGGGTTGTGTAGTCCGCAAGCACATCCTTTAACAGTTCCTAGTCGAGGGAGTATCGAGACAGGGCATCGATATTCCAGAGTAGAATAGTGTGTACGTTTCTTGACCCTGTATGGGGCAATGGTTGATCCCATAACCATTGGTGTTTGACATCAAAGATTGTACACAGGTGCTCATTAGAGAATGGGTATACCGAACAAGACTCGCCGAGAACTCCTAGATGATACCATACCTATCGTCAGATAGCAGTTCTCTTGTGACACTTGTACAGGTTAGTCTGTAGACCCGAGATCGTCATAGTGTCTTGTGTGGTTCTCACTGTGCTTTGATTTCCTCCCTACCACGGCTCAAAAGAGTCGTGCAAACAGGTGGATTTTGGGTACAACCCCGAGTCACATGGAGGCAATGAGCGATAGGAGGGGTTTCGTTTCTCCCGGTATTGGGAGTTGATGCTGCACTATGCTCGATTGGCTATAATAGAAAGTCCCTGGTCAGGGCTGATGAGATTTACTGGAAAGTGCTATCAGTAGTTTCTCAAAAGGTTATAGGCCATACATCGGCATGACTTATCGAGTTAGTGGGGTCTGACGATTCCACCCCCCAGACTCGATATGCGACATCTCAGACGAAGAGACCGGACTGGTAAGTGTTGCTTATAGGCTCTACGGGAGTTTGGACAAGTTTGCTTATTGATCTTCTATTCGTTCAATACCTAGGTAGCTGTTATGTCCAGCTAGTACTGCTGACGGCTTGTGGGTAACTGATGTGATCATTACCTACTGCTGGCGTATTGACAAGTCTTTTAGCGTCCCACATAGAGGTTTCCTGGCTCAAGCGAAACGAAGTTAGGCACGTATGGAGATATGTGCGGGAGCTTTATTGAATACGAGTATATGATATCGTATTCTAATCTAGCGATATTTGATATCAGCCAGGTTATATGTGATATAACCGGATTATTGAATCAAGTGTTGATTCAATGATATAATTTATATATATATATGTTAATATATGTTTGATATTGGTCGGTTATATATGATATGACCGGATTATTGGATCAAGTGTTGACTTAATATTTAATATTGAATATTGGTCGGTTATATGTGCTATAACCGGATAATTGAATCAAGTGTTGATTTAATGTTTTATATACATATATATATGATATTAGTCGGTTATATATGATATAACCGGATTATTGAATCAAGTGTTGATTTAATAATTTGATATATATTTATATATTTGATATATATATATATTAACTAATATTAAAGCTCACTTAAGATTTTTTCTCTTAATATATATTTATATATGAATTTGCATTTGTATCATGGTTTGATGATACAAGGGATAGGATGTGTGAGAATCACATAGAGAAAAGATTGTGATAAACATTTTAGAATAAAAAGAAATGAAGAATGAGTCATTTTCTTTAGTGGCTTGTACAAACTTTGAGAAGGCATGACTCATCTTCAAGTCTTGTTTTATTCAAAGATATGTATCATACACAATCTTATCTCTTGGCTCATGATTCACAACTCATCCAAGTTCATCTCCTCATTCTCTCCTCACTAGAATTTTCTTGTGTTGAGAAAAGAAAAGAGAAAAATATTTTAAGTGAGCAAATCTTCTGCTTCATCAACTTACACTATTCTAGCCCATTAGTTTAAGTTGTTAACTTCACTAATACCTTAATTAGTGAAGTGTGAGATTGAGTGAGAGAGACTTCAAGGTGGATAATCTTCGGCATCGAAGACTGAAAGAAAGCTCGATTCTTTTTTCAAATGGAGTCAAAGAAGAGTTCTAGCGACTACTACTTGGAGCTTTAGAAGTGAAGGACCAGTCTACAAAGGTTGTAAACTCTCTTCACTTAGTTTATAACTTATTTGCTTACTTTGAAACCCTAATTCTCTAGTTCGATTGTAGGTTAGTATGATTAGCACTCTAGATTTTTTAAAATTGCATACTTGATGCTCATATAATACCAGTAGAGGTGCTAATGCATACTTTCACCTTGGTAGTTCATAAGAACATCCATAAATGTCCCAAGTCGTAGGAGTATCGAGACTAGGTATCGGTACTCCAGTTTAGACTAGTGTGTACGTTTATTGGCCCAGTTGGAGGGCAATGGCCGATCCCACAGCTATTGGTGTTCGACACCAAGGATTGTATATGGGTGCTCATTGGAGTATGAGTTATACTGGACGAACTCACTGAGAACTCCTAGATGGTATTATACCTTTTGTTAGATAGCAATTCTCTAGTGACAATAGTACAGGTTAGTCCCTTGACCTGAGATTTTCATAGTGCCGCATGTGTGTTCCCACTATACTTTGATTACTACCCTATCATGACTCTACTGAGTCGTGCAAACAAGTTTTAGTTGGGTATTGTCCCGAAGCACATTAAGACAGTAAGCGGTCGAGGGGATTCGTCTCTCCCGATATAAGGAGTCGATATCATGCTCTGCAGGACATGACTATAACCAGAAGTCCATGGCCACTGCAGTGGAGATAAACTAATAAGAGTTATTAATTGTATCTCTATGGTTATGAATCCTCTGTTAGCATGACTTATCATGTTATTGGGGGTCTGACAGATTCTACCCCCAAGACCTAGTATGCGATACTCTTTGACCAAGAGACCGGATTGTATGGTATTCGTCGCTTATAGACTTTGTCAGGTCCGGATGAGTTTGCTCGTCGACCTGCCTTTATCTTTCTCATACCTGGGTAGTCGTTATGTGCAGCTAGTACTGCTGACAAGCTTGTGGGTTAACCTGTGAAGGGATTGAATCTGAAAGTATTTCAGATTAAATCGGATATGATCTTGTTTAACTTGCTACCAACATATTGACAGGTCTTTAGTGTCCCGCAACGAAGCCCTCTCAGGCGAAATTGTGAAGTGGCGTGCGTATGGGGATATGTGCATGAGTTCGATTAAATACATATATTGGATATATATGATTTAATCGGACGAATTTTATACTAGCTGGTTTATTTATAAGCCGGAATATTAAGTCAAGTGTTGACTTAATAACCGTATGTACGATATGATTTCTAGTATAGTGTATATGATACACACTCTCACGATCTCTTCACGATATATGGTACCGATGGATTATTGATGTATATGATACATGATATGTATATGTATATGATACATATACTCTCTCTCTCTCTCTCTCTGTGTGTGTGTGTGCAAATATTTCATTTGATATAATATATATATACACACACACTCGTGTGTGTGTGTGTGTGTTTTATGTCATTAGATGATAAGTTACACCAAGTGGAGTGTAGGTCCCAACTCACTTTAGGGTTGACACTATATAGGAGAGAGAGGGGATGATAAAGGGGTTAGCTATCTAATTATTCTCTCTACAATTTTATTTGTTTTGAGAAAAGAAAAGAAAGAGAGGGGGTCTTCGTCTTCTTCATCTTCTTCCTCCTCTCTACAAAAATAGTAGAGTAAAGAACGAAAGAGAAATTAGAAAAGTGAAGTTTTTATTAACCACATCTACTTCCACTACACCTAGCAAGTCCCTAGAGAGAGTTTCTTCATTTGTTGATGGGGATGGAGCTATGGATGGTTTCCTTTCACCGCAGATCATATATGGTGAAGCAGTCGACATCAATGTTCATCCGGAAGCTCACGGGTCTAGCTAGGGTCTTCTGATATGAGATCGGACATGCTACAAAGGTTGTAGCCCCTAACATGCTCTCTTGAGTTTTCTAGTTTGTGTTAATTGCAAAGTATCTGATAATTCTTAGAATGGATTGGTTCTATGTTTTGAAATTTTTGTTTTTTCTAATTCCGCCGTGGTCCGTGAATGTTATGACCGTAGAACCGATCCCTAACATCAACATATCATAAGTCTCTAGTCAAATTCAGCCCGTCATTTCTTGTTGCTTTAGATCCTGTCACGCCCTGCTTCTCAGTATACGGCCAGAGGACGCGGCGAGGCCGCTACGTATTTACTGTGAAGTAAATACGCTAAGTGTATCTAAGCAATATAAAAGTAAAGCACAAGAGACAAGATATAATAAAAACAACAACTTTATTTATTCACATTCTTTCTGTACAATGCATGGAAAGTAAATACAACTGAAATAAAAAGCAATGCCTAAATAATGGCATAACAAAATGAAAAGTACTGAAATAGAAAAGTGTACAATGAACTAGAGCTCGGGGTCTTCACTGAATTGGTCCAAGTCTTCAGCAGTGGGCTCGATCTCTGATGTGTCCAGATCACCTGATTGTTTTGATGTTATCGGTAACCGCTGCACATGGGCGGCATGATTTGTGTCTTTTTCAAACACGATTACCGTATTGATAACACCGTTGTTAAGTTGTTTACCTTAGATAGGCAAGCACCCACTTCTCCAGCTTCCTGAGGCTCAAGAGATCGGTCCCGCTTAAACCTATATTTACTAGAGTCCTTAGGGTAAATTATAGAACTTGAGGGGGTTTTATGTAAAAATACTTTATATAGTTTTCAAAATACACCCAAAGTATTTATTATCGTCTTTAGAGTTGTGATAAATGTAGATTTTATATTGTGATATTTTTAGTGAAAATATCCTATTTTCATAATAAGTGGTATTTATTTGTAATATTGGTTTTGTATGGAATTCATGGTATTTTAGTGTAAAATTGATTCTTATGATTTTTAGAAAAAGATGGAATATTTATATCATAACAAAATAGGTATTTTAATGATAAATATATATATTGTCACGCCCCGCTTCCCAGTATACGGGCAGAGGACGCGACGAGGCCGCTACGTATTTACTGTGAAGTAAATATGCTAAGCGTATCTAAGAAATATAAAAGTAAATGCACAAGAGACAAGATATGATAAACAACAACTTTATTTATTCACATTCTTTCTGTACAATGCATGGAAAGTAAATAAAACTGAAATAAAAAGCAATGCCTAAACAATGGCATAAGTGAAAAGAAGAGTACTGAAATGGAAAATGTACAATGAAGTAGAGCTCGGGGTCTTCACTGAATTGGTCCAAGTCTTCAGCATTGGGCTCGATCTCAGGAATGTCCAGATCACCTGACGACATTCAAAGAAGAAAGAAAGAGAATGTCGTCAGCGAACAAATCGCTCGGTAAGTCCCAAAGATAAGGGAGAAGTAGAATAGACAGAATAAGAAGGTAGTTTTTAATGTTGTATTATATTGTTATAATGTTGTGT
Source organism: Agapanthus africanus (assembly GCA_030015575.1). NCBI lineage: Eukaryota > Viridiplantae > Streptophyta > Magnoliopsida > Asparagales > Amaryllidaceae > Agapanthus > Agapanthus africanus. The sequence goes on along the minus strand of CM057346.1, from coordinate 454,673,034 downwards.
TAACGCTGTTGTTTGTATCTTGGTACAGAAGATGCCAGTGTATACGAGAGGAGTCCCACTTACACTGGAGACTTTGGTAACCCGTAGTACAAGACTCCGTCGATAATACCACGGAACAACGGCATGAATGTAATTACGTCTTAAGTAACCACCTCATGCCACCTTTAACATATTCCGTACCAGTTTACCCCTTAAACCCCAAGATGTCTTGTTGTATAGTTGTATTGTATTATCTTGTATTGTAAACTGTATAAATTGTATAATTGGATGACTGACTGAAACCATGATATCAGTAAACAGATGTAACCGTAGAATCATGTAAATGGAATAACTGGAGAACCATGTAAATAAAATGTATATCCATGGTTCGGTTCAGTCAAGTTGTATAAATTGATAATTGGATTCATGGATTCATGTTAAATTGTAATATTGAAGATTGCAGATTGTAGATTGTACTTGAATCATATTCAAGTCAGATTATAATGAGACTCAAACTGAGTCAGACAATTAGAAAAGTAAATTGAAGTCCTGATTGTTTTGATCTTATCGGTAACCGCTGCACATGGACGGCAGGATTTTTGTCTTTTTCAAAGACGATTACCGTATTGATAACACCATTATTAAGTTTTCGGCCTTAAGTAGGCAAGCACCCACTTCTTCGGCTACCTGAGGCTTAAGAGATTGGTCCCGCTTAAACCTATGTTTACTAGGGTCCTTAGGGTAATTTATAGAATTTGAAGGGGTTTCATGTAAAAATACTTTTATATACTTTTCAAAATACATCCCAAGTATTTATTATTCGTCTTTAGAATTGTAATGAATGTAGATTTTATATTGTAATATTTCTAGTGAGAATATCCTAATTTCATACATAAAAGGTATTTATTTGTAATATTGATTTGTATGGAATTCATGGTATTTTAGTGTAAAATGATTCTTGTGACATTTTTAGAAAAAATTGAATATTTGTAATAATTCAAAATAGATATTTTTATGTTAAATATACATATATTTATATGAAAATAATTTTAGTATATATATAATATTCTAGAAATCTCGTTTTCTTAAGATGTCGTATTTTAAATCTTTCGAGACCGAATGCTCCTTGCGGAGGTCTGCATCTGGCACTACTAAGCCCGAGGATGCGCGATAATCCGCACCATCCCGAACGGGTTCCCCAATTGGGTTGTAGCGGCGCTTTGCAAAAATTTGTATAAATACTAATCATTAAGGGAAAACGGTTTTATTAATTATGGTATTTATTTGTAAAGATGTCGATTTCCCGTATTCTATATTCTAGGGTCTTCTAAATCAACTAGACTACTCCTAACTGGTTCAAAGCGACAAGTTGTGAGATACGTCAAATCGTCTCTTCCCCGCCAATTGTGGCTAGGTAAGTACAAGTGAAGAAAAGAGGGATCCGCTCACGAATCACCGTAAGACGGGCCTTTTAAAGTTACCTTTCTCACTTGTCTAGCCTAAGCACCACAAAGTCAGGTTTAGATAAACGAATGAATGCACACAACCTTCCTCTGTCCTAATGAGTGCGACAGTCCTTAATTGGCTGAGTCTAGATATTTTTTTATTACCTCAAAGGTTATTTATTTGTAAAGATGTATCAATACTAAATCTTTAAAAAATGGTTTTATTAAGTAAAGGGTAATTAAATGAAAATGTTTGTTTTCCCGTATTCTAAGTTCTCGAGGGTATCGTGTTATGTTGCATATGAGTGTGTGAGGAGGTAGGTCATTACCTCGTTGTCTACTTAAAGGTATAGCAAGTTTAATGAAGTTAAATGTATAATTGAAACAATGTGGTATTTAAATGAAAAATACGATAAAGTGAAATAGCAATCATTTTATGAAATGAAACTTGATCAATTTGGTTGATTATTGTTTAATAGTCAACATGAGGGAGTTTAAGTATAATTGTATTAACGAGAAGTGAAGTTTTATAAGAAAACCGAATCGGAAATCGGATTTGTTCCGATTCCGTCGGGTTTGTAAATCCGTATTTTAGAAAAGAAAAGAGAGGTAGAATTTGGGGACTTACGGGTTTAGGAAAACAAGAAGAGAGAAATTGATCGAAAGGAGTCGCCGGTGCGTCGCTTCGTCGCCGGGAGCTTCTAGAACGATCGCCAGAAGTTCGCCGTAGCTTCGCCTCGTGTTTGATTTCAAAGTACACAAGGTTTCTTGGAAATTTAAGAGAGTTGGCTCAGAGTTTAGGGTGAGGGGGTAGTGTGTAGGGTTGGTATTTATAGGGTTAGGCTAGGGTTAGGATAGATGAAGGGTTTTAAAAAAAATGAAAAAATGTATGAAAATTCATTAAAAATGGAGTAAAAGAGGTATTAAAGGGTCTCTGGAAACGATTTCAATAATTGAAGCATGCAGGGGGTCAAGAAGTCCAAAAGCCCCAACTTTGTAGTTGGAGACCCGGCCGTCCGGCCGAGTCCGGCCGCGGCGCAGGCCAGAGTCCGCCGGTCCGCCGGCCGACTCGGCCGAGTCGGGCCGAGTCAGGGCCTGGGGAGGTGGGGGTCTCCTGGTTAAGCCTCTGGTACTTTCAGTTTTGTGGGTGTAGTGGGAAAATCTGGAGTTATCACGTGTTGACTATTGGGCTTCTATAAAATTTAAAACAAAATAAATATTAAAAATAATGTGGGGCATGTGATTTGAACTCTGGTGGCTTGGTTCAGCAATGCTAGGTATTACCAATGAGCTACAAGCTCCTTCTTGTAATTAAATTGCTAATTATTTACTTAAGTCTTGTGTTCAGGCAATAAATACCCCTTTCTGGATTTTGAAAAAAAAATTGTACAAAAGGTGTATAGGGAATTTGGGGTTGTTACATTCTATCCTCCTTATAAAAATTTCGTCCTCGAAATTTGTAAAAGGAAAATGTAACAGATTCAAGGAAAGTTTGGTGACTAAAGTACTAACGGTGTATGAAAAATAACAAGGTGGTGCAAGTGTTTAAAAATGTGAAAGAGTCTTACTAGTGTTACCTTGGTCAACTGTCTTGGCTTCTACGGCTGCTAAGGTGTAAGCATGTCGTCGTGGCACGTTCCTCCTAGCTGGAGGCATATTCCCCTATACTCGAGGCATATTTCTCTGTGCCTGATGGAATTAGCGATTTGGCTGAGCAGGAAATCTACGTGGAGGTGGTGCTGGGAGTGCAGGACGAGTTGCAGGAGCCTGGATAGCTGGCTGCTGCGGGTAGTTGACGGGTGTGTGAGCTGGGTTGCGTCTATAGGGACAGTTTCCAATTCCGTGATTGGACGCGCCATAAACCAAGCATAGGCCTTCTGCGCGCCTACAGTCCTTCCACAAGTGTCATTCCCTCTTGCAATAAATGCAAAAATCGGGTCTTGACTGATCCTTGACTTCTTCCAGTCTTCTGAGTTCAACAGCTGGCCTTGAAGAGGCCCTTCCTGCCATTTGAGTGGCAGAGCGTTTCACTCCTGTAGACTGAGGTCTGCCCCTTGCCTTTATCACTGCCTCATAACTGCGGACAGCTTCCATAGCATCTTCATGAGTCGGAAATTTTCCTGTGGCTAGTGCAGCCTAGATTTCCGTGTCCAAACCTTATTGAAATCGACGGGCTCTGATCTCATCCGTCGGTATCAGGTGTGCCGCAAATCTGTTACGGTCTTGTGTTAGCTGTGTAGTATGCGATATTAAAATTTTTAAATATTGTGACATAACTTACCGACTGAGCATGGTGAACTCAGCGTCATACTCATCTACTGACTTGACCCACATAGAACCTTGTTGTAGATGAATGAACTGCAAACCTGGCAGTCATAGGGAAGTACTTCCCGTCAAACCTATCGCGAAAAGTCTTCCATTCAATGGGCTGTTCAAGACGGCTTTCTTCCACCTTCCACCAGTTTCGTGCATTGTCTGTGAGCTGTAATTTTTCCACACGAACCCAAGCTATATCTGGCACTTGTGCTGCTGCCAGATCATCCTCGATACTCTAAGCCCATTCCTCAGCTTCCAGTGGGCTCCCCTTTCGTGAGAACTGTTTGGGATGTAAAGCTCTGAATTACTTCACCCCAGGTGCTTCAGCGTCGGGACAGTTCAAGAGCTGCTGCTGTCCCTCTAGAAGGCCGCGGATTCCTCATGCAGAACCGTTTGCTCGTTGAGTAGAGCAGGAACGGCTGGTGTGATTGGTAGTGGTGGTGGAGTGTTGTTGAAGTTGGTGCTGGTGTTGTTTGGGGAATCCATAACCTTGAATGAAAATTTTAGGTTAGGACAGATTCAAAGTATATGATTCAAGGAATATGAAATTGATAAGATTCAAGAAACATGGATTGTAAAGAATGTTTTAGTTGCTGGTTCTTGTGTTATATTGCTTAGGTTTGTTCACGCAGAACAAAACTGCATGATAGAGTTTCATACAGCTCTGACTTGCATGGGTCACCAACAAAACCTGTCACGCTCCGCTTCCCGGTATACGGGCAGAGGACGGGACTGGGCCGCTACGTATTTACTGTGAAGTAAATACTCTAAGCATATCTAAGAAATATAAAAGTAAATGCACAAGAGACAAGATATGATAAACAACAACTTTATTTATTCACATTCTTTCTGTACAATGCATGGAAAGTAAATAAAACTGAAATAAAAAGCAATGCCTAAACAATGGCATAACAGAAAAGAAGAGTACTGAAATGGAAAATGTACAATGAACTAGAGCTCGGGGTCTTCACTGAATTGGTCCAAGTCTTCAGCAGTGGGCTCGATCTCAGGAATGTCCAGATCACCTGACGACATTCAAAGAAGAAAGAAAGAGAATGTCGTCAGCGAAAAAATCGCTCGGTAAGTCCCAAAGATAAGGGAGAAGTAGAATAGACAGAATAAGAAGGTAGTTTTTAATGTTGTATTATATTGTTATAATGTTTTGTTAACGCTGTTGTTTGTAGCTTGGTACAGAAGATGCCAGTGTATACGAGAGGAGTCCCACTTACACAGGATACTTTGGTAACCCGTTGTACAAGGCTCCGTCGATAATATCACGGAACAACGGCATGGATGTAATTGCGTCTTAAGTGACCACCTCATGCCACCTTTAACATATTCCGTACCAGTCTACCCCTTAAACCCCGAGATGTCTTGTTGTATAGTTGTATTGTATTATCTTGTATTGTAAACTGTATAGATTGTATAATTGGATGACTGACTGAAACCATGATATCAGTAAACGGATGTAATCATAGAATCATGTAAATGGAATAACTAGAGAACCATGTAAATGGAATGTATATCCATGGTTCGGTTCGGTCAAGTTGTATAAATTGATAATTGGATTCATGGATTCATGTTAAATTGTAATATTGAAGATTGCAGAGTGTAGATTGTACTTGAATCATATTCAAGTCAGATTATAATGAGACTCAAACTGAGTCAGACAATTAGAAAAGTAAATTGAAGTCCTGATTGTTTTGATCTTATCGGTAACCGCTGCACATGGACGGCAGGATTTTTGTCTTTTTCAAAGACGATTACCGTATTGATAACACCATTATTAAGTTTTCGGCCTTAAGTAGGCAAGCACCCACTTCTCCGGCTCTCTGAGGCTCAAGAGATTGGTCCCGCTTAAACCTATGTTTACTAGGATCCTTAGGGTAATCTATAGAACTTGAAGGGGTTTCATATAAAATTACTTTTATATACTTTTTACATCCCAAGTATTTATTATTCGTCTTTAGAGTTGTAATGAATGTAGATTTTATATTGTGATATTTCTAGTGAAAATATCCTAATTTCATAAATAAAGGTATTTATTTGTAATATTGATTTGTATGGAATTCATGGTATTTTAGTGTAAAATGATTCTTGTGACATTTTTAGAAAAAGTGGAATATTTGTAATAATTCAAAATAGATATTTTTATGTTACATATGCATATATTTATATGAAAATAATTTTAGTATATATATAATATTCTAGAAATCTCGTTTTCTTAAGATGTCGTATTTTAAATCTTTCGAGACCGAATGCTCCTTGCGGAGGTCTGCATCTCGCACTACTAAGCCCGAGGATGCGTGATAACCCGCACCATCCCGAACGGGTTCCCCAATTGGGTTGTAGCGGCGCTTTGCAAAGATTTGTATAAATACTAATCATTAAAGAAAAATGATTTTATTAATTATGATATTTATTTGTAAAGATGTCGATTTCCCGTATTCTATGTTCTAAGGTCTCCTAAATCAACTAGACTGCTCCTAACTGGTCCAAAGCGACAAGTTGTGAGATATCTCAAATCGCCTCTTCACCGCCAATTGTGGTCAGGTAAGTACAAGTGAAGAAAGGAGGGATCCGCTCACGAATCACCGTGAGACGAGCCTTTTAAAGTTACCTTTCTCACTTGTCTAGCCTAGGCACCACAAAGTCATGTTTAGATAAATGACTGAATGCCCACAACCTTCCTCTGTCCTAATGAGTGCGACAATCCTTAATTGGCTGAGTCTAGATATTTTTTATTAGCTCAAAGGTTATTTATTTATAAAGATGTATCAATACTAAATCTTTTAGAAATGGTTGTATTAAGTAAAGGGTAATTAAAAGAAAATGTTTGCTTTCCCGTATTCTACGTTCTCAAGGGTATCGTGTTATATTGCATATGAGTGTGTGAGGAGGTAGGTCATTACCTCGTGGTCTACTTAAAGATATAACAAGTTTAATGAAGTTAAATGTATAATTGAAACAATGTGGTATTTAAATGAAAAATATGATAAAGTTAAATAGCCATCATTTTATGAAATGAAACTTAATCAATTTGGTTGATTAGTGTTTAATAGTCAACATGAGGGAGTTTAAGCATAATTGTATTAACGAGAAGTAGTTTTATAAGAAAACCGAATCGGAAATCGGATTTGTTCCGATTCCGTCGGGTTTGTAAATCCGTATTTTAGAAAAGAAAAGAGAGGTATAATTTAGGGACTTACGAGTTTAGGAAAACAAGAAGAGAGAGATTGATCGGAAGGAGTCGCCGGTGCGTCGCTTCGTCGTCGGGAGCTTCTAGAACGATCGCCGGAAGTTCGCCGGGAATTTCGCCGTAGCTTCGCCTCGTGCTCGATTTCAAAGTACACAAGGTTTCTTGGAAATTTTAGAGAGTTGGCTCAGAGTTTAGGGTGAGGGATAGTGTGTAGGGTTGGTATTTATAGGGTTAGGCTAGGGTTAGGGTAGATGAAGGGTTTTAAAAAAAATGTAAAAATGTATGAAAATTCATTATAAATGGAGTAAAAGAGGTATTAAAGGCTCTCTGGAAATGATCTCAATAATTGAAGCATGCAGGGGGGTCAAGAAGTCCAAAAGCCCCAACTTTGTAGTTGGAGACTCGGCTGTCCGGCCGAGTCCGACCGGCGTCGTCGTCCCGAGTCGGCCGGTACGCCGGCCGACTCTGCCGAGTCGGGCCAAGTCAGGGCCTGGGGGGGTGGGGGTCTCCTGGTTAAGCCTCTGGTACTTTCAGTTTTGTGGGTGTAGTGGGAAAATCTGGAGTTATCCCGTGTTGACTGTTGGGTTTCTATAAAATTTAAAACAAAATAAATATTAAAAATAATGTGGGGGCATGGGATTTGAACTCTGGTGGCTAGGTTCAGCAATGCAAGGTATTACCAATGAGCTACAAGCTTCTTCTTGTAATTAAATTTCTAATTAATTACTTAAGTCTTGTGCTCAGGCAATAAATACCCCTTTCTAGATTTTGAAAAAAAAAATGTACAAAAGGTGTATAGGAAATTTGGGGTTGTTACATTCTACCCTCCATATAAAAATTTCGTCCTCGAAATTTGTAAAAGGAAAGTGTAACAGATTCAAGGAAAGTTTGGTGACTAAAGTACTAACAGTGTATGAAAAATAAAAGGTGGTGCAAGTGTTTAAAAATGTGAAAGAGTCTTACTAGTGTTACCTTGGTCAACTGTCTTGGCTTCTACGGCTGCTAAGGTGTAAGCATGTCGCCGTGGCACGTTCCTCCTAGCTGGAGTCATATTCCCCTGTACTCGAGGCATGTTTCTCAGTGCCTGATGGAATTAGCGATTTGGCTGAGCAGGAAATCTACGTGGAGGTGGTGCTGGGAGTGCAGGACGTGTTGCAGGAGCCTGGATAGCTGGCTGCTGCGGGTAGTTGACGGGTGTGTGAGCTGGGTTGCGTCTATAGGGACAGTTTCCAATTCCGTTATTGGACGCGCCACAAACCAAGCATAGGCCTTTTGCGCGCCTACAGTCCTTCCGCAAGTGTCCTTCACTCTTGCAATAAAAGCAAAAATCGGGTCTTGGCTGATCCTTGGCTTCTTCCAGTCTTCTGAGTTCAACAGCTGGCCTTGAAGAGGCCCCTCCTGCCATTTGAGTGGCAGGGCATTTCACTCCTGCAGACTGAGGTCTGCCCCTTGCCTTTATCACTGCCTCATAACCGCGGACAGCTTCCAGAGCATCTTCATGAGTCAGAAATTTCCCTGTGGCTAGTGCGGCCTAGATTTCCGTGTCCAAACCTTGTTGAAATCGACGGGCTCTGATCTCATCCGTCGGTATCAGGTGTGCCGCAAATCTGTTACGGTCTTGTGTTAGCTGTGTAGTATGTGATATTAAAAATTTGAAATACTGTAACATATCTTACCGACTGAGCATGGTGAACTCAGTGTCATACTCATCTGCTGACTTGACCCACATAGAACCTTGTTGTAGATAAATGAACTGCTGTTCCATGGCAAACCTGGCAGTCATAGGGAAGTACTTCGCGTCAAACTTATCGCGAAAAGTCTTCCATTCAATGGGCTGTTCAAGACGGCTTTCTTCCGCCTTCCACCAGTTTCGTGCATTGTCCGTGAGCTGTAATTTTTCGACACGAACCCAAGCTATATCTGGCACTTGTGATGCTGCCAGATCATCCTTGATACTCTAAGCCCATTCCTCAGCTTCCAGTGGGCTCCCCTTTCCTGAGAACTGTTTGGGATGTAAATCTCTGAATTGCTTCACCCCAGGTGCTTCAGCGTCGGGACGGTTCAAGAGCTGCTGCTGTCCCTCTAGGAGGCTGCGGATTGCCTCAAGCAGAACCGTTTGCTCGTTGAGTGGAGCAGGAACGGCAGGTGTGATTGGTAGTGGAGGTGGAGTGTTGTTGAAGTTGGTGCTGGCGTTGTTTGGCGAATCCATAACCTTGAATGAAAAATTTAGGTTAGGACAGATTCAAAGTATATGATTCAAGGAATATGAAATTGATAAGATTCAAGGAACATGGATTATAAAGAATGTTTTAGTTGCTGGTTCTTGTGTTATATTGCTTAGGTTTGTTCACGTAGAACAAAACTGTATGATAGAGTTTCATACAACTCTGACCTGCATGGGCCACCAACAAAACCTGTCACGCCCCGCTTCCCGGTATACGGGCAGAAGATGGTACTTGGCCTCTACGTATTTACTGTGAAGTAAATACGCTAAGCATATCTAAGCAATATAAAAGTAAATGCACAAGAGACAAGATATGATAAACAACAACTTTATTTATTCACATTCTTTCTGTACAATGCATGGAAAGTAAATAAAACTGAAATAAAAAGCAATGCCTAAACAATGGCATAACAGAAAAGAAGAGTACTAAAATGGAAAATGTACAATGAACTAGAGCTCGGGGTCTTCACTGAATTGGTCCAAGTCTTCAGCAGTGGGCTCGATCTCAGAAATGTCCAGATCACCTGACGACATTCAAAGAAGAAAGAAAGAGAATGTCGTCAGCAAACAAATTGCTCGGTAAGTCCCAAAGATAAGGGAGAAGTAGAATAGACAGAATAAGAAGGTAGTTTTTAATGTTGTATTATATTGTTATAATGTTGTGTTAACGCTGTTGTTTGTAGCTTGGTACAGAAGATGCCAGTGTATACGAGAGGAGTCCCACTTACACCGGAGACTTTGGTAACCCGTAGTACAAGGCTCCGTCGATAATACCACGGAACAACGGCATGGATGTAATTGCGTCTTAAGTGACCACCTCGTGCCACCTTTATCATATTCCGTACCAGTCTACCCCTTAAACCCCGAGATGTCTTGTTGTATAGTTGTATTGTATTATCTTGTATTGTAAACTGTATAGAATGTATAATTGGATGACTGACCGAAACCATGATATCAGTAAACGGATGTAACCGTAGAATCATGTAAATAGAATAATTGGAGAACCATGTAAATGGAATGTATATCCATGGTTCGGTTCAGTCAAGTTGTATAAATTGATAATTGGATTCTTGGATTCATGTTAAATTGTAATATTGAAGATTGTACTTGAATCATATTCAAGTCAGATTATAATGAGACTCAAATTGAGTCAGACAATTAGAAAGGTAAAATTGAAGTCCTGATTGTTTTGATGTTATCGGTAACCGCTGCACATGGACGACAGGATTAGTGTATTTTTCAAAGTCGATTACCGTATTGATAACACCATTATTAAGTTGTCTATCTTAAGTAGGCAAGCACCCACTTCTTCGGCTCCCTGAGGCTCAAAAGATTGGTCCCACTTAAACCTATGTTTACTAGGATCCTTAGGGTAATTTATAAAACTTGAAGGGGTTTCATGTAAAAATACTTTTATATTCTTTTCAAAATATATCTCAAGTATTTATTATTCGTCTTTAGAGTTGTAATGAATGTAGATTTTATATTGTGATATTTCTAGTGAAAATATCCTAATTTCATAAATAAAGGTATTTATTTGTAATATTGATTTGTATGGAATTCATGGTATTTTAGTGTAAAATGATTCTTGTGACATTTTTAGAAAAAGTGGAATATTTGTAATAATTCAAAATAGATATTTTTATGTTACATATACATATATTTATATGAAAATAATTTTAGTATATATATAATATTCTAGAAATCTCGTTTTCTTAAGATGTCGTATTTTAAATCTTTCGAGACCGAATGCTCCTTGCGGTGGTCTGCATCTCACACTACTAAGCCCGAGGATGCGCGATAATCCGCACCATCCCGAACAGGTTCCCCAATTAGGTTGTAGCGGCGCTTTGCAAAGATTTGTATAAATACTAATCATTAAGGAAAAATGGTTTTATTAATTATGATATTTATTTGTAAAGATGTCGATTTCCCGCATTCTATGTTCTAAGGTCTCCTAAATCAACTAGACTGCTCCTAACTGGGCCAAAGCGACAAGTTGTGAAATAGCTCAAATCGCCTCTTCACCGCCAATTGTGGTCAGGTAAGTACAAGTGAAGAAAGGAGGGATCCGCTCACGAATCACCGTGAGACGAGCCTTTTAAAGTTACCTTTCTCACTTGTCTAGCCTACACACCACAAAGTTAGGTTTAGATAAATGACTGAATGCCCACAACCTTCCTCTGTCCTAATGAGTGCGACAGTCCTTAATTGGCTGAGTCTAGATATTTTTTATTAGCTCAAAGGTTATTTATTTGTAAAGATGTATCAATATTAAATCTTTTAGAAATGGTTTTATTAAGTAAAGGGTAATTAAATGAAAATGTTTGCTTTCTCGTATTCTATGTTCTCAAGGGTATCGTGTTATGTTGCATATGAGTGTGTGAGGAGGTAGGTCATTACCTCATGGTCTACTTAAAGGTATAGCAAGTTTAATGAAGTTAAATGTATAATTGAAATAATGTGGTATTTAAATGAAAAATACGATAAAGTGAAATAACCATCATTTTATGAAATCAAACTTGATCAATTTGGTTGATTAGTGGTTAATAGTCAACATGAGAGAGTTTAAGCATAATTGTATTAACGAGAAGTGAAGTTTTATTAGAAAACCGAATCGGAAATCGGATTTGTTCCGATTCCGTCGGGTTTGTAAATCCGTATTTTAGAAAAGAAAAGAGAGGTAGAATTTAGGGACTTACGAGTTTAGGAAAATAAGAAGAGAGAGATTGATCGGAAGGAGTCGCCGGTGCGTCGCTTCGTTGTCGGGAGCTCCTAGGACGATCGCCGGAAGTTCGCCTGGAATTTCGCCGTAGCTTCGCCTCGTGCTCGATTTCAAAGTACACAAGGTTTCTTGAAAATTTTAGAGAGTTGGCTCAGAGTTTAGGGTGTGGGGTAGTGTGTAGGGTTGGTATTTATTGGGTTAGGCTAGGGTTAGGGTTTTAAATAAAATGTAAAAATGTATGAAAATTCATTAAAATGGAGTAAAAGAGGTATTAAAGGCTCTCTGGAAACGATCTCAATAATTCAAGCATGCAGGGGGGTCAAGAAGTCCAAAAGCCCCAACTTTGTAGTTAGAGACTCGGCCGAGTCCGGCCGGCGGCGCCGTCCCCAGTCGGCCGGTTCGCTGGCTGACTCGGCCGAGTCGGGCCGAGTCAGGGCCTTGGGAGGTGGGGGTCTCCCGGTTAAGCCTCTGGTACTTTCAGTTTTGTGGGTGTAGTGGGAAAATCTGGAGTTATCACGTGTTGACTGTTGGGCTTCTATAAAATTTAAAACAAAATAAATATTAAAAATAATGTGGGGCATGGGATTTGAACTCTGGTGGCTTGGTTCAGCAATGCAATGTATTACCAATGAGCTACAAACTCCTTCTTGTAATTAATTTGCTAATTAATTACTTAAGTCTTGTGCTAAGGCAATAAATACACCTTTCTCGATTTTGAAAAAAAAAATTGTACATAAGGTGTATAGGAAATTTGGGGTTGTTACATATATATTTATACAAAAATAATTTTAATATATATTTTATATTCTAAAAATCTTATTTTCTTAAGATGTCGTATTTTAAATCTTTCGAGACCGAATGCCCCTTGCGGAGGTCTGAATCTCGCACTACTAAACTCGAGAATGTGCGATAATCCGCACCATCCCAAACGGGTTCCCCAAAATGGGTTGTAGCGGCGCTTTGCAAAGATTTGTATAAATACTAAATCCTTTAGAAAACGGTTTTATTAAGTAAATGGTATTTAAATGAAAATGTGTCGCTTTCTCAAAATCTATGTTCCCAAGGGTATGGTGCTATGTTGCATATGAGTGTGTGAGGAGGTATGTCATTACCTCGTGATCTACTTAAAGGTATAGCAAAGTTTTGATGGTTTAAATCTAGTAATGAAACTATGTGGTATTTAAATGAAAATACGGTAAAATGAAATAGTAATTACTTTTGATTTGAAACTTGATCAATATGGTTGATTAGTGTTTAATAGTCAATATGAATTGGTTTAAGCATGATTGTATTAAAGAAAAGTGAGGTTTTATATAAAGAAACCGAATTGGAAATCGATTTTGTTCCGATTCCGTCGGGTTTTGTAATTCCATATTTCTAGAAAAGAATAGAGAGATAGAATTTGGGGACTTACGGGTTTAGGACAACAAGGAGAGGGAGATGGATCGGGAGGAGTCGCCGGTGCGTCGTTTCGTCGCCGGTGCGTCGTTTCGTCGCCGGGAGCTCCTAGAATGATCGTCGGAAGTTCACCGAAAAATTCGCCGTAGCTTCGCTTCGTGCTCGTTTTCAAAGTACACAAGGTTTCTTGAGAGTTGGCTCATAGTTTTGGGGTGAGGGGGTAGAGTGTAGGGGTGGTATTTATAGGGTTAGGCTAGGGTTAGGGTAGATGAATGGTTTTAATTTTAAAAAATGTAAAAATATATAAAAATTCATTAAAAATGGAGTAAAAGAGGTATTAAAAGCTCTCTAGAAATGATCTGAATAAATGGAGTGTGCAGGGGGGTTAAAAAAACGAATAGGCAACTTTTTGGTGTTGATGACTCGGCCGACCGGCCGAGTCCGGCCGGCGGCGCCGGACCGAGTAGGCCGGTCCGCCGGCCGACTCGGCTGAGTCAGGCCGAGGCGGGAGCTGGGAAGGTGGGGGGTCGCCTGGTGAAGCCTCTGGAACATTTACTTTATTGGGTGTAGTGGGGTTTTTGGGATTTATCACGTGTTGACTGTTGGTATTCTAAAAATTTCAAAACAAAATAATATTAAAAATAATGTGGGTATGGGATTTGAACTCTGGTGGCTTGGTTCAGCAATGCAAGGTATTACCAATGATCTACAAGCTCTTTCTTGTAATTAAGGAGTGAATTAAATACTTAAAGTGATAACGGCAGAAGTAAATACTCCAAGTATACATTAATTTTAAAGCAAATTTTTGTACACCAAAAATGGAGTTGTTACATTCTTTTAACTTGTAATTGAAAAAAAAAATAATTACTTATATCTTGTGTTCAGGATAAAATACCCCTTTATGGACTTTGAAAAAAATATTTTGAAAAAATTTGTATAGGAAATTTAGGGTTGTTACATTCTACCCTCCTTATAAAAATTTCATCCTCGAAATTTGTAAAAGGAAAGTGTAACAAATTCAAGAAAGTTTTGTGACAGAACTATTGGTAGTGTATGAAAATATTTAGAAGAAAGAAATACTGCAAAAAGTTTTGGTCAAAGTGAGGGAGTTACCTGGGTTACCTTGGTTCACAGTCTCAGGTTTTATGGCTGCTAAGGTGGAGGATTAACGTCTCGGCACATTTTTCTGTGTAAGCTGGTACATCGATGCCTGACTAGGTAGAGGTGGTCCATGTGGAGGTAGTGCTGGGAGTGTAGGACGAGTTGCAGGAGCCTGGATAGCTGGCCGCTGCGGGTAGTTGGTGGGTGTGTGAGCTGAGTTGCATCTATAGGGACAATCTCCAATTCTATGATCGGATGCGCCACAAACTAGGCACATGCCTTTTCCGTGCCTACAGTCCTTCCACAAGTGTCTATCCCTATAGCAGTAGTAACAAAAACCTGGACTTGACCGGTTAATTGTTTCTTTCTGTCTCTTGGGTTCAGAAGGTTGTGTTGTGTAGGTTCCTCTTGCCATCTGGGTGGAAGAGCGTTTCCTGGCGGTTGCTTTGCTTCTGCTTCTGGTCGGTTCAATAATATAGCAGTCTGCTGCTGCAGTCCAACCAGGAGGCTTCGGATTTTCTCAAGCAGAACCGTTTGCTCGTTGAGTGGAGCAGGGACGGCAGGTGTGATTTGTAGTGGTGATGGAGTGTTGTTGAAGTTGGTGCTAGTGTTGTTTGGGGAATCCATAATCTTGAATGAAAAATTTAGGTTAGGACAGATTCAAAGTATATGATTCAAGGAATATGAAATTGATAAGATTCAAGGAACATAGATTGTAAAGAATGTTTTAGTTGCTGGTTCCTGTGTTATATTGCTTAGGTTGTTCACACAGAACAGAACTGCATAGTATGGTTCTATACAGCTCTGACCTGCATGGGCCACCAACAAAACCTGTCACGTCCCGCTTCCCAGTATACGGGCAGAGGACGTGACGAGGCCGCTACGTATTTACTGTGAAGTAAATACGCTAAGCATATCTAAGCAATATAAAAGTAAAGCACAAGAGACAAGATATAATAAAAACAACAACTTTATTTATTCACATTCTTTCTGTACAATGCATGGAAAGTAAATACAACAGAAATAAAAAGCAATGCCTAAACAATGGCATAACAAAATGAAAATTATTGAAATGGAAAAGTGTACAATGAACTAGAGCTCGGGGTCTTCACCGAATTGGTCCAAGTCTTCAGCAGTGGGCTCGATCTCTGACGTGTCCAGATCACCTGATTGTTTTGATGTTATCGGTAACCGCTGCACATGGGCGGGAGGATTTATGTCTTTTTCAAAGACGATTACCGTATTGATAACACCGTTGTTAAGTTGTCTACCTTAGATAGGCAAGCACCCACTTCTCCCGCTCCCTGAGGCTCAAGAGATTGGTCCCGCTTAAACCTATATTTACTAGGGTCCTTAGGGTAAATTATAGAACTTGAGGGGGTTTTATGTAAAAATACTTTGTATAGTTTTCAAAATACACCCCAATTATTTATTATTGTCTTTAGAGTTGTAATAAATATAGATTTTATATTGTGATATTTCTAGTGAAAATATCCTATTTTCATAATAAGTGGTATTTATTTGTAATATTGGTTTTGTATGGAATTCATGGTATTTTAGTGTAAAATTGATTCTTGTGATTTTTAGAAAAAGGTGAAATATTTATATCATAACAAAATAGGTATTTTAATGATAAATATACATATATTTATACAAAAATAATTTTAATATATATTTTATATTCTAAAAATCTCATTTTCTTAAGATGTCGTATTTTAAATCTTTCGAGACCGAATGCTCCTTGCGGAGGTTTGAATCTCGCACTACTAAGCCTGAGGATGTGCGATAATCCGTACCATCCCGAACGGGTTCCCCAAAATGGGTTATAGCGGCGCTTCGCAAAGATTTGTATAAATACTAAATCCTTTAGAAAACGGTTTTATTAAGTAAATGGTATTTAAATGAAAATGTGTCGCTTTCCCGTATTCTATGTTCCCAAGGGTATGGTGTTATGTTGCATATGAGTGTGTGAGGAGGTAGGTCATTACCCCGTGATCTACTTAAAGGTATAGCAAAGTTTTGATGGTTTAAATGTAGAAATGAAACTATGTGGTATTTAAATGAAAATACGGCAAAATGAAATGGCAATTACTTTTGATTTGAAACTTGATCAATATGGTTGATTAGTGTTTAATAGTCAACATGAATTGGTTTAAGTATGATTGTATTAAAGAAAAGTGAGGTTTTATATAAAGAAACCGAATCGGAAATCGGTTTTGTTCCGATTCTGTCGGGTTTTGTAATTCCGTATTTCTAGAAAAGAATAGAGAAATAGAATTTGGGGACATACGGGTTTAGGAAAACATGGAGAGGGAGATGGATCGGGAGGAGTCACCCGTGCGTTGTTTCGTCGCCGGGAGCTCCTAGAATGATCGTCGGAAGTTCACAGGAAAATTCTCCGTAGCTTCGCTTCGTGCTCATTTTCAAAGTACATAAGGTTTCTTGAGAATTCTTGAGAGTTGGCTCAGAGTTTTGGGGTGAGGGGGTAGATTGTAGAGGTGGTATTTACAGGGTTAGGCTAGGGTTAGGGTAGATGAAGGGTTTTAATTTAAAAAATGTAAAAATATATGAAAATTCATTAAAATGGAGTAAAAGAGGTATTAAAAGCTCTTTGGAAACGATCTGAATAACTGGAGTGTGCAGGAGGGTTAAGAAGATGAAGAGGCAACCTTTTGGTGTTGATGACTCGGCCGACCGACCGAGTTCGGCCGGCGGCGCCAGCCCGAGTCGGCCGAGTCGGGAGCTAGGAAGGTAGGGGTCGCCTGGTGAAGCCTCTGGAACATTAAGTTTATTGGGTGTAGTAGGGTTTTGGGGATTTATCACGTGTTGACTGTTGGTATTCTAAAAATTTCAAAACAAAATAATATTAAAAATAATGTGGGGTATGGGATTTGAACTCTGATGGCTTGGTTCAGCAATGCAAGGTATTACCAATGAGCTACAAGCTCCTTCTTGTAATTAAGGAGTGAATTAAATACTTAAAATGATAACAGCAGAAGTAAATACTCCAAGTATACATTAATTTTAAAGCAATTTTTTGTACACCAAAAATGGAGTTGTTACATTCTTTTAACTTGTAATTAAAAAGCAAAATAATTACTTATATCTTATGCTCAGGCTAAAATACCCCTTTATGTATTTTGAAAAAATAATTTGAAAAAAATTTGTATAGGAAATTTAGGGTTGTTACAGACCCACCCACATAACCCTTGACACAGTCAACATGGTTACACGACTGTCCTAACCAATCGCATCGCATGCTACAAACAAGCACCACTTAGCTACCATACACTACATTTTGACACAATCAACATACGCAGCATGAATACAAAGTACTACCCGTAGGCAATGATAGAGGGCTACGGCTGGTTTTTGCGAAAAACCTTTAACGTAATTGTTCCCTCTTAAAAAATACATAGCAGTGCCTCATATGCAAAGCATGTGAGCGGCGCCCCTGTGCAAAGCACATGAGTGGCGCCCATGTGCAAAGCACGTGAACGTTAAGACCATATAATATGGCAGCGTCTCACGTGCAAGGCACGTGAATGCTAAGGCCATATAATATGGCAGCGCCTGCGTGCAAGGCACGTGAGCGCTATAGGCCATATAATATGGCAGTGTCTCACGTGCAAGGCATGTAAGCGCTATTAGCCATATATTATGGCAGTGTTTCACGTACAAAGCACGTGAATGCTAAGGCCATATAATATGGCAGCGCCCGCGTGCAAGGCACGTGAGCGCTATAGGCCATATAATATGACAACGTCTCACGTGCAAGGCACGTGAGCGCTGTAAGCCATATATATGGAAGCGCCTCACGTGCAATGCACGTGAGCGTCACTTTAGATAGAATTAAATTCTATATGGGAAAATATTTCCCTAATCTTTCTAAAACGATAAAGATTTGCTCCGTTAAACAGATAACCCTTAGATTAAAAATCCAATGGTGATTAAAAATCACCGTTCGAATAAAAGATAGAATTAAATTCTATACATGGAAAATATTTTCTTCAATCTTATTAAAAACAAGAAAAATATACTCTGTTAAACAGAAAGCCTTGGATCTAAGATCCAACTGTGATTAAAAATCACCACTTTACTATAAAATCAAGTCAAGATCTCTTAAATGAGAGATCCTCTCAACTAATCAACGTTTTTCATACCCTATATAAAGGACCCATGAGATTAAATCTAAGTGACACAATCAACTCCATAAGGTGATAGAAGCTACAACCGAGAATTCAATTCTCTTTGAAGAACATTTTCTTCCTCCTCTCAAATCCTAGGTAAAAACAGAAATAAAAACATCTTCTTTACCTATTATATGCATAAAAAGGTTTAACCTTTCGTAAGAACTTAGTTTTTTCTCTAGATCTAGTATCCATAAGACAGGTTCCTCATGAAAAAGAGAATTTAATTCTCATAAGGGGTCTTAATCTTAATTTTAGATTCAAAGGAGAGCTATTAGTGTTCTGTCCACCATCATCACAAAAGAAAAAGAGAAGAAAAGATGGAGTTTATACTCCAGAAACTTAGTTCCTTCAAAATATGCCGAAGAACTGAGATTTCATATGAAAAGATAGGGTTTTATCCATTAGAACTTAGTTCCCATATAAAAGAACTTAGTTTCCATATAAAAAAAGAACTTAGTTCTCGCATAAACGAGATTTGTAAGAAAAAGAGTAGAGATTTTGATTATCTTTGTGAAAAGTTTAACTCTATTTTAATACCAGAGAGTAATCTCTGCATGCATATGGCAGCGCCCATGTGATATCCACATGAGCGCCAAAGCCTTAGCACCCACATGATATCCACATGAGCGCCAATGCATGATTCGAATATTATATCCATAGTCTAAACGACTAAATGCTTAACACTAATATGGCAACGTCCAAGCCTGAGCGCCAGAGCCTGCGCGCCTCACGTGATGCTCACACGAGCGCCAGAGCCTTAACGCCTCACGTGATACTCACGTGAACGCCAGAGCGTGATTAGGATATCATATCCATAGTCCAAAATGACTAAGTGCTTAGCACTGCTCGGTAATATAAAAGCCCAAGACTGAGCCTGGCTAAGTCTATGAAGTTTTAAACTTCCTTGAGCCTATATTGCTCATTGTGACTGAGCCCATATGCTCGTTATATTTAAGTCGATCTTAATCTAAAACAAGGTTAACAGTCCTTAAATAAAATAAAATATCTCCTGAACCGATGGAAGATATTACCTAAGTTCATATAAAATACGGTTTTAGACAAATCCGCGCTTTACGGACGACGACATAAACTAGTCTCCATATACAATCCACAGGCAACCCCAAAATAAACAATATAATACGGCACGAAGTGATCTTCCTGGAGCAGGTGAAAGTTATTATCGCAATGCGATAGCATAATTAACTGCAGGGGCTTATACCTGCAGGGAAGAACGTCCCCACAATCAAAAAACCCTGAAAGAGGTGGTAAGTCACGCTATATCAGTCACATCTATCCAAATCTCTGATATATTGTGTCATAAATCAACCTGGCATCTTCGAAGAGGTGGATGGATATTGTTCACACCAGAATATTGCATTTAATACCACCCATTCTTCTGCTCGTTTATTTATAGGTAGGTGCTTTTGATCCGTAATTGCTAAATAATTACAGGTTACATGTTCCCAGTCCAAAATAATGCAAATCACACAAAATCTCCACAGTTATGCCAAAATCCAGAACATCTGTCAAAAACAGCTAAAATCCGGGTTCCGGTCATCCGCATCCGTCCAGTGTCGCTTACCAGTTCAAGAGACAAGATAAATAACAGTGGTCAATCGTGTCTTGGTCAAACACAGAGCACGAGAGGGGCAGCACAAAGATCAAGAGGTGCACGGAACTCGAGAGAGATAAAGTTCAAAAGGATTAAAAGTGTAGCCATTTTGGACTGTTGAAAATCTGAAAATATTTTGGAACCAATTTGCAATTTTGGACCTGTCAAATAGAAGATCAAAGCAACATGAGGAAGCACAAAAAATATAAGGCCGTAATTCCACAAAACGGCAGCGGAACCGCGGCCAAACATGGGTTTTGGCGGCGGTTCCGCGGTCGACACATAGCATCTTCTGACCGTATTTCAGGGACAGTTTTGTAATTGTATAATGGCTCAAAATATGAGCCCAGGGTTTCAGTTCTCTGTCTATAAATACTTCAGTTTTGAGCCATTGTAAGAATGCCTTTTCTTTACTAGATTTAGTGTAGTTTAGTTTGTATCTTCTTCTTCTTCATCTTCTATCCTCCATTGAAATTGTAGTGAGAGCTTTTAACTGGAAGATCAATGAAGATGAGGGTTTTTATTATGTTGTATCTTTAAATTTCTTGTATTGTAATTTTAATTCCTAATATAACTTTGTTTATGTTGTTAAGTAGTTGTTGTTATTTGTTATTCTTTCTTTTCTTCTTATCCATATTTTCAAACCATGATACTTTATGGAGTCCCTTACATAGGTGATGGCCCAAATAGTTACCTTGCTACCATTTGTAAAACCGTATTTTTCTTTCTTTCTTTCTTTTCTTCCTTCTTGTTTTATTTTTCATTTAAATGTGTGAATAATTTCCACACTTGTTAGGGCTAATGAAGGTTAGTACGAGAGACGGAAAACTCCCTTGTGCTTCTCTTCGCCAAACATCTTAAGATGAACTTATACCAAACTAACACAAACCCCTCATTTAGGAGCACTATACATGACATATAGCTGCGACCTAAGTCAAGAATTCCTTTAGGCGCACTACAACGTGACATGTAGTTGTGACTTAATTGGATACATGGTTGCGTGTGTTTGGCCTAGGGTTTGAAATAAGTGCATGCATCGGACGGACAAGGAGCACTAGGAATGGATTTAGCGCTGGAATGCTTGCTTAAACTCGCAAATCTCATTCCTATGTCCTCCTAATCCCCGCTACTTCCGATTATTCCAACATCATTTTAAGAATGGCAAAAGACAAGTACAAGACTAATCGTAACTCTACTAACCAACCATAATCCTAACAAGTTTACTTGAACATAAAATACGAACACTTAGGATAGATTTGAACATACACATATACATTTTTCATTAACCCGTCTAAAGCAGGAACGGACATACAACCATCTTCCTGCGGACGACCCGTGCTCAACCGGCTAGCTGCAAAGCGACACCGTCTTGATTGCGGTAAGCAAAACAAATAGAATGAAGCGGAACGCATATCATAATATAAACAGTGCGGCTCCACCTGGTTAATCAAATGGTGCCGTTGCCGGGGAGACGGTAACGTATCTCTTTCTTGTTATTCGGGTTAATTTTTGTGTATATAAAAAAAATAATAATAAATATAATAAAATCCATTTTGTTATTTTTTGATATTTTTTATGCAAATGTGCAGGCAGATCTGGAGCAAGTACAGTGATCAAATCAAGAAACAGAGGCTTTAATACAGAAGAACATAAAAAGAGGAGTGTGCAGAACAGGTTTAGAGTTCCAAATCGTCAAACCCACCACAGAACCGCGGACATTAGGTGCTAAAGGCTGCGAAACCGCGGCCGAACTTTGTAATCGTGCCGCCAAAATTTTTTAGGCTTCTTCTCTGCTATAAAATTCTCCTCTGAACTCCACTAAATTGTATTTTCTGCAGGTTTCTTTGCACAGATTGCACCATCGACAAATATTTTTTTTTGTTGTTTTAGATTTTTTTTGTTTAACGCTTTGCATATACTAATACGGACATTAAGGGACTATAATACCAATTAAGATTGGGTGGGAATTTCATCACCCGTCCTAAGACCCCACAAATCACAAAAGGCATACGCATTACTTTGAGTTAATAAAAACTATCTAGACTAAACTTTTAAGGACTTGTCGTGCTCATTTAGGACAAGTGAAGGTTGCAGGCAATCAGTCGTTTATCTAAACTTGAGTTAGTGGTGCCTAGGCTAGACAAGTGAGGAGGTAATTTTAAAAGACTCGTCTCACGGTGATTCATGAGCGGAACCTTCCTTATCTCACTTGTGCTTACCTGGCCATAATTGGCAGTGAAGAGGTGATTCGAGAGTTATCTTGTAACATGTCGCTTGGAAGTCTGGGAACAGTCTAGTTGGACTTTAAAGACTCTAGCTCTAGATATTGTTTGTGCATATTGTGATTGTGATTGTGTAAAATTTTGTCCCTTAATTCCGTATTTTCTCAAAAACCAAATCAAACAATTTAAAAAACCAAAAAAAAATTATAAAAATTCACCCATCTTCCATCCTCCCTACCTTTCACTCTTTTCGTAACATGGATACCCCAAAATGACCAACTCTTGCTGAACTTTGGTACCTACAACCAGATATTTCTTCTTACGGTTTTTGCTTTGGTCGAATTTCGAACGATTCATCCATACCGAAAATTTCTTTGAGAGATCGAATAGACGCGTCTAGGACCAACAATTGGACACCGTAATCCACTTCGTATCAACCGTTTCAACCCCTCCTAACTTCTTACGTTGATACCCATTCTGAGAGTCATATTGCAACTCCAAAACCCATGTCCATTTCTGACAGAATTGAACAATCCCATAGCCGATCTTTTACTCCTTTCACCTCTCTAAATTCATTAGGACAACAATTCCAATCACCTTCTTATCATAATGTTGATCCTAATTCTGTCCATTTTTCACATCCATTCTATTCCTATCAATCCTACCCGACTCTTACACCATCCCTAGATATTGCTTCTGAACAACCATTTGGGAGTTTCACGTATCCATACGAATTTGAATCTTTTATTGAAACCCCTTCACAACCCATGTCTAATCTTGAGCAATCATTAGAAGAATATTGGGTAGTATCGTGCTAACAGATAATGGATTTGAATGCATCTATGGCCGTCCTCATACAACCTAACGAACCGGCAGCTAGTTTCCAACTAGCTCCGAATTTTCCAATGCATGATGGGGCGATAGGAAAATTTAAGAATTTGAATAGTGAGAGTGAGCAGTACACCCTTCCAAATAAAATCTACCCATTCAAATTGAATTCCACAACTCCAGTTTTGAAAGTCTATCGAGTTCCCCAAATAATTCACCAATTGAAGATAGAATATTTAATGAGTTGTGCGACTTTGTAGTGTTTGATTTACCTGATTGTGAAGGGACCCTGTCAAGTGAAACCACACCCAATCCTTTTGATCTCTACACCTCCACTCTAGAACTATAATTGATTGAATCTATGCTTTTGATGAGATGTCTGAGACGTTTAACTTTCACTTGATTGAGGATATCGATGCTGGGAATATTTTGAATGATGAACCCACAATTTTGGATGAGTTTTTCTCACCAATTCATCATGTCCTTTCACTTCCGTGTGGGTATCATCCCGAACCATTAACTGTTTTTCCTGAACCCCATATATGTCTGGAAATTGATGATGAATGCATGGATGAGCTGAATTTTGTGGAGAATTTTGATGAGTCATTAAGGATGAAACAATTTTACCAGATGAGACGGATTTTCCAGTTCATCCGGTCCTTTTCACTGACTGTGCACATTCTCCTGAATGTTTAACCGATACCATTCCTCAATCCCTTCCCGCCATCCTTTTTGTTGTTCCCACATCGCAAGACACTGTATCACCTTCATTTCCTGTGTCTGGTTCACCAAATCTGTTCGGTCAATGTTTTCTTACAAATCTTGAGAGGTTTGACCCCATTTCTCGACATGTTGATAGATTAGTACAATCCATTTTTACACTCCGATCATTACAAACTGTACTAATCTGTTCAATCAATTTCCACTCTCAAGTTCGTATTCCATTTCTTTTTCCCCTCCGCCATTCTTCTCCTCCACCGAAACCGTATTCCGCTTCCATCCGCACACGGTCTCGCGTATTCTTCATTTCTTTTCTTTAAGCGTTCTTTCACCAACCGCTGCATTATCACGATAGAATTTTTGAATTGTTGGTGTTAACTTTCGGTCTTTGTAAGGCCCTGTATAGATTGAAAATGTTCTCTCCCCCTAACTCTGAACTTTAATGCTTAAACAGTGGCGACATTGTTTCACTTAAGTTTAGAGGACCTTTTTTGTATATATATTTTGTTTGTTTATTCTTTCATTAAAAAAAACAGGAGAGCACCGACAGATTTTGACCCTTTTGATGTAGCATGACAGTGAGGGCACAGTCAAGTTTAAGTTCAGGGGTGTGCTCGGTGAGCTTTCTATGTTTGCATTCATGTGTATATGTTGCATTTGCATACTTATTTTAAAAACACACAAAAATTGAAAAAAATTCCAAAAAATATATAAAATTTGTCGTCAAATTAGCTAGTAGGGTAACTTAGATTTTTATTCCGAAAATTTAGCTTGATAGGTTAGAAATAACAAAATCTTAGGCTTAGGAATGGAAACCCCTAAAAATAACCCTCCTTCGATTTAACCTTGGTAAATATACGTCCTTGCAGTTTTTTTTAGAAGTAGGTAATCTTGAGTTCGGTTCTTAAGTTAACTCAAGATGAAGGGAAAGTATTGAAAGTTTTATTGAAGGATAAGTCTGAAAAATAGTTCCTATTCTTAAGTCCAAATTCAGAAAATATATACCCTACAAACTGCACTTACACGCACCTTGAAACTTGGGATAGTTGAAAATAACTAGAGATACTCTTGCCTGAAAGCTTAATATGAAAGAAAAATTAGTATTTAAAGCTAACCACCAAAAGAGCATCATTGAAAAATATATCCGGTCTTGAAAAAAAAATAAAAAAAAATAAATTACAAGACATGGAGACTGCTATTTACGCTTTATAAGCTCACACATTCAGTAATCGACTGATTAGTGCCTCAAGAAGCAGTAAAAGTCACATGAAAGGTGTGTGAGCAAATTCGTTTATCTTTAATGAAAAGAAATAGTATTGGGTATTAGGGTAAGGGTACTATAGCTTGAATTGTATTTTTGAGTGTAGGGGTGAAATTTACAAACACGTAGGGGTATACGATCGATGTTTGGAGGAAAGATAGGGATGAAGAATAATACTTATGTTTTCCGTAAAGTTGATAAAAATTCCGGATTGGAAACTGCGCTTTAGAAGGAAAACTCAAGAGAAACCGAGATCTTTTTAAATTGTCAAAACGTATAGGATCTTAGGTTGAATAAATAGGAGGTGTGAAAAATAAGAGATGAATATTTCTACTTTAGCATGATAGAACTTCTAACTTAGATGTTAAACCGTAGGATTAGAGTCGACGTTAACTTATGAAACTAGCTTGACAGGATTTTGTGGGTAGTATCCGCTGAAAACCCTCAGGAGATAACACTCCTCCTATTAGGGACACCTAGAGGTTTAACGGTTTGTTGCACACGCTAAGTGCAAACGTGATGCCTACGAAAGTGAGTTTAGGACTTTTTAAAATAAATGGTTTTGCTTGGGACGAGCAAAAGCTAAGTTTGGAGGTATTTGTTCACACCAGAATATTACATTTAACACCACCCATTTTTCTGCTCGTTTATTTATAAGTAAGTGCTTTTGATCTGTGTTTTCTACATAATTACAGATTACAGGTTCCCGGTCCAAAATTACGCAAATCACGCAAAATCTCTACAGTTATGCCAAAATCCAGAACATCTGTCAAAAACAGATAAAATCTGGGTTCCAGTCATCCGCATCCGTCCAGTGCCGCTTACCAGTTCAAGAGACAAGACAAATAACGGTGGTCATTCGTGTCTTGGTCAAGCACAGAGCACGAGAGGGGCAGCACAAAGATCAAGAGGTGCGTGGAGCTCGAAGGAGATAAAGGTCAAAAGGATTAAAAGTGTAGCCATTTTGGACTGTTGAAAATCTGAAAATATTTTAGAACCGTTTTTCAATTTTGGACATGTCAAACAGAAGATCAAAGCAACATTAGGAAGCACAAAAAATGCGAGGCCGTAATTCCACAAAACAGCGGCGGAATAGCGGCCAAACATGGGTTTTGGCGGCGGTTCTGCGGTCGACACGTGGCATCTTCTGACTGTATTTCAGGGACAGTTTTGTAATTGTATAATGGCTCAGAATATGAGCTTAGGGTTTCAGTTCTCTGCCTATAAATACTCCAGTTTTGATCCATTGTAAGAATGCATTTTCTTTACTAGATTTAGTATAGTTTAGTTTGTATCTTCTTCTTCTTCATCATCTATCCTCCATTGAAATTTTAGTGAGAGCTTTTAAGTGGAATATCAATGAAGATGAGGGTTTTTATTATGTTGTATCTTTAAATTTCCTGTATTGTAATTTTAATTCCTAGTATAATTTTATTTGTGTTGTTAAGTCGTTGTTGTTAGTTTTTGTTCTTTCTTTTCTTCTTATCCGTATTTTTCAAGTTATGATACTCTATGGAGTCACTTGTTTAGGTGAAAGCTCAAGTAGTTAGCTTACTACCATTTGTAAAACCGTATTTTCCTTTCTTTCTTTTCTTCCTTCTTGTTTTATTTTTCATTTAAATGTGTGAATAATTTCCACACTTGTTAGGGCTAAGGAAGGTTAGTACGAGGGACGGAAAACTCTCTTGTGCTTCTCTTCGCCAAACACCTTAAGATGAACTTAGACCAAACAAATATAACCCCCTCATTTAGGCGTGCTATATGTGACATATAGCCACGATCTAAGTCGAGAATTCCTTTAGGCGCACTACAACGTGACATATAGTTGTAACTTAATTGGATACATGGTTGCGTGTGTTTGGCCTAGGGTTGGAAATAAGCGCATGTAGCGGACAGGCAAGGGGCACTAGGAATGGATTTAGCGTTGGAAAGCTTTCTTAAACTCACAAATCCCATTCCTATGTCCTCCTAATCCCCGCTACTTCCGATTATCCCAACATCATTTCAAAAATGGAAAAAGACAAGCACAAGACTAATCCTAACTCTACTAACCAACCCTAACCCTAACAAGTTTATTTGAACATAAAATACGAACACTTAGGATAGATTTGAATATACATATATACATTTTTCATTGACTCTTCTAAAGCAAGAACGGGCATACAACCATATCCTTGCAGACGACCCATGCTCAACCGGCTAGCTGCAAAGCGACACCGTCTTGATTGTGGTAAGTAGAGCAAATAGAATGAAGCAGAACGCATATCATAACATAAACAACTTGGCTCCGCCTGGTCAATCAGATATGTTCCAAATAGTATCTACTCCCAAATTCAGGCTATACACCTTCGTGTCTCAGTCCCAGTTTCTGGCGGTAAACAGATTCTGGCACATCCAGTGGGACCTCTTCCTCTTTCCACTCCACACTTCGTGTGTCGTGTTTCGCGAACAAAATCGTGGTTATTTATGTTTATGGTTGCCTATGGAGTTTGAGATACTAAAATTTGGTATTTCACCTCCGTGCAGAAACAATAGCTTCCAACTGTACCACCTGCAACAGCAACAACTCTCAGGCTAACTCCGCCCCATCTAGAGGAATGGTCTATGTGCCAAATGCGGCCTCAATATTCTCCTTGCTGGAAGAGCAGGTCGCCCAAGCGACCACTGGGCTATTCTTTGGGACCATAATCCCATCCGCAAACTTCGGTGCCTCAACGCCCAAAGAAGAAATTCTACAAGAGTCGATCTTCAATCAGCTAAACACTATGGTGGGCCCTGCTAATAAGCATGCCAACACTAAAGCTTCAGTTTCGACAGGCTGAAAAGAAGCTTGACGAACCTTATGAAGAAGCCTATGATCTCTTAGGGGGCTACCCTTAAACAGTTGGTTCTCCCCCGCTCTTGCTCCGTATTACAATTCCTAGCACCCATGCCGCTACAACCGCGGCCTTTGCAGAATGAAAAACAAAAAATTGAGAGACGCTAGAAACTACAAACCCTAGAATCTAAACCAAACACATTAACTAGAAATCTACAAGGAGTTTTTAGCTACTATGAAAAGGATTATACCAAATGATCTATGTCTTTCGGTCTTCTGCTCTCTTCCTTAGCTCCTTGTAGTCTCCATGATCGAGCTTAACCGCCGCTCTTCCCTTTGTCGAAGATGGTCCATCCAAGAGATTTGGTTCAAGGCTCTAGCTCCACACTAAGAATTAATTAGAGCAACTAAAGATCCTAACTTGCTACACTAAGATACTTAGGGATGTAGTCGGTTGCTCTAGTATTTTTCTACCTCTCTTTCACACTTGATTCTCAACACATGAGAGTATAGGGAGGAAAAAGAAGAAGGAGCTCAAGAAAGGGAGAGAGAAAGAGAATGGTGGAATGAAAAAATATCACTCAAAATAATAATGCAAGCATGGTTTTGATAAAATTATTTTTGCAATATTAAAAACCAACCATACTTGAATAGTGTACAATTCATTTGTCTACCCTATTATTCAAGCCTCCCATAATTCTCAAGCCACCTCACCCCTCCACCTCATTTCCAATTTTCATAAATGGAAATACAAAAGAAATAAGGTGTCCTCCTTCTAGAATGTCTTTCCGTATAAATATGGAATGCACTCTACCGTATATACATACCCGTATTCGTATCAAAATACAAATATCTAAAGAGATAGAATAATACAATAAACATAATACTATAATATACATATCGAAAATATATATATGTAAATTGTTAAATCAATACCTGATTTAATAATCCGGCTTAATCTTAAGCCGGCTAGTATTATCAACCGTCCGATCAAAAGTCCGGGTAGCTAGTACACTCATTTCGCCTGAACCAAGAAAACTCTCTGTGTGAGACTCTACAGACTCGACAGTATGCTGACAATGGGTTTAACGACAAGCACGCCAGCGGCACTAGATGTACATAACGGCTACCCAGGTACCTATCGAAAAGGAAGGCCGAAGAGCAAGCTCATCTGACCCCCAACTGAGCCTATCTGTAATAATCTCCGTACAGTCCGGTCTATTCATCTAAGAGTATCGCATACCGGGTCTAGGGGTGGTAAATGTCAAACCCTAATAACCCAATAATTCGTGCCGATGTGGTTCAGGACCAATTCGAAAAACTACTGATCTAACTATCAGTAAATCTCAACTGCCTTGGACAAGGTCTTATGGTGTTGGCCAACCGAACACAGTGCGATATCGACTCCCTATATTAGGAGAGACGAATCCCCAACAGTCGCTCACTGCCTCCATATGGCTCGGGACTGTACCCAACTAAAACATATTTGCACGACCGAGTAGAGCTGTGGTAGGGTAGTAATCTAAGTACAATGGGAACTCATAGGAGACAAATGACGATCTCGGGTCTAAAAACTAACATGTATTCATGTGACCTGAAAACTGCTATCTGACGATAGGTATAGTACCATTTAAAGTTCTCGGGAGTCTGTCCAGTGTACTCACCCCCAGTGAGCACCTGTATACGATCTCAGGTGCCATAGACTAATGGTTGTAGGACCAACCATCGCCCCTCATCGTGGTCTAGAAACGTATACACCAATCTACTCCGGAATATCGATGCTCAGTCTCGATACTCCCACGACTAAGAATATTTAAGGATGTGCTTATAGACTACCCAGCAACCACATGTATGATCGTCATCATAACGCTGGTAGTCAAGAAAAAAACCTACGGGATTTATCAACATGTATTAACAATACATGATAACAAGTAAAACATATACACATGTTAAGATAAAAACAAACCAAATATCATATTATCAAATCGAGCAAGATTGTCCTGTACATACATATGTCCAAGCATCCACTACACACACATACAATAATGGCCTCTAAGGCATACATATTAAGTCTCTGAAGTTTTAAACTTCCTTGAGACCATATCGCTCATTGTGACCGAGACCATATGCTCTCTATATTTAAGTCGATCTTCTCTAAAACAAGGTTAACGACCCTTAAATAAAATAAAATATCCCCTGAACTGATGAAAGATATTACCTAAGTTCACATAAAATACTGGTTTGGACAAATCCGCGGCCTACGGACGACAACATAAACTAGTCTCCGTATATAATCCATGGGCAAACCCAAAATAAACAATACAACATGACACGAAGTGATCTGCTTGGAGCAAATGAAATTTTTTATCGCAATACGATAGCGTAATTAACTATAGGGGCTTGCGCATGCAAGGAAGAGCGTCCCCACAATCAAAAACCATTAAAGAGGGGGAATTTGATAAGTCATGCTACATTAGTCGCATCTGTCCAAACCTCCGATATATTGTGTCATAAATCAACTTGGCATCTTCGAAGAGGTGGACAGATACGTTCCAAATAGTATCTACCTCCAAATTCAGGCTAGACACCTCTGCGTCTCAGTCCTAGTTTTCGACGGTAAACGGTAATGAACTTGATATCGTTGAAGGTACCTAGTGGTTTTAAAAAGGAGTGGTTTAGGCTCCATTTTTAAAACGGATGATTTTGAAGAAAATCGAGTGGTTTATAGTAACATAAACTTTTTCTTAAGAGTGAACTCCCCATGAAGGGATCAAGGCTCTTTCCTCATCGAATGAGATGCAGGATATTCCTAACCGAATACCTCAATGCAAAGAAAAAGAATACAGCTATAAACTCTTTTGAAAAAATTGGTTCCTACAATATCAGTTTAGGTTTTTTTCTTTGCATTAAATATATAATGTAGTCCCATCATTTAAATTCCTAGCAACATTGGAAACAACTAAAATAGCATACTTTTATATACCATCCGCATTCGCCATGGGGTCTTGGGTCTTCACCGTAAGATTACTTAATTTACGGTAGGGCGGAGGCAGGGCTAGCGCGGATGCAAAACATATAGAAGCATATATATATATATATATATATATATATATATATATATATATAATCACAGGCAGGTGATAATCATCACAAGAATGTGGTAAACAACAAGCAATATGGAATAGCGGATAAACTAGGAGCCCTGCGTTTTATTTGAGCCACAAATGAAACATAGCGTTCCCCGGTGGTGTAGATAGCCCGTACAATATCGTACTAAGACCCCTATGAGCGCGGCAAGCTGCACACCAATCCTAGAAATGGGGCAACTCTCCCTTAATATCATGAGTGGGCCACCCTACACTTTCTAGAATCCGGTAACTTAAACGCTCCTTCTTGGGTCTATCTCATAACCGCTACAAGTGCGGTGAGCAACCAGCCAATTCTTGAGCGAGGCAGCTCGGTCCCAGCTCCATGAGATGGCCACCCTCCGCACTCTAGAATCTGGTTTCCTGAGCGCTTCTCCATGGATTCATCCTAGTACATGTAATGAAATATATACATAAGGCAACAACACCCGCATCCCGGACGTGTTCCAATAAAAGAATATACATCAAGCGACATTGACGGCCACAATTCAGTCGCTTGTCCAAAATAAATGAATATATAACAATCACAAACTGTACATACATCATCATATGAGGGTCTATCCATCACGAAAATCTAGTTAAAGCATCACAAGATATATATAGCATCACAAGAAACATATGTGCAACCCCGTCTAATCGAACATATAGCAATTAAACGACGTTTAACAACACATATAAACAAATACGAATAATAAACAATGCAATAGTTTCAACCCAAAGTTTTCCGTGTTGTCCGAAAACAAAGATAGCTCTAACAGAAATCTGGGCAAAATTGACATGCTCCAAAAATCCCATTTCTCCAAAAGCAAGCAACTGTGAGAAGAAGGAATCCAGACATTGCTGTCTGGCCGACCTGGTCGGCCAGACAGCCGACTTGGTAGCCGACCTGGTTGGCCAAACCAATGTGTCTGGGTCTTGTGGTTCTCTAGAAACTTTATTTTTAAATGCATAGTTCATTTTTATATGCCCAAAAATTTTCAGAGGCCGACAAAAACTTGATTTTAGGAAATGAGATACGATTAAATTTTGGTTTCGAAACTATTGCATTGCCTATCTCTAGTTCTAGTGTTTGGTTAGCTCTGATACCACTGCTGGGTTCCTGGCATTCATGCAACAGAAGAGAAGATCAAAGGCAGAATGCAAAACGAAATTTTTTGTGCGGGCACTAGAAACTGCAACGTAGAAATCGATCCAAACACTAAACTAGCAACTAAACAAGATATCTAGCTACAAAGTTATAGGGATTACAACCTTTGTAGCGTGTCCACCCAATCGTGGAAAATCCCTCCAAGCTCCGTAGGCTGTCAGAAACACGCTTGAAAGTCATCACCCATACCGAAGATGATCTATCCGAGGGAAACCAATCCAACCTTTAGTTTCGCTCCAAAGTGAACTTTGAGGAAGTAACCGACACTCTAAACTTGCTAGAAATAAGGTGTGAGAGATTCAGAGATTTGTCACTATCATTATCTCTCATTTATCAAAGCTCAGAGAGCTCAAGAGCTAGAGGAAGGAGGAGGAGAGGATGAGAGAGAGTGTCATATCCAAAGTGAATTAGAGAGTGAGGGATATTTTCCAACCCTTAAAAAACATGTCATAACCATTTTCCAATATAAAATGGAAGCCTATACCTCTCATCCATACTTACTTTATATCTCACCCTCCACCTCATTTTATATTTTCTAAAAAGAAAATATCCTAAATGAGGTGTCCTCCTTCTAAAAGTATTCCGTATAAATACAAAATACAACCCCGGTTTATGTATCGTCTGCATATACGCGTATCCGTATAAAAATACTAATAGCCAAAAGAGAGAAAATGAATAGTGGACATAATACTAGAATATATATTATTATTAAATCAATACATGATTTAATAATCCGGCTTAATCATAAAACGGCTAGTATTATCAAATGTCTGATTAAAGTCCATGTAGCTATTATACGTATTTAATCGGACCTCTGCACGTATCAACATACGGCCTTTACATCATATCGCTTGAACCGGGAAAACTCTATGTGTGGGATTCTAAAGACTCGACAATACACTGGAAGTGGGTTACTGGATAAATCCATAACCACAAGCGCGTCAACGACACGAGCTATACGTAACCGCTACCCAGATATATATCGAAAAAGAGGTTGACAATTAAGTCCGTCCGTACCCTACTGAACATGTAAGTGACAATCTCCGTGCAGTCTGGTCTTTTCATCTAAGAGTGTCGCATACCGGATATAGAGCGTGGATAACGTCAGACTCCTAATAATCCGATAAGTCGTGCCGGTGTCAAGCTCCTGACCAACCGAGAAACTACTAATCTCCTATCAGTAAATCTCATCCATCCTGACCAGGGACCTATAGTGATGGCTAACCAAACACAGCGCAACATCAACTCCCTATACCGGGAGAGACGAATCTCTTCTGATTGCTCATTGCCTCTATGTAGCTTGGGACTGTACCCAACTAAAACCTGTTTGTAGGACTCCTTTAAGCTATAGTAGGGTAGTAATCTAAGTACAGTGGGAACTTACACAAAATAAATGATGATCTTAGGTCTAAAGACTACCATGTACTCATGTTATCAGAGAACTGCTATCTGACGATAGGAATAATACTAACTAGGAGTTCTCGACAAGTCCATTTTGTGTACTCACCTCCAATGAGCACATGTATACAATCTTAGGTGCTACACACTGTCACGCCCCGCTTGCCAAAATATGTAAACACGGCATGTGACAGAGCCAACCATGCTACCTATGGAGAGAAAAGATCCTTCCATAGTCACATTACGGCTGTCAATCAGATATCAAGAACAATAAACTACTAAATCTATCTATCACATGTCCAATAGACATAAGAACAATAACTGGAAAAGATAGCGGAAGCAATAAAGATCTAAGAAATAACTAACCCGCATAAAAACTATATCAATGAGGTGGTCCTCACTGATCGGCGATCCTGTGGCATACTCACATGTTATGTCAAGTATCTGGGCCATGCAAAACCCATCCGTCAGTGCGTCATAAATATCAAAATAATAGTAATAACCAGGATATGATGCTATGATTAAATATGAGTGTAAATAAATAACACAGGTGTAAAACAGTGAGATATAGGTATGTGATGTGTATCCTAAAGTCTGTCCTTCTTGGTTATCTATTGTAGAAGTTTTTGAAATCAATTAATGTAATCATCATTGTAACCCAACAGTCTATGCCCCGTTCATTCCCCCACGGGACCACGGTAACAGAATTATTCCGTAACACCCGGAAAAACGGCAAACAGGATTATTCCGTAACGCCCGGAAAAACGACAAACATGTAATTATTCCGTAACGCTCGGAAAAATGGCAAACAGAATTATTCCGTAATGCTCGAAAAAAAGGCAAACAGGATTATTTCGCAACGCCCGGAAAAATGGAAAACATGTAATGATAGCCTTTTGAGTTACATTTCGGTTACATTCTTGATTTTCCCTTTACCCCCAGCTTTGTATTCAAGTTAGGTATTGCCAATATAAATCTAATGCCAACACAGGATCAAGCAGGTACAGGTTTTCGTCTATGCAGACCACAAGTAACGTTCGTCAGGATAACAAGTCAGGATTGTTGGCATTAGTATCTAGATCTAAGTAATGAGTCAAGTAGTGTGTCATGAACATGTCATGTGATGCATATGTATCAAATAGATACCAAATATGAAATTGTAATGAATATCTGAACACGGTAAGCATGACGGATATCAGGATGCATATGTGTCTATCTGTAATAACCTTTTATACGTCCATGACTACGTATGATGCTGTTGGCGTCAAAATTTACAACCCGGTTGACCAAGTCAAAATCAAAGTCAACCCCAAACCAAGTGGGCCCAAGCCCAGGTCAAGTGGGCCAATGCCCGAGTCGAGCCCGAACATGAAGCCGCCGGCCTCCCCCATGCCAAAATAAAAATTTTGTAATAAATAATTTTGGTGTATTTTTTTATGAATAAATGTAAGAAAAATGGGTATAAAGACAAATTTTTGTAAAACCCATGGCTCATGTGCAAAAGAAATGAGCACATATGGCATGGGATGGACAAGATGCCATTTTGTAAAGCCTAAGGGGCTATATGTAAAGTTTGTAGCGTATAAAGGCAAACATGATGAAAATATCTATGACAACTTTTTCATTCTCTAAAACTCTAGGGTTTTTTTGCCTCCTTCTCCTTCCTCAAGGTTCTAAACCTTCTTTTTTTTTGGAATTAAATCAAGAGTTTAACTCTTCCTCTTCCAAAAATAAGTAGTTTTTCACCACAAAAACCACAAAGGGGAGCACGGATCTTCCATCAGATTTCAAAAATGGGAGATTTTTAAATCTCATCCCCCCTTTCTCCAAGATCCGGTTAATCGAGAGGAAGAAAGAGACCCACCTCCAAAAAAACCCCACTTTGGGGAAGATCCAGGGTCCAAGGGAGAAGAAAGGAGTCCCCTTTCATTTAGCTCCGAAAATATCTTAGGAGTTTAACTCCTCAAAAAAAAAAAAAAATATATATATATATATATATAGATTGTAAGTGCACGGCGGCGCCCCGGCCGTCAATCCGACGGCCAAATGCGGAAGCGGTGATAAACTTAAATTTTACTGAACTGGCAAACCGCCGCGCACTAATACCCGGATCGAACCATTAATTAGTCCTAGCTAACTACAAGAAAGGGAAGAGAGATATACCGACTGATCCAAGTCCTCCGGTCTTCTCGTCATCGTCCCGATCTCCTGCGGAAGCTCCGGTCTCCACCTTGTCGCCGGAAATGCACCACATCGCCTACTTCTTTTACGGGCTCCCACCTCAATGCCGAGGCAACTCGGGCACGAAGCTGGCTAGTCGACGTGCCCAAGATTCGATGTAGAATGTGTAGTGAGCCATGTCTCATTTTGGGGTTGTAGGAATTGCCTTTTGGAGGAGGGATGAACTATGGAGTTTTGAGATGGAACTTGTGGGATTTTTGCAACATCAAATGAGCCAAAAACCCACACACCAAAAAATGGGACAGCCCCAAGGCATGGCCGGCCATCTATGAAAATGGGAGAGAGGAAAAAATCAAGGGGGGAGGTGACCATATGAATCATGCAAGAGAGAGAGAGAGGAATGGTTATCATATGGAATAAAATGATCACAAAGAAAAGTCCTCACTCAACACTCAACCAACAACCATGATTGCACCAAAACCAATCACTCCAACAAGCTAATGATCACTTCCAAAAGTCATGCCATCATGATAGAAGAAGTCAAGGTCAAAAGAATGGTGCACCATCATGATCCAAGGAAATATGTAAAGACCCCCTCCACAAACACTTATTTGCAACAATGCAAATAAGCCCTCCTCCACCAAACTTCGGCCAATGAACGATACAAAGGAAATTGGCCGAAACGGAAAGCAAACTGGCAACTCCAGAAAACTGGTCCCGTAATAAATTACAGGAAAACCCCGATACTGTGCATACACACCCGCATCTGTATTCCGACCGAAATACAAATGCAATGAGACAAAATCTCCACTGTACTATACTAGAATCCGGCTTATACCAAAACCGGCTAGTAATATCTATTCGATCCTGATCCGTGCAATGCCGCACGTATCTGATCGAACCCTGCCATATAATCATACGGCCTGTAGTACAAACTGTCCGATCCTGATCCGTGCAATACCGCACGTATCTGATCGGACCCTGCCATATCTCCATACGGCCTCTACAACCTTTCGCCCGAAAGCTGAGTAACAGAATGTGGGGGACTCTAAAGACTCGTCAACACCATGGTTGTGGATTTAACCACTAGCACGTCAGAGGTATAAGCCAATACGTAACGGGCTACCAGGTATTGACTAAAAGGGATGTCTGTGAGCGAACTCAGCCTGACAACCCTACTGAGCCTGTCAGTGACAATATCCGTACAGTCCGGTCCGTTCGTCTATGAGCATCGCATGGCGGGCCTAGGGGGTTGGTAAAAGTCAGACCCCCAAAAGCGGTACAAGTCGTGTCGGAGTGTATCCCAGAACACCCTGAGATACTATTGGAATACCTACCAGTAAATCTCCTTGCCTCGGCCGAGGGCTTCGTGTAATGGCTCTCCTAGACACAGCACGACCTCACCCCCAATACCGGGAGAGACGAACCTCTGAAGATACGCTCACTGCCTCCATGTGGCTCGGGACTGTACCCAACTAAAACCTGTTTGCACGACTCCTTTGAGCCGTGGTAGGGTAGTAATCAAAGTACAGTAGGAACTCACACAAGACAAATGACGATCCCCAGGTCGATGAACTAACCTGTACACAGGTCACCAGGGAACTGCCATCTGACGTCTGGTATATGACCAACTAGCATGTTCCCGACGAGTACTGTCCGGTGTACTCATAACCCAATGAGCACCTGTATACATCTTAGGTGATCCAACTGACACCAATGGCTTGTGAGACCGGCCACCGCCCCTCGTCGGGGTCTCGACTGTATACACTAGTCTACTCTGGAGTATCGATGCCCTGTCTCGAAACTCTCACGACTAGGGACCTTTTAAGGATATGCTTATAGACCCCCAGCTCCCACTTATATGATCGCCCTCATACTGCTGGTGGTCAAGCAAGAATCCTAGGGGCTCTATCAACGTGTAATAGCGACGTGTCAGGTCACTTAAAACAGTACACGATGATAAAGGTAAACCAGATAGCATACTATCATCTCGAGTAAGACTGTCCTACCGGGATAGGTCCTCCATCAATCATTGCAATCACGTACCTGTGACCTAATAATTGACTCTGAGGGCACTATCTCCAACAATCTCCCACTTGCACTCAAGGCTAATTATTGCGATGTCGCATACTCACAGCCCGTGTGATACCGAACACCCAACTCCTCTACTAGTCAGTCTCACAAAGCTCGTTTGCGAAACTATTGCGTTCGAGGAACAGCCTCAGTGAGTGGATCCGCTTTGTTGTTTCTTTCTATGTCTCTCTATATCTCAAGTTCGCGGAGAAAGCCATCTCCCGAAATGAGCAATACCTGTCTTAGAATGTGTCTGGATGTCTGATGGGACTTAGCTCATAAATGAACTGCAAATCCAAACTTCTTAGACTGTATCGTTAACTGAACTTAATCAGTATCCTGCGCCATGCCACCCTCAGTATTGCCTTGGACCACCTGTCCAAAATACTGCCCCTCATCAGAAGGAAAAACTATAACTCTGACAACCTCCTTGTCGTCCAGGTCACCTTGGAAGCCTGGAATGATAACTGTCTCCCGCATGAGGCTATCGTTATCATATCCCTAGAACATCCACTTATGTTCTATAACTGCTTCCAACTGTTTCTCTAGGATTGGATCAATGTCAACTTATTGCATCTAGTGCAAGAACAACATCTGGTGTGGTACTTGACATTTCATGATTGACTCAATTGCCTAAGCAAGTGATCTGCCAATCATGCACATCCCTCTCCCCTTTAGTCTGTAAGACACCTTTAGAGAGGGTGACTCCATCACTTGTAGGTACACTACCGTGCCAGGAGTCGTTCATCCTAAATACTCATAGAATGCTGTCTAAGTACCCAGATTGGGAAACCACCCAAATCTAGATCTAAAACCATAGATCTAGTAGCCAGTATGTCTGATATAAAATCCATTTCCTTTGTGGAGAAACCACTGTGTGACGACCAAAGTATAACCGATTGTAGTTTAGGAGTTTCTTTTCCTACTCTGTGTATGTCATCCAAATACCAGGATATCACACCCTACTACCTTCTCAACAGATCCATCCCCTATTCTGATGAAGTCAAACCCATGACTGTCATGTCAGAAATAGATGATCTATCTCCGCTATATCTGCTTTAGTCTATAAATAGACATAAGCTACCTGTCCACCAATGCTTCCGCTGCTCCCACTGACTACGACAACCCTCTGGCAGAGTCATATACACGTACACTTCTGAAACCAGTTCAGAACGACGCTATACTCATCCTCCTGCCGGGTCTCACAGTCTGGAACAACAGCAATGGCAAATGTGGGTAAACAAGAACCTCCCTGTCACCGTCCTTGAGGCTACCGTAGTACCTCTCGGGTGCCTGAGGTTACCCACCTTATCTGCGGAGTGACCAATGGAATGTCAATCCAGATTGAATCTTTAGGTTCCTTATCAAATCTTCAGTAATCATTTGTGGTTCTGGAATCACTTCCAGTTCTACCATACTCCCACTACTGTTTTCTGAAAAAAATCCATTTTTAATAAAACTGTGGCGAGTCTAGAACAATATCGCTATTGTTCATCCAGATGGTAGAAAGTCAACCCTCGTCATAGCCTGGGTCAACCCACAAACAGCCATTACAGAAACGTGCCTTGAGTTGTCCAGTGTCTAGTTTTAATCATAAACCGGACAACTCCCCGTACCTTAAACATCGTTAAGATATGAACTGTTCTATATCCAATATAGAACCAGAGGCACTGATTTAATTGAACCAGATTCAAATCATGCAGCTGTCTCCAGTGCATGTCAACTAAATGGAAGGAGGCCGATCAGCGTTACTCAACTTAGGAATGCTTCCAATTATGAATAACCTGAAAGAGAAGCAAAATCTCTTATCATTACTATCAACTGAATACCATGCACAAGTGTCTACATCTTCGATTGCTTTGAAGAATCCCGATACTTGCTACACCTGGTTCTCTACTCTATTCAAATACCTATAACTTCTCAAAATTCAGACCCTGTGTTTCCGCGAAACACCTGTCTAAAAACTAGAGAAGTCATAAGTAAACCGAATATAGTACGAGGACCAACCCCTCTGTCCTGATGGACCCTGGACAACATACAATACTCTGCATAAGTCCCTTGAGTCTGATAACTCATTCACTGTGTGTCGTAGGTTGAAAACTGTACTTATGGTTAAGAAGAATTACACCGCTGTTTAATGCTCCTTACCTAACCATCCACTGATATAGGTAAATGTCGTAGACATAATTTCAAAAGGTATATCTCACTCTATGAAAATAGACGTACAGATATATCAATTTGAAATTGGTGCACAACAGCGGATATTCAAAACCAAATATTTGCCGACCGGCAAACAATTCAGGTGAATTCGTCAAATATCACCGATTACAACGAATCCCGATATAATGAGGATGATCACCCAATTCCCAATAACTTACTCCCACTCATCATCTGTAAAACCATACAGATGTGAGAATCAAACCTGGTAAATACATACCCTGGAGTAAGTATCTAATCGGGAAATCAGTTTTCCTTTAACAGTACACAGTGAGACTGAAACATCGAAATGTTTCAATGGGGTATCCGGGTATTCCTAGTAATGCCTCTTCCAGATTCACGACTGTAACCGTATAATTCTTTGCCACCTCTCCAAATCCCTTCATATGTCTTTAGTCATTACCTTCTGCACACCCATTTAGGCCAAATGGTTTTCTTCCTTCCCTACCGTTCGGCACCAGCCTATGGTTTGGAAGAAGACTATCCAATAAGCATAATGGGTGTACTGTCCTAATCCTAGGAGCACTCGCAATGAGAGAAGGTGAAGATAAAAGACAACCGAATAAACCTTATTCCTATTTCTCCTGGACCAGAATCCATCCCCGAACTGGAACAAGTTCCTTTCGAGTTCGTATATAACCATACGATGGAGTATCCAATAAACTGTGGATCTTCGTAGTGATACGGAGTGTCCTGGAGAAATTCAAAGGTGATTTTAGGATTGGCGAAGAAATACCTGGTTTGGTCATGAATATCTGTTGCAATTTACTTTGCCCTCTTACTAATCCCTTGCTTTGTCTTAACTTAATACCTTCTGCACACCATCGTTATGCTAATTGGTTTTCTTCATTCCCTACCGGTCGGCACCAGCCTAAGGTTTGGAAGAAGACAATCTAATTTGCGTAATAGGTGTACTACCCCTAAACCAAGGAGTACTCGTAACCTGAGAGAGGGTAAAAGGAAAAGACAACTGAATAATCCTATCCGTTTTCTCCAGAACCGGAAACCATCCTCGAATAAATTCTTTCGAGTTCGTATCTAACCATACGATGGTTTTGTCCAATGGAAGTGGACGTTCGTAGTAATACGGGGTGTCCTGGAGAAAAGGGTAAAAGTAGGAGTGGCAATGAGGTTTGCAACTCTGACAATCCAAAAGCCGGTGTTAAGAAGGTTCGGTCAACTTGGTCACTGAGTCATAGTCTTAGGGTCGGGTCAATGGTTGCTGCCAAAGAGAGAGAGAAAAGAAACACTCAGCGTGCACTCTAACCTAGATCAGAATGGTTACCAATTTATCTAATCAGGAAACCTCCCACTGTACCGTCAAATTCTCCTCCAAACCTGAAAAAAGAATTAGTCGGGAAAACCCGAGGAGTAAACCAACTCATCAGTGGGAATCGGGATCCAACTCTCATCGCATGACAACGTGACGGAATCCGCTCACGGTGTCACACTCCAGAAGGTATGCGCATATCTGGCAAGTTTCAGTTCTTTTGAAACTCCCGATGTGATTTCTGCCCCATGCTCTTATGACCTTGACTTTGGCCAACATATCATAAGTCACATGTCAAGTTCTACCCGTCATTCTCCAGGTTAATTTGAATCCACCCGTACCTACCCTTGACTTTGGCCAAAATGGCAGTACGACTGTCCCAAACCAACTCATCTATCTATGCTGTATATGAATACCCCAATAGCTACCAAACACTGTGCCTTGACTTTGGCCAACATACACAGCTTGAATACTATTGACCACCCATATGAAATGACGGAGGGCTACGAATGGTTTCTGGCGAAAACCTTTAACGTAAAGAACTTGATATCGTTGAAGGAACTGATAGCTTTTAAAAATATAGTGACGAAAACCTTCGCTAAAGAGGTCACTCCCGGTGAAGGGATCTCGGCTCTTTCCCCGTAGAATGGGGTGCAGGATATTCCAAATGAATACCACGATGCAAAGCAAAAGTAATCGGCTATAGTGAAGTTAATGCCCTGACGCAAACTTTTTGTCCAAGGGGTCACTCCCGGTGAAGGGATCTCGGCCCTTGCCTCGTCGACTGAGGAGCAGGATATTCCAACTGAATACCACGATGCAAAACAAAAGTGAACGTCCTTGCAATAACAGCTTTTTAAAAAGTGTTCCAACAACATCAGATAAGGTTTGTTTTTAACTTGCATTGATCCGAATCAACGCAGTCCTATCAATTGATCACACCAAAAAGAACGAAAATATACTGATGTACGTATATGCCATCCGCATTCGCCACTGGGTCCCGTCATTACCCGTTAGGTTAGCTAACTAACGACAGAGCGGGGACTGGACTAGCGCGGATGCAAAACATATACAACATCTACTAATATATATACCAATATATTATATTCGCTCAAGGCGTGAAAAAAATGCAACATCACAGAAATGTACAGCATCACAGAAACAATACAGATATCTGGGATCCCCGGGTTTCACAGAGCCACTACTGAAACCCGACGTTTCCCTGGTCGTGTGGATAGCCTGTGCAATGAAATCCTAGACCCCTACGGGCGCGGCAAGTCACCCGCCAAAACCTGAAGCGAGGCAGCCCCCTTCAGCAACGTGAATGGACCACCCAGCACTTCACGGAATCCGGTAACTCGGGCACCCCTCCTGGG
The DNA here is from genome assembly GCA_030015575.1 of Agapanthus africanus. Classification (NCBI taxonomy): domain Eukaryota; kingdom Viridiplantae; phylum Streptophyta; class Magnoliopsida; order Asparagales; family Amaryllidaceae; genus Agapanthus; species Agapanthus africanus. Next base: position 454,630,185 of record CM057346.1, on the reverse strand, counting down.
TCAACCTGTAGCCCCTACGAGTGCGACGAATAGCCCGCCAATTCTAGAGTGAAGCCCCCTCCGTCTCAATTCCATGAGATGCGGGCTTGTTGCCCTCTAGAACCCGGCTATCCGTGCACCCCTCCGCGGGGCAATCCTAGTACAGAAAGTAAAATATACATACAACGGGTACATCGACCGCAACCTGGCCGTGTCCCAAAATAATAATACAATCAGGCAGTGACGGCAGTCCACATGTCGGACGCTCGCCCCGCAATATCAAATGTACATAATACAACCACAACTGTACTAGCATTGCATCCAGGCTATCCCCCACGACCGATCCGCAACATCACAGCAAAAACAGAACATCAACGTGAAAGTCACGTTCGCAAATCCGTCTAACCGGGCTATAGCAGTTAGACCGGATTTACCGATCAAGTGACATTCACGGTCGCAGATATAATGTAAATACTGTGAAATAATGTGTTTAAAATATCCGATCGATCAAAAATTAACAAGTGGGCCCCCAAGTACTACTGTAGCACATCAAGAAATTCTGGGCCCAATTTTAATATTCCAAAACCCCAATTTTAACCCCAGAAAGGAACTGTAGAAATTGGATACAGTGATCACTCCATTGTGCGGCGGAATCGCGGCCCAAAGGGGGGTTTGGCCGCGGTTCCGCGCTCCCATTGGTGAATCACAGTGTCGAATTTCTACAGTATCCTTATAATTTCCAGTACATCAATTTTATACAACCTGAAAAAATTTTCGACACCAAAAATTTCCAACAGAAAACTGATGTGATCAAAATATGGTTTTTGGAATTTTGGTCGATCGGAAATGCAAAACACATTAAACCAAGCTAGACAAAGTTAATGGCGAGGCTCTGATACCACTGTAAGTGCACGGCGGCGCCCCGGCCGTCAATCCGACGGCCAAATGCGGAAGCGGTGATAAACTTAAATTTTACTGAACTGGCAAACCGCCGCGCACTAATACCCGGATCGAACCATTAATTAGTCCTAGCTAACTACAAGAAAGGGAAGAGAGATATACCGACTGATCCAAGTCCTCCGGTCTTCTCGTCATCGTCCCGATCTCCTGCGGAAGCTCCGGTCTCCACCTTGTCGCCGGAAATGCACCACATCGCCTACTTCTTTTACGGGCTCCCACCTCAATGCCGAGGCAACTCGGGCACGAAGCTGGCTAGTCGACGTGCCCAAGATTCGATGTAGAATGTGTAGTGAGCCATGTCTCATTTTGGGGTTGTAGGAATTGCCTTTTGGAGGAGGGATGAACTATGGAGTTTTGAGATGGAACTTGTGGGATTTTTGCAACATCAAATGAGCCAAAAACCCACACACCAAAAAATGGGACAGCCCCAAGGCATGGCCGGCCATCTATGAAAATGGGAGAGAGGAAAAAATCAAGGGGGGAGGTGACCATATGAATCATGCAAGAGAGAGAGAGAGGAATGGTTATCATATGGAATAAAATGATCACAAAGAAAAGTCCTCACTCAACACTCAACCAACAACCATGATTGCACCAAAACCAATCACTCCAACAAGCTAATGATCACTTCCAAAAGTCATGCCATCATGATAGAAGAAGTCAAGGTCAAAAGAATGGTGCACCATCATGATCCAAGGAAATATGTAAAGACCCCCTCCACAAACACTTATTTGCAACAATGCAAATAAGCCCTCCTCCACCAAACTTCGGCCAATGAACGATACAAAGGAAATTGGCCGAAACGGAAAGCAAACTGGCAACTCCAGAAAACTGGTCCCGTAATAAATTACAGGAAAACCCCGATACTGTGCATACACACCCGCATCTGTATTCCGACCGAAATACAAATGCAATGAGACAAAATCTCCACTGTACTATACTAGAATCCGGCTTATACCAAAACCGGCTAGTAATATCTGTTCGATCCTGATCCGTGCAATGCCGCACGTATCTGATCGAACCCTGCCATATAATCATACGGCCTGTAGTACAAACTGTCCGATCCTGATCCGTGCAATACCGTACGTATCTGATCGGACCCTGCCATATCTCCATACGGCCTTTACAACCTTTCGCCCGAAAGCTGAGTAACAGAATGTGGGGGACTCTAAAGACTCGTCAACACCATGGTTGTGGATTTAACCACTAGCACGTCAGAGGTATAAGCCAATACGTAACGGGCTACCAGGTATTGACTAAAAGGGATGTCTGTGAGCGAACTCAGCCTGACAACCCTACTGAGCCTGTCAGTGATAATATCCGTACAGTCCGATCCGTTCGTCTATGAGCATCGCATGGCGGGCCTAGGGGGTTGGTAAAAGTCAGACCCCCAAAAGCGGTACAAGTCGTGTCGGAGTGTAGCCCAGAACACCCTGAGATACTACTGGAATACCTACCAGTAAATCTCCTTGCCTCGGCCGAGGGCTTCGTGTAATGGCTCTCCTAGACACAGCACGACCTCACCCCCAATACCGGGAGAGACGAACCCCTGAAGATACGCTCACTGCCTCCATGTGGCTCGGGACTGTACCCAACTAAAACCTGTTTGCACGACTCCTTTGAGCCGTGGTAGGGTAGTAATCAAAGTACAGTGGGAACTCACACAAGACAAATGACGATCCCCAGGTCGATGAACTAACCTGTACATATGTCACCAGGGAACTGCCATCTGACGTCTGGTATATGACCAACTAGCATGTTCCCGACGAGTCCTGTCCGGTGTACTCATAACCCAATGAGCACCTGTATACATCTTAGGTGATCCAACTGACACCAATGGCTTGTGAGACCGGCCACCGCCCCTCGTCGGGGTCTCGACTGTATACACTAGTCTACTCTGGAGTATCGATGCCCTGTCTCGAAACTCTCACGACTAGGGACCTTTTAAGGATATGCTTATAGACCCCCAGCTCCCACTTATATGATCGTCCTCATACTGCTGGTGGTCAAGCAAGAATCCTAGGGGCTCTATCAACGTGTAATAGCGACGTGTCAGGTCACTTAAAACAGTACACGATGATAAAGGTAAACCAGATAGCATACTATCATCTCGAGTAAGACTGTCCTACCGGGATAGGTCCTCCATCAATCATTGCAATCACGTACCTGTGACCTAATAATTGACTCTGAGGGCACTATCTCCAACATAGATATATACATATATAAAATAATAAATCTTTCCTTTTGGGAGTACAACTCCCAGTGCAGGGGCTAAGCCTCTTTGTCCTCTTTGTCAGGAGTTCAATTCGAAAAGTCAATCGGGGGCACAGCTCCCAGTGCAGGGACCAAGTCTCTTTTGTTGCTGGCGCCCAGCGCCTACCACCCGTGTGCCAAGCACGTGGGGCGCTGGCGCCCGGCGCCCGCGTACCAAGCACGTGGGGCGTTAGCGCTCGGCGCCTAGTGCCCAGCGCCAGCGTGCCAAGCACGTAAGGCGCCGGCTCTCAGCGTCGCGTACCAAGTACGTGAGGCGCCAGTGCCCAGCGCCCGCGTGCTAGGCACGTGAGGCGCTGGCACTTACGCGTCCTTTGGACGCCATTTCCCCCCTCATTTTATATACACTCCACACTAAAAAAACCTCCCCCGTTAGAAAAAATTTCTAACGGGGCGCTGCCCCTCACCCCGCAAAGGGGCTACTAGCCCCCTTGACCCCCAGCCCGCTATTCGGGTAGCGGGACCCCCGAAAAAACTCTATGAGGCCCCCGATATATCCAAAACCCCTTCAAAACACAATACTGCACATTGAGTTTGCATGACCTGTTTGACCCGTCAATCAGAGGTTCTCTTGCTCCAAAGACGAGGGGTAATTAACGGCAGTTTAGTCCGCGGCAGCCGGAGATTCGGATCCCCACAATCAATAAACCCCAGCCTACCCTAGGCAGGGGGAATCTGTAATGCACCTGACAAGCGCACGCGTATTACCATCTCAATGGGTGATGAAAAACACCCTACAGGTTCCGGCACGCCCGGTGGGACCTTTCTCTCCTTCCATATCTCGGGTTAAGCGTTCTTGCGAACTCATTTAACATATATGCCGATGTTTGTACTGAAATAATGTTTTTTTCAGTGCAGCAATCAACTTTCAATGACGATGTCTTCTAAGATGAATTCATCTTCCGACGCGACCTCGATCTCGTACGTGGTTAAGATCAATGCCCGAGTGGTTCTCCCTGCCAGTCTCAGCCGGCTGTGGGAGGAGCCACCCCGTCAATTTGGTTCCGTCATCATCTACCCTGCTGGAAACGCTCATTTGGACGAGGTCACGGCAAACCAAGAGGACAAACCGACCTCAAGGGGCAGGAGGCCGAACGTTGTGGTTGCCAAAGCATCCTACCCCAAATGCAAATCCATATTCGAACGGCTCTCCACTGTTCCAACTGGGGGCAAGGCCGTCAACACCAATAGGGCCACGAAGCAGCTCCAGCAAGTTCAGATGGTGCCCTTGACAATCGCGCGAGCAGGCAACTTCTCTGGGCTCTCGGTCAATCAGTATACGGTGTCTTTCCGAAGAGCCGAAATCTGCCAAGTGCTTAAAACAGAAAGGCTGAGATAGAAGCGACTCGGGTATCGAGCCAAGAAGAGGGCTAGGACTTCGGGAAAGTGGAATCTTTTGAGATTCTGAAAGCAGGGTTACTCCGTGACGACGGCTGAGTCGGCCATAAAAGTCAGCAATTCCTTCGAACCTCTTAAGTGGGTTCAGAAAAATGCCATGACCGCCAGAATCAAGAATACAGCGGTCGGAACAATGCCACAAAGGGACGTGTCCCAGCTCCAAAAGAGAAAGCATGACACCATCTCTTCAAGAGTCTATCAGTCGCTCTGTGCCGCGCGAAAACAGCGGGGCAATTCCAGAAAGAAAGCGCCAGCACCACTCATGAATCTGGTCAGGCCAGCCATCTTCAATCGATTCCGCTATCAAAACAGAAGGGTCAAGATGGTGGTCCACAAAATCAGCTACCAATAATGAAATGATGGTCGGATATGTTGTCCACATGGTCTATATGGCAGGCATGCGCCCCAGTGACAACCTTCGCAGCAAAAGCAAGGATGGGGCCACCACATCCCAAGCCCAATCTGGCTTGAATGTGGTTGTCGCTTCCCAAGAACAGCTGCCCCCGCTGGATGATGAAAACCCTCTCGATGAGGATGATAAGCAGAAAGATCCCTCAGTCCATGCAGAGTCAAGCTCGGACAGCGAGGATGAGCTGACTTTCCGCCCCAGGACCACGGAGCAAGAGCTGCTTCAAGAGCTTCGAAAACAGCTCAGGAGCAAAGATAAAGAGATGGCCAAGCTCTATTCGAAAATTGATGACCTAACGAACGTTGTGATGCAGCTTACGGCTCAAATTGCTTGAGTTCCTCCCAATCAAGCACAAGTCTCTACTCATAAGCCGGGTGATGACAACCAGAAGCAGCTGATGCCTGCCCCTTTGGGTCCAAGATTAGTCGAGCCGCACGGAAGCCGACCACATTCCGCTTCTGGGGACACCTTGGCCCCAAATAGCACTATCCCGCTAACACAAGATCGGATAATCGATTTGGTCACCAGCAAGGTTAAAACATTGGTAGCCGAAGCCGAAGCTCAGAAAGAAATTGGCAGTAGTGGGCGGCCATATCCCGCACAGTACGATCTGATCGAGTTCCCGAGCGGCTACGTCATTCCTAAGTTCGGAAGATTTGACGGACGAGAAATGCAAATCACGCCCACTTTAAAACATCGTGTGGAAATACATAGGGCAATGATGCGCTCCTTCTTCGTCAGTTTGTCAACAGCCTGACCAGTGTCGCTTTTGTCTGGTACGCGAGTATACCAGACGGGTCCGTCAGTACCTTTGCCCAAATGGAGTCTCTGTTCGACAAAGGTTCATGAGTGTCAGTGATAAAATCTCCATTACTGACCTTGTGGGGACCAAGCCGGGGAAGAATGAATGCAACACCGACTTTATCGCCCGATAGCGTAATCTCACGGTCAAATGCGAACCGCCGCTGGAGTATGACCAGTCCGTCAGCCTTATCAGTGGGAACCTCAGCAATTGGATGGTCCCATTCTTATGTACATCAGGCCTCAAGACATTTCAGGAGCTAACCAAAAAAGTCCAAATGCTGGAACGCTCAAAGCAAGAGTCTACCCCGGACTCTCAGAAAGACAAGACTTGGAAAAGCAAGCGAGACGACAACCATAGAAGCGGGAATTTCAGCAGTACCAATGTCTTCAATGCATCCGACAATGAAGACAAGCGAAAGGCAGGCAATTCCAAAACCAACCGGTCTCGAAAGCCATTGCTTGGAGGAGAAGGGCCTTTCCTAGAGGAGAAAAGGAACAAGGTTTACTCTTTCAAAAGGGACAATGTCCGCAAGATATTTAAAGATGCCTTGAACAACGGTCTACAATTTCCAGAGTCAAAAAGACCTCAAGAAGTAAAAATGACCGATGATCAGTCAAAAATATTGCATTTTTAACACATCAATTTCCCTACCATTTGCACTCATCTAAAGGTGTTCGGTATGAATATAGCACATATTAGCAAATTGACTGTAAAATACCAAATAACTTGTGTTATACTTTATAACCGGCATTTTGAGGTAAATTGAGTGTTTATCATTGCACGCATAATCTTTGTATAGCGCAAACACTTGTCTTGAGAATCTGTGCAGGAAATTCCAGGAAAAGAGCCGAAACTGTCAAAAGTGCTGATAAAAATACTCCAAGTCCAAGACTTGTGATCTGGCAGTAAAAAAGAAAGATTTATGAGATTACACACATCAGAAAAGTGCCACAAAGACAGAACAAATGTACCATAGAAATTTGATGCACAGAAGCCACTAATGGGCCGCGGATCCGCGGCTGAATGGCCCTTCCCGCGGCGGATCCGCGGCGCACGGGACACGTCACCGTTTCAAATTTTCTCCACCTGTCTCCTTGTAACGGTCAAGCTTCCATAGGACTCTAAAAGACTATGTGGCTTCTTCTAGAAGGCTCGGCCTAACAACCTTATCGTAGAATATACCTTATTCTAGAACATTCCCTCCAACAAACTTCTTCTAGAAGCCTCTCTCTAACTACCTAGCTTTGGAGGAAAGATTCAAATGAGGTGGCTATAAAATGAGATCTAGATCTAGGGTTTGAGGTTGTTGAAAGTGGAGGGAAAATTGTAAATCCAAATAAAATTCAAATCAAATTGAGTGACACAATTTGATCAATTCAAGATCTCCGAGTACAATTCAAGCAAGAAGCCTTCAACCTTTTAGAAGCGACGCCGATCTTCAACCGAGCAAGTGATCCAAGACGATCCGCGACTCATGGAGAATTTGCGAAGCTAATTCGACAATCGAGTTCTTTCCTCAATTCTTGTAGTTCTTGAGCGAATTGTAACGGAATTGATGAATAATAAAAGGTGAAATTTCTTTATCTTGCTTTCTTTACATTCTTGCATTGTGATGAGATCTCAATTCTTGATTGTTTTCTTTGATATGATACTTGAGTAAAAACTCCGCTCGTGGAGGAATCGAGAAAATTGATAGTTAATGATGATTAGATTCTTGTACGATTCTTAAGTCCTATGAGTTTTGTAAACTCTAGTAAATTGAATCATCGACGACCTAGTTTCGAGCGAGATGCTTTCTTGAATGTTTTCGCTCTTAATTAGTGATCAACGATCGATGTTTGAATTTTCTAGAGGCTAGAATGTGAATGAAATCAACGAAAGGACAATGGATAGATGATGAAACCCTAGTTTCCGCAAGAAATCCCTAATTCTCGTTGATCTTCATCGATCTAGCAACAAATCATCAAAGGATAAGAATACGTAATCACAAGTCTTCATCCTCACTATCGATTCGATCGATTCCTACGAGCCTCATTACAAATCTTGATAACTAACTCAATTGGATGATTCTTGATTCTTGATTTTGAGTATTCTTGATATTAGATCTAGATTTTGCTAATTCTTGAAATTCACTTTTATAAATCTTGAATTGAATTGACTTTTCTTTTCTCTTTAATTTTCGACTCAACTAAAACAAATACGAGCAAATCGCACTTTCCCTGTAGACGATCCGCACTCGCTAACGAACCTACAATTGACACCGTTATTGATTGCGGTTTACAAATTTCTTTGATTGTGATCTTTACACATTTTCAAAACACGACACACAAAGAAAATCATTCAATCAAATGGCGCCGTTTCCGGGGATCGTGTGCTAATTTGTTCGTTTTTTAAATTTGAGTTGAAAAATTTATTCTATCAGAATTTTTAGATCAAAATTCGTGCAAACACTAAACGATTCGTTGTGATTTGTTGCAAGAAAATCTGGAATCTATGGAGCATGAAGAAAAATTTTCTGAATATTCTAGAGAGCTCAGGGAGTGAACCGAAGCATACGGTGAAAAATTTGTGCAGGGATCTCCTCATTGGACCGCGTTTCCGCGGCATTAGCAGCTTCCCGCGGCAGATCCGCGGCGGCCTTGCTTCGTCTCTGCACGAAAATTTCTCGGTGAATTCCTAACTTTCTTATCTCTTTCTTGATCTGCTCCGTTAACCAATTTCTGCAGGATTCTTTGCAAAAATTCGCAGCGCCGCAAAAAGCAAAAATTGTGTGTGTTTGATCTTGGTTGTTTGCATTTTTAATACGGAAATTAAGGGGCAAAGACCAAATTCAGATTAGGTGGGGTGTTCATTACCCTTCCTAAGCCCTGTAAATCGCAAAACTGCATCCGCATTACCCTCATTAACTAAAAAATATCTAGACATGACTCTAAGGACCGTCGCGCTCACTTAGGACAGGAAAAGGTCGTGGGTAATCTATTGCTTATCCGCGTTTCTTTTGTGGTGTCTAAGGCAAGTGGTTACTTAATTAGGCCCACTACTTACGTAGTGGAGAACCTCCCACTTACCTCGCACTTACCTGGCCACAGAAGGGACAAAGAGATAGTAGAGGATTGATCCTGCGATTTGTCTTCCGGAAGTTAGGAGCGGTCTAGAGACTTGACCTAGGTGACCATTAGACTTAGGGTTGTGCGTGCATTTTTTTGTGATTCGCATTTTTTTCAAAAATCCGTATCTTTTTCAAAACAAACACCAACTTATCATTTTCCTTAATTATCTTAACGCTGCCACTTGTGCTAAATCCTTTAGTGCATGCTCGGCTGGACACGGGATTCTAGTGTCCGTCTTGTCTGCGTTCCCCCTATCGACTCCGAAGTCGGTATTTCTACGTATACTTCTTCTTTACCCACCACCACACCCACATCGATGGACGGTTATCCATCGAACTTCTTTACCACTACTCTGCCGTCGTCCGCAGGTGTGCAGAATCCACCCCGCATCTCTCTCCAGGAGAGATGTTATCCTATGCGAGGTCCTCTTTCGACCTGTCTCACCATTCCACCAGCCAACGGGAACAATTTTGAAATAAAACCCCAATATATCAATCTTCTACCCAAATATTACGGTCTCGAGTCTGAAGACGCATATGTCTTTATTACCAAATTTGAAAATGTATGCGCTATGATGGGTACTTCACAGCTTTCTGTGGATGCTATGCATCTTCGTCTTCTCCCATTTACCCTGTGCGATATAGCCGAGAAGTGGCTTTATAACACAATCGCACATTCCATTTCAAACTGGGAAGAATTCGTAAGCATTCCTAAAGAAATTCTACCCCAATCATAAAACAGCTCGAGTAAGTAGCGAAATAAATCAATTCACCCAGCTTCCAAAGGAAACATTCTTGAAGTGTTTTGAACGCTTCAAGGATCTGTTAGTTCAATGTCCACACCACGGAATTCCTAGATGAGATATGTGCAGAATCATTTATGAGGGCATTAATCCTACCACAAAACAGACCCTTGAATCCATGTGTCAAGGCACTTTCTTGACCAAAGATGATGGCGAAGCTTGGAAATTCTTAGAAGATTTCGCTGAAAGATCATTACAGTGGGAGGGTGTGAGTCAATCGTCTAGGGGTGGCAATAACCAATCTGATGTTTCCATAGGAGTTAGAGCTGAAATGTCAGCAATGCAAAAGAAACTCGAGACTATGGAAAATAAATTTTTAGCCGCCGCCCTAAATCAAATGTCACTCTCCAAAACTGTCTGTGGATGCTGTTCTGATCCTTCTCACCTCACGGAAGAATGTCCATTGAATTCTCCATTTCAAGGTCATGAGCATATCAACTCTGCTTTCCAACAAAGACCTCGGAACGACCTGTTTTCTTCTACTTATAATCAGGGTTGGAGGAATCGCCCTAACTTTGCTTGGAACCAATCACAAACTCAAAACACGGTTCCAACCCAGAACAATTTCCAAAGGGTTCTTCCACCACAACAGCAACCATTTCAATTGAGTCAGCACCCCTACCAATTACAAAACTTTCAAAATCCGGTCAACACACCTGCACCAAATAATCCTTTGCAGTCGACCGGTACCGATGAATCCTCTTCATTCATGAACTTGCTTCTGACAAATCTCATGCAAGTGTCGGCTGAAATAAAAACTTCCGTCGATGATATAAAGAAAAACTCCACCTCCCAGGCGGAGAGTATAAAATCGATGGAAGCAGAAATTGCAAGATTAAAAGCCGAATTGAGTGCGAGAGAGAAATGGAAACTTCCAGCTCAACCTTTACCCAATCCTGGCTATTCACATCATGTGAATGCAATCACCACGTTGAGATCTGGAAGAGTGCTTGACAATCATGTTGGTGAGGAGATTGATAATAATGAAGAATCAATCGATGATACCTCGGCTGAGACTTTTCCTTCCACTTCTGCTTCTAATTCTGATACCAGTTCTTCTACCCCACCACCTTCTTCCGAGCCTATTCTCCGTTTTCCCCAAGGCTCGACACCTCAGACCAGCTCTTCTAATCCACCGAAAATGATCCCCACTCCTATTCTTAGATCATTCCCACCCACACGATATTCTCCAATGTTGGACCCCGACCTTATTGCTCAAGCTCCTTACCCGAATCGGTTAAGGGGAAACAGACCAAGTCCACAAATGGAGAAGATCACTGAAATCTTTAAACATGTTAACATCAACATCCCTCTTCGAGATGCAATCCAACAAGTCCCCGCTTATGCGAAAACACTTAAAGAATTGTGCATTAGAAAGAGGAAGACTCAAGTGCCCAAGAAGATATTCATGGCAAAGACAGTAGACACGGCCTTTCCCCAACAATTACCGAGGAAACGTAAGGATCCTGGCTATCCTACTATTTCCATTTCTATTGGGGAAAAACACATTAACCGTGCTCTACTTGACCTTGGCGCAAGTGTTAACCTGCTTCCTTTCTCGGTTTACGAGCAGTTAGGGATCGGAGAGTTGAAACCAGCTCCTTGCACTCTCCAGATGGCTGACCGATCAGTCACCAAACCTAGGGGTGAACTGGAGGATGTATTAATAAAAATCGGGGAATTTATATTCCCAGTGGACTTTATTGTAATTGATACACAGCCTGTAGCAAACCCACGGAATCAAATTCCGGTGATTCTTGGTCTCCCCTTTTTGGCCACTTCCAATGCTATAATAAATTGTCGTAATGGCTCTATGACCCTATCTTTCGGGAATAGGTCAATTGAGCTGAACATTTACAAGTTGGGAAGTATACCCTCCGAACCGACTGCTCAGGTCTGTTCTATCGAATTAATGGATGTCGACATTAGCGAATTTGATGATCCTCATGATACTGATCTAGACTATTTTCATATGTTGTTGTTTGACCCAACTATGTATCATACACATATGGACTCTTCCACCGAGTTTTCCGGGTCAACAACTAACACTGAGTATGAACCGTTTTTGGAGTCTGAAGATCACTCCGTGCTTTGTGATGGAATTATTCTTCGGGGTATTGATGAGACTTTTGAGGAGATCTTCGCTGATGAACTCGCATTTTTGAAAAGCATGGGTGTTGAGATGAATCATCTCCCAAACAATGAAATTGAACCTCTACCCCTTCTTCTGGACTGTAAAAAGAATGCGAGTAATCCATCACAATCACTGAGTCGTCTCTCCAAAATGAAACGCAAACACATTCTATTCCACCACTTACCTTTTCCCCACATCTTTCTAGCTTTCCACCAACTGATGCACTACATTGATAAATTTTTCGAATGGTTGGTGTTGACCTTCGGTCTTTGCAAAGCTTGGCATCGACCAATGATCTTGATCCCCTCTTGTGATTTTCAAAGTTTAACATAGTTTAACTCAAGTTTGGGGGGGGGGGTATAATCTGGCTCTTGAAAAGAAAATTTTTTTTACTCAAAATGATGAGCTAATGAATAAGTTTGGGGGAGGATTTTCACTTTAATATATTTTTTGCCCCCATTAATAAATTTCCTCCCAAGCTTACAGGCTTTTTGAGATTTAGCAGATGGCAACAGTGAGGACACTGTTGAAAACAAGTTTGGGGGAGGTTTGTGCTTATTTTCGCATCACTTCGCATACTTCGCTTAAGCACAAAACATATGATTTAAAAAATTTAAAAACTTATAAAAATTTCAAAAATTTCAAAAAAAAATAAAAAATATTTTTGTACATAAATAAGATAATAAAAGATTAGATAGTGAAAATTTACATCCAAAAGATTAGAAAAAATTAAGAAAACCAAGAAAATTAGAATTTTTCTTATACGAACTAGTAATAAGTAGTTATGAGCCATTGTCCCAAGGGTTAGTAAGATGAAAGAAGTCACTAATCTGAGGATAAAAATAAGTCTGAAAAATAGTTTTATTCTGGAAGCCAAACATTTGAATATTGATACCCTACTATTCGCACTTACACACGTCTTGAAACTCGGGATAGTAGAGGATACCTTGAAATGCTCTTGTCTAAAAGCCAAAGTATGAAGAAAATTAAAAAAAATGAATAAAATATAAAAATGGTGAGAAAAATGAACACTGGTTTTGTTATCGCCAAAGCAGCAATAAAAAAATATAGCGATGGTGCTTCATCACCTAGTGCCTTAGACCAACTGGTCTGGGAGGCACTGCTAAGCCATAGGTGGTGCAAGACGAGGAAAATACTAATACACCTAATCAGCAAGCACATGAGTAATCGGTCGGTTAGTACCTCAATAAGTATTAACGGTCGGATGAAAAATGTGTGAGCAAATCCATATATTCATCAAATTAAAAAGTACTAAGGCAGATGGACAAGAGTATGATAGCTTGAATTGAATTCTCCGGGTGTAGGGATGTTCTTTACACACACGTAGGGTTATATGATCGATGTTTGGAAGAAAGATAGGAATAAAGAATAAAGACGATGTTTTGTTGAGGGATGATGTAATTTCTGACATCTTTTCATGACTATTAAGATAGGGCTCATAACAACCGAAAAGCTAGCATAGTTGGAAACTCTGATTTTCAAAGTCTTTCTTTTATAATTCTTATCTTTATATGTAAGTTTCACGGTCTTCCTTTTATTATTGTATTTTGTGGGTGCAATCCGCTGAAAACCCTCAGGAGACAACACTCCTCCTACTAGGGACACCTAGAGGTTTAAAGGCTTATTGCACGTGCTCAGTGCAATCGTGTTGCCTACGAAAGTGTGCTAGTTAGTTTTTCTTTTTCTTTATTTTCTCCTTCTCTTTTTAATAAAACAGTTCGCTCGAGACGACCGAAAATAAGGTTGGGGGAATTTGATCAGTCGAAAATATTGCATTTTTAACACATCAATTTTCCTACCATTTGCACTCATCTAAAGGTGTTCGGTATGAATATAGCACATATTAGCAAATTGACTGTAAAATACCAAATAACTCGTGTTATACTTTATAACCGACACTTTGAGGTAAATTGAGTGTTTATCATTGCACGCATAATCTTTGTATAGCGCAAACACTTGTCTCGAGAATCTGTGCAGGAAATTCCAGGAAAAGAGCCGAAACTGTCAAAATTGCTGATAAAAATACGCCAAGTCCAAGACTTGTGATCTGGCAGTAAACAAGAAAGATTTATGAGATTACACACATCAGAAAAGTGCCACAAAGACAGAACAAATGTACCATGGAAATTTGATGCACAGAAGCCACTAATGGGCCGCGGATCCACGGCCGAATGGCCCTTCCCGCGGCGGATCCGCGGCGCAAGGGACACGTCACCGTTTCAAATTTTCTCCACCTGTCTCCTTGTAACAGCCAAGCTTCCAGAGGACTCTAAAAGACCACGTGGCTTCTTCCAGAAGGCTCGTCCTAACAACCTTATCCTAGAATATACCTTATTCTAGAATATTCCCTCCAACAAACTTCTTCTAGAAGCCTCTCTCTAACTACCTAGCTTTGGAGGGAAGATTCAAATGAGGTGGCTATAAAATGAGATCTAGATCTAGGGTTTGAGGTTGTTGAAAGTGGAGGGAAAATTGTAGATCCAAATAAAATTCAAATCAAATTGAGTGACACAATTTGATCAATTCAAGATCTCCGAGTACAATTCAAGTAAGAAGCCTTCAACCTTTTAGAAGCAACACCGATCTTCAACTGAGCAAGTGATCCAAGACGATCCGCTACTCACGGAGACGATGCGAAGCTAATTCGACAATCGAGTTCTTTCCTCAATTCTTGTAGTTCTTGAGCGAATTGTAACGGAATTGATGAATAATAAAAGGTGAAATTTCTTTATCTTGCTTTCTTTACATTCTTGCATTGTGATGAGATCTCAATTCTTGATTGTTTTCTTTGATATGATGCTTGAGTAAAAACTCTGCTCGTGGAGGAATCGAGAAAATTGATAGTTAATGATGATTAGATTCTTGTACGATTCTTAAGTCCTATGAGTTTTGTAAACTCTAGTAAATTGAATCATCGACGACCTAGTTTCGAGCAAGATACTTTCTTAAATGTTTTCGCTCTTAATTAGTGATCAACGATCGATGTTTGAATTTCCTAGAGGCTAGAATGTGAATGAAATCAACGAAAGGACAATGGATAGATGATGAAACCTTAGTTTCCACAAGAAATCCCTAATTCTCGTTGATCTTCATCGATCTAGCAACAAATCATCAAAGGATAAGAATACGTAATCACAAGTCTTCATTCTCACTATCGATTCGATCGATTCCTACGAGCCTCATTACAAATCTTGATAACTAACTCAATTGGATGATTCTTGATTCTTGATTTTGAGTATTCTTGATATTAGATCTAGATTTTGCTAATTCTTGAAATTCACTTTTATAAATCTTGAATTGAATTGCCTTTTCTTTTCTCTTTAATTTTCAACTCAACTAAAACAAATACGAGCAAATCTCACTTTCCCTGTGGACGATCCGCACTCGCTAACGAACCTACAATTGACACCGTTATTGATTGCGGTTTACAAATTTCTTTGATTGTGATCTTTACACATTTTCAAAACACGACACACAAAGAGAATCATTCAATCAACCGACAATCCCCTATATTGCCCGTACCACCGAGTAGTGAGCCATGCGATCGATGATTGCTATATCTTCAAAGACTGGGTCGAGAAGCAGTACAAGGCTGGAGAGATCGAGCTATCCAAGAGTGTGTTGGTGAACAATCAAGTTGCAGCCACCAACTTTATACAGACAGAAGCTGAAGCCTTCTGGGAGCATACAGCTGAACCCGCTGCCGTGAGAAATGAAACTGACTCATCGCAGCCTCCGTGGAGTACGCACATATCTAATAAGACGAAGAAGATGCTAAAGTTACTTCGGAAAGAGCCCAGAATGGAATGGGAAGGGCAGAAGAAGTCTACCATTCCGGCTACCAATTCGGTTCCATCAGACTCAAAATCCAAAAAGCTCAAGAAGAAGAAAAGTGCAGCTCGACGCGAAAAAGAGTCTGCAGGGAGATCGACCATTCAAAAATATATTGATTCCCTCGAAGACTATGAACAGAAAGAAAGAACTCTGATTCAATTGAAGGAGTTTCTCTCTGTAGAAGCGGCTGAAATTCTGGAGGAGTTAGATGAAGACTCCAATGAAGAGATCCCCATAGTAACCTGCTACGCCATCCATCTTGGCAGCGACTCTGAAAAGGAGCTCTATTTTCCCGAAGAGGACGAGGAGGTCGCCGCAAAGGCCAACCAAATCCAGCTCAGAAGCGGCAGGGATCTACCGCCAAACCAGGGCAACGCTCTAAAAGGGAAGGAAAAACCAGTCGCTAATGAAGAAGATGGTAGAGAACTTGCTCATGAAGATTCGAGTCTTTCCCCAGTAGACTACAATGTCTTGGCTCATCTCCGGAAGCTTCCGTCTCTCCTAAGCATCTACGATGCCTTGGTCCTATCTAAAGAGCTTAGGGATGTTCTCATTCACACTTTACAAAATCCCGAGCGGTACCAGGCTCCCTTTGCGAAAATTAATACGAAAGAAGCCCAGTACGCTCTGCATGCCGCCGCAGTCACGTTTAAGGACGATGACTTACTACTGGAAACAGTTGAACATAATCGGCCGCTTTACATAACTGGGTACAGCGACGAAGACCGGATTAATCGCATATTGATTGATCCGGGATCCTCAGTGAACATCTTGAACTTGCGAACTCTGAAAATTTTGTCAATGGACGTCCGACACCTATCAAGAGAAAGGATTGTCATTCAAGGCTTCAATCAAAACTGCCAGTAAGTTCTGGGCTCTATAGCTCTGCCAATCAAATTTGGAGATCTGCAAACCGAAGCTAAGATATACGTGATCGACGCTGACACGTCTTATAAAATTCTTTTGGGACGGCCGTGGCTCCACGATTACGGCATCGTTCCGTCAACTCTCCATCAATACATGAAGTATACTAAAAATGGCGAAGAAAGACGGATTGACGGAGACATCCAGCCGTTAGGTGTGTATGTAGTCTGATATGAAGATTCTCGGTACTTTGTGAACCTCCAAAGTGCTGAGCCATAGCTGACTAACGACAGAACGGCCCCGAAGCTCAAAAGCAAGTCTGGGCCAGCTATCATTTTCAAAAGCAGAAACCCCCATGTGCGTCCGCATTTCGGCAGTGACACTGATGAGTCCGACGCTGGAAGTCCTTCCTTCCGTAAAACTCGCCCTCATTTCGGTAGTGATACGGACGAGTCCGATATTGAAGGCTCATCCGACATCAAAATTCGCCCTCGTATAGGCAGTGACACTGAAGAATCAGAAGAAGAGGATCCGTCTTGCAGCAACTGTGCCAATCGGGCCCCCACGCAACAAGCAAAGCTACGAGAGACCTTTGAAGTTACAGAAGGGTCTCTAGACATCACAAGGGTGCTGGAGCATATGCGCAAAGAGCTCGATGCATTGTCAGTCTCCACCGTGGACTAGCTGAAAACTTTCTACGTTCCCGGAAGGAAAAATGGACAGAAGGGCATCCTGTTTTATGGATCAAATCCTGTCGCGCACCCGGACGATTTGTCTGTGATATGCCTTCTATACGAGAGAGGCATAAGGGTCGTCCTCAATCCTAGATATTATACGCCCGAGATGCGGGAATACTTTAAAAGGTGGGGATGCCGGTTATATCAAACGGAGTCCGAAGCAAAGTTTTATGAAGGGCTATGGCATCCGCCTCAGGTCCGAGCACTCATCGATGGACGAATTCCAGATAGACGGGGCATAGGTTTCATTCAGCCTGATGCCAAAGCATACTATATGATCCATATTGGAGAAGCCAGCGAAGGGTCAAATGATGAAGACGAGCTAGCCGAGCCAGAAGAAGCCCCTCAAGAGCTCAAAGATGGCGGACAAGCAACCTTCGATGAGCTAATTGAGATCGATTTGGGAACGCCTAATAATCAAAGGTCGACCTACATCAGCTCACTCCTGTCAGAGGAAATGAAGGAGCAGATAATTACCCTGCTGCATGAGTTCGCCGACTGCTTCGCGTGGACGTACAAAGAAATGCCTGGCCTCTCCCCTGAAGTGGCTGTGCATAAGCTGGCTATATCTCCTGATGCTAAGCCAGTCAAACAAGCTCCTCGAAGAATGAGAAGGGAACTGGAAGAAAATGTCATCAAGGAAACTAAGAAACTCAACGATGCCGGCTTCATCAGGGAAGAGAAATATGTGGACTGGATCGCATGTGTAGTCCCAGTGAAGAAGAAAAATGGACAGATCCGAGTTTGTGTCGATTTCAGGGATCTCAATAAGGCGTGTCCTAAAGACGACTTCCCACTACCGGTCATGGAAATGATGGTCGACGAAACCTCAATTTACGAGTTGTTCACCTTTATAGATGGCTCGTCTGGATATAATCAGATCAAGATGTCGCCTGAGGATGAGAAACACACAGCATTTCGAACCCCGATCGGAATATACTGCTATAAAGTGATATCGTTCATACTGAAGAACGCAGGTGCTACATATTAAAGAGCAATGACCAATATCTTTGATGACCTAATCCATAAATTCGTCGAATGCTATGTTGATTATCTGGTCGTCAAGACTAAAGACAAGGCCGATCACATCCAAGATCTTAGGACCGTTCTCACGAGACTGAAGGAATATGATCTGAAGATGAATCCTCTAAAGTACGCTTTTGGCATGTCATCGGGAAAATTCCTGGGCTTCATAGTCCGACATCGGGGGATCGAAGTTGACCCATCAAAGATAAAGGCCATCATGGAGATGCCCCCTTCAAAGAGTCTGACGCAGCTAAGATCTTTTCAAGGCAAGCTTGATTATATACGAAGGTTTATCTCAAATTTATTGGGAAGATGTAGGCCCTTCTTAAAGCTCATGAAGAAAGGAGCTCCTTTTGTCTGGGATGCCGAATGTCAAGAAGCGTTCGAAAGCATCAAACAGTACTTGTTGCACCCTCCAGTGCTGGCCGCTCCCATTCCAAATAAACCGCTGATTCTCTACACTGTCACGCTAGATGAATCACTCGGTGCTCTCCTTGCCCAGAACAACGAGGAGGGAAAAGAAAATGCCCTCTATTACCTCAGTCGAACTCTAGTCGGGGCAGAACACTACTATTCCTCGATCGAAAAGCAATGCCTGGCTCTGATATTCGCTATGAAGAAGCTGAGGCACTATCTGCTTGCTCATCGGGTTATGTTGATCTCCAAGGTCGACCCGCTCAAACACTTAATGACCAAGGCAAGCCTAGCCGGCAGAATGGCAAGATGGGCTATCATGCTACTTAAGTTTGACATAGTTTATACTCCTCAGAAAGTAGTAAAAGAGCAAGCTCTTGTAGACTTCCTTACTACCCATCCTGTTCCAGAAGGGTCACCTCTCAATTGCGAGTTACCCGACGAACAAGTGCTGCACCTCGAGGAAGGTGAGCCATGTTGGGAGCTCTACTTCGACGGAGCCTCATCAATGAAGAGCTCCAGCAAATCAAGCATCCCGAAGATAAAAGTGGGGATAGGATCGGTGTTCATCACACCATCGATGGGAACCCTACGACGTTCTTTTGCTCTCACCGAGCCTCGCATAAACAACGAGGCTGAGTATGAAGCTCTGATAGCTGGTCTGGAACTCGCCATAGAAATGGAAATCCTTCGGCTGCGGGTTTACGGTGACTACCAGCTTTTTGTCAACCAAGTAAGCGGCGACTATAAGATATACAAACCCGAGTTAGCTCGGTACAAAAGCTGGGTGGTGGAGATTATGAAACAGTTCACCCATATTGAGCTGATGAGAGTTCCTAAGGCGTTGAATTGAAAGGCTGATGTGTTCGCTCGCTTAGCCAAGGAGCTGGCTGATCCTGACATGGAAGAAATTCTAATCACAGTCAGGAGCCGGCAAATTCTACCCCCGGTTCTACCCCCAGTCTCTCTACGAGAAGAGGAAAGCGCGGAATAGAAGAACAGTCATGCCGAAGAAGCTTCGATCTTTCAAGACGAGCCCGATTGGAGAGAGCCCTTCATAGGGTACCTCCGATACAACAAGCCGCCCGAAGGAAAATCTGCGAGGGTTCAACTAAAGACGAAAGCTCTTCGATACGTGTTTGTAAATAATACGCTATATCCCGCAAATCATATGACCAACTCTAGCTCAGATTTCTGTCATTGGCCGAAGCCCAGAAAGTCGTGAAAGAAGTTCACTCAGGTGTCTGCGGAGCTCACCAATCTGGCCCCAAAATACGGCTTCAAATCAAACGGCTTGGATATTACTGGCCTACCATAATAAGGGATTGTAAAGAGCATGCAAAGAAGTGTCATATCTGCCAAATTCACGGTGATTTCATTCACAAGCATCCCAATCCACTGCATCCTACGGTGGCGTCATGGCCCTTCGAAGTTTGGGGCACCGACATAGTTGGTCCAATTAATCCTCCATCATCCAAAGGCCACCGGTTCATATTAGCTGCAACTGACTACTTCTCCAGATGGGCTGAAGTTGTCCCGCTAAAAGAAGTCAAGACAGAAGATATTCTGACGTTATTCCAGCATAATATTCTATACCGCTTCGGTACACCAAGAAGAATCATATCTGACAACGGGCCTTCTTTCAAGAGCTTCAAAAGTCTCAAGGTTCGCTACTCAACACAAAATAGACTGGAGATATTCCTCCATCTATAATCCAAGGGCCAATGGGCTGGCCGAAGCCTTCAATAAAACTCTGTGCAAGCTTCTGAGGAAAAATGCTTCAGCCAACAAGAGAGACTGGAATCTCAAACTTCATGAGGCATTGTGGGCATA
Source organism: Agapanthus africanus (assembly GCA_030015575.1). NCBI lineage: Eukaryota > Viridiplantae > Streptophyta > Magnoliopsida > Asparagales > Amaryllidaceae > Agapanthus > Agapanthus africanus. The sequence continues at coordinate 454,609,588 of CM057346.1, read as the reverse complement.
CCGTACCACGCACCGCACTCCAACTCAGTCCACTCCATACTCATTACTCTTCGGAGTATAGGCGATCCTCCCCCTCGAAGTCGAAGTTCCAAGCTTAAGAATGGCCATCCAGCATGAGTTGACGGAAGAGGAAAACGTGCTTCTTCATCTCGAAGAACTTGACGCCCTCGAAGAAAGGAGGCTCGCGGTACATCAAAATCTGGAGCTATATTGAGCCTAATTGTCACGGGCCTATGACAAAATGACCCGTCTCCGCACTTTCAAGAAAGGTGAATTGGTGTTGGTCCTCAAAAGGCCGATCATCCCCAATCGACATGCAAAAGGAAAATTCGAGCCAAACTGGGAAGGACCATACATCATCGAGAAAGTGTTTGATAGAGGATCCCACCAGCTGATAAATGCCGAAGGATAAAGGCCCATGCCACCTATCATTGGCTGATATCTTAAGAAATATTACGCGTGAATGCTCCAAGTCATAGGCGAATTGAGCACACCGGCCCTACGGTTTAGATCATGCATCCTGTAAAACCGTATACAATCCACGGAAGTAAACAACCCCTATCTCTCCCAAGTCCTGCCAGCGAGACTACTTTTAAAGTCCCACCGGTGCAAAAAAAAGATGAAAAAGAAAAAGAAAAAGAAAAAAACGGTATGACCACAAGCAAAACGGGCACGGATGAAAACCCGAAAGGGCGAAAACTCATGAAAAGTAATAAAATAAACTCGCAAAGTTCTCTCGACCTTGTGAGGAGAAAATCCCTGCGTGAGATCCTTACGACTCACAAAAGAGCAACACACTTAGGAATCCCTACGATTCTTAGGGAGAAAATACACCTGCGAGATCCTCTCGACTCGTAGGGAGAAAGTACTTTTATGAGACCCTTACGGCTCATAAAATTGAAAAGTCTTAGGTGATAGAGATCTAAACCTGTCTCCTAAGCCATCGCTCCCCAACGGGAAATGGAAAATGATGAGTCGCTCCTGGCGTTACGCTTCAGTGTTAGCGGTGCTGATGCCGACCCAAAAACCAAATTCCAAGTCCTCCCGGGGCAAATGATGAGTTGCTCCTGACATTATTCCAGTGCAGCAATGCTGATGCCAAACAAGATCCAAATTCTAAGTCCCCAAACGGCGAATGATGAGCCACTCCTGATATCATATTCCAGTGCGGTGATGCAGACGCCAACCAAAATCCAATTTCCCAAAATTCTTCCAGCCTACGGCCAGTCCCCAAATTGACTACTGTATACAATCTATGGGCTTAAATAATTCTCATTACACCCAGGCCCCACGGCAATCAAAAGCCCCACGGTCGGTCTCCACCATCAGAATTATGCTCCATTTGGGAAGACCCACTCATGTGTCCTCACGATACATGGGGAGAACAAAACTTACGAGATCCTCTCGACTCGTAAGAAAACACCTTCGTGGGATCCTTACGACTCACAAAGGAAAAACACACTTGGGAGTCCCCACGACCCCTAAAGAGAAAGTACACCTACGAGATCCTTTCGACTCGTATGGAGAAAATACTTTTATGGGACCCTTACGGCTTATAAAATTGAAAAGCCTAAGGTGATAGGGACCTAAACCTGTCTCCTAAGCCATCGCTCCCCAACAGGAAAAAGCAAATGATGAATTGCTCCTGGCACATGTGCTTCAATGTTAGTAACGATGATGCCTGCCCTAACCCCAAAATTCCAAACTCCGATCCAATAGACCCCTAATTTTTACACTGGGAACAGAAGACCCCTAAGTCGTTAAACTGTGAACAGATGACCCCTAAGTCGTTAAACTGTGAACAGATGACCCCTAAGTCGTTAAACTGGGAACGAGGGAAATCCCCACACGGCAAATGATGAGTCGCTCCTGGCATTGCTTCAGTATTAGCGATGCTGATGCCGACCCAAAAACCAAATCCCAAGTCTTCCCGGGACAAATGATGAATTGCTCCTGGAACATGTGCTTCAGTGTTAGCAACGATGATGCTTACCCTAACCCCAAAATCCCAAACTCCAATCCAATAGACCCTAAGTCTTTAAACTGGGAACAGATGACCCCTAAGTCGTTAAAACTGGGAATAGATGACCCCTAAGTCGTTAAACTGGGAACGAGGGAAATCCTCTCATGGCAAATGATGATTCGCTCCTGGTACCATATTCCAGTGTGGTGATGCTGATGTCAACCCAATTTACATCAAATTAGTAAGACAACCAACGACCTCCCTGGCGGAATCAAGCTCCACCTCGGAAAGAAGTCCAATTCTGACACCGCAGAAAGCGGAGAAAGTCAAATCTAATCCCTGACACCGCAAGAAGCGGAGCAAGTCCAATCAAAAACCGACCGTCCAAGTCACAGCACCGACCGTCCAAGTCACAAAATGGGCAGCACCGACCGTCCAAGTCGCAAAAAAGGCAGAACCGACCGTCCATGTCGCTAAAATGGCAGAAACGACCCCCACGTCGTCAAAACGGGAACCAAATTAAATCAACCTCCACGCGAAAGAAGATCCATCAATTTCATGCACACAACCCACATATGTGGTGTGCATTTATTGATGGAGGCAATTTGATGGGGTCAAAATTTACACCCCGGTTGACCAAGTCAAAATCAAAATCAACCCCAAGCCAAGTGGACCCAAGCCCAGGTCGAGTGGGCCAATGCCCGGGTCGAGCCCGAACATGAAGCCGCCGGCCTCCTCCATGCCAAAATAAAAATTTTGTAATAAATAATTTTAGTGTATTTTTTATGAATAAATGTAAAAAAAATGGGTATAAAGCCAAATTTTTGTAAAACCCATGGCTTATGTGCAAAAGAAATGAGCACATGAGGCATGGGATGGGCAAAATGCCATTTTGTAAAGCCCAATGGGCTATATGTAAAGTTTGTAGCCTATAAATGCAAACATGATGAAAATATCTATGACAACTTTTTCATTCTCTAAAACTCAAGGTTTTTTTGCCTCCTTCTCCTTCCTCAAGGTTCTAAACCTTCTTCTTTTTTTTTGAATTAAATCAAGAATTTAACTCTTCCTTTTCCAAAAATAAATAGTTTTTCACCACAAAACCCACAAAGGGGAGCTCGGATCGTCCAACAGATTTCAAAAAGGGAAGATTTTTAAATCTCACCCCCCTTTTCTCCAAGATCCGGTCAATCGAGGAGAAGAAGGAGACCCACCTCGAAAAAACCCCACTTTAGGGAAGATCCTGGGTCCAAGGGAGAAGAAAGGAGTCCCCTTTCATTTAGCTCCGAAAATATCTTAGGAGTTTAACTCTTCAAAAAATATATATACATATATACTGTAACGACCCGAAATTGGCACGTGATGGCCCTAATACTACGCATCGTCTACAGGCGTAACGCAGTAAAAGAAAGCCAAAACCCAGCAATCTAAACCATTAAAAGACAAGAAAAGATAAGAAATATTGTTTAAACTTTTTAAAATCTCAAGTATAAATTCTTTAAGTCCAATTTATTTTCTTGAAAATTTCGGCAGCACCTCCTTTGTAAAAACCAACCCCAAAAATGGGTACAACATAAATATAAAGTATAGCATCCCTAACGGGAGCAAATCCATGCCCAACGGCGGAAAACAACCACCACAACAGATAAACGATGCCGTAGCGAAGAAATAAAAGACGATATAAGTAAAACTACATAAAAGACATCCAAGTCCCCAAAATAAACAAGTATCGTCCTTACATCAAGTCTCTAAGTCATACAAGATAATGGTAGATGGAGAGTACGGGATACAACGAATATAAAATAAACAACCTTGGATAACCGCAAAACCCACCTAAGAAAAACTGCACACCGTGGGCGGAAACGGTATCCGCTGCAAAAGATGATGTGATTGATGAATAGCCTGCCTCGACTACTCTGGGGAAACAACCTGCAAAACCCGGTGGCACAACGGGGGTGAGTTGCCAACTCGTGAATAGTAAATAACATATGCAGGTAATCGCAAGTGCACGTACAGCGCGAATCTAACATATGTAAGCTAAAAGCAGTAAAAGGTCATATGAATGCGATAATCATGAAAGGTACACTAGCAGGTACAACTAATACATGAAGCAATAATATGACAATATGTATGCAACAATCATGTAAGGTACTCAATCAGGTACTACTAATACATGAAGCAATAATATGAAAATCTGTATGCAACAATCATGTAAGGTACTCAATCAGGTACTACTAATACATGAAGTAATGATATGACAATGTATATATGCAACAGTCATGAAAGGTACTCTAACAGGTACAACTAACACATGAAGAAATGCATATAAATAAAGGTATGCAAATGCAACAGTCATGAAAGGTACTCTATCAGGTACAACTAATACATGTAGCAGTGCATAAACAATAAATGTGGAGTATGGAATGAAACATGTCATTTCCACGGAATCCTGACATCGTGGTAGGATCACAATCCATCAAGACAATCCAAATCCCAATTCCTCAAATCAACCCCCAAATTGGCTCTCATATCATGTAAGTCTCACAAATCCTGAATGTATAATATCAAATAAATCTCATATATCATGTATCCAATATCAAGTGAATCTTATATATCCTGAATGTATAATATCAAATAAATCTCATATATCCTGAATCCAATATCAAGTGAATCTCATATATCCTGAATGTATAATATCAAATAAATCTCATATATCCTGAATCCAACATCAAGTGAATCTCATATATCCTGAATGTATAATATCAAATAAATCTCATATATCCTGAATCCAACATCAAGTGAATCTCATATATCCTGAATCCAGTAAGTTTCATATAAAGTGAGTGTCCAACATCGACACCCAAAAATATCATGAAACAAGTGTCAAGCATCGACACAGAAATACTCAAATCCATACGTTCCTCGAATCGTAAGTGTCCGGTATCGACACCCGTGATCCACGTATCGGTCTTTCTCATATTCAGACGTTCCTCGAATCGTAAGTGTCCGGTATCGACATCCGTGATCCACGTATCGGTATATACGTTCCTCGAATCGTAAGTGTCCGGTATCGACACCCATGATCCACGTATCGGTTTAAAACAAATCTCAGAGTGGATGCATCCAAATATCAAGTAAAGAATAAGAATACTTGCATAATTTCATGAAACAACCACAGTCCTCAAATCCAGAAAGCGTCAAGTAATGAATAAGTATAAATGCATGAATCAATACACATATATTAGCGTCCCATTCCACTAATATATGTGTATAGGCATATATAACAGCGTCCCATTCCACTGTTATATATACTTAGGAGTAAAAATATCAGAGAACATCATATGAAATCTATGGATGTAATATATGCAAACATGAAACAGTAATATGAGTATATAAAGGAAAACCGCTATTTAACTGCAACAAGTTATTAAATATATCATGTGGTTCCTGATTTCTCCGAAATCAGATGCAACATTATATACAGGTGAACATGTAGCTATAACAAGGTAAGCGTAACCATGTCGGTATAGCAAGATATGTGTATCCATATGTAAGTATGTATGATGTAAAAGTATCTATAGCAAGGTATGTATCTATACCTATCCATAATACCCTCCAGGTATATGTATGTATGCCAGATGTACATGTAGCTATGTCTCATATATGTATATACCTATCACTAAAGGTACACTATCCTATAAGTATATGGGTAACTAGCATGTAAGCATGTCAGGGCATATGTGTAAGCATGTAGGTATCCAGGTATGCTATATATATATCATATGCGATAAGAAATATGAACCAATGTCCCAATGTTCCTAACCAGACAATATCCCATCTATAAGTGGGTTGTGCGTGACATGGCAGTTATTGATGGTGTGTGTGACATACAATCAGTGCTCATGCAACATGAGCCGTCAATAATAATGCAGTGTCCTAAGGATACTAGTCCAAGCACCACAATTAACTAAACAGTAGGGTGAATGCGCAATTCTAAATATTAAATAGAATATGTGACAAGTCAAGTCATTTCTAGCCCAGACGCATAACGCCATGCGGGCGATTCCCCTGTAGATGTTAAATTTACTCACCAACGCTCCTGGCTAAGTAAAGCCTACCACCTGTTTTTCCTTGTCGTAGCGTCCGAAGTCCCCGCTTGCGAACCTAAAATTTCACAAACACATCACATAAGCTCAATATCCTATATCGACGAAAAGACAACGAAACGCGATGAAAACGGCCAGAAAATTACACTGCGCACTTAGCGCATCTAACGCGCACGACATCGGTCAAAAACCCTAACTAGGGTCGCTAAACCACGAAACGCCAAGTCTAGACTCTGATCTTCCCGATTGCGCAACACAACAAATTAAAATGCGAGGAATATAATAGATATAATCTCGCAACGACTAATTGAATCCACGTCGGAAAAACCCCGAAACCTAGTAAACAACTTACCGCAATATTTCGCACTAGTTTCAAGCTAACGCATATCTAGCGATTACAAATATCTTATATTAGCTTAACTAAGCTATCTAAACCATTTCTATATTTTTAACACTACCTAATTAAGTTTTAGCAAAAACCTTGTAAGCAAAAAACCTTAATTAAACAAAATATTCATTAACAATAATTAGCATTTTCTACTATGTTAAACTTTTCCTGATCACAAATTAAAACTTCAATTAAATATTAAACACTTAAATTAAGCTTTAACCTTAACTTGAATTTCTAAAAAAATTATGAATAAAGAATTAAACATGAAATTAAAAGCTTAAATTAATATCTAATTAAGCTAGCATAAAGATTTAAACTTAACAATTAAGAATTAGGGTTAGGATTTTATACCACCAAATGATTCAAAAAATTGCAACAAGAAAACCAAGATTAGCCTCCAAAATCAAGACTTCATGAAGAACAAAGCATGGTTTAGGGTTAAGGAAATGAAGGAAAATGATTATATTTGAATTTTTGTGATTTTATTTGGATTTTTCATGATTTATTTTGGCTTGAAATGAAGAAAATTGAGTGAGGAAGCACAAAGGCAGCAAGGGGGAGAGAGGGGGCGGCCATGGACAATGGGGGGGTTTGTGAAGAAAATGTAGAAAGTTCTAGCAAAGAAACAACATTAAATGCTAATTAATGCATTTTGCCACCTTTCATTTCTTTTCTTTTTCTTTAAAAAAAATTAAATCCTTTGACCAAAAAATCTAGATATTTAAAAAGAAGGTTCTAAAATAATTTTAGTGATGATTTCCAAGAATTTTCATTTAGAAGAAATTTCCCGATTTACGTGCATATTTTACCGGCTAAAATAATATTTTATTTGGGAAAAATTCTATCTGAACCAAAACCTCCCATATACCCTCAAAGTTCGCGCACAAGCTTTATTTTAGTAAAACTAGGTGCCGGCAAGTTTCTACGGACGTTTGATCGAAATCGGGTTAAAATGGAAAATACTGACTATTTTGCCCTAAAACGGAAAAATTCGCAAAACGATTTCTGAAACGTTACATATACATATATAAAATAATAAATCTTTCCTTTGGGGAGTACAACTCCCAGTGCAGGGGCTAAGTCCCTTTGTCTTCTTTATCTGGAAGTCAACTCCAAAAGTCAATCGGGAGCACAGCTCCCAGTGCAGGGACTAAGTCCCTTTTGTTGCTGGCGTCCAGCACCTAGCGCCCGCGTGCCAAGCACGTGGGGTGCTGGCCCTCGGCGTGAGGCGCTGGCCCCCGCGTGCCAAGCATGTGAGGCGCCGGCACCCGCGTGCCAAGCACGTGACGCGCCAGCACCCAGAGTCTGCGTGCCAGGCACGTGAGGCGCCCGCGCCCTTTGGACGCCATTTTCCCCTTCATTTTATATACACACCATACTAAAAATACCTCTCCCGTTAGAAAAAATTTCTAACGGGGCGCTGCCCTGCACCCCGCAAGAAGACTGCTAGCCCCCTTGACCCCCAGCCCGCTATCCGGATAGCAGGACCCCATAGAAACTCTGCGAGGCCCCCGATATATCCAAAACCCCTTCAAAATACAACACTGCACATTGAGTTCGCATGACCTGTTTAACCCATCAATCGGAGGTTCTCTCGCTCCAAAGGCGATGGGTAATTAACGGCAGCTTAGTCCACGGCTGCCGGAGATTCGGATCCCCACAATCAATAAACCCCAACCTACCCTAGACGGGGGGAATCTGTAATGCGCCTGTCAAGCGCGCGCATATTCCTATCTCAATGGGGTGACGAAAAACACCCTACAGATGCAATCTAGATAACACGTTGCACTAATATAGTAGTATAATGATATCAGGATATTTCGGCATGCAATTAGATATATGATTATTAGTATGGATATGAACGGATATCGAAACACTAAAACTATAACATTTGATGCATGATTAAAACACATGTATTATTTTTATTCATATGGATATAAATATATTAACATAGCATGTTGCAAAATAAACTTGCCTGATCGGATCTCACGATAGGGTACGTACGTCACATTTGACGTCGGATAAACGTCGTGATGCAACACACGCGCGTACAGGACTGGACTTGGCTACTCAAAGACGTGACCACGCTGGACGACGACGATGACTGGGTCATCCGGATCATCGACGACGTGCGCGACTCCGGCGAGACGGCTGAGACCCGATTCAAGAAAGCAAGAAAAGAGAGAAATAAAGAAAAGAGAAGAAGAAAGGAATGGGTTGTGGATATTGGCTCTGGGTTCAGAGGAAAAGGGAGACGACGGCGGCGACAATGGCTACCGTCAACGACGAAGCTTTCCGGTAATGGGCAGAGGGGTTTGTAGGGTGCAAGGATCTCATCGGGTTTTGGGTGTAGGGTGTTCTCGAGTGCAGGGATCTCGTCGGGGATGAAAGAGGATAAGAAGAAGTGGAGATGACGGTGAGGTTGGGGTGATGGCGATGTCGAGTCGCCGACGGTGAGGGTGCAGGTTGTTCAGGGTTGCGGGTTGCAGGGAGTTTGGGTCATGGTGAAGGAGAGAGAAGGCTAGGAGGAGGAAGAGGATGGTGGTGAGATGATGAGGGTGGTGAGGTGGTCGGCGGTGAGGTGAAGGTGACGTCGAGGCTAGGTTGTGGGAGTTGCAGGGTTAGGTCGTCGGGGTTCTTGGGTTCTCATAGAAGGATGAGAGGTGGAGGAGAGGAGAAGGTGGAGGCGAGGTCGACGAGGGTGAGATGATGAGGTTGGGAGGTCGGCAGCAAAGGCGAAGGGCATGATCTAGGGCTCAGGCGTGGGTTCTCATCATGATAGGAAGAAGAAGAAGAAGATAGGGAGTTAGTGTGTTGATTGATCATCTCCGTGTCGTGTTTTGAAAAGTGTAAAAGATCACAACCAAAGAAATTTATACCCCAATCAATTGACGGTGTCTATTGCAGTTTCGTCAATGAGCACAGATCGTCCACTGAGAAAGTGTAATTTGTTCGAAATTGTTTTATTTGAGTTGAAAAGAAAAGATAAAAGAAAATGATTCAATATTCATGAGATTTTAGTTTCAAGAATCATGAAGAAATAGATCTAAAATCAAGAATTAATAAAGATCAAGAAAATGTCCGAACCAATTGAATTCTCAAGATTTGTAAAGTAGCTTGTAGGAATCGATCAAATTGATAGTGATGATGAATACTAATGAGTACGAATTCTTATCTATTGAGGATTTGTTGCTAGATCGATGACGATCAACGAGAATTAGGGAACTATTGAAGAAACTAGGGTTTCTCCTTCATCATCCCTTATCCTTTCATTGATTATCATTCAAATTCTAGCCTCTAGCAAATTAAATCACCAATCATTTATCTGTAATTTAAAGCGAAAAAATTCAAGAAAGCGATCTCGCTCAAATTAGGTCTTCGATGATTCAATTTCCTAAAGTTTACAAAACTCATAAGATTTAAGAATCGTTCAAGAATTTAATCATTATCATCTACCTATTCTCTCGATTCCACTACAAGCGGAGATTTCACTCACACATCATGAAAAAGGAAAGAATCAAGAATCGATAACTTTTCATAATGCAAGAATGTAAAGAAAAGAAAGATTTATAATTTTCACCTTTATTAATCGACGATTAGGTACAATTCACTCAAAGATTACAAGATTTGAAGAGGTAACTAGATCCGCCGAAATTAGCTTCGCATCAATCTTCTTGAGTCGCGGATCGTCGTGGATCTCTTGCTCGGATGAAGATCAGCGTTGCTTCAAAGGCTCGTTGAAGGCTTGCTTGAGACGCTTCTCGATGAATCTTGATTTGGCTTTTGAATTTGATTTGGGCTAGGGTTTTGATTAAAAGTTGTGTCACTCAACTTGTGTGTAGATTTTTGAACAACCTCTGTAATGAATCCATAGGTGCCCTTTTATAGTTTTCCCTTTAGCTTCCCCTAGAAGCTAGGTCAATCTTCCCTTGGAAGCTAGGTAGTTGAAGAGAAGTTTCTAGATTAAGGTAGATATCTAGCTTCCAAGAGAAGACTTATTGTTGGAAGGAAGCTTCTGGAGAATTAGAGGAACTGAAGCGTCTTGAAGAAGTTTGGCCGTTGAAAAGAAGCCACGCATGAACATTTCTACCGCCGATGAGTCAAAATGGCCGCGGATCCGCGGCCATATGAGGTGATCTCTGCATGAAAGTCTCAGTTTGGTTTGGTGCTGATCCTTAGGACTTTATTTTATGTCTTGAATCTCATTATACTTTCTTGTTTACTGCCAGATCTCAGGTAAAAGACTTGATGTATTTTATCAACACTTTTAGCAGTTCCGGCTCTTTTACCTGGAGAATTTCCTGCACACAATCTCGAGACAAGTGTTAAGATATAAAAATCATGCGAATAGTAATAAACACTTAATTTCCCTTTAGAATGTCGATTATAACTATAACACAGGTTATTTGGTATTTTCCAGATGAATTCGTAATCTGTGTTATAATTACAATAAACACCTATATATGAATGATAAGAGTAGGGAAATTAACGTGTTGAGAATGCATTATTTTCGACTGATCAAATTCCCCCAAACTTAATTTTGGTCATCTCAAGCAAACATCTTTTATTTTTATTTAAGAGAAGGAGAAAATATAAGAAAAAGAAAAACTAACTAGCACACTTTTGTAGGCAACACGATTGCACTGAGCACGTGCAACAAGCCTTTAAACCTCTAGGTGTCCCCAGTAGGAGGAGTGTTGTCTCCTGAGGGTTTTCAGCGGATTGCACCCACAAAATCCAATAATAAAAGGAAGACTGTGAAAATTACATATAAAGATAAGAATTGTAAAAGAAAGACTTTGAAAATTATAGTTTCCAACTACACTAGCTTTTCGGTTGTCATGGGCCCTATCTTAATAGTCATGAAAAGATGTTAGAAATCACATCATCCCTCAATAAAACATCGCTTTATTCTTCATTCCTACCTTTCTTCCAAACACCGATCATATATCCCTACGTATATATAAAGAACATCCCTACACTCGGAGAATTCAATTCAAGCTATCATACTCTTGTCCATCGACCTCAGTACTTTTTAATCGGTGAATATTTAGATGATTTGCTCACACATTCTTCATGCGGCCGTTAATACTTCTTGAGGTACTAACCGACCGATTACTCATGTGCTTTCTGATTAGGTGTATTAGTATTTTCCTCGTCTTGCAACACCTAAGTCTTAGCAGTGACTCCCAAACCAGTTGGTCTAAGGCACTAGGTGATGAAGTATCCTCGCTATATTTTTTTTATGCTGCCTTGGTGATTACAAAACCAGTGTTCATTTTTCTTCACCATTTTATCTTTTATTCATACTTCATTTATTATTTCCTTCATACTTTGGCTTTTAGACAAGAGCATTTCAAGGTATTCTCTACTATCCCGAGTTTCAAGACCTGTGTAAGTGCGTATAGTAGGGTATCAACGTTCAAATGTTTGGCTTCCAAAATAGGAATTATTTTTCAGACTTATTTTTATCCGCAGATTAGTGACTTCTTTCATCTTACTAACCCTTGGGACAACGACTCATAACCACTTATTACTAGTTCGTTTAAGAAAACTTCTAATTTTCTTGGTTTTCTTAAATTTTTCCAATCTTTTAGATGTAATTTTTCACTATCTAATCTTTTATTATAAAATTAAATATTAAATTTTTTTATATGTTTTGTGCTTATGCAAGGTATGATGCAAAGTGATGCACAAATAAGCACAAACCTCCCCCAAACTTGTCTACAACAGTGTCCTCACTGTTGCCATCTGTTAAATCTTCAGAAACCTGTAGACTTGGGAAGAAATTTATTAACGGAGGCAATAATATATGAACATGAAAATCTCCTCCAAACTTATTCTTTTCACTCACCTCCATTCCAAAGATGATACAGTATTTTACAAGTCATGGAGGTGAGACGGAGGAATTTTAATCAAGATAAAATGGCTCATATAAAAACATGAGCTCCTCCATGGGGTCAGTGGAAAAATACGGTTTTAATCTATGTCCATTTACTTTGAAAATTATACCGTTTTCAACATTTTCAACCTCAACTACCCCGTGCGGGTATACATACCGCACAACAAAAGGTCATTTCCACCGAGATTTTAGCTTACCCGCATGAAGATGGAGTCGTGAATCATAAAGAAGGACTTGTTGACCAGGTGTAAAAGTTTTTCTCAAAATGTTTTTATCGTGAAAAACCTTAGTCCTGTTCTTTACAATTACACCATTATCGTAAGCTTCATCGCGGAGTTTTCTTAGCTCATTTAATTGCAGCTTCCGAAAGTTGCAGGCTTGATTTAAGTCAAAGTTCAGTTCTTTAATGGCCCACATTGCTTTGTGCTCAATCTCGACCGGAATGTGACAAGCTTTTCCAAACACTAGTCTGTAAGGAGACATACCTAGATCGGTTTTATATGCAGTTCGAAATGCCCAAATAGCATCCATCAATTTGGTTGACCAATCTTTTCGATTTTTAGAAATTGTTTTCTCCCAAATTTATTTGATTTGTCTGTTTGAAATCTCAGCTTGCCCGCTCGTTTGGGGATGATTGGGTGTGGAAAGTTTGTGGTTGATTGCATATTTCCGCATCAAAGTCTCGAAAGACCGATTACAGAAATGTGTCCCGTTATCGCTAATGATAGCGCGTGGGTGTCCAAATCGCGAAAAGATATTCTCTTTAAGGAACCTAATGACAACATTTTTGTCATTAGTGCGACAAGGAATAGCTTCCACCCATTTCGAGACGTAATCAACCGCAAGCAATATGTACAAATGTTGGATGTATATGCCCTAGAGGCCAGTATTGTATATGTATACATATGGATACTAGAGATATGTATGTACAGAACAATCTTGCTCAGTTTATAGTATATTATTTGACTTGTCTTTATCGGGATATGTGTATTGTTGTTTTATCTGGTTTGCACATATTGATAAAGACTCGATACGGTAGTATACTATTGTGGTTTTTCTTTATCTTAACATGGCATATGTCATACTCGTTATTACATATTGCGGTTACATGTTGATAAAGCCCCTAGGATCTTGCTTGACTACCTGCGTTGTGATGGCGATCATACTTGTGGGAGTAGGGTAGTCCATAAGCACATCCTTAAATGGTCCCTAGTCGTGTGAGTATCAAGACTGGCACTGATACTCCAGAGTAGACTGGTGTGTACGTTTCTACCCCCGTCGGGGGATGGTTGGTCCCGCAGCCATTGGTATGATGCACCTAAGATCGTATGCAGGTGCTCACTGGGTGTGAGTACACTGGACGGGCTTGCCGAGAACTTCCATATTGTACTATACCTATCGTCAGATGGAAGTTCTCAGGTGACATGTGTACAGGTTAGTCTTTGGACCCGAGATCGGCATTTGTCTCGTGTGAGTTCCCACTGAACTTTGATCACTACCCTACCACTGCTCTACTGAATCGTGCAAACATGTTTTGGTTGGGTTCAGTCCCGAGCCACATGGAGGCAGTGAGCGATTGTCGGGGATTCGTCTCTCCCGGTATAGGGAGTCGATATCGCACTGTGATTCGATTGGTCAGAACCATAAGACCTTGGCCAAGGCACTTGGGATTTACTGATAGGTTGATCAGTAGTTTCCCGGATTGGTCCTGAGCCACATCGGCACGACTTATCAGGTTGTTAGGGTCTGACGTTCACCATTCCCTAGACCCGGTATGCGATACTCTTTGACGAAGAGACCGGACTGTACGGATATTGTCACGGATAGGCTCAGTAGAAGATCCGGATGAGTTTACTCATCGGCCTTCTTTTCGATAGGTACCTGGGTAGCCGTTACGTACAGCTAGTGTCTATGACGTGCTTGTGGTTAAACCCACTGCCAGAGTACTGTCGAGTTTTAGAGTCCCACACAGAGAGTTTCCCTGATTCAGGCGAAATGATGCAGTAGCCATATTGGATACGTGCAGGGTTCGATCGATTGATGTACTTGTTACTCGGGTTTTCGATCGTACAGTTTGTAATACTAGCCGGCTCGGGTTTGAGCCGGATTATTAAATCAGGTATTGATTTAATAATTTACGTATATGTATTTCGATATATATATTCTAGTATTACGTTCTTCGTGTTATTCTATCTCTTTTGGGCGTTCGGATTTTTATCTGATTGCCGGTATATTTGTACAGTAGACTGAAATCCGTATTTATTACAGATTTCCTTCTAGAAGGTGGCCACCTCATTATGGAAATTCCATTTATTTGATAAATGGAAATGAGGTGTAAAGTGGAAGGTGAGGGAGGTATGGAGTTGTCCATGCTTCAATAGTTTACAGATGAATTTATAATTCATTTTGGGTTTACTATTGAAGCATGGTTGCTATTGTTTAATGAAAGAAATGAACATACAAAACTCTTGTGTGTGAATTTCTCTCTCATGCTTGCTCATTTTTTCTTGAGCTCCATTTTCTTTCTAAGCTCCTCCCTCCTCTTGCTTTCCTCCATCTTCATCTTCTTCCTCTTCACTAACATTCTCATGTGTTGAGAAACAAGTGAAGAGGTTAGAAAAGAGATAGCAAACACTTAAACATCCAAACTACATCCTAGATTACTTAGACTAGCATCCCAAGTTCTCTAGTTTCTCTTTTGACACTTAGCAAAGAGCTAGAGCCATGGATTACATTCCCCAGGTGGATCATCAAGGACCAAGGAAGGCCGGAGAACAAGCTCGATCCCGGAGGACCGACGGAGCAAGGAAAGAAGATCAAGCAAGTTCAAGGTGACTAGTAGGAGCTAAGGATGAAGAACGAAGACCGAAGGACTTGGTTCGTTTGGTAAGAATTCCTCATCATAGTAGATAGCTCTCCTAGTGTAGCTAGTTAGTTTTATGGAACGATCCGGGTTTTAGAGTTAAACTAGTGCCAAGTTTTTGTTCGTTAGAAAATTTTTGTTCCGCATTTGGCCACGGATGTTGGCCGGAGCACTAGGGTAACCTTTCAACAAATTCCCGAAAGAGTTTGGAAAAGGACCCATAAAATCAAAACCCCAAACGTCAAAAATTTCAACCACTAAGATGGGTTGAAGTGGCATCTCATTTCTCCGGGAAATCCTACCCGTGTGTTGACACTGTGCACTGGTTTTGCAATGATCAAATGTATCTTTGAACAAAGTCGGCTAATAGAAACCGCATTGCAAAACCTTTTCCGCTGTCTTTCGAGGACCGAAATGACCCCCACATGCCTGATCATGACAAAAAGATAGAACTCTTGAATTCATCATTAGGGACACATCTACGAATGATCTGGTCAGGACAATACTTAAACAGATAGGTTTCATCCCAGTAAAAGTGTTTTACTTGGGATAGAAATCGATGTTTTTCCTATTTTGACCATTCGCGGGGAATAAGTCCCGTAGCAAGATAATTCACAAAATCTCCGAACCAAGGTTCAGTGGATACTTTCAAGAGTTGTTCTTCTGGAAAAGAATCATTGACCGGCAGGGTCATAGGTGAAGAAGAGATGTACGACAGATGGTCGGCTACAACATTTTCACATCCTTTCTTATCTTTAATAACAAGGTCAAATTCTTGTAATAGAAGAATCCAACGTATTAGCCTACCTTTAGCATCCTTCTTCACCAAAAGATGTTTCAAGGCGGAATGGTCAGTGTACACAACAATTGGTGAGCCAATCAAGTAAGGCATGAATTTTTCTAATGCGAATACAACTGCCAAAAGTTCTTTTTCGGTAGTTGTATAATTAATTTGAGCATCATTCAGGGTCTTACTTGCATAATAGATCACGTGTGGCATCTTTTCAATGTGATGTCGTAAGACTGCACCAACTGCAAAATTTGATGTATCACACATAAGCTCAAAAGGGTGGTTCCAATCAGGAGATGATAGAACAGGGGCTGTAGTGGGAGAGTTTTTAAGTGAGTCAAATGCAGCCTCACAATCTGAGTCAAAGTGAAAGGTCGTGTCCTTGGCCAAGAGAAGAGTTAAGGGTCTAGCAATTTTGCTAAAATCCTTAATGAATCTCCGATAAAAGCCTGCATGACCAAGAAAAGATCGTATATCCTTGATGCATTTGGGATGAGGAAGGTTATGAATGACATCTATTTTAGCTTTGTCAACCTCAATGCCTTTCCGTGAAATGACATGTTCAAGCACAATTCCCTCTTGGACCATGAAATGACATTTTTCCCAATTCAAAGTTAAGTTCTTCTCCTTACAACGAGTAAGAACTGCGTCAAGATGAGATAGGCAGTCAGCAAAAGAATCTCCGAATATCGAGAAATCGTTCATGAAAATCTCCAGAAAATTCCCGACCATGTCCTAGAATATCCCCATCATACATCGCTGAAATGTAGCGGGAGTATTGCATAACCCAAAGGGCATGTGTCTATAAGCAAAAGTACCAAAAGGACAAGTAAATGCGGTTTTGTCTTGATCCTCTTTGGCATTAGGGACCTGGTTATAGCCAGAGTATCTGTCCATGAAGCAGTAATATTCACGTCCGGCTAAGCGTTCTAACATCTGGTCAATGAAAGGAAGAGGAAAGTGGTCTTTCCTCGTTGCAGCATTGAATTTTCTATAATCAATACATACACGCCACCCAGTTTGAGCGCGTGTCTGGATTAACCCATTAGCCTCATGTTATGACCGTAACGCCAGATTTCTTAGGGACGACATGAATTGGACTTACCCATTGGCTATCGGAGATTGGGTAAATGATACCACTGTCAAGGCATTTGACGATTTCTTTCTTAAGCGCCTCCTTCATGACGGGGTTTAACCGTCTCTGTGGTTCTCGGTTTGGCTTGGCTTCATCCATCAGATGTATATGATGTTCTACAATCAAGGGACTAATCCCTTTGATGTCAGCCATAGTCCAACCAAATGCCTGCCTATTAGATCTCAATACCGTCAAAAGCGCATTCTCTTGCTCTAAAGCTAGAAAAGAAAATATGATCACAGGTAAAGACTCATTCTCACCTAAATATGCATATATAAGATGAGAAGGTAAAAGTTTGAGATCTAATGCTGGCGGAGAAACTATAGAAAGTGGGGTAAAAGAATGACATTCAGATTCCTGAAGAAGCTCGTAGCCTGCAAAGGATACAGACTCGGAAGGTGAAGAGTCACAAAGTTCAGACTCAAGAGTGGAAAGAGTGTCCTTACTAAGATGTGCAAGATCAAATATTGATGTGCTAGTGTTGTCGAGATCTTCAAAGAAAAGTTTATCAACTTCACAGCTTTCGGGAGCTATCTCGTGTACAGAACAGACATCAAGTATGTGAGCAGAGGGTTCAGACTGCTGACTTCCAATTTTATAGATGTTCAGTTCAATTGTCATTTTTCCAAAAGATAGATTCATAGAACCGTTTCGACAATTAATGATAGCATTGGAAGTGGCAAGAAAGGGTCGACCCAAAATCACCGGAATTTGGTTCTGTGGGTTTGCTACAGATTGTGTATCAAGAACAATAAAGTCCACAGGGAATATGAATTCCCCGACTTTTATCAACACATCTTCCAGTTCACCCCTAGGTTTGGTGATTGAACGGCCTGCCATTTGGAGAGTGCAATGAGCAGGTTTCAACTCTCCAATCCCTAACTGCTCGTAAACAGAATATGGAAGCAGGTTAACACTTACGCCAAGGTCAAGTAAAGCACGGTTAATGTTTTTACCCCCAATAGAAATCGATATCATAGGACATCCAGGGTCCTTACGTTTCTTTGGTAACTGTGGGGTAAAAGCAATGCTAACATTATTAGTCATGAAGACCTTTTTTGGCACTTGAGTCTTCCTCTTCCTAGTGCACAAGTCTTTGAGAATTTTCGCATGAGCGGGGGCTTGTTGAATAGCATCTAGGAGAGGGATGTTGATGTTAACCTGTTTGAACATTTCCATAATCTTCTCCATATGTGGACTCGATTTGTTTCCCCTTAACCGATTCGGATAAGGAGCTTTAGCAATAAGAGCTGGGTCCAACATTAGAGAATGTGGTGTGTGGGGAACTGATCCCAGAATAGAAGTGGGGATCGTATTTGGTGGACTAGAAGAGGTATGCTGAGGGTTCAAGCCTTGGTGAAAACGAAGAATAGGCTCGCAAGAAGGTGGTGGGGTAGACAAAGTAGGATTAGAAGTAAAAGTGGATGTGGAAGTGGAAGGAAAAGTGGAAGTGGAAGCCGGGGTGTTATTGATTAATTCTTCATGATTATCAATCTCTTCACCGACTTGATTATTCAGCACTCTTTCAGATCTCAACGTTGTAATGGCACTCACATTGTAGTGTTATAAATGTCCAGGATTCGGTAGGGGTTGAGACGGAAGTTTCCCTTTCTCTCTATCACTCATCTCAGCTTTTAATTGAGCAATTTGTGCTTCCATCGATTTAATACTCTCACTTTGGGAGTCAGAGTTTTTCTGTATCTTATCGAGAGAAGACTTAAATTCAGCCGACATTTGAATGGACTGTTTCATAAATATTTCAAAAGTCCGTTCAAGTGAAGAGGAATTATCAGCACCGGTCAACTGCAAAGGATTATACGGTGCAGGTGTGTTGACCGGATTTTGAAAGTTTTGTGATTGGTAGGGGTGCTAACTTATTTGAATTGGTTGCTGTTGTGGTGGAGGACCCCTTTAGAAATTGTTTTGATTTGGAACCGTGTTTTGAGTTTGTGATTGGTTCCAAGCAAAGTTAGGGTGATTCCTCCAACCCTGATTATAAGTGGAAGAATACGGATCGTTTCTAGGTCTTTGTTGGAAAAAAGCATTGGTATGCTCTTGACCTTGAAACGGAGAATTCAAAGGACATTCTTCCATAAGATGAGATGGATCAGAACAGCATCCACAGACAGTTTTGGAAAGTGACATCTGATTTAGGGAGGCTGCTAAAAATTTATGTTCCATAGCTTCGAGTTTCTTTTGCATTGCTGCCATTTCAACTCTAACTCCTATGGAAACATCAAGTTGATGAATACCACCCCTAGACGATGACTGGTTTACACACTCCCACTGTAAAGTTTTCTCGGCGAAATCTTCCAAAAATCTCCAGGCTTCACTATCATCTTTATTCATGAAGGTGCCTTGACACATGGATTCAAGGGTCTGTTTTGTTGTAGGATTAATGCCCTCATATATGATCCTGTACAGATCCCATCTAGGAATTCCGTGATGAGGACATTTAACTAACAGATCCTTGAAGCGTTCAAAACACTTCAAAAATGATTCATATGGAAGCTGGGTAAATTGATTTATTTCGCTACGGACTCTAGCTGTCTTATGATTGGGGTAGAATTTCTTTAGGAAAGCTGTTACGAATTCTCCCCAGTTTGAAATAGAATGTGCGGCTGTGTTATAAAACCACTTCTCGGCTATATCGCACAAAGTAAATGGGAGAAGACGTCATCTCATAGTTTCCACAGACAGTTGTGAAGTACGCATCAGAGCGCATACATTTTCAAATTTGGTAATAAAGACGTATGTGTCTTCAGACTCGAGACCGTGATATTTTGGTAGAAGATTGATGTATTGTGGTTTGATTTCAAAATTGTCCCCATTAACTGGTGGAATGGTGAGACAGGTCGAAATAGGACCTCGCATAGGGTAACATCTCCCTTGGAGAGAGATGCGGGGCGGATTCTGCGCACCTGCGAACGGTGGCAGAGTAGTGTTAAAGAAGTTCGATGGAGATTCGTCAATCGAAGTGGGTGTGGCAGTGGGTGAAGAAAAAGTAAATGTAGAATTACCGACTTCGGAGTCGATAGAAGGAACGCGGACAAGATGGGCACTAGAATCCCATGTCCAGCCAAGCATGCACTAATGGTTTAGCACAAGTGGCAGCGTTGGTGATAATTAGGGGGAAAAATTTTGAATTGGTGTTTGGTTTGAAAAAGACGTATTTTTGAAAAATTCACACAAACAATGCACAAGCAACCCTAAATCTAGTGGTCACCTAGGTCAAGTCTCTAGACCGCTCCTAGACTTCCAGAAGACAAGTCGCAAGATAAATCCTCTACTGCCTCTTTACCCCTTCTGTGGCCAGGTAAATGGGAGGTTCTCCACTATGTAAGTAGTGGGCCTAATTAAGTAACCACTTACCTTAGACACACTTGCCTTAGACACCACAAAAGAAACGCGGATAAGCAATAGATTACCCACGACCTCCTTTTGTCCTAATTGAGCGCGACGGTCCTTAGAGTCTTGTCTAGATCTTTTTTAGTTAATGAGGGTGATGCGGATGCAAGTTTGTGATTTTTAGGGCTTAGGAAGGGTAATGAAATCCCCACCTAATCTGAATTTGGTCTTTGCCCCTTAATTTCCGTATTTAAAAATGCAAACAACCAAGATCAAACACGCAACAATTTCTTCTTGCGGCGCGGTGAATTTTTGCAAAGAATTCTGCAGAAATTGATTAATAGAATAGAGCAGGGAGGAGATAAGAAACACAGAAGTATACCCGAGAAGTTTGAAGCAGTGAAGCTGCTGAACCACCGCGGTTCCGCCGCGTTATGCTACCTAATGCCGCGGTTCCGCAGCATGATGGATAGTTCCTTGCACAAAAATTTTAGCAGCTGCTCTTGTTGACTCACTGAACTCTTTGAGATGCTCTGAAAATTTTTCCTCTCGCTCCAAAGATTCCAGATCTCCTTGCAACAATTCACAACAAATCGTTAAGCACTTGATGCGAATTTTGATCTAAAGATTCTGATGGAATAATAAATTTTTCCAACTTCAAATTACAAAAACGAACAAATTAGCACACGATCCCCGGCAACGGCGCCATTTGATTGATCATCTCCGTGTCGTGTTTTGAAAAGTGTAAAAGATCACAACCAAAGAAATTTATACCGCAATCAATTGACGGTGTTTATTGTAGTTTCGTCAATGAGCATGGATCGTCCATTGAGAAAGTGTGATTTGTTCGAAATCGTTTTATTTGAGTTGAAAAGATAAAAGAAAATGATTCAATATTCTTGAGATTTTAGTTTCAAGAATCATGAAGAAATAGATCTAAAATCAAGAATTAATAAAAATCAAGAAAATGTCCAAACCAATTGAATTCTCAAGATTTGTAAAGTAGCTTGTAGGAATCGATCAAATTGATAGTGATGATGAATACTAATGAGTACGAATTCTCATCTATTAAGGATTTGTTGCTAGATCGATGACGATCAATGAGAATTAGGGAACTATTGAAGAAACTAGGGTTTCTCCTTCATCATCCCTTATCCTTTCATTGATTATCATTCAAATTCTAGCCTCTAGCAAATTAAATCACCAATCATTTATCTCTAATTTGGAGCGAAAACATTCAAGAAAGCGATCTCGCTCAAATTAGGTCTTCGATGATTCAATTTCCTAAAGTTTACAAAACTCATAAGATTTAAGAATCGTTCAAGAATTTAATCATCATCATCTACCTATTCTCTCGATTCCGCTACAAGCGGAGATTTCACTCACATATCATGAAAAAGGAAAGAATCAAGAATCGATAACTTTTCATAATGCAAGAATGTAAAGAAAAGCAAGATTTATAATTTTCACCTTTATTAATCGACGATTAGGTACAATTCACTCAAAGATTACAAAATTTGAAGAGGTAACTAGATCCGCCAAAATTAGCTTCGCATCAATCTTCTTGAGTCGCGGATCGTCGTGGATCTCTTGCTCGGATGAAGATCAGCGTTGCTTCAAAGGCTCGTTGAAGGCTTGCTTGAGATGCTTCTCGATGAATCTTGATTTGGCTTTTGAATTTGATTTGGGCTAGGGTTTTGATTACAAGTTGTGTCACTCAACTTGTGTGTAGATTTTTGAACAACTTCTGTAATGAAGCTATAGGTGCCCTTTTATAGTTTTCCCTTTAGCTTCCCCTAGAAGCTAGGTCAATCTTCCCTTGGAAGCTAGGTAGTTGAAGAGAAGTTTCTAGATTACGGTAGTTATCTAGCTTACAAGAGAAGACTTGCTGTTGGAGGGAAGCTTCTGGAGAATTAGAGGAACTGAAACGTCTTGAAGAAGTTTGGCCGTTGAAAAGAAGCCATGCATGAACATTTCTGCTGCCGATGAGTCAGAATGGCCGCGGATCCACGGCGGATCGGCCTGACTCGGCCGCGGATCCGCGGCTATATGAGGTGATCTCTGCATGAAAGTCTCAGTTTGGTTTGGTGCTAATCCTTAGGGCTTTATTTTATGTCTTGAATCTTATTATACTTTCTTGTTTACTGCCAGATCTCAGGTAAAAGACTTGATTTATTTTATCAGCACTTTTAGCAGTTCCGGCTCTTTTACCTGGAGAATTTCCTGCACACAATCTCGAGACAAATGTTGAGATATAAAAATCATATGAATAGTAATAAACACTTAATTCCCCTTTAGAATATTGATTATAACTATAACACAGGTTATTTGGTATTTTCCAGATGAATTCGTAATCTGTGTTATAATTACAATAAACACATATATATGAATGATAAGAGTAGGGAAATTAACGTGTTGAGAATGCATTATTTTTGACTGATCATGTGTTAATAATGAGGTTTAATATAAAATATATATATATAGGGAGTGGGGAGAGACTGAGGCGAGAGAGATTGAGAGAATAAGAAATATTTATTTAGTTAAAATATTATATATATTATGTAAGTCGATGTCGCACACCCCGCGTGTTCGCGGGGAGATGGAATACGCAAAAAAACAATGTTTTAGGGGCTTCACAACACCGACCATACCACAGAATGATATTAAACCTTTACTAGCTAAACAACTATGAGGTTTTAACTACTCTGAAGAAAGTTATAACTCATAGTATCAAGTCCTTCGGTTCTTGATGTCCTTCTCCTCTTCTTTAGCTCCTCGAAGAGTGAACGGATCATGCTCGATCGTCGGCTTTCTCATGCCAAAGATGATCCACCCGAGAGTGTCAACTTTAAGCTCCTACATCTAAATTGAGGTAACTAGGACACCTAGTGTGCTAATCTAAGTAACCTGGATGAAGTAGAGATCGATGATGGATTGTTTTGTCTCTAAAAACTCTTGGTTGCTCAACTCATGAGACACTTAAGGGTTTGAGGAAGAAGAAGAGAGCTTGGAGGAGAGATTGTGTTAATCTTAGAATTCCCAATTGAAGATGGCTCACTTAGATAACTTATATATATAGCAAAGATGTTTTCAACAACAAAAATATCTCCATGCCACCTTACCTCAATAGTAAACCATGAGTCATAAGGTGATTCATCTTACTTCAATAGTAAACCATGAGTCATTTAAGTGAGTCATCTTATCCTCCACTCCATTAAACATAAATAGTTATAAAAATAAATGAGGTGTCTTCTTCTAGAAGCACTCTTGCCAAAATTACAAGAATACCCTTCACCGTATATACATACTTGTATCCGTATTTCGAAAATACGAATACAAAGAGAAAAAAACAATCCAATAATCTAATACTAGAATCTGGCTTAAAACAAATCCCACTAGTATTATCCGCTCGATCATCATCCGTATGTGATCGAACCCTGCCATAAAACCATACGACCTCTACATCGTTTCGCTCGAAGCAGAGAAACCCTCTGTGTGGGACTCTAAAGACTCAACGGTACACTAGCAGTGATTTTAACCACAAGCACATCAGCGGTACTAGCTGCACGTAACAGCTACCCAGGTATCTGTCAAAAAAGAAGGCCGACGAGCGAACTCATCTGAACCCTTACTGAGCCTGTCCGTGAAAACATCCGTGCAGTCCGGTCTATTCGTCTGAGAGTATCGCATGTAAGGTCTAGGGGGTGGAAAACGTCAGACCCCTAATAACCAAACAAGTCATGTCAGTGTGGCTCAAAAACATCCGAGAATCTGTTGGTCCACCCACCAGTAATTCTCAATCCGCCCTGGCCAGGGACTTATGATGTTGACCAACCGATCACAGCGCGACATCGACTCCCTATACCGGGAGTGATGAATCCCCAATAGTCGCTCACTGCCTCCATGTGGCTCGGGACTGTACCCAACTAAAACATGTTTGCACGACTCAGTAGAACTATGGTAGGGTAATAATCAAAGTACAATGTGAACTCAGACGAGACAAATGACGACCTCAGGTCGACAGACTATCTACACACATGTCATCAGAAAACTGCTATCTGACGCTAGGTATAATACCATCTAGTCAGTCTTCGGCGAGTCATGTCCGATGTACTCACCCCCAATGAACATATGTATACAATCTTAGGTGCACCTCACCAATGGTTGCGGGACCAATCCATCGCCCCTCGTCAGGGTCTAGATATATATACACTAGTCTACTCTGGAGTATCTGTTCACCGCCGAAAACCGGGAAGATAAACGTCTTGCCTGAATTTGGGGACAGATGCCATTTGGATTTATCCGTCCACCTCTCCGAAGATGCCAAGTTGATTTATGGCACCGTGTACCGGAGGATTGGACGGGTGCAGCCGTTGTAGCAGACTTCGTCAGATTCCCCCTCATTTGCGAGGGGTTTTTGATTGTGGGGATGCTCATCCCTACAGGCGCAAGCCCCTGCAGTTAATTACGTTACCGCATCGCGGTAACCACTTTCTCCGACTCCAGAAGGTCACTTCGTGTCGTGTGATATTTGTTTTATTTTTGGTTGCGGATTGTATACGGAGACTAATTTATGTTGTCACCCGTAGGGCATGGATTAGTCCAAATCCTTATATTCTTAGATTTGGGTTTTGGTTGATTTAAGGATCGTTAATCTTGTTTGAGACTAAGATCAACTTAAATGTTTGTTGAGGATACGTTAGTCTAATTTTAGGCTAAGATCTACTCAATAGGATTTTGGGATCGTTCAGACCCAACAAAAGAGCATTTGGGCTCTATTGTGTTAGTTTAAGGACATTACGGTCCATTGTTAGTTTAAGGATGTTGCGGTCCGCGGTAGGATGTGCCCGTCAATTTGGGAGTGCACCGAAGAGTTGTTGATTATCGGGACCCACCACCTCTCTGAAGACACTGAAGAATTACAACGACATGTATCAGAGATGTGAGGAGATGTATTCTTGAACCAATGTCCGTTAGGAGATCTGTAGTCATGTTTGGGACTAAGACCAATTTGGAAAATGATGAGCACATAGGCTTGGTTGATCTGAATTGGGGATTTGGTCAACTTATACTCAACCCACTCGGTCTTTGAATAAAGTGTTAAACACTTGCTTGGGTTCAGTCCCTTTTCTATGCAAATTATGCTTTGCTTTACTTTCCCCTCTGTTTTTGTTCTTTTATTTTTATGGAGTGTTAAACACTCTTTATGGTGCCCTCGTGCGGAGCACGTGAGGCGCTTGGCGTTGAGCGCCAACCACTGAGTGATAGGCACTCCTTATTGAGCAGCGCCCACGTGAGGGACACGTGAGGCACTTGGCGCTGAGTGCCAACCATTGAGTGCTAAACACTCTTTATTGAGCAGCGCCCACGTGAGGGACACGTGAGGCGCTTGGCGCTGAGCGCCAACCATTACGTGCTAAGCACTCATTATTGAGCAGCGTCCATGTGAAGGACACGTGAGGCGCTGAGCGCTGACCATTGAGTGATGAGCACTCTTTATTAAACAGCACCCACGCGATGAGCACGTGAGGCGCTTGGCGCTGAGCGCCAACCATTGAGTGCTAAGCACTCTTTATTTAGCAGCGTCCACATGATAGACCCGTAAGGCGCTTGGCGCTAGGTTCTTCTTTGGGTGTTCTGTTCTGAAGAGTTCAATTCTTTATTCTTTTCTGGATCTTTGATCCCCAAGAACAAGTTCATCCCCATGAGAATTAAATTCTCATTTGTGGGAGACTTGTCCAGAGAAAGAACTATGTTCTTTGAGAAGAGTTAAACTCTTGGATATGCAGATGAGATACTCTGATTTCTATTTTTTTATTTACCTCGAAGAAAGGTATTCTTCTTTCTTCCTCCTTAAAACTTTCTTCTTGCTTTTTCTCGAAGCTTATGGGGGGTTTCTCTCTCTACAAGACTTGAAGTCTTGGGTCCTTTATATAGTAGAGGCACATCTATTGATTTAGTTGAAGAAATCTCTCGTTGAGAGATCCTGATTGATTTGGGGATTTTATCCACCATTGGTTCTTTGATCCAAGGACTTCTATTTTACAGAAAATATTTTTCTTGTTTTTTACAAGATTAGGTAAATATTTTCTCATACAGAATTTTTCTGTATATATGGGTGATTTTTAATCACCATTGGATTTTTAATCCAACGGCACTCTGTTTTACAGAGAGTAATCTTTCTTGTTTTAGAAAGATTTAAGAAATATTTTCTCAACAGAATTTAATTTTAGACTCTGATGATTTATCATCTTCGTTGGATCTTTGATCCAACGGCTCTGTTTAACAGGGAGATTTGGTTCTGGCGTTGGCGCCCTCGTGCGAGGCACGTGAGGCGTTGTTTCAGAGTTTTTAACTCTCGGCGCTGGCGGCCTCGTGCGAGGCACGTGAGGCGCTGCCTCAAAGTTTTTAACTCTTGGCGCCGGCTTTCAAATTTTGAACAGAGCTTTGCTCTTTTATTGGGGAAACAAATGCCCCCCACCGTTGCGCTCACGTGGCTCATAAGTGAGTGCAGCGGTTGCAGCTTTTCCAGCGTTGGATTTTCTTGGAAGTTGAATCGACTTCCTGTGCCTATAAGTAGGGCCTTTGGCCCTTGAGATGACTGTTGTTCATCTTCTCTTGTTCTTCTTTTTTCTGAGAATTTAATTCTCCTTTCAGAGCTTAGATCTCTACCCAAAATCCCTTCTAGAGTTAGAACTCTGCCCAAAAATTTGGTAAGGGTCATAATCGAACCCCTTAACAGAGCTTTGCTCTTTTTAGATCGTAGATCTTAAGATGTATTTTTGGGTTTCTTAACCTATTAATCAGAGCTTTGCTCATTTTCCATGAAGAACCCTTAGAGTTTTTTTTGCAGATCTTAAAGATCTTAGGGTTTTACTCTGTTAAAAAACTTTGCTTTTGAGGGTTCTAGTAGATTATCCCATTGTTTTTTACAGAGCATAGCTCTTAGAAAATTTTTAGGGGAATTTTATTCCCCTCTTAATTAAAGTTGACAGATGTGAAATTTGTTTGCAGAGCACAGCTCTCGAGGAGAGTTTAACTCCTTAGCCCGATGAAATTTCTCATTAAATAAGAATCCTCTTAGGATTTCATTCTTAATGAGTGACTGTCCCATCAATGATGGGACGCCATCTTGATTTTGTGGGGCCCTCCTTACCGTAGTGCAAAAATTTTGAGTGTCAAAGAATGTTAAAGTTCTGATTTCTGAATCATAACACTGATAGATGACCCTTCTCCTACTGTGCAGGTGCAATGGCCTTCGACTCTTCCTTCCTTTTCGTACGCTCAAAGAACGTCTTTGCTGACGCGCCTGTGAATCGAGAAGTATTCGCGCTTATTAAAGATCATGATCCGGAGCTGAAATCTCTTCATCTATGGGGGTCGTGGTACAATCAGATTATCCAGGGTCGGCGCAGTTTTTCTTGTGGAATACCCTCATAGCCCATTTCAGCAATTCATTATGCCGACCCGCCTCAAGTGAATTACGCTGTAGAGGAGGTCAACTGGACCTCGGAGGGTCGCCTTCAGCCTTCTATGGCATCAATACCCGTACAGCCGCCAATGGCTTTGGATATTTTGGGGCGACACATATGTCAAGGCGAGTCACGCCCTTGGGGACAAGTCTACATAATAGGTTTGACTTCTCGCCATTCAGCCGGATACCTGCAGTGGGCTCGATACATCCTATCGGCCAAGAAGTCACTGTTGCTGTCACGCCCCACTTCCCAGTATACTGGTAGAGGACGCGACGAGGCCGCTACGTATTTACTCTGAAGTAAACACACTAAGTGTATCTAAGCAATATAAATAAAAATGCACAAGAGACAAAGACAATAGATATAACTGAACAGCGACTTTATTTATTAACATTCTTTTTTACAATACATGGAAAAGTAAATACATTGAATGAAAGCAATGCCTAAACAGTAGCATAACAGAAATGGAAAGTACTGAAATGAAATGTACAAGTAACTAGAGCTCCGGGTTGAAGGCTAGTTGATCCAAGTCCTCGCTGGTGGGCTCGATCTCCTGAAGGTCCGAACCACCTGACAACATTCCAAAGAAGAAAGAGAAGGAATGTCGTCAGCGAACAATCGCTCGGTAAGTCCCAAAGATAAGAGAGAAGTAGAATAGAGAGAGAGAGAGAGTGTGTGTGTGTGTGTGTGTGTAACTTTTAAAGTGGTTTTATATTGTTATAATGTTGTATTTAGTGTTAACGTTGTTGTTTATAGCTTGGTACAGAAGAGGCCAGTGTATACGAGAGGAGTCTCACTAGACCAGAAACTACGGTATATAGAGTACAAGGCGCCGTCAAAATACTCGGAACAACGACGATTGAATTCAGGTTAGGTATCTTAATGGTTGCAGTCTCGTGCCACTTCTAACACCTTCCGTACCAGTCTACCCCTTAAACCCCACGATGTCTTGATTGTATTGTCTTGTATTATAGATTGTATAGATGGATGACTTGCCGAAACCATGATATCAGTAAATGGATGTAACTGGAGAATCATGTAGATGGATGCATATCCATGGTTCGGTTCAATCAATACAGATTGAACAGATTGATTATATGGATTCATGGATTCATATTGAATTGTTATATATATATATATACTTGAATCTCATTCAAGTCAGATTAATTATATCGAGACTCGGTCTGAGTCAGATAATTAGAAAAGAAATTGAATCCTGAATTAGGATTTTGGTGTTATCGGTAACCGCTGCACATGGACGGCAGGATTTGTGTCTTTTTCAAAGACAATTACCGTGTTGATAACACCGTTTGTTAAGTTGTCTACCTTAAATAGGCAAGCACCCATATCTCCGGCTCCCTGAGGCTCAAGAGACTGGTCCCGCTTAAACCT
Source organism: Agapanthus africanus (assembly GCA_030015575.1). Taxonomy (NCBI): domain Eukaryota; kingdom Viridiplantae; phylum Streptophyta; class Magnoliopsida; order Asparagales; family Amaryllidaceae; genus Agapanthus; species Agapanthus africanus. Next base: position 454,580,223 of record CM057346.1, on the reverse strand, counting down.
ATGTTTACTAGGGTCCTTATTGTAATTTAATATAACTTGAGGGGGTTTTATGTAAAAATAATTTTGTATAATTTTCAAAATACACCTCATGTATTTTATTATCGTCTTTAAAGTTTTCATTGATGTATATTTTATCATTGTGACATTCCTAGTGAATAAAACATATTTTTCATAATATATGGTATTTATTTCTAATATTGGAATTGTATGCTATTTTCTTGTAAATAAAATGTTTTTCTTGAATTTTGGAAATGTGGAATATTATAAATATTAAAAATAGATATTTTGATATTAATTACATATATATTTATTTATTAAAAATATAAGTTTTATTTATAATAGAAATCACATTTTCTAAAGAAAATTGTATTTTTAAATCTTTCGAGACCGTATGCTCCTTGCGGAGGTCTGCATATCGCACTAGTAAGCCCGAGGATGTGCGATAATCCACACTATCCCGAACGGGTTCCCAAAATGGGTTGTAGCGGTGCTTTGTAAAGATTTGTTAAAAATACATAATCTTGTAGAAAATGGTTTTTATAAGTTAAAGGTAGTTTTGTGTAGAATCGTATTTTCCCAAAACTATGTTCCCAAAAATCATCGTGCTATGTTACATATGAGGGTTGTGAGGAGCTAGGTCATTATCTCGTGAACTATCTAAAGGTATAGCAAGGAATTAAAGGTTTTATGTCGAAACTAAACTATATGGTATTTTTCTGAAAAAGTGCGATAAAAATTATAATATGAATTCTTTTGCTATGAAACTTGTTCAATATGTTTTGTTAATGTTTAATGGTCATGATGTGCAAGTTTTGTATTGTTGTATTTAAGAAAATTGGAACGTTTTAAAGAAAACCGAATCGGAAGTCGGATTAACTCCGCTTCCGTCGGGTTATAGAAATACAAGTTTTTAGATTAGAAAAGAGAAGAGAGTGGAGGGACTTACTGGATTTTAGATTAGGGAAGAGGAAAAGGGAGTGGTAGGAGGTGCCGATGCATCGTTTCGTCGCTGGGAGCTCTTAGGGTCGTCGTCGGAAGTTCGTCGAAGCTTCGCCCTTCGCTAACTCCACTTATACACAAAAGTTATTGGGATTTTTCTTGAGAGTTTGGCAGAGTTTGTGAGTGGGGGTGTGAAATGGAGTGGTATTTATAGGGAAAATTAAGGTTAGGGTTTGATAAAAAAATGCATTAAAAAGATTTAAATTGGGTTTTAATTGGCTCTGTTAATGTGCAGGGAAAATAAATAGAACAGGGGTTATGGGGAGGCCAAAGACACAGGTGGAGTGAAGAAAAATCGGAGTTGGATCCGAGTCGGCCGGCGGCGCCGGCCGATTCACCCATCTCGCCGGCCGAGTCGGGGTCCGCCTCGCCGCCATGTGTCCCTCGTCGTTTGGTCTACCTCCTGGACTCGTTTGTTTTTTGTGTGACCTTTGAGTTTACGGGTTATGCACGTGTAGACTCTTGGGCTTCTAAAAAGATTAAAAGAAATCAATATAAAAAATAATGTGGATGATGGGATTTGAACTCTGGTGATTTGGTTCAGCAGTGCAAGGTATTACCAGTGAGCTACAAGCTCTTTCTTACTGTTCTAAAGCAAAACAAACTTATAACTTGTGCTTAGGCAAAAGTACCCCTTTCTGTATTTTTGAAAAAAATTGTATAGAAAGTTTAGGGTTGTTACAGCTGCTGAAGCTCAGGTTGTATCCTGCAATTTATGCGTCTCTTTTTCAATATCACGCACCTCATGTATGGCGGGTCAAGGCTTTTCTGGAGCAATGAAACATCCCTACTCACACCTTTCTTCTATCGGATCGGGAAGTTTCAATTTCCTTGGAGGAGTTTGCGAAAATTTCAGGCTTACCCGTCAAAGGGGAATATTACGATGAGATACTTCCCCCTGATGAGTATATCTTTGCCACCAAATCAGTGGTAATAGGTCTCACCCCGGAGAATGCCTTTCAACATCGGTTCCTGGGCCTAATCAAGGTGTTGAACATTTACGAGAGTCTATTTCTGGAGTCTGGAGGGCACGGAGTCAGCTTCACAGATTTCATCGCCCGCTTTCTTCGCCCAGAAGTCCTGTCAAAACAAGCCTCAAAATTCTCCAAGCTTGACGGCCCATTTGGTTTTGGTTTGGATAACCAGCCAACGGCAGAAGCGGATCAAAAAAATTCTTTATTCCAGACACCCTAGTCGTCCCTTTTGCAGAACTTGCTGCTTTAGACGTCGATGAAGAGACGTTCTTTCTGGGGTTCATCGGCCTGTGGTTGAGCTGATTTGTGCTTCCAATGCACCCTCGCTACATGAGGCCGTCTGTCTTTTATCCAGCCCACCGCATGGTTGCAGGGACGCGTGTAGCCGTTGGAATTGCAGGGCTAGCTCATCTATATCACAGTCTGAGCTTAGCAGCAGATACTACTCAGCCAGGGGTAAAACCTGTACATCTTCCGTTACACTACTTCACGTCCTGGGTCGAGATGCACGTGCTGGGTGCTTTCGGAGTCCACAAACGACCCCGCTTCTACGACAGCTACAACTTTCCCCGGGTCATGTTTCTAGTTGATGCTTCTGCATTAGATCCATTGCAGCGAGAGGCTCGACGTTTGGTCCTTCGCCCGCGTATGGTCGGGGATAGTATGACTTTTGTTCATAGAGTCTTAACTATCGGCAAGGAATTTACTAAGGCAGTGCAGCCGCTGTGTGATACTTTCAAAGACGGGGCTCCTACGTTGAAGGCTCGGGAGATCCTGCACTTGTATTCAATTAGGCTAGGCTTTTTAGTGTTCAGGAAAAACTCCTCGGCACTGTTCATGTGGTATAACCCTCAACGTTTCACTCAACAGTCGAGTTACAATCAGGGTGGTCCCCTTTAAGGCATTCTTAGCTGAGCCGGCCGCTACAGAAGAGGGTATTCGCAACGCACTGTACCACTTTATGTGACTAAATACGGGGTCCAACTTTCTCATCAATGAGCCAAGCTATGTGCCGAAAGCTTCGAACGCTTACGTGGTATGGTATCAGTATGCGACAGGTGCTGTTATCCGGGAAGAGAGGCGGCTATTACTTGATCATAAGGATGTTGTCCCAGCTGGTAATCCAGCGGTTCCTTTGAAGCGACGGACCGCCGTTCGTCCCTCCTTAAGAGAAATCGCTATGGTTGTGGTCCCGTGCTCCTTCCCTGAGAAGCCTCCACCCCGTGTTCCCATAGAGACGGTAGCTGTAGCGTCCCCGGAACCTGGTGCCGGTACGGAAATCGGAACCCACCGCCCGAAAATGCCTGTCAAGCACAAAATCTTGTCATCGGTCGCCGGTGTCCGCTTGCAGAAAAGGAAGAAGTCTCTATTTTCTATCGATGTCATATTTGGCCAGGAGCCACATGCTCCCTACAGCGAAGGCTTGTGAAAATATGGTACCAACGAGGGTTTGTTCGACACGCCTGTGACCGACACTGATCTTCAGGCTGCCCTCGCAACTTCCGAGTGATTGGCTTGCGAGGAAGCAGTGTTGATCACCATCGCGAAGTCAGGTATACTTCAGTTGCATTCTTCTGCGTCTATCCCTTTCTTGTTATTATGCTTTTACTAACGCACTCTTCTTCAACAGGTATTTCTACCGAAGAGGCTCTCACGGCTTCTATCAAGACGTTTGAGGAGGAAGAGAGGCTCCGCACTTCTTTGGGCCTTGGTATAAGTTGCTTCATTACACTTTTATTCTTTTTATTCGTGCTCTGACCCTCTCTTTCACCTTATTGTAGGGACTACCTCAACTCAGGTTATTCCAAGTGCAGTGCCAATCTCGAGTGGCGATGCAGCAAAACTTTTAGAGCCAGCCACCGTGGCCACGGCCCTCCCAAAGTCACCGCCGGAGGCTTTACTAAAGCAGCCGATGATGGACGCTGTAGCGGATCCGGAGGCAGAGCTTGGTTCGAATGACGGCGTCCCCTTGTCGGAAGTTTTGAGGAGATCATTTCTCACGGCTCAGACCGAAAGGAAGCACAGGAAGCACGCGGCGAAGGAGTGCGTTGCCGTTTTGTCCATAGGTGCAGGCTCAAGCAATATTCCTCCTGTTGATATTCCTTCGGCGGATGTTCCCTCTGCCCTGTCTACTGCCCATAGACAGATTGCACACGCAGCTCGGGAAGGAACTGAAAAGCTGCTTCAAGGTAACGTAACGTCCAGTCTTTTATTAGAACTCGATCCTCGAATTCTAACATACGCATTTTCTGCAGGCCAAGCCCAGGCGATGGGATGGAAGGCGAAATGCTGGCGATTATAGAGCCCGAAGTGGCTACTCTTTCTCAGGAATCTGGAACTGTCCAGACCGCTGCTCTTTCTCCCTGTGGCTCCTTGGTATCTGCGGGCGTCGAAAGCGTTTCGACGGCCTCGTCGAGTTAGGGGATGAAGCTATGGGCGCGGAATCTATTCCCCAAGAAAGAGTGAAGAAGTCGTTACACCTGGTGACGCCTCCGTCAGGGTTTTGGTCCATGATCTATCAGGTAATCGCTGGGTCACTGTTTTCGAGTTTTGCAATCCTGTTCAGCCCTTCTAATGATATTTTGTTCGTCTTGAGCATAGGCGCAGTGAACCCTGAGGCTATGTCGTCTGAAGAAGTGTTGCTGGTCGCTGCTCTGACGGTCGTTGTCCCCTCACCTTCTTCTGTGCCCCTTCAAATCTTGGGAGGTATGGGTTTTTGATTTATTTGTTTCACTGTGGGTACTATCCTTCTTGTATTTACCGTATATTGCCGCAACTCTGCAGGAGTCCTTTTCGACCATCTATACCAGGTGTTGAACCCGCATTTCTCCTTTCAGTCGGAAATCATTCCACCTTCTAGTATTGGTTAGTATCTTTTTCAGCTAACGTCTCCCTCCTTCTTTTATGAATAGACATATTGTTGCTAAGTCTTCTTCATATTGATCATAGCGTCACAGGTCAGAGGAGGAGACGAAAGAATAGTCGTGCCTCCGGTACTCCCTATCCTGCCGCCTGTCACAGCCGGTATAATAGACTCCATCCCTCGTGTATTTTCTTTATCTCCCGAGTCGACATTTGACCGTAATTCATTTTGCAGCAATTGCACCGGCTCCAGCTCCTTTTGAGTCTCGCATTCCAATACCCATAGGGCCCTTCGCTAAACGCATATCTTCTAGGGGCGCCGCAAATAGCCGGCAAATGTTGAGCAAATTTATCGAAGATCTCGATGTCGAGGCCCTCAGTTCTGCTACAGATTTTGCCGTTAAAGTCAATCCAATGCTGGTGACACTCGTGAACTTCCATGATGAAGATCTCGTCGGCTCTTGGGTTGATTACTGCAGAAAGATCGAGGCTTGCCTGCACGAGATTGAGCTCAAGCGTCTTGCTCCTGAGGTGTTGGCTTCGAACTCCCAAAGGGCTGCGTGGGTGGAGCATAGCATTCCTTTCATTCGCCATTTCGAACAAGAGGCGACCCTGAGACGAAAGGAACATGAGGTGGCTTCCAGCGAATCTGTCCGATTGTGTGCCCAGGTTGAAGCGAATGCTGCGCAGCTAAAAGCTGTTTTCGACAACCTCCAGCGATGTATCTCAGATTGGTTGACGCTTAGGCAGACGCTTGACTTCACCGAGCGAGCCATGCAAGACTGCGAAGCTGCCATGCTAGAAATCGATGAAAAGCTTTTGTCCTGTTTGCGGCAATAGACTCAAGTTGAAACGGAGTTGGTCGCGGTAGCTGACCACGAGAAAGGATTGAGAGGAGCACGCGATCGGCTTTCTGATTTGTTGAAGACGCCTCCTCCTTAATAATCGTCATTGTACCCCTTTTTTGTACTGACTGTAAACTTGTGATTTATGAATAACATGTATTCATTTTGATTCCTTTATGAAATGTATCTTGTATTCAATTGAATTCATGAATAAAAGACATATTTTATTTCATATTGGCGTGTAACTCTGGCGAATGTAGCCCGTAGATAGTCCATCTTGACTTTCTTGTAGGGCAGCGATGGCTTAGGAAATAGGTTCAGATCTGTCGTCTAAGACTTTTCAACTTTATGAGCCATGAGGGTCACATAAAGACTTTTCTCCCTATGAGTCGATATGATCCTGTAGGTGTATTTTCTCCTTAGGAGTCGTGAGGACTCCTAAGTGTATTTTCTCTTGAGAGTCATAAGGATCTCACAAGAGAATTTTCCCCCTTACAAGTCGAGAGGACTCGTAAGTGGTTTTTTCCCTCATTGTCGATATTCGACTTTGGAGAGTGTGGCCCGTGGATAGTACACAATATTCCATCTTGGACTTAATTGTAGGGCCCCAGTGCTTAGGAAACAGGTTGATATCCCCGTTGCCTAAGGCTTTCTCCCTACGAGTCGAGACGAGTCGAGAAGTTCTTGCAGGAACATTGTTTTCCCTACGAGTCGAGACAAATCGAGAAGTTCTCGCAAGGATGTCCTAACGTCACAGTTAACCTCTGCTGATAGAAGCCCGTTAGGGTCTGTGGTACTAGGGCTTTTATCCTTTGTACCATCGCATTGGCCTATGTATTCCTCGATACGCAATCTTGCTGTTCGAGTAGCCCCGTGACTGTCGTGTCTCTGATCCCTTCGGGGGCTGGACAAGACGTCTTCAAGTAATCTTCTAGGTGATATTACCGTCGGAAGAGCGAGCGTTAGGGATATTCCATGCTCATTTTTACTTAAGGTTAGGCTCAGTTTGGGAGCCCCGATGAGTCATAACCACTCCGCGCTGGTGTGGGATGATCTCCAATAGTCTTTCAGGTCTCATTTGAGTTACCGTCAAGACCCTAAAGCTAGGGATCTTCCTTTGCTTCGTTTGTTGACATTGCGTCTGCAATATTGCGATGAATGTCGAGGTTTTCTCTGGGTTGTCTGTGAATCGTCGAGTCTTGGAACTAGGGACTTTGCCATGGCTCCATTGTTTTGACCCTGGGGTCGGTTGTTGGCGTTGTGTCTGAATCCTTCTGGAGTGAGAAGGAACGCCGTTGTGATCTCTAGGCTGTAGATGTTGCCGTTGAGACCCTGAAGCTAGGGATCTTCCTTCGCTTCGTTTGTTGACATTGTGTCTTCTATATTGCGATGAATGTCGAGGTTGTCTCTAGTTTGTCTATGAACCGTTGAGTCTTAGAACTAGGGACTTTTCCATGGCTCCATTATTTTGACCCTGGGGTCGGTTGTTAACATTGTGTCTGCATCCTGCTGGAGTGAGAAGGAGCGCCGTTGTGATCTCTTGTAACATTTCAGAAAAATAAAATATTATTTTTGGGAATTTTTATAATTAAATAATAAATATATTGAATATTTTAATGGGCGGGATAATTAAATACCGATAAATTAGGAAAATTTTGGAAAATTATAGAAATTACTGAAATGAGGGTGCTTTATGTGATTTATACAAATTATAAATTTTTATGATTGATTATACACTATTTTAATGCTAATCGCGATTAAATATCGTTAATCGTGCATTAAGCTTGTTTTGTGCACATAACATGCACCATGTCATATTTTAGCACTTGTTACATTTTATCATCGCTTTTCTTTTGTATTTTCATTCATGGTTTTATTTTATAAGAGAAGAGAAAAGAAAAGAAAACAAGGAAAAAGAAATGAATAAGATAATGAGGAATGGGCATGAGAGAGGGTGAGGGTTTTGTTAACTTGGCCATTCTCTCTTCCATCATTTTCCTTCATCTTTCCCTCCCTCTTAACCCCATGGCAGCACCCTCTCCTCCACCATCTTCAACCTTCACAAACAACCCCAAATCAAACCCAAAACATCATTCCCTCTTCACAAAAAACATGCACAAGTTTCTCACAAACACTTTGGACCAAGCAAAATCTGATTTTGAAGACTTGGGGCAACTCAAGAAAATTCTTGAGTTGCCAAATGAGGTATTTTCTTTACCATTAGCATTGTATTTCCATTACTTTAGCACCTATACAAGTTTAGAAGTGTTTTGATGCGGTTTTGTGAGCTTTGAAAATTCCTAGAGAGGGTTGGGGTTTTATTTGAGTTGTGTTGGTGAACTTGAGCCTTATTGGTGACCTTAGACCCCCTACAATGATAGAAACCCAGACCAAACCCAACTAAAACCCAAAATACTAAAAACAGAAACTTTCATGTCGGTTTTGGGTTTACATTGAGGGTGCAGGGAATCTGGAGTGACCCGAGACCAATACGAGAAAACCAAACAATACTAGGGACCAAATTAGGACACTAGGAGGGCATCCTGACCAGACGATCCCCAACAGAGACCCCCTGGCCGATCTGGCCGGATTTTTGGAGGAAGTGGCCGGCCACTCTGTGGAGTTAGGTGCCCGGGCTTCTTCTGTAGCTCACATACACCCTATACATCACCCCAGTATTGTTTGTGCACTTAGTTTTGACCTGAACTAAAATCTGGAGCATGTTTTCTTGGTTTCTGCCTTATGTTTCGTGATGTTTATGAATTTAAGTTTCGATATTTTGTTTGATATCGATCACTTGATGTTTGTACGTCTATATTGAGAGTTATTTGGTTGAATTGCGAGATGTAGACCATAGGTTTTGACCTATGTGAGATTCCCGTGTCGTTTTGGTTTTGAATTGGATTTTAATGCGATACAATATGTTATTATATGTAGGTACCCTCACAAGTACTTCGAGACGACAAGCAAGCGCGTAGCGACATCGGCATCGGCAAGCGAGGATCAAGGTGAGTAGATCTATATCTACGGGGGAAGTCGGGTGGATGGCATATAGCACCCCCGCAAACTTTGATGGAAACCGATTATATATAGAATATGGTTAAGGAAACCTTTAATAGAAAACTGGGGGTAGGGTTATAAGATAGTTAGAGAACCATATTAGAAACTAAAGGATAGTAAGTAGTGATATAATACGATTGATACGTGATGACGGGTTTTGAGGACGATGTTCGAGGATGTTGCCGTATTGGATATTATAGACTAGATAGCCGACGTAAATGTGTCATCCGAACCATACCTATTTCCAAACTGAAGAGTCGTATGCATATTTTATACAGATACCTTAAGGGACGTTATGGATTTTCAAATGATATCTTTTTCTTGTAAAGCACCATAGCCCCTACTTTCAAAACTACGATTCGCCCCTTTGAAAATTGATTATATGGTTCGGGTGTGTGTGTTAGATTAGAGATGTATGCTTATAGTAAAGATAGATTGGATATGTGAAATTTACTTGATGTAAGGTATAAATGCGATGGATGGAATATACGACGTGATATGATGATTTGATGAGATGTTGGTATACGGATGCGAGTCGATTGAGATGATTGATACCTTTGCCGGTCCCCTGATATGATATGGTTATGGATGTGACCTGGGGCATAGGTATATAGATATATATGTAATGTTGTGAACCTTGAATGATAAGCCGTGCGAGGCGTTAGGTCTGTACCCTCATTGTCGTAAAGGTTGATAGGATCCCTATTAGTTTTATGCCGCCGTACGATGATTTTCCGTACGTGATGAGTTGACTTGATGATTGATCCATACCCTTGACTAGAGGATGCCGTACGATGGATTATAGCGTACGTGACGCAGTGAGGTTAGATGTCGATTGATAGATTCACCGACTCAGCCATATGATAGATGCGTATACCTTATAGCTTTTAGATGATGATTTACCTTATGCTGCATTCATGTTATTCTCATCGCATTGCATATACCTGTGCTAGTACACTTACACCATTATCAATGATGCGTATGTTACACGTACATAGATTTGCCGGCTCACACACTTCATCATCGATAATTACCATGTCACTACACAGTAGGATTGCTGCATCATGATATGACTCCTTGTATAATTTACTTGCTATAGTTACATATACACCTTTTACGATGTTGCATTTGACTTGGTAGAATTTGGAAACCGCAAGATATATTTTAAAACTGGATTCATTTAAAAAGGCGGCTTTCCCTCGACATGTCCATATTACTGTTCCATGCTGCAAGATATACGGTTATGCTTACATTTTTGTTATATGTCGCATACGTCATGCTTTACGATTATACGCATTGAGATATTCTGTTTTCATGAGATTTCTGAATTTGAGAACCGTGGTCATTTTAAAAGAAAGTATGTATTGTTTCAAAAAACCCGGTTTCTGTTGATATGATATTTCAGTGCGTCCACCATGCGTTTTCTCGGTTCTGAGACGTGTGATATGTGAAACCCGATTCGAGGAGTTGGATGATCTGTTTGCGGGTTCATGGTGGACCCGGTATGGTACCCGGAGCGAGAAGATCGTGGGGATGACGATGAGCCTGGCAGAGGGACTACTACTTACCGGTGATCGGTTGGGCCTGGCGGTTATCCCGAGGATACCGACTGGGTCCAGAGATGGGTATTGGGCCAACCCGTCTGCCGGAGCCCGCGGGCCGATCCCACAGACGGAGCCCGAGAGATATGAGGATTTACATGTCGATGCTGGACACGGGTTTCATGATGTTTCGAGTGTCGATACTGGGCACTCAGGTCCCATGATTTTGATATGTCGGGAGGGACACACGTTGATTTATATCCTCATACTTTCATGCATATGCTTTTATGATATTTGCATGCATGATGTTATTGTGTCATTGGTTGACACGTGGACGGGATCCACATGCATACATACATTGATATATGGTTGGACGAGATCCACATGCATACAGACATTGATCATATGATTGGATGATATCCGCATACATATAGGTGTTGATTACATTGTTGGCACACATACAGATATGGTCACCCTAGATATCGTAGTATTACATTTATGATACAGTTGACCTAGGAGTTGTTGTTTATTCGATTTCTACCTGTTGATATATTTCTATTCACGAGTTGGCAACTCACCCCCGTTGTGCCACAGTTCTTGCAGGTTGACCGCATGGATCCGTAGCGGCATCGCTGGCACATAGCTACTTTTGGGTGATTTGCTTGGTAGGTAGGACATTTGTATCATACCCACTCTTGTATTACATTTCATATTGTATCTAGTCAACTCCATCAATCAAAACTAGTATTTGTATAAGTAATGAGATTTAGTGAGACTTGTGGTTGCGAGACTTAGAGCAGGAGGTTTTCCGCTACTTGTGGTTTTGATGTCTTGCATATTTCTTTATCTTTTGTGGTGAACTTCGCCGTTGGGCGTCGTATACTTGTTATATTACATGTGTGGTTGTGATCCGCCGTTAGGCGAAGAGCTAGCTCCCGCTTGGGGATGCCTTTTATACTATCTCTATGTATTTGTGGTTTTGGATCAAAATATACAAAGGAGGTGCTGCCCAAATTTTAAAAGACGAAACATGTTTTCAAACTAATAAATTCCACTTGCATTTTTCATTCCTTTTCTATGCATTTAAGAAAACTGGATTTCATTATACCTTTATTCCAAAACTGCACCTCTTTTATTTTTCTTAAAAAGGTTTAGATTTCTGGGTTTTGGCTTACTTGAGTTACGTTACGCCTTTAGACGTCGCGTGATTCAAGTGCCGGTCAAGAGCTAATATTTTCGGGTCGTGACAAAGTTGGTATCAGAGCGCTAGGTTTAACCTTGGTTCGAGTCTATGTTTGACTATGCGGAGTCTAGGGCGGTTATGTATTTCGGAACCTAGGCTTGACCTTACGGAACTTAGGCTTGAACATGGGGTATTAGACACGAACTTTCATTTCATAGGCTGACCCTGATTGATGGAGTGGGTAGCTTGAGTAGAGTGACGTACCGTACGTATGTTCCACGGCATATTTACGATACGATACTCCACTTTAGAAACCTTAGGATGTACATATTTTGAGATTTGTGATTCTCTTCGTACCATTGATTATACGTCCATTTGAGATCCTTGATTCTATTCGTTTCCATGATCATACTCTCATTGATAATGTTCCTTCTTATGATCATGTATCCATTCTGGATCTGTCGTTTCCTTTCATGCCCTTGATCTGATTTCTTCGATACACGCTTGAGGTTCCTGTCATCTTGGTTTGAGCGCAAATTGAGCTGCTGCTAGTGTTGCGGTCAGGACGAGCTCGTCTGGTATGATGGCTGACCATTGTGTTTTCTGGTGACATGGGAACGTATCGGTTTAGTTTTTGTGTTGTGACCTCTCGGATGAGGCGAGTGTTTGGTTTTACACCGGATGACCGGGCCATTGTTAGAGCTGCCAGTTGTGAGAGGACTGTTGATGTGCAGCCTACCTCAGAGATTGTGATGTCGCCTACCGTGCAGACAGATGACCCATCTGTTGCTGAGATTGATGTGATGTCGCTTCCAGAGTTTATGAGCTGAGATCGCTGGAGCTTCAGGGCAGAGATGCGACAGATGATAGCTAGTCTATCCCGAGTTGAGAGAAGAGAATGATTCGTCCAGTTGATGCGCCGACGCAGGCCCAGTTGAGTTGAAGATTTCCAGTGTGGAGAGTCTTACTCAGATTTAGAGTCGACCGATCCCGAGATGCCCGTTGATGTATCGCCTTTCCTGGAGGATTGAGGTATTGTTTAGCATGCGGACGAAGGGGATTCGTATTGCCGTCTGGGCGAAGTTAAAAAGTTGAACGAATGTCAGAAACCCATTTTTCCAAGTTTAAAGTATTCGAAGGAACACGCAAGTATTTCGGTGGACCCTATAGAAGAATGAAACCCTAACTCGACATGATGACCATGGAACCGCTTTTGAACCTTAGGGTTTGCGGCAATTTAGCGGTGCCATCAGTGAGGCTTAGGTTTGCCCTTCTACGGTTGGTCCATAGGAACTGTAGCATGTACCGGATATTATTAGACGGTGCTCGGGTGTTGAGCTTTCGGGGAATTATGGGACTTTGATAAATTGATCGAAACGTTTAACGTCGTCCGGATATCATGTGATGAGAGATCAGCAAGCTGACCAGCTTCGGATAGAGGACCTCACCCAGATGCGTTGTGAGTTGATCGAGAACGGACGAGTATTGAGTATTCCTCCAATGGTTGGGACGAGTTCCCGAGGACGTGTTCGGCTAGAGATCTTATACAGAGTGATGAAAATACCGAGTTTATGAATTCGAGTCCGCGTGAGAGACTCCGGATTGACCGTGGCCGAGAACAGTTGCAGTGCGCAGATAGCATGACGTGACGTCGAAGTGGACGATGATACAGACAAGTGGAACCAGAGGTTCGCGTGAGATGTTGGCGAACTGTTGTTACTCCCCGTCGAGATCAGAGATCTGAGATGCTTACAGAAGTGTTGGGATGAGGCCAATTTCCGAGGAAATGTTGTGCTGAGAACGCAGATGTCTAGAAAGCGAGAAAAGATTATGCAAGAGTACCAGCCGCATAGGCAAGATTGGAAGAGTCCCTGAGCAGGTTCCTTCCAGGACACTGCTGCAATGAGATTTGCAACCAGGATCAGATGGGTCACGTGTATTCAGAGGGCCAGAGGCCGACACCAGTGACGTACTTCTTTGCGAGTGGTCGTGATAATTGTCCGAGAGTTGACCAGAGAGGTGCCAGAGCGGAATCGTTTCTGTTAGCACACCTGACCGGGCCGACGAGCCGAAGGATTAAGGGATTGGTAATCCACAGAGAAAACGATGACCCAGAGATAGAAGACGCCAGACCATGAGCAGGAGACAAGCGGATGTTCTTGCTCTGCCAGTTTTGGGCGCACCGACTTTTTTGACATTGTAGGAGGTGTACCTCAATGTCATTTATTGCGATTTGCGTTTGTGATCCGAGTATCACACTTATATCGCTTGGATTTGAGTTTTGATGATTGAGTTTCATGATATAGTTTTCATGCAGCATGGCTGCACCTGCTGGGTATTTACATGTTTGGGCATAGTTATTGCGCTGGATATATATTTTATACACCGTTGTGTTGATTTGCGATTTGTGCATACCTATTGCGTTTGATGTCGATTTTGTACCTTCGTAGCATGTGTTTATGATTTCATGGATTTCATACGGATGGTGTGATTTTTGCACTCGGTATAGCTCACATGTGCTTGCAGTGCATTGATACGGATTTGTGCACATAGTTGCACACGTTTTTGATTTATACACCTTGGTACACTCGGTGATGTTTTTATACGCATTTGAGTTATTAATGTGATTTTCGTGCTTTGGTTGCACCGTACTTGTGTTTCGCACAATAGATGCACCAGATTTTGTTGTCGTGCACACCCGTTGGACTGGACAGATATTTTCGTGCACACCTGTTTCACTATCTTTTGCTTTTGTGCATATTGTGGCACCTGTATTCGGATTTGATTTCCGTGCGCACCAGACGCACGTGATTGTTGGATATGCCTTTTGAGGCTGATTTTGCTTTGAGCCACTTTGTTTCCATGATGGGTACTATATTATGTAGTAACCGAACAGGACCGGTCTGAGGACAGTACCTGAATATTTCGCATGCATTAAAAGTTTAGCAAGAGGTTTTCAAAAAGGAGCTATAGTCTCGGTATTTCTTACATGTCCGTTAGCGACACGAACATTTATAAAGGAAAACCTTTTGGGATATTTCAAAAACAACGGGACGTATATTTGAGCAAAACTTATATGAACGTATAGTTATTACTTTACAAATGAGCGTCCGTCACTTATACCGTGAGTTACGCATCACACGGAAATTCAGAAAATATTTTTGCATGTATCTATTCCGTTTTTGGAGATTTTTTTCAAGGATGCGTACTATATACATATTATAGTATTTGACTAGTGTATATTGGGTTTCGGTATTGGATTTCGAGATCTGTATCTCCCTAGTAACTCCGATGATATGCGTACGAATCTGATGATTTGTGTGATGCTCGACGGAGTTCGATTTTGAGTTTGGTACTCTTTTTTTTCAGGCGCACGCGATGCGCTGTAGTGTTTTTATATCTTCCGTAGTTTCGGAGCCCCGACGACATGATCTTGTATTGAAATGTTTTAGAAATTGATGGGTTTAAAATTTAAATTCGGGGACCGAATTTCTTTAAGGGGGGAAGATTGTAACATTTCAGAAAAATAAAATATTATTTTTGGGAATTTTTATAATTAAATAATAAATATATTGAATATTTTTAATGAGGCGGTATAATTAAATACCGATAAATTGGGAAAAATTTGGAAAATTATAGAAATTACTGAAATGAGGGTGCTTTATGTGATTTATGCAAATTATAAATTTTTATGATTGATTATACACTATTTTAATGCTAATCGCGATTAAATATCGCTAATCATGTATTAAGCTTGTTTTGTGCACATGACATGCACCATGTCACATTTTAGCACTTGTTACATTTTATCATGGCTTTTCTTTTGTATTTTCATTCATGGTTTTATTTTATAAGAGAAGAGAAATGAAAATAAAACAAAGAAAAAGAAATGAATAAGATAATGAGGGATGGGCATGAGAGAGAGTGGGAGAGGGTGAGGGTTTTGTTGACTTGGCCATTCTCTCCTCCATCATTTTCCTTCATCTTTCCCTCCCTCTTAACCCCATGGCAGCACCCTCTCCTCCACCATCTTCAACCTTCACAAACAACCCCAAATCAAACCCAAAACATCATTCCCTCTTCACAAAAAACATGCACAAGCTTCTCACAAACATTTTGGACCAAGCAAAATCTGATTTTGAAGACTTGGGGCAACTCAAGAAAATTCTTGAGTTGCCAAATGAGGTATTTTCTTTACCATTAGCATTGTATCCATTACTTTAGCACATATACAAGTTTAGAAGTGTTTTGATGCGGTTTTGTGAGCTTTGAAAATTCCTAGAGAGGGTTGGGGTTTTATTTGAGTTGTGTTGGTGAACTTGAGCCTTATTGGTGACCTTAGACCCCCTACAATGATAGAAACCTAGACCAAACCCAACTGAAATCCAAAATACTAAAAACAGAAACTTTCATGTCGGTTTTGGGTTTACATTGAGGGTGCAGGGAATCTGGAGTGACCCGAGACCAATACGAGAAAACCAAACAATACCAGGGACCAAATTAGGACACTAGGAGGCCACCCTGACTAGACGAGCCCCAACAGAGACCCCCTGGACGATTTGGCCGGATTTTTGGAGGAAGTGGCCAGCCACCTTGTGGAGTTAGGTGCCCAGGCTTCTTCTGTAGTTCACATACACCCTATACATCACCCCAGTATTGTTTGTGCACTTAGTTTTGACCTGAACTAAAATCTGGAGCATGTTTTCTTGGTTTCTGCCTTATGTTTCGTGATGTTTATGAATTTAAGTTTTGATATTTTGTTTGATATCGATCACTTGATATTTGTACGTCTATATCGAGTGTTATTTGGTTGAATTGCGAGATGTAGACCATAGGTTTTGACCTATGTGAGATTCGCTTGTCGTTTTGGTTTTGAATTGGATTTTAATGCAATACGATATGTTATTATATGTAGGTACCCTCATGAAGACTTCGAGATGACAAGCAAGCGCGTGGCGACATCGGCATCGGCAAGCGAGGATCAAGGTGAGTAGATATATATCTATGGGGGAAGTCGGGCGGATGGCGTATAGCACCCCCGCAAACTTTGATGGAAACCGATTATATATAGAATATGGTTAAGGAAACCTTTACTAGAAAACTAGGGATAGGGTTATAAGATAGTTAGAGAACCATATTAGAAACTAAAGGATAGTAAGTAGTGATATAATACGATTGATACGTGATGACGGGTTTTGAGGACGATGTTCGAGGATGTTGCCGTATTGGATATTATAGACTAGATAGCCGACGTAAATGTGTCATCCGAACCATACCTATTTCCAAACTGAATAGTCGTATGCATCTTTTATAGAGATACCTTAAGGGACATTACGGATTTTCAAATGATATCTTTTTCTTGTAAAGCACCGTATCCCCTACTTTCAAAACTACGATTCGCCCCTTTGAAAACTGATTATATGGTTCGGGTGTGTGTGTTAGATTAGAGATGTATGCTTATAGTAAAGATAGATTGGATATGTGAAATTTACTTGATGTGAGATATAAATGCGATGAATGGAAAATACGACGTGATATGATGATTTGATGAGATGTTGGTATACGGATGCGAGTCGATTGAGATGATTGATACCTTTGCCGGTCCCCTGATATGAGATGGTTGTGGATGTGAACTGGGGCATAGGTATATAGATATATATGTAATGTTGTGAATCTTGAATGATAAGCCGTGCGAGGCGTTAGGTCCGTACCCTCATTGTCGTAAAGGTTGATAGGATCCCTATTGGTTTTATGCCGCCGTACGATGGTTTTCCGTACGTGATGAGTTGACTTGATGATTGATCCATACCCTTGACTAGAGGATGCTGTACGATGGATTATATCGTACGTGACGCAATGAGGCTAGATGACGATTGATAGATTCACCAACTCAGCCATATGATAGATACGTATACATTATAGCTTTTAGCTGATGATTTACCTTATGCTGCATTCATGTTATTCTCATCGCATTGCATATACCTGTGCTAGTGCACTTACACCATTATCGATGATGCGTATGTTACACGTACACAGAATTGTCGGCTCACACACTTCATCATCGATAATTACCATGTCACTACACAGTAGGATTGCTGCATCATGATATGACTCCTTGCATAATTTACTTGCTATAGTTACATATGCACCTTTTACGATGTTGCATTTGACTTGGGAGAATTTGGGAACCGCAAGATTTATTTTAAAACTGGATTCATTTAAAAAGGCGGCTTTCCCTCGACATGTGCATATTACTGTTCCATGCTGCATGATATACGGTTATGCTTACATTTTTGTTATATGTCGCATACATCATGCTTTACGATTATACGCATTGAGATATGTTGTTTTCATGAGATTTCTGGATTTGAAAACCGTGGTCATTTTAAAAGAAAGTATATATTGTTTTTAAAAAAACCCGGTTTCTGTTGATATGATATTTCAATCCGTCCACCATGAGTTTTCTCGGTTCTGAGACGTGTGATATGTGAAACCCGATTCGAAGAGTTGGATGATCCGTTTGCAGGTTCATGGTAGACCCGGTACGGTACTCCGGGGCGAGAAGATCGTGGGGATGACGATGAGCCTGGCAGAGGGACTACTACCTACCGGTGATCGGTTAGGCCTGGCGGTTATCCGGAGGATACCGACCGGGTTGAGAGATGGATATTGGGCCAACCCGTCTGCCGGAGCTCGCGGGCCGATCCCACAGACGGAGCCCAAGGGCCAATCCGAACTGACGAAGTCCGAGAGATATGAGGATTTACGTGTCGATGCTGGACACGGGTTTCATGATGTTTCGAGTGTCGATGCTGGGCACTCATGTGTCATGATTTTGATGTGTCGGGAGGGACACACGTTGATTTATATCCTCATACTTTCATGCATATGCTTTTATGATATTTACATGCATGATGTTGTTGTATCATTGGTTGACACGTGGACGGGATCCACATGCATACATACATTGATATATGGTTGGACGAGATCCACATGCATACAGACATTGATCATATGATTGGATGATATCTGCATACATATAGGTGTTGATTACATTATTGGCACACATACAGATATGGTCATCCTAGATATCATAGTATTACCTTTATGATACTGTTGACCTAGGAGTTGTTGTTTATTCAATTTCTATCTGTTGATATATTTCTATTCACGAGTTGGCAACTCACCCCCGTTGTGCCACAGTTCTTACAGGTTGACCGCATGGATCCGTAGCGGCATCGCTGGCACATAGCTACTTTTGGGTGATTTGCTTGGTAGGTGGGACATTTGTATCGTACCCACTCTTGTATTACATTTCATATTGTATCTAGTCAACTCCATCAATCAAAACTAGTATTTGTATAAGTAATGAGACTTAGTGAGACTTTTGGTTGTGAGACTTAGAGCGATGGGTTTTCCGCTACTTGTGGTTTTGATGTCTTGCATATTTCTTTATCTTTTATGGTGAACTTCGCCGTTGGGCGTCGTATACTTGTTATATTACATGCGTGTTTGTGATCCGCCATTTGGGGAAGAGCTAGCTCCCGCTTTGGGATGCCTTTTATACTATCTCTTTGTATTTGTGGTTTTGGATCAAAATATACAAAGGAGGTGCTGCCCAAATTTTAAAAGACGAACATGTTTTCAAACTAATAAATTCCACTTGCATTATTCATGATTCCTTTTCTATGCATTTAAGAAAACTGGATTTCATTATACCTTTATTTCAAAACTGCACCTCTTTTATTTTTCTTAAAAAGGTTTAGATTTCTGGGTTTCGGCTTACTTGAGTTACGTTACGCCTTTAGACGTCGTGTGATTCAAGTGTCGGTCACGAGCTAATATTTTCGGGTCGTGACATCTCTATGTTGTAGATGTTGCCGTCGAGACCCTGAAGCTAGAGATCTTCCTTTGCTTCGTTTGTTGACATTGTGTCTGCTATATTGCGACGAATGTCAAGGTTGTCTCTAGGTTGTCTATGAACCGTCGATTCTTGGAACTAGGGACTTTTCCATGGCTCCGTTTGGCGATGTCGCGTCTGCATCCTGCTGGAGTGAGAAGAACGCTGTGGTGATCTCTAGGCTGTAGATGTTTCCGTCGAGACCTGCCTCTCCTTCTCATGGAGCCTAGTGAGAAAATGTGGTTCCCTTTTTCGTTTGCACCCATGGATTGTATACAGAGTCGATGTGGACTCGCCTGCAGGGCAGAAGTTTTCATTTTTTATTCTTTCTTTCCGCGATGCTCTATCATTTCAGCATTTTATATTGCAAAAGTCGCGATTGCCCAATCATTTTGGCTGTTTTTCGCGGTGCCCAATCATTTCGGCTGTTTTTTCTTTTTACTCGCTGCTTTTTATTGCGAGTTGCCCAAACATTTCGGCTATTTTATATGCATACATTTTGCTCGCTGATTCTTACTACGAGTTTCCCCATCATTTCGGCCATTTCATATGCATTTTTGCTCGCTGATTTTTATTGCGAGTATGGAACTCGAGGTCTGATACCAATCTTAGCATCAGCATCGCTGCGACTGGAATATTGCCAGGAGCGAATCATCATTTGCTGAGAAAGGACTTGGAATTTGATACCGATTTAGGCTTCAGCATCGCTACAACTTGGATATTGCCAGGAGCGAATCATCATTTGCCTTTGTCGATTTGAACAAAGGTGGATTAGCAAACAGGGTTAGGATCCTGTTGACTAAGACTTTTCGACTTTACAAGCCGTAAGGGTCTCATAAAGGTGTTTCTCCCTACGAGTCGTGATGATCACGTAGATGTATTTTCTCCTTAGGAGTCGTGAGGATTCCTAAGTGATATCTTCTTCTGTAAGTTGTAAGGATCTAACAAGAGTATTTTCTCCTTGCAAGTCGAGAGGACCTACAAGTGTTGTTCACAAAATGGGGTAATTTCGCGCCGTTGGTGGAACTAGGTGAGGGAACGTTTATTTGTGCTCATGGATTATATACAATGGCCGATATTGGACCGCATGTAGGGCAATTTGAGGAATGTGATGGCTTAAGAACAGGTTCAGATCCCTGTAGCTTAAGGCTTTTGAATCCTATGAGCCGTGAGGGTCTCATAGGGGGAATTCTCCTTACGAGTCGAGAGGATCTCGTAAGTGTAATTTCTCCTTAGGAATCGTATGGATCCCTAAGTGTGTTGCTCCCTTTTGTGATTCGTAAGAATCTCACGCAGGTATTTTCCCCTTACAAGGTTGAGAGCACCTTGCAAATGCGCATGAATTTTTTCCTTCTTTTTTTTACGAGTCTGCGCCCTTTCGGGTTTTCACAAACTCGCCGGTAGTCCTGCTGTTTTTACTCACGGAGCCCCTTCGGGTTTTCATCCGTGCCCATTTCGCTTGTGAACGTACCGTTTTTTTCACCCCTTCATTTGTCAATGGCACTTAGGGGGGACTTCACCACTGGGGTAGCTGCGTAGCCAGCTGATTAAGAGATTTTTGTCGATCAAAAATATTTACCGCAATCAAGAACGGCGTCGCATGAAGCTAGCCGGTGGATACGGGTCGGTCCACAGGGATGTGTAAATCTCCTTTAAGTTCTTACGAGTTAATTCCAAATGATGTTGGGTCTTATAAATAATCCTAAAAATTGAAGTTGTATGCTACTAGGATTAGAAACTTGCTAGGATTAGGTTTAGGGAAAATTTGGTAAACAAAGATCTACATCTCTTTCCATTGCCATTAATTAAATCTATCATATTAGTGTTATGGTAAATATTTATAAAGGGGATTAGGATGATTGGGATGATTGATTTTTCCTCTAGATCCTTGTCCTTCCTTTATTAATCTTTACCCCTAACCTCCATGGAAAACCTTAAAATCCGGACCTTTAGACTACGGAATCACCGCTACCTCGAGGGTAAAAGTGCCGTAGGGAGCGGAATAAGAAGGTATGCATGGAGTTCTAATGTTCATAAAAGTTTGGCAACGAAAAGAGATGAGAGATCTTCATCTCTCAAATCCTTCCCTATTCCTAACCCTAACAAGCGAGGAAACTACTCGCTCATTGAGGGGATGAAAAAAAACATGATTTTATTAAAGAGAGAAAATATCGATTGCAAGTTAATAAAAGCTAAACTAAATTAAACTAAGGCGAGAAAATAATTTACCTAGAGCAGATATGAAAAACTACAACTACTGCAAGGAAAATAACCTACTTACTTTTGATGCACTCTAACTTCAAGAAAACAGAATTTTATTCATGAGTAGAGGCATAAGAAAATACAAGGCTTTGGGTTCTATTTATAGGACATAGAAACCCTAGGTTTACAATTGCTCCGCATGTCTAAAATTACAAATATACCCCCAGGAAATCTTTCCATAGCCTCCTCAGAATTATGGTAAAATTTTCTTCGCGCACGGGCACTAGACGGCCGCGGAACTGCGGCATGGGTAGGCATTGGGCCGCGGTTCCGCGGCCCTTTGAGGAGTTCACTTCATGAATTTTTCTGGGCTGCATCATGGTTCTTTGGTCTGTTTATTTCTTCAGTTTATTTCTCTGTTTGTCTTCTGTATTAATTCCAGATCTTCAGTGAACACTTTGCAATGGATCTTTTAACCGTCTTTCTTGCAAATTTGGATCTTGCGTTGCCTTGTTGATGGTGAACCGTTCTTCTGCTGGGCTTTACTAAGATCCTCCTAATTGTTGGTCAAAAGTCTTTTTTTTGTGTCGTCTTTTGTGTTTTTCACTGTTTTTGCTCCAAGAACCTGTAACCTGTAACATATAGCAGACATGGGTCAAAAGCACCTGTTTTTATTCTTAAATGCATAAGAATGGGGAATACAAAATGCAATATTATGTTATGAACACCAGCAGGACTTGAGTTGCAATCCTTGCCGCTGGGACTTATGGACTTGAATTCCACTGTCACCGTGTTTGAGGCAACGTACTTAGTTTAAGGACATTACGGTGTACTGTTAGTTTAGGGACATCTCAGTCCATTAGGATTTTGAGGCGAAGTTTCGCCAGATACTACTTACAGAGTCTTAACTCAGGAAGATAGCGAGCGGACACGAGCATCGTCATCTATCGTTAACCTGAGTTGTGATTCGTCAGAGGTAGTCTTAAGGAATCGGTCGTTTATTGGCCGGAAGGGTCTTTCGCCATGCATATTCATGAGCAAGTAGGCCCCACCTTGGTAGACTTTCTCTATGATGTACGTGCCTTCATAATTTGGCTCGAATTTTCCTCATTTGGCACGATTGGGGATCATAGGTCTTCTAACAAGTAGTACAAGTTCGCCTTGGCAGAATGTTCTCGGCCTAGTTAGTCTTTCGTATGAGCGCGTCATCCTTGCTCTGTAAACTTCCAGGTTTTGCTGCGCCATGAGACGAGTTTCATCAAGGGCATCGAGCTCCTCAAGCCGAAAATGGGTATTTTCCTCATCTGTCGGCTCATAACGAACCACCACTCGTAGAGAGGGTAGTTCTATCTCCAAGGGAAGTACTGCTTCCGTGCCGAATACCAACGTGAATGGCGTTGTATTCATGACCGTTTTGAACGTGGTTCGATACGCCCAGATAGCTTCACGCAGTCTCTCGTACCAGTCCCTTTTATTTCGGGACACCATTTTCTTTATGATCTTCGTCAAGGTCTTGTCGAAAGCCTCAGCTAGACCATTAGCTCTGGGATTATAGACTGAAGAGTATCTCCAATCTATATTGTGCTGCTGTGCGAAGCGGCTAATCTTATGGCTCCTGTAGGCTGGCCCATTATCCGAGATGATTCGTCGTGGGGTGCCGAACCGGTAGATGACATGTGTCCTGAAGAAATGGAGGATATTCTCCGTCTTCACCTCCCTTAGCGTTACTGCCTCTGCCCACTTAGAGAAGTAATCGGTTGTTTCCAATATGAACCGATGTCCTTTGGACGACGTTGGTTCGATAGGCCCGATTATATCGGTTCCCCACATTTCAAATGGCCAGCTAACCAATGTTGGGTGTAGCGGATTCGGATGCTGGTGGATGAAGTCCCCATGAATTTGGCACGAGTGACACTGCTTCGCATATTCAAGGCAGTCCTGAATCATCGTGGGCCAATAGTAACCCATTCTTTTGATCTTCAGCTTCATCTTTGGCCCGGCTTGATAAGAACCATAGAGTCCGTTGTGAGATTCTTGGAAAACTCTCCTTACTTCTTCTGGTCCCAGGCATCTCAGCCACAGACAGTCGAACGATCTCTTATATAGAGTATCATTGACGAAAGCGAAAGACAGGGCTCGCCTCATGAGCTGATGTCTTGAGGACGCATCTTTAGGAGTTTGATGAGATTTGAAGTAGTCTATGAAGACTTCTTTCCAATATTTAATATTTTCTTCGTCTTCTATTTGGAAGGCTGCATGTTTGGTCGCTTCCTTTCCTTCAGACGACTCCGGAGATATTTCTGCTGGCGCGAGAATCTGGCGTTTTTGCACAATGATCCTTACGTCATCGAGTTTTTTGTCAGCCGGTTCTTTAGTGAGCTTGGCTAACGCATCCACCTTGCTATTTTCCGCACGCGGTATGCTTTCCAGGATGTAAGAAGGGATTTGCGTCAGCAGTTGTTGCACTCTTTCGCCATACCTGATCAGTTCTGGCTTGCACATCTGATAATCTCCATTTACTTGGCTAACGAACAGCTGGGAGTCTCCATGTATGAGGAGGTTTTTGATTCCCATGTCGACAGCAATCTCAAGACCCGCTATCAAAGCTTCATATTCCGCTTCGTTGTTTGTTCTTGGTTTCGTTAAGGAAAGAGCAAAACGCATTATCCCTCCTTGTGGAGTCACAAAGATAAGGCCTACTCCGGCTTTGATTATGGGGGTGCTTTGTGACTCTTCCTCGCCGCAGCTTCTTCATCCTGACGCCGACGCTTGGCCTTTTCGTATATGGCCGTTTCACGCTCTCGGTCAGCTTTGCTCTTTTGAAGGGCCTCGTTCAGCAGTTTATTGATCAGGTCGTCTGATGGTTCCAGGGATTTTGATGTCAGTCCTGCCCCCAGTTTCTCTGCGTTGTTTTCCGATGCCGAGGGAGCTTCTTCGTCTTTTAACGATAGGTGAGAGATCATGTGGCAACTCGCTACATAATCCTCGGGTTCTTCTGACGAGTCGTCTCCTTCATCAATGTCACTGTCTCTGTTCTCAAGAATATACTTGAGGAACTCTTCAAGTGTGACTGGGGTCCACGCCTTTTGGTTGTATTCTTCCAACGCGCCAATATACTTTTGCAGGTCCTTGCACTTATCGTCAGGCAGCATAGGCATCTTGGTCTTCTTCTTTTTCTTCAAAGACTTTGAAGTCTTGACTAGGTGTTTTGCCCATCGCTACCAACTTTCGGTGTTGGGCGCGGTTTCAGCATCCCGTCAATAATCTCGGGCTCCAGTGGGCTTTTCCACCTGATTGTCGGGCATGCTTGAAGATCCTTCAACATTCTTTTAGTTTTAGCCGAAAGGACAACTTCCCATGGAGCTTCCTCTATAAATGAGTATGATGCCCCCGGCGTACCCACCTTTTAAGAGCATGCTACTGTGGCAAGTTTTCCTTCCAGTTTTCGGACAGCGTGAACTTGACTTGTTGGTACTGGTCCTCAACCTATTTTTTGAAGACGTAGTAATCTTCAATTGGGTGGCTCATTACTCTGTGGTAGGGGAAGTAGTTGGGACTGTTGACGTCACCAGGCTGCAGAGGGCGTCTCGGATCCGGTAGAGTGATGAGCCGGTTGCGAACCGCTAGTTCGAACAGTCTCCTCATTTTATCTCGGGAAAACGAGTAAGGACGTCTCAACTTCTCTTCGAGGGATCGTGGTTTGTTGCTTTGGCGAGCAACCGGTTTTAGGTCACTCGGTTGTTGTTGAGCGTTGGCAACGAAAGTCATTTTCCCTTTGCCCTTTTCATTCCGGAGATTCGTTTTTAAAGAGGACGGCCTATGGCCCATCTGGTCCATTTGGGCCAATTTGTCAATCAAGGCCTGGAAGGTGGTCGACTTGAAGAACATCACAAATTAGGATATAGTCGCCTAAGGATCAAGGGTCCCTACGAACATACCCATGGCAGGAGCTTCTTCTATGCACTGTTCGCATTTTGACCACAAGTTCCGCCACCGAACTGCGTATTGAACCCAGGTTTCTTCCTGCTTCACCCTGACATTGATTAATGCGGTGATTGGGGTGCGCTTGCGGAACGCTGCATGAACAATAGCTCCATTTCTGTAAATGTTTTGATGGAGTCATTCGGAAGCTCCGAATACCATTCAAATGTTGTCTCCGCCAAACTGCCGACGAACTGGCGAAGCAGCAGTTTGTCGTCGCCTCCAGTATTTCCGCATAGAGGTCTAAACTGAGTGACGTGCTGATGGGGATTGCTTGTCCCCTTATACACGTGGAATTTAGGGATTGTATATCTCGGCGGGTACTTGATTTGATCGTACCAGCCTGGATAAGGACACTCAGTTCTGACGACTTGGCCAGCCGCTTCGCTTGCCTGATGAACTCGTATTTGTTGAGCTATGTAGTTGTCAAGGGTAGCCTTGGAGATCGTTTCTTCCTTGACTACTGAGAAAGCCGATGGAGGATTTGACGTTTCCCCTCTGCCGTCTTCGATAATTATCGGTGGGTCTTCGGCTGGAGGTTCCGGCTGGATCATCATCCCAACCATGTTTAGAACAGAAGTGCCATCTGTTTTATATTAGCAGCCTATTCCACGGCCTCTTTATCTTTCCTTTCCAGCACCCTTCACAAGAACTCTGTATCAGTCTCCTGCTCCCGGCGCTGTTCAGACGATGCTTCCGGGCTTTCTTTTTGCCCAGAGTGCTGACATCTTCATTAGCATTTCTTGGAGCTTTTGCTGCTGCTCTTGAGATTTTGTCACGGACCGTGTGAGTGGTCGATGACCCATGGAAGTACGGCTTTCCTCTTTCCCGGAAGCCATGTACACCATGTGTACTACCATGCCCCCAGACTTAAGGCATTTAGGTCCACTGCCTTTGAAATTTACCACAGGCATGGGGATCTTCTCCGGCCTTCTCCTCTTATAGGAGGTCGAAGTTGAGGGGGCCGTTGCAGCAGGTACCCATATGGACGAACCTTCCATGGTATGACGGCGGGGTGGTCCTCCTCCTGTCGAGCCTACTTTTTCTCTAGTCGGCGAGAGTAATTTTTGTCAATTATAGAGTCTTGGACTTTCTGTCAGAACCTGTGGATTTTGGAAGAAAGACGCTGAGGGGGTTGCTCCGGCTTCACCTGTGTCATGTTTTCAGCAGGTGGAGGCAACTTTTTCAGTACAGCGGTTGGAGAGTTCTTTTTCACCCTCCTGAGCGGATCAAATTTGTTCCCAGTTGGAACAGCAACGTCAATTTCCACCATTGGAGCTGGTGGAGTAAGTCCGGAGGGGGAGTTTCCCCCATCTCTTCTCACCCGGTGCCGGTGGCGACGTTGAGCATGTCGTGCAGATAGGATTTCCTCCGTTATGGGGATGGCTTCGTCATGCCCCCTGCTCTGATGAAGGGCTACAGCTGGTGTCAGTCTGTCGAAGACTGACGTCCGTTAGAAGGGGATGGTCAATCTTGCAAAGGCTGACTTTTTGATAGGGGAAGCAGTCTTGGTGATTTCGCCAGAAGCAGGAGTTGGAACGGCCAATCTTGCAAAAACCGATCCTTTAGTAAGAGAATCCCCTCTGACGACTTCGTCTGCCGGAACTGGAATGGATATCCACTTCGGGATAACCCCTTCACGTATCGCGAACATTTTTACGGGCCCACTTGAGCTGCAGCTCAACCTGTTAAAGACTGAGGCGTTAGAATTGGAAGACCTGTTGAGAGAGGTCGTTGTGGTTGCAGGCCGATCGAAGACCGACTTCTTCGGAGCTTCCTGTGATGGCACCGGAGCGCAGAAGCTTGCTGGTGGGATCATGATCCCAAAGAACAATCCAGTGGTAGCCTGAGTCACCTGCTCCACTAGCATTGCAAAGATGGAGACCGCTTGGGGCCCGTAAGTCACTCCTCCGGCGGGGACGGAGTGGGAGTTGCTGTTGCAGGTAGTGCAGCTGGAGGCCATCTATGTTATCTTCTTTTCTGCATGGATCAAGACACCAAATCTTAGTACCTCGAATCCAGGGGCAACCATATTAAACCACGATTCGTTCGCGAACACGACACACGAAGTGTGGAGTGGAAAGAGGAAAAGGTCCCACCGGGCATGCCAGAATCTGTTCACCGCCGAAAACCGGGAAAACAAACGTCTTGCCTGAATTTGGGGGAATATGCTATTTGGATTTATCCGTCCACCTCTCTGAAGATGCCAAGTTGATTTATAGCACCGTGTACCGGAGATTTGGACGGGTGCGGCAGTTGTAGCAGACTTCATCAGATTACCCCTTATTTGCTAGGGGTTTTTTATTGTGGGGACGCTCTTCCGTGCAGGCGCAAGCCCCTGCAGTTAATTACGTTACCGCATCGCGGTAACCAATTTCTCCGCTCCAGAAGGTCACTTTGTGTCGTGTGATATTTGTTTTATTTTTGGTTGCCTGTGGATTGTATACGGAAACTAATTTATGTTATCGCCCGTAAGGCGTGGATTAGTCCAAATCCGTATATTCTTAGATTTGGGTTTGGGTTGATTTAAGGATCGTTAATCTTATTTGAGACTAAGATAAACTTAAATGTTTGTTGAGGATACGTTAGTCTAATTTTAGGCTAAGATCTACTCAACAGGGTTTTGGGATCATTCAGACCCAACAAAAGAGCATTTGGGATCTATTGTGTTAGTTTAAGGATGTTACGGTTCATTGTTAGTTTAAGGACTTTGCGGTCCATAGTGGGATGTGCCCGTCAATTTGGGAGTGCACAGAAAAGTTGTTGATTATCAAGACCCACCGCCTCTCTGAAGACGCTGAAGAATTACAACGACATGTATCAGAGGTGTGAGGAGATGTACCTTTGAACCAATGTCCGTTAGGAGATCTGTAGTCATGTTTGGGACTAAGACCAATTTGGAAAATGATGAGCTCATGGGCTCGGTTGATCTGAATTGAGGATTTGGTCAACTTAGACTCAACCCACTCAGTATTTGAATAAAGTGTTAAACACTTGCTTGGGTTCAGTCCCATTTCTGTGCAAATAATTCTTTGCTTTACTTTCCCCTCTTTTTTTGTTCTTTTATTTTTATGGAATGTTAAACACTCTTTATGGCGCTCTTATGCGGAGCACGTGAGGCGCTTGGTGCTGAGCGCCAACCACTGAGTGCTAGGCACTCCTTATTGAGCAGCGCCCACGTAAGGGACATGTGAGGCGCTTGGCGTTGAGCGCCAACCATTGAGTGCTAAGCACTCTTTATTGAGCAGCGCCCACATGAGGGACACGTGAGGCACTTGGCGCTGAGCGCCAACCATTAAGTGATAAGCACTCTTTATTGAGCAGAGCCCACGTGAGGGACACGTGAGGCGCTTGGCGCTGAGCGCCAACCATTGAGTGCTAAGCACTCTTTATTAAACAGCGCCCACATGATGAGCACGTGAGGCGCTTGCCGCTGAGCGCCAACCATTGAGTGCTAAGCACTCTTTATTGAGCAGCGCCCACGTGAGGGATACGTGAGGCGCTTGGCGTCAGGATTTTCTTTGGGTGTTCTATTCTGAAGAGTTCAATTCTTTATTCTTTTCTGGATCTTTGATCCCCAAGAACAAGTTCATCCCCATGAGAATTAAATTCTCATTTGTGGGAGACTTGTTCAGAGAAAGAACTATGTTCTTTGAGAAGAGTTAAACTCTTGGAAATGCAGATGAGATGCTCTGATCTCTATTTTTTTATTTACCTCGAAGAAAGGTATTCTTCTTTCTTCCTTCTTAAAGCTTTCTTCTTGCTTTTTCTCGAAGCTTATGGTGGGGGTTTCTCTCTCTACAAGACTTGAAGTTTTGGGTCCTTTATATAGTAGAGGCACATCTGTTGATTTAGTTAAAGAAATCTCTCGTTGAGAGATCCTGATTGATTTGGGGATTTTATCCACCATTGGATCTTTAATCCAAGAACTTCCGTTTTACAGAAAATATTTTTCTTATTTTTAACAAGATTAGGGAAATATTTTCCCATACAGAATTTTTCTGTATATATGGGTGACTTTTAATCACCATTGGATTTTTAATCCAACGGCACTCTGTTTTACAGAGAGTAATCTTTCTTGTTTTAGAAAGATTTGAGAAATATTTCCCCAACAGAATTTAATTCTGTACTCTGATGATTTATCATTTCCGTTGGATCTTTGATCTAACGGCTCTGTTCAACAGAGAGATTTGATTCTCGCACTGGCGCCCTCGTGCGAGGCACGTAAGGCGCTACCTAAAAGTTTTTAACTCTTGGCGCCGGCTTTCAAATTTTAAACAGAGCTTTGCTCTTTTATTGGGGAAACGGTATCGATGTCCAATCTCGATACGCCGTCGACTAGGGACATTTTAAGGATGTGCCTATCGACTACCCAGCTCCCACAAGTATGATTGCCATCACAACGCTGGTAGTCAGGAAAATATCCTACGGGCTTTATCAACATGTATATAAGATATGAAATACAAAGTAAAACACATCACATGTTAAGATAAAGACAAACCAAATAGCGTACTATCATATCGAGCAAGATTGTCCTGTACATACATATCCCTAGCATCATATACAATGAAGGACTCTAAGGCATATATATCCAACAATCTCCCACTTGCACTAAGGCTTGTAATTGGTGCAATAAGTACCCACTGTCTGCACTAGAACCAGTTACTAGTGTACCGCATGCCCAATATCTCAAACAGTCTCTCGAACTGGACTTGAGGGATGTCCTTGGTGAATGGATCTGTCATGTTATCTTTTGTGTCCACTCTCTGCACCTCAATCTCCCTGCGATCCATGATCTCCCTGATCAGGTTATACTGCCTCAAGATATTTCTGGATTTTTGATGGGACCTTAGTTCCTTCGCTAATGCTGCAGCCCCATTGTTATCGCAATACAAGGGTATTGGATTGGCGATGGATGGAACAACCTGAAGTTCAAATATGAACTTTCTCATCCAGACAGGCTCTTTTGCGCTATCATTAGCAGCTATGTACTCAGCTTCCATCGTTGAGTCTGCGACGGTGTCTTGTTTGGAACTCTTCCAACATATTGCCCCTCTATTGAGGGTAAACACATAACCCGAGACGGATTTAGAATTATCCTTGTCACTTTGGAAGCTGGAGTCGGTAAAAGCCTTAATCTGGAGGTCCCCATTACCGTATACCAAGAACATCTCCTTAGTCCTTCTCAGGTACTTAAGAATATTCTTTACTGCTATCCAATGCTTCTCACCTGGTTTAGACTGATATCTACTTACCACACTAAATGCGTAAGCTATATCTGGTCTGGTATATAATATCGCATACATTATAGATCCTACGGCCGAAGCGTAGGGGATAATGCTCATGCGAGCCCTCTCTTCATCGGTCTTAGGAGACATCTCTTTGGAGAGGGTGATCCCGTGACAAGCGGGTAAATTATCATGTTTGGAATCCTCCATATGAAATCTCTTTAGTATGGTGCCAATGTACCTGAACTGTGAAAATCCTAACATTCTTTTAGACCTATCACGATAGATCTTAATCCCCAGAATGTAGGAGGCATCACCCAAGTCTTTCATGGAGAACTTCTGTGACAAAAAAGCTTGACTGATTGTAGCATAGGGATGTCAGTCCTTATCAGAAGTATGTCATCACCGTACAGTATGAGGAAGACTACTGCTCCTTCTACAATCTTCCTATAAATGCATGGTTCATCTAGATTTCTGATAAAGCCAAATTCTTTGACCGTCTCATCAAAGCAGATGTTCCAACTCCGCGATGCTTGCTTTAATCCATAAATAGATTTAAACAACTTGCACACATTTCCACTGCTCTCACTATCTAAGAAACCTTCTGGCTGATCCATGTAGACATTTTCTTCTAAATATCCATTTAGAAAAAATGATTTTACGTCCATCTGCCAGATTTCATAGTCATGGAAGGCAGCAATGGCAAGCAAGATTCAAATGGATTTAAGCATAGCTACTGGAGAAAAGGTTTCATCATAGTCCAATCCTGATCTTTGACGAAAACCTTTTGCAACAAATCTATCTTTGTAGGTTTCCACTTGTCCATCTGCACAATTCTTCCTTTTGAAGATCCATCAACCGGTTTTACCCCAGGAGGAGCAACTTCCAAATTCCATACTTTGTTGGTGTACATGGATTCCATTTCGGATCTCATAGCATCCAGTCATTTCACCGAGTCTTTACTCGTGATAGCCTGCTAAAAATTAGTAGGCTCATCATCATCGATAATGCAATTCTCACGGTCCCCATCTACGAGAAACCCATAGTATCTCTCAGGCGGAAGAGAAAGCCTACTAGATTTGCGGAGTGGCATTGGTTCATCGGGCTCTATTGAAACCTGAGGCTCTAATAAGTCCTCGGCAATAGTTTGGGGTTCTGGAATTTCTTTATGTTCTACTGCGCTCCCACTAATTTCTTTTGCAAGAAATTCACTCTCTAAAAAGACTATGTGGCGAGCGACAAACACCTTTTGTTCTTCAGTATGGTAGACTAGATACCCTCTTGAATTCTTAGGGTATCCCACAAACTTGCACAAAACCGATCGTGCCTCGAGCTTGTCCGGGTTCTACTTTATGACTAAAGCTGGACACCCCAATATCTTAAGATACCTGAGATATGGTCTCTTTCCATTCCATATTTCATATGGAGTGGTAGGCACAGACTTAGTTGGAACTCTATTCAATTGGTATGCTGCTGATTCTAGCGCAAAACCCCAGAAGGAAAGTGGCAACTCAGCACTACTCATCATTGAACGCACCATATCGAGTAGCGTGCGATTCCTCCTCTTCGATACACCATTATGCTGAGGTGTATATGGAGGAGAAAGCTGAGAGAGAATTCCATTCTCTTTTAAGTATTCAAGAAAACTGGTACTTAAGTATTCTCCACCTCGATCAGATCGCAGTGTCTTAATACTTTTACCAGTTTGTTTCTCCACTTCATTATTATACTCCTTGAATTTCTCAAAGGCCTCGGATTTATACTTTATTAAGAACACATATCCATACCTTGAGAAATCATCAGTAAAAATGATGAAGTAGGAGTAACCTCTTCGTGCATGTGTAGACATTGGACCGCACACATCACTGTGTATGAGTCTGTTCATCTCAGAAAACTACAGTTTAATACCGCTCATTATTTATCTATTTTGTTATATATCGATGCTATTACCATTGTTTGCTCAGTAATTAAATATTGCAGGTATTCATGATAAAACACTGAAAACATACTCAATATCATAGATATAACGTTTGGGAGGCGACACTGCAAGAAGACCAAGAAACCGACCGATATCCAAAGAGTTCTTTTGCAAATAAATGTGTGCACACAATTTTGGTCCAACACAATACAAGTGTACACACAACTCTTTGGCATAGACCATGGTAGTGTAGGGTTCCTAGGCACCCCAAGGAGGTCTCACAAGGCATCAACCATGCCAATTTCAAAAATTACGGTGCCGAGAAACCCTAAACTACGGATCGTCGGCTAGATTTCTAGCCGAAAATGAAACTAGTTAACACTTAACTAAGAGATACGGAAATACAACCTTTGTAGACCCGGTTCTCCACCTCCATAGCTCCGCAATGAAGTCTCCTCGCTGTCCATAACAAGTCCCGGGCTCTAGCGTCGGCTTCATCGGAGAATGGACGGGCTAGGTCATCGATGTCCATGCCGAAGATGATCTACGTCGAGGCATCGCTAAATCAAGCTCCGACTTCACCAAGTCAAGAAACTTGTGAAGAAAACACACTCTACTACTTGGCAAGAGGTAGAGGATGAAGAAATAGGAAGTGGGTAGACTTTAGAATTGGATTTCTCACTCTTTATCATCAATCACCATTGATGACCTCAAGGTTTTCTTCTTGAGTTCAAGGAAGAAGAAGAAGAAATGATATGATGAGTTATCATGAAAAGAATAATAAATTTATTCTTATCATAATATTAACCTAAGTTAAGTGTAGAGAATTGACCAAGGTTAAAGAATGGTTAGGGTTAAGGAGATGAGACAAAAATGGTCACTTAATGAATGCTTCATGAAGCTTCATGTTGCAAACAAAATAAGCCACCATTTTTCTCTCATTTCATTTCCTTTTTCCAAAAATAAAAGGATTAATAAATGAATAAGTAAAACCCTAATTATCCACTTAACCATGGTTTAAATCTTTACACTTAACCAAAAAGATATGTATCATCAAACATGATACAAACAAGTGCACAAAATCATATCGCATATGTAATGCGTACATCCGAGCGAGAAAATCCATTTAAAGTGAACCGATACTAGTTAATGCAAAGTAATATATCAAATATATAATTATGCATTAAATCATTAAATCAACACTTGATTCAATGATCCGGTCATGTCGCACACAACCGACTAGTATACAATGTATCGGCTTATCGAATCAATCCTTGATTCGATAACTAGGTTATATCGCATACAACCATTCGACACATTCATCGCGAGAATGAAATACGGTATCACATACATGCATTATTCTCGGTCCCGCACATATCTCATATGCGCTCCTATTTCGTTTCGCTTGAGCCAGGAAACCTCTGTGTAGGACTCTAAAGACTCGTCAATACGCCGGCAGCAGATGATGATCATATCAAGCACCCACAAGCCGCAAGCGGTCTGCTAAACGTAACGGCCACCCGGGTATTGAGCGATCTGAAGATCGACGAGCAAGCCCGCTCACACTCCAGTGAATCCAACCAGTAACACTACCGTACAGTCCGGTCTGATCGTCTGATATGTCGCATATCTCGCCTAGGGGTGGTAAACGTCAGACCCCAATAGCTCAATAAGTCATGTCGATATGAGGTCTATAACAATTCGAGAAACTACTGGTAACACTTACCAGTAAATCTCAGCAACCCTGGCCAGGGATTTCCTGTTATAGCCAATCGAACACAGCGCAACATCAACTCCCTATACCAGGAGAGACGAATCCCCTCCTATCGCTCATTGCCTCCATGTGATTCGGGACTGTACCCAAAAACCACCGTTTTGCACGCCCTCTTGGACGTGGTAAGATGGAAATCAAAGCACAGTGGGAACCACACAAGACTCTATGACGATCTCGGGTCAACAGACTACTCTGTACCAGTGTCACCAGAGAACTGCCATCTGACGTGAGGTATAATACCATCTGGGAGTTCTCGGCGAGTCCGTCCAGTGTACCCAGTCTCTACTGAGCACCCGTATATCATCTCTGATGTCAAACACCAATGGATATGGGATCATCCA
The DNA here is from genome assembly GCA_030015575.1 of Agapanthus africanus. Classification (NCBI taxonomy): domain Eukaryota; kingdom Viridiplantae; phylum Streptophyta; class Magnoliopsida; order Asparagales; family Amaryllidaceae; genus Agapanthus; species Agapanthus africanus. The sequence continues at coordinate 454,545,415 of CM057346.1, read as the reverse complement.
TCGCCCATCTGTATGGGTCGAGAAGGTACACGCTAGTCTACTCTGGTATATCGATGCCCCGTCTCGATACACCCTCGACTAGGGACTTTGAAGGATGTACTTATGGACTACCATGTCCCCACTAGTATGATCCGCATCATAGTCCAGGTAGTTAAGTACACATCCTAAGGGCTTTACCAACATGTAATAGAGAGACAATCAGTGTACACGTTAAGCTAAAGTTCAACCAGATAGCATACTATCATGTCGAGCAAGAAAGTCCTCACTATATATGTCCCAGCATCCACTACAATATACATCCTATGTATAGTAATGGTCTCTAGGGCATACATATAACTAACAATCTCCCACTTGCACTAGGGCCATCTGATAGCAGTGGTTGTAGTATCTCATACTCAACCATCCCATAAAAATCTCTCTCTGGGAACAGGCCTTTGTGAGTGGATCCGCTGTGTTGTCTTCTGAGTCTTCTCTCCTAACCTCGATCACCCTGGAGATCAACCATCTCCATGATCAGGTGACACTGCCTTAGAATATGTCTGGGTCTCTGATGGGACGGGCGTTCCTTGGCATAAGCCACAACTCCATTGTCACACAATGGGAGGAACAAAGTTCATCTTATGAACTAATATACACCCAGACTGCCTCTTTGGTAGTATCTTAAGTAGCGATGTTATCCTGCCTTTATCGTCTAGTATGTCACGGTATCTATCTTGGAACTCTTCCAACATACCGTCCCTCCACTGAGGGTATAGACAATGCCTGTGACTGACATTCAGTCGTCTTTATCACCCTGGAACACTTCCAGTGATTTTCCCCAGGATCAATTGATACCATCTCACTACAACTAGTGAGAATCCTAACATCCATTTAGATCTATCTCATAGATCCAAAAACCCAGGATTTAGTAGGTATCACTTTGATCGTATGTGGAGAATCATTGTGATAAGCGGAGATCGACCGAGCGTAGCATAGGAAACTCCTTCCCTATCAAGAGTATGTCATCCACGTACCCTACGAGGATCATCACCATACTCCCTACTACCTTTTTGTTTATACAAGGTTCATCTACCATTTTGATGATGTCAAACTCTTTGACTAATTCATCAAAACAGATGTTCCAGCTCCGCGATGCCTGCTTTAATCCTATAAAGCATCTTGCACACATTTCCGCTGCTCCCACTGTCTATGAAGCCCTCTGGCTGTGTACTTATAGACGCACTCTTCTAAAACATCATTTAGAAAAGCAGTCATGACACCCAACCACCAGATATCGTAGTCATGGTATGTAACCGTGACAAGTAGGATCTGGATGGACTTAAGCATAGCTACTTGAAAAGGTTTCATCATTATCCACACCTGGTCAATGATGCAAACTTTTAACAAGTCTAGCTTTGAAAGTCTCAACTTTTCCATGTACACCAAGTAATCTTCTCAAGATATACCTGCTCCTGATGGGGATTTAACCCTTCAGATATAGCAACCAAAGTCCATACTTTGTTGGTGTATAAGGATTCCATCTCAGATCGCTAAGCATCCAGCCATTCTTACAGAGTCCCACTCCTGATGGCCAGCTCGAAGCTAGTTGGGTCATCATCTCATGATGCAATCCTCGCTCCCACTGTCATAGAGAAACCGAAGTATCTCTCAGGTGGGTGAGGAACCCTACTAGATCGGCGGAGAGGCTGAGGTTCGTTGGTATCTACTGAATCCTCTGGTTCTACCAAATCATCTGATGTAGTTTGTATAGCTGGAACTTTTCCAGTTCTACATTACAGACTTTGCCTCGAGCTTGTCCGGATTTTGCTTTTAGACATAGGCCGGACAACCCCAAATCTTAACTAGCTTAAGACATGGGCTCTTCCCTTTCCATATCACATATGAAATGGTAGGCAACTAATTTGATTCGAACCCTATTCAATAGGTATGCAGCTTCTCAAGTGCATAACTCCCAAAAAGGAAATAGGTAACTCAGTAGTACTCATCATAGAGCACACCTTATCATATAGGGTGTTATTGCTCCGCCCCGATATACCATCGTGCTATGGTGTATACGGAGGAGTAATGCTGAGAGAGAATCTCATTCTCCTTTAGAATAGTCCAGGAATTCCGTGCTCAAGTATTCTCCTCCCTGATCACATCAAAGGACATAATACTTGTACCCTCATTGGTTCTCTACTTCTAACTTATATTCTGTGAATATCTCAAAAAGTTCAGACTTGTGTTTCAACAGGAACATATGTCTGAATCTTGAGAGATTATCAGAGAACGTAATGAAGTATAAAGAACCAGTCCTGGCATATCTAGACAGGGGACCTAACATACATCAACATGTATCATCCCAAGAGTTCACTAACTCTTTCTCTGTTTCCAGTAAACGGAGCTATGGTCATCTTATCTTTGTGACATGACTGGCGAGTTTCACAAGATGTAAATTCAAACTGATTTAAATATGCATCTTTATGTAACTCTTGCTAGTCGGGTCACATTGATCTGACCTAGTCTACAATGCCTCAAGAAGAATTCGTTCATTTCTGAACTCTTCCTTTTGTGTGTGATCCGTATACTAAGAACTGTAGTTTGATTTAGAACATCAATGCTTTTAGATAACGTGCCTGAACCGATCAACTTTTGATATAGGAAATGTTCAAAACATTATCCAACAATACAAAATTTTATCATTTCTTTACTTATAAAGAGACTGATATGATTTTGTATATCAGGTTCGGTATCTAACAACATTCGTTCAGAATCAATGTATTGGTAATACAGGGTGACAGTGACCGACAGACTTGGCTGCAACACTTGCCCCGTTTTCTGCCTCATGAAACTTATCACCCGTTCTCAGTTCTCTACCTTTCTGTAGCCCTATGTAACATATTACATATCTGGGATCCTGATCTGGTATCACATACCCAGGATGTAAAAGATACTGAGAAACAATTCTGTATAATGAACACACCCGAAGATGATGCATCAGCATGCATTCTCTTCGTTTGGGCGGCACGGGAAATCTGGTATTCCCCAATTTCCTACTCTGTCTTATAACAATTATAAGTTGGAGCGGGACCAACGTTCCCCAGCTCAGTATAACAAGCGGGTTCGGTCAAATATCCGTATTATTATCTTGATTAAGGCGTGATATGGTCGCTACCTGGAGAGAGAGAGAAGAAAACACTCAGCGTGCGCTCTTGCAAGAATAGATTGGTTATTATTTTATCTAATCAGGATGGCTCCCACTGCTTTTTATCAAATCTTCCTTCAAACCCTAAAAGGAAAGACTAGCCGGGATTAATTACACACTACAAGTTCGCCAATCTTTCAGCCAGGCCAGTGTCGGTACTTTGAGGGAGGTCCCCCGTGCTTTCGCACGAACCTAATTAATGTAAACCTCGTTTTCCCAGAGGCGTAACCTCGTTAACACCTTTCTAGACACCTACTTGATCGGCTAATTGTAATGTATAAAACTCTCCCAGGAGTAACACTTACTCGCAGCGGGTATCGGGATCCAACTATCTCATAGAAGGTATGCAATCTCATTGCAAATTTCAACACTTAAAATTCCCGATAATATTTTGCCCCTAACGTGCTATGACCTTGACGAAAGCCAACAAACCATAGCCCGCTAGTCAAGTTCAACCCGTACATTTCTTGATCGAATTAAACCCACCCGCACGACCCTTGACGAAAGCCAACAAAGCCGCACGACTACCCTAATCCAATCGCATCGTATGCTAGCAGATAAGCAGCATATAGCTACCGCACACTGCACCTTGACGAAAGCCAACAAATGCAGCACGAATACTATATACAACTTATCTGAAATGACGGAGGGCTACGACAGGTTTTTCTGAAAACCTATTGCGTAATGAACTTGATATTGTTGTAGGATCGAATGATTTTAAAATGGAGTGATTTTGAGGCTTTTCTAGTTTTGCTAAAGGAGTCACTCCCGGTGAAGGGATCGTCGGTCCTTTCCTCGTCGAATGAGGTGCGGGATATATCATATATATCACTGTGCAAAGCAGAACTCATAAAAGCAATCAAAAGACAAACCGAGTGTGTAGCATCTGCCAGTTATTGCTAAAGGAGTCACTCCCGGTGAAGGGATCTCGGTCCTTTCCTCATCGAATAAGGTGCAGGATATATCACATATACCGCTGTGCAAAGCAAGAACTGTAGCTACCTGTTTTATTTTGAAATTCGATTCTACAACATCTTAGGTTTCTTTTATTTCATTAATCATATTAATGAAGTCCCATCATTTAATGTACCTAAACATCACAGATAAATACGACGTACACTTATGCCATCCGCATTCGCCTCGATGTCCCCTCGTGCACCGTTAGGTTAGGTAACTAACGGCAGAGCGGGGCAGGGCTAGCGCGGGTGTAAAACATAAGTAACGTCTATATAATATATCATATATACTATATACTGTATCTATCACAGAACATTAGATGATCACATCACAGATATCGCAGCAGAAGAATCATATGAAATATTGGATATACTAGGACGTCCGTGTTTTCAATACGAGCCAGTATAAAACACGGATTCCACGGTCGCGATGAATAGCCAAACCCACACCCCTAGACCCCTACGAGAGCGGCAAGCATCCCTACCAATTCTAGAGTTAGGAGACCCGGCCTCGACTCCTCGAGTTGGTCTCCCACTGGACTCCAGAACCCGGTTACTTGTGCCCTCCTCCTTGGGTCTATCCTAGTGCGGAAAAGTAAATAATATACAAAGGGTGACTACTTCCGCAACCTGGAAGTGCCCCAATAAAAGAATATTACATACAAGTTTTTACATGAATGAAAATGAAAAACACTCATCTCACATAAAAACCCCCGGCTATTCGAACACGACGATCCAATATAACATATCCAGCAACACATAACATCACATGTCATCAACGTAAGTAAATATGCGCATCCTAATTGTCGTTGACATATAGCAACGAAACCGGCGATATCACATATTACACTTATGGTCACAGAAAAGAAAGTGTAAAACTACAACAGTTGGAATCCGCAACCACCTCAGACATCGCATGCCTGACCAAATGAATTACTTAGACATCGCATGCCTAACAATTATAAACCCCGCAATTTAGTCTCATTATCGAAAACACTTTTCAATATTAAGTCGGGCAATTCAACAGGATTCCCGACATCCTGATCGAATGCTCGTCGCAAACTTCAGTAGACGGCCGCACCCCCGATACCGTCGACGAAGTGTACCAAGGCGGAACACCGCTACCGCGAGCACCCGGACGGATGCTTTCGGCGACGGGGTTCTCCTACAGTCACTTGGTCGAGGCTATGGAGTGAGGCTGTCTATTAAGTTTACCCGGCGAGTATCCGCGTACGCTACGTGATTGCGACGGACTTTTGATCGCATCAAAATTCCGTGGCAACCGATCAAGTGAGACTAAAGTGCTATGTTTATAACATTCATTCAATTATCTCATAACTTCTTGTGAATTCCAATTATTGTATCACATTCCAGATAAATAGAAAATGTTAAACTTTTCGATCGAACAGTCAAACACCCAAGTTTTCCCGATACAGATCAACACATGAAACAAGTCTAACAACATTCAGTTCGTGCCTCAGTACCAACGGTCCAGCCGTAGAAGGGTCAAGCCAACGCCTCACATGTGGCACGCCGTACTGCCCCAAACCCTAAGGTTCAAAGGGTAGTTCAAGACGGTCACATAATCGAGTTAAGGTTTGTTGTCTTCTAGAGGGACCATCGCGTTACTAGCACTACTTAGAACGTCTTTAAACTACGGAAAAATCCAACACTTGGAAATTTCCCGACAGGGGAAAAATTGGGTATTTATATCCGGTCGAACTTTTTAACATATTCTAAAAATTATCCGGAAAGCCACATAGACAAAATTTGATACTCCGATCGAAACACCGAATCCCCAAAACAAACCCAGAAAATTCAACTCTGGAAAAAATATTAAAAATTCCCATAAAACTCAGTACAGTGAACTAGGAATTACTGTGCAAAGGAACAGGGCTGACGTCATCAAGGAGCCGCGGAACCGCCGCAGAAGTCATGCTTCTGCCGCGGTTCCGCCGCGAAATTTACTGTTCATGAAATAATTTTTGCATCGTAATTCTTAGATTTCCCTGCTGAATTTTTTAGCAATTTTTAATTCGGAAAAATCCCAGTTTTTGAAAAAAGGACAGAGAGCTAATTTGGGTTTGGGTTTTCGGGTCGTTCGGACTTCAAACTCCGTCTAGACTTCGCCTAAGGCTCTAGCTAGGCTCTGATACCACTGTAGGGTTCCTAGGCACCCCAAGGAGGTCTCACAAGGCATCAACCATGCCAATTTCAAAAATTACGGTGCCGAGAAACCCTAAACTACGGATCGTCGGCTAGATTTCTAGGCGAAAATGAAACTAGTTAACACTTAACTAAGAGATACGGAAATACAACCTTTGTAGATCCGGTTCTCCACCTCCATAGCTCCGCAATGAAGTCTCCTCGCTGTCCATAACAAGTCCCGGGCTCTAGCGTCGGCTTCATCGGAGAATGGACGGGCTAGGTCATCGATGTCCATGCCGAAGATGATCTACGTCGAGGCATCGCTAAATCAAGCTCCGACTTCACCAAGTCAAGAAACTTGTGAAGAAAACACACTCTACTACTTGGCAAGAGGTAGAGGATGAAGAAATAGGAAGTGGGTAGACTTTAGAATTGGATTTCTCACTCTTTATCATCAATCACCATTGATGACCTCAAGGTTTTCTTCTTGAGTTCAAGGAAGAAGAAGAAGAAATGATATGATGAGTTATCATGAAAAGAATAATAAATTTATTCTTATCATAATATTAACCTAAGTTAAGTGTAGAGAATTGACCAAGGTTAAAGAATGGTTAGGGTTAAGGAGATGAGACAAAAATGGTCACTTAATGAATGCTTCATGAAGCTTCATGTTGCAAACAAAATAAGCCACCATTTTTCTCTCATTTCATTTCCTTTTTCCAAAAATAAAAGGATTAATAAATGAATAAGTAAAACCCTAATTATCCACTTAACCATGGTTTAAATCTTTACACTTAACCAAAAAGATATGTATCATCAAACATGATACAAACAAGTGCACAAAATCATATCGCATATGTAATGCGCACATCCGAGCGAGAAAATCCATTTAAAGTGAACCGATACTAGTTAATGCAAAGTAATATATCAAATATATAATTATGCATTAAATCATTAAATCAACACTTGATTCAATGATCCGGTCATGTCGCACACAACCGACTAGTATACAATGTATCGGCTTATCGAATCAATCCTTGATTCGATAACTAGGTTATATCGCATACAACCATTCGACACATTCATCGCGAGAATGAAATACGGTATCACATACACGCATTATTCTCGGTCCCGCACATATTATGCGCTCCTATTTCGTTTCTCTTGAGCCAGGAAACCTCTGTGTAGGACTCTAAAGACTCGTCAATACGCCGGCAGCAGATGATGATCATATCAAGCACCCACAAGCCGCAAGCGGTCTGCTAAACGTAACGGCCACCCGGGTATTGAGCGATCTGAAGATCGACGAGCAAGCCCGCTCACACTCCAGTGAATCCAACCAGTAACACTACCGTACAGTCCGGTCTGATCGTCTGATATGTCGCATATCTCGCCTAGGGGTGGTAAACGTCAGACCCCAATAGCTCAATAAGTCGTGTCGATATGAGGTCTATAACAATTCGAGAAACTACTGGTAACACTTACCAGTAAATCTCAGCAACCCTGGCCAGGGATTTCCTGTTATAGCCAATCGAACACAGCGCAACATCAACTCCCTATACCGGGAGAGACGAATCCCCTCCTATCGCTCATTGCCTCCATGTGATTCGGGACTGTACCCAAAAACCACCGTTTTGCACGCCCTCTTGGACGTGGTAAGATGGAAATCAAAGCACAGTGGGAACCACACAAGACTCTATGACGATCTCGGGTCAACAGACTACTCTGTACCAGTGTCACCAGAGAACTGCCATCTGACGTGAGGTATAATACCATCTGGGAGTTCTCGGCGAATCCGTCCAGTGTACCCAGTCTCTACTGAGCACCCGTATATCATCTCTGATGTCAAACACCAATGGATATGGGATCATCCATCGCCCATCTGTATGGGTCGAGAAGGTACACGCTAGTCTACTCTGGTATATCGATGCCCCGTCTCGATACACCCTCGACTAGGGACTTTGAAGGATGTACTTATGGACTACCATGTCCCCACTAGTATGATCCACATCATAGTCCAGGTAGTTAAGTACACATCCTAAGGGCTTTACCAACATGTAATAGAGAGACAATCAGTGTACACGTTAAGGTAAAGTTCAACCAGATAGCATACTATCATGTCGAGCAAGAAAGTCCTCACTATATATGTCCCAGCATCCACTACAATATACATCCTATGTATAGTAATGGCCTCTAGGGCATACATATAACTAACAGGTAGGGATGCCCATGGCACACACAAATGATGGCTTGTGCAAATGGGGGGACATGAGAAATAAATGCTAAAAGTTTTGATGTGATGCATTGCTTCAAGTTCATTCCAAATCTCTAAATGCAAACCAGGTTATTTTAGACAAATCAAACAACACCAGAATGATATTGGAGTAGACACAAGACCACCACATCAACCCGAGCCTTTAAGCTCAGATTTTGGCCGGCCATACCCCCATAAATTCCGAGCTCGCCGGCCCCCCTTGCCCCATTTGTCCCCATCTTTTCTCTGTCTCTTCCTTACAGTCACATCACCTTATTTTTATTACTTTTTTAATCTTTTTTGGTGCCTATAAAAGCCAGATCAGTGAGCAATAGAAAGGCTACCATGTAATATATACCCATTTTCCATTTCTTTTGTTTTTGGTTTAGGCTTGAGAGTTGTGTGAGCTTTAACTTGGTCTCTTCTTCTTATTCCCTCTTGAAGTTTTCTCTTGAGAACTTCATTATGGAGGTTGAACAAGTTACCAATATCCTGTACCTCAACTTCAAGTGTTAATATATTGCTTTGTTATTTGCTTCGTTATTTGCTTTCTTTTCTTTACTTGCTTTTCTTTTCTTTGAAGTGTAACTAATCTTCTTTGGTTGTGGTTATGGTAAGGAAGTGAGATGAAAGGCTTTGCCTCCTCCTCCTCTTGTGATTGTTTAATGTGCTTAATGTGATTCTAATTTAGAGATTGTTTTATGTATTGATGTGATATGGTATTTTGAAACCATGGTTACTTTGTAACCTCTTCATATACCATATTCACTCCCTTTCCCCATTTCACAATGTTTAAGTTAAAATCAATTTGGTGTTAAGTTTGCTAAGTTTGGATGTAGTATTTTGTGATTAAGTGACTTGACAAATCTCTTGGTTTCATATACCATCACAAACACTTAGTACACTTAACACGGAAATCATTTGCTCTCACTCACTACTTTGTGTTTTTGATGTTGTCGTATACTTGCTAACCCTTGTGTTTAATGTTGATACCTCAAGCTTGGACATACAAACGGTAAGTGAACAAAACGGACTCGTTTCGTGTTTTGCGGCGAATATCGGAATTTGATGATTTGTGCTCCGCAACCGCCTTGACAAGTCATGCTTCATGCCGGGATCGACATAAGGACGGACAACTCATGATCAAGCGAGCGTCGAAGGAATCATCGCGATTCGACCTTCTGAGCCAAAACCACAACCACTTCTTCCTTGACTTGTTTTCTTTGTTTACTTTGTTTTCGTATTTTATACTTTTTTGTGACAACCAAACCAATTCGTTATTTGTTGAACCTTAAATAACAAAACCTAATACACAATTCCCTGTGGATCGACCCGTGCTTGCTGGCTTGCTACAACGCGTCGTGCACTTGCAGTTTATAAATTTTAAAATGAGAACGATCTCGCGTGCGCAATCTATTTCCTTAAAATCGTTTCCATTTCCAAAACATACGCGTTTGCACGCGCGGGTGAGTTCACACCAAGTTTTTGGCCCTGTTTCCGGGGAGTTGCTAGTATTGGGTATTGTTATTTCTGCTTCTTATTAACAAAACTAACTTTTAACTCAATTTTTTCCAAAACTAACAATACGAAATTTTTTCTAACTTGTTCTCGGTCCTTCAGACCTGCTAGCACCCTGATATTTATTTCAAAAATCAAGTTATACCATAAGAGCACTTAGCTAGCCTAGAGAACTCACACAAAATTCGAGCACAAACAAACTTCATTTGGCCGGCGACATCAATGAAATATCCGAGCTCGCCGGCCCAATGAGGGTGTTTTTGATTTTTTCTTTTTGTGTGATCTCCAGTGTGTTGTCAGTACTCTAGTAGTATTGTTTGATTTTTATAATTTTGAGTGTACAGGAATTTGGGCATATATATCGCTTCTTGGAAAACCTCCCCTTATCTCTTGCACTTACCTAGCTTCGTGATCCGTATATCTTGTGCCTGTTTCTCGACACAGTTTTATTTCAACAATCAGGTTCTTGAGCAGGTCTAACTGACTAGCATACCATAGACTGCTAGGGGTGTGATATTCTTTATCTTTATGACATTTGTGAATTCTTGTTGATATGGGTAATACATGATTTAATTCAATTTCTCACGATTCTTATTCTTTTGTTTATACTCAGTCACAATTCTTTTGTTCAAATTGCCACGATTCTTCCCACATTCATGAAAACTGTCCTTTTCTAGGGAGCGACCAACCATCTTGGAGTTTTGCTAACGATCACCCACCTAACACTCTTGAACCCAGTCCCACTTCAATTAGAGACCTAATGATTAAAGATTTAGAGAAAGAGGTTGACAGGGTAACTACTTTAGCATCACCACCGTCACAACCTTCTCTTCCTGAAACAACTGACCCATCCTTAAGGAATGATGGTGAGATGGATGCTAGGTTGACCGCTTTATAGAAAGTTATTGAAGTGATGATTGCAGTCGAAAATCAAACAGCTGCAACGCTAGCCCTGTGTATACAGCAGTCTGAGCAATTGTTTCACGCTCAAGCTCAATCTTTGGCTAGAATTGAAGAGCATGTAGCTGTAATGATTCTAAAGAGCGAACACAGTCAATTAGAACCATATAATGTTGATATATGTCATCTAGGAAGTCACCCAAGTAAGATAAACGATCAATTGAATTTTGATGATTTCATAGATGACGACGCAATTGAATTGACTAAGTGTTATCAGGACACACAAGAAAAACCACCCACTGATTTTTGCATTCCTATTTTAGAGGAGGAATCTTGTGATATTGACGGGTATGGTTTGGATAGGTTGTTAGAAGAGATCAATGATCAGGAACCCACAATTTTTGTATCACCTAGTGATATTGTTTCGGAAGAAACGTTAGGGCGGGAACCTACCTTTTTAAATGACATGAACCTACCCAGATATGAATATGATGAAGAAGAACGTGCTTTGGGAATTGTGAGCTATAGCAATAAGAATAGAATTATGGTAAATTATAAGGAGGAAGGCAGCATTGAAAAATATTCTTTCATGTCGAGTTTTGAGGAAATTTTACGGATGAACTTGATATTCTTGGTAAGTTTGAGTCAGGATCAATTTGGGAACATCCTAAAAACCTTTCTTTTGCTGAAATTTTTGCGGATGAACACCAGTTTTTAAACGAACTTGACTTCGGAACTCAATATGTGCTTCTTGAACATTCAATTCATCCAGGAAACAATCCTTTAATCTCTTCAAAACTTCATCTTCACTTTCAGTGTCTTCCGATCCCTACTTTTAAACACACATGACTTTCACTAACATCTAAAATATACCTTTTCTTTTTCTTTTTTCTTTTTATATACATATTCTTTTACCAGCCATTGCACTATATAGACAAAATCTTTAAATGGCTGGTATTAATTTCTGGACTAACCCAGTCTTTTAACATGTAAATATTGTAATTAGTCTTAGGTTTTTTCTTTTTATTTGAATAAAATTCTCACCCTGATGTCTAAGTCTAGCTACCGGAGACGGGGGCAACGATGAGGACATCATAAAACTCAGATTTGGGGGTGAGCACTGTGTTTATTTTGCTGCATCGTGTGTATATTCTGCATTGCATACATATTTAAAAAACCCATAAAATTGAAAAAAATTCCCAAGAATATAAAAACTTTTTCATGTTAGCTAGTGGGGGAATTAGATTCGAAGTCTGACGGTTCGGTTGATAAGTTAGAAATAACTAAATCCTTTTTGTGAGACTGACGACCCGTAAAATAACCCTCATTTGTGTTTAACCATAGCTCATATACGTCTTTTATAACACTTTACACGTGTCATGTGTTTTTAAGAATTTGATGATAGTCTGACATGTATGTAAACTTTTAAAATTGATAAACATTTTTAGGATCAAACAGGTTTATTCTGAGTTAAGCAATATCAAGAATAGTTCATAAAGTAAGGTGAATATGAAGAATATTATTGAGGTTTTAACAGAAATTATAAGTCTGAAAAATAACCCATCTAAAATCTTGTTGGAGTAATTACACACCTTATCCACTTGTAACGTCTTCGGATTTAAAAGAAAAAGCTGCCTATATCTCCATTTTCACTGAGTTCGGAATATTTTAAAATAAAATGAGTCTTTTGTTTTGTGGCTTTGGTAACTTGGGCAATTAAGTCCTTGGGGTGTCTCCACACCTAATACCCTAAAACCATCTGGTTTGGGAGTCATTGACCCAAACTCGCTAAGTTTCCAATCGCCAAATAAATCAAGCTAAACAAGTGTTCTCTCCGAGTTAAAAGTCCTCATAGTTCTTTGTGGGAGAATAATCTTGGCGGAGACAAGTTTTCTATTAAAACAGTTTTTTCGCAGAGATATGAAGGTATATTTATATAAGACGTTTTGCACGATAACTTTGGTGTGTATAAACAAAAACAGGTGAAAAGTAGGAATGAAGAATAAGACTTAGGTTCTCTGTTAAAAACGATATAAATTCTGACTTGAAACCTAACTGGAAAACGAAACTTGGGAAATTCTTAAAACTCGTGTGATCCTTTAGAAGTCTATACTGGTCCATATTTATGACATGATGACCCTAATCAAATTCTTAAAAACTTGTGGACACTATTTGCACAATCACGTAAAGACGTGTATAAGCTTATGTTAATCAAATTGTTAGGAGTGAAAAATGGGGTTTGACGTTTCTAAACTTGGATAATAGAACTTCTAGTTTTGATTCTTAACCTTAAGATTAGAATCAACAGTTTCTCCACGACACTAACTTGACTGGATTTTATGGGTGTAATCCGCTGAAAACTCTCAGGAGAAAACACTCCTTCTACTAGGGACACCTAGAGGTTTAACGGCTTGTTGCACATGCTTGGTGAAATCGCGTTCCCGGCGAAAATGAGGCTAGGATTTTTTTTGTATTGCTCGGGACGAGCAATAGATAAGTTTAGGGGTATTTGATCATCTCAGAAACTGCAGTTTAATACCGCTCATTATTTATCTATTTTGTTATATATCGGTGCTATTAACCAGTGTCTGCTCAGTAATTAAAGATTATAGGTATTCGTGATAAAACACGGGAAACATACTCAATATCACGGATATAACGTTTGGGAGCCGACACTGCAAGCAGACCAGGAAACCGACCGATATCCAAAGATTTCTTTTGCAAATAAATGTGTGCACACAATTTTAGTCCAACACAATACAAGTGTACACACAACTCTTTGGCATGGACCATGGTGGGGCTGCCCATGGCACACACAAATGATGGCTTATGCAAATGGAGGGACATGGGTAATAAATGCTAAAAGTTTTGATGTGATGCAATGCTTCAAGTTCCCCCCAAATCTCTAAATGCAAACCAGGTTATTTCAGACAAATCAAACAGCACCAGAATGATATTGGAGTAGACACAAGACCACCACATCAACCCGAGCCTCTAAGCTCGGATTTTGCCCAGCCACACCCCCATAAATTCCAAGCTCGCCGGGCCCCCTTGCCCCATTTGTCCCCGTATTTTCTCTGTCCCTTCCTTGCAGTCACATCACCTTATTTTATTACTTGTTTAATCTTTTTTTGTGCCTATAAAATTCAGATCAGTGAGCAAGGGAAGGGCTACCATGTAATATATACCCATTTTCCATTTCTTTTGTTTTTGATTTAGGCTTGAGAGTTGTGTGAGCTTTAACTTGGTCTCTTCTTCTTCTTCCCTCTTGAAGATTTCTCTTGAGAGCTTCATTATGGAGGTTGAACAAGTTATCAATATCTTGTACCTCAACTTCAAGTGTTAATATATTGCTTTGTTATTTGCTTTCTTTTCTTTACTTGCTTTTCTTTTCTTTGATGTGTAACTAATCTTCTTTGGTTGTGGTTATGGTAAGGAAGTGAGATGAAAGGATTTGCCTCCTCCTCCTCTTGTGATTGTTTAATGTGCTTAATGTGATTCTAACTTAGAGATTGTTTTATGTATTGATGTGATATGGTATTTTGAAACCATGGTTATTTTGTAACCTATACCATATTCACTCCCGTTCCCCATTTCACAATGTTTAAGTTCAAATCAATTTGGTGTTAAGTTTGCTAAGTTTGGATGTGGTATTTTGTGATTAAGTGACTTGACAAATCTCTTGGTTTCATATACCATCACAAACACTTAGTACACTTAACACGAAAATCATTTGCTCTCACTCACTACTTTGTATTTTTGATGTTGTCGTATGATTGCTAACCCTTGTGTTTAGTGTTGATACCTCAAGCTTGGACATAGAAACGTTTAAGTGAACAAAACGGACTCGTTTTGTGTTTTGCGGCGAATATCGGAATTTGATGATTTGTACTTCGCAACCGTCTTGACAAGTCATGCTTCATGCCGGGATCGACGTAAGAACGGACAACTCATGATCAAGCGAGCGTCGAAGGAATCGTCGCGATTCGACCTTCCGAGCCAAAACCACAACCACTTCTTCCTTGACTTGTTTTCTTTGTTTTCGTAATTTATATTTTTTGTGACAACAAAACCAATTCGTTATTTGTTGAACCTTAAACAACAAAACCTAATACACAATTCCCAACGGATCGACCCGTGCTTACCGGCTTGCTACAACGCGTCGTGCACTTGCGGTTTATAAATTTTAAAACGAGAACGATCTCGCGTGCGCAATCCATTTCCTTAAAATCGTTTCCATTTCCAAAACATACACGTTTGCGCGCGCGGGTGAGTTCACACCAAGTTTTTGGCACTGTTGCCGGGGAGTTGCTAGTATTGGGTATTGTTATTTCTTCTTCTTATTAACAAAACTAACTTTTAACTCAATTTTTTCCAAAACTAACAATATGAAATTTTTTCTAACTTGTTCTCTGTCCTTCAGACCTGCTAACACCCTGATATTTATTTCAAAAATCAAGTTATACTATAAGAGCACTTAGCTAGCCTAGAGAACTCACACAAAATTCGAGCACAAACAAACTTCATTTGGCCGGCGACATCAATGAAATATCCGAGCTCGCCAGCGTAATGAGGGTGTTTTTGATTTTTTCTTTTTGTGTGATCTCCAGTGTGTTGTCAGTACTCTAGTGGTATTGTTTGATTTTTATAATTTTGAGTGTGCAGGAATTTGGGCATATATATCGCTTCTTGACACTAAATATCGTATTTTCCGATATTTCAGGTTTTTCACGGAATTACAACTAGCGATCGTGCGGAGCGAGGCTCAAACTCAATTTCAAGACGTTAGTAAAATATAGTGCCAAATATCTGGGTAGTTTGACCCGCGCAAGCAAACAATCAAAGAATCGGATCATTTTCAAAGGGGTTTTCTTAACCAAATCACATCGGTACGTATTTCCTAACACATTCCTCTTAAATCCGACGCATTCCACTCTTCTATCTTTTGCAGGATTCTTCGCAAAAGCTTGCCACCAATTGAACAGAGAACTAACCGTATTTGTTGCAGCACTTAAATTTAAACAAAAAAGAATTGCTTAAATTGCTTAATGTCTTGAATTCTTTTATTAATTGCGCATTTGCATCTTAATACGGATTTAAGGGCAAAAAGACCAAACAAGATACGGTAAAGAATTTCATCACCTTTTTCCGTAGCCCACAAATCACAAAACTGCATTCTTGCATACCCACAGTAATTTAAAATCAACTAGAACTTTGATTTTAAGGACTTCGCGCTCATTAGGAGAAGTTGACTGTGTTTAGAACACCGCTTAACGGTATATCATTCACGGGGTGTCTAGGCTAGTGTTCAAGAGAAAGGGTTATCTAATTAAGGAACTTCGCGAAAGCGTTGGAAAACCTCCCCTTATCTCTTGCACTTACCTAGCTTCGTGATCCGTATATCTTGAGCCCGTTTCTCGACACAGTTTTATTTCAACAATCAGGTTCTTGAGCAGATCTAGTTGACTAGCATACCATAGACTGCTAGGGGTGTGATATTCTTTATCTTTGTGACATTTGTGAATTCTTGTTGATATGGGTGATACACGATTTAATTCAATTTCTCACGAATCTTATTCTTTTGTTTATACTCAGTCACAATTCTTTTGTTCAAATTGCCACGATTCTTCCCACATTCATGAAAACTGTCCTTTTCTAGGGAGCGACCAACTGTCCCGGAGTTTTGCTAACGGTCACCCACCTAACACTCTTGAACCCAGTCCCACTTCAATTAGAGATCTAATGATTAAAGATTTAGAGAAAGAGGTCGACATGGTAACTACTTTAGCATCACCACCGTCACAACCTTCTCTTCCAGAAACAACTGACCCATCCTTAAGGAATGATGGTGAGATGGATGCTAGGTTGACCACTTTATAGAAAAGTATTGAAGTGATGATTGCAGTCGAGAATCAAACAGCTGCAACGCTAGCCCTGTGTATACAACAGTCTGAGCAATTGTTTCACGCTCAAGCTCAATTTTTGGCTAGAATTGAAGAGCATGTAGCTGTAATGATTCTAAAGAGCGAACACGGTCAATTAGAACCACATAATGTTGATATCTGTCATCTAGGAAGTCACCCAAGTAAGATAAACGATCAATTGAATTTTGATGATTTCATAGATGACGACGCAATTGAATTGACTAAGTGTTATCAGGACACACAAGAAAAACCACCCACTGATTTTTGCATTCCTATTTTAGAGGAGGAATCTTGTGATATTGACGGGTATGGTTTGGATAGGTTGTTAGAAAAGATCAATGATCAGGAACCCACAATTTTTGTATCACCTAGTGATATTGTTTCGGAAGAAACGTTAGGGTGGGAACCTACCTTTCTAAATGACCTGAACCTACCCAGATATGAATATGATGAAGAAGAACGTGCTTTGGGAATTGTGAGCTATAGCAATAAGAATAGAATTATGGTAAATTATAAGGAGGAAGGCAGCATTGAAAAATATTCTTTCATGTCGAGTTTTGAGGAAATTTTTACGGATGAACTTGATATTCTTGGTAAGTTTGAGTCAGGATCAATTTGGGAACATCCTACAAACCTTTCTTTTGCTGAAATTTTTGCGGATGAACTCCAATTTTCAACGAACTTGACTTCGGAACTCAATATGTGCTTCTTGAACATTCAATTCATCCAGGAAACAATCCTTTAATCTCTTCAAAACTTCATCTTCACTTTCAGTGTCTTTCGATCCCTACGTTTAAACACACATGCCCTTCACTAACATCTAACATATACCTTTTCTTTTTCTTTTTTCTTTTTATATACATATTCTTTTACCAGCCATTGCACTATATAGACAAAATCTTTAAATGGATGGTATTAATTTCTGGACTAACCCAGTCTTTTAACATGTAAATATTGTAATTAGTCTTAGGTTTTTTCTCTTTTTTTTGAATAAAATTCTCACCCTGATATATAAGTCTAGCTACCGGAGACGGGGGAAACGATGAGGACATCGTAAAACTCAGGTTTGGGGGTGAGCACTGCGTTTATTTTGCTGCATCATGTGTATATTCTGCATCGCATACATATTAAAAAAAACCATAAAAATTGAAAAAATTTCCCAAAAATATAAAAACTTTTTCATGTTAGCTAGTGGGGGAACTTAGATTCGAAGTCTGACGGTTCGTTTGATAAGTTAGAAATAACTAAATCCTTTTTGTGAGACTGACGACCCAAAAAATAACCCTCCTTTGTGTTTAACCATAGCTGATATATTTCTTTAATAACACTTTACATGTGTCGTATGTTTTTAAGAATTTGATGATAGTCTGACATGTCTGTAAACTTTTAAAATTGATAAACATTTTTAGGATCAAACAGGTTTGTTCTGAGTTAAGCAATATCAAGAATAGTTCATAAATTAAGGTGAATATGAAGGATATTATTGAGGTTTTAACAGAAACTATAAGTCTGAAAAATAACCCATCTGAAATCTTGTTGGAGTAATTATACACCTTATCCACTTGTAACGTCTTCGGATTTAAAAGAAAAAGCTGGCTGTATCTCCGTTTTCACTGAGTTCAGAATATTTTAAAATAAAACGAGTCTTTTGTTTTGTGGCTTTGGTAACTTGGGTAATTAAGTCCTTGGGGTGTCTCCACACCTAATGCCCTACAACCATCTGATTTGGGAGTCATTGACCCAACCTCGCTAAGTTTCCAATCGCCAAATAAATCAAGCTAAGCAAGTGTTCTCTCCGAGTTAAAAGTCCTCATTGTTCTTTGTGTGAGAATAATCTTGGCGGAGACAAGTTTTCTATTAAAACAGTTTTTTCGCGGAGATATGAAGGTATATTTATATAAGACGTTTTGCACGATAACTTTGGTGTGTATGAACAAAAACAGGTGAAAAGCAGGAGTGAAGATTAAGACTTAGGTTCTCTGTTAAAAACGATATAAATTCTGACTTGAAACCTAACTGGAAAATAAAACTTGAGAAATTCTTAAAACTCGTGTGATCTTTAGAAGTCTATCCTAGTCCATATTTATGACATGATGACCCTAATCAAATTCTTAAAAACTTGTGGACACTATTTGCACAATCATGTAAAGACGTGTATAAGCTTATGTTAAGCAAATTGTGAGGAGTGAAAAATGGGGTTTGACGTTTCTAAACTTGGATAATAGAACTTCTAGTTTTGATTCTTAACCTTAAGATTAAAATCAATAATTTCTCTACGACACTAACTGTAAGTGCACGGCGGCGCCCCGGCCGTCAATCCGACGCCGGAATGCGGAAGCGGTGAATAACTTAAATTTTGCGGACTTTGCAAACCGGCACCACCGCGCACTATCACCCGGGATCGTTACCATTAACTAGTCTAAGCTACTTAACAAGATGGGTTAGAGATATACCGACGATCCAAGTCCTCCGGTCTTCATCTCCACTCCGATCTCCTCGCGGGATCTCCGTCCGTCTCCTCCTCGTCGCCGGAAGTGCACCACATCGCCTACTTTGTTTACGGGCTCCCACCTCAATGCCGAGGCAACTCGGGCACGAAGCCGGCTACTCGACGTGCCCAAGGTTCGTTGTAGAATATGTAGTGTGCAAGTCTCATTTTGGGGATCGTGGAATTGCCATTGGTGAAGGAAAAGAGAGGAACTTTTGGAAAGGAACTAGAGGGCTTTTCTAGCAAGCATGAGAAAACAATACGCCACACCAAAAATGAATCAATCAACCCTTACCCAAAAGAATGGCCGGCCACACTCTTTTTAGGTGGTGAGAAGAGCATGAGAGTGAGGGAGTGATATATTCTAAAACAAAAGATCAAAACCCAACCATAATCAAAAGAGAGAGAGAAAGGAATGGTTATGATATCAAGTAATGATCACAAGCAAAACCAACACTCATCCAACCATCATCACCAAGCTCATCATCAACAACCATGATGGTCACTAAAAGTCAAGCAATCATGAAGCTAGAAGTCAAGGTCAATGAGAGGCTATCATGATAAAACAATAAGCAAAGAACCCCTCCACAAACACTTATTTGCAACAATGCAAATAAGCCCTCCTCCACCAATCTTCGGCCAATGAACGGAACAATGGAAAATTGGCCGAAACGGAAAACAAACTGGCAACTCCAAAAACTGTTCCCGTAATAAATTACAGGAAAACCCCGATACTGTGCATACACACCCGCATCTGTATTTCGACCGAAATACAAATGCAATGAGACAAAGTCTACACTGTACTATACTAGGATCCGGCTTAAACCAAAACCGGCTAGTAATATCTGTTCGATCCTGATCCGTGCAATACCGCACGTATCTGATCGAACCCTGCCATATAACCATACGGCCTATAGTACAATCTGTCCGATCCTGATTCATGCAATACCGCACGTATCTGATCGGACCTTGCCATATCTCCATACGGCCTCTACAACCTTTCGCCCGAAAGCTGAGTAACTGTAAATGTGGTGGACTCTAAAGACTCGTCAATACTATGGCTGTGGATTTAACCACTAGCACGTCAGAGGTATATGCCAATACGTGACGGGCCACCAGCTATTGACCAAAAGGGACGTCGATGAGGAAGCTCACCCCGACACCCAACTGAGCCTGTCAGTGACAATATCCGTGCAGTCCGGTCCGTTCGTCTATGAGCATCGCATGGCGGGCCTAGGGGGTTGGTAAAAGTCAGACCCCCAAAAGCGGTACAAGTCGTGTCGGAGTGTAGCCCAGAACACCCTGAGATACTACTGGAATACCTACCAGTAAATCTCCTTGCCTTGGCCAAGGACTTTGTGTAATGGCTCTCCTAGACACAGCACGACCTCACCCCCAATACCGGGAGAGACGAACCCCTGAAGATACGCTCACTGCCTCCATGTGGCTCGGGACTGTACCCAACTAAAACATGTTTGCACGACTCCTTTGAGCCGTGGTAGGGTAGTAATCAAAGTACAGTGGGAACTCACACGAGACAAATGACGATCCCCAGGTCGATGAACTAACCTGCACACATGTCACCAGGGAACTGCCATCTGACGTCTGGTATATGACCAACTAGCATGTTCCCGGCGAGTCCTGTCCGGTGTACTCATAACCCAATGAGCACCTGTATACATCTTAGGTGATCCAACTGACACCAGTGGCTTGTGAGACCGGCCACCGCCCCTCGTCGGGGTCTCGACTGTATACACTAGTCTACTAATGGAGTATCGATGCCCAGTCTCGAAACTCCCACGACTAGGGACCTTTTAAGGATAAGCTTATAGACCCCAGCTCCCACTTATATGATCGCCCTCATACTGCTGGTGGTCAAGCAAGAATCCTAGGGGCTCTATCAACGTGTAATAGCGACGTGTCATGTCACCTAAAGCAGTACACGATGATAAAGGTAAACCGGATAGCATACTATCATCTCGAGCAAGACTGTCGTACCGGGATAGGTCCTCCCTCAATCATTGCAATCACGTGCCTGTGATCCAATAATTGACTCTGAGGGCACTATCTCCAACAATCTCCCACTTGCACTCAAGGCTAATTATTGCGATGTCGCATACTCACAGCCCGTGTGATACCGAACACCCAACTCCTCTACTTGTCAGTCTCACAAAGCTCGTTTGCGAAACTATCGCGTTCGAGGAATAGCCTCAGTGAGTGGATCCGCTTTGTTGTCTCTTTCCATGTCTCTCTATATCTCAAGTTCGCGGAGAAAGCCATCTCCCGAAAAGAGCAATACGTGTCTTAGAATGTGTCTGGATGTCTGATGGGACATAGCTCATAAATGAACTCCAAATCCAAACTTCTTAGACTGTATCGTCAACTGAACTTAATCAGTATCCTGCGCGCCAGGCCTCCCTCAGTATTGCCTTGGACCACCTGTCCAAAATACTGCCCCTCATCAGAAGGAAAAACTATAACTCTGACAACCTCCTTGTCGTCCATGTCACCTTGGAAGCCTGGAATGATAACTGTCTCCTGAATGAGGCTGTCGTTATCATATCCCTAGAACATCCACTTATGTTCTAAAACTGCTTCCGACTGTTTCTCCAGGATTGGATTAATGTCAACTTATTGCATCTAGTGCAAGAACAACATCTGGTGTGGTACTTGACATCTCATGATTGACTCAATTGCCTAAGCAAGTGATCTGCCAATCATGCACGTCCCTCTCCCCTTTAGTCTGTAAGACACCTTTAGAGAGGGTGACTCCATTACCTGCAGGTACACTACCGTGCCAGGAGTCGTCCATCCTAAATACTCTTAGAATGCTGTCAAGTACCCTGATTGGGAAACCACCCAAATCTAGATCTGAAAACATAGATCTAGTAATCAGTATGTCTGATATAAAATCCATTTCCTTTGTGGAGAAACAACTGTGTGACGACCAAAGTATAACCGATCGTAGTGTAGGAGTTTCTTTTCCTACTCTGTGTATATCATCCAAATACCAGGATATCACACCCTACTACCTTCTCAACAGATCCATCCCCTATTCTGATGAAGTCAAACCCATGACTGTCACGTCAGAAATAGATGATCTATCTCCGCTACATCTGCTCTAGTCTATAAATAGACATAAGCTACCTGTCCACCAATGCTTCCGCTGCTCCCACTGACTACGACAACCCTCTGGCAGAGTCATATAGACGTACACTTCTAAAACTGGTTTAGAACGACGCTATACTCATCCTCCTGCCGGGTCTCGTAACCTGGAACAACAGCAATGGCAATTGTGGGTAAACAAGAACTTCCCTGTCACCGTCCTTGAGGCTACCGGAGTACCTCTCGGGTGGCTGAAGTTACCCACCTTATCTGCGGAGTGGCCAATGGAATGTCAATCCAGATTGAATCTTTAGGTTCCTTATCAAATCTTCAGTAATCGTTTGTGGTTCTGGAATCACTTCCAGTTCTACCATACTCCCACTACTGTTTTCCTGAAAAAATCCATTTTTAATTTAAAACTGTGGCGAGTCAAGAACAATATTGCTATTGATCTTCCAGATGGTAGAAAGTCAACCCGCGTCATAGCCTGGGTCAACCCACAAACAGCCATTACAGAAATGTGCCTTGAGTTGTCCAGTGTCTGGTTTTAAGCATAAGCCAGACAACTCCCCGTACCTTAACATCGTTAAGATATGAACTGTTCTATATCCAGTATAGAAACAGAGGCACTGATTTAATTGAACCAAATTCAAATCATGCAGCTGTCCCCAGCGCATGTCAACTAAATGGAAGGAGGCCGATCAGCGTTACTCAACTTAGGAATACTTCCAATTATGAGTAACCTGAAAGAGAAGAAAGATCTCTTTATCATTACTATCAACTGAATATCATACACAAGTATCTACATCTTCGATCACTTTGAAGAATCCCGATACTTGCTACACCTGGTTCTCTACTCTATTCAAATACCTATAACTCCTCAAAACTTAGACCCTGTGTTTCTACGAAACACATGTCTAAGAACTAGAGAAGTTAAAAGTAAACAGAATATAGTATGAGGACCAACCCCTCTGTCCTGATGGACCCTGGACAACATACAATACTTTGTATAAGTCCCTTGAGTCTGATAACTCATTCACTGTGTGTCGTAGGTTGAAAACTGTACTTATGGTTAAGAAGAATTACACCGCTGTTTAATGCTCCTTACCTAACCATCCACTGATATAGGTAAATGTCGTAGACATAATTTCAGAAAGGTATATCTCACTCTATGAAAATAGACGTACAGATATATCAATTTGAAATTGGTGCATAACTGCGGATATTCAAAACCAAATATTTGCCGACTGGCAAACAACCCAGGTGACTTCCTCAAATATCACTGATTCCAACGAATCCCGATATAATGAGGGTGATCACCTAATTCCCACTAACCTACTCCCACTCATCATCTGAAAAACCATACAGATGTGAGAGTCATACCTGGTAAATACATACCCTGGAGTAAGTGTCTAACTGGGAAATCAGTTTTCCTTTAACAGTACACAGTGAAACTGAAACATTGAAATGCTTCGATGGGATATTCTGGTATTCCTAGTAATGCCTCTTCCAGATTCACGACTGTAACCGTATAGTTCTTTGCCACCTCTCCAAATCCCTTCATATGTCTTTAGTCTTTACCTTCTGCACACCCTTTTAGGCCAAATGGTTTTCTTCCTTCCCTACCGTTCGGCACCAGCCTATGGTTTGGAAGAAGACTATCCAATAAGCATAATGGGTGTACTGTCCGCATCCTAGGAACACTCGCAATGAGAGAGGGTGAAGATAAAAGACAACCGAATAAACCTTATTCCTATTTCTCCTGAACCAGAATCCATCCCCGAACTGGAACAAGTTCCATTCGAGTTCGTATATAACCATACGATGGAGTATCCAAATAAACTGTGGATCTTCGTAGTGATACGGAGTGTCCTGGAGAAATACAAAGGTGATGTGGGAGTGGTAATGAAATATTTGGTTTGGTCGTGAATATCTGTTGCAATTTACTTTGCCCTCTTACTAATCCCTTGCTTTGTCTGAACTTAATACCTTCTGCACACCATCGTTATGCTAATTGGTTTTCTTCATTCCCTACCGGTCGGCACCAGCCTAAGGTTTGGAAGAAGACAATCCAATTTGCGTAATAGGTGTACTACCCCTAAACCAAGGAGTACTCGTAACCTGAGAGAGGGTAAAAGGAAAAGACAACTGAATAATCCTATCCGTTTTCTCCAGAACCGGAAACCATCCTCGAATAAATTCTTTCGAGTTCGTATCTAACCATACGATGGTTTTGTCCAATGGAAGTGGACGTTCGTAGTAATACGGGGTGTCCTGGAGAAAAAGGGTAAAAGTAGGAGTGGCAATGAGGTCTGCAACTCTGACAATCCAAAAGCCGGTGTTTAAGAAGGTTCGGTCAACTTGGTCACTGAGTCAAAGTCTTAGGGTCGGGTCAATGGTCGCTGCCAAAGAGAGAGAGAAAAGAAACACTCAGCGTGCACTCTAACCTAGATCAGAATGGTTACCAATTTATCTAATCTGGAATCCTCCCACTGTACCTCAAATTCTCCTCCAAACCTGAAAGAAGAATTAGTCGGGGTTACCCGAGGAGTATACCAACTCATCAGTGGGAATCGGGATCCAACTATCATTGCATGATAACGTGACGGAATCCGCTCACGCTATCACACTCCAGAAGGTATGCGCATATCTGGCAAGTTTCAGTTCTTTTGAAACTCCCGATGTGATTTTTACCCCATGCTCTTATGACCTTGACTAAGGCCAACAAATCATAAGTCACATGTCAAGTTCTACCCGTCATTATCCAGGTTAATTTGAATCCACCCGTACAAGCCCTTGACTAAGGCCAACAAAGCTATACGACTGTCCCAAACCAACGCATCTATCTATGCAGCATATGAATACCCAATAGCTACCAAACACTGTGCCTTGACTAAGGCCAACAAACACAGCTTGAATACTATTGACTACCCATATGAAACGACGGAGGGCTACGAATGGTTTCTGGCGAAAACCTTTAACGTAATGAACTTGATATCGTCGAAGGAACGGATAGCTTTTTGAAAATATAGTGACGAAAACCGTTGCTAAAGAGGTCACTCCCGGTGAAGGGATCTCGGCTCTTTCCCCGTAGAATGGGGTGCAGGATATTTCAACTGAATACCACGGTGCAAAGCAAAAGTAATCGGCTATAGTGAAGTCATTGCCCTGACGCAAACTTTTGTCCAAGGGGTCACTCCCGGTGAAGGGATCTCGGCCCTTGCCTCGTCGACTGAGGAGCAGGATATTCCAATGAATACCACGATGCAAAACAAAAGTAAACGTCCTTGCAATAACAGCTTTTTGAAAAGTGTTCCAACAACATCAGATTAGGTTTGTTTTTAACTTTGCATTGATCCGAATCAATGCAGTCCCATCAATTGATCACACCACAAAGAACGAAAATATACTGATGTACGTATATGCCATCCGCATTCGCCACTGGGTCCCGTCATTACCCGTTAGGTTAGCTTACTAACGACAGAGCGGGGACTGGACTAGCGCGGATGCAAAACATATACAACATCTACTAATATATATACCAATATATTATATTCGCTCAAGGCGTGAATAAAATGCAACATCACAGAGAATGAACAGCATCACAGAAACAATACAGATATCTGGGATCCCCGGGTTTCACAGAGCCACTACTGAAACCCGACGTTCCCCTGGTCGTGTGGATAGCCTGTGCAATGAGAATCCTAGACCCCTACGGGCGCGGCAAGTCACCCGCTAAAACCTGAAGCGAGGCAGCCCCCTTCAGCACCGTGAATGGACCACCTAGCACTTCACGGAATCCGGTAACTTGGGCACCCCTCCTGGGTCAAACCTGTACCCCCTACGAGTGCGGCGAATAGCCCGCCAATCCTAGAGTGAAGCCCCTCCGTCCCAATGCTATGAGATGCGGGCTTGCTGCCCTCCAGAACCCGGCTATCCGTGCACCCCTCCGCGGGGCAATCCTAGTACAGAAAGTAAAATATACATACACCGGGTACATCGACCGCAACCAGGTCGTGCCCCAAAATAATAATACAATCAGGCAGTGACGGCAGTCCACATGTCGGACGCTCGCCCCGCAATATCAAATGTACATAATACAACCACAACTGTACTAGCATTGCATCCAGGCTATCCCCACGACCGATCCGCAACATCACAGCAAATACATAGAACATCAACGTGAAAGTCACGTTCACAAATCCGTCTAACCGAGCTATAGCAGTTAGACCGGATTTACCGATCGAGTGACATTCACGGTCGCAGATATAATGTAAATACTGTGAAAAATGTGTTTAAAATATCCGATCGATTAAAATATAACAAGTGGGCCCCAAAACAAAACTGCAGCAGTTACAGAAAATATGGGCCCAATTTAAATGTTCCAGAAACCCAAATTTATCCCCAGAAGCCCACTGAAAAAATCCGGCCCAATGATTATTCCATACTGCGGCGGAAGCGCGGCCAGAAGTGGGTTTTGGCCGCGCTTCCGCGCTCTGGTTGGAATATCATTGCCTCGAATTTGAACAGTGCTCTTAGTTCATCTAGCACAGTACTTTTATGCAACCTGAAAAATTTTTGGAGACTGAAAAAATTCAACAGAAACTGTCGTGGGTGTATTTGGGTTTTCGGACATTTCGATCGATCGGAACTGAAAAACACATTACACAAAGCTAGACTAAGTTAATGGGGAGGCTCTGATACCACTGTAAGTGCACGGCGGCGCCCCGGCCGTCAATCCGACGCCGGAATGCGGAAGCGGTGAATAACTTAAATTTTGCGGACTTTGCAAACCGGCACCACCGCGCACTATCACCCGGGATCGTTACCATTAACTAGTCTAAGCTACTTAACAAGATGGGTTAGAGATATACCGACGATCCAAGTCCTCCGGTCTTCATCTCCACTCCGATCTCCTCGCGGGATCTCCGTCCGTCTCCTCCTCGTCGCCGGAAGTGCACCACATCGCCTACTTTGTTTACGGGCTCCCACCTCAATGCCGAGGCAACTCGGGCACGAAGCCGGCTACTCGACGTGCCCAAGGTTCGTTGTAGAATATGTAGTGTGCAAGTCTCATTTTGGGGATCGTGGAATTGCCATTGGTGAAGGAAAAGAGAGGAACTTTTGGAAAGGAACTAGAGGGCTTTTCTAGCAAGCATGAGAAAACAATACGCCACACCAAAAATGAATCAATCAACCCTTACCCAAAAGAATGGCCGGCCACACTCTTTTTAGGTGGTGAGAAGAGCATGAGAGTGAGGGAGTGATATATTCTAAAACAAAAGATCAAAACCCAACCATAATCAAAAGAGAGAGAGAAAGGAATGGTTATGATATCAAGTAATGATCACAAGCAAAACCAACACTCATCCAACCATCATCACCAAGCTCATCATCAACAACCATGATGGTCACTAAAAGTCAAGCAATCATGAAGCTAGAAGTCAAGGTCAATGAGAGGCTATCATGATAAAACAATAAGCAAAGAACCCCTCCACAAACACTTATTTGCAACAATGCAAATAAGCCCTCCTCCACCAATCTTCGGCCAATGAACGGAACAATGGAAAATTGGCCGAAACGGAAAACAAACTGGCAACTCCAAAAACTGTTCCCGTAATAAATTACAGGAAAACCACGATACTGTGCATACACACCCGCATCTGTATTTCGACCGAAATACAAATGCAATGAGACAAAGTCTACACTGTACTATACTAGGATCCGGCTTAAACCAAAACCGGCTAGTAATATCTGTTCGATCCTGATCCGTGCAATACCGCACGTATCTGATCGAACCCTGCCATATAACCATACGGCCTATAGTACAATCTGTCCGATCCTGATTCATGCAATACCGCACGTATCTGATCGGACCTTGCCATATCTCCATACGGCCTCTACAACCTTTCGCCCGAAAGCTGAGTAACTGTAAATGTGGTGGACTCTAAAGACTCGTCAATACTATGGCTGTGGATTTAACCACTAGCACGTCAGAGGTATATGCCAATACGTGACGGGCCACCAGCTATTGACCAAAAGGGACGTCGATGAGGAAGCTCACCCCGACACCCAACTGAGCCTGTCAGTGACAATATCCGTGCAGTCCGGTCCGTTCGTCTATGAGCATCGCATGGCGGGCCTAGGGGGTTGGTAAAAGTCAGACCCCCAAAAGCGGTACAAGTCGTGTCGGAGTGTAGCCCAGAACACCCTGAGATACTACTGGAATACCTACCAGTAAATCTCCTTGCCTTGGCCAAGGACTTTGTGTAATGGCTCTCCTAGACACAGCACGACCTCACCCCCAATACCGGGAGAGACGAACCCCTGAAGATACGCTCACTGCCTCCATGTGGCTCAGGACTGTACCCAACTAAAACCTGTTTGCACGACTCCTTTGAGCCGTGGTAGGGTAGTAATCAAAGTACAGTGGGAACTCACACGAGACAAATGACGATCCCCAGGTCGATGAACTAACCTGCACACATGTCACCAGGGAACTGCCATCTGACGTCTGGTATATGACCAACTAGCATGTTCCCGGCGAGTCCTGTCCGGTGTACTCATAACCCAATGAGCACCTGTATACATCTTAGGTGATCCAACTGACACCAGTGGCTTGTGAGACCGGCCACCGCCCCTCGTCGGGGTCTCGACTGTATACACTAGTCTACTAATGGAGTATCGATGCCCAGTCTCGAAACTCCCACGACTAGGGACCTTTTAAGGATAAGCTTATAGACCCCAGCTCCCACTTATATGATCGCCCTCATACTGCTGGTGGTCAAGCAAGAATCCTAGGGGCTCTATCAACGTGTAATAGCGACGTGTCATGTCACCTAAAGCAGTACACGATGATAAAGGTAAACCAGATAGCATACTATCATCTCGAGCAAAACTGTCGTACCGGGATAGGTCCTCCCTCAATCATTGCAATCACGTGCCTGTGATCCAATAATTGACTCTGAGGGCACTATCTCCAACACTAACTTGGCTGGATTTTGTGGGTGTAATCCGCTGAAAACTCTCAGGAGAAAACGCTCCTCTTACTACGAACACCTAGAGGTTTAACGTCTTGTTGCACATGCTCGGTGCAATCGCGTTCCCGGTGAAAGTGAGGCTAGGATTTTTTTTGTATTGCTCGGGACGAGCAATGATAAGTTTGGGGGTATTTGATCATCTCAGAAAACTGCAGTTTAATACCGCTCATTATTTATCTATTTTGTTAAATATCGGTGCTATTAACCAATGTCTGCTCAGTAATTAAAGATTACAGGTATTCGTGATAAAACACGGGAAACATACTCAATATCACGGATATAACGTTTGGGAGCCGACACTGCATGCAGACCAGGAAAGCAACCGATATCCAAAGATTTCTTTTGCAAATAAATGTGTGCACATAATTTTGGTCCAACACAATACAAGTGTACACACAACTCTTTAGCATGGACCATGGTGGGGCTGCCCATAGCACACACAAATGATGGCTTGTGCATATGGAGGGACATGGGTAATAAATGCTAAAAGTTTTGATGTGATGCAATACTTCAAGTTCCCTCCAAATCTCTAAATGCAAACTAGGTTATTTCAGACAAATCAAACAGCACCGAATGATATTGGAGTAGACACAAGACCACCACATCAACCCGAGCCTCTAAGCTCGGATTTTGGCCGGTCACACCCCCATAAATTCCGAGCTCGCCGGGCCCCCTTGCCCCATTTGTCCCCGTCTTTTCTCTATCCCTTCCTTACAGTCACATCACCTTATTTTATTACTTGTTTAATCTTTTTTGTGCCTATAAAATCCAGATCAGTGAGCAAGGGAAGGGCTACCATGTAATATATACCCATTTTCCATTTCTTTTGCTTTTGGTTTAGGCTTGAGAGTTGTGTGAGCTTTAACTTGGTCTCTTCTTCTTCTTCCCTCTTGACGATTTTCTTGAGAGCTTCATTATGGAGGTTGAACAAGTTATCAATATCTTGTACCTCAACTTCAAGTGTTAATATATTGCTTTGTTATTTGCTTTCTTTTCTTTATTTGCTTTTCTTTTCTTTGATGTGTAACTAATCTTCTTTGGTTGTGGTTATGGTAAGGAAGTGAGATGAAAGGATTTGCCTCCTCCTCCTCTTGTGATTGTTTAATGTGCTTAATGTGATTCTAACTTAGAGATTGTTTTATGTATTGATGTGATATGGTATTTTGAAACCATGGTTATTTTGTAACCTCTTCATATACCATATTCACTCCCTTTCCCCATTTCACGATGTTTAAGTTCAAATCAATTTGGTGTTAAGTTTGCTAAGTTTGGATATGGTATTTTGTGATTAAGTGACTTGACAAATCTCTTGGTTTCATATACCATATACCATCACAAACACTTAGCACACTTAACACGGAAATCATTTGCTCTCACTCACTACTTTGTGTTTTTGATGTTGTCGTATGCTTGTTAACCCTTGTGTTTAGTGTTGATACCTCAAGCTTGGACATACAAACGGTAAGTGAACAAAACGGACTCGTTTCGTGTTTTGCGGCGAATATCGGAATTTGATGATTTGTGCTCCGCAACCGCCTTGACAAGTCATGCTTCATGACGGGATCGATGTAAGGACGGACAACTCATGATCAAGCGAGCGTCGAAAGAATCATCGCGATTCGACCTTCCGAGCCAAAACCACAACCACTTCTTCCTTGACTTGTTTTCTTTGTTTTCTTTGTTTTCGTATTTTATATTTTTTTGTGACAACCAAACCAATTCGTTATTTGTTGAACCTTAAACAACAAAACCTAATACACAATTCCCTGCGGATCGACCCATGCTTGCTGGCATGCTACAACGCGCCATGCACTTGCGGTTTATAAATTTTAAAACGAGAACGATCTCGCGTGCGCAATCCATTTCTTTAAAATCATTTCCATTTACAAAACATACGCGTTTGCGCGCGCGGGTGAGTTCACACCAGAGTCCCAAGAGCTCAGTGGCTCTTTCTCCATGTCCTACGAACGGAGATTTGGTCATCTTTCCTCTGATACATGATTAACAAGTTGCATATGATGTATATTCAAACTGATCTAAATATCCATCTTTATACAACTCAGTCAACCTTGTTTCATTTATATGACCAAGTTTACAATACCATATTGGAGCCTTTCTAATAAGTGTGTTTTGGATATTGAAAACTTGATGTTGATTGAGTACGTATATGTTGTTTTCCAGTGTGCCAAACCCAATCAGTTCTTGATTTAGGTGAATATTCATGACATTCTTTCAAGTACAAAATTATATCCTTTATTAGATAATAAAGACACTGATATAATATTACATAGTATACTGGGAATACAAAAACAGCTATACAATACTAAAATGTGCCCACTAGTCAACCCCAGGTGATAATCGCCTACTACAATAGCATCAACACTTGTTCCGTTGCCAACCCTGAGGGTCATATCACCTGCCTTCAGTGCTCTATGGTTTCTCAGTGCTTGCAAAAAATTACAAATGTGAGAACCAGAACCGGTATTAAATACCCATGATGTAGAGTTCACTGAAAAACAGTTTTCAATTATGAACACACCAGAAGCAGAAGTATCAGCTTGCTTCGTGTCCTCGCCCTTGGCTTTGAAAGCCATACAATCCTTCTTCCAGTGCCCCTTCTTGTGACAGTAGTAGCATTCATTCTTGTTCGCTTTTACTCTCCCCGGTTTGTTCGTTCCTTGCATCTTTTTAACACCACCTTTCAGTTTGGTGGCGTTCATCTTCTTCTTCCCCTTAGCTTTCGCTTTGGATTTAGAATAGAATGATTGGCCAACATACAGAATGGGTGTCTTCTCCTTTTTCAAGGAGCTATCTGCTACCCTCAACATGTTGAGGAGGTTTAGAAGATCAGCTTCCCTATCGTGCATGTTGAAGTTCAGGACGAACTGAGAGAAGGTGTGAAGAAGGGACTGTAAAATCAAGTCAATGTATAAATCATTTTCTAGCACACATCCGAGGTTTGCGAGTTCCTCAATGATACAGATCAACTTTAGGACGTGCTCTTCTACAGGTGATCCTGGAGCTAACCTCATCTGGAATAACTTCCTTGAGGTCTCGTACCTTGCGATACGAGAGTGCTCTCCATACAAGTCCTTGCAATGGAAAAAATGGATTTGATATCCATATCTCCATGCTGCTTCTAGAGTTCATTATTTATGGACGCCAGCACGATACACTTAGCTTTCTCGCAATCCAGATCCCAAGTTTTGCGGACCTCTTTGTCTGTAACTGAGGAATCTGGTCCTGGGACAGGGGGAGCAATACTGATGGTGATGTATGCTACTTTGTCATAAGTAAATGCAATGTTGACGTTCCTCAGCCAATCTTTATAGTTTAGCCCAGTCAGTGTATTTTTTTCTAGTAATAGTTTGAGTCCCGTCATGGTAGCTGCCAGAGAGAGAAAAGAAACATTCAGTGTATGCTCTTGCAAGTTTAGATTGGTTATTAGTTTATCTAAACAGGATGGCCCCAACTGTTTCCTCGAATTCTTCTTCAAACCCTAAAAGAAGAACTAGTCAGGATTAATCGTACGTCACAATACTTGCTTAACCTTTCGGCCAGGCTGGTGTCGGTACTTCGAGGGAGGTTTTACAACGCTTTCGCGAAGTTCCTTAATTAAAATTCTCTTTTCCTTGGAGTTGTAACCCCGCTAACACCGTTCTAGACACCTACTTGGTTTATAGCATTGATTGTTAAGTGGAAAATTCTCCCGAGAGTAGTCCTACTCATCAGTGGGATCGGGATCCAAGTATCATTGTGTGATGACCTAGATGGAAGCCACTCTAGTCACCACACTCCAGATGGTATGCTCAATATGCAAGTTTCCTTTATATTTGAAACTCCCGATGTGATTTTTGCCCCAAGATCTTATGACCTTGATGAAGGCCAACAAATCATAAGATGCAAGTCAAGTTCTTTCCGTCGTTGTCTTGATTAATTTAGACCCATCCATACTCGCCCTTGACGAAGGCCAACAAGGCTGTACGACTATCCAAAACTAATGCATCTATCTATACTACAAGTAAGCAACACACGGCTACCATTCACTATGTCTTGACGAAGGCCAACAAACATAGCATAAATACGATGTGTTGTTCATTTGAAACGACGGAGGGCTACGGGTAGTTTTTGGCGAAACTATGAACGTAATGAACCTGATATAATCGAAGGAACCTTGATAGCTTTTAAAAGAATGGTTTAGGCTCCGCATTTAAAAGTTGTATTTTGAAGAAAACCGAGTGGTTTCAAAATTGTTCCAACAATTTAGCTTAGGTTTGTTTTCTTTGCATTAATGAATTAATGTTGTCCCATCATTTAATCCTACCATTGCAGAAAGAAACGAAAATACAACGTACGCTTATGCCATCCACATTCGCCACGGGGTCCCGTCATACACCGTTAGGTTACTTAACTAACAGTAGAGCGGAGGCTAGACTAGCACGGGTGCAAAACATAAGCAACATCTATTATATATCATATATATATATATATATATATCCATTCGTCTCACGCAATAATAGGCATTCCGGATCACAGATGGATATATTGGATATATTAGGAATTCCGCGTTTCATATAAGCTTATAATGAAAAACATATTCCACGATCGTGATAAATAGCCAAACCCTACCCTGGACCCCTACGGGTGCGGCAAACTACCTGCCCAATTCCCGAAGTGAAGCAACCTCTCTTAGTAAAATGAGTAGACTACTCGGCACTTCAAGAACCCGGTAGTTTGTGCACTCCACCTTGGGTCTATCTTAGGAGCAAAAACAGTAAATGAAATAATACAACGGTGGCTACAACCTCAACTCATATGTGCCCTGCAAAATAATATTACATCAATATTACAACTTTACATTGAATTAAAGAAAAAACTCTCTTCTCACATCCCCCGGCTATTCATCATCGACGATCCAATATTCCATATCCACAAACCACAATAAGAGCAACACAGATATGTGCAGCTCCCACTAATCGTCGTATAGAGATTAGCGGACGTTAAGCATCATATACAAACACAAAACAATACTTAGCCAAGAACTTTAGAATTTCGATCGAAACATGTTTTCCATGTCTACCCCATGTACAATCCAGCACACAAACAATACTGGGTAGAAACCAAATATACCAAACATCACAACATTCAAAATAAGACCCACGGAAGAAAATCGGTCCAACTTGGCCGCGGAACCGCGGTGATGATGCTCAATATTGGCGATCTCCAAGATCAGGACACATGGCAGATGACGTGTCCCAGAACTCATAAGAAAGGGCCC
This sequence comes from Agapanthus africanus, assembly GCA_030015575.1. Lineage (NCBI taxonomy): Eukaryota > Viridiplantae > Streptophyta > Magnoliopsida > Asparagales > Amaryllidaceae > Agapanthus > Agapanthus africanus. The sequence goes on along the minus strand of CM057346.1, from coordinate 454,510,620 downwards.
ACAGGGGCCGACCAGGCCACCCCTATACCCGACCTGCAAGCACAAGCTGGCTCTCCTCAGAGTCCCCTGGAAATTGGCCTCCTCGGCCTCTCAACTCGCCCCGAGCTGCCACAGGACCAAGTCTCCTCGGCCCTCTCGCTCATCCCCGAGCTCCCCAGCCGAGGCCATCTTCCTCGGTCCTCCGACCGACCAACTCCACCACTCACAGGCGTAACCGCCGCTCCGCAAATCTCGCCATGCGCAGGTTCTCCGTCAACAACATCCCGCGTTCCACGCCATCACGATCCCTATTAACGGGCGATCCGCTCTTTACGCGGGCGTGATGTCGGGAGCGTAACTGCCGGCGAGATTCTTGCGCCTGCTATTGTGTGTTGTCGCCACTATATAAACCCACATCACAGAGGGGTCAAGTAAGCCTTTTTTCACCCACTTAGCCGTTACTCTGCTCGGATCTCGTACTAACTTGATCGTCGGAGGGTCCTTGGTGGTACCAAACCACCTCGGGAGTTCTTTGCAGGTACTCGGCATTGACTCCTCAAAACCATCAATCTCCTCAAAACCCCATTGAGACCCACACGCAACGGGAGATCACCTCCAAGATCCACTGGGAGATCGACGGAAGACAACATCTGACGGAGACCCGAAAAGGACCTCCATCAGTTGGCGCCGTCTGTGGGAAACTAAACTCCATAAAAAACAAAGTTTGCCTTCCGATCTCCATCCACATGGCAAGTGACCACCCTGAAGATCCAGGTACCAGCCACCGCCTCCCCCTCACCGGAGGCGCGGATGAACCTCCCCCGGCAACCATCATCAACGCCCTCGCCAGCCGAATAGATCGGCTACAGTCCCTCGTGGAGGCGCTCGTCCGCGTCCAAACAGCCGGGCCAAGGCCCCAGATCGCCGCTCCTCCGCCTCCAGAAGGCTCTGCCCTCGTCGGCATGGCTGACCACCGGCAGGCTACGACCCCTGGCCACAGATCTCACGGGCCGATACTCCCTGAGGCCCGCTGGGCGCCCCACGGCTCCACACCAAGATCCGCCGCCAGAGCACCTCGCCTCGAGCCTCCTCGTGACCCTTACCTCCCTGAGGAGATGTCGGTCACCTCACCTGTCCATAGGCATCATCGACACCCCCTCTCTCGACGGGGTCGCACAGAAGGGGCTCGCCACGACGGCTTGAGGGCCACCTCGCCCGGGGATCTGAGGAACCTCATCGATAGGAACCGGGGCCGTGCCCAGACGTAGGTCTCCCATAGCAGGGGCCAGGGATCACAAGGCACCAAATCCTCGGGGTACTCGATGCCCTCGAAAAGAAGATCGAGGGCATGCGCCGGGAAGGTCACCTCTCGGGCGACGGGGCTAAGTACGCCGCCGACTCGCTCACCAAGCCGTTTACCGAAGGACTGCTCGTTGTCCACGTCTCCTCGCGCAACAAGCCCCCGAAGGTCTCTCTGTTCGACGAGAAAACCGACCCGAAAGACCATTTGGATGCTTTCACCGTGGGGATGAGCTTCCAAGACCATTCCGACGCAGCCCAATGCAGGGCCTTCCCAGCCACCCTCATCCGCTCTGGTCGGGACTGGTTCCGAGGACTTGAACCTCACTCAATCTCGACCTTTGACGAGCTGGCTACTCAGTTCCTCGGCCACTTCGTTGGGAACCGTCGGTAGAAGCGTACGGTCGACTACCTCTTCACAATTAATAGCGGGGACAAGGAGACGTTCAAGGCTTACATCACCCGTTTCTACAACGCCCTCCTCGAGGTCCCCGAGCACCGGGACGAGACCGTCATCACAGTGCTCAGATCTGGTCTTAGGCACAAGGAGTGGTTGCGCTCCTTTGCGTTGGCACAGCCTAAGACCATGACCGAGGTTAAGGCATAGACCGAGCGCGAGGTTCGGCTGGAGTCCGAGGTGAACGCGAACCTCCCCCGAGCAAAACGGTCCAACCAGAAGAAGAGGGCTTGGGAAGAGAGGCCGGAGCGTCAACAGCCCTATCACCCGAAGTTCCAGGAGTACACCCCGCTCAACGTCTCCCTCGCAGTGTTACTAGAGGAGGCCCAGGGTGAAGGGTTCTTCAAGTTCCCTCCAATCCCGCGTCAGGCCTCGAAGCGAACCCGGGGCCCTTACTGCGCCTTCCACCGGATGCTGGGCCATACCATGGAGGATTGTAAGCAACTCCGGGACTACATCGAAAAGCTCATCCGATCGGGGCACCTCGCCGCCTACTTGAGGGACAAACAGCAGGCCAACCGCGAGCAGGAGTCGCATCCCCCTCCCGTCGAGCTGACCATCGGCCAGATCATGCTCATTTCGGCAGATGACCAATCCGGCGCTCAGGGAGCCCCGTACCCGGTGCCGAGCACGGAGACCAACAAGCCTCCGGGGAGCTCAGGACACGCTAATAAGGTCAACTATTAGCATGAAATTTTCTTTTAGGGCAATGTAAACTCTTCCTAGGGTCTGTTGTTAATTTAATAAAGATCAATGGAACATTGCGAAAAAGAAGGAAATGTCTCATTTATTCAAAAGGTATTATGGGCTCCTCAGCTAAACATACAAAAGAAAAATAAAATTACAGCAGCGGGGGAAGGGGTGCAGAGAGCACTGCTCGTGGTACTCGGTAAAGACCTCCGCCAGCCGAGGCCTCGCGAGATCCAACCTCAGCCCTCGATTCCCCCCGCACGCGTTGACCCCGAGCCTCAGTTCGTAGCACTCATGGACGAGCGCCACTGAGCGAGCCAGCCGATCCGTGGAGATCAGGCCGAAGTGCCTCAGAGACCGCAGCTTGCCCACGGCCTCGTCATAGAGCTGCTCGGACAGGGAGTTGTAAAGCCCCGGCGATGCCCTCCAAATAAAGTATATCAGCAGCTGCAGCAGGGAGGAGCGTCGGGGGAGCAGCCGGCCGAAGTGGTATTCGATACTCCCATAGACCAACTGCACCGTGTCCTCGGTGCAGTTCTGGTCATAGAGGTAAACGTCTTCGAAGTGGATGATATCGGGGATGGTAAAGAGGAAGTCTTGCATTATCAACAATCTGTTTACGAAGAAAGGAAGGACCAGTGCTCCTTCGGCCTTATATAGCCCACTGCGCCCCAACGGAACTCAACAGTCGCCCGCTTTCGCCCAAAAAGTCACTGCCACACGGCGATCATCGAGCCTTCTCTAGCGGAATCGAAACGACGCGACCCTGGCGCTTCGCCTCCCCCCACATTCAATGCGCATGTTACGCGCACGTTCGCCGCGACTGTTCCTGTTCCCCATACCTGCAACTGGATGGTCGGGCGAAACCTCATGAAGAATCAGCCGAGCAGCTACCCTGCTCGGTTATCCCTGGCCGGTAGCTTCCCCACTCGCAACGCCAGGGATCAAAGCCCTCGCCAAGAGGCAACCGCGCAGCTTCACTGCCCGGTTATCCTTAGCAGCGCTTCTTATAGCCCCTCCAATGCTAAGGATCAAAGTCCTCCGTAAAGGCAGCAGAGCGGCTTCCCTGCTCGGCTATCCCTGGCCGGTAGCTCCCCTACTCGCAACGCCAGGGATCAAAGCCCTCGCCAAGAGGTAACCGCGCAGCTTCACTGCCCGGATATCCTTAGCAGGCCTCATATGGTCCCTCCAACGTTAAGGATCCAAGTCCTCCTTAGAGGCAGCTCAGCAGCTACCCTGCTCGGCTATCCCCGGCTGGTAGCTTCCTACCACAACCGACAGGGATCAAAAGCCCTCCCAGAGGCAGTCGAGCCCGACCCTCGCTCGACTATCCTTTAGGACAAAAGCCCTCGCCAAGAAGCACCGGGCAGTAACCCTGCCCGGCCAAGGGTCCTTGGTAGGCTTCTTACTGCCCCTCCCGCGCTAAGGACCAAAGTCCTCCCAGAGGCAGTCGAGCCCTTGCTCGGCTATCCCAGGCTGGTAGCTTCCAACCACAACCGACAGGGATCAAAGTCCTTGCCAACAGGCACTGGGCAGTAACCCTGCTCAGTCCCCGTCCTGAAGGATCAAAGCCCTCGCAATAGGCAACCGAGCGGCTACCCTGCTCGGTCATCTCCGGCTGGTAGATCCCTACCCATGACGCCAGGGATCAAAGCCCTCACAAGAGACATCCGAGCGGCTACCCCGCTCGGTCATTCCAGGCTGGTAGTTGCCTACCCACGACGCCAGAGATCAAAGCCCTCGCCAAGAAGCAACCGCGCAACACCACTTCCCGGTCATCCTTAGTGGGTTTCTTACAGCCCCTCCAACGCTAAGGATCAAAGTCCTCCGTAGAGGCAGCCGAGCGGCCTCCCTGCTCGGCTATCCCTGGCCGGTAGCTTCCCTGCTCGCAACTCCAAGGATCAAAGCCCTTATCGAGAGGCAGCCGCGCAGCTTCACTGCTAGGTTATCCTTGACAGGCCTCCTACGGCCCCTCCAACGCTAAGGATCAAAAGTCCTCCCAGAGGCAGTCGAGCCCGACCCTCGCTCGATGTTCATACTATAATATTGCATTATTATATTCCCCATTCTTATTCGTTTTATAAATAAACAGGTGCTTTTGACGCATGTCTGCTACATATTATAGGTTACAGGTTCTTGGATCTAAAACAGTGAAAAAGAGAAAAGACGATGCAAAAGTGGAACTACGACCAGCAAACAGAAGGATTTTGATAAAGCCTACACAAAGATCAGTACAAGGCAACGCAAGGTCCAAGATTACAAAGCGAACGGTTAAAAGTCCATTGCAATTGTTCACTGGAGATCTGGAAGAAACCTAGAAGCTATTTTAATAAAAGAACCAAAGAAATAAGAAGCCCAAGAATCCAAGAAAAAGCCCAGGAAAAATCAGCCTCCAGTACCATCATTGGGTCGCGGAACCGCAGCCCAACCCATGCTGAGGCCGCGGTTCCGCGGCCATCCAGAGCCCGTAGAAGTTTAATTTTTTACCAAGTTTCAGAGGCGGCGTGGATCTTTGACTAGGTCTTTTCTTAGAGGGTATTTTGGTAAATGCAGACATGCGGATCAATTGTAACCTAGGGTTTCTATGTCTTATAAATAGATACCCAATTGCTTGTATTAGGTTATGCCTCCCCTATGCCTCCCTTCATTAATAAATTTTAGAATTCATTTGGAGAGCATCGGTGCCTCTTTTCATTTCATGAATTCAGATCTGACAACCCTGTGTTGATGTTCGGAGAGAGCCATCTATAAAGTAGGTAATTTTTCATTCTCTGCTCTAGTTTAGATTTAATTCCTTGCCCTAGATAATTGTTAGAGTTAGCTTTGGGGAAGGCTTTTGAGAGATGAGATCTCTCATCCCTTTCTTCCCCATCATACTTTTCAATAGGACTCCATGCATACACGGACACACCGTGCCCTACGGCACCCTATCCCTCGAGGTAACGGTGATACCGTAGTATAAAGGAACGGTTGCGCGCGTTTTCCATGGAGGTTAGGGTAAGGATCTCTAAAGGAAGGACAAGAACCTAGAGGAAGGAACACCTTCCCGAATGGATCTAATCCCCTTTATTGATAATTACCATAACTCCTCTTAGATCCTAATTTGGGTATAGAAAGCGTTGAGATTTATTTACATTTCCAAACCATTCCTAAAGCTAACCCTAGCAAGATTTAGATCTAGATAATCTTAGTATAGATAGATTTAGTTTTTAGATTTAATAATCAATCCGACCACAATCAGAATTAACTCGTTTGAGCGACTAGGAAATTCACAACATCCCTGTGGACCGACCCATACTCACCGGCTAGCTGCAAAGCGACGCCGTTCTTGATTGCGGTTAATAGATATTTTTGACACTAATCAACAGAGCATCACAATTTTTTCAGAGACCAGAAGCTTCAAATCCGCTGCCCTTCCGCTGCGCAAGCGCGCTCCCGCCGAGGTTCCGCGGTCCATCTGCCACGTCAGCGTGCGAGTTATGCACTGTTTGCTCCCCTTTTCCCTCTTCTGCCAATCCCCATATATCTTTTGTCAAATATTCTGCAGGATTCTTTGCGCTTAAAAAAATCTTCCCTTCTAAATAACAAATCTTGTGCAGGAATCTTTGCGCCGCGTATAAAATAAAAAAGATTTGATTGCAAGTGATTTACTGTTTTGCATATCTTTAATCGGACTTTAAGGGGCTTTTGACCAATTCATATTGGGCGGGGATTTCATCATCCTTCCCAGGACCCCAGAAATCATATAAAGCATTTGCATTGACCATTCTTAATTAAAAAATACTAGACTCGGCCCTAAGGACTTCGAGCTCAATAGGACAGAGGACTAGTTATAGGCATCGACCGTTTATCCTAACCTGACTTTGCGGTGTCTAGGCAAGTGTGTCTAAGGCAAGTAGTTACTTAATTAGGACCACTACTTTTGTAGTGGGGAGCCTCCCACTTACCTGGCACTTACCTGGCCGCAATTAACGGTGAAAGGCGGTTTGAGGTCCTATTTCTAGCCCTTTGGAAAAGTTAGGAGCTGTCTAGCTGACCTAGGTGACCCTAGATCTAGGCCTGATTGTGCATTTTTGGTTGATCGAAAGTGTGTCTTAGCTCTTCTCTCGAAAATCTTTTTGCAAACAGTTCTAAATAAAGAGAAAAAGGAAAAAGGAAAAAAATTTAAAAAAGACTTGCAACTTTTGTCGCTAAGAAATCCTTGCACCACCCACCTTCTTTCTCTTCTCCTTCCTACATCATGGGTACCCCACATCACAAATCTCTTGCCGAACTTTAGTATCCTGAACCTAACTTTGCCGCTTACGCGAATTGTTTCAGTCGATTTAAGGACGACCCCTCCATGCTCAAAATTTCTTTGAAAGATCGAATAGAAACGTCTAGGAGAAACAGTTCGACTTTGCAATCCACTTTGTATCAACCGTTTCAACCTTCACCACCTTCATACATTGATACCACTTTTTCAAGTCCTATTGTAACTCCTAAACCCATGTCTATTGCTGAGCATATTGAACAATCTCGTAGCCGATCTTTCACTTCTCTCCATACATCCAGTTCTAGGGATCAACAAGTCCATTCACCTTTTTATCCAAATGATGATCCTATTCCTGTCCAACCATCCAATTCCTACCAGTCCTACCCGACTTTCCCACCTTCACTAGACATTGCTTCTACACAGCCATTTGGGAGTTTCACGTATCCAAACAATTTTGAACCTTTTACCGAAACCCCTTCACAACCCATGTCTAGTTTGGAACAGTCGTTGGAAGCATATATTTCAGCAACAAACAAAATGATTAGGAATGTGGATGCGTCCATTGCCGCCCTTATGCAACCTACTGAACCGGTAGCTAGTTTCCAACTAGCTTCAAATTTTTCAATGTATGAGGAGGCGGTTGGACAGAGTGAGAATTTGAGAGGAGCGAGTGAGTTCTACACAGTTCCAAATCAAACCTACCCATACCCAATTGAAACCCACAACTCCAGTTTTCCATCGATTGTCCTAAATGATTCACAAGTTGAAAATAAAAACGAGTTGTGTGATTTTGTAGTGCTTGATTTGCCAGATTGTGAAGAACCCCTTTCGAGTTAACCACACTTAATCCTTTCGATCTTTACACCTCCAATCTAGAACCTAAATTGATAAACATCCATGCTTTTGATGAAGTGTCAGAAAAAATTGATTTTCACTTGATTGAGGATATAGACGCCGGGAATATTTTCGATGATGAACCCGTAGATTTGATTGAAATGTTATGTCCAATTCATCATCCCGAGTCATTGATTGTTTCTCCCGAACTTCATATGCGTCTTGATTTTGATGATAATGGCATGGATGAGCTAAATATTGAGGAGAATTATGAAGATAGTATTGTGGAGAGTCTTGAGGATAATATTGAGGTTGAACCATTTTTGTTTGATGTGTCGGATTTTCCAATTCATCCTCCCGAACCTTTAACTGTTATATCACCCTCCCTCCTTTCCATCGTTCTGACCACGCACAAGATCACGCTTGAAGACTGTAAGCTTGAAAAATTTTCCTTTGAATCTGACACAGTTCTCACAGCCGATAACACTTACGAGTGCTTCACTTTTTCGGAAGATGTTGCAGACTCACCGCCCGAGTTTGAGTCCTTTGAATTTTCAGATGAGTTAGTTGAACCATCAGACTCGATTGCTTACAGTCGTTTCGAACCATTGATGGAATCTTTCCAGTTCGAGACAGTTTACTACGGTGAGAATGAGACTATCCCTAATTCACTCCCTTTCGTCCGTCCTATCGTTCCGACCGTGCAAGAGACCGTTACGCTTTCATCTCCAATACCAAGTTCGGCATACCCATGTTTTCTTGCGAATCTTGAGGGATTTGACCCTATTTCTCGACGGGTTGATAGATTAGCACAATCAACACATCGGTCATCACAAATTTTGCTAATTTATTCACTCGATTTACACCCTCAAGATCGTGATACACTTCTTTCTCTTTTCCGTCTTTCTTCTCCCCCACCGAGACCATATTCCACCTTTCTTCTCATACGGTCTCGTGTGTTTCTCAACTCCTTTCTCTACACCATATTATTTCACCAACCCTACCATTATCACGATAGAATTTTTGAATGGTTGGTGCTAACCTTTGGCCTATGTAAGGCCTTGTTTAGTTTGGGGAGGACCTTGTTGTATATATGTATATATATTTTTTGTTTTCTTTTTCTATAAAAAAAAATTCAAAACAATAAAAAATTCAAAAAAAAATTTATAAATAAATAAACAGGGGAGTGCCGACATTTTGACCCTTTTGGTGTGGCATGACAGTGAGGACACTGTCAAGTTTAAGTTTGGGGGTATGCTCGGTACGTTTTCTTCCTTCGCATTCATGTGTATATTTTTGCATTTGCATACTTATTTTAAAATCCATAAAAATTGAAAATTTTCAAAAATTATAAAAATTAATGTATTCAATTTTGGCCGTATTGACTTGAGTTTGACAAATAGGTTAACTGGCTAGGAACAACTAGATCTTAGACTTAGTAAATTAAAAACCCTAAAAATAACCTTCCTTAAGGTTTAACGGTAGAAAGTATATGTCTTTGTAGTTTATTTAGAAATAGGCAAATTTTGAGTTCACTTCTTGGGCTAAGTCGAAACAAAGGAAATGTATTGATATTTTTACTAGAGTATAAGTTTGAAAAATAATTCCTAGCTTGAGTCTAGATTCTGAAAATGTATACCCAACAAATTGCACAAACACGCACCTTGAAACTTGGAATAGTAGAAGAGACCTTGAAATGCTCTTGTCTAAAGTCCTTAGTACGATGAAAAATAAAAAAATAATACAAGTATGAACACTGGTTTTTGTGATTACTTAAGGCTGCAAAAATAGAAAAATATTTAGCGAGGGTGCTTCATCACCTATTGCCTTAGACCAACTGGTTTGAGAGTCACTGCTAAAAAAGCCTTGGGTGTTGCAAGGCTAGGAAGTATGCTTTAATGTGCAAACACATCTTGTAATCGGTTGTTGGTACCTCAAGAAGTATTAACGGTCGCATAAAGGATGTGTAAGAAAAATTCATTTAAAAATTCACCAATTAAGAAGTGCTTTGGACAACGGACAAGAGTACGATTGCTTGATTTGAATTTCCAAGTGTAGGGGTGATATATACACACACGTAGGGGTATGTGATTGGGATTTAGATAAGAGATAGGAATGAAGAATAGAACTTGTATCTTTAGTAGAGATAATAAAAATTCCTAAGTGGAGATGGAACTCTAGAATGAAAACTTAGGAGATGCCGAAAGCTAAGTAGGTCTGCAGAACATATATAATCTTAAGTTAAATGATGAGGAAGTGTGAAGAATATGGGTAGATAATTTATGAGTCGATGGTAATAGAATTCCTTGTTAGAAAACCTAATTGGAAAACAAAAGTCGAAAAAGCCAAATTGATAAGATTTTGTGGGTAGTATCCGCTGAAAACCCTCAGGAGACAACACTCCTCCTACTAGGGACACCTAGAGGTTTAACGGCTTGTTGCACGAGCTCAGTGCAATCGCGATTCCCTACGAAAGTGTGGTTAGGATTTTTGTCGAGAATAAAAAATAAGTTTGCTCGAGGACGAGCAAAAGATAAGTTTGGGGGTATTTGTTCATACTATAATATTACATTATTATATTCCTCATTCTTATTCGTTTTATAAATAAACAGGTGCTTTTGACGCATGTCTGCTACATATTATAGGTTACAGGTTCTTGGATCTAAAACAGTGAAAAAGAGAAAAGACGATGCAAAAGTGGAACTACGACCAGCAAACAGAAGGATTTTGATAAAGCCTACACAAAGATCAGTACAAGGCAACGCAAGGTCCAAGATTACAAAGCGACCGGTTAAAAGTCCATTGCAATTGTTCACTGGAGATCTGGAAGAAATCTAGAAGCTATTTTAATAAAAGAACCAAAGAAATAAGAAGCCCAAGAATCCAAGAAAAAGCCCAGGAAAAATCAGCCTCCAGTGCCATCATTGGGCCGTGGAACCGCGGCCCAACCCATGCTGAGGCCGAGGTTCCGCGGCCATCCAGAGCCCGTAGAAGATTAATTTTTTACCAAGTTTCAGAGGCGGTGTGGATCTTTGACTAGGTCTTTTCTTAGAGGGTATTTTGGTAAATGCAGACATGCGGATCAATTGTAACCTAGGGTTTCTATGTCTTATAAATAGATACCCAATTGCTTGTATTAGGTTATGCCTCCCCTATGCCTCCCTTCATTAATAAATTTTAGAATTCTTTTGGAGAGCATCGGTGCCTCTTTTCATTTCATGAATTCAGATCTGACAACCCTGTGTTGATGTTCGGAGAGAGCCATCTATAAAGTAGGTAATTTTTCATTCTCTGCTCTAGTTTAGATTTAATTCCTTGCCCTAGATAATTGTTAGAGTTAGCTTTGGAGAAGTCTTTTGAGAGATGAGATCTCTCATCCCTTTCTTCCCCATCATACTTTTCAATAGGACTCCATGCATACACGCACACACCGCGCCCTACGGCACCCTATCCCTCGAGGTAGCGGTGATACCGTAGTATAAAGGCCCGGTTGCGTGCGTTTTCCGTGGAGGTTAGGGTAAGGATCTCTAAAAGAAGGACAAGAACCTAGAGGAAAGAACACCTTCCCGAATGGATCTAATCCCCTTTATTGATAATTACCATAACTCCTCTTAGATCCTAATTTGGGTATAGAAAGCGTTGAGATTTATTTACATTTCCAAACCATTCCTAAATCTAACCCTAGCAAGATTTAGATCTAGATAATCTTAGTATAGATAGATTTAGTTTTTAGATTTAATAATCAATCCGACCACAATCGGAATTAACTCGTTTGAGCGACTAGGAAATTCACAACATCCATGTGGACCGACCCGTACTCACCGGCTAGCTGCAAAGCGACGCCGTTCTTGATTGCGGTTAATAGATATTTTTGACACTAATCACTCGACCATCCCCAGCTAGTGGTCGTTGCTCGCAACGCCAGAAGTCAAAGGCTCTCGCCAAGGGGCGACCGAACATCTTCCCATTCATGCTCATTCATGCCCATTCATCCTCTGAGCCCATTCATGCTCGGCATAAATACGGCGGACATCCCTCTGCCCATCACATGCAGAGGATCCGAGGCCCCAACAAGAGGCATCAGGTCTATCCAAGTCTGGGCGATCCCCCTCAACTTCGGGGCCATGGAGACACCTCTTTCTCAGCAGCGCTTGACACGCTTGGTAAGTGATCGAAATCAACTCGACGAACGATCGCTAGACAGATAGCCGACCTGACATGGAAGCCCAACAGTGCAAGCAAAGATATTTTATGAGCATTCTTCACAAACAAAAGAAAAAAGTTTTATTACCAAAGGCAAAGTCTTTACAAAGGATATTTTGGGCTCCCCAGCCTTACAAACTGCCCGGAGGCTTACAAAAATTCCAGAAGCAACAAAATAAAAGGAGGAGGAAGATGGGAGCTTTAGGCCTCGGGGACAGGCGCAGCCCTCGACATCCACCACGAGACGAGCAGGGTCCTCGATAACCTCCTCGTCAGTAATCTCTTCCCCCTGCTCATCGGCGTCCGTGAGGGGGTATTCGGCTCTGTAAGTCCACGTTGCGACCCCCGGTTCTTACGGGGAGGCGGAAACGGTATAAAATCAAAATTTTAACGCAAGAGGCAACATGGACTAAGCTAGGTCGGGATCTTTACCTAAACTAAAACTAGCATACTAAGCTAAAGATATTTAGCTACTCGGATGAAGATGGTTATACCTAAACTTGAACTCCTTCTCTTCAAGCTCCGATGGTGGTCCGATGGCTCCTTCTCGTCGTCTCCGTACGCCGAAGATAGATCCACTTGAAAGCTCCAACCTTTAGCTCCTTCTTCGTTCTTTGAAGAAACTAGTTCACTTGGTTTGCCAAACCTAGTGAACTAGAATGAGTAGAGAGGAAATAGAATGGGATTTTATCTATGGTTCTTGATTCTCAACTCATGAGACAAGAGAACCATAGATCAAGAGAGGGAGCAAGAGGTTGAGGGTGAGAGCAAGAGGAGAGCTCAAGAACAAGAGAGAGAATGAGCAAGAAAGAATGAGCAACTCTTTTGTCTTTCACCCTCTCATAATCCAAAGTGATCATAACTCATCATATCAAAAAAGTCTTATGTGATGGTTAGAAGCAACCATAACCTTATCATGTCATGCACTCATTTTACTCAAATGAGCAAGCAAGAAAAAGTCTTTGGCATGAAATGATAACCATGGTTATCATGATGGTCAACTAGTCAAGCCTAGTCAACCGGTCAACAAGTCAACAAAAGTCAACAAGTCAACAAAGTCAACAAGTCAACAACCATATCACCATAATACTTAATTAATATAATAGTTAATCACATATCATATTCTCATTAGGGTTGAGCATAAAGTCAAATAGTCAACGGTCAACAGTCAACAACCCTAATGAGAATCTGCCGCCTCTGCCTCCCTGTTAACTGTGCATACACACCCGCATCCGCGTTCCGAGGAACACGAATGCAAACTGGATAAATCCAATCCCATAAGGTACACTAGGATCTGGCTTAAACCAAAGCCCGCTAGTGTAAACTGTCCGGACACTGTACGTGCACAAGTGCACGGATGTGATCGAACCCCGTCGCAAAACCATGCGACCTCTACTCTTTTGCCTAAAGGCGAAAAGCTTTCTGTGTGGGACTCTAAAGACTCGACACTACGCTGGCAGTGGGTTTAACCACAGACCGCAAGCGGCACTAGCTGTGCGTAACGGTCCCCAGGTAATGCCGACAAGAAGACCGACGAGGCGAAACCCATCTGAACTCCTACTGAGCCTGAGTGTGATATTCTCCGTACAGTCCGGTCTGTTCGTCTGATACATCGCATGGCGGGCCTAAGGGGCGGTAAACGTCAGTCCCCCAATAGCGGTACAAGTCGTGCCGGAGCGAAGCCCAAAACACCCTGAGATAACACTGGAAACCTACCAGTATATCTCGTTTGCCCTGGCCAGGGACTACTCGTGTAATGGCTCTCCTAGACACAGCGCGATGTCAACCCCCGATACCGGGAGAGACGAATCCTGTCTAACCGTCACTGCCTCCAAGTGCTTCGGGACTGCACCCAACCACTACCTGTTTGCACGACTCCTTTGAGCCGTGGTAGGGTAGTGATCAAAGTACAGTGGGAACACACTCGAGGCGGAGTGACAGTGTCAAGTCAGCGGACTAAGCTGTACTCATGTCACCTGGGAACTGATAACTGACGATATGTATAATACCAACTAGTCAGTTCCCGACGAGTCCTGTCCAGTGTACCCGTAACCTAACGAGCACCCGCATACTATCTCAAGTACGACGTACTGACGGCTGTGGGACAGACCGTCTCCCACACTGGGATGAGAAGCGCATGCGCTGGTCTACTCCGGAGTATCGATGCCCTGTCTCGATAGTCCTGCGACCAGGGACCTGCATAAGGATGTGCTTATAGATTACCCAGCCCCACTAGTGTGACGGCCATCACATCGCTGGTAATCAAGCAAAGATCCTAAGGGCTCTACTAATGTGTATAGGCGATATACAAAATTAAACACATGTACACATTGAAGTAGAAACAAACCAAGTAGCATACTACTATTTTGAGCAAGATTGTATATACAAGGTGAATATCCCAAGCATCCATTAAGTAATATACAAACCAGTATGATACAGTAATGGCCTCTAGGGCATATACACTAACAATCTCCCACTTGCACTAAGGCCATGTACTGGCGTATCGAAGACCTATCATCTCGATCAGCCGCTCGAACTGAGTCTGGGGCAGGGCCTTGGTGAATGGATCTGCAGTGTTATCTTCTGAAGCGACTCTCCGAACCTCGATCTCCTGGCGATCCACGATCTCCCTGATCAGGTGATACCGCCTTAAGATGTGCCTGGATCTCTGATGGGACCTGGGTTCCTTCGCTAAAGCTATAGCCCCGTTGTTGTCGCAATACAGAGGTATTGGATCAACAATGGACGGAACCACCTGAAGTTCTTTCAAGAACTTCCTCATCCAGACAGCTTCTTTTGCGGCATCAGATGCAGCGATGTATTCCGCTTCCATCGTCGAGTCTGCAACGGTTTCCTGTTTGGAACTCTTCCAACACACCGCCCCTCCATTGAGGGTAAAGACAAAACCCGACATGGACTTGGAATCATCCTTGTCACTCTGGAAGCTGGAGTCAGCAAAGGCCTCGATCTGGAGGTCTTTTCCGCCATACACCAAGAACATCTCCTTAGTCCTTCTCAGGTACTTGAGAATGTTCTTTACCGCTATCCAGTGTTTCTCCCCAGGGTTTGACTGATACCGGCTTACCACACTCAGTGCATAAGCTACATCCGGTCTGGTATACAACATCGCATACATTATAGAGCCTACCGCAGAAGCGTAGGGTATAATAGACATGCGATCCCTCTCCAAATCAGTCTTGGGAGACATCTCTTTAGAGAGGGTGATCCCGTGACAAGCCGGTAGGTTACCGCGCTTGGAATCTTCCATACTGAATCTCTTCAGTATGGTGTCGATGTACCTGGACTGAGAAAGTCCTAATATCCTCTTGGATCTGTCACGGTAGATCCGGATACCCAGAATGTATGAGGCATCACCCAGGTCTTTCATGGAGAACCTGTGTGACAAGAACCCCTTGACAGATTGTAGCATAGGAATGTCATTTCCTATTAAGAGAATGTCATCCACGTATAAAACGAGGAATACTACAGTTCTCGCTACAAATCTACTATAGATACATGGTTCATCTGGATTTTTGATAAAGCCAAATTCCTTGACCGTCTCATCAAAGCAGATGTTCCAACTCCGCGACGCCTGCTTTAGTCCATAGATGGACTTAAGCAACTTGCACACCTTTCCGCTGCTCCCACTCTGAATGAAACCCTCCGGCTGGTCCATATAGACACACTCCTCTAAATTTCCATTTAGAAAAGCTGTCTTTACGTCCATTTGCCAGATCTCATAACCGTGGAAGGCAGCAATGGCAAGAAGGATCCGAATGGATTTCAGCATGGCTACTGGAGAAAAGGTTTCGTCGTAGTCCAAGCCAGGTCTTTGACGAAAACCCTTTGCTACCAGCCTAGCTTTATAGGTCTCAACCTGTCCATCTACACCAATCTTCCTTTTGAAGATCCACTTGCATCCTACGGGTTTTACCCCGTCTGGAGCAATGTCCAACGTCCATACCTTGTTGGTGTACATGGACTCCATTTCGGTCCGCATTGCATCCAGCCATTTCACTGAGTCAACGCTCTGAACGGCCTGCTGGAAGCTAGTAGGCTCATCATAATCTATGATGCAATCCTCTCTATCCCCGTCTATGAGAAAACCGCAGTATCTCTCGGGCGGATGAGACTGCCTACCACTCCTGCGGAGCGGCGTAGGAATGTCCTGTTCTGTTGAACCCTCTGGTTCCACTAACCTTTCAGTAATAGTCTGTGGTTCTGGAATTTCTTCCAGTTCTACTGCGCTCCCACTAATTTCCTTTTCCAAGAACTGGTGTTCTAGAAAGTGGGCATTACGAGAAACAAGGACTTTTTGTTCCTCTGCGTAGTAGAAAAGATACCCCCTGGTGTTCTTTGGGTATCCCACAAACTTGCACAGTACTGAGCGTGCCTCGAGTTTGTCCGCATGCTGCTTTTTGACAAAAGCTGGACATCCCCAGATCTTCAGATATTGAAGATAGGGTTTCTTCCCACTCCACATTTCATATGGGGTGGTAGGCACAGTCTTAGTCGGAACTCGGTTCAAAAGGTATGCAGCTGATTCTAGCGCATACCCCCAGAACGATCGCGGTAACTCAGCGTTACTCATCATGGACCGCACCATATCCAATAGGGTGCGGTTCCGTCTCTCCGATACACCATTATGTTGCGGGGTGTATGGAGGAGTAAGCTGAGAGAGAATTCCGTTCTCTTTTAAATAGTCCAGGAACTCGGCACTTAAGTATTCTCCACCTCGATCCGATCTTAGAATCTTAATACTTTTGCCGGTCTGTTTCTCTACTTCATTCTTATACTCCTGGAATTTTCCAAAGGCCTCGGACTTATGTTTCATTAAGAAGACATAACCGTACCTTGAGAAGTCATCCGTAAAAGTAATGAAGTAAGAATGTCCGCTTCGGGCATGTGTAGACATTGGACCGCACACGTCACTATGTACGAGTCCCAAGAGCTCGCTCGCTCTTACTCCTTGTCCAGTAAACGGAGTCTTTGTCATCTTTCCTTTGAGACAAGATTGACAAGTGGCATACGATTGATATTCGAACGCATTCAAATATCCTTCTGTATGTAACTTAGTCAACCTTCTCTCATTGATGTGACCCAATCTACAATGCCATAAGAAAGTCTGATTTATTTCTGGAGACTTTCTTTTGTGTGTATTCTGGACGTTGAAAATCTGTGGTTGGTTTAACACGTATATACCATTACTCAATGTACCTGACCCAATCAAAACTTGATTAAGGTGAATGTTTACAACATTACTTACAAACGCAAATTCATAACCTTCTTTAGAAACTAAAGATACAGAAATGATATTACAAGTTGCGTTGGGTACAAAAAAGCAATTACGCAAAACCAAAACATGTCCATCTGACATTCCCAGGTGATAGTCCCCCACGGCTTTAGCATCCATGCTAGCTCCGTTCGCAACTCTGAGGGTCATGTCACCTGCCTTCAAAACCCTACGGTTTCTCAACGCCTGCAAAGAATTACAGATATGAGATCCTGATCCGGTATCCAATACCCAGGAAGTAGAGTTTATTGAAAGACAGTTTTCAATAACATACACACCTGAAGCTGAAGCTGCAACCTGCTTCAATTCCTGTGTTCTGGCCTTCCAGGCCCTGCAATCATTCTTCCAGTGTCCTTTCTTATGACAATAGAAGCATTCTTCCTTATCCACAAGCTTCCCCGCTATCTTTGTTGCTTTTCCTTTTCCCTTCGTATCCACTTTACTAACACCGCCCCTTGGTTTGGCGGGGGCCTTCTTCTTCTTTCCCTTGGCTTTCGCCTTGGACCTAGAAGAAGATGATCCTCCTACAAACAAAGTGGATGTATCCCTACTTTTCTGTAGGGTGCCCTCTGCGCTCCTCAGCATGTTGAGGAGCTCTGAAAGTTCAACCTCTTTTTCTTGTAAGTTGAAGTTCAGTATAAACTGGGCGTAAGTGGAAGGAAGGGACTGGAGAACTATATCCGTATATAGCTCACTCTCCAATGTGATCCCTAGGTCAGCGAGCTCCTCAATGAAGCCGATCATCTTTAGCACGTGCTCGGCTACTGATGATCCGACGGCCATTCTTGTCGAAAATAACTTTTTCGACGCTTCGTATCTTGCGATACGTGATTGCTCTCCATACAGTTCTTTTGTATGGAGCAATATGGACTCCATGTCCATATTCTCATGCCTCCTCTGATGTTCGTTGTCCATCGAGGCAAGCAGGAGGCACTTGGCCTTCGCACTATCAATCTCCCAAGTCTTGCGGATTTCCTTATCCGCGACACTGGAAGTTGGACCAGGGACAGGGGGAGCTTTGGTGGTAAGAAGATACCCCAGCTTGTCATAAGTGATTGCTATCTTGACATTCCTGAGCCAATCTTTGTAGTTTGGCCCTGTCAGTTTGTTTTTATCTAGGAGTAACTTAAGTCCAGTCATGTTGATTGGTCGCTGCAATTAGGAGAGAGAAGAAGAAACACTCAGCATGATGCTCTTGCAAGTTTAGAGTGGTTTTTAGTTTGTCTAAACAGGATGGCTCCCACTGTTTCTCGAATCCCTCCTCAAACCATAAAGGAAGAATTAGTCAGGATCAATCCCACCGTACAATACTTGCTTAACCGTTCAGCCAGGCCGGTGTCGGTACTTCGAGGGAGGTTTTCCAACGCTTTCGCGAAGTTCCTTAATTAAAGAACCTCTTTTCCCTGGGGGCATAGCCCCGCTAACACCTTTCTAGGCACCTACTAGGTTTATAGCATTGATCGTTAAGTGAGAAATTTCCCGAGGAGTAGCATATACTCACAGTAGGATCGGGATCCAAATATCATCGCGTGACGAAACTGAAGGAATCCTACCAGAATCATCACACTCTAAATGGTATGCAAATCTAGCAAGTTTCAGTACTTATGAAACTCCCGATGTGGATTTTTGCCCCATGCTCTTATGACCTTGGCGTGAGGTCAAAATGTCATAAGTCACATGTCAAGTTCGTCCCATCATTATCCAGGTTAATTTGAACCCACCCGTACATACCCTTGACGTAGGCCAAAATGGCAGTACGACTGTCTCAAACCAACGCATTCTATCTATGCAACAGATAAATATCCGGCAGCTACCAATCACTATGCCTTGGCGTGAGGTCAAAATACATAGCTTGAATACTACCGAATATTTAACTGAAATGATGGAGGGCTACGGATGGTTTTGGCAAAACCGTGAACGTAGTGAACTTGATTTGATCGATGGAACGAGATAGCTTTTAAATGGAGTGGCTCAAACTCCGTATTTTAAAAGTTTGTTTTGAAAAGAACCGAGTGGTTTTTCGAAAGTGTTCCAACGACTTTAACTTGGTTTATTATCTTGCATTAGTTCTTTTAATGCGTGATATTCTTGCATTAGTTCTTTTAATGCGTCCCATCATTTAATCCTACCATTGCAGAAAACAACCAAAATATGACGTACGCTTATGCCATTCGCATTCGCCACTGGGCCCCGTCATTACCCGTTAGGTTACTTAACTAACGACAGAGCGGGGGCTGGGCTAGCGCGTCTGTAAAACATAAGCAACGCCTAAATAATATCATATATAGATATACTGCAATGATAAACATTTCAGATCACAGATAAATACATTGGATATACTAGCAATCTGTAATTTGTACGAGCCTGTAACAAAAACAGATAACACGGTCGCGGTGAATAGCCAAAACCCCACCCAAGACCCCTACGGGTGCGGCAAACTACCCGCCAAGTACCCGAAGCGTAGCAACCTCCCTCATCTCCATGAGTAGGCCACTCGACACTTCGGCATACCCGGTAGTTTGTGCACCCCTCCATGGGTATATCCTAGGAGCAAAAACAGTAAAAAGAAATTATACAATGACGGCTACAACCCCTTCCCGGTTGTGCGGCCATACAAATAATTATTACATCAATTTACAAATTTACATGAATTGCAAGAAAAGAAAACTCTCGTCTCACAACCCCCGGCTATTCACCCGCGACAATCCAACATATTTATATACACATTCCAATATCAAACACAGATCATGTATAACCCCGACCAATCGACTTATAGCGATTAGCCGACGTTCAATACATGCAAGCATCACAGATATAACCATCATAGTCAAAGTGCAGTGAAGTTCGGAAAAATACGGAATTATAGGACCCCAAAAGGAAATTTCTTTTCTGGAAAATCTGGGCACATATAATATATTTCAAAAATCCCAAAACCAATACAGACACACACTGCACGAAAAACGATGCACAGAAGACGACAAAGCGCGGCGCTTCCGCGGCGGATGCCTAGCTCGCGCGGCGGAAGGGCGGCGGTTTGGACGAATTACTGTATCGTTTTTCTTGGGTGTTCACACAAAACCCTGAGCCGAATTTACAAGTGTAAAGTTTTTCATTTTGAGCCAAAAAAATTTCAACAGAAACTCAGTTTTTGTAAAAGTTTGGTTTTTGGATTTTTCCGGTTCCGAACTTCGTTACACTTCACTACCAAGCTAGTTTAAGTTTAGTTAGGCTCTGATACCACTGTAAGTCCACGTTGCGACCCCTGGTTCTTACGGGGAGGCGGAAACGGTATAAAATCAAAATTTTAACGCAAGAGGCAACATGGACTAAGCTAGGTCGGGATCTTTACCTAAACTAAAACTAGCATACTAAGCTAAAGATATTTAGCTACTCGGATGAAGATGGTTATACCTAAACTTGAACTCCTTCTCTTCAAGCTCCGATGGTGGTCCGATGGCTCCTTCTCGTCGTCTCCGTACGCCGAAGATAGATCCACTTGAAAGCTCCAACCTTTAGCTCCTTCTTCGTTCTTTGAAGAAACTAGTTCACTTGGTTTGCCAAACCTAGTGAACTAGAATGAGTAGAGAGGAAATAGAATGGGATTTTATCTATGGTTCTTGATTCTCAACTCATGAGACAAGAGAACCATAGATCAAGAGAGGGAGCAAGAGGTTGAGGGTGAGAGCAAGAGGAGAGCTCAAGAACAAGAGAGAGAATGAGCAAGAAAGAATGAGCAACTCTTTTGTCTTTCACCCTCTCATAATCCAAAGTGATCATAACTCATCATATCAAAAAAGTCTTATGTGATGGTTAGAAGCAACCATAACCTTATCATGTCATGCACTCATTTTACTCAAATGAGCAAGCAAGAAAAAGTCTTTGGCATGAAATGATAACCATGGTTATCATGATGGTCAACTAGTCAAGCCTAGTCAACCGGTCAACAAGTCAACAAAAGTCAACAAGTCAACAACCATATCACCATAATACTTAATTAATATAATAGTTAATCACATATCATATTCTCATTAGGGTTGAGCATAAAGTCAAATAGTCAACGGTCAACAGTCAACAACCCTAATGAGAATCCGCCGCCTCTGCCTCCCTGTCAACTGTGCATACACACCCGCATCCGCGTTCCGAGGAACACGAATGCAAACTGGATAAATCCAATCCCATAAGGTACACTAGGATCTGGCTTAAACCAAAGCCCGCTAGTGTAAACTGTCCGGACACTGTACGTGCACAAGTGCACGGATGTGATCGAACCCCGTCGCAAAACCATGCGACCTGTCGCAATACCATGCGACCTCTACTCTTTTGCCTAAAGGCGAAAAGCTTTCTGTGTGGGACTCTAAAGACTCGACACTACGCTGGCAGTGGGTTTAACCACAGACCGCAAGCGGCACTAGCTGTGCGTAACGGTCCCCAGGTAATACCGACAAGAAGACCGACGAGGCGAAACCCATCTGAACTCCTACTGAGCCTGAGTGTGACATTCTTCGTACAGTCCGGTCTGTTCGTCTGATACATCGCATGGCGGGCCTAGGGGGCGGTAAACGTCAGTCCCCCAATAGCGGTACAAGTCGTGCCGGAGCGAAGCCCAAAACACCCTGAGATAACACTGGAAACCTACCAGTATATCTCGTTTGCCCTGTCCAGGGACTACTCGTGTAATGGCTCTCCTAGACACAGCGCGATGTCAACCCCCAATACCGGGAGAGACGAATCCTGTCTAACCGTCACTGCCTCCAAGTGCTTCGGGACTGCACCCAACCACTACCTGTTTGCACGACTCCTTTGAGCCGTGGTAGGGTAGTGATCAAAGTACAGTGGGAACACACTCGAGGCGGAGTGACAGTGTCAAGTCAGCGGACTAAGCTGTACTCATGTCACCTGGGAACTGATAACTGACGATAGGTATAATACCAACTAGTCAGTTCCCGACGAGTCATGTCCAGTGTACCCGTAACCTAACGAGCACCCGCATACTATCTCAAGTACGATGTACTGACGGCTGTGGGACAGACCGTCTCCCACACTGGGATGAGAAGCGCATGCGCTGGTCTACTCCGGAGTATCGATGCCCTGTCTCGATAGTCCTGCGACCAGGGACCTGCATAAGGATGTGCTTATAGATTACCCAGCCCCACTAGTGTGACGGCCATCACATCGCTGGTAATCAAGCAAAGATCCTAAGGGCTCTACTAATGTGTATAGGCGATATACAAAAATAAACACATGTACACATTGAAGTAGAAACAAACCAAGTAGCATACTACTATTTTGAGCAAGATTGTATATACAAGGTGAATATCCCAAGCATCCATTAAGTAATATACAAACCAGTATGATACAGTAATGGCCTCTAGGGCATATACACTAACAGGCTCGGAGCTCTTCATCGACGAACTCCGGCATCCGGGCCTTAACGGCGTCGAGGGTCTCGTGCCAGATGCGGGTTGTGGCCACGGCCAGGTCATCATAGAAGTCCTTCAACTTCTTGTATCCTTCCACCGCCTTCGCCGCCGAGAGGTCAGCCAACTTCGCCGCTCTCAGGTCGGCCGACTTCGCCGCCTCGGCCGCCCCCCCAGCTCCTTTCGGAGGGTCCTCACCGTCTTCTTCAGGTTGTTGGCGAGCACCTGAGCGTCCTCAAGCTTGGCCTCGGCAGCCACGGCGGCCTCGCAGTACTGGGCAACCTCCCGTTTCTCCGCCTCCACCTCGCCCTCTAGGGCAGCAACCCTCTCCATCACCGCCTCCAGCTCCCGCTTGAAGCTCTCTTCTAGCGAGGCAAGCTGGCCCGCAGCCTTCATCGCCGGGGCTATCACCTCGGCCTCCATGCGTAAGGCGAGGGCAATATGCTGGAGAACCTGAAAAATAGGAAAGAGATCAGAAAGACGAAGGAGGCACCAAATCTCACAAAAAACCAAACACTTACCTGCACGGACTCCTGGGCGATGGACGCCATCTGGGCCATGAAGGTCCCCCCGGGGACCCTACCCCCCACCGATTTCTCTATTTAATGCAGCAGGCTATCCGCGACGGATAGCCCTGAGGGCACCGTGAACTGGAGTCCCCCTCCTCCACCATGATCGGTGAGGCCGGGCTCCGGGAAGACCTCCGGGAACCCCTCTTGAGCGGCTCCGATGGAGAGCCGGTCTCCTCCTCCGAGACCGGGTCCTCCAGAATCCGAGCCCGCTTCCGGCCCGACACTCTGCTAGGCCCCGGGGTGGGATCCTCCCCCGAACGCTCACGAGACGCGACCATCGGAGGAGAAGGAGCCGGGACGAGCTTCGAGCGGGAAGAGCTGGCACCTCCAGCCTTCGTGACCTTCCTCGGCTAGCGCATGGAGGCTCGAAGCTCGTCCATATCCATGGGTCCTACACAAAACCAAATGCAAAGAAGTCAGCGACATAAGCAATATACAAGCCAAAAAGCAAGCCTAACTTACCGACGAACTCAACGGGGCTGAGCCCGGCCTAACTCAGGACCCTCTCAGACAGCAGCACGTCGAATCGGGAGATGGGCTCCCACGACGCCACTCTCACCGCGACAGGGTCATTAGACTTGTTCCCCGGCAAGCATTTTTCTCTCGACCACCTGGTGGGCACAGGCCAGTCCTCGCCCTCGGGCGGCGTGATGAAGAAAAACTTCTTCCAATCATGAATGGAAGAAGGCAAGGCTATAACCCCTGTCCCGGTGGCGCCCCCTGTTCCCCTCCGAATGGCGACCAAGACATTAGGACGTCTTGCCTGAGATTCGGGGCAGATGCAATTTGGTTTTATCCGTCCACCTCTCCGAAGATGCCAAGTTGATTTATGGCACCGTGTATCGGAGGTTTAGACGGATGCGGCCAATGTAGCAGACTTCGTCAGATTCCCCCTCGCTTGAGGGGTTTTTGATTGTGGGGACGCTCTTCCCTGCAAGCGCAAGCCCCTGCAGTTAATTACGCTACCGCATCGCGGTAACAACTTTCTCCTTTCCAGAATTTCACTTCGTGTCGTGGGTGTTTGTTTTGTTTGTGGTTGCCCATGGATTGTATACGGAGACTATTTATTTCGTCGCCCGTAGGACGTGGATTAGTCCAAATTCGTACTTTCTTAGATTTGGGTTTTGGGTTTTGGTTTAAGGATACGTTAGCCATATTTGAGGCTAAGATCAACTTAAACGTTTGTTAAGGATACGTTAGTCTAATTTCCAGACTAAGATCAACTTAACGGGATCGTCTAGATCCATTTCCAGTTTAGGGACATGGTGGTCCATTTAATATATGGCCGTCGGGACCCGTTACCTCTCTGACGACGTTGAAGGATTACAACGACATGTATCAGAGGAGTTCGGAGATGTACCCTTGAACCAAAGTTGATTGTAGGTCTTATAGTCCAATTTGGGACTAAAGTCTATTTGGATGTTTAAGGATACGTTAGCCATATTTGAGGCTAAGATCAACTTAAACGGGATCGTTTAGATCCAACAAAAGAGCGTTTGGGGGCTCTATTGTTCCAGGGACGTAGTGGTCCACAGGTAGTTTAGGGACATTGCGGTCCATTGGTAGTTTAAGGACATTGCGGTCCATATTCCAGTTTAGGGACATGGTGGTCCATTGGTAGTTTAAGGACATTGCGGTCCATTGCAGTTTAGGGACATGGTGGTCCATCTCCAGTTTAGGGACATGGTGGTCCATATTCCAGTTTAGGGACATGGTGGTCCATAGTTCCCGTTTTGGGGACGGATATTAGTTTAAGGACGCATTAGTCCATGAGTTTAAGGACGCATTAGTCCATGGGTTTAAGGATCCCACAGTCCGTATTGTTGGTTTAAGGACGCATAAGTCCATGAGTTTAAGGACCCCACAGTCCGCATTTTGGTTTAAGGACGCATGAGTCCATGAGTTTAAGGACCCCACGGTCCGTGTTTTGGTTTAAGGACGCATAAGTCCATGAGTTTAAGGACCCCACAGTCCGTGTTGATGTATGGTTGTCGGGACCCGTCACCTCTCTAACGTCGTTGAAGGATTACAACGACAGTTGTCAGAGGAGTTCGGAGATGTACCCTCAAACTGGATGTAAATTGATTTAAGGGAGCAGCTATGCTCAGTCAATTTAATTTGAGGACTTACGGCCATGATTGGGCTAAGTCCAGTTGAAAAATATTCAACGCTTTTATTTGTTTTTGGCCTATTAGGCCTGTGCTAGGGCTTTGCCCATGTTTAAGTAATGCATTGCATTTTCTTTTTTATTTTGTTTGGGCTCTGTCCATTTATAAATGAGGCAGAACACCAATTTTGTCTGGGCTCTGCATTTTATTTGGGCTCTGCCCTTCTTATAAAAGATGCAGAGCATCAATTTTACTTGGGCTCTGCCCTTTTATTGCATTGCAATTTATTTTGGCCTACTAGGCCTTTTTGATTTAGGTCTGGCCCTTTAGTACACAATGCATTGCATTTGTCCGGCGCTTTGCGCCAATCAATGAGCGTAAGCGCTTGTGGTGATGACACGTGTCATGCAAGCGCAGTGCGCTGCGTGACACGTGGCGCGCTCTGGTGAGTTGCGCCAATTTCAGAGAGCAAGGCTCTTTCTTGAAAGCGCATAGCGCAAGTGATTCGGATGCTGACACGTGGCGCTCTCTGGTGGCTTGCGCCAACCCAGGAGCGCAACAGTGCAGTTTTTTCAAATGCAAGGCACTATTTCAATAATCTTGAGAATCTTTAAGATTCCAGAACCAATGGTTCATAAAAAAGTGCAAGGCACTGTTTGATTTCTTGATCCAATTTAGATCAAAGAAAACAAGCTTTTTCTTGTTTTTCTTGTTTTCAAAGAAGCAGTGGTTCATAAAAGAGTGCAAAGCACTTATTATTATATGAAGATCATTGATCTTGTTCTTAGATCAATAATCTATTAGAAGAAATTCTTCTATTTTATGAAGGTTTTTACCTTTTTCTTGAAATTTCTTCAGAGTTCTCTCTGTTTTGAGGTTCTCAATCTCTCACAACGTTGATGATCTTTTGAATTGGGGTTTAGGGGCCTTTATATAGTGCCCATAGATTTGTTAAGTTTGTTAAAGAAATCATTCTCTGAGTGATTTGGGGAATTTTCCCCACCGTTGGATCTTTGATCCAAGGGCTTCTGTTTTACAGAAGGCAATCTTCTTGTTTTTAACAAGATTGAGAAAGATCTTTCAGAATTTTAGTTCTGTTTGGCGCAAACGCTCCTGCGCTTGACACGTGTCGCGCAGCGCAGAGCGCAGCTCAACTGCGCTGCCACGTGTCGCGCAGCGTAGAGCGCAGCACGGTTGCGCTAGCGCAACTACTGACACGTGTCGCGCAGCGCAACTGCGCTAGCGCAACCGTGCTGACACGTGTCGCGCAGAGCGCAAGTCAGCTGAAGCGTTGCTTCTTTAATTTTTATTTTAAATAGAGAGCCTTGCTCTAATTGGGTGCGCTGCCACGGGCGCAGTTCTCCCTGCGCTAGCGTGTCTGATTTTGACACGTGGCGCGTTGCGCGCAGCGCAAGAAATCTGAAGCATTGCTTCTTTATTTTAATTTCAATTTTCACTTTAATTTTCAAAACAGAGCCTTGCTCTGATTGGGGGAAACAGAAGCGCTGCTTCGTTTCCCGCCTGGGGATTTGAACAGAGCTTTGCTCTGATTGGGGTAAACAAATGCCCCTCCACCGTTGTGCTTACGTGGCCCCCAAACGTGAGCGCAGCGATGGCAGAATTCCAACCGTCGCAGCAACTTTTGGAAGCTGAAAGGGCATTTGATGCCTATAAATAGGACCTTTGATCCCTTAGATGATTTTCATCTTCAAAATTTTACTTTCAGAACTCAGAGCCCTGCTCTTTATTTTTAAGAACTTCAAGAGTTAAACTCTTAAAACTTTTAGGTGAAAATTTTAATTTGAATTAAATTAAATTAATTTTCATTGACAGAGCCTTGCTCTCAATAGATCCCTGATCTAAAGGAAACCCATTTAGGGTTTCACTTAGCAGAGATTTGCTCTATAGGTCTAAAGGGATCTAAAGAGAACTAAAGGGGACCCTATTAGGGTTCCATTAATAGAGCTCTGCTCTCTAAAAGATTTTTCTTGGATTTTCTTAATTCATTAATGGAGCTTTGCTCCTTCCAAATCATATAGAAGAACTCTTAAGAGTTTTTCATTGCCCTTGGAAGTTAAAGATGGAATTTTATTTTTTTCATAAATTATGTCATCTTTTTAGAGCAAAGCTCTCAGTGTTTTTAAGGGATTTTCTTCAAATTCTCCTCATAACTGACTTTGGCAGGTGTCACTCCTATTTGTAGAGCATTGCTTTCAAGGAGTTTAACTCCTTGTCTTTTTCTCATTGCTAATCCTCCAATGATATTTCCTTTCAGGCATTATGGCTGTTCATCTATACAGTCTGCACGAATTCATCACCTACGAGGATATCCGTATACAGGGCCGTCAACAGGACCAGGAGTTTACCAATGCCCAGTGTGCGGAGGTTATGGGTCGTCTGAATGCACGCGTTGGTTGGCTGCTCCCCCGCCGTTCTGCTCTCTTGAAAGTCGTGCTGGGAGCAATTTGGAGAGCACTCCCGGGGTTCCACGAAGCCATGCCGCTCAATGCGCTAGATGACGCCGAAGACAAGGTGCATTCAGTGCACCTGTCGGGGATGATCTCGAAGAAACGACGGGATAGCCTCGTCGACATTCTTCATCAAGTTTTTCAGCAGACGACGATAATCGCTGCTTATCAAAGGATAGGGGGCCTCGCCGAAGATCTTGACACGCGTGAGCGCAAGAGGCTGCGCACGAGAATAATCAGAAAGGCTAGAAGAACTCTAGATGGCCTTACTTTTGAATTCCTCAATCCGTGCCCTGGATCTGAGGTTATACCATTGTAATAATTTGAGCAATGTTTTGCTTATTTCTCTATGATTGTAAGAACCCTTTGTAATGGAAAATTTCTCCTTTCGGCTTGTCTTATTTCTCGTTCTGAGTCTTTTGCACATGCATGAATGAGTGTGTCTCGAGCGCTTGATCAAACGCCAATCGGATGTTCTTTCTGTCGCTTTCTTCTTTCTTTTATTATCCGTATGTTACCTTAGTGAACATGGTAGAAAGATAACAGAGTAATCACCTTGGTTTCTTTGAGAGATAGCGATGGCTTAGGCCGCAGGTTTAGATCTGCCGCCTAAGACTTTTCAACTCTATGAGCCGTGAGGGTCTCATAGAGACTTTTCTCCCTACGGATTGAGAGGATCTCGTAGGTGGATTTTCTCCTTAGGAATCGTGAGGATTCCTAAGTGCATTTTCTCTTATAAGTCGTAAGGATCCTATAAGAGAATTTTCCCTCTTACGAGTCGAGAGGACCCGTAGGCGGTTGTTTCCCTCCGTGTCGAGATTCGAGTTTGGAGAGTGAGACCCGTGGATAGTATGCAGAGACCGTTTTGGGCCAACTTGCAGGGTCCCAGTGCTTAGGAAACAGGCTTCTTTTATGCCTACTGCCTAAGGCTTTATCTCACGAGTCGAGACACATCGAGAATTTCTCGCAAAGACATCAATTTCTTCACAAGTCGAGACGAATCGAGCATTTCTCGTAAGAATATCCTAACGTAATAGTTAATCTCTGCTCTTTATGACAGAAGTCCGTTAGGGTCTGTGGTACTTAAGGTTTTGGCCGTCGTACCGTCGCATAAGCTGATATATTCCTCGATAGGCAATCGTGTTGTTCGAGTAGCCCTGCGACTGTCGTGTCTCTGATCCCTTCGGGGGCTGGACAAGACGTCTTCAAGCAATCTTCCTAGGCAGTTTGACCATCGGAAGAGCAAGCGTTAGGAATTTGCCATGCCGCTTTTTACCTGAGGTTAGGCTCATTTTGGCGAGCCCCGATGAGTCATAACCACTCCGCGCTGGTATGGGATGATCTCCGATAGTCTTTCAGGTTTTATGTGAGTTGCCGTCAAGACCCTAAAGCTAGGAATTTGGTCTTTGCTTCGTTTGCTGGCATCGCGTCTGCTGTATCGAGACGAATGTTGCGGTGGGAACTAGGAATTTTGCCGTGGCTCCGTTTGTTTGATTGTCGCGTCTGAACCCTGCTGAAGGAAGAACGCTGGGGCGACATCTCGTCTGCTGTATCGAGACGAACGTCGCGGTTGTCTCTAGGTTGCTGGCGAACCGTCAAGGTTTGGAACTAGGGATTTTGCCGTGGCTCCATTTGTTTGATGATGTTGCGTCTGCTGTGTCGAGACGAACGTCGAAGTGGTGACCATTCCGCACTGGTGTGAGACGATCTCCAGTTGTCTTTCAGGCTTTATATGAGTCGTCGTTAAGACCTTGAAGCTAGGAATTTGGCATTCGCTTCGTTTGCTTTGTCACGTCCGAACCCTGTTGAGGGAAGAACGCTGTCGTGACATCTCGTCTGCTGTATCGAGACGAACGTCGCGGTTGTCTCTAGGTTGCTGGTGAACCGTCGAGGTCTGGAACCAGGAATTTTTCCGTGGCTCCATTTGTTTGATGATGTTGTGTCTGCTGTGGCGATACGAACGTCGAAGTGGTGACCATTCCGCACTGGTGTGAGACGATCTCCAGTTGTCTTTCAGGCTTATATGACTCGCCGTTAAGACCTTAAAGCTAGGAATTTGGCCTTCGCTTCGTTTGTTTTGTCACGTCCGAACCCTGTTGAGGGAAGAACGCTGTCGTGACATCTCGTCTGCTGTATCGAGACGAATGTCACGGTTGTCTCTAGGTTGCTGGTGAACCGTCGAGGTCTGGAACCAGGAATTTTTCCGTGGCTCCATTTGTTTGATGATGTTGCGTCTGTTGTGGCGAGACGAACGTCGAAGTGGTGACCATTCCGCACTGGTGTGAAACGATCTCCAGTTGTCTTTCAGGCTTTATATGACTCGCCGTTAAGACCTTGAAGCTAGGAATTTGGCCTTCGCTTCGTTTGCTTTGTCACGTCCGAACCCTGTTGAGGGAAGAACGCTGTCATGACATCTCGTCTGCTGTATCGAGACGAATGCCGAGGTGGAGCTGGGATTTTGCCGTTACTCCGCTTGTTTGACCATGGGGTCTTTCGTCGGCGTTGTATCTGCATCTTGATGAACTGCAAAAGAACGCCTTCGTTGATTCTTAGGCCGTAGATATTGCCGTTAAGATTTGGCTCTGTTTTCTGATGGAGCATTGGGAGGGGAAGGGTGCTTCCTTCTTTGTTTGTGCCCCCGGATTGTATACAGGGATTGCTGTGCTATCGCCTGTAGGGCAAAAAGTTTCATTCTTTCATTTCATTTTTTTTATTCTTTCTGCGGTACTCTATCATTTCAGCTTCTACATCGCGAAGGTCACGATTGCCCAATCATTTCGGCTATTTTTCGCGGTGCCCAATCATTTCGGCTATATTTTTTTTATTTTAACTCGCTGCTTTTTATTGCGAGCTACCCAATCATTTTGGCTATTTATTTTATTTTTACTCGCTGCTTTTTATTGCGAATTGCCCAATCATTTCGGCTGTTTTGTGTGCATACGTTTTTACTTGCTGCTTTTTATTGCAAGTTGCCCCATCATTTCGACTATTTTGTATGTATGTGCGGCCTACCGGCTTTTTACCGTAAACCTGAAATTAGACACCGATTTCGGCATCAGCACCGCTACAACTGGGATATTGCCAGGAGTGAATCATCATTTGCCTCCGTCGATGTCGAACAAAGGTAGCTTAGCGAACAGGGTTAAGGTCCTGTCGGCTAAGGCTTTTGACTTCATGAGCCGTAAGGGTCTCACAAAGGTATTTCTCCCTACAGTCGTGAGGATCTCGTAGGTGTATTTTCTCCTTAGGAATCGTAAGGATTCCTATGTGTTTGTTCCTCTGTAAGTCATAAGGATCCTACAAGAGGGTTTTCTCCTTGTAAATCGAGAGGACCTACAAGGGTTGTTCATCATACGTACATATCCCCAGTCACGGATGGAACTTGGTTAGGGAAATGTTTATTCGCGCCCGTGGATTGTATACAAGGGTCAGTATTGAGCCACTTGTAGGGCAATATCGAAGGTTGTGGAGTTTGCTTAAGCACGGGTTTAGGTCTCTGTGACTTAAGACTTTCAAATCTTATGAGCCGTGAGGGTCCCATAAGAGAGTTCTCCTTACGAGTCGTGAGGATCTCGTAAGTGTATTTTCTCCTTAGGGATCCCTAAGTGTGTTGCTCCCTTGTGAGTCGTAAGGATCTCATGCGGGTGGTTTCTCCTTACAAGATCGAGAGGACCCTGTAAGTGTCCTTTAACGAGATTGCGCCCTTTCGGGTTTTCACAAACACTCGCCGGTAGTCCTGCTGTTTTTACTCACGGAGCTCTTTCGGGTTTTCATCCGTGCCCATTTTGCTTATGGACGCACCGTTTTTTTTATATTCTTTTTATTCTCTTTTTTTTACGAGGTCGCGCCCTTTCGGGTTTTCACGAACACTCGCCGGTAGCCCTGCTGTTTTTACTCCCGGAGTCCTTTCGGGTTTTCATCCGTGCCCATTTTGCTTATGGACATACCGTTTATTTTATTTTTTTATTTTTATATTTTTTTTCTTTTCCTTTTTCTTTTATTCATCTCGTCAGCCTGAAGATGCTGCGGTAGTAGTTTAAGGACGTTTCGGTCCGTCATTAGTTTAAGGACGTTTTGGTCCGTCATTAGTTTAAAGACGTTTCGGTCCGTTGTCGCCATATTTGAGGCGAATCTCTAGTTTACTGACTTTTCGGTCTAGGGGGCTTTCTCTATGAATGAGCATGATGCCCCCGGCGTATCCGTCTTTCTCAGAGCGTGCGGTTATGGCGGGCTCACCTTCCAGTTTTCGGATATGACGAACTTGCCTGGTTGGTATTGATCTTCAACCCAGTTCTTAAAGACGTAGCAATCCTCGATCAGGTGACCTACCGTTTGGTGGTAAGGGCAATAATCGAGATCATTTACATCGCCTGGCCACAACGGACGTTTTGGTCTCGGCAGAGTGATGAGTCTGTCGCGCATTGCCAGCTCGAACAGTCTCCTTGTTTTATTTTGAGGAAACGAGTAAGGACGTTTCAACTTTTCCTGGAGGGGTTGCTTCTTGTTGTTTCGGCAAACAACCGGTTTAACGCCACTCGATTGCTGTTGAGTATTGGCTACGAGGGCTGTTTTTTCCTTCCCTTTATCATTTTTGCTCGATCCCTTGTTTGCGGGGCCGAGATTTTTTTCGAGAAGCGTGCGATTACATGGCTGAACGTTATCGCAACTTCTCAATTCTTTCACGGATTCCTTGAGGAGAGGGTTGAGGGCAGCTTCCTCGTCAGAGTCGCTTCCAAAGGTGATAATTTGCGATCCCTTGGAGTCGGCTATATGACAATCGTCGGCGGCTCTTTCGCGCTCTTCTATCACATTTTTCTGATGTCTACGAACTTCACGCTTTGTCCTGTTGAAGTGTTGCTTTTTAGCGACATACCCTTGCCACCAACACCTAAAGGAGTCGCAGTCTTTGGTAGGATGTATGATCTTTTGATGATATAAGCAGAAGTTAGGATGCATCTCTACTCCACCGGGAATATTTTCTTGAGAGGGCGGTAGCTTCATTCCTGCTGACAGGGCTTTAGCAAACGTTTTCCTCGTTTTGAATTTGTTTTTATCCGCAGTGGATGGCTTTTGATTTGATGGGAGTGTCTCGACTCTTTGGTCCAGTCGTCGGTGTTTGACTCCTTCCAGTATGGTCATCTCACGCTCTTGATCGGCTTTAACTTTCAGACGAATCTCATTCAGGAAGGCATCAATCAACTCGTCTGACGGCCGCGGAATTTCTGTTCAGGGTCCGCCCTTAGTTTATCAGCGCAAGGAGCCTCTTTATCATCCGCCAATGAGTAAGAGATCACGTGACAAGTTGCTACGTAGCCTTCAGACTCGTCTGATGAGTCTTCGCCATCATTTTCTGTTAGGTTTACCCAGCACCTTATGAAGGGTTTGGAAGCATCACATGTCTCAAAATCAAAATTTTTAAGGTGCTAAGTGAACATACAAAGAATCGTCACTAGAAAATTAGGGTTTCTAAACATTCACAACAACACAAATAGATAAAGCTAGAGTTTTGAGAGTACAACCGTTGTATCTCCCTATGCTAGACTCCTCGGCTACTTGAGGGTTGGAAAAGGGTTCGCTTGAGGTCTTCTAATGTCCACGATGATCCACCCGAAGCTCCTTTGTCCAAACTTGTAACTTCACTTGATCAAGAGAATAGAATGAAGCTAACACTCTACACAAGTGGGCAAGGCTTGTGTAGAATGGTGTTGTGGTGGCTTTTCTCACTTCAAAATCCTAACTTGGTGAGTGTTTTGCTCACTAGAGAAATCTAGAGAGCAAAAGAAGAAGGAGGAAGAAGATGATGGCCTTTTTAGAACAAGAGAAGAAGATAATGTCTTATGAAAAATAGAAAATATATGCATATATATTTTCCACTCTTCATCTCAAACCATGGTTAAATAATAAATATATTATTGAATTTGAGTTAAAACACAAAAGGAAAGTTAATCCATGGTTAAAAGGTGGGTGAGCAAGGTTAGGTCAAAGAAGAGTGTAGAACTAAACCATGAATTATCCTTTTCTTTTTCTTTTTGTTTTAACACAAATAGAAATAATAATCCATATAAAAAAAACAAGGTGTGAGTCTTATATTGCCACCATCTTCTATGTATATGCAACCATGATAGAATGATGTATATATGCATGTGTGCATGCACATCCATATGTGCATGAACAAGAATGAATGCATACATGCATGCATACATCCAAAAAGGACAAGAAAGGATTTCTAGTGAGAAGCTAATGGTTAAATGATAAATCAACACTTGATTTATCAACCCGGTCATATCACATACGACCCGACCAAAAGCAAGCCGCCCGATTAATATACTGCATCTCATATGCGCATTTTAACCGGGTCCAAGCGCATATCGTATATGCGCTCCACAACGTTTTGCCTGGACTAGGTAACTCCTTTGTGGGACTCTAAGACTCGTCAATACGCCGGCAGTGGGTGATGATCATATCAAGCACCCCCAAGCCGCCAGCGGTCAGCTAAACGTAACGGCCACCCGGGTATTGAGCGATCAGAAGAAAACAAGCGAACCTGCTACAACTCCCGTCGAGCCAACCGACAACAGTACCGTACAGTCCGGTCTCTTCGTCAGATATGCTGCATATCGAGTCTAGGGATGGTAACATCGACCCCAATAACTCAATAAGTCGTGCCGATGAAAGGTCTATAACAGATCGAGAAACTACTGATAACACTTATCAGCAAATCTCAACAGCCCTGGCCAGGGACTTACTGATATAGCCAGTCGAGCACTGCACAGCATCAACTCCCAATACTGGGAGAGACGAAACCCCTCCTATCGCTCATCGCCTTCGTGTGTCTCGGGAC
Organism: Agapanthus africanus; assembly: GCA_030015575.1. Classification (NCBI taxonomy): domain Eukaryota; kingdom Viridiplantae; phylum Streptophyta; class Magnoliopsida; order Asparagales; family Amaryllidaceae; genus Agapanthus; species Agapanthus africanus. The sequence goes on along the minus strand of CM057346.1, from coordinate 454,476,204 downwards.
TGTACCCAACGGCCACCTGTTTGTACGACTCAGTAGAGTCATGGTAGGGTGGTAATCAAAGTACAGTGGGAGAACACACAAAACTCTATGACGATCTCGGGTCTACAGACTAACCTGCACCAGTGTCACCTGAGAACTGCTATCCGACGATAGATATAATTCCATATAGGAGTTCTCGGTGAGTCCGTCCAGTGTACCCAGTCACCACTGAGCACCCATATACGATCTCGATGTCAAATATCGATGAATGTGGGAACATTCATCGTCCATCATATGGGTCAAGTATCATATACGCTAGTCTACTCTGGTATATCGATGCCCCGTCTCGATATATCTATGACTAGGGACATTTCAGGATATGCTTATAAACTACAGATGTCCCACTAGTATGATCTTTATCATAATCACAGTAGTCAAGCCAATATCCTCAGGGCTTTATCAACATGTGTGAATAAAAGCATGATCAAATCAACATGTTAGATAAAGAATAACCAGATAGCATACTATCATGTCGAGCAAGAATGTACACTGAATATATATATATATATATATATATATACATGTATAAATACATCCACTATCACATAGTGGCCTCTAGGGCATACATATATCCAACATTTTCGTCCTCGACAAAAGAACAAGCTGCCCCCATCGTGTCCGTTTTCTTTGGAGTGTGCGGCTGTGGTTGGTTTACCTTCCAGTTTTTAGACAGCGCGAATTTGCCTTGTAGGTATTGATCCTCGATCCATCCCTTAAAGACGAAACAATTCTCGATCGGGTGACTTACCGTTTGGTGGTAAGGGCAGTAATCGGGATTATTAAGATCGCCGGGCTGTAACGGACGTTTTGGATTCGGCAGATTGATGAGTCTGTTGCGTACTGCCAGTTCAAACAGTCTTCTCGTTTTATTCTGAAGAAACGAGTAAGGACGTCCTAGTCTCTCCTCGAGGGATGGGCGTGGATGCGCGTTATTTTGGCGAACGACCGGTTTTGAGTTGTTCGGCTGTTGTTGAGCATTAGCAATGACAGTCGCTTTCCTTTTTCCTTTCTCATTTCGAGAGTCTGGTTTTGGAGGAGACGGTCCGTGGCCCATCTGGTCCATTTGGGCTAATTTGTCGATCAATGCCTGGAAGGTGGTCGGCCTGAAGAACATCATGAATTGGGATATAGTCACCTGCGGATCGAGAGTGCCCACGAACATGCCTACCGCAGATGCCTCTTCTATGCGTTGTTCACATTTTGACCATAGGTTCCGCCATCGTGTTGCGTATTGGACCCACGTTTCGCCTGGCCTTATCCTGGAATTTATCAGTGCTGTTATCGGGGTGCGTTCGCTAGCACTCGCAAATCTTTGTGTAAACAGTAACTCCATCTCCGCAAATGTTTTGACAGAGTCGTTAGGTAGCTCTGAATACCATTCAAAGGCTGTTTCTGCCAACAGTTTGTCATCGCCTCCAGTGTTGCCGCATAAGGCCCTGAACTGAGAGACGTACTGATGTGGATTCCCTGTACCTTTATATACATGGAACTTAGGGATCGTATATCCCGGCGGGTAACTGATTTGGTCATACCAGCCCGGATAGGGTCATCCAGTTCTAATAGTTTTCCCAGCCGCTTCACTCGCCTGATGAGTTCGTATTTGCTGAGCTACATAGTCATCCAGTGCGGCCTTGGAAATGGTTTCTTCTTTGGCCGCTGAAAGAGCCGGAGGAGGATTAGATGTCTCCCCTCTGTCGTCTCCAACAATGATCGGAGGGTCTTCAGTTGGAGGGTCCAGGTGTAACATCATCCCTACTATATCTTGGAAGAGGAGCGCCATTTTCTTTATGTTGGCAGCTTGTTCAGCTGCCTCTTTGTCCTTCTTTTCGAGGACTCTGTGTAGATAGTCAGTGTCAGTTTCTTGTTCATGACGCTGCTCTGATGATACTTTCGAACTTTCTTTCGGTTCGGTAAGCGCAGCCATCACAGTCATCATTTCCTGAAGCTTCTATTGCTGCTCTTGGGCTTTCGTCAAGAATCGGGTGAGCGGTCGGTGACCCGTCGAAGCGCGGCTTTCCTCCTTTCCGGAAGCCATATAAACAGTACGGACCGTTATGTCCCCAGACTTGGGGCATTTGTTCTCGGCGTCTTTATGCTCTGCCGTATTCATAAGGGCTTTCTCTGGCCTCCTTCTCTTTTGGGTGGTTGACGTTGAGGGGGCCGTTGCAGCGGGCACCCAAGTGGTTGTCGTCTTTTGTGGCTTGCTAGGACGGTTCTCTTCCCGCTGAATTTTCAGCTTCTTCTGTCGGCGGAGATAGTCTTGATCGATCACTGACTCCTGGACCCGTCGCCAAACTTTGTAAACTTTGGAGGACAGCCGCTGAGGGGGCTGTTCCAGTTTTGCTTCTGTAATATTCTCCACTGGTGAAGGTGATCTTTTCAATATGGCGGTAGGAGAGTTCCTGCGCACCTTGTTCAGCAATTCAAAGCTGTTCCCGATTGGAACAGCAGCATCGATCTCCGCCGTTGGAGCTGGTGGAGTAAATCCAGATGGAGAGTTGCTTCCAGCCTTCCTTACTCGGCGCCAGTAGAGACGTCGAGCGTGTCGTGCGGATGGAGTTGGTTCGGCGATGGGGATGGCTTTGTCATGCCCCCTATTCTGGTGAGGTACTGCTGGTACCAGCCTCTTGAAGACCGACGTCCGTTGAATGGGGATAGCCAACCTATCGAAAGCAGACTTCCGAGCAGGTGAAGCAGCCTTGACGATTTCATGAGCAGGAATGGCTATCCGCTTGGGGATAACACCTTCTGGTATTGTGAGCTTCTTCACGGGCCCATTGGAGTTTTGACCCAGTCTATTGAAAACCGATACACTGGATTTGGGCGACCCGTTGAGAGGCGTTGCAGTAGTTGCAAGCCGATCAAAGACCGACTTCTTCGGAGCTTCTTGCAACGGCAAAGGGGCATTGAAGCTCGTCGGTGGGAGCATGGTCCTGAAGAATAGTCCCGTGGTGGCTTGAGTTACCTGCTCCACTGGCATCTTGAAAAGATAGGCCGCTTGGGGCCCGTAAGTCACTCCTCCAGCAGAGACCGAGCGAGATTTCCAGTTGCAGGCAGTGCAGTTTAAAGCCATTGATCTTCTGTTTTCTGCACGGAGAAAGACACCAAATCTTAGTACCTCGAATCCACAGGAAACCACAGCAAACCGCGATTCGTTCGCGAACACGACACACGAAGTGTGGAGTGGAAAGAGTAAAAGGTCCCACCGGGCGTGCCAGAATCTGTTCCCTTCCGAATGGCGGCCAAGACATTAGGACATCTTGCCTGAGATTCGGGGCAGATGCTATTTGGAATTATCCATCCACCTCTCCGAAGATGCCAAGTTGATTTATGGCACCGTGTATCGTAGGTTTAGACGGATGCGGCCGATGTAGCAGACTTCGTCAGATTCCCCCTCGCTTGAGGGGTTTTTGATTGTGGGGATGCTCTTCCCTGCAGGCGCAAGCCCCTGCAGTTAATTACGCTACCGCATTGCGGTAACAACTTTCTCCTTCTCCAGAATTTCACTTCGTGTCGTGGGTGTTTGTTTTGTTTGTGGTTGCCCGTGGATTGTATACGGAGACTATTTATTTCGTCGCCCGTAGGACGTGGATTAGTCCAAATCCGTACTTTCTTAGATTTGGGTTTTGGTTTAAGGATACGTTAGCCATATTTGAGGCTAAGATCAACTTAAACGTTTGTTAAGGATATGTTAGTCTAATTTCCAGACTAAGATCAACTTAACGGGATCGTCTAGATCCATTTCCAGTTTCGGGACATGGTGGTCCATTTAATATATGGCCGTCGGGACCCGTCACCTCTCTGACGACGTTGAAGGATTACAACGACATGTGTCAGAGGAGTTCGGAGATGTACCCTTGAACCAAAGTTGATTGTGGGTCTTATAGTCCAATTTGGGACTAAAGTCTGTTTGGATGTTTAAGGATACGTTAGCCATATTTGAGGCTAAGATCAACTTAAACGGGATCGTTTAGATCCAACAAAAGAGCGTTTGGTGGCTCTATTGTTCCAGTTTAGGGACGTAGTGGTCCACAGGTAGTTTAGGGACATTGCGGTCCATTGGTAGTTTAAGGACATTGCGGTCCATATTCCAGTTTAGGGACATGGTGGTCCATTGGTAATTTAAGGACATTGCGGTCCATTGCCAGTTTAGGGACATGGTGGTCCATCTCCAGTTTAGGGACATGGTGGTCCATATTCCAGTTTAGGGACATGGTGGTCCATAGTTCCCGTTTTGGGGACGGATATTAGTTTAAGGACGCATTAGTCCATGAGTTTAAGGACGCATTAGTCCATGGGTTTAAGATCCCACAGTCCATATTGTTGGTTTAAGGACGCATAAGTCCATGAGTTTAAGGACCCCACAGTCCGCATTTTGGTTTAAGGACGCATGAGTCCATGAGTTTAAGGACCCCACGGTCCGTGTTTTGGTTTAAGGACGCATAAGTCCATTAGTTTAAGGACCCCACAGTCCGTGTTGATGTATGGTTGTCGGGACCCGTCACCTCTCTGACGTCGTTGAAGGATTACAACGACAGGTGTCAGAGGAGTTCGGAGATGTACCCTCAAACCGGATATAAATTGATTTAAGAGAGCAGCTGTGCTCAGTCAATTTAATTTGAGGACTTACGGCCATGATTGGGGTAAGTCCAGTTGAAAAATGTTCAACGCTTTTATTTGTTTTTAGCCTATTAGGCTTGTGCTAGGGCTTTGCCCATGTTTAAGTAATGCATTGCATTTTCTTTTTTATTTTGTTTGGGCTCTGCCCATTTATAAATGAGGCAGAACACCAATTTTGTCTGGGCTCTGCATTTTATTTGGGCTCTGCCCTTCTTATAAAAGATGCAGAGCATCAATTTTACTTGGGCCCTGCCCTTTTATTGCATTGCAATTTATTTTGGCCTACTAGGCCTTTTTGATTTGGGCCTGGCCCTTTAGTACACAATGCATTGCATTTGTCAGGCGCTTTGCGCCAATCAATGAGCACAAGCGCTTGTGGTGATGACACGTGTCACGCAAGCGCAGTGCGCTGCACTTGCGCTGCTGACACGTGGCGCGCTCTGGTGAGTTGCGCCAATTTCAGAGAGCAAGGCTCTTTCTTGAAAGCGCATAGCGCAAGTGATTCAGATGCTGACACGTGGCGCTCTCTGGTGGCTTGCGCCAACCCAGGAGCGCAACAGTGCAGTTTTTGCAAGTGCAAGGCACTATTTCAATAATCTTGAGAATCTTTAAAATTCCAGAACCAATGGTTCATAAAAAAGTGCAAGGCACTGTTTGATTTCTTGATCCAATTTAGATCAAAGAAAACAAGCTTTTTCTTGTTTTTCTTGTTTTCAGAGAACCAGTGGTTCATAAAAGAGTGCAAAGCACTTATTATTATATGAAGATCGTTGATTTTGTTCTTAGATCAATGATCTATTAGAAGAAATTCTTCTATTTTATGAAGGTTTTTACCTTTTTCTTGAAATTTCTTCAGAGTTCTCTCTGTTTTGAGGTTCTCAATCTCTCACAACGTTGATGATCTTTTGAATTGGGGTTTAGGGGCCTTTATATAGTGCCCATAGATTTGTTAAGTTTGTTAAAGAAATCATTCTCTGAGTGATTTGATGAATTTTCCCCACCGTTGGATCTTTGATCCAAGAGCTTCTGTTTTACAGAAGGCAATCTTCTTGTTTTTAACAAGATTGAGAAAGATCTTTCAGAATTTTAATTCTGTTTGGCGCAAACGCTCCTGCGCTTGACACGTGTCGCGCAGCGCAGAGCGCAGCGCAACTGTGCTAGCGCAACTGCGCTGCCTTGTTTCGTGCAGCGCAGCGCGGTTGCGCTAGCGCAACTACGCTGACACGTGTCGCGCAGCGCAGAGCGCAGCCGCGCTGCCACGTGTCGCGCAGCGCAGAGCGCAAGTCAGCTGAAGCGTTTCTTCTTTAATTTTTATTTTAAATAGAGCCTTGCTCTGATTGGGTGCGCTGTCACGGGCGCAGTGCTCCCTGTGCTAGCGTGTCTGATTTTGACACGTGGTGCGTTGCGCGCAGCGCAAGGAATCTGAAGTGTTGCTTCTTTATTTTAATTTCAATTTTCACTTTAATTTTCAAAACAGAGCATTGCTCTGATTGGGGGAAAAAGAAGCGCTGCTTCGTTTCCCGCCTGGGAATTTGAACAGAGCTTTGCTCTGATTGGGGTAAACACCCTACTATCGCTTTCTAAAGGAGAGGTAGACCCACCCCGGGTCGCCCGCTCGACCCCCAGGATGATTTTTGAAAACGAGGGAAGAATCAAGGATTGAGAGGCTGAAGGGGACCTCCTGTAACTTCAGGCGGATCAGGAACCTGAGGAGAATCCTCTACGAGTTCGGCGCTAACTGGCCAGGGGCTAGCCCGAAGAAGTTCAGCGCTTCGATGACCTCGGGAGAGAAGGGTAGGCGCATTCCACCCCAAAAAGCTTCCAAGTACAGGGCGATCTCCCTACCCCGTACTTGGTCTGCCCTCTCTCCCTCCTTGGCCAGACGAAGAGTATAGCGTGGGGGGATATGGAAGCGAGCCCGAGCATTGGCAAGCTCTTCCTCATGCCTCACCCAACACGGGGTGCCGGGGGCAGCATCTACCGCCTCCTCCCTGGGGGCTGCCCCCGCCGCACGATCCCGAGAAGAGGGTCCGATCCCTACTCCCCGAGAAGACTCGGGCTCAACTAAAGGGTCCCTAGAACCTACTCCTACAACCTCTACAGATTCTACGAAATAAGACATCTAACCTGGAGAAGAGGGATCCTCGGGAAACGAAAGCAGAAGAAAGAAGACGAGCGCCGAGCAACCAGAGCTTATAGCGAGGAAATATGATGGAGTAGGGACCCTGGAGTGGGCCCCACCCCTATTTGTCACTGCAATCGCCCTCATCCAAGGGCGCCCTTCATCTCCTGCCAAAACACCTCCCCGCGTCCAACGGCTCCGATTGCTCCACTTGTCGTTCCCACACTGGACCGCACCCCATCAGACGCCGCAGGTCTACACACGTCGCGTTGGCCAACCGACGCTTGACACGTGGACCGTTGCTTAAGTGGCAGGATGCACGAACCGGCGCACCTTCCTTAAATGCAGAGATCTCGTCCTGATTCGCTGGCAGAAAAGACAGCTGACAGCCCGGGGACGCGTCCCGACGAAACCTTAGGAGGGAGCTTACCCCGGACGGCCCGGCAGTCCACTCCTGACCCGACCCGCTAGCTGGTTGGGACAAGAGTGGGGGGCTAATGATGATGCTCAATATTGGCGATCTCCAAGATCAGGACACGTGGCAGATGACGTGTCCCAGAACTCAGAAGAAAGGGCCCACAGGGGCCGACCAGGCCACCCCTGTACCCGACCTGCAAGCATAAGCTGGCTCTCCTCAGAGCCTCTGGAAATTGGCCTCCTTGGCCTCTCAGCTCGCCCCGAGCTGCCACAAGACCAAGACTCCTCGGCCCTCTCGCACATCCCCGAGCTCCCCAGCCGAGGCCATCTTCCTCGGTCCTTCGACCGACCAACTCCACTACTCACAGGCGTAACCGTCGCTCCGCAAATCTCGCCATGCGCAGATTCTCTGCCAGCAACATCCCACGTTCCACACCATCATGATACCCATTAACAGGCGATCCGCTCTTTACGCGGGCGTGATGTCGGGAGCGTAACTACAGACGAGATTCTCGCGGCTGCTGCTGCGTGCTGCCGCCACTATATAAACCCCTATCACAGAGGGGTCAAGTAAGCCTTTTTTCACCCACTTAGCCGTTACTCTGCTCGGATCTCATACTAACTTGATCGTCGGAGGGTCCTTGGTGGTACCAAACTACCCCGGAACTTCTTTGCAGGTACTCGGCGTTGACTCCTAAAAACCACCAATCTCCTCAAAACCCATTGAGACCCACACGCAACGGGAGATCACCTCTAAGATCCACCGGGAGATCGACGGAAGACAACATCTGACAGAGACCCGAAAAGGACCTCCATCACGCGACGAAACGCACCGATTCGCCGCGCTTCCGCGGTGGTCTTGGCGAGTTAGCAACTCGTTTTTCTTCTGTGTTCTTAGAATTCCCAGCTCGTATTTTTAAGGCTATTGAAAGAGTTTTTAGCCTAGATTGAAAAATTGACAGCAAGCATGGGTTTTGCAATTGTGATATCGGGTTTTTCCGACGATCGCAGTTCTAACTTCTTGCTAAAATGCTAGTTAAGGTTTATTAGGCTCTGATGCCGCTGTAAGTCAATGTCAAGCACTCTGCGTGTTCACGGGGAAACAGAATACGCAAAAAAATAATTTTTTACGGGCTTCGCAACACCGACTATACCACAGAATCGATATTAAACCTTTACTAGCTAAACAACTATGAGGTTTTAACTACTCTGAAGAAAGTTATACCTCATAGTATCAAGTCCTTCGGTTCTTGCTGTCCTTCTCCTCTTCTTTAGCTCCTCGAAGAGTGAACGGATCATGCTCGATTGTCGGCCTTCTCACGCCAAAGATGATCCACCCGAGAGTGTCAACTTTGAGCTCCTACCTCTAAATTGAGGTAACTAGGATACCTAGTGTGCTAATCTAAGTAACCTAAATGAAGTAGAGATCGATGATGGATTGTTTTGTCTCTAAAAACCCTTGGTTGCTCAACTCATAAGACACTTAAGGGTTTGAGGAAGAAGAAGAGAGCTTGGAGGAGATTTATAGGGATTCTATAGCACCAGACTAGGTTTAGGGTTGCATCACACATGCTATAACAAAATTTTTAGAGGGTGCTAAACAATTCCAACCATGAATTGAACTAGAAAGATAGAGTAACAACATACTAGTATCATATACTACAAGTGTCTAACACTAAGTGGGAGAGAATACAACCTTTGTAGACCTCCTCCTAGACTCCTTGGATCGATTGAGGTTTGAACCGGTTGGCTTGTGTCCTTCCAAGTCCACGATGATCCACCACGAAGTTTGTAACACCCTAGTTCATTTATATCAATTATATTTCAAGTATTTCTTTATTTATGGTATTTTCCTAATTTACTGTGTTTTGGGTGCGAATAGTGTATTTGACATCTGTATTTGCATCCGACCCGACCCGCTTGCTGGAAACCCTTCTTGATTCCTGTTTATGATTTATCCTGGCTTGTTGTGTGGATCCGTGCACTTTCATTATTTTATGCTGCATACTGGTATTAAAATCTGGCATCTGCATTTTTAATATAACATTTAAAGTCAAGTAAAATATTTTTAAAATATATTGCATGGCCTGCATGATACCCCTAACCCGGTCGTAGCATCCGCGCACCTTGTTCTCGTCCCGTTCAGTGTAACGGACCTGTTTGGATGGCTACGTGCACATGCGTGCATCCGTTCTTGGGGGTATGCATTTTCGTTACCCGGATATCCAATTTTAGTTTTGGTTGACACGTATATTTTCCGTATTTTAAAACTGGATTTTTAGACCCGACCAGGGCGTGTTTTGGACTATTTTTGTATTAGCCAAAATATCATATTTTTAATAATATTATATATTAATATTTACATCTGACTTGAATCTTTTAACAAATTTTTTGAAATATTTTTAAAAGAAAATAAAAACTAACTGTGCATGCACAGACTCTCTCTCTCTCTCTCTCTCTCTCTCTCTCTCTCTTTCTCTTTCTCTTTCTCTCTCTCTCCCTCTTTCTCACAGCTCTCGTGAATACCGTTCCCTCGCGAATCCCATCACCTCCCTCCTTGCAACAATCACCTCCCTTCTCTTTTCTTTCTTCCTCTTCTTCTTTTTAAACCCCACGACATGAAACCCTAACCCTAGCCCCTGCATCGATATTCGTCGCCGCCTCCATCTTCTCCTTCTCCTTCTCGTCATCCTATCTTCTTCATCATCACCGTCACCTCCTCTCCTGCAATAACCGACCACAACACCCACTGCAACCCAAGAAACCCATCACCTGCACACCCATCGCCGGAGCTCAATTAACCCCGACGACCTCACTTCGTCGTCGCCTCTTTCTTCACCTTATCTCCTTCCTCCTCTCTCTTCTTTCCCTGCAACTCAAACCCAAGCACCCGACTTCAAGAACCCTAGCCTGCATTGCCGTCGATCCTTGCTGGCGATCCCATGTCGTCGCCTCAACACCTTCGCAACCAACCTATCGCTTTCTCCCAAACCCCAGCACCACACCAGAGCCACCCCAGACATTTCTTTTCCTCTTCTTCTTCTTTTCTTTCCTTCTCTTTTCTTGATCTCGTTTCTTTTCCGGTGATCACCCGCCGGAGCCGTGCTCGTCGCTGCCGATCCAGGTGATCCAGTGAACGTCCCTTGCCTGCGTGATTACCCTCTTGCCTTGCCTGGACCCGTCCCGTGTGCCGTGTGTGCATTACGACGATTATCCGACATCGGATGTACCGTACGCACCCGTCGTGTGTTCCGCTCAGGCAAGTTTATCTTGCTACATGCTATGTTATTATATTTGCATCCATATTAATAATAATATTAAATGTTCATTGTATTGTGCATTCTATGTTACTGTTTTACAGTTTTACAATATCCGTTCGCATCCGTACAGTTTATTACATATCTAGTCGCATGCAAGTTTATCTTGCTACATGCTATAATACTTATCTTGCATCCATATGAATACAAATATTACATGTTGATTGCATTATACATCCATATTAAAGTTTTACAGTTTTCGGATACCCGTATGCATCTATATCATCTATTATATATGTAGCTGCATTTATAGATCATATTAATTCATGTTATTATTGTAGTAACACCCCATGCTTAATAATGTGCATCCCACTTAGTCATGGAGCTGTAGTTGTAAACCCCTGATAGATAATTGAGCATCCATATTTTATTGTGTATCCATACCATTAATTCTGCATACCTAGTTGCATCCCATATTACATTAATTCATATTATTGTTACATTAGTACCCCATGCTGATAATGTGATGTAACCCCTGATAGATATTTGTGCAACTATGCTTTTATCGTACATCCGTACTTTTACCATGATTCAATACTTGCTACATTTTACTGTTGGGCATCCATTTGTTACACTGTGCACTACTTGACATGACTTGATACACCACTACTTGACATGTTACCGATCCTGTTTCTAATGCCGATAATCCTAACATGTTGTCCCGATGGACATATCCTATTGTCTGTATAGACAAACCTGTTCCTGCTTGATCCTGTGTTGGTATTAGCTTCAGATTTATCAATACCTAACTTGAACACATAACTTGGGGTATGGGGAAATCAATGATGAAACCTGACTTGTAACTCGACGGTTCGATGCTTATACTAATCAGTTTTACGGGCTAGACCAACCCCGGGATGATGATGCTGACATCATTCATTTGTACATATTACCTGTTTACTGCCTAGCGGCACGTCTCGGATTCAGCCCGAGAGTCTTGACCATGGTCCCGGGCATGCACGGGATACTATTGAGTTACATCAACGATTCATTAAATTGATTTCAAAGACTTGAGAGTAACTAACCCAGTAGTATAGATTATTCACCGCACGTCACATACACTGATACACTTCACTGTTCCATATTCATGTTACTGTTATACATCATACTCATGCCTGCATATCTCGTGTATCCTGTTCATTTATTATTGTTTGATATTATGACGCACTGACGTCTGGGTTTTGCATGGCCCAGATCCTCTACCTTTGTCGCAGGCTGACCAGAAGTACTTCAGCCGACAGGCCGAGCAGTGAGGATCCTGTTAGTATCTAGTTTAGTTTAGTTTTATTTCCTTACTTTCATTTCCTGATGTGAGCCCGTATTTGGGACGTACTTTCCAGATTGTTATTGTTATTTGGATTTATTGCTTCCGCATATTATTTCTTGACTCGTTTATTCTGGCATATAGACATATACTAGATAGTTTATTTTATTTCTTCTATTCTTGATATCTTATAGACAGCCGTAATGTGACTGTGGAGGGATGTTTCCTAACCACAGGTAGCATGGTTGGCTCTGTCACGTGCCGATCTTGGCGCACTCTGGGAAGAGAGGCGTGACAGGGTTTGTTTGGTATCAGAGCCATAGGATTTAGGTTAATCGGGTTTGATTCTTTTGTAGTTGGGTATTGGACCCAATACACAAATCAGAAAATCCGTAATTAGGAACATGTCCTGCCACATTGTTATCGTGATTCTTGAATCATATCTTTCTCCTGACCCCTGTCTTGATGATATGCAAGCAACTTTGCATCTCGACTTGAAACTTTTGGTTCCCTATTGTTTCTCTCTAGGATTTGGGCGACTTGAACAGAGTTATGTGATTGTAATTATGAACTGCGGCATGGTTATAATGTAGTACTCTATTTGAGTAACTTGAAGTCCTGGTCATGATTCATTTCCTTGATTTTTGGTCGTGATATTACCTTGGTTCTCTCAGTTTCATTGCTTACCAGTTCATGTTTTATCACAAGCTTGAATTCTGTTTATCGTGCTTATCTTCTTCAGTGTCTTGGTTTCAGACGAAGTCGTTTCAGGTATCCTACTTGTACATGATTTTCCAGCATTAGCATTATTCGATTCTGGTGCATCCCATTGTTTTATGACGTCCAAGTTTATTGCTGCACACTCGATTTCTTGCACGACCATGTCTAGTTATTGGGACATACACACTGGGAACAGGAAGATCATATCTAGTAGTGAGTGCAAGGATTGTTCTGTTGTTATTTGCGGACGAGAGTTATTTGCAGATTTCTTGGTGATCGATACCGGCAGTTATGATGTTGTCTTGGGAATAGATTTTCTCAGCACTTTCCACGCTCACATTGATTGTAGGGCAAAGAAAGGGATTTTCCATATTCCCGGACATCCGGAGTTTGTTTTTACTGGAGGTATCAGTTCTGTCGGGCCAGTCGAGTTTAGGGCTAGGCCGACAAACAGTGTTCTTTCGTCAATGGAAGTTGATAAGGAGGAAGCGCCAGCTGTAGTTCGAGAGTTCATGGATGTGTTCGGGGACATCTCGGGTTTACCGCCAAAACGAGATGTGGAGTTCGTGATCGATCTTGTTCCTGGAGCAGCGCCAATCTCAAAGGCGTACTATCCGATGGCACCAGTGGAGTTGGCAGAAGTCAAGAAGCAGGTTACTGAATTGCTAGAGAAAGGTTGGATTCGAAGAAGCAATTCACCCTGGGGAGCTCCAGTTCTTCTAGTCAAGAAGAAAGATGGCACAAGAAGGATGTGCATCGATTATCGAGAATTGAACCGGGTGACTATTAAGAACAAGTACCTGATCCCTCGCATTGGCGAATTATTCGAGCAACTCAGTGGCGCGAGGGTATTCACGAAGCTGGATTTGCGGTCCGGATATCATCAAGTTCGAGTTAAATCAGAGGATATTTGCAAGACTGTGTTCCGAACTCGATATGGACATTACGAGTATCTAGTGATGCCATTCGGAGTCACGAATGCACCGGCGATATTTATGGACTTGATGAACCGAATCTTTTCAGCGTTCTTAGACCAGTTTATTGTGGTGTTTATTGATGATATTCTGGTGTATTCGAGGAGCCTAGAAGAACATGCAGAACACTTAAAGATCACACTACAGACATTGAGGCAAGAAAGATTATATGCAAAGATGAGCAAGTACGAGTTCTGGCTTGAAGAAGTGAAGTTTTTGGGGCATGTCGTATCCGGAGATGGAATCGCCGTTGATCCTGAGAAGATTGCAGCAGTTCAAGATTGGCCGATTCCGAAGAACGTAGCAGAGATCAGAAGTTTTCTTGGACTTGCCGGATATTACAGAAGGTTCGTGAAGAATTTTTCTCGTTTAGCTAAGCTTTTGTCCAAGCCTACGCGGAAGGGAGTACCGTTCATTTGGACGGATAGTTGTGCGTCAGCTTTTGAAGCATTGGAGCAAAGGTTGACAACCGCTCCTATTTTGACCGTACCAGACGGTTCCAGAGGATTGGTGATTCATAGAGACGCGTCTGGGAAATGTTTAAGATGTGTTTTGATGCAGCATGGGAAGGTTATAGCCTACGTATCGAGACAGTTGAAGACCCATGAGAAGAATTATCCAACTCATGATGTGGAGCTTGCAGCAGTGATTTTCACTTTGAAGATTTGGAGACACTACTTACTGGGCAAAAGGATCGAAGTATTCACCGATCACAAAATCCTAAAGTATGTGTTTACACAGAAAGAGCTCAACATGAGACAGCGCAGATGGTTGGAGCTGATAGCTGACTATGATCTTGATCTTAAGTACCATCCGGGGAAAGTTAATGTAGTGCCGGATGCGCTTAGTCGGTTGCCAGCAATTCGGATGTTGACTGCACGGAGAGAGCTTATCGAAGATTTTCGGAGATTCGGGTTGGAGATCGTGTTACCGCATTCTTCGGGACAGTTGATGCAGCTGCAAGTATAGTCATCATTGATCGAGAGTATTAAACCAGCACAATCACAGGACCCAAGATTGCAGAAGTTTCGAGAACAGGTAGAAGCGGGACTTCGAACAGACCTGTTGATTCACGAAAATGGTTCGTTGCGTTATGGTAGCCGTTTGTGTGTGTCGAAGGGAGACATTCGCGAAGAAGTTATGAAGGAGGCGCACAGTTTCGCATATTCCGTACATCCAGGAGGCACGAAGATGTACCGTGATCTAAGACAGCATTTCTGGTGGAAAGGTATGAAAAGAGAGATTGCTCGCTTTGTAGCGAAGTGCTTGGTGTGTCAGCAAGTTAAGGCTGAACATCAAAGAGTTGCTGGTTTATTGCAACCACTTCCGATTCCTCAATGAAAGTGGGAACATATAACCATGGATTTCGTGACAGCTTTACCGCGGAGTCCAAAGGGCAACAATGCAGTTTGGGTGATTGTTGATCGATTGACCAAGGCAGCTCATTTCATACCATTTTGAGTTGGCCAGTCAATGGAAGTTAGCAGAACGGTACATGCAGGAGATTGTGATATTGCATGGAGTACCTGTGAGCATCGTTTTTTATCGTGATACCCGATTCTTATCGCACTTTTGGAGGATCTTACAGGAAAGTTTAGGGACGCGATTGAAGTTTAGCACCGCCTATCATCCTCAGACATATGGCCAGTCGGAGAGAACGATCCAAACTCTTGAAGACATGTTGAGAGCTTGCATGTTAGACTTCAAGGGTTCATGGGAGGATCATCTACACTTGGTGGAGTTTTCTTACAATAACAGCTTTCAGGCAACTTTTCAGATGGCTCCATTCGAAGCATTATATGGTCGCAAGTGTCAATCACCCGTTTGTTGGGACGATGTTGGAGAGCGAAGATTGTTGGGACCGGATTTGATCGTGCAGACCGTGGAGAAAGTTAATACTATCCGGAATCATATGAAGGCAGCACAAGACCGGCAGAAGAGTTGGGCTGACACATCGAGAAGACCTCTAGAGTTCGCTGTTAGTGATCTGGTATTCTTGAAGATATCATCAACTAGAGGAGTGATTCGTTTTGGGAGTCGAGGCAAGCTTAGTCCTCGATTTGTGGGGCCTTTCGAGATTATGGAACGTGTTGGAGAAGTGGCTTATCGATTGGCTTTACCACAATCTTTGGCGAATGTTCATGACGTGTTTCATGTATCTCAACTCCGTAAGTATGTTCGAGATGAAACACACGTGATAGATCATTCGGAGCTGACTGTAAGGGAGGATTTGACCTTTGAGGAACGACCAATGTCGATTGTTGATCGAAGAGAAAAGTTCCTTAAGAACAAGGTTATCCCTCTTGTACTTGTTTCTTGGGGAAATCGCTCGCATGGAGAATCGACTTGGGAACATGAAGACGAGATTCGACAGAAGTTTCCACACCTATTCTTGTAGATTCTTATTTGTTTATCTTTTCTTGTTCCTGGAATTTCGAGGACGAAATTCTTTTTGTAGTTGGGTATATTGTAACACCCTAGTTCATTTATACCAGTTCTATTTCAAGTATTTCTTTATTTATGGTATTTTCCTGATTTACTGTGTTTTGGGTGCGAATAGTGTATTTGACATCTGTATTGCATCCGACCCGACCCGCTTGCTGGAAACCCGTCTTGATTCCTGTTAATGATTTATAACGGCTTGTTGTGTGGATCCGTGCACTTTCATTATTTTATACTGCATACTGGTATTAAAATATGGCATCTGCATTTTTAATATAACATTTAAAATCAAGTAAAATATTTTTAAAATATATTGCATGGCCTGCATGATACCCCTAACCCGGTCGTAGCATCTGCGCACCTTGTTCTCGTCCCGTTCAGTGTAACGGACCTGTTTGGATGGCTACGTGCACGTGCGTGCATCCGTTCTTGGGGGTATGCATTTTCGTTACACGGATATCCAATTTTGGTTTTGGTTGACATGTATATTTTCCGTATTTTAAAACTGGATTTTTAGATCCGACCCGGGCGTGTTTTGGACTATTTTTATATTAGCCAAAATATCATATTTTTAATAATATTATATATTAATATTTACAACTGAACGAACTTGAATCTTTTAACAAATTTTTTGAAAGATTTTTAAAAGAAAATAAAAACTAACTGTGCATGCACAGACTCTCTCTCTCTCTCTCTCTCTCTTTCTCCCTCTTTCTCACAGCTCTCGCGAATATTGTTCCCTCGTGAATCTTGTCACCTCCTTCCTTGCTACAATCACCTCCCTTCTCTTTTCTTTCTTCCTCTTCTTCTTTTTAAACCCCGCGACGTGAAACCCTAACTCTAGCCCCTGCATCGATATTCGTCGTCGCCTCAATCTTCTCCTTCTCCTTCTCGTCATCCTCTCTTCTTCCTCATCACCGTCACCTCCTCTCCTGCACCAACTGACCACAACACCAACTGCAACCCAAGAAACCCATCACCTGCACACCCATCGCCGGAGCTCCATTAACCTCGACGACCTCACTTCGTCGTCGCTTCTTTCTTCTCCTCTTCTCCTTATCTCCTTCCTCCTCTCTCTACTTTCCCTGCAACTCAAACCCAAGCACCCGACTTCAAGAACCTTAGCCTGCCTTACCGTCGATCCTTGCCGGCGATCCCTTGTCGTCGCCTCAACACCTTCGTAACCACCCCATCGCCTTCTCCCAAACCCCAGCACCACACCAGAGCCACCCCAAACATTTCTTTTCTTCTTCTTCTTTTCTTTCCTTCTCTTTTCTTGATCTCGTTTCTTTTCCGGTGATCACCCGCCGGAGCCGTGCTCGTCGCTGCCGATCCAGGGGATCCAGTGAATGTCCCTTGCCTGCGTGATTACCCTCTTGCCTTGCCTGGACCCGTCCCGCGTGTCGTGTGTGCGTTGCGACGATTACCCGACGTCGGATGTGCTATACGCACCCGTCGTGTGTTCCGCTCAGGCAAGTTTATCTTGCTGCATGCCATGTTATTATATTTGCATCCATATTAATAATAATATTAAATGTTCATTGCATTATGCATTCTATGTTACCATTTTACAGTTTTACAATATCCGTTCGCATCCGTACAGTTTATTACATATCTAGTCGCATGCAAGTTTATCTTGATACATGCTATAATACTTATCTTGCATCCATATGAATACAAATATTACATGTTGATTGCATTATACATCCATATTAAAGTTTTACAGTTTTCGGATACCCGTATGCATTCATATCATTTATTATATATGTAGCTGCATTTATAGATCATATTAATTCATGTTATTATTGTAGTAACAACCCATGCTTAATAATGTGCATCCCACTTAGTCATGGAGCTGTAGTTGTAACCCCTGATAGATAATTGAGCATCCATGTTTTATTGTGTATCCATACCATTAATTCTGCATACCTAGTTGCATGCCATATTACATTAATGTAACACCTTAGGATATGATTAGTGGCTAATTATATTTAAATAAAGGGTTTTTAATAAAAAAAGTCTACCAAATTGAGTTTCAAATATTTTTTCCAAATTTAATAAATATTATTCTAGAATTTTCCTAGGCTTGCACACACATGTGCATGTAAACTAGGGTTTAAAATGAGGTTATACCATGATTAGCAACCATGGTGGGTTTAATAATGGGGATTAAGTCTTTTGGGTTTTAATTAAGTCTATTTAGTTAATTGATGGTTGTTTTAATTTAAATTTTTGTTTTGGGGTGTTGACTTGAGAGAATGAGAGAGAGAGAATGCATCATGGAAAAGCCATGCTTGCATTTAATGATGAGAGAGAAAGGAGGGGTTGACATTGGGAGTTATCATTTCCTCTCATTCTTGCGCTCATTTCTCTCAACCTCACTCTCATACTCACACACCCACACCTCTCCACAGCAGCAGCAGAAGCAAGCACAGCAGCAGCAGCATGCAGGCACAGCAGCAGCAGCAACAACTTCAGCTGCAGCTCCTTCCCTCTACTCCTTCTTCTTCCTCCAGCTCCCTAGGGTCGAGTGTGGGGTATACTTCTTGAACTTACCCCCTAGTTTGCTTAGTTAGTGAAGTTTAGCTTCGATTAGTGATTAATGGTGCGTTTTAGTGCGATATGTGGTAATTATGGGGAACTTTGATCAAGTGAAGTGTGTATTAGTTTAACCATGTTGATTGAGTGTTGTTAGGGCCATGTTAACCTAGCTTAGCCCCCAATTGCACTAAACTACCACCAGATTGCTATTTGATGCAAATTCATCGTTTTTAAGCAAATTTTAGCTTTCTGTAATCTGCTATCGACCCAGTGTGTTCAGAATAAAATTGTGATGACTGCAGTATAGTTGTTAGGTGCTGATCCCTCAGGTAGAACACGACCCCCAAATTCCCTTCTTTGGCCGCCAAAAAATTGATTCTGGCCGCAATTTGCGGCCAGATGGGGAGGGAATGGGTTTGGGTTTGGCTCTGTAGGTTCCAGCTGCTATCCTTAGACTCATGGCATGTGCAATTTTATTTGATTGTTGCTGTAGAAAAATCTGGAGCTAAATACTTGTTTCTCGTATTTTTAAACCTTCGTGACACGCGTGATACGTGTGTGGGTTTGGGATTTCTGCGTATCGCGACGCGTCGGGGTAATTTCGGGCGCGTAATCACACGTTTTAGCGTATCGCGCACACGTGCGATTGGTTTGCGACGCGGGTTTCTAGTTTGACCTTAACATCGCGCTTTTGTGGATTTGAGCTTATGTGTGATATATTGTATAATTCTAGGTTCGCAGGCGAGTGAGACGGACGCTGCGAAGAAGGGGAAGCTAGTCGTCGGCTACACTTAGCGCGAGACTTCAGTGAGTAGATTTAACATCTACGGGGATATCGCCCGCATGGCATTATGCGTCAGGGCTGATAGGACCTTATAGCTATATGTTGCATTTACCCCATTGACTGCCATGGATACTGTTGTTGCATACTGCATTCCCTGCTATATGTATGTAAACTTAGAATTGATAGAACACCGTACTATTACTAACGGTTCATGTTGCACGAGCACTAACCTGCATGTTACACACACACCGTTAGTAATTGCCATGACACACTCACTGTAGAATTGCCATGATTATATTGCTGTAGTTCATTTCACATATGATTCGATATGATTTTCATAGAAATTGGGAACCGCATGATGTCTTTAAAAACTGAAACTATTTTAAAAAGCGGTTTCCCCTTGTACCTAAATTATGGCTTGATGTACATAGCACATCGCATTTGATTTACTTATTGGTGTTGGATTTTCATGTGATTTCTGGTTTTGAGGACCGTGGGATTATTTAAGAAAAGATGCACTATTTGAAAAACCCGGTTCCTCATGATATGATATTTTGGTGAGTCCACCACGCGTTTTCTCGGTGCTGAGATGTGTGCTTGAAACCCGATTCGAGGTGTTGGATGATCCATTTGCGGGTTCGTGGTGGACCCGGTATGGTTCCCCTCGGCAAGATGATCGATGGATTTTGTCGATTGAGCCTGGAGGTGGGCGAGTACCTACCGGTGATTGGTTGGACCTGGCGGTTATCCGGAGGATACTGACCAGAGTCGAGAGATGGATGCGGGATGATCCGTACTGCCGGGGCCAAGGGCCGACACCACAGACGGAGCCCGTGGGCTGATCCGGACTTACGGACCCCGATATATGAGGATTTGCGTGTCGATGCTTGACACGAGTATTTTATGATATTTTGAGTGCCGATATTGGGCACTCGTGATTCTCAGAGATTTACAGGATTTGAGGACCGAGGAGAGTGCCGGCGCCTGAGTTTATTTGGAATTTGGGGTGCAGTTTGGGCACCGATTATCTTTCCACGTTGATATTTCCGTGTAGATGTTATTTATCCCATGCTCAGCCTTAATTATCATGTATCTCAACCTGTAGTTATTTTACCTGACAGAGCATTTGCATGATTATTGCACCTACTGCTTGTCGCATATAGATCTTACTTGCTGGCATATGATAGAGTAGCGCAGTACGTGCATGCTCGCGATTACCTTTATATGTTATCTCTATTCACGAGTTGGCAACTCACCCCCGTTGTGCCACAGTATTTGCAGGTTGCCCCTCAGAGTAGTCGCGGCAGGCTGCCTTTTGCATCTTTTGGCTACAGATACCACTACAGTTGGTGTGAGAGCTGTTTTGCTTTTAGGTGGGTTGTGGTATTTGATTACTTTTATTGTACCCCTTTTGTATCTAGTATCCTCCATCTACCATATATGTACTGGACTTAGATACAGTGTGAGGACGATGATGTATATTTTTGTATTCTGGTGTCGAGCTCGTGGGAGCCGACTTTTTTTATATGCAGTTTATTATTCTGTGATGTTTACTTATTGCTCATTCTTCGCTACGGCGTCGTATATTACTCTTGTGGTGATGGTTTCCGCCGTTGGGCGTGATTGCTCCCGTTTGGGAATGCTTTGTTTTATTATATCTCATTTTCACTTATATCCTGTTTTATACCCGATTTCGGGGTTACTTTTACAACGGAAATGCTGCCAAAATTATTTAAATGATGATGTAACTTTAAAAGAACTTATTGAACTATTTAAGGGTTTTTTCTAAATGTTTTAACTAAATGTTTTCAACACTCGCTACTTTTAAATGGTTTTGATTTCTGGGTTCGGCTTACTTAGTCGCGTTACGCCTGTAGACGTTGCGTGGTTAAGTGCCGGTCACGAGTCGAAATATTCAGGTCGTGACAATTAATTCATATTATTGTTACATTAGTACCCCATGCTGATAATGTGCATCCTACTTAGTCATGAGGTAACCCCTGATAGATATTTATGCAACTATGCTTTTATCGTACATCCGTACTTTTACCCTAATTCAATACTTGCTACATTTTACTGTTGGGCATCCATTTGTTACACTGTGCACTACTTGACATGACTTGATACACCACTACTTGACATGTTACCTGATCCTGTTTCTAATGCCGATAATCCTGACATGTTGTCCCGATGGACATATCCTATTGTCTGTATAGACAAACATGTTCCTGCTTGATCCTGTGTTGGCATTAGCTTCAGATTTATCAATACCTGACTTGAACACATAACTTGGGGTATGGGGAAATCAATGATGAAACCTGACTTGTAACTCGATAGTTCGATGCTTATACTGATCAGTTTTACGGGCTAGGCCAGCCCCAGAATGATGCTGCTGACATCATTTGTCTGTACTGTTGGGGTCGAAAATTGCACCCCAGTTGACCAAGTCAAAGTCAAAGTCAACCCCAAGCCAAATGGGCCCAAGCCCAGGTCAAGTGGGCCCAAGCCCAAGTCGAGCCCGAACATGAAGCAGCCGGCCTCCCCCATGCCAACATAAAAATCATGAAATAAATAATTTTAATGTAATTTTTTTATGCATTAATGGGCTAAAGCAAAATTTTTGTAAAGCCCATGGTTTATGTGCAAAAACGAAATAGCACATAAGACATGGGATGTGCAAAATGCCATTTTGTAAAGCCCAAGAGGCTATGTGTAAATGTGTAAGCCTATATAATCCAACATGATGATGAATAAAAAAGACAACTTTTCATTCTCCCCAAAAATTATGATTCATGTGCCTCCTTCTTCTTCCTCAAGGTTCTAAACCTTCTTCTTTATTTTGTGTTAAATCAAGAGTTTTACTCTTCCTTTTCCAAAACTAAATAGTTTTTCACCACAAAACCCACAAAGGGGAACTCAGATCTTCCATCAGATCTCAAAAATAAGAGATTTTTAAAATCTCATACTTCTTGTTCTTCAAGATCCAGTCGACAGAAGAGGAGGAAGGAGACCCATCTCCAAAAATCCCACTTTGGGGAAGATCCAGGGCTCTAGGGAGAAGCCTTTGATCGGCTCCAAAACTATCTTAGGGGTTCAACTCCATAAGTCAAATCGGGAGCATAGCTCCCAGTGCAGAGACCAAGTCTCTTTTGCTGCTGACGTCTAGCGCCCGCGTGCCAGGCACGTAGGACGCTGGCACTCTGGTGCACAGCGCCCAAGTGCCAGGCAAGTGGCGCTCTGGCGTACAGCGTCCGCGTGCCAGGCACGTGGCGCGCTGGCGCTCTGGCGCACAGCGCCCGCATGCCTGGCACGTGGGGCGCTAGACCACACATCCTTTGGATGCCCTTTCCTTTTTTATATATATACTGTATATATATATACACACACACGCACTCACATACTCCACGACACTGTCCCTGTTAGAAAAAAAATTCTAACGGGGCGCTGCCCGGCACCCCGCAAGGGGGCTGCTAGCCCCCTTGACCCCCGGCTCGCTATCCGGGTAGCGGGACCCCCGTAAAAACTCTGTGGGGCTCCCGATATATCCAAAACCCCTTCAAAACACAACACTGCATATTGAGTTCACATGACCGGTTTAACCCGTTAATCGGAGGTTCTCTCGCTCCAAAGGCGAGGGGTAATTAACGGCAGCTTAGTCCGCGGCTGCCGAAGATTCGGATCCCCACAATCAGTAAACCCCAGCCTACCCTAGGCGGGGAGAATCTGTAATGCGCCTGACAAGCGCGCGCGTATTCCCATCTCAATGGGGTGACGAAAAACACCCTACATGTACATGTTACATGTTTACTGCCTAGCGGCACGTCTCGGATTCAGCCCGAGAGTCTTGACCGTGGTCCCGGGCATGCATGGGATACTATTGAGTTACATCGACGATTCATTAAATTGATTTCAAAGACTTGAGAGTAACTAACCCAGTAGTATAGATTATTCACCGCACATCACATACACTGATACACTTCACTGTTCCATATTCATGTTACTGTTATACATCATACTCATGCCTGCATATCTCGTGTATCCTGTTCATTTATTATTGTTTGATATTATGACGCACTGACGTCTGGGTTTTGCATGGCCCAGATCCTCTACCTTTATCACAGGCTGACAAGGAGTACTTCAGCCGACAGGCCGAGCAGTGAGAATCATGTTAGTATCTAGTTTAGTTTAGTTTTATTTCCGTACTTTTATTTCCTGATGTGAGCCCGTATTTGGGACGTACTTTCCAGATTGTTATTGTTAATTGGATTTATTGCTTCCGCATATTATTTCTTGACTCATTTATTCTGGCATATGGACATGTACTAGATAGTTTATTTTATTTCTATTGTTCTTGATATCTTATAGACAGCCGTAATGTGACTGTGGAAGGATGTTTCCTAACCACAGGTAGCATGGTTGGCTCTGTCACGTGCCGATCTTGGCGCACTCTGGAAAGCGGGGCATGACAAAGTCTCTTTGCACCAAACTCCAAGCTTCTCTTGATCAAGGAAGAAGAAGAAGCAAACACTCCAATCTAGTGGGCTAAACTAAAGTGGAATGGTGATTTGGGTTTGGATCTCAATTAAAAACATTTTCTTTTTAATCCTTTCTCTTTCTTTTGAAACCCTAGTGAGCTTTTTGGAGAGAGGGGAAGAAGGAGATGGCTCAAGCTAAACTCAAGAGATAATAATGAGAATAACATGATAAACATCCCTAAACTCAAGAGAGTAAGAGAGAGTTATCATGCTAAACTATGGTTGCAAATATCTAGATATTTTGTAACTAGAGTTTAAGCAAAACCATGGGCCAAAACCATAGGCAAATGAAACCATAGTTTTGACTTGTCAACACAAGAAAATGAGAGTTGAATAGTCAACCATGATTTCATTTGTCATTTTGCTTAATCTCAAATTAACAAAATATATGTATAAATATGTAACCATGTGAGTCTTGCATTGCCACCACCAATGTATCATCAACCATAATACATGTATGCTTGCATGTGTGCATCCATATCAACATATACATACACTCATGCATGCATCATAAGAAATAGGTTTTAATAAATGAGCTAATGGACTTAATATTAAATCAACACTTGATTTAATAACCCAGTCATATCACATACAACCCATCCAATAGAAAACGCCCAAATAAAATACGGTATCCAATACACGCATTTAATCGAGCTCCCGCGCATATCACATATGCACCCCAAATCATTTCGCCTGAGATAGGAGACTCCTTTGTAGGACTCTAAGACTCGTCAATACGCTAGCAGTAGGCAGTAATCATATCACATGCCCACAAACCGTCGATGGCACAAGCAGTACGTAACGACTCCTAAGTATTTAGCGATCAGAAGAAACACAAGCAAACCTGCTAAAACTCCCGTCAAGCCAACTGGCAATACTTACAGTACAGTCCGGTCTCTTCGTCAAATATGCTGCATATCAGGTCTAGGGATGGTATTGCCGACCCCAATAACTAAGATAAGTCATGCCGGTATATGGCTCATAACAGATTGAGAAACTACTGATAACACTTATCAGTAAATCTCAGCAGCCCTAGCCAGGGACTTCCTATTATAGCCAATCGTACATGGTGCAACATCAACCCCCAATACCGGGAGAGACGAAACCCCTCCTATCGCTCATTGCCTCCATGTGCCTCGGGACTGTACCCAAAATCCACCTGTTTGCACGACTCAGTAGAGCCGTGGTAGGGTGGAGATCAAAGTACAGTGGGAGACACACAAGACGCTATGACGATTTCGGGTCTACAGACTAACCTGTACCAGTGTCACCTGAGAACTGCTATCCGACGATAGATATAATACCACATAAGAGTTCTCGGCGAGTCCATTCAGTGTACCCGGTCTCCACTGAGCACCCGTATACGATCTTTGGTGTCACCACACCAATGGATATGGGATCATCCATCGCCCATCATATAGGACAAGTAACGTATACGCTAGTCTACTCTGGTGATATCGATGCCCCGTCTCGATACACCCACGACTAGGAACATTTCAAGGATATGCTCATAGACTACACATGTCCCACTAGTATGATCCGCATCATAATCTCAGTAGTCCTGCATCATCCTAAGGGCTATATCAACATGTATCAAATGAATGAAAGCAGGATCAAATGAACATGTTAAGATAAAAGGTGCAACCAGATAGCATACTATCATGTCGAGCAAGAATGTCCCCTGAATATATATATATACATACATGCATACATACATACACACACACATACCGGTACATACAATATCATATAATGGCCTCTAGGGCATACATATATCCAACAATCTCCCACTTGCACTAAGGCCAATTATTGGCGTATCTCATACCTAACCTCTCAAAAAGTTGCTCATGCTGCGGCAAAGGGAGGGCCTTTGTGAGTGGATCCGCAGTGTTATCTTTTGTATCTACTCTCTGAATCTCGATCTCGCAGCGATCAACTATCTCCCGGATCAGATGATATCGCCTGAGGATGTGTCTGGATCGCTGATGGGACCTGGGCTTTTTGGCTAACGCCATAGCCCCATTGTTATCACAATACAAAGGTATTGGATCAATAATGGTCGGAACTACTCCTAGCTCCGAGACGAACTTCCTCATCCAGACGGCTTCCTTGGCAGCATCATTTGCAGCAATATACTCAGCTTCCATCGTGGAGTCTGTAACGGTATCATGTTTGGAACTCTTCCAACACACCACCCCTCCATTGAGGGTATAGACAAACCCAGAGATAGATTTGTTGTCATCCTTGTCACTCTGGAAGCTCGAATCGGTAAAGGCCTCCATTTGGAGATCTCCTTTACCATACACCAAGAACATTTCTTTAGTCCTTCGCAAGTACTTAAGAATGTTCTTCACTGCTGTCCAGTGATTCTCCCCTGAGTTGGATTGATACCTGCTTACTACACCAAGTGCATAAGCTACATCAGGGCGTGTACATAACATCGCATACATTATAGATCCTACAGCAGAAGCGTAGGGTATAATACTCATGCGAGCTCTCTCTTCATCAGTCTTTGGGCAAAAGTCCTTAGAAAGAGTGACTCCATGACTAGCGGGTAAGGAACCCCGCTTGGAGTCTTCCATACTAAACTTCTTTAGGATGGTGTTAATGTACCTGGTTTGGGATAATCCCAATAACCGTTTAGATATATCCCTATAGATCTTTATGCCCAATATGTACGAGGTATCACCTAGGTCCTTCATGGAGAACCTTTGTGATAAGAACAGTTTGACCGATTGTAGCATATGAACGCCGTTTCCTATCAAAAGAATGTCATCCACGTAGAATACGAGGAATGTGACAGTACTTCCCACAATCTTCTTATAAACACAAGGTTCATCTGGATTTTTGACGAAATCAAACCCTTTGATAACATCATCAAAACAGATGTTCCAACTCCGGGATATCTGCTTTAATCCATAAATGGATTTAAGCAACCTACATGCTTTCCCGCTGCTCCCACTATCAATGAAGCCCTCTGGCTGATCCATATAAACGCACTCTTCTAAATCACCATTTAGAAAAGTAGTTTTAACGTCCATCTGCCAGATTTTATAGTCGCAGTGAGTAGCAATAGCAAGTAGGATCCGAATGGATTTAAGCATGGCTACAGGAGAAAAGGTTTTGTCATAGTCCAGTCCTGGTCTTTGTCAAAATCCTTTCGCCACAAGCCTTGCCTTATAGGTCTCCACCTGCCCATCTACACCGATCTTTCTCTTAAAGATCCATTTGCACCCTACGGGTTTTACCCCAGAGGGTACAACATCCAAAGTCCACACTTTGTTGGTGTACATAGACTCCATTTCGGATCTCATGGCATCCAGCCACTTCACAGAGTCACCACTCGTGATAGCTTACTGAAAACTGGTAGGGTCATCATCATCCATGATGCGGTCTTCTCCATCACTATCAACGAGAAAACTGTAGTATCTCTCCGGTGGATGAGAAGTCCTACCAGATCTACGGAGCGGTTGAGGTTCATTAGGTTCTGTTGCAACATTAGGTTCAACCAAGTCGTCATTTGTAACTTGTGTCTCTATAACCTATCCTAGATCTACCACATTGCCATCAGTATCATTTGGAAAAATCTCATTTTCTAAAAATGTGGCATTTCGAGAAACAAACACCCTTTGTTCCTCCTTGTGGTAGAAAAGATATCCATATGAATCTTTTGGATATCCCACAAATAAACATTTGAACGATCGTGTCTCGAGTTTGTCCGGATTCTGCTTTTTGACAAAAGCAGGACAACCCCAAATCTTAACTCGCTTAAAAGATGGTCTCTTCCCATACCATATCTCATATGGAGTGGTAGACACGGTCTTGGTCGGAACCCTATTCAACAGAAAAGCTGCAGTCTCCAATGCATGCCCCCAAAAGGAGAGGAGCAACTCAGCATCACTCATCATGAATCGTACCATATCTAATAGGGTTCGATTCCGCCGCTCTAACACACCGTTGTGTTGTGGTGTGTAAGGGGAAGTAAGCTGAGAGAGAATCCCGTTCTCTTTTAGGAAGTTCGAAAAATTTGTACTAAGATACTCTCCACCTCGATCCGATCGAAGTATCTTGATGCTCAATCCAGTTTGTTTTTCTACTTCAAGTTTGTACTACTTGAATTTCTCGAAAGCTTCAGACTTATGCTTTATCAAAAACACATGACCGAATCTTGAGAAATCATTAGTAAAAGTTATGAAGTAAGAAAAACCGCCTCTCGCATGTGTAGACATTGGCCCACATACATCACTATGTATGAGGCCCAAGAGCTCAGTAGCTCTTTCTCCGTGTCCAGTAAACGGAGTTTTGGTCATTTTCTATTTGATACAAGACTGGCAAGTCGCATAAGATTTATACTCAAAAGAATTTAAATATCCATCTTTATGAAGCTTGTTTAGTCTTGTTTCATTAATATGACCAAGTCTACAGTGCCAAAGAAAAGCTTCATTTATATCTGAAAATTTTCTTTTGTTTGTATGATGTATGTTAAAAACAGTGTGTTGATTAAGGACGTATATCCCGTTATTAAGTGTGCCACAACCAATCAACTCTTGATTAAGTTTAATGTTCATAACATTGTGCTGCAATATAAAATGATATCATTCATTGTCCAACAAAGAAATGGATATTATATTACAAAGCATGCTTGGTACAAAATAACATGGGTTCAAAACCAATATACAACCCGATGGCAACCCCATATGATACTCTCCTACTGAAACTGCATGTACATTGGAACCATTTCCAACCCGTAGAGTATGATCACCTGTCTTCAAAACTCTGCTATTTCTCAGCCCCTGCACAGAATTGCAGATATGAGAACCTGAACCGGCATCCAATACCCAGGAAGCAGAGTTTATAGAAAAACAGTTTTCAGTTGCGAACACATCTGAAGCTGAAGCATCAACATGCTTCCCTTTCTTTAGACCAAGGTACTCAATACAATTCCGCTTCCAGTGTCCCGTCTTCTTGCAGTAGAAACATTCTCCTTTTCCCGACTCCGCAGCTTTGGATTTGTCTTTCCCCTTTGCCTTTTTTATTCCACCTCTCGGCTTGGTGGATTTCTTCTTGTTCTTTCCCTTGGTCTTGGCTTTTGGGACGGAAGAAGAAGATTGTCCAACAAGTATGGAGGGAGACTTCGCTTTAAGCATGCTCTCCGCATTTCTCAACATATTGAGAAGTTCGGGTAGTGACTTCTCCATGTTGTGCATGTTGAAGTTCACTATGAAAGGAGCAAAGGCAGAGGGAAGAGACTGTAGAACAATATCTGTATATTGCTCATTGTCCATTGTCTATCCGAGGCCCTCAAGCTCTTCAATAAGAGCTATCATCTTCAAAATGTGGTCACCTACTGAAGTGCCAGGAGCCATCCGTATCTGAAACAACTTTCGAGATGCTTCGTATCGTAAGATACGAGACTGCTCCCCATACAACTCCTTTGTATGGAGAAAGATAGATTGAACATCCATCTCCTCGGGCTGCTTTTGATGTGTATTGTCCATCGATGCAAGCGCGAGGCATTTGGCGGTGGCACAGTCAATATCCCGCGTTTTACGGATCTCCCTATCCGCAACAGAAGATTCAGGGCCTGGTTTGGGCGGGGTTGTGGCAGTGAGGACATATGATACTTTATCATATGTGAGAGCAATGTTAATGTTCTTCAGCCAATCTATATAATTCGGTCTGGTAAGCTTATTTTTCTATAATAGTAGCTTAAGTCCAGTCATGGTTATCTGCCATTAGGAGAGAGAAAAGAATACACTCAGCGTAAGCTCTTACAAAAATTAGATTGGTTTATTATCTTATCTAATCGATGTCTCCCACTGCTTTTGTCAAATTTTCCTTCAAATCTTAAAAGGAAAAAATATAGCCAGGATTAATTACATTCTACAACTTCGCTAACCGTTCAGCCAGGCCAGTGCCGGTACTTCTGAGGGAGGTTCCCCGTGCTTTCGCACGGACCTAATTAAATTAAACCTCATTTTCCTAGAGACGTAGCCCCGTTGACACCTTTCTATACACCTAATGAGTTAGCTAATTGTAAAGTGCAAAATTCTCCCGGGAGCAGCTATTGCTCACAGTGGGATCAGGATCCTACTATCATATAGAAGGTATGCAATCTCATTGCAAGTTTCAACACTTGAAACTCCCGATATGTTTTTACCCCTAGCACTTATGACCTTGACTATAATTAGCATATCATAAGTACTAGTCAAGTTCTACCCGTCATTTCATGATTAATTAGACCCACCCATATGACCCTTGACAATAATCAACATAATCACATGAATGTCCTAATTAATCCCATCATATGGTGTGTAGCAAGACATCACTTAGCTACCGTATACTACGCCTTGACTATAATCAACATACGTAGCACGAATACTAAGTATTCTACTTCCTAAAATGACGGAGGCTGCGTATAGTTTTTAAGAAAACCTTTAACGCTTCGAACTTGATATCATTGTAGAATCTAATGGTTTTAAAAGGAGTTTCTTAAGCTCCGCCTTTTGAAATCTTGCTTTTTCATAAAAAGCCGAGTAGGTTTCAAATCTGATTCTACAATATCTTTTTAGGTTTGTTTTGTTTACATTAATCATATTGATATAGTCCCATCATTTAAGTCCTTAGCCATTATAACACCCTAGTTCATTTATACCAATTCCAGTTTAAGTATTTACTTATTTATGGCATTTTCTTGATTTATTGTGTTTTGGGTGCGAATAGTATATTTGACGTTTGTATTTGCATCCGACCCGACTCACATACTTGAAACCTGTCTTGATTCATGTTTATAGTTTATCCTGACTTGTTACGTAGACTTGTGCACTTTCATGAATGTTGCATACTCGCATTTTACCTAGTAATTGCATTTTACAATATAACATTTTTAAGTCACATAAAATATTCTAAAAATACATTGCATGGCCTGCTTGATACTCTTAACCCCGTGGTAGCATCCGCACATCTTGTTCCTGTCCCGTTCAGTGAAACGGACTTGTTTGGATGGATACGCGCACGTACGTGCATCCGTTCTTGGGGGTATGCATTTTCGTTACCCAGACATTCATTTTTAGTTTTGTTTGTCGCGTATATTTTCATATTTTAAAACTAAAATTTTAGACCCGACCCGGGTGTGTTTTGGAATATTTTTGTATACCGCCAAAATTCCAATTTTAATTAATATAATATTTATATTTATATTTTAGTAGACAGTTTAAATTTATTTACCTAACCAAATCTTTTTAAATTTAACATCTAAACAATTTAAACTGCTCACTCTCTCTGTTAGTTGGGCCCTACCTCTCGAGCTCTCTCTCTCTCAGCCCTCTCTCAGCCCTCTCTCTCGCTGTCTCTCTCTCGCTACCTTTCTCTCTCCCTTTTCTCGCTACCTTTCTCTCTCCCCTCGCTGCCTCTCTCTCTCTCTCTCTCTCTCTCTCTCTCTCTCTCTCTCTTCTACTACAGACAACTTTATATCTCCTCCACTCTCTCTCTTCTCTCGCTTACTCTCTCTCTCTCTCCTCTCGCATCTCCCTCTCTCTCCTCTCGCGGTGAGACTGGATCGCGTCACCTCCCCTCAGATGTGGTCACCTCCCTTAACAAACCCTATATTTTCTCATCTTCCTCCATTATAAAACCCCCGAGCTTTCCTCCTTCAACCCATCATCAACTCCTCTGCCTTCCTCAAACCCTAACCCTAAAAACTCCATCACCTCATCACCTCCTCACCTCAACCAAGCCTTCTCCTCCTCCTCCTCGCCATCTCCATCTTCTTCCTCCCTCCAGAACATCCCTGCACACCCACTGAAACCCCGAGAACCCTGAACGCACCCATCACCACCACCTCACCTCATCGCCGACGACCCCTTCACCTCGTCACCCTCACACCACCAGCTCTTCTCCCTGACCCCAGTGCACAAATCCAGTAAGCCTCATTCCCTTTTCCCTCTTCTTCTTCCTCCTCTTCTTTCTTTTTCTTTTTTTATTTCTTGATTTCTGGAATTCCAGCGATCGCCGGAGCCATGACATCGCTGCCGTTCCAGACGACCCAGAGGCGTACCTTACCTGCGTGATCACCCTCTTGCATTGCTTGGACCCGTCCCGTGTGCCCTGTGTGCGTTGCGACATCAAACGTGTCGTGCGTATCCGTATCGTGATCCATCGAGGCAAGTTTATCTTGCTACATGCTATGATATATTTTACATCCATATTAATAATAACATTTAATGTTTAGTGTATTGTACATCCCCTGTTATCATTTTATTGTTTTCGGATACCCGTTTACATCCATATCATTTAACATATATATAACTGCATCTATAGATCATATTAATTCATGTTATTATTGTAGTAACACTCCATACTTAATAATGTGCATCCCACTTAGTTTTGGAACTGTAAATGTAACCCTAATCGATGTTTGTGCATCCATACCATTAATTATATATCTATTTGCATTCCATGTCACGTTATTTCATATTACTGTTACATTAACACACCATGCTAGAAAATATGCATCCTACATAGTAATGGAGCTATAGTTGCAACCCCTAATAGTTAATTATGCATCCATGTTTTATTGTGCACCCATGCCATTAATTCTTTATATCAATTTGCATGCTATGTCACATTGTTTCATATTATTGTTACATTAGTACCCCATGCTTGATATTGTGCATCCTACTTAGTCATGGGGTAACCCTTATTATATTTGTGCATCCATGCTTTTATCGTACATCCGTACTTATACCGTGATTCCATACTTGCTACAGTTTGATTATGAGCACCCGCTTGATACATGTGCACTACTTGACATGACCTGATACACCACTACTTGACATGACTTGATACATGTACACTACCTGATATGACCTGATATATCACTACTTGACATGTTACCTGATTTTGTTTCTAATGCCGACAATCCAGACATGTTGTCCCAATGGACATATCTTGTTGTCTGTATAGACAAACATGTTCCTGCTTGATCCTGTGTTGGCATTAGTCTCAGATTTATCAATACCTGACTTGAACACATAACTTGGGGGTATGGGGAAATCAATGATGAAACCTGACTTGTAACTCGACAGTTCGATGCATATATTGATCAGTTTTACGGGCTAGGCCAGCCCCGGGATGATGCTGCTGACATCATTCATCTGTACATGTTACCTGTTTACTGCCTAGCGGCACGTCTCGGATTCAGCCCGAGAATCTTGACCGTGGTCCCGGGCATGCACGGGATACTATTGAGTTATATCAACGATTCATTAAATTGATTTCAAAGACTTGAGAGTATTTAACCCATTATTTAGTTCAGATTACTCACCACACGTCACATGTGCTTATACTCTTTACCGTTCCTTATTCGTGTTACTGTTATACTTTTATTACTATTCATACTCATGCCTGCATATCCTGTTATCTCCTGATTATATTATTGTTGATATTATGACGCACTGACGTCTGGGTTTTGCATGGCCCAGATCATCTACCTTTGCAGCTGACCGATCAGGAGTATTTCAGTGAACAGGCCGAGCAGTGAGGACCTGTTAGTATTTTAGTTTAGTTTTCTTTCAGCATTCTCATTCCTGATGTGAGCCTGTATTTGGGACGTACATTCCAGATTATTATTGTTTATTGGATCTATTGCTTCCGCATATTATTTCTTGACGAGTTTATTCTGGCTCATGGACATGTACTAGATAGTTTATTTCTCTTTTTACTGTTCTTGTTATCCTATAGACAGCCGTAATGTGACTGTAGAGGGATGCTTCCTAGCCACAGGTAGCATGGTTGGCTCTGTCACGTGCCGATCTTAGCGCACTCTGGGAAGCAGGGCGTGACAGCCATTACAGAAAAGAAACGAAAATAGAACGTGCGCTTATGCCATCCGCATTCGCCACAATATCCCGTTATGGACTGTTAGGTTACTTTACTAACGGCATAGCGGGGCGGGACTAGCGCGGATGCAAAACATAAGCAACGTTTATTATATATCATATATATAATATATCATTCGTCTCAGCATAAGAAATAATCACATTACATAATATCCACAGCAGAAGCACATATATAAAAATACAGGATATACTATGAGGTCCGTATTTTTTATTTAGCCAACAATAGAAAATACGGATTCCACGATCGCGATGAATAGACAAGCCCACACCCCTCGACCCCTACGAGAGCGGCAAGTGACCCTACCAATTCTAGAGTTTAGGAGACCCGGTCTCGACTCCTCGAGATGGCCTCCTGATTAGTCGAAAATATTGCATCTTTTAGCCGGCAATTTCCTCATCATTTGCATTCATATAGAAGTGTTCGGCATTCATATTTCACATATTAGCAAATCTGTCGCAAAATATCAGATTGCATGTATTAGACCTTAAAACCGGCATTTCTAGGGAAATTGACTGCATTTCATTGCATGACATCATTTCCATATATCGCAACCCGTGTTTCGAATTCTGTGCAGGAAAATCAGAAGCTTGCTCAAATGGACACTGCTAAAACATTACGCCAACTCAATAATTTCAGTTCTGGTACCAATTCAAAAGGCAAAACAAAAATCAACATATCAAAGAAAGGCCCAAGTATCAACCCAAGACCACACCAGAAGAACCAAGCCACAAGGACTCTACTTGACCGCGGAACCGCGGCACTAATTTGATTAGTCGAAAATATTGCATCTTTTAGCCGGCAATTTCCTCATCATTTGCATATATCAGATTGCATGTATTAGACCTTAAAACCGGCATTTCTAGGGAAATTGACTGCATTTCATTGCATGACATCATTTCCATATATCGCAACCCATGTTTCGAAGTCTGTGCAGGAAAATCAGAAGCTTGCTCGAATGGACACTGCTAAAACATTACGCCAACTCAATAATTTCAGTTCTGGTACCAATTCAAAAGGCAAAACAAAAATCAACATATCAAAGAAAGGCCCAAGTATCAACCCAAGACCACACCAGAAGAACCAAGCCACAAGGACTCTACTTGACCGCGGAACCGCGGCCTAAGCCTGCTTGTGCCACGGTTCCGCGGCGACTTGATGACATCATGTCTTCAGCTTTGCACCAAAACTCTTATCTCAGGGTCCAGACTTCATAAAGACATGTCAACTTCCAGAAGACTCCAAAGACTTCTGCCAGATCAGCAAACCCTTGTTTCTACACTAAACTAAGCTTTGTATTCTAGAACCTTCTTCTTAAACCCTAGCTTAAACCCTAAGCTAAGCCTAACAAACTCTTTCTAGAAGTCTTTCAACAAACTTTTGGAGGGAACTCAAAGGCTTAGGGTTTGGGTGTTCTATAAATAAGACCCTAGGCTCACTTATTATTAATCTTGGACTTGATCTTTGATTAGTTGATTTTAGTAGCCAATTTAGAGCCATTCTATCTCTTTCTTCATCTTCTTCTTCCACAAGTCTAGTGACAAGGCTTGTGTGAAACCCTAACCCTAATTCCAACCCAAATTCAAGATCCCGAGTACCCATCAAGCAAGAAGCCTTGCAACCTTTTATGAGCCGAGCCGATCTTCAACAGAGCAAGTGGTCCAAACGATCCGCGACTCACGGAGCCGAGCGACGCCAAATCGACAATTTAGTTCTTCCTCTTGTAGTTCTTGAGCGACTGTAATCAAATTGTTGATATAAATAAAATGTGATTTTCTTTTATCTTGTTTTCTTTAAATTCTTGCATCATGATTCAATCTAAATTTCTAGTTGTAATTCTTGTTGTGATGCTTGAGTAATACTCCGCTCGTCGAGGAGTCGAGACGATCAATAGAATGATGATGTAATATATCTGAAAACGATTCTTGATTCCTACAAGTTTTGTAAACCCTAGCAAGTTCAAGAACCGACAACCCATTTCGTTACGATGCTTTCTTGAATGATATCGCTCGAAATTGGGGAGTTACGATCGTTTCTTGAAATTGCTAGAGGCTAGAATGTGAATGATATCAACAAAAGAACAAGGGTAAAATGATGAAACCCTAGTTTCACGAAGAAGCCCTAACTCTCGTCGATCATCATCGATCTAGTATCAATCCTTCGAAGGACAAGAACATGAAATCTTTAGATTACATCACATCTATAGATCCGATCGATTCCTACGAGCCTCATTTAGATTCTTGACATTTTGGTTGGAAATATTATCGAAACCCCATTCTTGATTGTTTATCAGTTTCTTGATTCTTGATTAAACTCGTGACACCTGAATCAATTGATAAATTCTTGAATTATGTTTTCTTTTCTTTTCGATTAACTTTTCAATTCAAACAAATCAAATATAAAAACGAATCGCACAATCCCTGTGGACGATCCGCACTCGCTTACGATCTACAATCGACACCGTAATTGATTGCGGTCAAATATAATTCTTTGATTGTGATTCTATTCATTTTCTAAAACGACACACAAAGAAATGATCAATCAAATGGCGTTGTTGCCGGGGATTACGCGCTAATTCGTTTCATATTATAGTTTGAATTGAAAGATTTATTCCATTGTTATTTTGAGATCAAAATTCGTGCAAACCCTAAACGATTTGTTGTGGTTCATTGCAAGGAAATCTGGAGCTGTCTGGCAATTGAAGAAAATTTTTGGAAAATACCAGAGAGTTGAGGGCGTCTACAGAAGCTCCCTGGAAAATTTTGGTGCAGTGTTCCCATTGTTTGACCGCGGAAGGGCGGCAATAAGCCCCTATTGCGGCGAAACCGCGGCTTGGTGAAGCGTTCTCTGAGAAATTTTTCTCTCAGGTAATTTCTTACCTTCTCCTCTCTCCTCTTTTTAGCTCCAACTAACAAATTTCTGCAGGATTCTTTGCAAATAATCGCAGCTCGCAAATTGCAAAAGTAAATTTGTGTGTGATTTTGTTTCTTGGTTGTTTGCATTCTAAATACGGATATTAAGGGGCACGGCCAAATCCAAATTAGGTGGGGATTTCATTACCCTTCCTAGGCCCCGAAAATCGCAAAACTTGCATCCGCATTTACCCCAATTAACTAAAAGAAATCTAGAGATGACTCTAAGGACCGTCGCGCTCACTTAGGACAGAAGAAGGTCGTGGGTAATTCATTGCTTATCCGCGTTTTCTTGTGGTGCCTAGGAAAGTGTGTCGAAGGCTAGTGGTTATTAATTAGGCCCACTACTTACGTAAGAGAGTACCTTCCCACTTACCTGGCACTTACCTGCCTACAGGGGGACAAAGAGGCAGTGGAGGATTTTATCCTGCGACTTGTCTTTTGGCAGTTAGGAGCGGTCTAGAGCCGGACCTAGGTGACCACTAGATTCTAGGGTTTTGTGTGCTGCATTTGTTGTGTCGCATCAATTTTTTTCAAAAATCCATCCCTTTTTCAAAGCAAACACCGCATTCATTCATACCCCTAATTACAAGCCAACGCTGCCACTTGTACTAACCCTTTTTAGTAAAAGATAGGCTGGACACGGGATTCTAGTGCCCGTTTAGTCCGCGTACCTTTTATCGACTCCGAAGTCGATATTTCTCCATTTACCTTTCCTTTACCCACTACCACACCCATACCGATGGATCCACCTCCATCAAACTTCTTTAACCCAATCTGCCGCCGTCCGTTGGTGCGCAGAATCCACCCCACATCTCTCTCCAGGAGAGATGTTACCCTATTCGAGGTCCTCTTTCGACCTGCTTATCCACACCACCAGCCAATGGGGATAACTTTGAAATTAAGCCCCAGTATATCAATCTTTTACCCAAATTCCACGGACTCGAGACTGAGGATGCTTACGTTTTCATTACCAAATTTGAAAATGTATGCGCAATGATGGGTACGTCACAACTTTCAGTGGATGCTATGCGTCTACGACTTCTTCCATTTACATTGTGCGATATAGCCGAGAAGTGGCTATATAACACTACCGAACACTCTATTTCGAATTGGGAAGAATTCGTCACTGCATTCCTTAAGAAATTTTACCCAATCCAAAAGACAGCTCGAATCCGTAGCGAACTGAATCAATTTGCCCAGCTCCCTACTGAACCATTCTCTAAATGCTTTGAACGTTTCAAGGATCTATTGGTTCAATATCCTCATCACGGCATCCCGAGATAGGAGCTTTGCCGAATCATATATGAGGGCAGTAACCCTAACACTAAACAGAGCCTTGAAAACATGTGTCAAGGTACCTTCATGACCAAGGATGATGGGGAAGCTTGGCGATATTTAGAAGAGTTCGCTGAAAAGTCTTTACAGTGGGAAAGTCCATCATTTAGGAGTGGCAACAACCAATCAAATGTTTCCATAGGAGTTAGAGCTGACATTTCAGCTATACACAAGAAACTCGAGATATGGAAAACAAATTTTTAGCCGCCTCCCTTAATCAAATGTCACTTTCCAAAACTGTATGTGGCTGCTGTTCTGATCCGTCTCACTTGACAGAAGAATGTCCGTTTCAAGGTCGTGAGCATACCAATGCCGCATTTCAAAGATCTAGAAACGATCCTTTTTCTTCCACATATAATCAGGGTTGGAGGAATCACCCTAATTTTGCTTGAAACCAATCACAATCACAAAACACGGTTCCAAACCAAAACAATTTTCAAAGGGCTCTCCCTCCACCACAACAGCAACCACAACTTCAATTGAGTCAGCACCCCTTTCAAGCATATAATTTTCAAAATCCGGTCAACACACCTGCAATGTCTAGTCCTTTACAGTTGACCGGAACTGATGAATCCTCTTCTTTTGCACAATACATGAATTTGGTCTTAACAAATATCATGCAAGTTTCGGCTGAAATGAAGTCATCTGTCGATAAAATTGAGAAAAACTCTGCGTCCCAAAACGAGAGTATTAAATCGATGGAAGAAGAAATTGCACGATTAAAAGCCGAAATTAGTGCAAGAGAGAAAGGGAAACTTCCAGCTCAACCCTTACCCAATCCTGGTTATTCACATCATGTGAATGCAATCACCACGTTGAGATCTGGGAGAGTGCTTGACAATCATGTTGGGAAAAAAGTTGATGATATTGACAATCCTATCAACACCCCGGCTGAGACCTTTCCTCTCACACACACTTCTAGTTCTGACCACAGTTCTTCTACCCTACCACCTTCTTCCGAGCCTATTCTTCGTTTCCCAAAAGGCTCGCCACTACAGCCCACTTCTTTTACTCCTCCATGGACGATCCCCACTTCTATTCTGGGATCGGTTCCACACACACTTCCTTCTCCTATGATGGACCCAGCGCTTATTGCTAAAGCACCTTATCCTAATCGGTTAAAGGCTAACACACAAAGTCCATATATGGAGAAGATCACTGAGATGTTTAAACAGGTTAACATCAATATCCCTCTTCTAGATGCTATCCAACAAGTCCCTGCATATGCGAAAGTTCTTAAAGACTTGTGCACTAGAAAGAGGAAGAAACAAATGCCCAAGAAGATATTCATGGCAAAAACAGTAGACACGGCTTTCCCCCAACAATTACCGAGGAAACGTAAGGATCCTGGATATCCTACTATTTCCATCTCTATTGGGGAGAAACACATTAACCGTGCTCTACTAGATCTTGGGGCAAGTGTTAACCTGCTTCCTTTCTCAGTTTATGAGCAGTTAGGGATCGGAGAGTTGAAACCATCTCCTTGCACTCTCCAGATGGCTGACCGATCAATCACCAGACCTAGGGGTGAACTAGAGGATATGTTAATAAAAATCGGGGAATTTATCTTCCCTGTGGATTTTATTGTAATTGATACACAGCCTATAGCGAACTCACGGAATCAAATTCCGGTGATTTTAGGTCGCCCCTTTTTGGCCACTTCCAATGCTATCATCAATTGTCGTAACGGTTCTATGACCCTATCCTTCGGGAAAAGGACAATTGAGATGAACATTTACAAGTTAGGAAGTGTACCCTCCGAACCTACTGCTCAGGTCTGTTCTGTCAACTTAATGGATGTCGACAGCAGCGAATTTAATGACCCTCATAATACTGATCTTGACTCTTTTCATACGTTATTGTTTGACCCAACTATGTATCATACACATACGGACTCTTCCACCGAGATGTCCGGGTCAACAATTAACACTGATTATGAACTGCTTTTAGAGTCTGAAGATCACCCCGCACCTTGTGATGACATTATTCTTCGGGGTATAGATGAAACTTTTGAGGAGATCTTCGCTGATGAACTCGCATTTTTGAAAGACACGGGTGTTGAGATGAATCATATCCCAACCAATGAAATTGAACCTCCACCCCTTCTTCTGACTTGTAAGAAGAATGCGAGTAATCCATCACACTCACTGCATCGTCTCTCCAAAATGAAACGCACACACATTCTATTCCACCACTTACCATTTCCACACTTCTTCTTCCACCAACCAGAGCACTGCATTGATAAAAATTTTGAATGGTTGGTGTTGACATTCGGTCTTTACAAAGCTTGGCATCGACCAATGATTCTTGACCCCCATGATTTTCAAAGATTAACATTGCATAACTCAAGTTTGGGGGGGTATATTTTCTGGCTCCTGAAAAGAAAATTTTACAAAATGATGAGCCAAAAATAAGTTTGGGGGAGGGTCCTCACTTAAATATTTTGCCCCCACTAATAAATTCCTCCCAAGCTTACAGGTTTTTCGAGATTTAGCAGATGGCAACAGTGAGGACACTGTTGAAAACAAGTTTGGGAGAGGTTTGTGCTTATTTTCGCATCATTTGCATCATACTTGGCATAAGCACAAAACATTTTTTTGAAAACCTATAAAAATTTAAAAAATTTCAAAATTATAAAAATAATTTTTGTACATAAATAAGATAATAAAAGTTTAGATAGTGAGAAAAATTACATCCATGAGATTAGAAAAATTTAAGAAAACCAAGAAAATTAGAAGTTTTCTTATACGAACTAGTAATAAGTAGTTATGAGCCGTTGTCCCAAGGGTTAGTAAGATGAAAGACGTCACTAATCTGAGGATAAAAATAAGTCTGAAAAATGGTTTCTATTCTGGAAGCCAAACATTTTGAACGTTGATACCCTGCTATTCGCACTTACACACGTCTTAAAGCCTGGGATAGTAGAGGATACCTTGAATTGCTCTTGTCTTAAAGCCAAAAGTATGAAGGAAATAATAAAAAAAATGAAATGAAGAAAATATAAAGTGGTGAGAAAAATGGACACTGGTTTTGTTATCACCAAGGGCAATAAAAAAAATATATAGCAAGGGTGCTTCTTCACCTAGTGCCCTAAGGCCAACTGGTCTGGGAGTCACTGCTATGCCTAAGATGGTGCAAGACGAGGAAAATACACCAAGTAAGCAAGCACAGGAGTAATCGGTCGGTTAGTACCTCAAGAAGTATTAACGGTCGCATGAAAGTGTGTGAGCAATTTCGTCTAAATATTCATTAATTAAAAAGTACTGAGGCTGATGGGCAAGAGTATGATAGCTTGAATTGAATTCTCCGGGTGTAGGGATGTCTTTACACACACACAGGGTGATATGATCGATATTTGGAAGAAAGATAGGAATGAAGAATAAGACGATGTTTTATTGAGGGAGGACGTGATTTCTAACATCTTTTCATGACCATTAAGATAGGGCTCATGACAATCGAAAAGCTAGCTTAGTTGGAAACCCTAATTTTCAAAGCTTTTCTTTTACAAATCTTTTCTTTAAATGTAAATTTCATGATCTGCCTTTTATTATTGGATTTTGTGGGTGCAATCCGCTGAAAACCCTCAGGAGACAACACTCCTCCTACTAGGGACACCTAGAGGTTTAAAGGCTTGTTGCACATGCTCAGTGCAATCGTATTGCCTACGAAAGTGTACTAGTTAGTTTTTCTCTTTCTTTATTTTCTCCTTCTCTTTTTAATAAAAGT
Organism: Agapanthus africanus; assembly: GCA_030015575.1. Taxonomy (NCBI): domain Eukaryota; kingdom Viridiplantae; phylum Streptophyta; class Magnoliopsida; order Asparagales; family Amaryllidaceae; genus Agapanthus; species Agapanthus africanus. The sequence goes on along the minus strand of CM057346.1, from coordinate 454,434,556 downwards.
TCGCTCGAGACGATCGAAATTAAGTTTGGGGGAATTTGATTAGTCGAAAATATTGCATCTTTTAGCCGGCAATTTCCTCATCATTTGCATTCATATAGAAGTGTTCGGCATTCATATTTCACATATTAGCAAATCTGTCGCAAAATATCAGATTGCATGTATTAGACCTTAAAACCGGCATTTCTAGGGAAATTGACTGCATTTCATTGCATGACATCATTTCCATATATCGCAACCCGTGTTTCGAAGTCTGTGCAGGAAAATCAGAAGCTTGCTCGAATGGACACTGCTAAAACATTACGCCAACTCAATAATTTCAGTTCTGGTACCAATTCAAAAGGCAAAACAAAAATCAACATATCAAAGAAAGGCCCAAGTATCAACCCAAGACCACACCAGAAGAACCAAGCCACAAGGACTCTACTTGACCGCGGAACCGCGGCCTAAGCCTGCTTGTGCCGCGGTTTCGCGGCGACTTGATAACATCATGTCTTCAGCTTTGCACCAAAACTCTTATCTCAGGGTCCAGACTTCATAAAGACATGTCAACTTCCAGAAGACTCCAGAAACTTCTGCCAGATCAGCAAACCCTTGTTTCTACACTAAACTAAGCTTTGTATTCTAGAACCTTCTTCTTAAACCCTAGCTTAAACCCTAAGCTAAGCCTAACAAACTCTTTCTAGAAGTCTTTCAACAAACTTTTGGAGGGAACTCAAAGGCTTAGGGTTTGGGTGTTCTATAAATAAGACCCTAGGCTCACTTATTATTAATCTTGGACTTGATCTTTGATTAGTTGATTTTAGTAGCCAATTTAGAGCCATTCTATCTCTTTCTTCATCTTCTTCTTCCACAAGTCTAGTGACAAGGCTTGTGTGAAACCCTAACCCTAATTCCAACCCAAATTCAAGATCCCGAGTACCCATCAAGCAAGAAGCCTTGTAACCTTTTATGAGCCGAGCCGATCTTCAACAGAGCAAATGGTCCAAACGATCCGCGACTCACGGAGCCGAGCGACGCCAAATCGACAATTTAGTTCTTCCTCTTGTAGTTCTTGAGCGACTGTAATCAAATTGTTGATATAAATAAAAGGTGATTTTCTTTTATCTTGTTTTCTTTAAATTCTTGCGTCATGATTCAATCTAAATTTCTAGTTGTAATTCTTGTTGTGATGCTTGAGTAATACTCCGCTCGTCGAGGAGTCGAGACGAGCAATAGAATGATGATGTAATATATCTGAAAACGATTCTTGATTCCTACAAGTTTTGTAAACCCTAGCAAGTTCAAGAACCGACAACCCATTTCGTTACGATACTTTCTTGAATGATATCGCTCGAAATTGGGGAGTTACGATCGTTTCTTGAAATTGCTAGAGGCTAGAATGTGAATGATATCGACAAAAGAACAAGGGTAAAATGATGAAACCCTAGTTTCACGAAGAAGCCCTAACTCTCGTCGATCATCATCGATCTAGTATCAATCCTTCGAAGGACAAGAACACGAAATCTTTAGATTACATCACATCTATAGATCCGATAGATTCCTACGAGCCTCATTTAAATTCTTGACATTTTGGTTGGAAATATTATCGAAACCCCATTCTTGATTGTTTATCAGTTTCTTGATTCTTGATTAAACTCGTGACACCTGAATCAATTGATAAATTCTTGAATCATGTTTTCTTTTCTTTTCGATTAACTTTTCAATTCAAACAAATCAAATATAAAAACGAATCGCACAATCCCTGTGGACGATCCGCACTCGCTTACGATCTACAATCGACACCGTAATTAATTGCGGTCAAATATAATTCTTTGATTGTGATTCTATTCATTTTCTAAAACGACACACAAAGAAATGATCAATCACCTCCCACTGAACCCTAGAACCCGGTCACTTGTGCTCCCCTCCTTGGGTCTATCCTAATGCGGAAAAGTAAATAATATACAACAATAATGACATCATCCTCATCCCGGAAGTGCCCCAATAAAAGAATATTACATACATTTAATTTTACATGAATGAAAAGAAAAACTCTCATCTCACATAAAACCCCCGGCAATTCATTCGCAACGATCCTGTACATCATATCTCAGTAACACATAATATCACATATCATCAACGTAAGTAAGTATGCATACCCCAATTGTCATTGATGTATAGCAACGAAACCGGCGATACACCACATACTACACTTACGGTCCCAGAAAAGAAAGTGAAAAACTACAACAATTGGAATCGACATTGCCTTTAGACATCATAAACCCGGAATATCACATATTGAGGATTTCATGCCTAACAATATAAATCTTATATTTAGGTTTCAACCATGAAAACACATTTTCAAAAGAAGCCGGGTAATTCAACAAGATTCCCGATTCTACCGAGACCGAAATATTAGACTTACACGCAACTAATTACTTTTCACAAAACTAATTAGTGTAGATTCCAATTATTGTATTACATCACAGATATCTAGACAATGTTAAACGTTTCAATCGAATCAACAAGCACCCTCAAATTACCCCGATGAGCTCAACACTTGAGCAAAGTTAAAGTACCCAAAAACGAGCCACGGTACCTATGATCCATCCGTAGAAGGCCCAAACCAATGCCTCACCTATGACACCGCGGAACAATGGTAAACCCTAGGGTTCAGTCGCGGTTCTGAAGGCATAGAATCGAGTTAAGGTTTTTGTTCTTCTAGAGGGTCCATAAAGTTACTTGCACGACTATCGAATATAATTAACTTATGAAAATTCCAACACTTGGAAATTTTCAGCGAGGGCAATGGGGGTTATTGATGTTCGCTTGAACTGTCAAACATCGTCCAAGTTACCATTACAATGTTAAAAAATACAACTACAAAATACTCCGAATAAGGCCCTAAGCACAATTTGCATCACATGAAAATTTGGCCTAGACAAACAATACCTGAAACCCCAAAACCTACACACCAGAGCATAGGAAAAAATTTGGGCAAAACAGGGGAAGGGGGCCGGCCACATCGGATTTTTAGGGGACGGGCTCGGCCAAAATCTGAAGAGTTTGGCTCAAATTTGTTTTGTGCTAATGGTATTGTGTCAGTAACCTTCTGCAGTTGTTTGAAAATTTTTCTGAGCACTTTTAAAATTCGACAGAGAAGCAATTTTAAGTGTTGCAGTTTTGTTAATTCGGAATTGTTGCGTTTCCGTATTCTATCTAACATTGTCTATGTCTTTAATCTGGCTCTGATACCACTGTAGGGATTCTATAGCACCACACTAGGTTTAGGGTTGCATCACACATGGTATAACAAAAATTTTAAAGGGTGCTAAACAATTCCAACCATGAATCGAACTAGAAAGATAGAGTAACAATATGCTAGTATCATATACTACAAGTGTCTAACACTAAGTGGGAGAGAATGCAACCTTTGTAGACCTCCTTCTAGACTCCTTGGATCGATTGAGGTTTGAACCGGTTGGCTTGTGTCCTTCCAAGTCCACGATGATCCACCACGAAGTCTCTTTGCACCAAGCTCCAAGCTTCTCTTGATCAAGGAAGAAGAAGAAGCAAACACTCCAATCTAGTGGGCTAAACTAAAGTGGAATAGTGATTTGGGTTTGGATCTCAATTAAAAAATCTTTTCTTTTTAATCCTTTCTCTTTCTTTTGAAACCCTAGTGAGCTTTTTGGAGAGAGGGGAAGAAGGAGATGGCTCAAGCTAAACTCAAGAGAGAATAATGAGAATAACATGATAACCATCCCTAAACTCAAGAGAGTAAGAGAGAGTTATCATGCTAAACTATGGTTGCAAATATCTAGATATTTTGTAACTAGAGTTTAAGCAAAACCATGGGCAAATGAAACCATGGTTTTGACTTGTCAACACAAGAAAATGAGAGTTGAATAGTCAACCATGATTTCATTTGTCATTTTGCTTAATCTCAAATTAACAAAATATATGTATAAATATGTAACCATGTGAGTCTTGCATTGCCACCACCAATGTATTATCAACCATAACACATGTATGCTTGCATGTGTGCATCCATATCAACATATACATACACTCATGCATGCATCATAAGAAATAGGTTTTAATAAATGAGCTAATGGACTTAATACTAAATCAACACTTGATTTAATAACCCAGTCATATCACATACGACCCATCCAATAGAAAACGCCCGAATAAAATACGGTATCCAATACACGCATTTAATCGAGCTCCCGCGCATATCACATATGCACCCCAAATCATTTCGCCTAAGCTAGGAGACTCCTTTGTAGGACTCTAAGACTCGTCAATACACTAGCAGTAGGCAGTAATCATATCACATGCCCCGCTTCCCAAAGTACGCAAAATTGGGCACGTGACATAGCCAACCATGCTACCTGTGGGTAGGACGCATCCGTCCACAGTCACATTACGGTTGTAGAGATATCAAGAACAGTAAAAAATAAACTAAACTAATACATGTCCAAATCCATAATAACAAGAATCAATAAACAATAAGTGCGGAAGCTAATGATCCAATACAATGAATAAACAGTACGTCCCATAATGCGGGCTCACATCTGTAAATGAGAAGAAATAAATAAACTAACCCTAAGGACTCACTGTTCAGCCTGCTGGCTGAAGTACTCCTGCTCGGTCGTCGACAAAGGTACGGAATCTGGGCCATGCAAAACCCAGACGTCAGCGCGTCATGACATCAAGTACATAGTATAAACATGGTAATGAGCAATGCAAGTATGAACATGAATAAGCAGTAATAAGAAAATAATGAGCAGGGTAATGTGCAGTGGTGACTAAACTGTCCTATCAGGTTTTCTACTCTATAGTCTTTGAAACCAATTGATGAATCGTCGATGTAACTCAATAGTATCCCGTGCGTGCCCGGGACCACGGTCATGATCCTCGGGGCTGAATCCGAGACGTGCCGCTAAGCAGTAAAAGGTAGTAGGATAGATGAGTGATGTCAGCATCATCACTCCGGAGCTGGCCAAGCCCGTAAGACTGATCAGAACAAGTATCGAACTGTTGAGTTACAAGTCGGTTTCACCTTTGATTTCCCCATACCCCCAAGCTATGTATGTCAGGTCAGGTATTCAGTAGTCAAGGACTAATGCCAACACAAAATCCGGTAAGAGTAGGTCTGTCTGGATAGACAGCAGGGATGGTCGGGTTTGTCGGCATTAGGCATGAGATCAGGTAACAGGTCAGGTAATGTATAAAGGTGTCATGTCATGTCAAGAGTGTACGGTACCATATCATGTCAAGTAGGAAGTGTAACAGGTCATGTCAGGAAGCACAAGATGTCATGTGGGTGCTCATAATCAAACTATCATAAACATGTGTATAAATAAACAAGCATGAGTACTATTAGAACAATAAACTGGAACATGTAATATGATAGGCAAATAGATATAATTTCAAGGATATGGATGCACAGTTATTGATTAGGGTTACATTTATAGTTCCAATATTAATTAGGATGCAATTTATTAAACATAGAGTATTAATATCACATTATTATGTAGTAATGTGATCTATGGATGCAATTATATTTATCTTAAATGCGATGGATGCAAACGGGTATCCGAAGAGTTATAAAACTATAAAATGGTAGTGTGGGATGTACAACTAAGCAATATGTGATATAAATATTTATATAATAATATTAATATGGATAGCATATTCAAAGCGATTAGTAACTATAAAAGCTGTATTGATTAACCATGCACAAGAAGGTTCCGTTCAGAAATTCAGCGTCACCCTAATTTGTAAAATAGCTTAAAAATAACAAACGTTCTCCAAAAGGGACGTATCATATACCAAAACAAAGATAATTCAATAAGGTTTTCAGTTTTATAAGTATAAGCATCTCAGGTTATCCCTACAAAAAGTTATGAATATTCAAAGTTGAAAGTTTGCTGCTGGAATTTCCCTGGACAGCAGTTTAGAGACGTGTTCATTTGCATTTTACGTTAATTAAACAATTTATTTTGCAATTAAATATTTCATAAACTTATAGTATTCTGAATTAGCTTCGTAACGAACTAAAGAACGTATCCTAATGATTTTTCTATGATTTATAATGAATTTTATAAGATAAGGTGTACAGTAAATTTCAGATTTGTCATATCCGATTTTTCAACGACATTTCATATGTAAACTATAAGATTTTCAAATGTATAATATTATAAAATGAAGATTATAAAAGTATATAGCATGTAGCAAGATTAACTTGCCTCGATGGGTCGCGAATCGGGAAAACGGAACGTTAACCGTCGGCGGGGAAAACTCGCGACGGCGCACGGTTCACGGAATGAACCCAAACGACGAACAAAGGAACCACACGGGTCGGGGTATCTCGCTGGAACGTCGAGAAACGTCACCGGCACGACGGAATTCCGGTAACAAAAGAACAATTAAAAGAAATGAGAAACGAGACATGAAGCAAGAAGAGAAAAATGATAAAGAGAAGTACGAGAGAATATATAAGGGGTAGAGAGAGAGAGAAAGTGGAGAGAGAGAAAGTGGGGACCACGGGGTTAAAGGGGAGGTTGCGATTGGCTGAGAGAATAAATTGAGAAGGATATAAGAGATTGTAAAAATATTATATGGTTAACTTAAAGATTTAAAAGATAGGTAATGAACAGTAAGATATCAGATTAGTTAGAAAAATATATGCGAAGGTTTTAATAATATTAAAAATTTGGGATTTTGGCGCCAAATGAAACATTTCCAAATTGCGCCCGGATTGGGTCCAAAAATTCGAAATTCAAATAATAGGATTTTAAGCGGGTTCCAAATTTTAAAATGAAATGTTTTATGATTAAAAAGCATACTCTCAAAACGGACACACGTGCGTGCACGTAGCCATCCAAATTTGCCCGTTTTACTGAACGGGACGAGAACACAATGCACGGACGCTACCACGAGGCTAAGGGTGTCAAGTAGGCCAAGATGAATATTTTCAATTTTATTTTAGATGCTAAAATTTGTTATATGTAGAAATGACTTTGCCGGGTAAATTGTGCAATAAGAACCAAACAAGTAAGATAAATGAAATGAGCAATGCCAAACACTCAACCAGTAACAGAAATAGTATTATTGGGCTCGGGTGTTACATCATACCCAACTACAAAAAGAATTTCGTCCTCGAAATTCCAAGAATTCAAGATAGATAACTACAGGAAAAGGTGAGGAAACTTCTGTCGGATCTCGTCTTCTCGCTCCCAAGTGGATTCTCCATGCGATCGATTACCCCAAGAAACTAGCACAATGGGGGTAACCTTGTTCTTAAGAACCTTTTCTCTCTGATCCTTGATTTCAACTGGTCGCTCTTCAAAAGTTAGGTCCTCTCGCACAGTCAACTCCGAAAGATCCAAGACATGGGTCTCATCACGAACATACTTCCGTAGTTGAGACACATGAAACACATCGTGAACTCCTGCTAATGACTGTGGTAACGCCAACCGGTACGATACCTCTCCAACACGCTCCAAAATCTCGAAGGGTCCAACGAATCGGGGACTAAGCTTTCCCCGACTTCCAAAGCGAATCACTCCTCTAGTCGGTGATATCTTCAGGAATACCAAATCACCCACGGCGAACTCTAGAGGTCTTCTGGACGTGTCGGCCCAACTTTTCTGTCTGTCTTGAGCTGCCTTCATATGCTTCCTGATTATATTCACCTTCTCGACTGTCTGTACCACCAAATCTGGTCCTAATAACCTTCGTTCACCAACATCATCCCAACAAACAGGTGAACGGCACTTACGACCATACAGAGCTTCAAACGGGGCCATCTGAATAGTTGCTTGAAAGCTGTTGTTGTACGAAAACTCCACCAGGTGTAGATGATCTTCCCAAGAACCTTTGAAGTCCCACATGCAAGCCCTCAACATATCTTCAAGGGTCTGGATCGTTCTCTCTGATTGTCCGTCAGTCTGAGGATGATAAGCTGTGCTAAACTTCAATCGAGTCCCCAAACTTTCTTGTAAACTCCTCCAAAAGTGCGACAAGAACCGAGTGTCCCGATCGGACACGATGCTTACCGGCACTCCATGCAATCTGACAATCTCCTGCATGTATCGCTCTGCCAAAGTCTCTGTCGATTGACCAACCCGAAAAGGAATAAAGTGAGCTGCTGTGGTCAAACGATCGACAATCACCCATACGGCATTGTTGTCCTTTGGACTCCGCGGCAAGCCGTCACGAAATCCATGGTTATATGTTCCCACTTCCACTGAGGAATCGGAAGTGGTTGCAATAAACCAGCAACCCTTTGGTGTTCAGCCTTGACTTGCTGACACACCAAGCACTTAGCCACGAAGCGAGCAATTTCCCGTTTCATACCTTCCCACCAAAAGTGCTGTCGAATATCTCGGTACATCTTTGTCCCTCCTGGATGTACAGAGTACGCTGAACTGTGTGCCTCCTTCATAAGCTCTTCACGCACATCTCCTTTTGGCACAAACACACGGCTACCATATCTCAACGAACCATCTTCATGGATCAGTAAATCGGTTCGTAGTCCGGCTCCAACCTGTTCTCGAAACTTTTGCAGTCTAGGATCCTGCGATTGTGTCGCTTTAATCTTCTCAACTAAGGACGACTGTACTTGCAACTGCATCAACTGTCCTGTAGCATGGGGTAGCACAACTTCCAAGTCAAATCTCCGAAAATCCGCAACGATCTCTCTCTGTGCAGTCAATATCTGAATTGCTGGTAACCGACTCAGCGCATCTGGCACGACGTTAACTTTTCCCGGATGGTACTTAAGATCAAGGTCATAGTCGGCCATCAGCTCCAACCATCTGCGTTGCCTCATGTTCAACTCCTTCTGAGTGAACACATATTTCAAACTCTTGTGATCCGTAAAGACTTCAACTCTCTCGCCCAGAAGGTAGTGTCTCCAAATCTTCAGGGCGAAGCTCACGGCTGCAAGCTCCAAGTCGTGAGTCGGATAGTTCTTCTCATGAGTCTTCAGCTGTCTCGATGCGTAAGCGACGACTTTCCCATTCTGCATCAAAACACATCCCAATCCTTTCCAGATGCGTCGCTGTGAATCACCAGTCCTCCTGAATTATCCGGTACGGTCAGGATCGGGGCGGTTATCAACTTCTGCTTCAACGTCTCGAAGGCCAATGCACATCCATCCGTCCAAACAAACGGTACCTCCTTACGCGTAAGCTTGGTTAACGGCTCAGCTAAACGAGCGAAGTTCTCCACAAATCTTCTGTAGTAACCGGCGAGTCCAAGAACACTTCTTATCTCCGCAACATCTTTGGAATAGGCCAATCTCGAACTGCTGTAATCTTCTCGGGATCAACGGCGATTCCATTGCCCGACACAACATGCCCCAGAAACTTCACTTCTTCCAGCCAGAATTCACACTTACTCATCTTCGCAAATAACTTCTCTTGTCTCAGCGTCTGCAGTGCGATCCTTAAATGCTCAGCATGCTCCTCCGGACTCTTCGAGTATACCAGAATATCGTCAATAAATACCACAATAAACTGGTCCAAGAACGGTGAAAAGATCCTGTTCATCAAATCCATGAATATTGCTGGCGCATTCGTCACTCCGAAGGGCATCACTAGATACTCGAAATGTCCATATCTAGTTCGAAACGCCGTCTTGCAAATGTCTTCTACTTTTACTCGGACCTGATGATATCCCGATCGCAAATCCAATTTCGAGAATACCCTCGCGCCACTAAGCTGCTCAAAAAGTTCTCCAATGCGAGGGATCGGGTACTTGTTCTTAATAGTCACCCGGTTCAATTCTCGATAATCAATGCACATCCTTCTCGTGCCATCCTTCTTCTTCACTAAAAGAACTGGAGCTCCCCAAAGTGAGTTGCTGCTTCGAATCCATCCTTTCTCGAGCAATTCACCAACTTGTTTCTTAACTTCTTCCAATTCCACCAGTGCCATCGGATAATAGGATTTTGATACTGGCGCTGCACCAGGAATAAGGTCAATCGCGAACTCCACATCTCGCTTTGGCGGTAAGCCCGAAATATCTGCAAATACATCCATAAAGTCGCGGACAACTGCCGGCTCTTCATTACTATCCACTACCATAGCCGCAAGAACATTGTTCGTCGGCCTAGCCCTAAACTCGACCGGCCCGACAGAACTGCTTCCTTACCGCAACTGCTGTCTGCATTGTTGGCCGCGAAAGGTCCAGCGAGACTACTGAGTCTCGTCCACTCCGCTGCATGCACGTCCACGGTTGCTCCATTCTGCCTTAGTCCGATAAATTTCTCCTCCATTTCCTCCCGTGCAGTCCGCGGGAAGAACTTTTCCAAGAAACTTTTAGAGAAATCCGCCCAACTGATTGGCTTGGACAAGCGGGTCTCCTCCACCAGCCACCACTCTCGGGCGTAATCCACCAGCTGAATGCGCACCACATCAACTCTCTTGTCGTCTGGGATCTGTGCCGCAATCAGTAAATTCTCCGTGTCTACTAGCCACTGCTCGGCTGGCAACGGCTCCTCCAGAAAAGTGAAAGTAGACGGATCCAAAAGTCTGAAATCTGCTACGGTCCTTACTCGGTCAACTGGTCTAGTTCCAACATCGTTTACAGACTGCTGAACGATCTGCAAACCTTCCTGAAACAAGTCCGCTTGCTGCTGGATCAGCTCGGTCTGTTTCTTTGATTTCCAGCATTTCTCTTATCACTCCAAGCATGGTGGCTTCGTTCACACGCCTCTGGTACGTCTTCAACTTCTTACCTGTCATAATCCTGAACTCAAAACACCTAACATTAGCATGAGGATAGATTCTGAATGTGGATCAAGGCTAGAACTCCAAGATACTTAAATAGAGTACCGCATTGTAGCTATGCCGCGGTATCATAGCCGCAATTACTTAACTCCACCCAAGTCGCCTAAGTCCTAGAGATAACAAGAAGTTAGGTTTTCGAATTGACAATGCAAAGTAAGTTTGCATGTCGACATGATCCGGAAGAAGGAGTCAAGGAGGGTAAAACGGTCAAGGTGGCTGGACATGTTTCCTAATCACGGGTATCCTGATTCGTGTATCGGGTGCAATACCCAACTACAAAGAATCAACCGAATTAACCTATGGCTCTGATACCATAAAACCATGTCACGCCCCGCTTCCCAAAGTACGCAAAATTGGGCACGTGACATAGCCAACCATGCTACCTGTGGGTAGGACGCATCCGTCCACAGTCACATTACGGTTGTAGAGATATCAAGAACAGTAAAAAATAAACTAAACTAATACATGTCCAAATCCATAATAACAAGAATCAATAAACAATAAGTGCGGAAGCTAATGATCCAATACAATGAATAAACAGTACGTCCCATAATGCGGGCTCACATCTGTAAATGAGAAGAAATAAATAAACTAACCCTAAGGACTCACTGTTCAGCCTGCTGGCTGAAGTACTCCTGCTCGGTCGTCGACAAAGGTACGGAATCTGGGCCATGCAAAACCCAGACGTCAGCGCGTCATGACATCAAGTACATAGTATAAACATGGTAATGAGCAATGCAAGTATGAACATGAATAAGCAGTAATAAGAAAATAATGAGCAGGGTAATGTGCAGTGGTGACTAAACTGTCCTATCAGGTTTTCTACTCTATAGTCTTTGAAACCAATTGATGAATCGTCGATGTAACTCAATAGTATCCCGTGCGTGCCCGGGACCACGGTCATGATCCTCGGGGCTGAATCCGAGACGTGCCGCTAAGCAGTAAAAGGTAGTAGGATAGATGAGTGATGTCAGCATCATCACTCCGGAGCTGGCCAAGCCCGTAAGACTGATCAGAACAAGTATCGAACTGTTGAGTTACAAGTCGGTTTCACCTTTGATTTCCCCATACCCCCAAGCTATGTATGTCAGGTCAGATATTCAGTAGTCAAGGACTAATGCCAACACAAAATCCGGTAAGAGTAGGTCTGTCTGGATAGACAGCAGGGATGGTCGGGTTTGTCGGCATTAGGCATGAGATCAGGTAACAGGTCAGGTAATGTATAAAGGTGTCATGTCATGTCAAGAGTGTACGGTACCATATCATGTCAAGTAGGAAGTGTAACAGGTCATGTCAGGAAGCACAAGATGTCATGTGGGTGCTCATAATCAAACTATCATAAACATGTGTATAAATAAACAAGCATGAGTACTATTAGAACAATAAACTGGAACATGTAATATGATAGGCAAATAGATATAATTTCAAGGATATGGATGCACAGTTATTGATTAGGGTTACATTTATAGTTCCAATATTAATTAGGATGCAATTTATTAAACATAGAGTATTAATATCACATTATTATGTAGTAATGTGATCTATGGATGCAATTATATTTATCTTAAATGCGATGGATGCAAACGGGTATCCGAAGAGTTATAAAACTATAAAATGGTAGTGTGGGATGTACAACTAAGCAATATGTGATATAAATATTTATATAATAATATTAATATGGATAGCATATTCAAAGCGATTAGTAACTATAAAAGCTGTATTGATTAACCATGCACAAGAAGGTTCCGTTCAGAAATTCAGCGTCACCCTAATTTGTAAAATAGCTTAAAAATAACAAACGTTCTCCAAAAGGGACGTATCATATACCAAAACAAAGATAATTCAATAAGGTTTTCAGTTTTATAAGTATAAGCATCTCAGGTTATCCCTACAAAAAGTTATGAATATTCAAAGTTGAAAGTTTGCTGCTGGAATTTCCCTGGACAGCAGTTTAGAGACGTGTTCATTTGCATTTTACGTTAATTAAACAATTTATTTTGCAATTAAATATTTCATAAACTTATAGTATTCTGAATTATCTTCGTAACGAACTAAAGAACGTATCCTAATGATTTTTCTATGATTTATAATGAATTTTATAAGATAAGGTGTACAGTAAATTTCAGATTTGTCATATCCGATTTTTCAACGACATTTCATATGTAAACTATAAGATTTTCAAATGTATAATATTATAAAATGAAGATTATAAAAGTATATAGCATGTAGCAAGATTAACTTGCCTCGATGGGTCGCGAATCGGGAAAACGGAACGTTAACCGTCGGCGGGGAAAACTCGCGACGGCGCACGGTTCACGGAATGAACCCAAACGACGAACAAAGGAACCACACGGGTCGGGGTATCTCGCTGGAACGTCGAGAAACGTCACCGGCACGACGGAATTCCGGTAACAAAAGAACAATTAAAAGAAATGAGAAACGAGACATGAAGCAAGAAGAGAAAAATGATAAAGAGAAGTACGAGAGAATATATAAGGGGTAGAGAGAGAGAGAAAGTGGAGAGAGAGAAAGTGGGGACCACGGGGTTAAAGGGGAGGTTGCGATTGGCTGAGAGAATAAATTGAGAAGGATATAAGAGATTGTAAAAATATTATATGGTTAACTTAAAGATTTAAAAGATAGGTAATGAACAGTAAGATATCAGATTAGTTAGAAAAATATATGCGAAGGTTTTAATAATATTAAAAATTTGGGATTTTGGCGCCAAATGAAACATTTCCAAATTGCGCCCGGATTGGGTCCAAAAATTCGAAATTCAAATAATAGGATTTTAAGCGGGTTCCAAATTTTAAAATGAAATGTTTTATGATTAAAAAGCATACTCTCAAAACGGACACACGTGCGTGCACGTAGCCATCCAAATTTGCCCGTTTTACTGAACGGGACGAGAACACAATGCACGGACGCTACCACGAGGCTAAGGGTGTCAAGTAGGCCAAGATGAATATTTTCAATTTTATTTTAGATGCTAAAATTTGTTATATGTAGAAATGACTTTGCCGGGTAAATTGTGCAATAAGAACCAAACAAGTAAGATAAATGAAATGAGCAATGCCAAACACTCAACCAGTAACAGAAATAGTATTATTGGGCTCGGGTGTTACACCTTTGTAGGACTCTAAGACTCGTCAATACACTAGCAGTAGGCAGTAATCATATCACATGCCCACAAACCGTCGGTGGCACAAGAAGTACGTAACGGCTCCTAGGTATTTAGTGATCAGAAGAAACACAAGCAAACCTGTTAAAACTTCTGTCGAGCCAACTGGCAACACTTACCGTACAGTCATGTCTCTTCGTCAAATATGCTGCATATCAGGTCTAGGGATGGTATCGTCGACCCCAATAACTCAGATAAGTCATGTCGGTATATGGCTCATAACAGATTGAGAAACTACTGATAACACTTGTCAGTAAATCTCAGCAGCCCTGGCCAGGGACTTCCTGTTATAGCCAATCGTACATGGTGTAACATCAACCCCTAATACCGGGAGAGACGAAACTCCTCCTATCGCTCATTGCCTCCATGTGCCTCGGGACTGTACCCAAAATCCACATGTTTGCACGACTCAGTAGAGCCGTGGTAGGGTGGAGATCAAAGTACAGTGGGAGACATACAAGACTCTATGACGATCTCGGGTCTACAGACTAACCTGTACCAGTGTCACCTGAGAACTGCTATCCGACGATAGATATAATACCACATAGGAGTTCTCGACGAGTCCGTTCAGTGTACCTAGTCTCCACTGAGCACCCGTATACGATCTTTGGTGTCACCACACCAATGGATATGGGATCATCCATCGCCATCATATGGGACAAGTAACGTATACGCTAGTCTACTCTGGTAATATCGATGCCCCGTCTCGATACACCCACGACTAGGAACATTTTAAGGATATGCTCATAGACTATACATGTCCCACTAGTATGATCCGCATCATAATCTCAGTAGTCCTGCATCATCCTAAGGGCTATATCAACATGTATCAAATGAATGAAAGCACGATCAAATGAACATGTCAAGATAAAAGGTGCAACCAGATAGCATACTATCATGTCGAGCAAGAATGTCCCCTGAATATATATATATATATATATATATATATATATATAGACACACACAAACACACACATACCGGTACATACACTATCATATAATGGCCTCTAGGGCATACATATATCCAACAAGATTGTGTTAATCTTAGAATTCTTAATTGAAGATGGCTCACTTAGATAACTTATATATATAGCAAAGATATTTTCAACAACAAAAATATCTCCATGCCACCTTACCTCAATAGTAAACCATGAGTCATAAAATGATTCATCTTACTTCAATAGTAAACCATGAGTCATTTAAGCGAGTCATCTTATCCTCCACTCCATTAAACATAAATGGTTATAAAAATAAATGACGTGTCTTCTTCTAGAAGCACTCTTGCCAAAACTACAAGAATACCCTTCACCGTATATACATACCCGTATCCGTATTTCGAAAATACGAATAGAAAGAGACGAAAAACATTCCAATAATCTAATACTAGAATCTGGCTTAAAACAAAACCCACTAGTATTATCCGCCCGATCATCATCCGTATGTGATCGAACCATGCCGTAAAACCATACGGCATCTACATCGTTTCGCTCGAAGCAGAGAAACCCTCTATATGGGACTCTAATGACTCAACAGTACGCTGGTAGTGGTTTTAACTACAAGCACGTCAGCGGTACTAGCTGCACGTAACGGCTACCCATGTATCTGTCGAAAAATAAGGCCGACGAGCGAACTCATCCGAACCCCTACTGAGCATGTCCGTGACAATTTCCGTGCAGTCCGGTCTATTCGTCTGAGAGTATCGCATGTAAGGTCTAGGGGATGGAAAACGTCAGACCCCTAATAACCAAACAATTCGTGTCAGTGTGGCTCAAAAACATCCGAGAATCTACTGGTCCGCCCGCCAGTAATTCTCAATCCGCCATGGTTGGGGACTTATGGTGTTGACCAACCGATCACAGCGCGACATAGACTCCCTATACCGGGAATGACGAATCTCCAACAGTCGCTCACTGCCTCCATGTGGCTCAGGAATGTACCCAACTAAAACCTGTTTGCATGACTCGGTAGAGCCGTGGTAGGGTAGTAATCAAAGTACAGTGGGAACTCACACGAGACAAATGACAACCTCAGGTCGATATACAATCTGCACACATGTCACTAAAGAACTGCTATCTGACACTAGATATGATACCATCTAGTCAGTCCTCGGCGAATCCTGTCCGATGTACTCACCCCTAGTGAGCATCTATATACAATATTAGGTGCACCTCACCAATGGTTGCGAGACCAATCCATCACCCCTCGTCAGGGTCTAGATATGCATACACTAGTCTACTCTGGAGTATCGATGCCCAGTCTCGATAGTCCGTCGACTATGGACATTTTAAGGATGTGCCTATCGACTACCCAGCTCCCATAAGTATGATTGCTATCACAACACTAGTAGTCAGGAAAATATCCTACGGGCTTTATCAACATGTATATAAGATATGAAATACAAAGTAAAACACATCACATGTTAAGATAAAGACAAACCAAATAGCGTACTATCATATCGAGTAAGATTGTCCTGTACATACATATCCTTAGTGTAACACCCTAGTTCATTTATACCAGTTCCAGTTATCGTATTTGCTTATTTTGGTATTTTATATTTTACATTGCATTCGACTCGACCCGCTTGCTTGAAACTTGTTTCATTCATATTTATGAATTATCTTGACTTGTTACATAGACATGTGCACTTTCATGAATACTGCATACTGGCATTTTATCTGGCATTGCATCTTTTACCATATAACATTTTAAGTCACGTAAAATATTTTAAAGATACATTGCATGGACTACTTGATACCCCTAACCCTGTGGTACCATCCGCGCATCTTTTTCTCGTCCCGTTCAGTAAAACGGACTTGTTTGGATGGCTACGCGCACGTACGTGCATCCAATCTTGGGGGTATGCATTTTCGTTACATGAGCATTCATTTTTAAATTTTAGTCGACGCATATATTTTCATATTTTGAAACTAAATTTTAGACCCGACCCGGGCATGTTTGGACTATATTTGTATTTACCAGAATATCAAATTTTATTTATATAATATTAATTTTATAAACTGATACAAATTAAAATTTAGTTAACTAATAAAAGATTTTTTTAATTTAAATCTAAACTAATTTCCTAACAAACTAACAACCCCTTTCTCTCTCTCTCTCCTCTGCATATATATATATTTATATATATATATATATTATTTATTTTTCTTTTTTTATTTAATACACAGATTCTTCTTCTTACTTCTTCTTCTTCTTTCTTCTTTCTTCTTTCTTTTTCTTGATCTTGTTTCTTGATTCCGGTGATCACCGCCGGAGCCGTGCTCGTCATTGACGATCCGAGTGATCCAGTGAACGTAAATTGCCTGTGTGATCACCCTCTTGCCTTTCCTGGACCCGTCCCACGTGCCGCGTGTGCGTTGCGAAGATTTACCGACGTCGAACGTGCCGTGCGTATCCGTCGCGTGATTCGATCGAGGCAAGTTTACCATGCTACATGCTATGTTACTATATTTGCATCTATTTGAATAAATATAACACTTGTATTTTAAATCATGCATCCCATGTTATAGTTTTACAGTTTTACGACGTCTGTTTGCATCCGTACAATTTATTTCGTATCTAGTGCATGCAAATTTATCTTGTTACATGCTAGACTACAATATATTGCACCCATTTGAATAATAACATCACATAATGTTTAGTTATGCATCCCACATTACCATTTTACAGTTTTATTGTCTTCGGACATCCGTATGCATCCATATCACTATTTACATATCTAGTCGCATGCTAATTCATCTGCTACATGCTATGTATCTTATTTTGCATCCATATGAATAAAAATATCACATGTTGATTGCACTGTACATCCATATTAAAGTTTTACCGTTTTCGGATACCCGTTTGCATCCATATCATTTAAAATATATATCGTCGTAATATTTTTTATTATTATCTTTAATTGGTTTATAATCTACATTTTATAATATTATACAAAATATAGTTTGAAAATATTATAGTTTACACATGAAACGTCGTTGCAAAGCGGATACGACAAATCTGAAATTTACTGTACACCTTACCTTATAAAATTCATTATAAATCATAGAAAAATTATTAGTATAAGTTCTTTAGTTCATTACGAAGCTAACTCAGAATAATATAACTCTATGAAATATTTACTTGCAAAATAAATTGTTTAAATAACGTAAAACGCAAATGAAAATATCTCTAAACTGTTGTCCAGGGAAATTCCAGCAGCAAACTTTCAACTTCGAATGTTCATAACTTTTTTTAGGAACAACCTGAGATACCTCAACTTATAAAAATGAAAACCTTATTGAATTGTCTTTGTTTTGGTATAAGACACGTCCCTTTTGGAGAAAATTTGTTATTTTTAAGCTATTTTACAAATCAGGATGACGCTGAATTTCTGAACGGAAATTTCTTGTGCATGGTTAATCAATACCACTTTTATAGTTATTAATCAGTTTGAATATGTTATCCATGTTAATATTATTATATCAATATCTATTTAATAAATAATAGTGCTTGTGTTTTAATATTCAGCAAATTTTACCGATTTACAGTTTTATAGTATCTGTCTGTATCCGTACGGTTTATTACATATCTAGTTGCACGCCGAGACCATATTATTTCATGTTACTGTTGTATTAGTACCCCATGCTTGATATTGTGCATCCTACTTAGTCATGATGTAACCCCTGATCGATATTTGTGCATCCATGCTTTTATTGTACATCTGTACTTTCACCCTGATTCAATACTTGCTACAGTTTGATTATGAGCACCCGTTTGACACCTGTGCACTACTTGACATGACCCGATACACCACTACTTGACATGACTTGATACATGTACAGTACCTGACATGACCTGATATATCACTACTTGACATGTTACCTGATCTTGTTTCTAATGCCGACAATCCTGACATGTTGTCCCGATGGACATATCATGTTGTCTGTATAGACAAACATGTTCCTGCTTGATCCTGTGTTGGCATTAGTTTCAGATTTATCAATACCTGACTTGAACACATAACTTGGGGGTATGGGGAAATCAATGATGAAACCTGACTTGTAACTCGACAGTTCGATGCTTATACTGATCAGTTTTACGGGTTAGGCCAGCCCCGGGATGATGATGCTGACATCATTCGTCTGTACATTTTACCTGTTTACTGTCTAGCGGCACGTCTTGGATTCAGCCCGAGAGTCTTGACCGTGGTCCCGGGCATGCACGGGATACTATTGAGTTACATCGACGATTCATTAAATTGATTACAAAGACTTGAGAGTAATTAACCCAGTAGTTTAGTTCAGATTACTCACCGCACGTCACATGTGCTTATACCCTTCACTGTTTCTTATTCGTGTTACTGTTATACTTTTATTACTGTTCATACTCATGCCTGCATGACTTGTTACCCTCTGATTATATTATTGTTGATATTATGACGCACTGACGTCTGGGTTTTGCATTACCCAGATCCTCTACCTTTGTCGCAGGCTGATCAGGAGTATTTCCGCCGTCAGGCCGAGCAGTGAGGATCCTGTTAGTATCCAGTTAGTTTAGTTATTTCCGTACCTTCCAGATTGTTATTGTTATTTGGATTTATTGCTTCCGCATATTATTTCTTGACTCGTTTATTCTGGTTCATGGACATGTACTAGATAGTTTATTTTATTTCTACTGTTCTTGATATCTCTAGACAGCCGTATTGTGACTGTGGAGGGATGTTTCCTATCCACAAATAGCATGGTTGGCTCTGTCACGTGCCTATCTTAGCGCACTCTGGGAAGCGGGGTATGACAGGGTTTGTTTGGTATCAGAGTAATAGGATTTAGGTTAATCGGGTTTGATTCTTTTTGTAGTTGGGTATTGAACCCAATACACGAATCGGAAAATCCGTAATTAGGAACATGTCCTGCCACCTTGTTATCGTGATTCTTGAATCATATCTTTCTCTTAACCCTTGTCTTGACGATATGCAAATGACTTTGCATCTTGGCTTGAATCATTTTGGTTCCTTATTGTTTCTTCCGTCCTATTCCTTTGATTCTGATACTAGGATTTGGGCGACTTGAGTGGAGTTATGTGATTGTAACTATGTACCGCGGCATGGTTACAATGTGGTACTCTATTTAAGTAACTTGGAGTCCTGGTCTTGATTCATTTCCTTGATTCATGGTCATGAAATTCCCTTGGTTCTCTCAGTTTCATTGCTTACCAGTTCATGTTTTGCAGATTTCTTGGTGATCGATACCGGTAGTTATGAAATTGTCTTAGAAATTGATTTTCTCGGCACTTTCCACGCTCACATTGATTGTAGGGCAAAGAAAGTGATTTTCCAGATTCCCAGACATCCGGAGTTTGTATTTGTTGGAGGAAGCAGTTCTGTCGAGCCAGTTTAGTTTAGGGCTAGGCCAACAAATAATGTTCTTTCGTCGATGGAAGTTGATAAGGAGGAAGCGCCAGCTGTAGTTCGAGATTTCATGGACGTGTTCGAGGACATCTCGGGTTTACCACCAAAACGAGATGTGGAGTTCGCGATTGAACTTGTTCCTGGTGCAGCGCCAGTCTCAAAGGCGTACTACCCAATGGCACTAGTGGAGTTGGAAGAAGTCAAGAAGCAGGTTACCGAATTACTTGAGAAGGGTTGGATTCGCAGCAGCAATTCACCTTAGGGAGCTCCAGTTCTTCTAGTAAAGAAGAAAGATGGCACAAGGAGGATGTGCATCGATTATCGAGAATTAAACCGGGTGACTATTAAGAACAAGTACCCGATCCCTCGCATTGGCGAATTGTTCGAGCAGCTTAGTGGCGCGAGGGTATTCTCAAAGCTGGATTTGCGATCCGGATATCATCAGGTCCTAGTTAAACCAGAGGATATTTGTAAGACTGCGTTCCGAACTCGGTATGGCTATTATAGTGATGCCATTCGGAGTCACGAATGCACCGGCGATATTTATGGACTTGATGGACCGAATCTTTCACCATTCTTGGACCAGTTTATTGTGGTGTTTATCGATGATATTCTGGTCTACTCGAGGAGCATTGAAGAGCATGCAGAACACTTGAAGATCGCACTGCAGACATTGAGGCAAGAAAGATTATATGCGAAGATGAGTAAGTGCGAGTTTTGGCTTGAAGAAGTGAAATTTTTTGGGGCACGTCGTATCCGGAGATGGAATCGCCATTGACCCTGAGAAGATTGCAGTAGTTCAAGATTGGCCGATTCCGAAGAACGTTGCTGAGATCAGAAGCTTTCTTGGACTTGTTGGGTATTACCGAAGGTTCGTGGAGAATTTTGCTCGTTTGGCTGAGCCTTTCACTAAGCTTACGCGAAAAGAAGTACCGTTCATATGGACGAATAGATGTGCGTCGGCTTTTGAGACGTTGAAGCAGAAATTGATAACCGCCCCTATTTTGACCGTACCAGACGGTTCCGGAGGATTGGTGATTCACAGCGACGCATCTGGGAAAGGATTGGGATGTGTTTTGATGCAGCATGGGAAGGTTATAGCTTATGCATCGAGACAGTTGAAGACCCATGAGAAGAATTACCCAACTCATGATTTGGAGCTAGTAGCTGTAATTTTCGCTTAGAAGATTTGGAGACACTACTTATTGGAAGAAAAGGTTGAAGTATTCACCGATCACAAAAGCCTGAAGTACGTGTTCACACAGAAAGAGCTTAACATGAGGCAGCGTAGATGGTTGGAGCTGATGGCTGACTATGATCTTGATCTTAAGTACCATCCGGGGAAAGTTAATGTTGTGCCGGATGCGCTTAGTCCGTTGCCAGTAATTCGGATGTTGACAGCACAGAAGGAGCATATCGAAGACTTTCGGAGATTTGAGTTGGAGACCGTGCTACCGCATTCTTCGGGACAGTTGATGCAGCTGCAAGTACAGTCGTCGTTGATCGATAATACTAAAGCAGCGCAGTCACAGGACCCAAGATTGCAGAAGTTTCGAGAACAGGTTGAAGCTGGACTTCGAACGGACTTGTTAATCCATGAAGATGGTTCGTTGCGATATGGTAGCCGATCAGTCGAAAATACTGCATTTCTAACACGGCAATTTCCCTACCTTTTGCAGTCAAGTAAAGGTATCCGGTATTCATATCACACTTATTTGCAAAACACATGTAAAATACTGGATTA
The DNA here is from genome assembly GCA_030015575.1 of Agapanthus africanus. Classification (NCBI taxonomy): domain Eukaryota; kingdom Viridiplantae; phylum Streptophyta; class Magnoliopsida; order Asparagales; family Amaryllidaceae; genus Agapanthus; species Agapanthus africanus. The sequence continues at coordinate 454,412,438 of CM057346.1, read as the reverse complement.
CTTGTACTGTAGACTAAAACCGGCACTTTTTAGGGAAATTGTGTGTTTTTCATGGCATTGCATCATCCTTGTATTGCGCAACTCTTATCTTGGAGTCTATGCAGGAAATTCCGGAAGCAGAGCCCAAAATTGGGAAAAGATCTGATAAAAGACGCGCCAACTCAAAGGCTGAAGATCTGGTAGTAATACAGAAGGCCAAATAAAAATCCATATATCAGAAAAGAGCCCACATGAAAGCCCAAGAGTTACTGTAAAACAATCAAGCCCTAAGGCTTCCAAACCGCCGCGGTTCCGCGGCGGGAGCTGGCTTGCGCCGCGGAACCGCGGCTCTTTGATGTGATCACTGCGTCAATTTTGGGCACGTGCTTACCTATAACGGCCAAAGCTTCCAGAAGACCTCAGAAGCTCCACGTGGCACATCTAGAAGGCTCGGCTTAACAAACTCTTGGAGGGAAATTCAAATTTTGGGCTTAACTAACTTTTTGGGGGGAAATTTGAATATTTGGCTAACAAACTTGTGGAGGGAAATTTCAAATTTCAATTCTAGAGCTAAGATTTTGAGGCTTATAAAAAGGATCTTAGATCAAGGTTTGAATTTGTTCAAGAATTCATTCATCTCCCTCTTCCCTCCACAAGTTTAGTGACAAAACTTGTGCCCAATCCCCAATTCAACCTCAAGATCAAATTCCCGAGATCAATTCAAGCAAGAATTCCTCCAACCTTTAGAAGCAACGCCGGATTTCCAACGGAGCAAGAGATCCACGCCGATCCGCGACTCAAGGAGCCGAGCGAAGCCGAAATCGACGATCTAGTTCCTTCCTTTTGTAAATTCAAGAGAGTTGTAACAAAATTTGTCGATAAATAAAGATGAATTTTCTATATTCTTGCTTATCTTTTAATTCAAGCACAATGATTAGATATCAATTTGTGATTGTGTTTGTGATCATGATGTTTGAGTAATCTCCGCTAGTGTAGGAGTTGTGACGATCCTTAGATGATGATGATTTAGATATCTTTACAATTCTTAAATCCTATAATGTTTGGAAATTCTAGTGAATCAAATGATTAATAACCTAGTTTTGAGATGATGCTTTCTTGATCGTGTTCACTCGAAACTAGGGATCAACTATTAAACATTTGATTAACTAGAAGTTAGAATTTGAATGCGATCCATCGAAAGGACAAAGGATGAGTTGCGAAATTCCTAATTCCCTCGCAAGATCCTTAAACCTCGATGAATTCGCATCGATCTAGTACCAATTCGTTAAAGGATAAGAATGAGTAATCATTAGATCTCATCACATCTAGAGATCCGATCTACTCCTACGAGCTATCCTTATAATCTTGAGTGTTGATTGGAAATTATCTCTCATCTCTCTTCTTGTTTTAATGTTTCTTTTAGATCTAGATTTTTCTTACTTTTGATCTACAATTACAAATCATGAATTGTTTTCTTTTCTTTGCCTTAAGTTTTCAACTCATCTAAATTCGAAAATTGAACGGAACTCACTTTCCCTGTGGACGATCCGCACTTACTAACGCACTACATCCGACACCGTTATTGATTGCAGTCAAAATATTTTTGATTGTGATTTCTAAACTCTAGTTTCTATAAACATACGACACAATCGGAAAATCATTCAATCAAAATGGCGCCGTTGCCGGGGACCGTGTGCTATTTGTTCATTTTTTGAAATTTGAGTTGAAAAGTTTATTCCATCAATATTTTTTAGATCAAAACTCGCGCAAAATACTAATACTTGTTGTTGTGGTTAATTGCAAGGAGATCTGGAGCTTGCTGGAAAATTGGAAAATTATTTGAAGAATTCCAGAGAGCTAAGGAGGAGATCAGGAGTGCTCTGGCTAATTTTGGTACAGAGAAGAGCTTGGAGAACCGCGGAACCGCGGCATTAGGAGCTAATTGCGGCAGAATCGCGGCGGTTCAAGGGGTTCTCTGGAAAAGTTTTATCTGGTAATCTCTAACTTTCTTATCTCCTTCCTAAAATCTGCTCCAATTAATATTTCGTGCAGGTTTCTTTGCAAATAATCGCAGCGCCGCAAAAGCAAAATTAAAATTGTGCTTGTTTTTGACTTTGTGGTTGTTTACATAATTAATACGGATATTAAGGGGCACGGCCAAATCCAGATTAGGTGGGGAGTTCATTACCCTTCCTAGACCCCAAAAATCACAAACCTGCATCCGCATTACCCTCATTAATTAAAAAATATCTAGAGATGACTCTAAGGACCGTCGCGCTCACTTAGGACAGAAGAGGGCCGTGGGTAATTCATTGCTTATCCGCGTTTCTTTTTGTGGTGTCTAAGGCAAGTGTGTCAAAGGCTGGTGGTTACTTAATTAGGCCCACTACTTACGTAGTGGAGAACCTCCCACTTACCTGGCACTTACCTGGCCACAGGAGAAACAAAGAGGCAGTGGAGGATTTTATCCTGCGACTTGTCTTTTGGAAGTTAGGAGCGGTCTAGAGATTTGACCTAGGTGACCATAAATTTTAGGGTTGTGTGTTGCATTTTGGGATTCACATTATTTTTTCAAAATCCGTATCATTTTTCAAAACAAACACCACACTCACTTCATTCCCCTAATTATAAATCACGCTGCCACTTGTACTAACCCCTTTTAGTGCAAGATAGGCTGGACACGGGATTCTAGTGCCCGTCTTGTCCGCGTCCCCTCGATCGACTCCGAAGTCGGTATTTCTCCATTTACCTTTCTTTTACCCCCCACCACACCCACACCGATGGATCAGTCTCCATCAAACCTCTTTACCGCTACTCTGCCGCCGTCCGTTGGTGCGCAGAATCCTCCCCGCATCTCTCTCCAAGAGAGGTGTTATCCTTTGCGAGGTTCTCTCTCGACCTGCTTATCCATTCCACCAGCCAACGGGGATAACTTTGAGATTAAGCCCCAGTACATCAACCTTCTACCCAAATTCCACGGTCTCGAGACTGAAAACGCGTACGTTTTTATTACCAAATTTGAAAACGTATGCGCAATGATGGGTACATCACAACTTTCTGTGGATGCCATGCGTCTACGACTTCTTCCATTTGTTGGAGTTAGTGCCCTCAGAGTCAATTATTGGATCACAGGCACGTGATTGCAATGATTGAGGGAGGACCTATCCCGGTAGGACAGTCTTACTCGAGATGATAGTATGCTATCTGGTTTATCTTTATCATCGTGTACTGCTTTAGGTGACCTGACATGTCGCTATTACACGTTGATAGAGCCCCTAGGATTCTTGCTTGACTGTCAGCAGTATGATGGCGATCATATACGTGGGAGCTGGTGGTCTATAAGCACATCCTTAAAAGGTCCCTAGTCGTAGGAGTTTCGAGACAGGGCATCGATACTCCGTTAGTAGACTAGTGTATACAGTCGAGACCCCGACGAGGGGCGGTGGCCGGTCTCACAAGCCACTGGTGTCAGTTGGTTCACCTAAGATGTATACAGGTGCTCATTGGGTTATGAGTACACCGGACAGGACTCGCCGGGAACCTGCTAGTTGGTCTTATACCAGATGTCAGATAGCAGTTCCCTGGTGACATGTGTACAGGTTAGTTCATCGACCTGAGATCGTCATTTGTCTCGTGTGAGTTCCCACTGTGCTTTGATTACTACCCTACCACGGCTCAAAGGAGTCGTGCAAACAGGTTTTAGTTGGGTACAGTCCCGAGCCACATGGAGGCAGTGAGCGGATCTGCAGGGGTTCGTCTCTCCCGGTATTGGGGGTGAGGTCGCGCTGTGTCTAGGAGAGCCATTACACAAAGCCCTCGGCCGAGGCAGGAGATTTACTGGTAGGTATTCCAGTAGTATCTCAGGGTGTTCTGGGCTACGCTCCGACACGACTTGTACCGCTTTTGGGGGTCTGACTTTTACCAACCCCCTAGGCCCGCCATGCGATACTCATAGACGAACGGACCGGACTGTACGGATATTGTCACTGATAGGCTCAGTTGGGTGTCGGGGTGAGCTTCCTCATCGACGTCCCATTTGGTCAATAGCTGGTGGCCCGTCACGTATTGGCTTATACCTCTGACGTGCCAGTGGTTAAATCCACAGCCATAGTATTGACGAGTCTTTAGAGTCCACCACAGTTACAGTTACTCAAGTTTCGGGCGAAACGCTGTAGAGGCCGTAAGGAGATATGGCAGGGTTCGATCAGATACGTGCGGTATTGCACGGATCGTGATCGGACAGTTTTTACTAGCCGGCTTTGGCTTAAGCCGGATTCTAGTATTTGATAGTGTAGTTTTGTCTCTTTGCATTTGTGTTCAGTGGGAATACAAATGCGGGCATGTATTTGCAGTAGCGGGGTTTTCCTGTAATTTATTATGGGATCGGTTTTCTGGGGTTGCCAGTTTGCATTCCGTTCCGTCCGGTTTTCCTTCATTCCTTCTCGGTCGGACTTTCTTTGTGGAGGGTGTTAATTGCAAGTTCGCAATTAACATTTAGTGGAGGGTTTTCTTGCATATGTTGCATTATGATGAGACTTATTTCATCATGAGATCCTTTTTTGGTCTTCTCACTTGCTTTCATTGTGATGGTTGTTTGATATGATAAGAAATGAAATGAGAGTGACTAATTTCTATATGGTTGATTTATTCTTTCTTGCTTTTCTTTCTCTCTCCAATCTCATTCAAGAGATGAGAGGGCCGGCCATTTCTTGAGAGGGTGAGAGGAGAGTATCATTTTTCTAGTGGTGGAAAGATATCATCTCATTCTTGCTTGCTCCAAAAATAAAATAACCCTTCTCCAAAGTTCCTTCTTGTTTCCTCCACAAACCATGGCAACCTCAATAACCCCAAGAGACAAGTTCACTACACTATTTCTATAGCAAGCCTTGGACGCGTCGGCTAGCCAACTTCGCGCCTGAGTTGCCTCGGTCAAGAGGCGGGAGCCCGTAAAAGATTCCGGCTACGTGGTGCCCTTTCCGACGAGCGAGGAGGTGACGGAGATTCCGCAAGAGATCGGAGTGGAGATGAAGACCGAAGGACACGGATCGCTTGGTATAACTTCTCACCCTATCTCTCTAGTTAGCTAGTATAGGTTAATGGTTTCGATCCGGGTAATTGTCCGCGGTAGCGCCGGTTTCCGAGCAAGGGAAAAAAATTTTATTCCGCATTTTGGCCTCGAGAAAGAGGCCGGGGCGCTGCCGTGGCGCAACATGGTATCAGAGCCACGCCATTAACCTTACCTAGCTTGTTCTAATGCGTTTTACTTATCCGATCGACCAAAATCTCAAAAAACCGTATTTTGTTCACATCAGTTTTCTGTTGGAATTTTTTGGTGTCTAAAAATTTTTCAGGTTACAGAAAAATAATGTGCACGAAATTCTAAGACCACTGTAAAAAGTCTACAGTGTCAGTCGTACAGTTGACCGCGGAAGCGCGGCCAAACCCCACTTTGGGCCGCGCTTCCGCCGCAGTCTACTGTGCTCACACTGTGGAAATTTTACAGTGGGCTTTTGGGCTAATTTTGAGGGTTTTGGAATATTAATTTAGGGCCCAGGTTTTCTGTGACTGCTACAGTATTGGTTTGGGGCCCGCTTGTTAATTGTTTGATCGATCGGATATTTGAAACACATTATTTCACAGTATTTACATTATATCTGCGACCGTGAATGTCACTCGATCGGTAAATCCGGTCTAACTGCTATAGCCCGGTTAGACGGATTTGCGAACGTGACTTTCACGTTGATGTTCTATGTTTATGCTGTGATGTTGCGGATCGGTCGTGGGGGATAGCCTGGATGCAATGCTAGTACAGTTTTTGTTGTTTTATGTACATTTGATTTTGCGGGGCGAGCGTCCGACATGTGGACTGCCGTCACTGCCTGTTTGTATTATTATTTTGGGGCACGACCTGGTTGCGGTCGATGTACCCGGTGTATGTATATTTTACTTTCTGTACTAGGATTACCCCGCGGAGGGGTGCACGGATAGCCGGGTTCTGGAGGGCAACGGGCCCGCATCTCAGGGCATTGAGACGGAGGGGCTTCAGTCCAGGATTGGCGGGCTATTCGCCGCACTCGTAGGGGGTACAGGTTGACCCAGGAGGGGTGCCCAAGTTACCGGATTCCGTGAAGTGCTGGGTGGTCCATTCACGGTGCTGAAGGGGGCTGCCTCGCTTCAGGTTTTGGCGGGTGACTTGCCGCGCCCGTAGGGGTCTAGGATTTCCATTGCACAGGCTATCCACACGACCAGGGGAACGTCGGGTTTCAGCAGCGGCTCTGTGAAACCCGAGGTTTCCAGATATCTGTATTGTTCTCTGATGCTGTACATTTCTGTGTTGCTGCCTTTTATTCACGCCTTGAGCGAAATACTATATATATTGGTATATATATTAGTAGACGTTGTATATGTTTTACATCCGCGCTAGTCCAGTCCCCGCTCTGCCGTTAGTTAGCTAACCTAACGGGTGATGACGGGACCCAGTGGCGAATGCGGATGGCATATACGTACGTCAGTATATTTTCGTTCTTTGTGGTGTGATCATTTGATGGGACTGCATTGATTCGGATCAATGCAAGATAAACAAACCTAATCTGATGTTGTTGGAACACTTTTTCAAAAAGCTGTTATTGCAAGGACGTTCTCTTTTGTTTTGCATAGTGGTATTCATTTGGAATATCCTGCTCCTCAGTCGACGAGGCAAGGGCCGAGATCCCTTCACCGGGAGTGACCCCTTGGACAGAAGTTTGCGTCAGGGCATTAACTTCACTATAGCCGATTACTTTTGCTTTGCATCGTGGTATTCAGTTGGAATATCCTGCACCTCATTCTACGGGGAAAGAGCCGAGATCCCTTCACCGGGAGTGACCTCTTTAGTAAAGGTTTTCGTCACTATATTTTATAAAAGGCTATGCAGTTCCTTCAACGATATCAAGTTCATTACGTTAAAGGTTTTTCGCCAAAAACCATCCGTAGCCCTCCGTCATTTCCTACAGGTATTATTTGGTATTCGTGCTGCGTTTGTTGACCTAGTCAAGACGTAGTGTTCGGTAGCTAAGTGGTACTTGTTTGTTGCATAAGTGGGATTGGTTGAGACAGTCGTGCGGCCTTGTTGACCTAGTCAAGGGCACGTACGGGTGGGTTTAATGCTATCCAGAAAAATGACGGGTTGAACTTGACTGGCGGTTTATGGTTTGTTGACCTAGTCAAGGTCATAAACCGCTTGGGGTAAAAATCACATCGGGAGTTTCAAAAGAACTGAAACTTGCCAGGCATGCGCATACCTTCTGGAGTGTGGTGACGTGAGTGGATTCCGTCACGTTATCATGCGATGAGAGTTGGATCCCGATTCCCACTGATGAGTTGGTTTACTCCTCGGGTGATCCCGACTAATTCTTCTTTCAGGTTTGGAGGAGAATTTGAGGTACAGTGGGAGGATTCCTGATTAGGAAAAGTGATAACCATTCTGATCTAGGTTAGAGTGCACGCTGAGTGTTTCTTTTCTCTCTCTCTGGCAGCGACCATTGACCCGACCCTGGACTATGACTCAGTGACCAAGTTGACCGAACCTTCTTAACACAGGCTTTTGGATTGTCAGAGTTGCAGACCTCATTGCCACTCCTACTTTTACCCTTTTCTTCAGGACACCCTGTATTACTACGAACGTCCACTTCCATTGGACAAAACCATCGTATGGTTAGATACGAACTCGAAGGACTTCGAGGATGGTTTCTGGTTCTGGAGAAAACGAATAGGTTTATTCAGTTGTCTTTTCTTTTCACCTTCTCTCAGGTTGCGAGTACTCCTTGGTTTAGGAGTAGTACACCTATTACGCAAATTGGATAGTCTTCTTCCAAACCATAGGCTGGTGCCGACGGGTAGGGAATGAAGAAAACCAATTAGCATAACGATGGTGTGCAGAAGGTATTAAGTTAAGACAAAGCAAGGGATTAGTAAGAGGGCAAAGTAAGTTGCGACTACTATTCACGACCAAACCAAATATTTCTTCGCCAATCCTAAATCACCTTTGTATTTCTCCAGGACACTCCGTATCACTACGAAGATCCCATTTTATTGGATAATCCATCGTATGGTTATATACGAACTCGAAAGGAACTTGTTCCAGTTCGGGGATGGATTCTGGTTCAGGAGAAATAGGAATTAAGTACATTCAGGTGTCTTTCATCTTCACCTTCTCTCGCATTGCGAGTGTTCCTAGGATTGGGACAGTACACCCTTTATGCCTTTTGGATAGTCTTCTTCCAAACCATAGGCTGGTGCCGAACGGTGGGGAAGGAAGAAAACCATTTGGCCTAAAGGGGTGTGCAGACGGTAATGACTAAAGACACATAAAGGGATTTGGAGAGGTGGCAAAGAATTATACGGTTACAGTTGTGAATCTGGATAATGGAAGAGGCATTACTAGGAATACCAGGATACCCCGACGAAACATTTCAATGTTTCAGTTTCACTGTGTACTGTTAATAGAAAACTGATTTCCCGATTAGACACTTACTCCAGGGTATGTATTTACCAGGTTGGATTCTCACATCTGTATGGTTTTACAGATGATGAGTGGGAGTAAGTTATTGGGAATTGGGTGATCATCCTCATTATATCGGGATTCGTTGTAATCGGTGATATTTGAGGAAGTCACCTGGGTTGATTGCCGGTCGGCAGATATTTGGTTTTGAATATCCGATGTTGTGCACCAATTTCAAATTGATATATCTGTACATCTATTTTCATAGAGTGAGATATACCTTTTGATATTATGTCTATGACATTTACCTATATCAGTGGATGGTTAGGTAAGGAGCATTAAACAGCGGTGTAATTCTTCTTAACCACAAGTACAGTTTTCAACCTACGACATACAGTGAAAGAGTTGTTAGACTCAGCGGACTTATACAGAGTATTGTATGTTGTCCAGTGTCCATCAGGACAGAGGGGTTGGTCCTCGTACTATATTCGGTTTACTTATGACTTCTCTAGATTTTAGACAGCTGTTTCGTGGAAACACGGGGTCTAAGTTTTGAGGAGTTATAGGTATTTGAATAGAGTAGAGTACCAGGTGTAGCAAGTATCGGGATTCTTCAAAGAGATTGAAGATGTAGATACTTGTGTATGATATTCAGTTGATAGTAATGATGAAGACAGATTGCTTCTCTTTCAGGTTACTCATAAATGGAAGCATTCCTAAGTTGAGTAACGCTGATCGACCTCCTTCCATTTAGTTGACATGCACTGGAGATAGTTGCATGATTTGAATCTGGTTCAATTGAATCAGTGCCTCTGGTTCTATATTGGATATAGAACAGTTCATATCTTAACGATGTTAAGGTACGGGGAGTTGTCCAGCTTATGATTAAAACCAGACACTGGACAACTCAAGGCACGTTTCTGTAATGGCTGTTTGTGGGTTGACCCAGGCTATGACGAGGGTTGACTTTCTACCATCTGGATGAACTATAGCAATATTGTTCTAGACTCGCCACAGTTTTTATTAAAAATGGATTTTTTCAGAAAAAGTAGTGGGAGTATGGTAGAACTGGAAGTGATTCCAGAACCACAAACGATTACTGAAGATTTGATAAGGAACCTAAAGATTCAATCTGATTTGACATTCCATTGGCCACTCCGCAGATAAGGTGGGTAACTTCAGGCACCCGAGAGGTACTCCGGTAGCCTCAATGACGGTGACAGGGAAGTTCTTGTTTACCCACACTTGCCATTGTTGTTGTTCCAGGCTGCGAGACCCGGCAGGAGGATGAGTATAGCGTCGTTCTAAACTAGCTTTAGAAGTGCACGTCTATATGACTCTGCCAGAGGGTTGTCGTAGTCAGTAGGAGCAGCGGAAGCATTGGTGGACATCAGGCTTATGTCTATTTATAGACTAAAGCAGATGTAGCGGAGATAGATCATCTGTTTCTGATGTGACAGTCATGGGTTTGACGTCATCAGAATAGGGGATGGATCTGTTGAGAAGGTAGTAGGAAGTGATATTCCTATACTACGATCGGTTATACTTTGGTCGTCACACAGTGTTTTCTCCATATGGGACTTGGACATTATATCAGACATACTGGTTACTAGATCTATGGTTTTAGATCTAGATTTGGGTGGTTTCCCAATCAGGGTACCTTGACAGCATTTTATGAGTATTTAGAATGGACGACTCCTGGCATGGTAGTGTACCTGCAGGTAATGGAGTCACCCTCTCTAAAGGTGTCTTACAGACTAAAGGGGAGAGGATGTGCATGATTGGCAGATCACTTGCTTAGGCATTTGAGTCAATCATGAGATGTCAAGTACCACACCAGATGTTGTTCTTGCACTAGATGCAATAAGTTGATATTAATCCAATCCTGGAAAACCAGTCGGAAGCAGTTTTAGAACATAAGTGAATGTTCTAGGGATATGATAACGGCTGCCTCCTTTAGGAGACGGTTATCACTCCAGGCTTCCAAGGTGACATGGACGACAAGCAGGTTGTCAGAGTTATAGATTTTCCTTCTGACGAGGGGCAGTATTTTGGACAGGTGGTCCAAGGCAATACTGAGGGAGGCATGGCGCAGGATACTGATTAAGTTCAGTTGTTGATACAGTCTAAGAAGTTTGGATTTGGAGTTCATTTATGAGCTAGGTCCCATCAGACATCCAGACATTCTAAGACAGGTATTGCTCATTTCGGGAGATGGCTTTCTCCGCGAACTTGAGATATAGAGAGACACAGAAAGAAACATCACTGCGGATCCACTCACTGAGGCTATTCCTCGAACGCAATAGTTTCGCAAACAGGTTTTGTGAGACTGACTAGTAGAGGAGTTGGGTGTTCGGTATCACACGGGCTGTGAGTATGCGACATCGCAATAATTAGCCTTGAGTGCAAGTGGGAGATTGTTGGAGTTAGTGCCCTCAGAGTCAATTATTGGATCACAGGCACGTGATTGCAATGATTGAGGGAGGACCTATCCCGGTAGGACAGTCTTACTCGAGATGATAGTATGCTATCTGGTTTATCTTTATCATCGTGTACTGCTTTAGGTGACCTGACATGTCGCTATTACACGTTGATAGAGCCCCTAGGATTCTTGCTTGACTGCCAGCAGTATGATGGCGATCATATACGTGGGAGCTGGTGGTCTATAAGCACATCCTTAAAAGGTCCCTAGTCGTAGGAGTTTCGAGACAGGGCATCGATACTCCGTTAGTAGACTAGTGTATACAGTCGAGACCCCGACGAGGGGCGGTGGCCGGTCTCACAAGCCACTGGTGTCAGTTGGTTCACCTAAGATGTATACAGGTGCTCATTGGGTTATGAGTACACCGGACAGGACTCGCCGGGAACCTGCTAGTTGGTCTTATACCAGATGTCAGATAGCAGTTCCCTGGTGACATGTGTACAGGTTAGTTCATCGACCTGAGATCGTCATTTGTCTCGTGTGAGTTCCCACTGTGCTTTGATTACTACCCTACCACGGCTCAAAGGAGTCGTGCAAACAGGTTTTAGTTGGGTACAGTCCCGAGCCACATGGAGGCAGTGAGCGGATCTGCAGGGGTTCGTCTCTCCCGGTATTGGGGGTGAGGTCGCGCTGTGTCTAGGAGAGCCATTACACAAAGCCCTCGGCCGAGGCAGGAGATTTACTGGTAGGTATTCCAGTAGTATCTCAGGGTGTTCTGGGCTACGCTCCGACACGACTTGTACCGCTTTTGGGGGTCTGACTTTTACCAACCCCCTAGGCCCGCCATGCGATACTCATAGACGAACGGACCGGACTGTATGGATATTGTCACTGATAGGCTCAGTTGGGTGTCGGGGTGAGCTTCCTCATCGACGTCCCATTTGGTCAATAGCTGGTGGCCCGTCACGTATTGGCTTATACCTCTGACGTGCCAGTGGTTAAATCCACAGCCATAGTATTGACGAGTCTTTAGAGTCCACCACAGTTACAGTTACTCAAGTTTCGGGCGAAACGCTGTAGAGGCCGTATGGAGATATGGCAGGGTTCGATCAGATACGTGCGGTATTGCACGGATCGTGATCGGACAGTTTTTACTAGCCGGCTTTGGCTTAAGCCGGATTCTAGTATTTGATAGTGTAGTTTTGTCTCTTTGCATTTGTGTTCAGTGGGAATACAAATGCGGGCATGTATTTGCAGTAGCGGGGTTTTCCTGTAATTTATTATGGGATCGGTTTTCTGGGGTTGCCAGTTTGCATTCCGTTCCGTCCGGTTTTCCTTCATTCCTTCTCGGTCGGACTTTCTTTGTGGAGGGTGTTAATTGCAAGTTCGCAATTAACATTTAGTGGAGGGTTTTCTTGCATATGTTGCATTATGATGAGACTTATTTCATCATGAGATCCTTTTTTGGTCTTCTCACTTGCTTTCATTGTGATGGTTGTTTGATATGATAAGAAATGAAATGAGAGTGACTAATTTCTATATGGTTGATTTATTCTTTCTTGCTTTTCTTTCTCTCTCCAATCTCATTCAAGAGATGAGAGGGCCGGCCATTTCTTGAGAGGGTGAGAGGAGAGTATCATTTTTCTAGTGGTGGAAAGATATCATCTCATTCTTGCTTGCTCCAAAAATAAAATAACCCTTCTCCAAAGTTCCTTCTTGTTTCCTCCACAAACCATGGCAACCTCAATAACCCCAAGAGACAAGTTCACTACACTATTTCTATAGCAAGCCTTGGACGCGTCGGCTAGCCAACTTCGCGCCTGAGTTGCCTCGGTCAAGAGGCGGGAGCCCGTAAAAGATTCCGGCTACGTGGTGCCCTTTCCGACGAGCGAGGAGGTGACGGAGATTCCGCAAGAGATCGGAGTGGAGATGAAGACCGAAGGACACGGATCGCTTGGTATAACTTCTCACCCTATCTCTCTAGTTAGCTAGTATAGGTTAATGGTTTCGATCCGGGTAATTGTCCGCGGTAGCGCCGGTTTCCGAGCAAGGGAAAAAAATTTTATTCCGCATTTTGGCCTCGAGAAAGAGGCCGGGGCGCTGCCGTGGCGCAACACCATTTACCTTGTGCGATATAGCCGAGAAGTGGCTGTATAACACCACCGCACATTCCATCACGAATTGGGAAGAATTCGTTGTGGCATTCCTTAAGAAATTCTACCCTATGCAAAAGACAGCTCGAATCCGTAGCGAACTCTATCAATTCTCCCAGCTTCCGGCTGAACCATTTTCAAAATACTTTGACCGATTCAAGGATCTTTTGGTTCAATGCCCACATCACGGCATCCCGAGATGGGAACTTTGCCGAATCATGTATGAAGGCAGTAACCCTACCACTAAACAAAACCCTGAAAACATGTGTCAAGGCACCTTTATGACCAAGGATGATGGGGAAGCGTGGAAATTTTTAGAAGAGTTCGCTGAAAAGTCACTTCAGTGGGAGACTGGAACCCAGCCATCGAGTAGGGGTGGCGTACACCAAATAGACGTGTCCATAGGTGTTCGAGCTGAGATGGCAGCAATGCAAAAGAAGGTCGACGCTATGGAACACAAATTCCTAGCAGCCTCCCTAAACCCAATGTCGCTCCCCAAAACCGTTTGTGGGTGCTGTTCAGACCCTTCTCACTTAACGGAAGAATGTCCATTAAACTCTCAGTTTCAAGGTCTCGAGCATACCGATGCCGCATTTCAAAGACCTAGGAACGATCCATATTCTTCCACATATAATCAGGGTTGGAGGAATCACCCGAATTTTGCCTGGAACCAATCCCAAAACACGGTTCCAAACCCTAATCAATTCCAACGGGCTCTTCCTCCACAACAGCAACCACTTCACCTCACCCAGCACCCCTACCAGTCACAAAATTTCCAAAACCAGGTCAACACTCCTGCACCTTCTAATCCTATGCAGTCGACCTGTTCTGACGAGTTCTCTCAATTCGCTCAAACTATGAAATCACTCATGTCAAATTTCATGGAAGTGTCGGCCGAGGTTAAGTCTTCCGTTGGTGAGATAAAGAAAAACTCAGCGTCCCAAGCTGAGAGTATCGAAACAATGGAAGCTGAGATTGCACGACTTAAGGCCGAATTAAGTGCGAGAGAAAAAGGAAAACTTCCGTCTCAACCCCTACCGAATCCTGGGCATTACAATGTAAATGTCATTACAACGTTGAGATCTGGAAGAATGCTGGATAACCATGTTGGGGAAGAAGTTGATGATACTGAAAATCCTATCAACGCCCCGGCTGAAATCTTTCCTCACACACACACTTCTACGTCTGACTCTTGTTCTCCTACCCCACCACCTTCTCGCGAGCCTATTCTCCATTTCCCTCTAGGCTCGACACCTCAGCCCACCTCTTCTATCCCTCCATAGACGATCCCCACTCCTCTTTCGGGATCTTGTCTACCCCCTCTTCCTTCTCCTATGATGGACCCAGCGCTCATTGCTAAAGCACCTTACCCGAACCGGTTAAGGGCTAACAAATCGAGTCCTCATATGGAGAAAATTATGGAAATGTTCAAGCAGGTTAACATCAACATCCCTCTCCTAGATGCAATTCAACAAGTCCCCGCTTATGCGAAAATTCTCAAGGACTTGTGCACTAGGAAGAGGAAGACTCAAATGCCGAAGAAGGTCTTCAAGTCAAATAACATTAGCACTTCTTTTATCCCCCAGCTACCAAAGAAACATAAGGACCCAGGATGTCCTACGATATCAATTTCTATTGGGGGTAAAAACATCAATCGTGCTCTTTTAGACCTTGGCGCAAATGTTAACCTACTTCCATACTTTGTCTATGAGCAGCTAGGGATTGGAGAGTTGAAACCTGCTCACTGTACTCTCCAAATGGCAGACCGATCTATCACCAAACCTAGGGGTGAACTAGAGGATGTGTTGATAAAGGTCGGGGAATTCGTATTCCCTGTAGACTTCATTGTTCTCGATACACAGCCTGTAGCAAACCCCCGGAGCCAAATTCCGGTGATTCTGGGTCGGCCATTCCTTGCCACTTCCAATGCTGTCATCAACTGTAGAAATGGTTCAATGAACTTATCATTTGGAAATATGACCATTGAACTAAACATCTACAGAATTGGAAGTCAGCCATCAGAACCCTCTGCTCATATCCTCGATGTGTGCTCTGTCCACGAGATTGCTCCCGAAAGTTGCGGAGTTGAGGAACTTTGCTTTACAGATCTCGACGACACTGCCACATCACTGTTTGACCTGACACATGATCTTAGTGAGGACACCACTTTCACGCTTGAGTCTGTCACTCCTGACTCACCACCATCCGAGTCTATATCTTTTACAGGCTATGAGCTTCTCCGAAACTCCGAAAATCATTCAATGATCCCACCTTCTATTATTTCTCCGCCCGAATTAGATCTCAAAACTTTACCTTCTCACCTTAAATATGCATATTTAGGTGAGAATGAGTCTTTACCGGTTATCATTTCCGCTTCTCTAGCATCAGAGCAAGAGAATGCACTTTTATCGGTATTGAGATCTAATAAGGAGGCGTTTGGTTGGACCATGGCGGACATCAAAGGGATTAGTCCCTTGATTGTCGAACATCATATACACTTGATGGATGATGCCAGACCAACCCGAGAACCACAGAGACGGTTGAACCCCGTCATGAAGGAAGCGGTGATGAAAGAGATCGTCAAATGCCTTGATAGTGGTATCATATACCCAATCTCCGATAGCCAATGGGTGAGTCCTATACATGTCGTCCCTAAGAAATCCGGCATCACTGTTGTTGTCAATGAGGCAAATGAGTTGATTCAGACATGCGTCCAAACTGGGTGGCGTGTATGTATTGATTACCGTAAACTCAATGCCGCCACGAGGAAAGACCACTTTCCTCTACCATTCATTGATCAGATGCTGGAACGCTTAGCTGGACGTGCGTATTATTGCTTTATGGACGGATACTCTGGCTATAATCAGGTCCCCATAGCCAAAAAGGATCAAGATAAAACCACTTTTACTTGTCCTTTTGGTACCTTTGCTTACAGTCGCATGCCCTTTGGGTTATGCAATGCTCCCGCTACCTTTCAGCGGTGTATGATGGGGATATTCTCTGACATGGTAGAGAATTTTCTGGAGATCTTTATGGATGATTTCTCGATTTTTGGAGACTCTTTTTCCGATTGCCTATCGAATCTTGACGCTGTTCTTACTCGTTGCAAAGAGAAGACTTGACTTTGAACTGGGAAAAATGCCATTTCATGGTCCGGGAAGGAATTGTTCTTGGACATGTCATTTCACAGAAAGGCATTGAGGTTGACAGAGCTAAGATAGATGTCATTCAAAACCTCCCTCATCCCAAAAGCGTCAAAGATATTCGATCTTTCCTTGGCCATGCGGGCTTCTATAGGAGATTCATTAAGGACTTTAGCAAAATTGCTAGACCTTTAACTCTTTTCCTGGCCAAGGATACGACCTTCCACTTCGACTCGGACTGTGAGATAGCTTTTGACTCACTTAAAAACTCACTCACTTCAGCCCCCGTTCTATTGTCTCCAAATTGGGACTACCCATTTGAGCTGATGTGTGATGCATCCGACTTTGCAGTAGGTGCTGTCTTAGGACAGCACATTGAAAAGATGCCACACGTGATATACTATGCAAGTAAGACCCTGAATGATGCACAAATCAATTATACAACCACCGAGAAGGAACTTTTGGCAGTTGTATTTGCATTAGAAAAATTCAGGCCTTACTTATTCGGCTCTCTAATAATTGTGTACACAGACCATTCCGCCTTGAAACATCTTCTGGCGAAGAAAGATGCAAAAGGTCGGCTGATACGTTGGATCCTTCTGTTACAAGAGTTTGATCTTGTTATCAAAGATAAGAAAGGATGTGAAAACGTAGTAGCCGACCAGCTTTCACGCATCTCTTCTTCCCCTGTGACCCTGCCGATCAATGACTCGTTTCCTGATGAACAACTCTTGAGCGTATCCAATGAACCATGGTTCAGGGATATTGTGAACTATCTTGTCACGGGACTTACACCCAGCGATTGGTCAAAACAGGACAAATACCGTTTCCTATCCCAAGTAAAACACTTTTACTGGGATGATCCATATTTGTTTAAGTATTGTCCTGATCAGATCATTCGCCGGTGTGTCCCGAAAGAAGAGTTCAAGAGTGTTCTTTCTTTTTGTCATGATCAGGCCTGTGGGGGTCACTTCGGTCCTAAAAAGACGGCGGAGAAGGTTTTGCAATGTGGATTTTATTGGCCGACCTTATTCAAGGACGCATTTGACTATTGCAAAACATGTACACAATGCCAGTACACGGGTAGGATCTCCAGGAGAAATGAAATGCCACAGCAACCCATTTTGGTTGTTGAAGTTTTCGATGTTTGGGGCATTGATTTTATGGGTCCCTTTCCCAACTCCTTTGGGAATTTGTACATACTGCTGGCGGTTGATTATGTCTCAAAGTGGGTAGAAGCCATTCCATGTCGCACTAATGACAGGAAAGTTGTCATTAAGTTCTTGAAATAAAATATCTTTTCGCGATTTGGACACCCACGCGCTATCATTAGCGATAATGGGACACATTTCTGCAACAGGTCTTTTGAGACTCTGATGCGGAAATACGGAATCAACCACTGACTCTCTACACCATATCATCCCCAAACGAGCGGGCAGGCTGAGATTTCGAATAGACAGATCAAACTAATCCTGGAGAAGACTGTTGCTAAAAATAGAAAAGACTGGTCGACCAAACTGACGGATGCTCTTTGGGCATTTCGAACTGCATTTAAAACCTACGTAGGGATGTCTCTATATAGGATAGTGTTTAGGAAGGCATGTCATTTACCCGTCGAGATAGAGCATAAAGCATTGTGGGCTATTAAGGAAATCAATTTTGACCTAAACCAAGCCTGCAACTTTCGGAAGCTGCAACTTAATGAGCTAAGCGAACTCCGCGATGAAGCTTATGATAACGCCGTAATCATAAAGAATAGGACCAAGGTTTTTCACGATAAAAACATTTTGAGGAAAACATTTTCACCTGGTCAACAAGTCCTTCTTTATGATTCATGACTACACCTTCATGCGGGTAAGCTTCGATCTCGGTGGAAGAGACCTTTTGTTGTGCGGTCTGTATACCCGCACGGGGCAGTAGAGGTAGAAAATGTTAAAAACGGCACATTTTTCAAAGTGAATGACACAGACTAAAGCCGTATTTTTCCACTGACCCCACGGAGGAGCTCCTGATCTTACAGGAGCCATTTTATTTGGATTAAAATTCCTCTGTCTCACCTTCATGTCCAGTGTCTCTTTGCATCATCTTGTTGAATGGAGGTGAGTGAAAAGAATAAGTTTGGGGGAGGGTCTTCACTTATATATTCTGCCCCCACTAATAAATTCCTCCCAGGCTTACAGGTTTTTGTAGATATAGCAGATGGCAACAGTGAGGACACTGTTGAAAACAAGTTTGGGGGAGGTTTGTGCTTAGTTTTGTATCATGTGCATATCATTTGCATAAGCACAAAACATTTCTTTAAAACCATAAAAATTTAAAATTTTTCAAAACCCATAAAAATTTTGTGTAAATATTTTTCTTTTGGTTCATCATTTTTTGTAAATAATTTTTCAAACCCCATTAAAACCTATAAAAATTCAAAAATTTTCAAAACTCATAAAAATTTAAAATTTTCAAAATATAAAAATATTTAATATTTATGATAATAAAAGATTAGATAGTGAACAATTACATCCATGAGATTAGAAAAATTTAAGAAAACTGAGAAAATTAGAAGTTTTCTTATACGAACTAGTAATAAGTAGTTATGAGCCGTTGTCCCAAAGGTTAGTAAGATGATGGAAGTCACTAATCTGAGGATAAAAATAAGTCTGAAAAATAGTTTCTATTCTGGAAGCCAAACATTTTGAACGTTGATACCCTGCTATTCGCACTTACACACGTCTTAAAGCCCGGGTTAGTAGAGGATACCTTGAAATGCTCTTGTCTTAAAGCCGATGTATGAAGGAAAAAATGAAGAAAGTGGTGAGAAAAATGGACACTGGTTTTGTTATCACCAAGGGCAATAATAATAAAAATATATAGCGAGGGTGCATTTTCACCTAGTGCCCTAAGGCCAACTGGTCTGGGAGTCACTGCTATGCCTGAGATGGTGCAAGACGAGGAAAATACACCAAATAAGCAAGCACATGAGTAATCGGTCGGTTAGTACCTCAAGAAGTATTAACGATCGCATGAAAGTGTGTAAGCACATCTAATTAAAAAGTACTGAGGCTGATGGGCAAGAGTATGATAGCTTGAATTGAATTCTCCGGGTGTAGGGATGTCCTTTACACACACGCAGGGTGATATGATCAATGTTTTGGAAGAAAGATAGGAATGAAGAATAAGACGATGTTTTATTGAGGGAGGACGTGATTTCTAACATCTTTTCATGACCATTAAGATAGGGCTCATGACAACCGAAAAGCTAGCTTAGTTGGAAACCCTAATTTTCAAGGCTTTTCTTTTACAATTCTTGTCTTTAAATGTAATATTCATGATCTTCCTTTTATTATTTGATTTTGTGGGTGCAATCCGCTGAAAACCCTCAGGAGACAACACTCCTCCTACTAGGGACACCTAGAGGTTTAAAGGCTTGTTGCACGTGCTCAGTGCAATCGTGTTGCCTACGAAAGTGTGTTTTTCTCTTTCTTTATTTTCTCCTTCTCTTTTTAATAAAACAGTTCGATCGAGACGATCGAAAATAAGTTTGGGGGAATTTGATCAGTCGAAAATACTGTATTTCTAACACGGCAATTTCCCTACCTTTTGCAGTCAAGTAAAGGTATCCGGTATTCATATCACACATATTTGCAAAACACAAGTAAAATACTGGATTACTTGTACTGTAGACTAAAACCGGCACTTTTTAGGGAAATTGTGTGTTTTTCATGGCATTGCATCATCCTTGTATTGCGCAACTCTTGTCTTGGAGTCTATGCAGGAAATTCCGGAAGCAGAGCCCAAAATTGGGAAAAGATCTGATAAAAGACGCGCCAACTCAAAGGCTGAAGATCTGGTAGTAATACAGAAGGCCAAATAAAAATCCATATATCAGAAAAGAGCCCACATGAAAGCCCAAGAGTTACTGTAAAACAATCAAGCCCTAAGGCTTCCAAACCGCCGCGGTTCCGCGGCGGGAGCTGGCTTGCGCCGCGGAACCGCGGCTCTTTGATGTGATCACTGCGTCAATTTTGGGCACGTGCTTACCTATAACGGCCAAAGCTTCCAGAAGACCTCAGAAGCTCCACGTGGCACATCTAGAAGGCTCGGCTTAACAAACTCTTGGAGGGAAATTCAAATTTTGGGCTTAACTAACTTTTTGGGGGGAAATTTGAATATTTGGCTAACAAACTTGTGGAGGGAAATTTCAAATTTCAATTCTAGAGCTAAGATTTTGAGGCTTATAAAAAGGAGCTTAGATCAAGGTTTGAATTTGTTCAAGAATTCATTCATCTCCCTCTTCCCTCCACAAGTTTAGTGACAAAACTTGTGCCCAATCCCTAATTCAACCTCAAGATCAAATTCCCGAGATCAATTCAAGCAAGAATTCCTCCAACCTTTAGAAGCAACGCCGGATTTCCAACAGAGCAAGAGATCCACGCCGATCCGCGACTCAAGGAGCCGAGCGAAGCCGAAATCGACGATCTAGTTCCTTCCTTTTGTAAATTCAAGAGAGTTGTAACAAAATTTGTCGATAAATAAAGGTGAATTTTCTATATTCTTGCTTATCTTTTAATTCAAGCACAATGATTAGATCTCAATTTGTGATTGTGTTTGTGATCATGATGTTTGAGTAATCTCCGCTCGTGTAGGAGTTGTGACGATCCTTAGATGATGATGATTTAGATATCTTTACAATTCTTAAATCCTATAATGTTTGGAAATTCTAGTGAATCAAATGATTAATAACCTAGTTTTGAGATGATGCTTTCTTGATCGTGTTCACTCGAAACTAGGGATCAACTATTAAACATTTGAGTAACTAGAAGCTAGAATTTGAATGCGATCCATCGAAAGGACAAAGGATGAGTTGCGAAATTCCTAATTCCCTCGCAAGATCCTTAAACCTCGATGAATTCGCATCGATCTAGTACCAATTCGTTAAAGGATAAGAATGAGTAATCATTAGATCTCATCACATCTAGAGATCCGATCTACTCCTACGAGCTATCCTTATAATCTTGAGTGTTGATTGGAAATTATCTCTCATCTCTCTTCTTATTTTAATGTTTCTTTTAGATCTAGATTTTTCTTACTTTTGATCTACAATTACAAATCATGAATTGTTTTCTTTTCTTTGCCTTAAGTTTTCAACTCATCTAAATTCGAAAATTGAACGGAACTCACTTTCCCTGTGGACGATCCGCACTTACTAACGCGCTACATCCGACACCGTTATTGATTGCGATCAAAATATTTTTGATTGTGATTTCTAAACTCTAGTTTCTATAAACATACGACACAATCGGAAAATCATTCAATCAGTAGCCGTTTGTGTGTGCCAAAGGGAGACATTCGTGAAGAAGTTATGAAAGAGGCGCACAGTTCAGCGTATTCCGTACATCCAGGAGACATGAAGATGTACCGTGATCTACGACAGCATTTCTGGTGGGAAGGCATGAAAAGGGAGATTGCTCGCTTTGTAGCAAAGTGCTTGGTGTGTTAGCAAGTTAAGGCTGAATATCAAAGGGTAGCTGGTTTATTGCAACCACTTCCGATTCCTCAATAGAAGTAGGAACATATAACCATGGATTTCGTGACAGTTTTACCGCGGAGTCCAAAGGGCAATAATGCAGTTTGGGTGATTGTTGATCGATTGACTAAGGCAGCTCATTTCATACCATTTCGAGTTGGTCAATCAACGGAAGCGTTGGCGGAACGGTACATGCAGGAGATTGTAAGATTGTATGGAGTACCGGTGAGCATCGTGTCCGACCGTGACATCCGTTTCTTATCACACTTCTGGAGGAGCTTACAGGAAAGTTTGGGGACTCAATTGAAGTTTAGCACAGCTTATCATCCTCAAACAGATGGCCAGTCGGAGAGAACGATCCAAACTCTTGAAGACATGTTGAGAGCTTGCATGTTAGACTTCAAGGGTTCGTGGGAAGATCATCTACATTTGGTGGAGTTTTCTTACAATAACAGCTTTCAGGCAACTATTCAGATGGCTCCATTCGAAGTATTGTATGGTCGCAAATGTCGCTCACCCGTTTGTTGGGATGATGTTGGAGAACGAAGATTGTTGGGACCGGATTTGATCGTGCAGACAGTAGAAAAAGTTAATACTATCTGGAATCATATGAAGGCAGCACAAGATCGGCAGAAGAGTTGGGCCGACACATCGAGAAGACCTCTAGAGTTCGCGGTTGGTGATATGGTATTCTTGAAGATACCACCGACTAGAGGAGTGATTCGTTTTGGGAGTCGAGGCAAGCTTAGTCCTCGATTCGTAGGGCCTTTCAAGATTTTGGAACGTGTTGGAGAAGTGGCTTATCGATTGGCTTTACCACAATCTTTGGCGAATGTTCATGACGTGTTTCATGTATCTCAACTCCGTAAGTATGTTCGAGATGAAACACACGTGCTGGATCATTCGGAGTTGACTGTAAGAGAGGATTTGACCTTTGAGGAACGACCGATGTTGATTGTGGATCGAAGGGAAAAGGTCCTTAAGAACAAGGTTATCCCTCTCGTACTTGTTTCTTAGGGAAATCTCTCGCATGGAGAATCGACTTGGGAATGAGAAGACGAAATCCGACAGAAGTTTCCACATCTATTCTTGTGGTTTCTTGATTGTTTATCTTTCTTTGTTCTTGGAATTTCGAGGACGAAATTCTTTTTGTAGTTGGGTATAATGTAACACCCTAGTTTATTTATACCAGTTCCAGTTATCGTATTTGCTTATTTTGGTATTTTACATTTTACATTGCATTCGACTCGACCCGCTTGCTTGAAACTTGTTTGATTCATATTTATGAATTATCTTGACTTGTTACATAGACATGTGCACTTTCATGAATACTGCATACTGACATTTTATCTGGCATTATATCTTTTACCATATAACATTTTAAGTCACGTAAAATATTTTAAAGATACATTGCATGGACTACTTGATACCCCTAACCCTGTGGTAGCATCCGCGCATTTTGTTCTCGTCCCGTTCAGTAAAACGGACTTGTTTGGATAGCTACGCGCACGTACGTGCATCCAATCTTGGGGGTATGCATTTTCGTTACCTGAGCATTCATTTTTAAATTTTAGTCGACACATATATTTTCATATTTTGAAACTAAATTTTAGACCCGACCCGGGCATGTTTGGACTATGTTTGTATTTACCAGAATATCAAATTTTATTTATATAATATTAATTTTATAAACTGATACAAATTAAAATTTAGTTAACTAATAAAAGATTTTTTAAATTTAAATCTAAACTAATTTCCTAACAATCTAACAACCCCTTTCTCTCTCTCTCCTCTGCATATATATATTTATATATATATTATTTATTTATTTTTCTTTCCTTATTTAATACACAGACTCTTCTTCTTACTTCTTCTTCTTTCTTCTTTCTTTTTCTTGATCTTGTTTCTTGATTCCGGTGATCACCGCCGGAGCCGTGCTCGTCGCTGACGATCCGAGTGATCCAGTGAACGTACCTTGCCTGTGTGATCACCCTCTTGCCTTGCCTGGACCCGTCCCGAGTGCCACGTGTGCGTTGCGACGATTTACCGACCTTGGACGTGTCGTGCGTATCCGTCGCGTGATTCGATCGAGGGGAGTTTACCTTGCTACATGCTATGTTACTATATTTACATCTATTTGAATAAATATAACACTTGTATTTTAAATCATGCATCCCATGTTATAGTTTTACAGTTTTACGACGTCCGTTTGCATCCGTACAATTTATTTCGTATCTAGTGTATGCAAATTTATCTTGTTACATGCTAGACTACAATATATTGCACCCATTTGAATAATAACTTCACATAATGTTTAGTTATGCATCCCACATTACTATTTTACAGTTTTACTGTCTTCGGACATCCGTATGCATCCATATCACTATTTACATATCTAGTCGGATGCTAATTCATCTGCTACATGCTATGTATCTTATTTTGCATCCATATGAATAAAAATATCACATGTTGATTGCACTGTACATCCATATTAAAGTTTTACCGTTTTCGGATACCCGTTTGCATCCATATCATTTAAAATATATATCGTCGTAATATTTTTTATTATTATCTTTAATTGGTTTATAATCTACATTTTATAATGTTATACAAAATATAGTTTGAAAATATTATAGTTTACACATGAAACGTCGTTGCAAAGCGGATACGACAAATGTGAAATTTATTGTACACCTTACCTTATAAAATTCATTATAAATCATAAACAAATCATTAGTATACGCTCTTTAGTTCGTTACAAAGCTAACTCAGAATAATACAACTCTATGAAATATTTACTTGCAAAATAAATTGTTTAAATAACGTAAAATGAAAATGAAAATATCTCTAAACTGCTATCCAGGAAAATTCCAGCAGCAAACTTTCAATTTCGAATGTTCATAACTTTTTGTAGGGACAACCTGAGATGATTATACTTATAAAAATGAAAAGATTATTAAATTATCTTTGTTTTGATATAAGACACGTCCCTTTTGGAGAACGTTTGTTATTTTCAAGCTATTTTACAAATCAGGGTGACGCTGAATTTCTGAACGGAACTTTCTTGTGCATGGTTAATCAATATCATTTTTATACTTATTATTCGGTTTGAATATGTTATCCATGTTAATATTATTATATCAATATCTATTTAATAAATAATAGTGCTTGTGTTTTAATATTCAGCAAATTTTACCGATTTACAGTTTTATAGTATCTGTCTGTATCCGTACGGTTTATTACATATCTAGTTGCACACCGAGACCATATTATTTCATGTTACTGTTGTATTAGTACCCCATGCTTGATATTGTGCATCCTACTTAGTCATGATGTAACCCCTGATCGATATTTGTGCATCCATGCTTTTATTGTACATCTGTACTTTCACCCTGATTCAATACTTGCTACAGTTTGATTATGAGCACCCGTTTAACACCTGTGCACTATTTGACATGACCCGATACACCACTACTTGACATGACTTGATACATGTACAGTACCTGACATGACCTGATATATCACTACTTGACATGTTACCTGATCTTGTTTCTAATGCCGACAATCCTGACATGTTGTCCCGATGGACATATCATGTTGTCTGTATAGACAAACATGTTCCTACTTGATCCTGTGTTGGCATTAGTTTCAGATTTATCAATACCTGACTTGAACACATAATTTGGGGGTATGGGGAAATCAATGATGAAACCTGACTTGTAACTCGACAGTTCGATGTTTATACTGATCAGTTTTACGGGTTAGGCCAGCCCCGGGATGCTGCTGCTGACATCATTTGTCTGTACATGTTACATGTTTACTGCCTAGCGGCACGTCTCGGATTCAGCCCGAGAGTCTTGACCGTGGTCCTGGGCATGCACGAGATACTATTAAGTTGCATCGACGATTCATTAAATTGATTTCAAAGACTTGAGAATAATTAACCCAGTAGTTTAGTTCAGATTACTCACCGCACGTCACATGTGCTTATACCCTTCACTGTTTCTTATTCGTGTTACTGTTATACTTTTATTACTGTTCATACTCATGCATGCATGACTTGTTACCCCCTGATTATATTATTGTTGATATTATGACGCACTGACGTCTGGGTTTTGCATGGCCCAGATCCTCTACCTTTGTCGCAGGCTGATCGGCAGTATTTCCGTCGTCAGGCCGAGCAGTGAGGATCCTGTTAGTATCCAGTTAGTTTAGTTATTTCCGTACCTTCCATATTGTTATTGTTATTTGGATTTATTGCTTCCGCATATTATTTCTTGACTTGTTTATTCTGGTTCATGGACATGTACTAGATAGTTTATTTTATTTCTACTGTTCTTGATATCTCTAGACAGCCGTAATGTGACTGTCACGCCCCGCTTCCCAGAGTACGCTAAGATCGGCACGTGACAGAGCCAACCATACTACATGTGGCTAGAAAAGATCCCTCCACAGTCACATTACGGCTGTCTAGAGATATCGAGAACGGTAGAAATAATAAACAACTATCTAATACATGTCCATGAGCCAGAATAACGAGTCAAGAATAAAATAATGCGAAAGCAAAATATCCAATAAACAATAATAATCTGGAAAGTACGGAAGTAACTGAACTAACTGGATACTAACAGGATCCTCACTGCTCGGCCTGACGGCGGAAGTATTCCTGATCGGCCTGCAACAAGGATAAGGGATCTGGGCCATGCAAAACCCAAACGTCAGTGCGTCATAATATCAATAATTCTAAGCAAGCAGGGTGTAATGAAATATGCAGGCATGAACAATAACAAGTTATCAGGAAATAAGCAGTAACATGAATATAGATCAGTGAACGGGATATATTATAAGTGAGGTGCAGTGAGTAGTCTAAACTGTGCTATAGGGTTATCTACTCTAAAGTTATTTGAAATCAATTAGGGTAATCCTCCATGTAACTCAAAGGATATGTCCCGTTATCCCTCGGGACCACGGATCAGGTAGTGGGAGTCATGAATGACTCTGTCCCGTTATCCCCCGGGACCACGGATCAAGTAAGAATCATGAATGATTCTGTCCCGTTATCCCCCGGGACCGCGGATCAAGCAATACCCTTGTAAGCTACACATTAGTTTACACTTTTGATTTTCCCATACCCCCAAGGTTATGTGTTCAAGTCAGGTATTGGTAAATCTGGAGCTAATGCCAACACAGGATCAAGCAGGTACAGGTTTGTCTAAATAGACAACAGGATATGTCCGTAGGGACAACATGTCAAGATTGTCGGCATTAGTAACAAGATCGGGTAACATGTCAAGTAGTGATATATCAGGTCATGTCAGGTTATGTACATGTATCAAGTCATGTCAAGTAGTGGTGTATCAGGTCACGTCAAGTAGTGTATAGGTATCAAACGGATGCTCATAATAAAACTGTAACAGGTACGGGTGCACAAATAAAGCATGGATGCACAAATATTTATTAGGGATTATATCATGACTATGTAGGATGCACAAGATCAAGTATGGGATACTAATGTAACAGGAAAATGAAATAATATGGTCTCAGCGTGCAAGTAGATATGTAATAAACCGTACGGATACAAACGGATACTATAAAACTGTAAATCGGTAAAATCTGTTGAATATTAAAACACAAGCATTATTATTTATTAAATAGATATTGATATAATAATATTAACATGGATAACATATTCAAACCGATTAATAACTATAAAAGTGGTATTGATTAACCATGCACAAGAAAGTTCCGTTCAGAAATTCAGCGTCATCCTGATTTGTAAAATAGCTTAAAAATAACAAACGTTCTCCAAAAGGGACGTGTCTTATACCAAAACAAAGATAATTCAATAATCTTTTCATTTTTATAAGTATAATCATCTCAGGTTGTCCCTACAAAAAGCTATGAACATTCGAAATTGAAAGTTTGCTGCTGGAATTTCCCTGGACAGCAGTTTAGAGATATTTTCATTTGCATTTTACGTTATTCAAACAATTTATTTTGCAAGTAAATATTTCATAGAGTTGTATTATTCTGAGTTAGCTTCGTAACGAACTAAAGAACGTATACTAATGATTTTTTTATAATTTATAATGAATTTTATAAGGTAAGGTGTACAGTAAATTTCGGATTTGTCGTATCCGCTTTTCAACGACGTTTCATGTGTAAACTATAATATTTTCAAATGTATAACATTATAAAATGCAGATTATAAACTAATTAAAGATAATAATAAGAAATATTACGACGATATATATTTTAAATGATATGGATGCAAACGGGTATCACATAATCGTAAAATGATAAACTAACAAGTGCGGAACATATAACTAAGCAATATGAAATGTAACTATTCAATTTGATGCAGTATATAATAGTATATGAAGCGTGAAGTAGCCAGAAGCGTCGCAAAATGCTTGGTGTGTCAGCAAGTAAAGGCTGAACATCACAGGACTGCTGGATTACTTTAACCGTTACCAATCCCAGAATGGAAGTGGCAACACATCACGATGGACTTTGTGACTGCTCTTCCTCGCAGCACAAAGGGTAACGATGCCATATGGATCATTGTGGATCGACTCACAAAGTCGGCTCACGTCATCCCATTTCAAGTTGGCCAATCAACTGAGACACTAGCAAAGAAGTACATGGAGGTAATAATCTAATTAAGATTTAAAACTCTTCATAATGTACTATCTCTGATGCCCATGAACTCATACAGGAAATTGTGAGACTCCATGGAGTACTGGTCTGCATTGTCTCCGACCGTGACACCAGGTTCCGATCGCAATTTTGGCAGAGTCTGCAAGCAAGCTTGGGAACAAGTCTGAACTTCAGCACGGCTTATCATCCACAAACATATGGTCAGTCGGAACGAACTATTCAGATCTTGGAGGATATGCTCAGAGCGTGTATGTTAAACTTCAAAGGATCGTTGGAAGATCACCTACATCTTGTGGAGTTTTCGTACAACAACAGCTACCAAGCAAGCATAGGAATGGCACCTTTTGCAGTATTGTATGGAAGGAAGTGTCGATCGCCATTAAGTTGGGACGACATCGGAGATAGGGAACTTCTTGGACCGGAGATGATAGTAGAGACTGTTGATATGATCCGTACTATCAGGGAAAGGATGCGCATAGCCCAAGATCGACAGAAGCACTGGGCTGATGCAAAGAGACGGCACTTGGAGTTCCAGCCAGGAGATCACGTATTCCTGATCTCCGAACCGCGGAGTGATCCGATTTGGAAGACGGGGTAAGCTAAGTCCGAGATACATTGGACCGTTCGACATACTCGAACGAATCGGTGAAGTGGCATACCGTTTAGCACTTCCACCTTCATTGGAAAGAGTGCATAATGTGTTCCATATATCCCAACTCAGAAAGTATGTGAGTGACCCCAGCCGTGTTCTCGATCATTCCGAGCTCACTATACTGCCCGACTTGTCTTGTGAGCAACAGCCCGTGGAGATCCTGGACAGGAAAGTGAAGACACTTCGGAATAAGGAAGTTAACTTGGTTCGAGTGATGTGGAGGAAAGACACTCCAGGAGAGTCCACTTGGGAAAGGGAGGATGAAATGCGTACTAGATATCCATACCTCTTTGTAAACTAGTCCTCAAATAAAAGTTGTAAATTTCGAGGACGAAATTTTTGTAAGGAGGGTAGACTATAACAACTCCATTTTTAATGTACAAAGAATTGATTTAAATTCAATGTATACTTGAAGAATTTATTACAGCTGATATCTCTTTAAGTATTTATTTCACTCCATAATTACAAGAAGGAGCTTGTAGCTCATTGGTAATACCTTGCACTGCTGAACCAAGCCATCGGAGTTCAAATCACATGCCCCACATTATTTTTGTATTTATTTTGTTTTAATTTTTTTTGGAAGTCAACGGTAAAAAGGCCATAACTCCCAAAATATGTATTGGACAACAAAAAGTAAATATACCAAATTGTACCCCCGAAGAATCCCCGGCCATTGGACCCCTGACTCGGCCCGACTCGGCGCCACCGGCCGGACTTGGACGGACGGCCGAGTCACCAACAGAGAAAAGTTGTATCTTGACCTGGTCCACCCTCCTGCATACTCTAAATGCTTGGATCGGTTACCAATTGCCCGATAAATCCTTTTTACTCCTAGATTTAATGATTTAATTTTATATTTTTTTATTGAAAACCCTAACCCTAGCCTAACACCCCTACCCTCTACCCTCTCATCCTAAATTTCTAAGTCCGCTCTCTAAAAATTTCAAGAGAACTCGGTACGTTAGAAAACGAACGAAAGGCGAAGCGCTGCCGAAATCGACGGCGAAATCCCGGCGATCGTACTAGGACTCTTCACGACGTTTCGACGCACCGACAAACCTACTACCTTCCTAGCACTCTCTAGTGTTGTCCAAACCCGTAAGTCCCCCTTTTCTACCTTTCTTTTCTTCCATTAAAATACGATTTTTTTGAAACCCGACGGAAATCGGAACAAACCGATTTCCGATTCGGTTTTTTTCTATCAAAACTCACTTGTCACTAATTCCATAATGCTTAAATATACTCATGTTGACTACTAATCACTTAAAAATCAATTTGGATAAAGTTTCTCACATGAAATGATAACTTTTGCAAAATACCGTATTTTCGCACTTAAATACCACCATGTTTGGTTTATCTCATTTAACCCTTTAATATTGCTATACCTTAAAATAGATCACGAGGTAATGACCTACCTCCACACACACTCATATGAAATCATAACACGCTGCCTTGAAAACTTAGAATACGATAAAACAAGATTTACATTAAAATACCATTTTCTTTATAAACCTTTTCTGAAAGTTCTAAGTTGTATACAATTTTAAAGCAAAATCTTTTAATAGGAAAATACGATATGTCATGAACATCGATCGTTTATCTAAACCTGACTTTGTGGTGTCTAGGCAAGTGTGTCTAAGGCGAGTGGTTACTTAATTAGGACCACTACTTGTAGTGGAGAGCCTCCCACTCACCTGGCACTTACCTGGCCGCAATTGGCGGTGAAGAGGCGATTTGAGGCTTCTAATGACGTGTCGTTTAGACCAATTAGAAATAGGCTAGTTGGCTTAGGAAACCCTAGAATCTAAAATACGGAAATTTACACCTTTTACAAATAAATACCTTATCTTTATAAAACCGTTTTCTAAATGATTAGTATTTATAAAATCTTTGCAAAGCGCCACTACAACCCACCTTTGGGGAACTCGTTAGAGATTGTACGGTTTATTGTGCACCCTCGGGCTTAGTAGTGCGAGATTCAGACCTCCGCAGGGAGCATTCGGTCTCGAAAGGTTTAGAATACGACATTTATGAAAAATGAGATTTTTGGAAAATAAAATATTTATTAAAAATTATTCTTGTATAAACATATGTATATTTATCATTTGAACACCTATTTTATTATAAGATAAAGTTTTCACCTTTTCCTAAAAAATTACAAGATTAAAAGTTACATTAAAATACCATGAATTTCAATTAAATCAATATTACAAAATTAATACTTTTATTTATGTAATTAGGATATTCTCACTAGAAATAACACAAATAAAATTTACACTCATTATAACTATAAAGACGAATAATAAATATTTGAGGTGTATCTTGAAAACTATACAAAAGTACTTTTTACATAAAACCCCCTCAAGTTTTATAATTTACAATAAGGGCCCTAACAATTATAGAACTTCAAATTACATTTCTTTTAGTCTGACTCGGGTTTGAGTCTGATTATTTCTGACTTGAATATGATTCAAATCAAACTATATTCTTTAATATTCCAACTCGATATGAACACATGAATCCCATAATCCAGTTAACAATCTATACAACTTGACTGAATCAAACCATGGATATACATCCATTATTCCGTTATTCCATTTACCTGATTATGCAGTTACAACATGTTTACTGATATCATGGTTTTGGTCGGTCATCCAACTTACACAATACAATACAACAATACTATCAAAACACTACGGGGTTTAAGGGGTAGATTGGTACGGAAGGTGTTAAAGGTGGCACGAGGTGGTCAGATTAAGACACCTAACCTATATTCCGTTGCTGTTGTACCGTGGCTTAACGGTTCCTTGTATATTCTGTTTGCCCTGGTCTCTAGCATATAGAGACCCCTCTCGTATACACTGGCATCCTTCTGTACCAAGCTACAAACAACAGCGTTAACACAATATTCTATAATATTTTACAAGCTCTTTAGGAAATACTCTTATTCTGTCTTTTCTAATTCTTCTTTATCTTTGGGACTTACCGAGCGACCTGTTCGCTGACGACATTCTATTTCTTTCTTCTTTGAATGTCGTCAGGTGCTTTGGACCCAGCAGAGATCGAGCCCACCGGTGAAGACTTGGAGCAGTTTCACGAAGACCCCGAGCTCTAGATATTGTACCTTGTTCTATTCAGTATTTTCATTTCCTGTTATGCCACTGTTTAGGCATCGCTTTTCATTTCAGTTGTATTTACTTTTCATGCATTGTACAAAAGAATGTTATTAATAAAGTTGCTGTTATTTCTATATCTCTTGTCTCTTGTGATTTACTTTATATTGCTTAGATACGCTTAGCGTATGTACTTCTGAGTACATACGTAGCGGACCTCGTCGCGTCTCTTTCGCCGTACACCGGGAAGCGGGGCGTGACATACCAAATCCATTATCCGCACCCAAAACAAATATGAACTAGAAGTTGTCGCAAGATTAAGAAAAACTCAACTAAAATATGGTGTAAATGAACTAGGGCGTTACACATACTAATGGCTGTGAGACTGGCCACCGTCCCTCATCGAGGTCTAGAAACGTATACACCAGTCTGCTCTGGAATATCGATACCTAGTCTCAATACTCCCACGACCAGGGACATTTAAGGATAATACTGGTAGTTAAGTAATGATCTTACAGGTTTTATCATTATGTATTAGCGACACGTAATAAAATGTATACACCTGAATGATAAAAACAACCAGATAGCATACTAAGTAAGATTATTCTACACGTATGGATTCTCACTCAATTATCATGATTACCTATCTGCAATTACAATAACCGTCTTGAGGGCACTATATCCAACACCCTCGTCGTCCCTCCCTCATCGCGATCCCTCTTGACCCTCGTCGCCCCCTCCCTCATCGCGTCCATCGCTGCCCTCATCGCCCCCCAACCACCGCTGCTCTCAACCGCCTCTGTCCTCATCGCCTTTGCTGCACCTCGTTGTCCTCGTCGCCCCTCCCTCATCGCAATCCCTCGCCACCGTCATCTTCATCGATCTTACCCCCGTTTCCTCCTCTGCCCTTTTGGCCTCCGCTTCCCCTCATCATCACCGCGGGGGGAAGGGGGAGACGGAGGGTGGCGAGGGAGGAGGAGCTGGAGAAGACGGTGGCGGCAGTGGAGGAGGAGAGAGGATGGGGGCGCAGGGGCGGGGGTGGGGATGAAGAAGAAGGAATTGAAGGAGGAGAAGAAGAAGAAGGTGGTGCAGACGGAGGAGGGAGAAGGGAGCGGCGGCGGACAAGGGGGGTCACGGGGGTCAGGATGGGGAAATGAAGAAGAATGTATAGGGCACGCTTTCAAAACGTGTCCCATACATATTGAAATGGGATACAGATACCAACCGTGTCCCATTGAATTTATTTTTAAAAACAGCACAGCCTTATCAGGTGCCTACGTTGCCAAAAATGGCCCACGTTTGCCTTAAATTTTTAAAATGGTCTATTTTTATTATTATTTTATAAATTAAGCCTTTCTTGAAAAATTGTTCCAACACTTTTAGGACAAAACATTGACCCCCCTCGCTCTCCGAGTAATATTCAAAGTCCACCGCAAAAAAATAGTTTCTGCATTTTTGTTGTCCGAACTTTCCTTTTCTATTGCCCACGCTACTCTCGTTTTCTTCTTCAAATTAATGACAAAGTAATAGAATCGCAATCGCCATTGCCATGAGAAGGTCGGGACCAAACCCTAGGCTCCAGCTCCCAACCTCCGCTCGCGATGAATCCATCGAGAGATTCTTGTAATCCGCTCGATATTTTTTTTAATTTTTCTGATTTTTTATCATTATTTGAGGGTAAAATTTCTATTGGAGCAGGACTGAGAGCGGGACGTTTAAGGCTGGAAATCTTCTTGTGAACAAGGATGGGCTCAGGATCGTTTCCCATGGCCAAGAAGGAGAGGTAATTATTTTTTTATTAAAAAAGGACCATATTTTGGGTGGAATTTTCCTAATTTAAGTTGTGTGATATTGACCTAGCTTTATGAAACCATCTCCATATCAAGAGACTATATAGGCCTGTTTAAATATGGAGTTAAGTTACCATAACCCGGAGTTAAAATTTTTTTCTAAACTTAGCTAAAAATGCTAGCTATGTCCTGTCAGGCTTTCATTTTGTAGCGTGAGAAACCGCTATCATCTAAACTCCAAAGTTGAGATAACCGTAGTTTAGAAAACTGCAGGTGTGAGGATAACACTTCCAAAGCCAAACAACCCATGAAAATGCAAGCTAGAGAATTTGCATAGACCAGAATTCCTAACTCCATACCCAAACAAGGACTATGAAGTTAGGACATCCAATGTTTCGTAAAGCTAACCAAACTTAACTGCACGATGCATTGTTTGGCTTTCGTTTTGGAGTTTAGATAACACCCGAAAGATGAGATTTCTAAACTCCAAAAGCCATACAACCTATCAAAGTTAAGGCCTTGCACAACAAAGTTTGCATAACCTATACCTCCTCCTGTAAAACTCTGTTGGACCCACAACGCATGGGTTTTCAATATAGTGGGACTCCATCCAAAAAACTCAATCCTTATGGAGGTTTCCCAACTTATATCTTGTACCCTTATGCATTCCATAATTTTCCCGATGTGAGACCATGTTAACCATATTCTCAACAATTCTCTACACCTCCTATTCAAAATAACTAGTTTTTTGCACGTACGATGCAACGTGGACACGATTTAAATATTTATGGGTTAGAATATAGTTTTATAAATACCTCTAGAATTAAAAGTGATGGCTTGGATAGTGGTGCTTAAATGTATTTTGGGTGGGAAGAGAGAGAAGTTTGCATTTTGAATTTAAATTAGGCATCATGATGTGGATATCTTGAATGAATGAGAGAATAAATTGGCAGTTTTTTTTTTATTTCTTGAATTCTTTTACTGAAAAATAGGTCCTCAATGATTACATTAGCTACACCCTTGTAGTTTGCATTATAATAGTAGACATT
This sequence comes from Agapanthus africanus, assembly GCA_030015575.1. NCBI lineage: Eukaryota > Viridiplantae > Streptophyta > Magnoliopsida > Asparagales > Amaryllidaceae > Agapanthus > Agapanthus africanus. The sequence goes on along the minus strand of CM057346.1, from coordinate 454,377,480 downwards.
CTTGTTTTGCTAACTCCATACCCATGTAGATTATTGATAAGAGTTTTCAACCTAGTCAAAATTTAGGGTTTTTGTCAATTGGTAATGGACTTGAAGATAACATATACCCATCGAGAGTGATATTCACTTGAATAGGATAAGCAAGTACAAGAAACAAAATAAAAAGAGAGAATCATTTCGAGAAAGGCACTTAACATATGAAAAGTGACATAGTATATCAATTCCCATGACATTTATTAGTATATCTGGAGTTTTTGTGCAATTATGTTGGGTGAGGCGGAGGATTAGCGTCAGGGTTGCAATTGATACCCACTCGATGATTTGAAATGGACAAATTGATTTATGCGTATTTAATTTATATATACTTGATTATTTAAAACTGAAATTACATTCATGTACATCATTTCTGAAAGTATCACTAACCGTGCAGTGCCAACAAGCTTAATAAAGTGAATATGACATGTATTAATTATGCCAAAAAGTTTTTAAAATTGATGAATTTTCTGCCTTGTCACATAATATCTTACAAAAGCTGATTCACGGTTGGATTTTTATTTATGCTGGCAGCATGAGGCATGCAATATGTCGATTGGTTTCCTGATTGTCATATCCAAATTGAACTGGCAGTATAAACTGATATTTCTTATTCAAGGCGCTCATAGTCATAGCTTCTCACCATTGATTTACATTATGACCATTGATTTACATTATGACCATCAAAACTTTTCAATAGCATCGACATTTTTTGAGTCATAACCTATGCATCTATGTTTGATTTACAAGGAATTTTTTGCGAATGTGGACACATTCTTCCCTTGCCATGATAATCTAATGTTTGATTACCTACAGCCACCTCTTATAAAGCCATTGGACAATCAGTTGACATTAGCTGATATGGACACAGTTAAAGTGGTTGGAAAGGGAGCTGGTGGAATTGTGCGACTGGTACGGCATAAATGGACTGGCCAATTTTTTGCTCTCAAGGTATTGATTCAGCGAGATTTCTAAGATTTTCCATTGGTGTATTTGTTACCTATCAGCCATATATATGTGCGCGTGCGTGCACGTGCGTGTGCTCATGTGTGTGTGGTCTGTGGAGTGAAGTGATGGTGCGAGTCCCAAAGCCTGTCAAGAAAGAGAAGAGAGCCGAGTATGTGTATACGTGCTTGCGTGCGCACACGTGTGCGTATATATGTATATGTATGTGTGCGTGTGCGCGTGCATGCATGCATGCATGCATGTAGGGATGGAGCCATGATTTCAAGCATGGTGGTGCAACAAAGTAGTCCAAAAATAAAGCACAAGAGCATTTTTTTTGTCTTTTTGTTTCCTTAAATTTTAACTGATAGGCCATAACCTGAGGCAATCAAGGTTGGAACCCGTGACCCCCTACTTAGTTGCAATAAGGTTTTACCACTAAGCTATAGCAACAATCACGTTTTTTCACTTTTAGATAACTAAAAAATTAGATCATGAAAATATTCAGGCTGCAAGTTCATCTATCCTAAAAATATATCAACAAAATGGATGCAATATATAGTAAGGAATAAAGGGTGGATCCATCTAACTGTACAAGACATGTGATCATTGAGAGTATTTAGTCATCAAAATCGTTCAATTGCGTAGTTGCTGCAAATCGTCACTCATGCAAAATAATTGGGATCGTGTCTAGTTGGTTTTATTATATTCTCCATTAAACCTCTTTTTAATGTAGTTCTAAATGCACTATCTGTAGGTTATTCAACTGAATATCCAAGAGGATCTATGCAAACGGATTGCTCAAGAATTGAAGATCAATTTGTCATCACAGAGTCCATTTGTTGTTCTATGCTATCAATCGTTTTATGATAACGGCGTCATATCCATAGTTTTGGAGTATATGGATGGTGGTTCTCTTGCTGATTTTCTTGCAAAAGTCAAATCGATTCCGGAGCCATATCTCGCTGCACTTTGTAAACAGGCTAGTACACTTTGGTGCTTGATCCATTTACTTCACCAGTTCTATCAAAAGAAGCTTCCCTTTTTGTTCAGGTGCTCAAGGGTTTAATTTATCTTCACTACGAGAAACACATTATCCATCGGGACTTGAAACCACCAAACATACTGATAAATCACAGGGGTGAGGTCAAGATATCTGATTTTGGTGTGAGCACCATATTGGCAAATTCTTCGGGTCAGGATACTTTAATCGGCACCTATAACTACATGTCTGTGAGTACCAAAATCTTTAATAACTACTGCTTTCCTCTTTGGAAATTTTCGCTCTCCTGGGTTATTTATTGACGCCCACTACAACATTAAAGTTTTGGTGCAATGGCGGGGACTCTGAGATGGTAGCAGAGTTCCCCAGATTCAAATTCAATGCATGTGCACATAAAAAAATCAGATTTTTGAGAAGGGACAACTGCATATAGAACTACTCTTGTTTATATCTCCAAGAACTTTCAGTATCACTCTTCTTACAGGTTTATTAGTACATGACACCGCCTAAGTAAAAAATCTAGTCAAAATTTTCCTTCTAAATTATATAAAAATGGTCGCAAGAGTGTTACCTGGTAATATCAGTTTCACACAAATAAACCATGAATAAGAAGCAGAATCAACAGAAATCGCGATCACAACATCAAGCATCCTAAACATGGATACAAATAAAAGTAAATATCGTAACAGCTATGTTCATACCTGAGGAAAAAGGGACAGACGTTTTATATACGGATCCGAACTTTGGTAGCCATGTTTATTCTTTCAAGCGATTGTTGCAGTGAGCATTGGCATGTACGCTAGAGATGTCAAACGGGCAGGTCGGGCTACCTGGGTATGGGTCATTGCAAGTGGCGGGTCAAATGGGCATGGGCAAAAAGTGTCCAGAATTAAATGTGTGATTAGATGTGCCCATCGCTAGACCGGTTTACGGCAGGCGGGTGAGCGTGCCACCTATAAATGCGGGTAGTGGGTCTCTGCGAAATGGCCAATGGATAAATATCAATGCATGAAGTTTAATACTAAACAAATAAAACTTTAGTTGGTATAACAACTGAGCCTTAGCAAACCGTTTCTAGATTAGTTTTAGGTTTGCTTTTTGCTTTAGAGAACATGATGCCGTTGAGATTAATTTAAATTTAAATAGTTAGTTATTATAGATAGAATTAAGATAAATCTCTTATTTAAATATAGATTTAGATAAGAGAAAATATTCGTATAGATAAATCTCTTATTTAAGTATAGATTAAGTTTTAGATATAAATAAGAGAAAATATTCCATTAGATAAGAATAAAGGAGATTTATGTTAATTCTAATCTAAGTGGGAGAAGGTTTATTTTATACTATAGACATGAAGATGCTCTCATCAAGAAAAAATATCGACTTGATCATAAGGTCCAAGGGAGGCGAGAGACGACTCCATAAGGGATTAAGACGGTCATTAAGGAATAGTTTTGATCATAAAGTTTAAGAGAGATAAAACGGTGGCTCCATAGGGGATCAACGATCACAAGAAGAATTTGTAGAAGAAGGAGATCGCGTTGGAGATCATAAGGAGGGTTTTTTTTAATCTTATGTAAGGTGTTCTTTTTGTCAAATTCTAATAAAGTTCTCCTCTTTTCCCCAATCTATCGTGTTATTTATTTCTGCGGTTTGCATGTGGTTCTTTTGTTATTCGTCTATAAAGAGGTCTAGGATTATAGATCCGTAAAGTTTTTTGCTGCTGCGCCGATTGATCTCTGTGGTCTCTACAACAATTGGTATTAGAGTTACGTTCTGCAATTTTGCAATTTAAGTTTATGGTGGGTGACGACACTTATGTCCGCTCCCTGTCTTCTTAGATTGTGATTCTATTGATAGTCGTTCGTAAGGATCCGAGAAAAAACGTTTTTTTCTATGGAATTAAGGATGACAGATAACAAAGTAAATAGCACAAAATTTGAAGTGGAGAAATTTAATGGAAAACAAAACTTCTCAATATGGTAGAGAAGAGTAAAAGCACTTCTGATGAAGGAATAGCTGTTTAAGGCACTTGGGGGTAGTAAATCTACCATCATGACAAATGACGCATGGGCAGAAATGGACCTGAAAGCACAATACACGATAGAACTTTGTTTGGCGGATAACGTGATATATAACGTTATGAAGAAGACTTTTGCGGCAAGTTTGTGGTTGAAACTAGAAAGCTTGTACATGACAAAGTCGTTGTCCGTGTTAACTATTTTTAAACTAAGTTAAAGAGTTAGATTTTTTTAAAATGCAAATAAAAGTGGTTTTTTTATGAGAGAAAGTTCTAGGGTTTTTGTTTTGCTTATTTTTCAATAGTTGGTTTAAAAAATACTTCTTCTTTTCTAGATCTCTTTCTAATATATTTTCTATTATTTAATATAAAAGCATAGGTTATGAAAACTTGATTAACAATAGCCTATCAATTATAAAAGATCATCTAAATACCATATTATAAATTTAGTTCTAGGTCATTAAAAATAATGACGTATGTTGAATTTATTTTAATAAAAATCATATGTTTTCCATTCCTAATTAGGGTTCTAGTTTATCAAACCTTCATCCTAATTAGTTTCTAGGTGTATTACCTATCCTTAGAGCCATTCAAATTGTCGATTATCATTATTAAAATCCAGTTCATATGATGAAAACTTAAGTTTATATGATGAAAACTTAAAAGAAAGGAATTATATTAAAATAAATTCACCATTAAATACAAGAAAGAGAAGAGATAAAATATCCAATCATAGAAATTACGCAAATACAAACCCTAGAAAAACAGATTAGTTACTTATATTATATAAAAAAAGAAAACTTTATTCATGATAAAAGTACTTACAATTATTCTTGATTGATCCCTCTCCAAGAGTAAACCCTAATTTTTAAGCATATGAGGTATATATCAAATCCTAATCCTAGGGCTATACAGGCCCTTATATAGGGCTAAAGAAATTTGGAGAACAAGTAATAAAAGATACAAGAGAATCAACTTGTTAACAACTATGAAAATATAATCTAATTGCTCTGTTGGATGCTGTTGCATACTTTCAGAATCTTCGAAAGACAAAACCCTATATCTCATATTAATCTATATGGAAAGACAATCTTGCCCATAAAATATCTCATCGAACGGCCTAAAACCGACCGTTGATTCGTCCATAATTGACTTGATTCGCCGTTGATCCCGCCAAATTTTGGCTTCGTGGCTCTAGATTTTTTCTGTAGTTTTATCGTCAATTTAGATGGTTTTTGAGCTTACAAAATCTTGAATATCTCGTTGTCTTTATGTAGTTGTGTGGATTTTCGAATTGTTCCTAAATTTGGCATATAATTAGGCATGTTGATTTGTTGTTTTTGATTTGATTTGGTATCTCCAACTGATTTGTTGTGATGGTCGATTCACCTCTATTTGTTGTAACCTTCGCTGATTTGTAATGATATTCCTAAATTTGTTCCAAATTTGCAAATTATTCTTTTGATTTTCTGCATAATTCTCTCAAGTCTCCATTGTACATACGTAATCCTCATTTAAGCACAATTTTACGTTTTTTTGCATCCAAACCCTGTTATCTGTAATAATTCACAAAAGATATCCGGAACAACATAATATATGACAATAAAATGATAAACGAGTTAAAAAAATATGCAATAAATTACACCAATCAAATACCCCACACTTATCTTTTGCTAGTTCTCGAGCAAATCTAGGGTTCCAAACTCTACTAAACTAAACTACAATCTAGCTAAATTCTATCCCTATCCCTATAAAAGAAAATAAAGGAAACAAAAATAAGAAAATGAAAACCATATACAAACATAGGAATATATAAGAAAAATACGAAAAACAAGAGATTAAATCTCACTAGATTTTCAGTCGTCATGAACCATGTCTTAATAGGCTTTGATTTATGTTGAAAGTTACTTCCTCATCATTCTTCCAATCTTTCCTACCTATCTTGCTTCCAAACATGATCATTTACTCCTACGTGTGTGTAAAATTATCTCTACACTCGAAGAATTCAACTCAAGCTTCCATACTCTTGCTCTTAGCTCCCTACTACTTTTTAATCGGCGGATCAAATTGATAAATTTGTTCCCACATTTTTCATGCGACTGTTAATACTCCGTGAGACACTAACCAACCGATTACCGAATGTGATCATTTATTGAGCGTAAATAGCAGCATCCTAATCTTGCAACACTTAAGACACAGCAAATGATCCCAAACCAGTTGGTCTAAATCACTAGGTGATAAAACACTCTCGCTGAATTTTTTTTGCTATCTTGATAATTGCACGACAGTGTTCATTTTTTTGGTGATATTAATTTTTTCTTTTTCATACTAGGGCATTACAGACAAGAGTATGACAAGTCTCTTCTACTATCCCAAGTTTCAAGATGTGTGCATGTGTGTATAATAAGGTATTAACATTCAAATCTTTGGACTCAAAAAATAAGCTCCACTTATATCTTTTCAAACCTAGTAACTCTTTCATGATACTAGACTTTTGAGAACATGTTCATGACAACTTGTTACTGTTGGATATGTATGCCCTAAAGACTATTATTGTATATGTATATATAGTGGATACTTGGACATATGTATGTACATGACAATCTTGCTCGATATGATGGTATGCTATTTGGTTTGTCTTTATCTTACCATGTGTATTTGTTTTACTTGTTATTACGTATTGTTAATATATGTTGATAAAGCCTATAGGATTATTGCTTCACTACCAGCGTTATGATGGTGATCATGCATGTGGGGCTGGGTAGTCCATAAGCATCCTTAAATGTCCTTGATCTTAGGAGTATCGAGACTGGGCATCGATATTCCGGAGTAGACCGTGTACACGTTTCTAGACCCCGATGAGGGGCGATGGTTGGTCTCACAGCCATTGGTATTTGGCACCTAAGATCATATACAAGTGCTCACTGTGGGTGAGTACACTGGACGGACTCGCCGAGAACTTTTAGATGGTACTATACCTATCGTCAGATAGTAGTTCTCAGGTGACATGAGTACAAATTAGTCTTTAGACCTGAGATCGTCGTTTGTCTCGTGTGAGTTCTCACTGTACTTAGATTACTACCCTACCACGGCTCTACCGAGTCGTGCAAATATGTTTTAGTTGGGTACAGTCCCGAACCACATGGAGGCAGTGAGCGATTGTTTATGATTCGTCTCTTTCGGTATAGGGAGTCGATATCGCACTGTGTTCGGTTGGCCAGCACCATAAGATATTGGCCAAGGCAGTTGGGATTTACTAATAGTTAGATCAGTAGTTTTCCGGATTGGTCTTGAGCCACATCGGTACGAATTATTGGATTATTACGGTTTGACGTTTACCACCCCTAGATCCGGTATGCGATACTCTTAGACGAAGAGACCGAACTGTATGAAGATTATCAAAGGTAGGCTCAGTAAGGATTCGGATGAGTTTCTTCGTCAGCCTTCCTTTCGACAAATACCCGGGAAGCTGTTACGTAGCCTCTGACGTGCTTGTGGTTGTGGATTTATCCAGAAACTCACTGCCGGCGTACTGTTGAGTTTTTAGAGTCCCACACAGAGAATTTTCCTGGTTCATAGTGGTCGTATTTTGATACGTGCAGGGTTCCGATCAAATGAGTGTAATAACTACCCGGACTTTTGATCGGACGGTTGATAATACTAGCCGGCTTAGGATTAAGCCGGATTATTAAATCAGGTATTGCTTTAATAATTTACATATATATATTTCTCGATATGTATATTTTAGTATTATGTTCATTGTATTATTCTATCTTTTTGGGTATTCGTATTTTGATACGAATACGGGTATGCATATACGGTAGAATGTATTCCGTATTTATATGTTGATACATTCTAGAAGGACACCTCATCATGTATTTTCCATTTTTTTGAAAAATGGAAATAAGGTGTAAAGAGAGTGGGGTGAGAATGGTGAGAACCATACTTGAATAGTATTGACAAATAAATTGTATATTCATTTGTGCAAACTATTCAAGTATGGTTACTATATTTTATTTGTAAAATTGATTTATACAAAACCATGGTTGATTTTTCTCTCAAATGTTTAGTTCATTCTCACCATTTGATTCTCTCTCCTTACTAGCTCTTTTCTTGAGCTCCTCCTTCATCTTTATCCCTACACTCTCACAAGTTGAGAATCAAAGGTTGAGGAGAGGTAGAAAATTACTAGAACAATTCACTGTATCCCTAAACATCTTAGTGTAGTAAGCTAGAATTTTTAGTTGCTCCACTTGATTCTTAGTGTGGAGCTAGAGCCATGAACCATATCTCTCGGGTGGATCACCTTTGACGGAGGAAGACCGGCGGTCAAGCTCGATTACGGAGACCCTATGGAGCTAAAGAAGAGGGTAAAAGAACAAAGGACACGGATCATTTGGTACAACCTTCTAACATAGTAGCTAAAACCTCTATGTTATTTTTCTAGTTTATGTGTTTGGTTTAGATTCTAGGGTTTGTAGTTTCTAACGCCTCTAGATTTTTGTTTTTCATTCCGCTTAGGCCGCGGTTATGGCGGCTAGGATGCTAGGAACTCGAATATGGTATCAGAGCCACCCAAACACATAAACTAGCTAATTACGACATTTAAATTCTGCCGTTTTCGTCGCGCAAAAAGTACTGACAAAAACAGTCCCGAAAATCCAAGTTTTAGCATGTTTGCACTCCTCGCGGGCTTACGGTTTAGACCGAGAATCCGCGGGGTGTTGCGTGGGTACCGAGGAGATCGCCCCGAGGGACGAAGGTCTGGCCACCCATTGAGACCACCATGAGGTGCCTTTAGGGGGTGGGGACCCGAGACCTACCCCATGAGGGTAGGTTCGGGTCTTCTTTCCTCAGTGAACCTCCTCGTGGTAGCCCCAGGGGTGGGTACCCCCTAGCCTGTCGAGCGATAGTTAATTTTGGTTACTTCGACACCGCAAAGGTTCGAGCGAGTTTCGAGTTCGCTTCGACTCCCGGATTGGCTTAAAACGATGGAATTTTGGAACTTAGTGAACTGTTTTTTCCGGCTTTGAAAAAACTTGTTTTGTTTGCTATTTGTGTGTGGAATTCTATTGTCGCGGTTTTCATTACTTGCTTCTGTGATGCGTTTATGTGTTGTTTAACGTCTTCTAATTGCTATACGTCGATTAGAAGGGTTACACGCATCTTGTTTATCGGTGATGGTGCTTGTGATACCTTATTGATGGTTTTGACGGATTGCCGTGATGGATAGCCTTTTGTGCGATGTTGATTGTACAGTTTTATATCATTTGTATATTCATTATTGCGGGGCAAACGTCCAACATATAGACCGTCGCTTCTGCGTGTTTGTATATTTTTTTATTAGGACATGACCGGGTTGAGGTCGATGTCACCTTTGTATATTATTTCTTTTCTGTACTAGGATAAACCCCGCAGTGAAGTGCTCGAGTAGTCGGGTTCTAGAGGGCAACGGGCCTCTATCTCATGGCGTTGAGACCGGGGTAGCTCACTCTAGAATTGGCGGGTTATTTGCCGCACTCGTGGGGCTATAGGATGACCCACGGTGGAGTGCTCAAGTTACTGGATTCCGTGAAGTGCTGGGTGACCCACTCACTTCTTTAATTGAGGTTGCCTCGCTTCTGGGATTGGCGGGTAATTTACCGCACTTGTAGGGGTTTTGGTTCTACATTGTACAAGTTATCCACACAACCGGGAAACGTCGAGTTTCATTTGCGGCTCAAATAAAACCCGCTGCTCCTAGATTATCCGCTTTTCCATATTCCTAATCGCTTTTCTGTGATGTTGCTTATATTATGCCTAAGATGACTTGATTGTTAACATTTTTTGTGATGTGTAGTATTTGGAAAATTGTATAGAAATTCACAACCAAAAATTATTTGACCGCAATCAACTACGGTGTCGGATGTAGATTGTAAGTGAGTGCGGATCATCCACAGGGACAGTGTAATAGTTCGTGTTTCAAATTAGATGAGTCGAAACATTAAGGAAAACAAAACAAAACAATTCATGATTTATATTTGAAGTTCAAGAATTAGAAAACCTAGATCTAATCACAAGAAAAAGATAGAATCAAGAATTGATAGTTTGATGATTTTTCCAAACCAAATATCAAGAATCGAAATGCGGCTCGTAGGAATCGATCGGATCTATAGATGTGATGTAATCTTACAATTACTTATTCTTATCCTTCGATGAATTGATACTAGATCGATGATAATCGATCAAGAATTAGGGATTTCTTATGAAACTAGGGTTTCATCTTATTCCTTGTTCTTTCGTCGATATCATTCATATTCTAGCCTCTAGTAAATTCAAGAAACGATCGTAGATCCCTAATTTCGAGCGATCTCAATCAAGAAAGCATCGCAACGAAACTAGGTCATCGATTCTTGAATTTGCTAGGGTTTACAAAACTCGTAGGACTCAAGAATCGTTTAAAGATTTGTTACATCATCATTCTATTGATCGTCTCGACTCCTTAACGAACGGAGTTTTACTCAAACATCACAACAAGAATCGCAATCACACACTGAGATCGAATCATGATGCAAGAATTAAAAGAAAGCAAGATTAAAGAATTTCACATTTTATTTATATCAACGATTTCATTACATTCGCTCAAGAACTACAAGAGGAAGAACTCGATCGTCGATTTGGCTTCGCTCGTCTCCGTGAGTCGCGGATCGGCTTGGATCACTTGCCCGATGGAAGATCGGCTCGGCTCCTAAAAGGTTGAAGGCTTCTTGCTTGATTGGTACTCAAGATCTTGAATTTGGAGTGGAATTACGGTTAGGGTTTTGCACAAGTCTTGTCACTAGACTTGTGGAAGAAGATGATGTAAGAGGGAAAGAGTAATGAACTAATGAAGAACTAATGATGAACTAATCCACCCCTCAACCCTTAGATCTTGGTTTCTATTTATAGGCTTCCCTAAACCCTAGATTTAGGATTAGAATTTGAATTTCCCTCCAAAAGTTAGTTAGAGGAGAAGCTTCTAAATGTGATTAGTTAGGAGGGAGCTTCTAAAAATAGTTTGTTAGGAGCTTAATTAAGATTAGCCTTGCTTAATCTTCTTTGCTGATCTGGTAGAAGCTTCGAGATAATTCTGGAATTTGACGTGTCTTTCTGAGCTTCTGGGACTGAGAGAGGAATTATGCCCTAAAAATAAACTGCTGACGTGGCAAGAATGCGGCGGATCCGCGGCGCAAGCAGGCTCCCGCCGCGGATCCGCGGCTCTTTGGGGGCTTCAAAGCTTGGGCTTTCTGTAGTGGTCTTGGACTGATGTATGGGGCTTTTATTGATATGCTGAATTTTATATTGCCTTTTGAATTGCTACCAGATCTGAAATCATTGAGTTGGCGTATTTTTGATCAGCTCTTTTGGCTTTGCTCCTGCAATTTCCTGCACAAATCTCGACACAAGTGTTGCGCAATACAGGAATGATGCGATGCCATGAAATGCGGTCAATTTCCCTTAAAGTGCCGGGTTAAAAGTCTAATACATGAAATCTGATATTTTTCGACAGTTTTGCTAATATGTGAAATATGAATACCGTACACTTCTAAATGAGTGCGAATGATAGGGAAATTGCCGTGTTAAAAATACAATATTTTCGACTAATCAAATTCCCCCAAACTTAATTTCGATCGTCTCGAGCGAATGTTTTATTAAAGAAGAGAAGGAGAAAATAAAGAAAAAGAAAAACTAACTAGCACACTTTCGTAGGCAACACGATTGCACTGAGCACGTGCAACAAGCCTTTAAACCTCTAGGTGTCCCTAGTAGGAGGAGTGTTGTCTCCTGAGGGTTTTCAACAGATTGCACCCACAAAATCCAATAATAAAAGAAAGATCATGAATATTACATTTAAAGAAAAGAATCGTAGAAGAAAGACTTTGAAAATTAGGGTTTCCAGCTAAGCTAGCTTTTCGGTTGTCATGAGCCCTATCTTAATGGTCATGAAAAGATGTCAGAAATTACGTCCTCCCTCAATAAAACATCGTCTTATTTTTCATTCCTATCTTTCTTCCAAAACATCGATCATATCACCCTGCGTGTGTGTAAAGGACATCCCTACACCCGGAGAATTCAATTCAAGCTATCATACTCTTGTCCATCAGCCTCAGTACTTTTTAATTAATGAATATTTAGATGAATTTGCTCACACACTTTCTTGCGACCGTTAATACTTCTTGAGGTACTAACCGACCGATTACTCATGTGCTTGCTTATTTGGTGTATTTTCCTCGTCTTGCACCACCTCAGGCATAGCAGTGACTCCCAGACCAGTTGGCCTTAGGGCACTAGGTGAAGAGGCACCCTCGCTATATATTTTTTTATTGCCCTTGGCGATAACAAAACCAGTGTTCATTTTTCTCACCACTTTATATTTTCTTCATCATTTTTTTTATTTCCTTCATATTTCGGCTTTAAGATAAGAGCATTTCAAGGTATCCTCTACTATCCCAGGCTTTAAGACGTGTGTAAGTGCGAATAGCAGGGTAGCCACGTTCAAATTGTTTGGCTTCCAGAATAGAAACTATTTTTCAGACTTATTTTTATCCTCAGATTAGTGACTTCCTTCATCTTACTAACTCTTGGGACAACGGCTCATAACTACTTATTACTAGTTTGTATAAGAAAACTTCTAATTTTCTTAGTTTTCTTAAATTTTTCTGATCTCATGGATGTAATTTTTCACTATCTAAACTTTTATTATCTTATTTATGTACAAAAATATTTTTATAGTTTTGAAATTTTTTAAATTTTTATAGTATTTTTTTTCAAAAAATGTTTTGTGCTTATGCAAATGATATGCAAATGATGCGAAAATAAGCACAAACCTCCCCCAAACTTGTTTTCAACAGTGTCCTCACTGTTGCCATCTGCTAAAGCTCAAAAACCTGTAAGTTTGGGAGGAATTTATTAGTGGGGGCAAAATATATAAGTGAAGAACCTCCCCCAAACTTATTTTTGGCTCAAAATTTTGTAAAATTTTCTTTTCGAGAGCCAGAAAAAAAATGTCCCCCCCCAAACTTGAGTTATGCAATGTTAATCTTTGAAAATCACATGAGGGGGTCAAAAATCAGTGGTCGATGCCAAGCTTTGCAAAGACCGAATGTTAACACCAACCATTCAAAAATTTTATCAATGCAGTGGTCTGGTTGGTGGAAGAAGAAGTGGGGAAAAGGTAACGGGTGGAATAGAATGTGTGTGCGTCTCATTTTGGAGAGACGATGCAGTGAATGTGATGGATTACTCGCATTCTTTTTACAGTTCAGAAAAAGGGGTGGAGGTTCAATTTCATTGATTGGGACATGATTCATCTCAACACCCGTGTCTTTCAAAAATGCGAGTTCATCAGCGAAGATTTCCTCAAAAGTTCCATCAATACCCGATGAATAATATCATCACAAAGTGCGGGGTGATCTTCAGACTCTAAAAACAGTTCATAATCAGTGTTAGTTATTGACCCGGACATCTCGGTGGAAGAGTCCGTATGTGTATGATACATAGTTGGGTCAAACAACAACGTATGAAAAGAGTCAAGATCAGTATAAAGAGGATCATCAAATTCGCTGCTGTGGACATCCATTAAGTCGACAGAACAGACCTGAGCAGTAGGTTCGGAGGGTACACTTCCCAACTTGTAAATGTTTAGTTCTATTGACCTATTCCCGAAAGATAGGGTCATAGAACCGTTACGACAGTTGATAATAGCATTGGAAGTGGCCAAAAAGGGGCGACTTAAAATCACCGGAATTTGATTCCGTGGGTTCGCTACAGGCTGTGTATCAATTACAATAAAATCTACCGGGAATATAAATTCTCCGATTTTTATTAACACATCCTCCAGTTCACCCCTAGATTTGGTGATTGATCGGTCAGCCATCTGGAGAGTTATGCTCGAGGGCTTTAACACTCCGATACCTAGTTGCTCGTATACCGAGTAAGGAAGCAAGTTAACACTAGCGCCAAGGTCAAGTAACGCACGGTTGATGTGTTTCTCCCCAATAGAAATGTAAATAGTAGGACAACCAGGGTCCTTACGTTTCCGTGGTAATTGTTAGGGAAAAGTCGTGTCTACAGTACTTGACATGAAGATTTTCTTGGGCACTTGAGTCTTCCTCTTCCTAGTGCACAAGTTCTTAAGGGTTTTTGCATAGGACGGAACTTGTTGGATAGCATCTAGGAGAGGGATGTTGATGTTAACTTCCTTAAACATGTTCATAATCTTCTCCATATGTGGACTTGGTGTGTTAGCCCTTAACCGATTAGGATAAGGTGCTTTAGCAATAAGCACTGGGTCCATCATAGGAGAAGGAAGTGTTTGTGGAATCGATCCCAAAATAGAAGTGGGGATCGTCCGTGGAGGGGTAAAAGAGGTGGGCTGAAGTGGCGAGCCTTTTGGGAAACGAAGAATAGGCTCGGAAGAAGGTGGTGGGGTAGAAGAACTGGGGTCAGAATTAGGAGTGTGTGTGTGAGGAAAGGTCTCAGCCGGGGTGTTATTGATTGATTTATTAGTATCATCAAACTCTTCCCCAACGTGATTGTCGAGCACTCTTCCAGATCTCAACGTGATTGCATCCACATGATGTGAATAGCCAGGATTGGGTAAAGGTTGAGCTGGAAATTTCCCTTTTTCTCTTGCACTCATTTCGGCTTTTAGTTGTGCAATTTGTGCTTCCATCGATTTGATATTCTCATTTTGAGAGACAATGATCTTCATCACATTCTCGATGGAAGATTGCAAACTTGCCGTCCCTTGGATGGATTGTTTCATGAAAGTATCCAAGGTTTGTGCTAGTGCAGAGGTATTATCTGTACCGGTCAATTGCAAAGGACTAGATGGTGCAAAAGTGTTGGCCGGATTTTGGAAGTTCTGTGATTGGATGGGGTGCTGACTCAATTGAAGTGGTGGCTGCTGTTGTGGTGGAGGGACCCTTTGGAAATTGTGTTGGGTTGGAACCGTGTTTTGAAATTGTGATTGGTTCCAAGCAAAGTTAGGGTGATTACTCCAACCCTGATCATATGTGGAGGAAGATGGATCGTTTCTAGGTCTTTGAAATGCGGCATTGGTATGCTCATGACCTTGAAACGGACATTCTTCCGTCAAGTGAGACGGATCAGAACAACAGCCACATACAGTTTTGGAGAGTGATATTTGACTTAGGGCGGCGGCTAAAAATTTGTTTTCCATAGTCTCGAGTTTCTTATTGATAGCTGCAATGTCAGCTCTAACTCCTATGGAAATATTATTGCCATCCCTAAACGATTGACTCACACCCTCCCACTGTAAGGATTTTTCAGCGAAATCTTCTAGAAAGTTCCATGCTTCCCCATCATCCTTGGTCATAAAGTTGCCTTGACACATGGATTCAAGGGTCTGTCTTGTGTAAGGAGTAATGCCCTCATAAATGATTTGGCACAGTTCCCATCTCGGGATGCCGTGATGTGGACATTGGACTAACAGATCCTTGAAACGTTCAAGACATTTTGAGAATGTTTCATTTGGAAGCTGGGTGAATTGATAGATTTCGCTACGGACTCGAGCTGTCTTTTGATGTGGGTAGAATTTCTTAAAGAATGCTTTGACGAATTCGTCCCAATTTGAAATGGAATGTGCGGTAGTGTTATATAGCCACTTCTCGGCTAAATCGCACAAGGTGAATGGGAGAAGACGAAGACGCATAGCATCCACGGACAACTGTGAGGTACCCATCATTGCGCATACATTTTCAAATTTTGTGATAAACACGTATGCGTCCTCAGACTCGAGACCGTGAAATTTTGGTAGATAGTTGATGTATTGGGGTTTTATTTGAAAGTTTTCCCCGTTGGCTGGTGGAATGGATAGACAGGTGGAAAGTGGGCCTCGTGTAGGATAGCATCTCTCTTGGAGAGATATGCAAGGTGGATTCTGCGCACCAACGGACGGCGGCAGGGTAGTGGAAAAGAAATTCGATGGAGGTGGATCCATCGATGTGGTTGTGATGGTGGGTAAAGAAAGGTAAGTGTAGAAATACCGACTTTAAGGTCGATCGGGAGACGCGGACTTAACAGGCACTAGAATCCCGTTGTCCAGCCTATCTTGCACTAAAAAGGGTTAGTACAAGTGGCAGCGTGAATTTATAATTAGGGGAAATGAAATGAATGCGGTGCTTGCTTTGAAAAAGGGACGGATTTTTGAAAAAATGATGCGACACAACAAATGCAGCACACAACCCTAGAATCTAGTGGTCACCTAGGTCCGGCTCTAGACCGCTCCTAACTGCCAAAAGACAAGTCGCAGGATAGAATCCTCCACTGCCTCTTTGTCCCCCTGTGGCCGGATAAGTGCCAGGTAAGTGGGAAGGTACTCCACTACGTAAGTAGTGGGCCTAATTAAAAACCACCAGCCTTAGACACACTCGTCTTAGACACCACAAGAAAACGCGGATAAGCAATGAATTACCCACGGCCTTCTCTTGTCCTAATTGAGCGCGACGGTCCTTAGAGTCATCTCTAGATATTTTTTAGTTAATGTGGGTCAATGCGGATGCAAGTTTTGTGATTTTCGGGGCCTAGGAAGGGTAATGAAATCCCCACTTAATTTGGATTTGGCCGTGCCCCTTAATATCCGTATTAATTATGCAAACAACCAAGAATCAAAACACGCACAAATTTTTATTTTGCTTTTTGCGGCGCTGCGATTTATTTGCAAAGAAACCTGCAGCAAAATGTTAATTGGAGTAGATGAGGAAGTAGATAAGAAAGTAAAGAGAGTTACCAAAAATTTTTGAACAGTGATTCCACTGTAGCACCGCGGTTCCGCCGCTGTAGTCGCCTAATGCCGCGGTTCCGCGGTGGAAATATCAGATCACTGCACGAAACCTTCACAGTAGGTTCCTGTTCACTTAAAAAGCTCTCTGGAATTTTCAGAATAATTTTTCCCAAGCTCCAATGATCCCAGATTTCCTCGCAATCAAATCAAAAAACACGTATTAGGGTTTGTGCGAGTTTAGATCTAAAAATTTAATGGAATAAATTTTTCAACTCAAATTTCAAAATACGAACAATTAGCGCACTATCCCCGGCAACGGCGCCATTTGATTGTTAACATTTTTTTTGTGATGTGTAGTATTTGGAAAATTGTATAGAAATTCACAACCAAAAATTATTTGACCGCAATCAACTACGGTGTCGGATGTAGATTGTAAGTGAGTGCGGATCGTCCACAGGGACAGTGTAATAGTTCGTGTTTCAAATTAGATGAGTCGAAACATTAAGGAAAACAAAACAAAACAATTCATGATTTATATTTGAAGTTCAAGAATTAGAAAACCTAGATCTAATCACAAGAAAAAGATAGAATCAAGAATTGATAGTTTGATGATTTTTCCAAACCAAATATCAAGAATCGAAATGCGGCTCGTAGGAATCGATCGGATCTATAGATGTGATGTAATCTTACAATTACTTATTCTTATCCTTCGATGAATTGATACTAGATCGATGATAATCGATCAAGAATTAGGGATTTCTTATGAAACTAGGGTTTCATCTTATCCCTTGTTTTTTCGTCGATATCATTCATATTCTAGCCTCTAGTAAATTCAAGAAACGATCGTAGATCCCTAATTTCGAGCGATCTCAATCAAGAAAGCATCGCAACGAAACTAGATCATCGATTCTTGAATTTGCTAGGGTTTACAAAACTCGTAGGACTCAAGAATCGTTTAAAGATTTGTTAAATCATCATTCTATTGATCGTCTCGACTCCTTAACGAACGGAGTTTTACTCAAACATCACAACAAGAATCGCAATCACACACTGAGATCGAATCATGATGCAAGAATTAAAAGAAAGCAAGATTAAAGAATTTCACCTTTTATTTATATCAACGATTTCATTACATTCGCTCAAGAACTACAAGAGGAAGAACTCGATCGTCGATTTGGCTTCGCTCGTCTCCGTGAGTCGCGGATCGGCTTGGATCACTTGCCCGATGGAAGATCGGCTCGGCTCCTAAAAGGTTGAAGGTTTCTTGCTTGATTGGTACTCAAGATCTTGAATTTGGAGTGGAATTAGGGTTAGGGTTTCGCACAAGTCTTGTCACTAGACTTGTGGAAGAAGATGATGTAAGAGGGAAAGAGTAATGAACTAATGAAGAACTAATGATGAACTAATCCACCCCTCAACCCTTAGATCTAGGTTTCTATTTATAGGCTTCCCTAAACCCTCGATCTAGGATTAGAATTTGAATTTTCTTCCAAAAGTTAGTTAGAGGAGAAACTTCTAAATGTGATTAGTTAGGAGGGAGCTTCTAAAAATAGTTTGTTAGGAGCTTAATTAAGATTAGCCTTGCTTAATCTTCTTTGTTGATCTGGTAGAAGCTTCGAGATAATTCTGGAATTTGACGTGTCTTTCTGAGCTTCTGGGACTGAGAGAGGAATTATACCCTAAAAATAAACTGCTGATGTGGCAAGAATGCGGCGGATCCGCGGCGCAAGCAGGCTCCCGCCGCGGATCCGCGGCTCTTTGGGGGCTTCAAAGCTTGGGCTTTCTGTAGTGGTCTTGGACTGATGTATGGGGGCTTTTATTGATATGCTGAATTTTATATTGCCTTTTGAATTGCTACCGGATCTGAAATCATTGAGTTGGCGTATTTTTGATCAGCTCTTTTGGCTTTGCTCCTGCAATTTTCTGCACAAATCTCGACACAAGTGTTGCGCAATACAGGAATGATGCGATGCCATGAAATGCGGTCAATTTCCCTTAAAGTGCCGGGTTAAAAGTCTAATACATGAAATCTGATATTTTTCGACAGTTTTGCTAATATGTGAAATATGAATACCGTACACTTCTAAATTAGTGCGAATGATAGGGAAATTGCCGTGTTAAAAATACAATATTTTCGACTAATCATGAATTTATGTATAAATAAATAAATATTGTATATATTTTGCATCTGCGCTAGTCCAACCCCTGCTCTGCCATTAGTTAAGTAATCTAACGGTGCATGACGGGACCTCGTGGTGAATGCTGATGGCATATACATACATTCTATTTTCGTTCTTTTCTGGTGTGATAGGTATTAATTGATAGGACCATATTAATTTTGATTAATGCAAGGAAAAATAAACCTAAAAGATGTTGGAACAAATTTTCGGAAAACTATAGTTGTGTTCTTTTGCTTTGTATAGAGGTATTCGGTCATAAATATCCCGCACCTCATTCGAGGGGGCAAGAGCCTAGATCCCTTCACGGAGAGTGATCTCTGGAGCAAAAGTTTATGTTATTATAGATTACTCGGTTTTCTTCAAAACCACCACTTTTCAAAAGCGGAGCCTAAACTAATCCTTTTCAAAACTACTCAGATCTTTCAACAATATTAAGTTCATTGCGTTAAATATTTTTTCATCAAAACCCAACCGTAGTCCTCCGTTATCTCCTACGAGTATTGTTAATATTCGTGCTACGTATGTTGACCTTTGTCAAGACGTAGTGTGCGGTAGCTAAGTAATATCTCGTTTGTAGTTTATAATGCGATTAACTAGGACAGTTGCACAGCTATGTTGGCCTTTGTCAAGGGTTCGTGCGGGTGGGTCTAAGGTAATCATGATGATAACGAGACAAATTTAACCTGCAACTTATGATATATTGGCCTTTGTCAAGGTCAATCACATTGGGAGTTTCAAAATACAGGAAACTTACTAGTGTTGCATACCTTCTGGAGTGTAGTGACTAGAGTGGCTTCCATCTAGGTTATCACATGATAATAGTTGGGTCCCGATCCTATTGATAAGTAGAATTACTCCTGTGAGACATCTTCACCTCACAATTAGCTAACATATTAGGTGTCTAGAAAGGTGTTAAAAGGGCTACGTCTCTGCGGAAATGAGACTTATTTTAATTAGGTCCATGCAAGAGCGCGGGGAACCTCTCTCGGAGTACCAACACCCACCTGGCTGAACGGTTAGCGAACTTATAAGGTGTTAATTATTCCAACTAGTTCTTTTCAAGTTTGAAGGAGAATTCAAGAAAACAGTGGGAGTCATCCTGATTAGATAAATTAATAACCAATCTAATTTTGCAAGAGTGCACACTGAGTGTTTCTTCTCTCTCTTCAGGTAGCAACCGTGTTACGCTTTAATCAAGATAATAAAATGTATAACTTGACTGACCCGAATTCTTATTCGGTGCTGAGGAACGTCGGTTTGGTTTTAACTTATGATAATTGTCATGAGTATGAGTAAAGGAAAGGAATGCAAGGACTTTCATTTGACCCTGACGAAGAATAAGCATACCATTGCGTCTTCTTCGGTTGTTCTTATTATTGAGAACTGTTTTTCGGTCAGTCCTACCTCCTGAGTACTAGATACCGGATCAAGATCTCATATCTGTAATTTATTATAGGGACCGAGAAAAAATAGGATGGTTGGACCTGATGATATGTCCCTCAGAGTAAGGAACGGAGCACAAGTTAATACTGCTGCCATCGGTAAATATCATCTAGTATTGCCAAGCGGCAATACTATGATTTTAAACAACTGCTACTATGTACCTTCCATATTTTGCAACATCATATTAGTTTCTTTACTTGATAAAGATGGATATAAATTTGTTCCAGATAGAAATATAATGATTATCTATCTTAATTAGGTATTGCTTGAGAAGGTACACTGTATAATGGTATCTATGTTCTTAATCAAAACACAGTTCTTAATGTACAAAACTCACGCAAGAGGAAGAGTTCAGATACGAACGAAATCTACTTGTGGTATTGTAGACTTGGTCATATCGGTGAGAAAAGACTAAAGTAAGTTGCATAAAGATGGATATCTGAATTCGTTCGAATTTTCAACCTATAAAACTTTTCGGTCTTGTCTCAAAAGGAAGATGACCAAATCTCCGTTCACCGGACACGGAGAAAGAGCAACAGAGCTCTTGGGACTCACACAGTGATGTGTGTGGTCCAATGTCTATACATGCTAGGAGTGGGTTCTCGTATTTCATTATATTCACTGATGATCTCTCTAGATTCGGATATGTATTTCTTATAAAACACAAATTTGAAACTTTTGAGAAATTCAAAAGATATAAGAATGAAATAGAGAACCAGACAGGAAAAAACATCAAGATCCTTCGATCTGATCGAGAAGGAGAATACTTAAGTACGGAATTCCTTAATTTTCTAAAGAGAAAGGTATTCTCTCTCAGCTTACTCCTCCGTATACACCACAGCACAACGGTGTATCGGAGCGGAGAAATTATACCCTATTGGATATGCTTCGCTTCATGATGAGCAATGTTGAGTTGCCTTTTTTTCTGAGGACATGCACTTCAAATAGCGGCATAACCATTCAATCAGGTTCCATCCAAATCTGTGCCTAAAGAAACCATGTCTTAAGCGTATTAAGATATGGGGTTGTCCGGCATATGTAAAAGTACAAAATCCGAACAAACTTCAGGCACGATCAGTTCCATATAAGGTTGTGAGATATCCCAAGTATTCACATGGACATCTGTTTTACTACATCGAAAAACAGGTGTTTGTTGTTCACCATGCCACTTTCTTAGAATGCCAATTTTTTGCAAAATAAATTAGTGGAAGCACAATAGAAATAGAAGAAATTCAAGAACAACAAACTGTAACCGAAGATCTGGATGAACCGTAGGATTCAATAGTACCCGACGAACCTTTGCCGCTCCGCAGATCTAGTAGGATTTCTCATCCGTCCGAGAGATACTACGGTTTTCTTATAGACGGGGATCGAAAGGGTTGCATCTTGGAAGAAGATAATCCTACAGTTTCAAGCAGGCCATTATTAGTAGGGACTCTGATATGGCTGGATGTTACGAGATCCGAAATGGAGTCCATGTACACCAACAAAGTTTGGACCTTGGATATTGCTTCTCCTAGGGTAAAATCCATTGGATGCAAATGGATCTTCAAAAAGGAGATTGGTATAGATGGACAGGTGGAAACCTATAAGGCTGGACTTGTTGCAAAAGGTTTTCGTCAAAAGACCAGGTATGGATTATGACGAAACCATTTCTCCAGTGGCTATACTGAAATCCATTCGGATCCTACTTGCCATTGCCGTCTTCCATGACGATGAAATCTGACAAATGGACTAAAAAACGGATTTTCTGAACCGAAGTTTGGAAGAGTGGGTTTATATGGATCAGCCAGATGGATTCGTGGACAGTAGGAGCAGCGGGAAGGTGTGCAAGTTGCTTAAATCCATTTATGGATTAAAGCAGGTTGTTGGGGTCAAAATTTGTACTCCGGTTGACCAAGTCAAAGTCAAGGTCAACCCCAAGCCAGGTGGGCCCAAGCCCAAGCAAGTGGGCCAATGCCCGCGGCCAGCCTCCTCCATGCCAAAATATATATCATGTAATAAATAATTTTTATGTAATTTTTTATGCATGAATGTAAACAAAATGGGCATAAAGCCAAATTTTTGTAAGCCCATGGCTTATGTGCAAAAAGAAATGGCACATGAGCCATGGGAATGGGCAAAATGCCATTTTGCAAAGCCCAAGGGGCTATATGTAAACATGTAAGCCTATATAAGGGAACATGATGATGAATAAAGTAATACTTTTCATTCCCCCCAAAACTAGGGTTCTTTGTGCCTCCTGCTCCTTCTCCAAGGTTCTAAACCTTCTCATTTCTTTGAATTAAATCAAGAGTTTTACTCTTTCTTTCCTAAAACTAAGTAGTTTTCCACCGCAAAACCCACAAAGGGGAACTCAGATCTGCCATCAGATCTCAGAAAGGAGAGATTTTAAAATCTCACATCTCCTGATCTTCAAGATCCGGCCAACAAAGGAAGAAGAAGGAGACCTATCTCCAGAAACCCCACTTTGGGGAAGAACTAGGGCTCAAGGGCAGAAGCCCTTCATCAGCTTCAAAACATCCTAGGAGTTTAACTTCATATATATATATATATATATATAATATTTCCTTTCTGAAGCATAGCTTCTGGTTCTGGGACTAAAAGTCCCTTTTTCTCGCCGGCCCCCAAGCGCCTACATGCCGACACGTGGCGCGCTAGCGTTCGAGCGTAGAGCGCCCACGTGCCGACACGTGGCGTGCTTGCACTCAAGCGCCCAACGCAAACGCCCACGTGCCGACACGTGGCGCGCTTGCGCTCCAGCGCCCTGCGCTCAAGCGCAAAACGCCCACGTGCCGACACGTGGAGCGCTTGCGCTCCAGCGCTCAAGCGCAAAGCGTCCACGTGCCGACACGTGGCGCGCTTGCGCTCAAGCGCCTAGTGCTCAAGCGCAAAGCGCCCACATGCCGACACGTGGCGCGCTAGCGTCTAAGCGCACAACACCTAAGCACACAGTGCTCAAGGCGCTGACCCCACGCGTCCTTTGGACGCTTTTTCCCTTTTTTATATATATGTACAGACACACACACACTCCACAACACTGTCCCCCTCAAAATTTTTTTGGGCCGGGACGCTGCCCCGCACCCCGCAAGGGGGCTGCTAGCCCCCTTAACCCCCAACCCGCTATCCGGGTAGCGGGACCCCGTAAAAACTCTGCGCGGCTTCCGATATATCCAAACCCCCCTCCGAAACAAAACACACGTACACTGCACATTGAGTGCGCATGACCAGTTTAACCCGTTAATCGGAGGTTCCCTCGCCCTAAAGCCGAGGGGTAATTAACGACAGTTTAGTCCGCGGCTGCCGGAGATTCGGATCCCCACAATCAATAAACCCCCGCCTACTCTAGGCAGGGGGAATCTGTAGTACGCCTGACAAGCGCGCGCGTATTCCCATCTCAATGAGGTGACGAAAAACACCCTACACAGGTATCGCGGAGCTGGAACATTTGTTTTGATGAGACAATCAATGAATTTGACTTCATCAAGAATGAGAATGAGCCGTGTACATATAAGAAGATTATAGAGAGAACTGTCGTATTCCTAGTTTTATACGTGGATAACATTCTCTTGATAGGAATTGACATTCCTATGCTACAATCGGTCAAGCTGTTCTTGTTATAAGGTTCTCCATGAAAGACCTGGGTGATGCCTCCTATATTATGAGAATAAAGATCTATAGAGATAGATCTAAGAGATTGTTGGGATTTTCACAGTCTAGGCATATAGAGGTCATACTAAAGAGATTCATTATAGAAAATTCCAAGTGCGGTAATATACCCTCTTTGCAAGGAATTACCCTTTCCAAAGAGATTTCTCCCAAAACTGATGAGGAGAGAACTCGCATAAGCATTATACCCTACGCTTCGGCGGTAGGATGTATAATGTATGCGATGCATGTACCAGACCAGATATAGTTTACGCGCTTAGCATGGTGAGCCGGTATCAGTCAAACCCAGGGAAGAACCACTGGACAACAGTAAAGAACGTTCTTAAGTATCTGAGAAAGACTAAGAAACTGTTTTTGGTGTACAGTAATGGGGACCTCCAAGTGGAGTCTTTTACCGACTCGAGCTTCCAAAGTGACAAGGATGAAAAAAATCTGTCGCGGGTTTTGTGTTTACCCTTAATGGATGGGCGGTCTGTTGGAAGAGTTCCAAACAGGACACCGTCGCAGACTCGACGATGGAGTTTAAACACATTGCAGCCAACGATACCGCAAAAGATACGGTTTGAATAAAGACGTTCATTTCTGAACTTGAGGTGGTTCCGTCCATTGTTGATCCAATACCTTCGTATTGCGACAATAATGGGGCTATGGTTTTAGCGAAGTAACCACGGTCCCATCAGAAATCCAGACACATCTGAGGCGATCACCTAATCAGGGAGATTGTAGATTGTCGGGAGATCGAGATGTAGAGAGTAGACACAAAAGAGAACACAGCGGATCCATTCAAAGGCCCTCCCTTAAGCACAGTTCGAAAGATTATTTGAGATGTTGGGTATGCGATACGCCAACAACTGGCCCTACAGCAGACGTTGGATACTCAATACGCCAATACATGCCTTAATGCAAGTGGGAGATTGTTGGATATATATACCCTATAAACCATTATTATATATGTATATATAGTGGATACTTGGACATATGTATGTACAGGACAATCTTGCTCGATATGATAGTATGCTATTTGGTTTGTCTTTATCTTAATATGTGTATGTTTTACTTGTTATTACGTATCGTTAATACATGTTGATAAAGCCCGTAGGATTATTGTTTGACTACCAGCGTTGTGATGGCGATCATACATGTGGGGCACATCCTTAAATGTTCCTGGTCGTGGGAGTATCGAGACTGGGCA
The DNA here is from genome assembly GCA_030015575.1 of Agapanthus africanus. Lineage (NCBI taxonomy): Eukaryota > Viridiplantae > Streptophyta > Magnoliopsida > Asparagales > Amaryllidaceae > Agapanthus > Agapanthus africanus. The sequence goes on along the minus strand of CM057346.1, from coordinate 454,352,229 downwards.
TCAATATTCCGGAGTAGACTGGTGTATACGTTTCTAGATCCGACGAGGGGCGATGGTTGGTCCCACAGCCATTGGTCTTTGGCACCTAAGATCGTATACATGTGCTCACTGGGAGTGAGTACACTGGACGAATTCACCGAGAACTTTTAGATAGTACTATATCTATTGTCAGATAGTAGTTCTCATGTGACATGAGTACATGTTAGTTTTTAAACCTGAGATCGTCATTTGTCTTGTATGAGTTCCCACTGTACTTAGATTACTACTCTCCACGACTCTACCGAGTCGTGCAAACAGGTTTTGGTTGGGTACAGTCCCGAGCCACATAGAGGCAGTGAGCGATTGTTGGGGATTCATCTCTCCCGGTCTAGGGAGTCAATATCACACTATGTTCGGTTGGCCAGCACTATAAGACCTTGGCCAAGACAGTTGGGATTTACTGATAGCTAGATCGGTAGTTTCTCGGATTGGTCCTGGGTTATATCGGCACGAATTACTGGGTTATTACGGTCTGACGTTTACCATCCCCTAGATCCGGTATGCAATACTCTTAAACGAAGAGACCGGACTGTACGGAGATTGTCACAGATAGGCTCGGTAGGGGTTCCGATGAGTTTGCTTGTTGGCCTTTCTTTCGACAGAAACCCGGGAAGCCGTTACATACAGCTAGTGCCTCTGACGTGCTTGTGGTTATGGATTTATCCAGTAACTCGCTGCCGGCGTACTGTCGAGTGTTTAGAGTCCCACACAAAGAGTTTCTCTGGTTCAGACAAAATGATGTAGTGGCCGTATTTTGATACGTGCAGGGTTCCGATCAAATGAGTGTACTAGTTATCCGGACTTTTGATTGGACGATTGATAATACTAGCCGGTTTAGAATTAAGCCGGATTATTAAATTGGGTATTGATTTAATAATTTACATATATATATTTCTCGATATGTATATTCTAATATTATGTTCATTATATTATTCTATCTCTTTGGGTATTTGTATTTTAATATGAATAAGGGTATGTATATACGGTAAAGTGTATTCCGTATTTATATGGAGATACATTCTAGAAGAAGGACACCTCATTATGTATTTTCCATTTTTTTTTTAAAATGGAAATGAGGTGTAAAGAGAAGTGGGGTGAGAAGAGTGAGAACCATACTTGAATAGTATTAACAAATGAATTGTATATTCATTTGTGCAAATTATTCAAGCATGGTTGTTATATTTTATTTGTAAAATTAATTTATACAGAACCATAGTTGATTTTTCTCTCACAAGTTTAGTTCATTCTCATCGTTTGCTTCTCTCTCCCCACTAGCTCTTTTCTTGAGCTCCTCCTTCATTTTCATCCCTATACTCTCATGAGTTGCGAATCAAGGGTTGAAGAGAGGTAGAAAATTACTGGAACTCACTACATCTCTAGATATCCTAGTGTAGCAAGCTAAGATCTTTAGTTGCTCCACTTGATTCTTAGTGTGGAGCTAGAGCCATGAACTATATCTTTTGGGTGGAGCATCTTCGATGGAGGAACACCGTCGGTCAAGCTCGATCACGGAGACCCCAAGGAGCTAAGAAAGAGAGTAGAAGACCGAAGGACACGGATCATTTAGTATAACCTTCTAACATAGTAGCTAAAACCTTTATGTATTTTTCTAGTTCATGGGTTTGGTTTAGGTTCTAGGATTTGTAATTTCTAGCGTCTCTAGATTTTTGTTTTTCATTTCGCATAGGCCGCGGTTGTGACGGCTAGGGCGCTAGGAACTCGAACAATTACTAGATCCATTTCACCATTTCTTTTTCTTAAAATATCTCTCTTTTATATACATTTTTCACCGTCTAATTTTCATTTTCAAAATTTTTTTATTTTTTTGAAGAATCTAAAAATAAAAGAAATTTTTTGTACAAAACCAAACCACCCCACACTTGATTCAAATAGTGTCCTTATTGTGTTAGAGTACAACATTATTACACCCGTATAGTTGTGCTTACCTTTGTTGAAATCTTCATGATTTCAAATTCTCAATACCTACAAAAAAAGATGTGGGTGCATATTTTGGTACCCAAACTAACTTGGGTTTATGAAGGTTAATTTTAGGGACCATTTTCATATCGGTATATGAAAATATATTTCTTTTCAACTTACAGGAATATGCAAAGTAACCATGTGCACCACAATAGTGACAAGTGTGATTAGATGTACCTATGAGACTAGATTTATATTTAGAATAGTTGATAAATTTAGATGAAGAGGATTTTTGAATTTTCAAAGTTTTAAGATTAACATCTCCTTTATTTAAAAATTTCTTCCCTTTGCTTGGTAAAGGAGCAACCGTTTCATATCTTTTTGAAAACTTACCAAAAGAAACTGTTAAATCATTATTTTGTTTCTTGTGCGAAACAATTTCCTCTATCAATGTTCCTTGAGAAATATAGGACAATTTCAAAGAATCAATTTCTATTTTAAAAGTTGAAATCAAATTTCATGATCATTTCTCAAAACATCACATGACAACAAATTTTCATTTTTGGTTTTTAAAGTATCAATAGTTGATTGAATATCAATTTTTGCAAGAAACTTAATTTTCTCCTTCTCGAATTGATCAATTTGTGCCAGAAAATCATTTTTCTCTTTTTCTAATCTATCAATCAAAATATCATTTCTTAAAACTTATGAACTATTAGAAGATTTTAAAATATTAATTTCATTGGTAAAATTTTCAATAAAACTATTATTTTCTTCTCTCAAAGAATTGCAAGATAAAATCTGTTAGTGATATATGTCCTAGAGGCCATTATTGTATAGTATTGGATTGTATATTATATTTTTGGAACTTGAGATATATACAGATATATAACAGTCTTGCTCGACATGATAGTATGCTATCCGGTTTGAGTCTATCTTAACATGTGTATGTGTTTCTTTTAAAATATCGCTAATACATGTTAATAGAGCCCTTAAGATCTTTGTTTGACTACCAGCATTGTGATGGCAGTCATATTAGTGGAGCATGGGTAGTCTATAAGCACATCCTTAAACATTGTCTCTAGTCGTACGATTATCGAGACTGGGCATTGATACTCCAGAGTAGACTAGCGTATACGCTTCTTATCCCGTCAGGGAAGATGGCCTGTCCCGCGGCCATTGGTATACGGTACCCAAGATAGTATACAAGTGCTGATTAGATTATGAGTTATACTGGACGGACTCGCTGGGAACTGCTGATTTGTATTATACCTATCGTCGGATAGCAGTTCCCCGGCGACATGAGTACATGTTAGTCCGTTAACTTGACATCACTATTCGTGTCACGCCCCGCTTTCCAGAGTACGCTAAGGGAGGCACGTGACATAGCCAACCATGCTACCTGTGGATAGGAATTTTCCTTCCACAGTCACATTACGGTTGTAGAGATATCAAGAACAATAATAAAACTATCTAGCACATGTCCATAAGCCAAAATAAAATGAGTCAAGAATAAATAATGCGGAAGCAAAAGATCCAATACAAGAATAACTGGAATGTATGTCCCATAATGCGGGCTCACATCAGGAATAAAATACTGAAAAGTAAAAGAACTAACTACTAATGAGTCCTCACTGCTCAGCCTGCTGGCTGAAGTACTCCTGCTCGGACTGCAGCAAAGGTACGGAATCTGGGCCATGCAAAACCCAGACGTCAGCGCGTCATGTCATCAAGCAATAAAATATAAACAGGGTAACAAGACATGCAAGTATAATCATAAATGGTAAAGCAGGTGTAACAGCAATATAAATCAGGGCAGTGAAGGGTAGTGTGCAGTGAGTAAACTAAACTGGTCTATTGGGTTATCTACTCTCAAGTCTTTGAAATCAGTCTGATGAATCATCGATGTAACTCAATAGTATCCCGTGCGTGTCCGGAACCACGGTCAAGATTCTCGGGCAGAATCCGAGACGTGCCGCTAGGCAGTAAAAGGGTAGTATGTAAAGATGAGTGATGTCAGCATCATCACCCCGGGGCTGGCCTAGCCCCTAAGACTGATCAGTAAAGGTATCGAACTGTCGAGTTACAAGTCAGGTTTCATCATTGATTTCCCCATACCCCCAAATTATATATGTTCAAGTCAGGTATTACAAAATCTAGAGCTAATGCCAACACAGGATCAGGCAGGTACAGGTTTGTCTGGATAGACAACAGGAATGGTCCGTGATGACAACAGGTCAGGTTTGTTGGCATTAGGCACAAGATCAGGTAATAGGTAAAGCATGGTACATCAGGTCAAGTCAAGTAATGTATAGGTGTCATGTCAAGAGTTGCACGGTACTATGTCGGGTCAAGTAATAGGTATAACAAGTCATGTCAGGGTGTACAAGATATTGTGTGGGTGCTCATAATCAAACTAGCATAAGCATGGGTATGCAAAACAGCATGTGTACTAATAGAATCAACAAGCTGGAACTTGTAACGTGAAATGCAATTAGGTACAGATTAAGGTATGTAGATGCACAGTTATCAGTTTGGGTTCAAGAGATAGTTTCAACATTACATGAATACAGTATAACGAATGTGGATGATAAAATCATGTTAATATATACTAAGTAATCTAGAGATGCAATGATATAAAAAATACGTTCAAACGATGCAACCGGGTATTCGGGGTAGAAACTATTTAAAAGTGCTACGGGTTATGCAGTTAATTAGTAAGTATTTAACCACGAATGTGGGTACACGATATTGTACTCTAACACGCAACAAGTTATAATTCAAGATCCGAAACTAAATAACATACGGAACATCGAAAAGGGAAAAAAATGGAACATGCAGTGCTATAAGTAATCTACAGTTTTACTGTGCAGTTTAATAGATATAAAATTATATTATAGATAGCATGTAGCAAGTTTTCACTTGCCTCGACGGATCGCGAAGCGGTAAACGGAACGTTACGCGTCGGCGGGAAAAGTCGCGACGCGCGCACGGTACACAGAAAGAACCCAAACCACGCACAATGGGATCACACGGGTCAGATATCCTCGCTGGGTCGTCGGGATCGTCGACGTCGCGGCCGGATTCCGACGATCACAGAAAAACAGTGAACACTAAAAAAAATAAAAGAAATGCATGAAAGAAAAGAAGAGAAGAAGAGAAGGAGGATGGAGGAGAGGAGGCTCACAATGGTCTGTAGAGGGGTCGTGAGGGTCGACGGCGTCGACGGAGCTCCGGCGAGATACTTGCAGAGGCCACTGGCGGTTAAAGAAACTTGACACAGAACAGAAAATGAAGGGAAGAAGGAGAAAGAAGGAGGAAAAGGAGAGGAGAGGGAGCAATGCTCACCGGGGTGCACGAGGGCCAGGGACACGGGGACAAGGTCACCGGCGGCGACTGGAAGTGGAGGTGGCGGAGATGAGTGTGTGTGCAGGCTCTTGGTTTTCTGTGGATGCGCGGGACGGCTCTGTGGAGAGGAAGAAGGTGGAGGCGGAGGAGGTGAGGGTGCGGAGATGACGAGGTCGAGAGCTTCGTCGTCGGCTGTGTGCGACGAGGAGAAAGGCGGCTAGGGTTTAGATGATGGGTTCGCAGAGAACGTGGAGGAGAAAAATATAAAGAGGGGGAGAGAAAGATTCTGCGAGAGGTGAGAGAGAGAAATTCTGAGAGAAGAAGAAGAAAGAGAAGGTCGCGAGAGGAGAGAGAGAGGGGAGAGGAGAGATAAATTTGTTTTTTTAGCGGGGGAGAGAGAAAGAGAAGGGGAGGGAGAGAGAAACAGTGAAGGGGAAGATAGAGAGAGGTGTGGGCCCGGCACAGAAAAACAAAGAAATGTGATTGGCTCGTGGGGTTAGAAAAATGGTTTTGGAAAATTTATAAAAGATTTTTAATATATTAAAGGATAACTTCGTTAGTGGGGAAAAGAAATAAAAGATTTCCATTGTAACAAGATTTTTCCAAATGTTAGCATACAATAAAACTTTAGCTGATAAAAAAATAGGTTAAATGAATTTTTAAAAATATTTAAATAATTAGAATTTGGCGGGATACAAAATAACTTAGAAATGCGCCCGGGTCGGGTTCAAAATTTTGGATTTGAAATACGAAAATTATTAGTAAGTTCCAAAATTTAAAATGAAAGATTATGTAACGAAAAAGCAACCCCCAAGAACGGACGCACGCACGTGCGCGTAGCCATCCTAACACGTCCGTTTCACTGAACGGGACGAGAACACGATGCAAGGACGCTACCACAGGATTAGGGGTATCATGCCGGTCATGTCATGCATTTTTAAATTATTTTAAGTGACTCAAATTGTTATATGCAAACATACGTGATGCTAGGGTATTATGAAACAACAAGCTCAAGCAAGCGGGTCGAATATAAAGTAAACTACCATTCGCATCCACACAGTAAATGAAATAAACACCACAAACAACACATACGGCTACAGAAAATTAGTATAACTGAACTCGGTTGTTACATTATACCCAACTACAAAAAGAATTTCGTCCTCGAAATTCCAAAACAAGAAAGGATAAACAATCAATCAACTACAAGAAAAGATGGGGAAACTTCTGTCGGATTTCATCTTTTCGTTCCCAAGTTGACTCTCCATGTGAGCGATTACCCCAAGAAACAAGTACAACAGGGATAACCTTGTTCTTAAGAACATTTTCCCTTCGATCCACAATCGCAATCGGTCGCTCCTCAAAAATCAAGTCTTCTCGTACAGTCAGCTCCGAATGATCCAACACATGTGTTTCATTTCGAACATATTTGCGGAGTTGAGATACGTGAAACACATCATGCACATTCGCCAAGGATTGCGGTAACACCAATCGATACGCTACCTCACCAACACGCTCCAAGATCTCGAAAGATCCGACGAATCGAGGACTGAGCTTTCCTCGACTTTCGAAACGAATCACCCCTCTAGTCAGTGATATCTTCAAGAATACCAAATCATCCATGGCGAACTCTAGAGGTCTTCTCGATGTATCTGCCCAACTCTTCTGTCGGTCTTGTGCTGCTTTCATATGATTCCTGATAGCGTTAACTTTCTCGACTGTCTGCACAACCAAATCTGGTCCCACCAATTTTCGTTCACCGACATCGTCCCAACAAACAGGTGAACGACACTTGCGACCATATAAAGCTTCGAATGGAGCCATCTGAATAGTTGCCTGGAAACTGTTGTTGTAAGAAAACTCCACCAAATGTAGATGATCCTCCCATGAACCCTTGAAGTCCAACATGCAAGCTCTCAACATATCTTCAAGAGTTTGGATCGTTCTCTCCGACTGGCCATCTGTTTGAGAATGATAAACCGTGCTAAACTTCAATCGAGTCCCCAAACTTTCCTGTAAGCTCCTCCAAAAGTGTGATAAGAAATGAGTGTCACGGTCGGACACGATGCTCACTAGTACTCCATGCAATCTTACAATCTCCTGCATGTACCGTTCTGCCAAAGTTTCCGTTGATTGACCAACCCGAAAAGGAATGAAATGGGCTGCCTTGGTCAAACAGTCAACAATCACCTACACTGCATTGTTGCCTTTTAGACTCCACGGTAGAGCTGTCACGAAATCCATGGTTATATGTTCCTACTTCCACCGAGGAATCGGAAGTGGTTGCAATAAACCAGCAACCCTTTGATGTTCAGCCTTAACTTGCTGACACACCAAGCACTTTGCCACAAAGCGGGCAATCTCCCGTTTCATGCCTTCCCACCAAAATTGTTGTCGTATATCTCGGTACATCTTCGTGCCTCCTGGATGTACGGAATATGCTGAACTGTGTGCCTCCTTCATAAGTTCTTCACGAATATCTCCCTCTGGCACACACAACCGGCTACCATATCTCAACGAACCATCTTCATGGATCAACAAATCTGTTCGAAGTCCAGCTTCAACCTATTCTCGAAACTTTTGCAACCTAGGGTCCTGCGATTGCGCTGCTTTAATATTCTCGATCAACGACGAATGTACCTGCAGCTGCATCAACTGTCCCGAAGAATGCGGTAGCACAACCTCCAAATCAAATCTTCGAAAGTCTTCAATGAGTTCCTTCTGTGCAGTCAACGTCTGAATTGCTGGTAACCGACTGAGCGCATCCGGCACGACATTAATCTTCCCCGGATGGTACTTAAGATCAATATCGTAGTCAGCCATCAGCTCCAACCATCTACGTTGCCTCATATTAAGCTCCTTCTACGTGAACACATACTTCAAGCTTTTATGATCAGTGAAAACCTCGACCCTTTCGCCCAAAAGGTAGTGTCTCCAAATCTTCAAAGCGAAGATCACAGCCGCAAGGTCCAAGTCATGAGTTGGATAATTCTTTTCATGGGTTTTCAATTGTCTCGATGCGTACGCTATAACCTTCCCATGCTGCATCAAAACACATCCCAATCCTTTCCCAGATGCGTCGCTGTGAATCACCAATCTTCCGGAACTATCTGGCACGGTCAGAATAGGAGCGGTTATCAATTTCTGCTTCAACGCCTCAAAAGCTGACGCACACCTATCCGTCCATACAAAAGGTACCTCCTTGCCCGTAAACTTAGTCAACGGTTCTGCCAGACGAGCAAAGTTCTCCACAAATCTTCTGTAATACCCGGCGAGTCCAAGAAAGCTTCTTATCTCCGCAACATTCTTCGGAACCGGCCAATCTCGAACTGCTGCAATCTTTTCGGGATCAACAGCGATTCCGTCGCCAGACACGACATGCCCCAAAAACTTTACTTCTTCCAGCCAAAACTCGCACTTGCTCATCTTTGCATATAATTTTTCTTGTCTCAGCGTCTGCAGTGCGATCTTCAAATGTTCTGCATGCTCTTCAATACTCTTCGAGTAGACCAGAATATCGTCAATGAACACCACTATAAACTGGTCCAAGAATGGAGAAAAGATTCGGTTCATCAACTCCATGAATATCGCCGGTGCATTTGTTACTCCGAAGGGCATCACTAAGTACTCGTAATGTCCATACCAAGTTCGGAACGCCGTCTTGCAAATATCTTCTGTTTTCACCCGGACCTGATGATATCCGAATCGCAAATCCAGCTTCGAGAATACCCTCGCGCCACTAAGCTGCTCAAATAGTTCGCCAATGCGAGGGATCGGGTACTTGTTCTTAATAGTCACCCGGTTTAATTCTCGATAATCGATGCACATCCTTCTTGTGCCATCTTTCTTCTTGACTAGAAGAACTGGAGCTCCCCAAGGCGAGTTACTGTTTCGAATCCAACCCTTCTCAAGTAATTCAGTAACCTGCTTCTTAACTTCTTCCAACTCCACTGGTGCCATTGGATAATATGCTTTAGATACTGGCGCTGCACCAGGAATAAGATCAATCGCGAACTCTACGTCTCGCTTCGGCGGTAATCCTGATATATCTTCAAACACGTCCATGAAATCTCGAACAACAGCCGGCGCTTCATCTTTATTAACCTCCAAGGACGAAAGAACACTAGTTGTCGGCCTAGCCCTAAACTCGACTGGCCCGACAGAACTGCTTCCTCCAGTAAAGATAAACTCTGGGTGTCCGGGAATCTGGAAAATTACTTTATTTGCCCTACAATCAATGTGAGCATGGAAAGTGCCGAGAAAATCCATTCCCAAGACGACTTCATAGCTGCCCGTATCAATCACCAAGAAATCTGCAAAAAGCTCCCGTCCGCAAACAACAACTGCACAATCCCTACATTCTTTACTAGATATAATCTTCCCATTCCCAGTGTGTATGTCCCAGAAACTAGACAGGGTCGTGCAAGTAATCGAGTGTGTAGCAATAAACTTGGACGACATAAAACAATGGGATGCACCAGAATCAAATAACGCTAATGCGGGAAAACCATGAACAAGTAAAATACCTTAAACAACTTCTCCTGAAGCCTTAGCTTCCTCAGCCGTCAGGGTAAATGCTCGAGCTTGATTGGGTCCCTGAGTCAGCTGCTTCTGTCCCTGAAACGGTTTCTGCGGTGGCTTCTGAATATCATCCTTCGTGCGAAGCTTCGACGGACAAACGTTGATAGTGTGATCCGCCGACCCACACACCAAACAGAGTCCCTGCCTCCTTCGACAGTCTCTTTGCGCGTGTCCAGGTAAATGGCAGTAGTCACAAATTACGCTCCTTCTCTGATCAACGACAACAGGCTTCTTCATAGGTGTTACACCACGACGGTTCACTGGAATACCTCTGTGTCCATGTGCTCGGTTCGGTGCAAACGCCGGCTTCCGTACTGTGATTGCTGTCTGCTGTGAACTCCCAGTCTTTCCAAATAAGCTCTGCTGTTCTCGGGCCGCCGTAAGTACCTGTGAGAAAGTGGTCAAACCCAGGGAGACAATCTGCCTCTGGATGTCCACATCCAAACTGCGCATGAACCTCCTTACCCTATCCGCATCGTTGGCAACTAAAGGTCCAGCGAATCTACTGAGCCGCGTCCACTCAGCTGCATGTACATCTACGGGTGCACCGTTCTGCTTTAGACTGATGAACTTCTCTTCCATTTCCTCCCGTGTAGTCCGCGGGAAGAACTTCTCTAAGAAACTCTTTGAAAAATCCGTCCACTTGATCGGCTTGGACAAGCGGGTCTCCTCCACAAGCCACCATTCACGGGCGTAATTCGCCAACTGGATGCGTACTACATCCACCCTCTTATCATCTGGGATCTGTACCGCAATGAGTAAGTTCTCCGTGTCAACTAGCCACTGCTCCGCTGGCAACGGCTCCTTCAGGTCAGTAAAGACAGACGGAACCAGTCTCCTGAAATCCGCCACGGTACCCATACGATCTCCTGGTCTGGCTACAACATTGTTCACGGACTGCTGAACGGTCCGCAAACCTTCCTGAAAAGATTCAGCTTGCTGCTGGATCAGCTCGGTCTGTTGCTTTTGATTCTCCAACATCCCACGTATTAACCCAAGTATGGCGGCTTCGTCAACACGCCTTTGGTACGTCTTCAGATTCTTGTCTGCCATGTTCCTGAAATCAAAGCACCAAAAGAATTAGCATGATAACAGATTCAAAATGTAGATCAAGGCTAGAACTCCAAGTTACTTAAATAGAGTACCGTATTGTAACCATGCTGCGGTATCATAGCTACAATTACATAACTCCACCCAAGTCACCTAAGTTCTAGAGATAAATAAGGAACCAGGTTTCGAGTCGATATGCAAAGGAGGTTTGCATATCGTAAAAGTATAATCAGGAGGAGGTTAAGATTCAAGAACGGTAAAACGGCAAGGTGGCAGGACATGTTTCCTAATCACGAGTATTCTGATTCGTGTATTGGGTACAATACCCAACTACAAAAGAATCAACCCGATTAACCTATAACCTATGGCTCTGATACCAAAAGAACCATGTCACGCCCCGCTTCCCAAGTACTCTAAGGGAGGCACGTGACATAGCCAACCATGCTACCTGTGGATAGGAATTATCCTTCCACAATTACATTACGGTTGTAGAGATATCAAGAACAATAATAAAACTATCTAGCACGTGTCCATAAACCAAAATAAAATGAGTCAAGAATAAATAATGCGGAAGCAAAAGATCCAATACAAGAATAACTGGAATGTATGTCCCATAATGCGGGCTCACATCAGGAATAAAATACTGAAAAGTAAAACAACTAACTACTAATAAGTCCTCACTGCTCAGCCTGCTGGCTGAAGTACTCCTGCTCGGACTGCAGCAAAGGTACGGAATCTGGGCCATGCAAAACCCAGACGTCAGCGCGTCATGTCATCAAGCAATAAAATATAAACAAAGTAACAAGACATGCAAGTATAATCATAAATGGTAAAGCAGGTGTAACAGCAATATAAATCAGGGCAGTGAAGGGTAGTGTGCAGTAAGTAAGCTAAACTGGTCTATTGGGTTATCTACTCTCAAGTCTTTGAAATCAGTCTGATGAATCATCGATGTAACTCAATAGTATCCCGTGCGTGCCCGGGACCACGGTCAAGATTCTCGGGCTGAATCCGAGACGTGCCGCTAGGCAGTAAAAGGGTAGTATGTAAAGATGAGTGATGTCAGCATCATCACCCCGGGGCTGGCCTAACCCGTAAGACTGATCAGTAAAGGTATCGAACTGTCGAGTTACAAGTCAGGTTTCATCATTGATTTCCCCATACCCCAAATTATATATGTTCAAGTCAGGTATTACAAAATTTAGAGCTAATGCCAACACAGGATCAGGCAGGTACAGGTTTGTCTGGATAGACAACAGGAATGGTCCGTGAGGACAACAGGTCAGGTTTGTTGGCATTAGGCATAAGATCAGGTAATAGGTAAAGCATGGTACATCAGGTCAGGTCAAGTAATGTATAGGTGTCATGTCAAGAGTTGCACAGTACCATGTCGGGTCAAGTAATAGGTGTAACAAGTCATGTCAGGGTGTACAAGATATTGTGTGGGTGCTCATAATCAAACTAGCATAAGCATGGGTATGCAAAACAGCATGTGTACTAATAGAATCAACAAGCTGGAACTTGTAACGTGAAATGCAATCAGGTACAGATTAAGGTATGTAGATGCACAGTTATCAGTTTGGGTTCAAGGGATAGTTTCAATATTACATGAAAACAGTATAACGAATGTGGATGATAAAATCATGTTAATATGTACCAAGTAATCTAGAGATGCAATGATATAAAAAATACGTTCAAACGATGCAACCGGGTATTCAGGGTAGAAACTATTTAAAAGTGCTACGGGTTATGCAGTTAATTAGTAAGTAATTTAACCACGAATATGGGTACACGATATTGTACTCTACCACGCAACAAGTTATAATTCAAGATCCGAAACTAAATAACATACGGAACATCGAAAATGAAAAAAAATGGAACAGGCGGTGCTATAAGTAATCTACAGTTTTACTGTGTAGTTTAATAGATATAAAATTATATTATAGATAGCATGTAGCAAGTTTTCACTTGCCTCGACGGATCGCGAAGCGGTAAACGGAACGTCAAGCGTCGGCGGGAAAAGTCGCGACGCGCGCACGGTACACGGAAAGAACCCAAACCACGCACAATAGGATCACACGGGTCAGATATCCTCGCTGGGTCGTCAGGATCGTCGACGTCGCGGCCAGATTCCGGCGATCACAGAAAAACAGTGAACACTAAAAAAAATAAAAGAAATGCATGAAAGAAAAGAAGAGAAGAAGAGAAGGAGGATGGAGGAGAGGAGGCTCACAATGGTCTGTAGAGGGGTCGTGAGGGTCGACGGCGTCGACGGAGCTCCGACGAGATACTTGCAGAGGCCACTGGCGGTTAAAGAAACTTGACACAGAACAGAAAATGAAGGGAAGAAGGAGAAAGAAGGAGGAAGAAGGAGAGGAGAGGGAGCAATGTTCACCGGGGTGCACGAGGGCCAGGGACACGGGGACAAGGTCACCGACGGCGACTGGAAGTGGAGGTGGCGGAGATGAGTGTGTGTGTAGGCTCTTGGTTTTCTGTGGATGCGCGGGACGACTCTGTGGAGAGGAAGAAGGTGGAGGCGGAGGAGGTGAGGGTGCGGAGATGACGAGGTCGAGAGCTTCGTCGTCGGCTGTGTGCGACGAGGAGAAAGGCGGCTAGGGTTTAGATGATGGGTTCGCAGAGAACGTGGAGGAGAAAAATATAAAAAGGGGAGAGAGAAAGATTTTGCGAGAGGTGAGAGAGAGAAATTCTGAGAGAAGAAGAAGAGAGAGAAGGTCGCGAGAGTAGAGAGAGGAAGAGAGAGATCGAGAGGAGAGAGAGAGGGGAGAGGAGAGATAAATTTGTTTTTTAGCGGGGGAGAGAGAAAGAGAAAGAGAAGGGGAGGGAGGGAGAGACAGTGAAGGGGAAGATAGAGAGAGAGGTGTGGGCCCGGCACAGAAAAACAAAGAAATGTGATTGGCTCGTGGGGTTAGAAAAATGGTTTTGGAAAATTTATAAAAGATTTTTAATATATTAAAGAATAACTTCGTTAGTGGGGAAAAAAAATAAAAGATTTCCATTGTAACAAGATTTTTCTTTCTGTTAGCATACAATAAAACTTTAGCTGATAAAAAAATAGGTTAAATGAATTTTTAAAAATATTTAAATAATTAGAATTTGGCGGGATACAAAATAATTTAGAAATGCGTCCGTGTCGGGTCCAAAATTTTGGATTTGAAATACGAAAATTATTAGTAAGTTCTAAAATTTAAAATGAAAGATTATGTAACGAAAATGCATACCCCCAAGAACGGACGTACGCACATGCGCGTAGCCATCCAAACACGTCCGTTTCACTGAACGGGACGAGAACACGATGCAAGAACGCTACCACAGGATTAGGGGTATCATGCCGGCCATGTCATGTATTTTTAAATTATTTTAAATGACTCAAATTGTTATATGCAAACATACGTGATGCTAGGCTATTATAAAACAACAAGCTCAAGTAAGCGGGTCGAATATAAAGTTAACTACCATTCGCATCCACACAGTAAATGAAATAAACACCACAAACAACACATACAGCTACAGAAAATTGGTATAACTGAACTCGGTTGTTACAATTCGTCTCGAGTGTGTTCCCACTGTACTTAGATTACTACCCTACCACGGCTCTAATGAGTCGTGCAAACAGATAGTAGTTGGGTGCAGTCCTGAAGCACTTGGAGACAGTATGAGATAGAAGAGATTCATCTCTCCCGGTATTGGGTGTTGATATCGCGTTGTGTACGGTTGGCCAATACTAAAGATCTCTAATTAGGACAAGTGAGATTTACTGGTAGGTACACCAGTAGTTTCTCAGGTTGTATTGGGCTCCACACCGACACGATTTATTGCGCTATTAGGGGTCTGGCGTTTACTATCTCCTAAGTCCGATATACGATACTCTTATACGAACAGACCGGACTGCACGGAGAATGTCACTTATAGGCTTAGTAGGGTTTTCGGACGAGTTATGATGTCGATCTTTCCTTCGACAGATACCAGGGTAGCCGTTATATACAGCCAGTGCTACTGACGTGCTTGTGGTTAAACCCACTGTTAGCGTATTATCGAGTTTTTAGAGTCCCACACAGAGGGTTTCCCGGTTCAAGCGAAACGGTGTAGTTTGCGTATAGTGTTACGCTCGGGTGTTCGATTGAACATGTGTATTTATACACGTGCTTTAATCGGACGTTTAGTAGTCCTAGCAGGTTTGAAAGACGACCAGTTATGATACTTGTATTATATTGCTCTCTTTTGGGTATTTGTATTTTAACACGAATACGGTATTTATACGAATACGTGCATTTGTATAAATACGGGTATTTGTGTTTTGATACAAATACATGTATTTCTTTCTAAATATGAATACGCGTATTTTGTATTTTCGGTACAAATACGGTATTCGTATTTTGGTAGAAATACAGTATACGTATTTATACGGGTTTGGGTATACTTGTTTATATACTTGCATCTATATATTTATAAGTGTGTATATGTATACCTAGTGAGGTGGCCTCTCTCACACTCACTTATTCTCATCTCTTCTAGTATCTTGTGGACTTATGACTCACACTGGTGAATCACAACCCACTCACCCACCATTTTGTTTTATTTTTAGAATAGATAAGAATGAGAGAGTAGTGTAGGGTTTTGGATGATTGTTGATTTTCTTGAGTTGCCATTCTCTTCATCTTCTTCCTCATTTTCTCTTCTTAAGTTTTGAGGATTAAAAGATAGCATCTTGTTTCACAAACTACACCCTCCTAAGTATCTTGTCCTAGCAATACACGGTCTTTAGTTGTCTCAGTTGAAGCTATCGCTTGAATCGGCATCCTCGGGTAGATCGACTTTGACGCGGGAGATCGTCTTCAAGAGCTCGTTCCATCAACCTAAGGAGCTTGATGAGTCAACCTTTCAAGACTCGAAGGACCGTCTACAAAGGTTGTAGTACTAACTCAGTAGTTAAAACTCTAGTTAGTATTGTTTAGTTTAGTTTTTGTGTTTGTATCTTAGGGTTTAAAGTGTATTGTGCTCAAGATTTTAAAATTTTTGATTCCGCAAAGCCGTAATTGTAACGGCAAGGAGCACCTTACACTTACAAATTCAACTTCTCTTTTTCGGTTTTCAAAGATCCATTCAACGAAACCAATTCATTTTTTTTTCCTTTTTTAACAACAAAATTTTATTTTCAAGGAAACTATTTCGAGACATTACCACATTAAGTTCATCATGAAGATTAGGAGAAGTATCAATAAGTTCATCATGTGTACCATCAAATGAAGAATCGCAGTCCTTAAAATCAAATAAACACTCATCATCGTCACTTGTTTCCTCATTAAACAATTCAAATAAAGCGTTGATGTCACGTGGTAAGTCATAAGAATTACTAGGTTGACTTTTTAGATTGAAAATATTTATATCAACCGTCGTGTTTCCAAATGAAATTTTCATTGAACCATTGCGACGGTTAATCAAAGCGTTAACGGTAGCTAGGAATGGTCGTATTAAGATTACCAGAATTTGATTTTTAGGGTTATAGATAGTTTGTGTTTCTAAAACGATAAAATCTGCAGGGAATATAAATTCGTCTACTTTAATTAACACATCCTTAATCTCTTCCTTTGGCTTCTGGAACGTTCTGCCAACTGTAAAGTGAATTTTGTAGGTTCAAACTCACCTATACCTATCTGTTCGTAGACCGAAAAAGGAAGAAGGTTTACACTAACGTCTAGGTCAAGTAAAGCTCTATTAATGACCTTACCTTCGATAATGTATGAAATTGTAGGACAACCGGGTTTTTTTTAATATATTTTATGGGTAATGCATTACGTAGGGCATCACTAACATTACTGGCTAGAAAAACCTTCTTAGGCACATGTGTTTCTCTTTTTAGTGCCAAAGTCTTTAAGAAATTTAGCATAAGATGGAATTTGGTCAATTGCATCTAGGAGAGGTATGTTGCCCTTGACTTGTTTAAACATGTCCATCATCTTTGCCACTTTAGCATCATACTTGGCTTTTAAACACGTTTGATATAGTGCTCTAGGCTCAAGAGTGTTATTAATAGAAGAAGGATGGGATGTAGAAGTAGGGGTAGAAGTGGATGCCGGCTGTGCAAATGGATTGGGAGTCTGCTGCTCCTCATCAGCCGGGATCTCAACATAATTATCAGACATCCTAACTTGGTTATTGACCTGTTTTCCCGATCTCAACGTGATTATATCATTCATTTGAGCGGGATTTGTAACAGGTTGACCAGGGAAGGTGCCTAGCCCATATCCTCCTAATGCTGCAACTGGCTGGCCAATTTGCTTTTCAATATTTTCCAGCTGCTTTTCAATCTTATTAAGTCTAGTTCTCATCCCATACCCTTGTTATGTGTTGGGTTGGGTTGGGTTGGGTAGAGGACTTTGTCTTATGTTTTGGAATTGTTGGCTAGTGTTGCCTTCATTCCATTGTAAATTAAGGTGGTTCCTCCATCTTTGGTTATAAGTTTGAAAATAAGGATTATTATTATTAATATTTTGATATGCAGTATTGGCGGTCTCTTGCCCTTGAAGACCGCTTAGAAGGGGACATTCTTCGGAAAGGTGGAAAGAGTCTTGACAATTTAGGCATGGAGAGGATTTGCTAAGTTGTTGGACTGGGACAGTTGTAATTGATAGTTTTCTATTGATTTTCTTATTACTGTTAGCTCGGCTTGCATCCCTATAGTTGTAACATCCTAGTTCGATCATACGTTTCTTTTTCTTTTGGATATATTGGGTTTTGTTTTATTTTTATTATTATAACTTGGAGTTTAATACTTTTAATCAAGATGTATACATATGATTATGGTTTTTCAAGTTTGTTAAATATGCATATTATTAATATTTAAATATTTATTTGTCTAACACTATTTTATAACCATATTTATATTTTAGTATCATAGTTTAAACAAAAGATATTTTATTTGGTATTTCTTTAAACAATACATATACATAAGATTTTATCCCTTTTTAAATTCTAGTTATAAGATATTTTGTCTTATGATATTTATTTGGTTAAAATATTTAATTTTGAAAAGTCATGAGAGCCCCTGTTAAATCTTTTAACCATATAAATATTTTTCCTAAACTAACAACTCAATTTTCTCTCTCCAATCACCATATATGTCTCACCTGATAACTTTATTCTTTTAAAACAAATACTATTCTCTCTCTCCAAACAAATATCTTTTCCAACAGATTTCTTTCTCCCCATATTCTATTCTATTTACATATATTTTTCTATATCACTAACTATATTAAACCAAACTCTCGCCCTCTTTCTATATATATTCCCTAACAAAATCCCTCTCTCTCTCCAATCTAATCTAATATCTCTCAGCAGATTCTTTTTCTCAAATCTACTCTCTTTAATTATTTTTCTACAAACCTATATACATTTATACATATATATATAATTGAAGATATTTTGTTATGATAGTTTAACTGAAAATATATTTTAGTTGTTTGATATTATAAAATCCTATATATATAACTAATTATATTTATTTTCATTAACCCATAACCATATACATATCTACATATATTTTCACTATATACTAATATGTATATATACATATACTTTTCTATTATTCTAACTATATACAAACTAATATGTATATATACAACTTTTCTAATATCTTATAGAAGTATATAACAACCTTCATATCTCTCTTTTATAAAATCAAATCCAAATCTCATCTCATCAGAATATCTCTCTCTAATTATAATAATCTCTCCAATTTTTAGCATCTCTCTTCTCTATAAATAACAATCTAATTATTATCATTTCTCCCCTTTTCATATAAATCAACCTTCTCTTTTTCCCATCACAATATTTTCTTCTTCTTCAAATTTAGTCGAGCAATCAAACCTTGGAGTTGTTCTTCGTGTCGTCGTGTTTATCTGTCTCCGAGGCAAGTACTCTTACTCTTTTATTTTTTTAGTCGATGCAACATCGGCAATTCTCTAAATAAATTATTAACTTACAATATTTAAATAAAATTGTAATATTATGCTGCTTTATTAATATATCTTATAATACTTGTACATATGATGAAAACCCTATGATCTAGAATACCTATTAATCCTTTCATCAAGTGAACAACTGTAAAAGTACAAGCGTAATAAAATAACTTTTAACATGTAAATGTGGTTTAATATATAAAAATCTTTATAAGTAATTATATGTTTCTGTTGCAACAATATTGGTATACACTAGCATGCAAAATGTCAACACTTATATCCTAATCTAAAACATAAAAATATACCATTATTACTATTAATCAATAAACGCTTTGGGCTTAATATTTTATATATATAAATTAAATTTTCTACATTATCACTCCTTATAATATCGCTGCACTGTATGTGCCTTAGTCATATAAATTATTTTGATACTATAATTTGTATTAATATTTTCTATTATCATATGATTATAAAACTTATTATTAGCACGTACATGATGACTAGTCAATATGTCATTTATTTTATCTTACTTACTATTATCTCGTAATTATACTATTACTACTATCCGTTTTATGCATCTGTAATTTGTCATTCTTATTTAACTATATTAACCCTTTAAAATCATATTTCAGTTTATTATTCTTTTCAATAAATAAACCCGGATGTTAAATATAGATGCTTGCATATTTATGTTGAGTCTTGTTTACATTTTTGATCTTATCATATCCTATCATCTATATTTAATATTTTACTTGAGACTATCATTATCGGCATGCTTGAAAAACCTTAACATGCTATTCTTGTTTATGGACACTATCATTTTATAACTATTATATTTGACATGCCATGACTACTCATATTAAAATGAGTTCTCTAATTTGAATGCTGAATTACATGACATGACACAATCTATACTATTTACAAGTTTCTTTTTTATACAATTAGCATGATATTATAAGTTCCAGTCTTTTCGGCATTCTTAATTAGTGCTCTAGTCATTACCATAGTAGCTAAATACGTGGGTGTTGGGGTAGTTTGAGTGTGCGTTCGTACAACAGAATCTCAGGAATCCCATGCCGGCAGCTCGTACCGGGCTATATCGGTCTCATGTTTACAGCTCGTGTCGGGCTATATCGGTCTCATGTTTACAGCTCGTACCGCGCTATATCGGTCGCTTGTTCATTCCACAGTTGGGCCCGTGTTTCCTAGCCCCTGGGGCACCATTCTTGGGTTAGGAATACTCCTGCAGAGGTTGACGCACACACTCGAGCTTACGATAGGGTAGTTTACCTTTTAGTGACCAGTTAGGTTATGACTTGACCTCTTTACTTGTTTGTTCATAGTAATAATGTATCTATTTATATATATCTGTTTTACTTGCGCACACGGGCTTCACTACATTCATATATTCATGAGATCATACTATATACACACCTTATATGTTGAGTACTTGCTGGGGTGTTCTGACATCCCTGAGATTTGCCATCTCAGATTTAGAGACAGATTTCCAGGCCGAGCAGGCAGCGGATATCGGGACTTTACCGAAGATCAGTAATCTGTAGGTTTATTTCCTTTCTATTAGTATTTAGCATGTGCGCCCTTGTGGGACATTAGGACTTTTGTATCTTTTCAGATTTTGTTTTCTTTTCGAACCTATTGTATTGGGTATTTATTTGCATCAATTATCTAGTGGTCCCATTTTTAGTATTTCTTGTGGTTTCGTTGCAGCATGATTATCAGTATTATCCCTTTTGGTATTGGATTTTATTTTGACAGGTTAAGCTAGACGGCCTTATGTGACTATGGAATGATCTTTCCTTACCTTAGGTAGCACGGCTGGTCTTCATCGCTCTCCGCATTCCGGATTTTGGAAAGCGGGGCGTGACAATAGTAGCTTCAACTGCGTGTAACCTTCCCCTAGATGTGGTCGAAGCTCTCTCACTAGTACTCTTTCATTGCATGGTTTTATCAGATAATTCTTTTAGAAAGTTCCATGCGTCATCTTTCTTTTTCATCATAAAGTTGTCTTGACACATCGACTCTATCATAAGTTTAGACTCCATACCATCATATACTATTTGGCATAATTTCCACTTAGTTATATTGTGATGTGGGCATTTAATGAGAATGTTTTTAAAACATTCAAAATATTTCCAAAAAGATTCCCCCGATTTTTGTGAAAATGTCCTAATTTCATTTCTAAATTTAGCGATTTTAAAATGCGTTAAAATGCGGGTAGAATTTTTTAAGGAAAGCTTTAGTAAACTCCTCCTATGTGCGAATAGTGTTGGCTGGCACACTGTAAAGCCAATGCCTAGCTTTATCAGTGAGGGCCAATGGTATTAGTCAAAGTTTTACAATATCTTGATTTAACTGCTTCAATTTGAACAATTGGCACAAATCCTCAAATTCCCTTATAAAGACATAAGCGTCTTCTGACTCAAGACCGTGGAATTTGGGAAGCGAGTTTATGAAAGCAGGTTTAATTTCATAGTCACCGGCAGCATGCGGTAAAACTATGCAAGATGGTAAAGAAGTACGCACAGGATAACATCGATCATGTAGCATAGGTGTATCGGGGATATCCAGCCATAGGATCTATAAAATCAAAACAAGTCAAACGGTTTATTTCGTCTTGACCCCACATGTGCTTACGCCGTTCATAAGTTTTTTTTTTGTTTTTTTGTTTGTTAAATGCAAAACTATGATGACTGGGATTCTAAAAGTCACAATCAAAGATGCGCAAACAACCTAGATTTAGGGTTATCTAGGTCAAGTTACCAGACCCGCTCATAACTGCCAAGAGACAAATTCCGGGATATATCCTCTAACAGCTCTTTAACAACCTTGAAGCCAGATCAGTGCCAATTAAGTGGGAGAGTTGCGCTATACGAATCACCGAAATAGCGAGCTTTAATTAAATAACCATAACTAGTCACACGTCGTTAGACCTCAAGATTGAATCGGATAACCGTTAGATTACCTACAACCTCCTCTTGTCCTATTGAACGCGATATGTCCTTAGGGGCTTGAAATCTAGGTATTTTTTAATTCAATGCAGGTTAATGCGGATGCGTAGTTATGATTTATGGGGCTTAGGAAGGATGATGAAATCTCCATCTAATCTGGATTTAGTTTGTTGCCCCTTAGAATCTTTTTAAATATGCGATGCAATCTAAAACAATCAAAGATCTAAAATCTAAACTAATTTTTTTTTAAATGGCGCAAAGAATCCTGCAAAATTCTGTTAGTTGGAATCAAATCGAGATTTAGGAAGAACGAGATCTTACCTAGATTTGCCTCTTGTTCGTCTCGATCTTCTCTTCCTTAAAGTTTGTCTCGATTCCTGAAATCTTAAACAGAAATATTGCAGAATCAAATGCATTAAAAGAAATTTAATTTAATTTACAACTAAAATTTAAAACTTAAATTTAAATGTAATTAAACTACACCTCCCCGGCAACGGCGCCAAAAACTTGATAAGGATTGTATTAGTCTCCAAATTAAACCGCAAGTATACAGTTTATCGCGGTTGTACTTGATGATCGTTCCCATATAGTGGTGTGTTAACTACTTTTAAACTAAATTAAAGAGTTAATTTTTTTTAAAAAGAGTGCAAATAAAAGTGGGTGTTTTATGAGAGAGAAAGTTCTAGGGTTTTTGTTTTGCTTATCTTTCAGTAGTTGGTTTAAAAAACACTACTTCTTTTCTAGATCTTTTTCTAATATGTTTTCTATTACTTAATATAAAAGCATAGGTTATAAAAACTTAATTAACAACGGCCTATCAATTATAAAAGATCATCTAGATACTATATTAAAAACTTAGTTCTAGGTTATTAAGAATAATGACGTAGGTTGATTTTATTTTAATAAAATCCATATCTTTACCGTTTCTAATTAGGATTCTAGTTTGTCAAATCTTCATCATCCAAATTAGTTTCTAGGTGTATCACATATCCCTAAATCTATTCAAATTGTCGATTATCATTATTGAAATCTAGTTCATATGATGAAAACTTAAGTTTATACGATGAAAACTTAAAAGAAACGAATTATATTAAAATAAATTCACCATTAAACACAAGAAAGAGAGGGGCTGCGTTAGTTGCACAGAAGAGAGTTGTTGAAAGGTATTACTTCATGCAAATTAGATTTGGGGAAGTAACATTAGATCGGCTTCAAGCAAGCCGTGCACAAGACTGAAGGTCTTCTCGATTATATTCATTTAGACATATAGGGGCCATCGCCGGTTGCATCAAAAGGAGGTGCCATATATTATCACCTTCATTGACGACTTCTCACGGAAGGTATGGGTCTATTTTCTCAAACACAAATCGGATGTGTTTGCCAGTTTTAAGAAGTGGTAAGCTGTCGTGGAGAAGCAAAAGGGGCGACCAATGAAGTATTTGCGGACAGACAATGGAGGTGAGTACACCTCGAAAGAATTTCAGGATTTCTGTAAAGAATAGGGCATACGCGGCAATGGACTGTTGCATGACAGTCAGAGCAGAATGAGGTAGCGGAGCGCATCTGGAGTTGGAGCAAATGGACATGAAAACGACATTTCTGCACGGAAGAGAAAATCTTCATGAAGCAACCTGAAGGATTTATAGAGCCCGATAAGAGGGATCATGTATGTGAGCTTAAGAGATCTTTATATAGGTTGAAGCAGTTTTCCAGACAGTGGTACAAGTGCTTCGATTCTTTCTTGATGAAGACCAACTACTCTCGATATGAGTATGACAGCTGTGTGTACTCGAAGCGGTTAAAGGATGGGTCGTCGATATATTTACTCCTGTATGTCAATGACATGTTGATCGCGGCTAAGAGTATAGCGGAAATAAAGGCGCTCAAAACTTCATTGAACGCAGAATTTGATATGAAGGACTTAGGTGAAGCGAAAAAAATTCTTAGGATGAAAATTATTCGAGACAGGAAGGCTGGAAAGCTGTGGCTATCCCATGTCAGAGTATTAAGAAGGTGTTGGAGAGATTTAACATGAAAGACTCAAGACAAGTGAGCACCCCTATCACCGGTCATTTCAAGTTATCCTCCAAGGAGTGTCCAAAATCTGCGGAGGAGAAGGAAAAGATATCTCGAGTACTATATGCAAGTGCGGTGGGATCGCTGATGTACGCTATAGTATGCACACATTCAGACATATCCTATGCGGTAAGTCTGATTAGCTGGTACATGTCAAATCAAGGGAAGCTTCATTGGGAAGTTGTAAAGTGGATACTTAGGTATCTAAAAGGGTCTAAAAACCTCGGTTTATTTTTTCACAAGTCAGAAGATAAACCGAGTCCGTTGCAAGGATACGTAGATGCGGATTACATTGGAGACTTGGACAAAAGAAGATCTCTTACAGACTATGTATATACAGTTGCAGAATCTCCTGTCAGTTAGAAGTCAACACTTTAGGATATTGTGGCGCTCTCAACGACGGAGGCAGAATATATAGCGGCAGTGGAAGTATCTAAGGAGGCCTTGTGGTTAAAAGGCCTAGTGGGCGAGTTCGGATTCGATAAGGAGCCGGTTTCTTTGTTTTGCGACAGTCAAAGTGTCATTCACTTGGTGAAGAATCAAGTATACTACATCGAACTAAGTATATCGACGTGCAATATCACAAGATAAGAGAGTGGGCCGAGAAGGAGATCGATTTGATCAAAATCGATACTAAGGTGACCCCGGCGGACATCCTGACGAAGGTCACTCCCACGGAGAAGTTCAAGACTGCCTTGGCTTCTATTCAGGTACTCAAATGTGAGGAAGAACGACCTCGGTAGGAGGGTCGCAACAGTTTCTCGGTTCTGGTTAAAAACCGTGACAGCACCAGTTTCGCAATTCTGGAGAAAAATTGTGTCAGCGTGGAAAAATGGGGAGAACAACTAAGAATACAAGATGAAAGCAACAAATTTTCAAAGTTCTATTTAGATTTAAACTAAGGTGGAGATTGTTGAGATTAGTTTAAATTTAAATAGTTAGTTATTATAGATAGAATTAAGATAAATCTCTTGTTTAAATATAGATTTAGATAAGAGACTGTTCTTATAGATAAATCTCTTATTTAAATATAGATTTAGATTTAGATTTCAATAATAGGTAATATTCCATTAGATAAGGATAAAGAGATTTATGTTAATTCTAATCTAAGTGGGAGATGGTTTATTCTATGCTATAAGTATGAAGGTGCTCTCTTATCAAGGAAAAAATATCGACTTGATCATAAGGTTCATGGGAGGCGAGAGAGGACTCCATGAGGGATCAAGACGGTCATTAAGAGATCGACTTGATCATAAGATTCAAGAGAGGCGAGAGACGATTCTATAAGGGATCAAGACGGTCATTAAGGAATTTTGATCATAAAGTTTAAGGGAGACGAAACGGTGGCTCCATCAGGGATCAAAATGATCATAAGGAAAATTTGTAGCAGCAGATCTTGTTGGAGATCATAAGGAAAGGTTTTTTTGTAATCTTCTGTAAGGTGTTCTTTTTCTCAAATTCTAATAAAGTTCTTCCCTTCCCCCAATCTATTGTGTTATTTATTTCGGCAGTTTGCATCTGGTTCTTTTGTTATTCTTCTATAAAGGGATCTGGGTTTATAGATCCGTAAGATTTTTCGCTGCTGCGCCGATTGATCTGTGGCCTCGACAGATGCTCCTCATATTTTTAACTTTTTTGATTGGAAATTGAAGTTACCAGTTAATAGATCTTAATTGCCTGCAAGTGAGGTTTTTCAATTTTCAAGATTTCTTGTCTTGTCCTTTATTATGAAGAATCCTAAAGGTTTAAAAGTACCAAGATATAAAGAAAAGATCAATTTTACACTGGGCAAAACTCACGGACTCGGGCTTACCCTGTGATACACCAAAAAAAAAAAGGCGGGCCCGGCTCCAGTTGATTTTCAGCTGGTAATAAAACCTTGGTCCAACAGTTCACAGGTCTTCGTTGACACCTCTAATAGACGGTCCCTAATTTCCCTGCTACGAATCTAGCCTAGAGATAAAAGGAGAAGAACCAGAGAGAATATTTGGGCTTTCTTTAACTTGCAAACTGATGTTATACTTTAAGCTAATGCACGATATGTATTGTATAGCCTTATAGATGATTAGTGATAAACTTATCCAACCAACCCTAGCCCTAGAGGCTGGCTGAGTCAATCCCCAACCTGCAACAATGCAACCAATGGGGGCGGGTCCTTGCCCGTGTTGCGTACCTACACTTAAGTTGGGCGGTCCTATTGCGCTGGGTATTGGCCCAATTGCCAAGATGTAATAAACCAGATGAAGGGCGATATGAGCCAGGTATAGATGAAGGGTGCCATATGCATTTAACACTTCAGAAAAATACTACACTTTGCACAGAAATATCAGCCCACAAAGAGCGCTTAACCTATAGGGCGTATTAGAATATAAAATATTCCCTCAACGCACACCAGAACTTTTGAGTTTTGGTCCAGCAGCGCTAAGTTTCATCTAACAAAAAATCAAAATTATAATATTTTGCTATTCATCACTTGTTAACCATTTTAACATTTTATCCCCCATTCTATTAGCCAGAACGTATCAGTGCAAACAAACATGGCTACCCGAGTGATATCTGGAGCTTGGGTATAGTAATGCTGGAATGTGCAATGGGTCAGTTCCCATATCCGCCTGTTGAAACCTTATACGAACTTATAGAAGCAGTTGTTGATAAGCCGGCACCTCAAGCCCCTTCGGACCAGTTTTCAGAGGAGTTCTGCTCATTTATTTCTGCATGGTAAATTTGAATATTGCTGTACATTTGTTTTTCCCCCTTAGAAAAATCCATTATGTAATCTTACTAATAAAACTATACCAAGGTTTTACCTTTCTGCAGAATTTCTTCTTCTTCTTCTTGTTTTTTTTACCTTTGGTAGAATAGTTTAGTTGGATTTTTTTTGGGGTGGTGGTGGGGGGCGGGGGGTGGAATAAGACTGGTATATCTTTTTTTTTATTGGCCAGTTGAAGAACTGAACTCGTTAAAGCTTAGCAGACCGTCCCTATTTGAATGTTTTGAACAATGAAGTAAAAATCACTACTATATTAGTATCATATATGATACCGGGCAAAGTGGCCCTGCTTATTTTCTTTAACGAAAAAACTAAAAACCCAATGAAGTAAATAGCTTGCTATGAAGGAGCACATTAACAATAGTTTGCCTAAATGGGGTTAACCAGTTGACTTAAACTTTCCATCTTGTACCATTAATATAATATTTTGTGAAATGACTCGTGCTTTGGATATGCATTATCTTCAATTCAAGTCATCCTGTATTTCTAATGCCCCGGCAAAAGAATGTCCTGCTTGCATTGGCATAGCAATTTGCTGGCAAATTCTGATTATTTTATATTTGAATCGATAAGCTGTAATATGAATGATGACATCATTCCAGGAAGCAAAATTCTCAAAAATCAAAAATGGAAAGGTGAATGATTAGTGGCTACATGGTCAATTTCAACTTTGTCGAAGTTAACCCTCTTATTGTGTCAACTCTTGTGAAGCATTACACATTACTTGATCTGAAGAAAAATTGTGGGATTCCTTGATAATATGATGGGATACTGAGTTTCTTGTTCACTTTGTTGGTTCAATTGTTTTCATTATATTGAATCTCTCACCTGAACTCTACTTCGGATGCACTCATAATCTAGCGAGTAAAATGCCCAAAAAAACATAGTTACAGATTTGCAGTGTAAACAAAATAACATCCTTTCTCTTTCTTTTCAATAGTCTGTCTGATATAATAAACATAACCGTATTATAGTTACATGCTAATATCTTTTATTTACTTGATTTCAGTATACAGAAGAACCCAAAAGATAGGCATTCTGCTCTGTTGCTTCTGGTAAGGACACAAATTTTTTCTTTATGTAAAAATGCATTCGAGTTGAACATAATTATCTTTAGAAAATCTATCATATGTACTTAACGTAAAGAAATTGATTACACTATCGGGCACTAATTAGAAAGGGTTGACATCAGCTTAAAACTTCGACAAGTTTGTAAAATGAGAATAATGGAGGAAAGATGCCATAGCGTTAATGAAAATCAATCATCCAATACTTTATTCGATGACCGGCACCCATCATCATCATTAGAGTGTTTTTCACCACTCTATTGAGACAGGAATGCGTTCGCTTGTTAGGCATATGCTGATTCCCCCTGTTTAGGGTAGACGGGGGTTTATTGATTGTGCGGGATCCTATTCTCCGGTAGCCACGGACAAAATTGTCGCTAATTACCCTCGCTCCGAAAGGAGCGAACCTCCGATTAACGGGTCATGCGAATCATGCGAACTCAGCGTGGAATATTGGTGTTTGAAATTAATACTGGAATTTTTGGGAAA
The DNA here is from genome assembly GCA_030015575.1 of Agapanthus africanus. Lineage (NCBI taxonomy): Eukaryota > Viridiplantae > Streptophyta > Magnoliopsida > Asparagales > Amaryllidaceae > Agapanthus > Agapanthus africanus. Next base: position 454,323,944 of record CM057346.1, on the reverse strand, counting down.
AAGTGCATTCCTTCTTTATTTTTAATTAAGTATTATTTAATCCTTGTGTTTAAGACACAGCCCCCATGTTAGTCTCTGAGTTTGCCAACAGGGGTAAACTAATGTTCATTTCTCATGTCATTAATGAGCTACATAAGTTTCTTTTTATTTTGAAAGCATAAGCTTTTATTGAGATTGGGAACTTAAGTTCCAGCCAAGTCTTTTGACTTGGCTCCACATTGGGGAACATAGGCTCCAATACTTAACCAAATTTTTTGCTAAGTTTTAAAGTTTTGGCTTAGCATTGATGTGCGCTTGTGCACATGCATTGCTTGTGACGTAGGCGCACTTGGTTTATTTATCGGCGCATGTGCATCACACATAGCGCACTTTATGATATTTGGCGCTAGCGCACTTGGTCATGTTTTGCGCTAGTGCACGGGCATTACACGTAGCATACTTGCGCAGCTTTGTGGAAAGCAATATTAGCGCTGGCACATTTGGTCCAATCGTTGGTGCTGGCGCACGTGCATTACACGTGGCGCTCATGCGCGATTTTGCAAAAAAGCGCCCTTGGTGCTGGCATGCGTGCATTGCACGTGGCACATACGTGCAATTTTGCAAAAAGCATCCTTAGCGCTGGCGCACGTGTATTGCATGTGGTGCACATGTGCAATTTTGCAGAAAGCGCCCTTGGCGCTGGCGCACATGCATTGCACGCAGCCCACAGGAGCAATTTTCTAGCAAGCGCCTTTGGCGTTTGCACGTTTGCACAGGACGTGCACCCTATAGATGAAACTTTGCACTTTCAGATGAAAACAATTTTGAGATCTTGGACGTGATTGGCTTTAGTTTCAGTCTTGACGACCAATATCATCCACGTAGCATTCGACGACTTTGTGGATTAAGTCATCAAAGATCTTCGTCATTGCACTTTGATAAGTGGAGCCTGCGTTATTTAGTCCGAATGCCATCACCTTATAGCAGTATATGCCGATCAAGGTTCGAAACGATGTCTCTCATTCTCGGATGACATTTTGATTTGATTGTATCATGACGAGCCATCCATAAAGATGAATAGCTCGTAACTTGAGGTGTCGTTGATCATCATTTCCATGACCATGAGTGGGAAATCGTCTTTAGGGCACGCCTTGTTAAGTCCTTGAAATCGACGCAAACTCAAATCTGCCTATTTTTCTTTTTTACTGGGACAATACATGCGATCCAGTCCGTATATTTCTTTTCTCTGATGAAGCCGGCATCAATGAGTTTCTTGGTTTTCTCAATGATCTTTTCTTCCAACTCCCTCCTCATTCTTCGAGGAGCTTGCTTGATAGGCTTGTATCGGGAGATATAGCCAGCTTCTGCACGACCACCTCAGGGGAGAGGCCGGACCTTTCTTTGTACGACTATGCAAAGCAGTCGACGAATTCATGCAGCAGAGCGATTATCTGCTTTTTTTACTTCCTCTGGCAAGAGTGAGCTGATATAAGCCGGCCTTTGGTTATCGGGCGTTCCCAAGTCGATTTCAGTTTGCTCGTCGAAAGTTGCTTGTTCGCCATCTTTGAGCTCTTGAGGGACTTCTTCTAGCTCAGCTAGCTCGTCATCATCTTCTGACTTTCCACAGGCCTCATTGACATGGATCATATAGCAGGATATGACATTAGGCTGGATGAAACCTATATCCCGTCTATCTGGGATTCACCCATCAATGAGTGGCCGGACTTGAGGCGGATGCCATAGATCATAGAATTTCGATTTGGACTCCATTTGATATAACGAGTATCCACATGTCTTAAAATATTCCCACCTCTCGGGTGCATAATACTTGGGGTTCAAGACGGCTCTTATACCCCTCATAAGGAAGACATGTCAAAGACAAATCGTACGGGTGCACGACAGGGTCTGACCCCATAAAACAAGATGTCTTTCTGTCTGCTCTTTCTTTTGGGGACATAAAAAGTTTTCAATTGGTCCATAGTGGAGACTGACAGTGCGTCAAGCTCTTTGCACATCTGCTCCGGAACCATTATGATGGCCAAGGAACCCTTTGTGATTTTAGAGGTTTCCCTTAGTTTTGCTTTTTGCATGAAAGCCTTGTCTGTATATTTGTTGTAAGACGAATCTTCTGCATCTGATTCCTCAGTATCGCTGCCAAAGCGAGGGCGAATTTCGCTGAAGAATATGCCCTCGGTAGCAGACTCATCTGCGTCGCTATTGAAACGAGCTCGGGTTTTACGGAAGGATGGGCTTTCAGCGTCGGATTCATCGGTGTCACTGCCGAAATACCGGCGTGTTTGAGGATTTTTAGTTTTGAAGATGACGGCCGGTTCAGACTTGCTTACGAAACTCATGACCATCTCGTTTTTAGCCGGTTGTGGATTGGCATTTTGGAGGTTTGTGAAGTACCAAGAATCTTCATATCGGATTTCATGTACACCGAACGGTTGTTTGTCTCCGTTAGTGCGTTTTCTTCGCCTCCTTTAGTATATTTCATGCATTGATGGAGTATTGATGGAACAATGCCGTAGTCATGAAGCCACGGCCGTCCCAAAAGGATCTTATACGATTTGTCGGCGTCGATGGCATATATCTTAGCCTCCGTTTGTAGATCCCCAAACTTAATTAGTAGCGCTATAGACCCCAGGACTTGCTGGTAGTTTTGGTTGAAGTCCTTAATGACAATCCTTTGTTTTGACAGGTACCGGACGTCCATTGATAAACTCTTTAGAGTTCGTAGGTTCATGATGTTCACTAAGAACCCCAGATCAATCAATATGCGATTAATCATGCCCTCGTCGTTTTATCCTATTACGTAGAGTGACCTGTTATGCTCAGCTGTCCCCGGTAGTGGGTCTTTCTCCTTGAATGCGACTAAGGCCGTATGCAAAGTATATCGGGCCTCCTTCGTATTGATTTCCGCAAAACAAGCCTGGTACCGCTCAAGGTTTTGTAGAGAGTAAATGAGAACATCTCCAAGTTCTTTAGACATAACAAGAGCATCATATACGTTCAGGAGAGATGGGAGCTTTCGAAGATACGCCAAGACATTGTAATCTACTAAGGGAGAGCCCGAGTCTTTATGAGCTTGCTCTCCACCATCCCCTTCATTTGGAACCTGTTTTTCCTTTTTCTTAAAGAAATTGCCCTGCTTCGATGGTAGCACCTTGCCATTTCGAAATTAGATCTGGTTGGCTTTCATGGTAGCCTCATCGTCTTCTTTGGGAAAAATAGAGCTCTTCCTCGGAGTCGCTGTCGAGACGAACGACGTAGCAAGTCACCACAGGGACTTCATCCTTGGCATCTTATTTTAGCTCTTTCAGGATTTCTGCTACTTCTATAGGGAAGAACTCCTTTAATTGAATTAGGGTTCTTTCCTTTTGCACATAATCTTCGAGAGAATCGATATATCTTTGAATGGTCGATTTCCTCACAGACTTTTCTTCGTGTCGAGCCGCACTTTTCTTTTTCTTCTTTTTAAGCCTCTTGGGCTTTGAGCTCGATTGAGTCAAATTGATAGCCGGAACAGTAGGCTCTTTTTGCCCTTCCCATTCGATTCTGGGTTCTTTCTGAGACAGTTTTAATATCTTCTCCACCTTCTTAGATATGTATACGTTCCATAGAGGTTGTACCAAATTAGCATCATTTCCTGGAGTGGATGGTTAAGCCATTTGGTCCTAAAAGTCTTCGGCTTCTGTCACTATGAAATTGGCGGTCACAGTTTGATTGTTTGTTAGCACGCCTTTGGACAGTTCAATTTCTCCTACCTTGTATTGTTTCTCGATCCAATCCTTGAAAATATAGCAGTCTTCAATTGCATGACTCATCATTCTGTGATATAGACAATACGGGAGATTGTCGGTCATGTTTGCTTCATGTGCTTCTTTGATTCTGGCAATTGCAAATCGTTCTTCATGGCGTCCTTGAATATTTTACGGATCTTGTCCCTTCTGAAGGAGTAAACCTTGTTTTTTCTCTTCTAGAGCCCGTCCTTGTCCCAATACCGGCTTCTGTGGATGGTCGGTTTTTGATCCATCCGCTCTCCGCTTGCCTTCATCATCAAATGTATTGAAAGAATCGGGCTTATTGGAACTCCCGTTTTTACAATTATCGTCCTTCCGGTTCCTCCAGGGTTTATTGTTGACTTGGGTTCCGGAGTAGACTCGTAGTATGAGAGTTCCAATATTTGAACCTTCTTGGTCAGTTCTTGGAACGTTTTGAAATCCGCGGTACATAAGAACAGAGTCATCCAATTGCCGAGATTTCCTATGAGGAGGCTGACGGACTGGCCCTGCTTTAACGGCGGTTCGCACTTGATGGTGAGATTGCGTCATCGGGCTATAAAGTTCGTGTTGCTTTCGTTGCGTTTTCGCTTAATCCTCACAAGGTCAGCAGTGGTGCTTTTATCGCCGACACTCATGAATCTTTGCCTAAACAGAGCTTCCATTTGGGCAAACGTAGTAACGGAGCCGTCCGGTATGCTTGCGTGCCAGTCGAAAGCAACGTCGGTCAAGCTATTAATAAATTGGCGGAGGAGAAGTGCATCCTTCACCCCAGTATTCCTGCACGATGCTTTAAAACAGGCAATGTGCTAGTTTGCATTTTCTGTCCCATCGAACCTTCTGAATTTAGGGACAACGTAACCGCTGGGAAACTCCACAAGATCATATTATGCAGGGTACGGTCTCACATTACTACCGACATCTTTTTGTGCTTCGGCTTCGGCCACCAACGTTTTGACTTTGTTGGTGACCAAATTCATGATCTGATCTTTGCGTTAACGGGCTGTTGTCATTGAGAGTCAAGACATTTCCTGAGATGGAATGTGGCCGACTTTCATGTGGCTCCCCTATCTTTGAACTTAAGGGAACATGTGTCATCTGCTTTGAGTCGTTATCACCGGCTCATGAGTAGAACCTTATGCTTGATTGGACGACGGCCGAGCAAGTTGAGCCGTGAGCTGCATGATGACATTTGTCAAATCGTCAATCTTGGAATAGAGCTTGGTCATCTCCTTATCTTTGCTTCTAAGCTGTTTTCGGACTTCTTGAAGCAGTTCTTGTTCTGCGGTTCTGGAGCGGAAAGTCGGCTCCTCTTCGCTGTCCGAGCTCGACTCATGAATTGAGGGGTCCTTTCCCTAGCATTCTCACCAAAAGTTTCAGTGTCTTCCAGAGGAGACTGGGCTTAAGAAGTGGCAGCCATATTCAAGCCAGATTGGGCCCGAGAGTGGCAGCCCCATCTTTTGCTTTTGCTGCGAAGGTTATCACTAGGGCGTGTGCCTGTCATATAGAACGTGTGGACCACGCATCCGGCCATCTCTATATCGCTGGCGGCTGATCTTTCGGACTGTAACACCCTAGTTCAGTTATACCATGATGATTTGATTATTTTATTTATCGTGTGACTATTTTCCTGTTTTATTAGTTTTGGGTGCGGATAGTATTTGGTATCTGTGGTTAGTATCCGATCCGACCCGCATGCTTGAAACTCGTATTGATTCCTGTTTATGATTTATCCCTGCTAGTGCTGAAAATCCATGCACACATGTTCTATATCCTGTATACCTGCATCATATCCGGCATCTGCGTTTTTTTAATAACACAATAATAATCAAATAATATATTTTAAAAATATCTAGCATGACCTGCATCATACCCCTAACCCTATCGTGGCATCCGTATATCTTGTTCTCGTTCCGTTTAGTGAAACAGACTCGTTTGGATCGCTACGTCCATACTATGTGTATTCGTTCTTGGGGGTATGCATTTTCGTTACCCGGATATCGCATTTTGGTTTTGGTTGACACGTATATTATTCGTATTTTCAAACCGTAATTTTAGACCCAACCCAGGCATATTTTGGAGTATTTTTGTATTAGCCAGAAAACCCATATATTTAATATTATATCATTTAATATATATAACTGTTTATAATATACGAATATATAATTTTTTAACTAAAAATATTTTTCTAAATCTATCCTAATCCTAACTTCTCAACCTTTCTCCTATATATATATATATATATATATATATATATATATAAACCCCTATTTAAACCTTAACCTCACATTCCCCTCTCTTTCGCCTTCATTCTTTTTCCCACCTCAAGAAACTCAAAACCCTAACCCATGCCTTACCTCGCCGTCGCCGCCTCCACCCTCGCTTTCATCCCCTTCTCGTCACCTCCTTTCCTCCTCTTACTCAACTCTCTCTTCTTTTCCCGACGTGAACCTCTGCACACCCAAACCCCGACCACTGCAACCCTTGACAGCGCCCTCACGTCGCGGACCCATCGTCGCCACCGCCTCGTCACCGCTTCCTCTTCCTCGCCCCTCTCTCCAACCCGACACCACCCTACACCCGAGCTCTCCCCTGCACACCAAGAACCCTGCACACCCGACCTCAAGAACCCGCACCCCTGCCTTGCCGTGAAACCTCGCCAGAAAACCCATCGTCGACGGCTCCCTCGCCTCGCTTTTGACCCCAGAGCACCCACACCCAGAACAGCCCTCTTCTCCTCTCTTCTTCTTCTTTCTTCTCTTTCTTGATTTCTTGATCCCGGTGATCGCCGGAGCCGTGATCGTCACCGACGATCCGGACGATCCAGTAGACATTCTCAGCCAGCGTGGTCCCTTGCTTGCATTGCTTGGTTCTGTTCTGTACATGCGCGCGTGCGTTGCGACGTTTACCGACGTCGGACGTGGCGTACGCACCCCGTCGTGAGATCCGATCAGGCAAGTTTATCTTGCTATATGCTATGATATATATTTTACATCCATATGAATAAAAATATTACATGTTTATTGAATCGTGCATCATATGTTACAGTTTTACAATACCCGTTCGCATCCGTACAGTTTATCACATATCTAGTCGCATGCAAGTTTATCTTGCTACATGCTATGCTACTATATTTGTATCCACATAAATAAAAATATTCCATGTTTATTGAATTGTGCATCCCATGTTACAGTTTTACCGTTTTCCGATATCCGTTCGCATCCGTATCATTTATTGCATCCCTATTTGCATACCAGATCATATTATTACATGTTACTATTATGTTAGTACCCTATGCTTGATTATGTGTATTATACGTAGTCATGGAGTTATAGATGTGATTCCTGATAGACATTGTGCATCCGTGCTTTTATCGTGCTTCGATACTTACTACAGTTTACTTTTGAGCATCCGTGTGATACATATACACTACCTGACATGACCTGATACACCACTGCTTGACTTGATTCCTGATCTTGTTACTAATGCCGACATCCCTGACTTGTCGTCCCGACGGACGTATCTTGTTGTCTATTCAGACAAAACCTGTACTTGCTTGATCCCGTGTTGGCATTAGCTTCATATTTATCAATACCTGACTTGAACACATACCTTGGGGGTAAGGGGAAATCAATGATGAAACCTGACTTGTAACTCGACGGTTCGATACTTATACTGATCAGTTTTGGGGGCTAGGCCAGTCCCGGGATGCTGCTGCTGACATCATTCGTCTGTACATGTTTCCTGTTTAGTGCTTAGCGGCACGTCTCGGATTCAGCTCGAGAGTCTTGACCGTGGTCCCGGGCATGCACGGGATACTATTGAGTTATATCGACGATTCCATTAAATTGATTTCACAAACTGTAGAATAGATAACCCAGTAGTATAGTCTAAGATCACTCACTGCGTTTCACCTGCACATATACGCTTCATTGTTCCATATCCTTGTTTATTTGTTATATTCATGTTACTGTTTATACACATGCATGCATACCTTGTTACATCCTGGTTATATTTTATTGTTTGATATTATGACGCACTGACGTCTGGGTTTTGCATGGCCCAATTCCTCTATTTTTGTCGCAGGCTAATCAGGAGTATTTCAGCCGATAGGCCGAGCAGTGAGGATCTTGTTAGTGTTTAGTTTAGTTTTAGTTTCCTTTCCGCAGTTTTATTTCCTGATGTGAGCCCGTATTTAGGACGTATTTCCAGATGTTACTGTTTATTGGATATTATTGCTTCCGCATTTATATTTCTTGACTCGTTTATTCTGGCAAATGGACATGTACTAGATAGTTTTATATTTTTTCTATTCTTGATATCTTATAGACAGTCGTAATGTGAATGTGGAGGGATGTTTTCTAACCACAGGTAGCATGGTTAGCTCTGTCACGTGCCGATCTTAGCGCACTCTGGAAGCGGGGCATGACACGGACTGTCGTTATGGCCCTTCCTCTTCAGGAAAGGATAAACGACTGAAAACGATCGGCCTGGCCGGGTTCTTGGGTTGCGCTGGTACCCCTTTCTGGATTTTCCCCGTTGTTTTCGCGCGGCATGGAATGCTTAGTAGACTCTTGAAGAGATGGTGTCATGATTTCTGTGTTGAGACTTGGACACATCTTTTCGCAGCACCGTTCGGATCGCCGTCTTATTTCCCTTTGCAGTCATGGTATTTTTCTGAACCCACTTCAAAAGTTCGGAAGAATTGTTGATTTTCTCGGCCGACTCAGCTATTGTCGTGGGGTAATCATGTTCTTGGAACTTCACGAAATTCAACTTGGCCGCTGGCCTGGCTCTTTTGTTGGCTCTATATCTGAGTTGCTTCTATTTAATTTTTCAGTTCTGAGGGCTTGGCGGGCATATGCTTTCCTGTAAGCTGTCGTAGATCGATTGACAGGGAGTCCAGAGAAGACATCTGATCGTGCAATTGTCACGGGTACCGCCTGAGCTTGCCTGAGATGCCGTGTAGTTTTCTTGGTTTTGACGGCCTTGCCCCCGGCTGAAGCAACAGGGAGCCGTTCGAAGACAGATTTGCACTTGGGCTGGGGTGCCCTGGCGACCACAACATTTAGCCATCTTCCTTTTGAAACTGGTTTTGTCACTTAGCTGAATAGAGCCTCTGTGGTAGAAGCGCTGAAGGTTGACTAAAACATGATGGAGCTGAATGGTTGCAGCGGTTTCTCCCACCGCCGTATGAGATTTGCCGGGAGAACCACTCGAGCATTCGTTTTCTTTGTGTACGAGATGGGAGTTGCGTCAAGAGTTAAGCTTGTTCTTGGAAACATTGTTGTTGTGTTGAAAATTGCAGTTGAAAGTTGCTAACCTGCATAAACGAGTATGGTTTTAGTACAACGAAGATGTATATATTAATTGAGTTTGCATGAATGTTCGACCCGAAATATGGGAGGAGAGAAAGTGTCCCACTGGGAGTGCCAAAGATCTGTAGAGTGTTTTTCGCCACAATATTGAGATATGAATGCACTTGCTTGTCAGGAATATACAGATTCCCACTGTTTAGGATAGGCGGGGGTTTATTGATTGTGGGGGATCCTAATCTCTGGCATCCGCGGATAAAACTGTCGTTAATTACTTCTCGCTCTGAAAAGAGAGAACCTCCGATTAACGGGTCGTGCAAATTATGCGAACTCGACGTGGGATATGGGTTTGAAATTAATGCTGGAATTTTGGGGAAGAAGAGCATTGCCTTTTATTTTTGATTAAGTATTACTTAATTCTTATGTTTAAGACAACTTCCATGTTGGTCTTTTGGTTTGCCAACATGGATGAACTTATGTTCAATTCTCATGTCATGAGTGAGATACATAAGTTTCTTTTTATTTTAAAAGCATAAGCTTTTGTTAGGATTGGGAACTTAAGTTCTGGCTAAGTCTTTTGACTTGGCTCTCCATTGGGGAACATAGGCTCCAATACTTGGCCACAATTTTTTTGCTAAGTTTTAAAGTTTTGGCTTAGCGCTAATGTGTGCTTGTATCCGTGCATTGCATGTGGCGCTAGCGCACTTGGTTTATTTATTGGCGCTGGTGCATGTGCATTGCACGTGGCACTCTTTGTGATATTTGACGTTAGCGCACTTGGTCATGTTTGGCGCTAGCGCACGTGCATTACACGTAGCGCACTTGCACGGCTTTATGGAAAGCAACATTGGCGCTAGCGCACGTGCATTGCACATGGAGCTCCTATGCGATTTTGCAAATAAGCGTTCTTGGCGCTGGCACACGTGCATTGCACATAGCACATAAGTGCAATTTTGCAGAAAGCGCCCATGGCGCTGGCGCACGTGCATTGCACGTGGCGCACATGCGCAATTTTGCAACAGGCGCCCTTGGCGTTTGCATTTGCACAGAACGCACCCTATAGATGAATGTTTGCACTTTCAGAAAGCGTTTGCTTTCGATTTGTGAAGCGTATGCTTCTATTTAGTTTGATCTTTGTTTCTTTTTTGTTTCAAGTCTTGTTGTGATGGGATCTACGTTCCCTTCTCTGTTTCCTTTTCAAATGTGAGATCTTTGCTACAAACAAATAAATAAATTTTTTTGTCTTTTGGAGATGACCCTTCTTTTCTTTACTTCTTTGTTTATTGGATCTTGATGAATGAAGAAGCGGAAGGCCAAGAGATCCTCTTTGTTTCTAAACAAAATAATTTTCTTCCTACGTGAGGAATAGAGAGAAAGAAGAAAACGACGACTCCAAAACCCTAGATTTTTTTAGCAGCGAGAATTCTTCTTTATTTCTTCATGATGGTTGGTTTTTATAGCCCTTGCATTTTACATTGGGCCCCTTTACAACTTTTGGCTTTCTTGCCCAATTTACATTTAATTCTAAAAAATTATATATTCATTTATTTGCTACATAATTATTTTATTTTATTCATCTGCATGGGACCGGCTCTGCTTGGGCCCGAGGCGGTTTGGGCACGGCCCCAGTTGCTTGGGATCGGACCCAGGTCCACTTGGGTGTTGACTTTGACTTTGATTTTTTTATCTTTAATTTTGATTTTTAATTCTGGTAACGGGGGAGTAAATTTTAACCCCAACAATCATCTTTATCATCGAAAATGTGGATGCACCAAATTTCATGTGATGCTATCACTATTCTCTTCTAGCATATGACTCCATTTTGATTGCAAAGACCTTAAACAAGAATACCGATACTCTATTTTTATTTATTTTTTCCTGTAATGGTTGTATTTTTTTAAAAAAATTTCAGGAACATCCATTCTTGCACATGTATGACGATCTGCATGTTGATCTTGCTTCATATTTCACCACTGCTGGAGCTATTGCCACTTTGTGAATATAAGGATACTGACTTTCAAGTGTTCTTTTTGCTTGCCCTAATTTTGTTCAGAGATTTCGCACGGGCTGTATATGTATTTTCAGTTGAAATGTATGTTCAATTGAGATTGTGTTCTGAATATTTAAGCTTTCTCATTTTAATGTATCTGACAGGTATTTTTTTTGTTATAATGTTATTGATGCCTGTCAAGAAACAATTGCAGTTAGAGCAAGAACTATAATGTCAATATCATGTTATAGATTCTGCTAGAAAATATAAATGAAGCAGTTTATACTTTTTTATATATGTAGTAGGTTGATCCGCTGTGGCGCTATAAGTGATATTGATATTATAGTTGGCATCCGCTTTGTGAGTCTCATGCTAACAAATCATGAGATCGATATTGGATGATGTATAAACGAAAAGCCTAATAAGCGATTCTTTTTTACCAGAACGGAAGTAGATACTTGTGTGTTTCGTTTAATGGAAAGTTTAAAGAAACCAGTATAAAAGAAAAGAAAAGAAAAAAAACAAATTACATCAAACACTACCGAATGCCGCAAGCTGTCCTTCAAAAATGTTTTGGTAAGCTTCTCAGCTTTAGACGAATTTGGTCTATAACATCCGTCTTTGATGTGATTCCTCTTAGACAAGCATTCTCACCGTATAGCATCTTTGTCTAGTAAACTATCCACCTTTTCGATTTTGTTTATTCTTTGCCAGATTTGACTCCAAGTCTTCGGAAGTCCATTCCTCGATCAGGCCATCTATCGCCATATTAGACTCCAAGTCTTTCGGGCGCTTAGTCCTCGATCGGACTACTTTTCACCGTATTAGACTCCAAGTCTTTGAATGCCTATCGATTGGACCGTCTTATGTTGTATCGGACTCTAAATCTTTGGACGCCTAGTCCTTTATCGGGCCACCTAATGTCGTAACAACAGGCTTATTTTAGACGTCTAGTCCTCAATCAAGGCACCTTTTGCGGTACATTGAACTCCGAGCCTTGAGACGTCTAGTCCTCAATCAGGCCACCTTCGCAGTATCGGACTACAAGTATTTTGACATCTCGTCCTTGATTGGGTCATCTCCCGCCGGACGGACTCTAAGTCTCCGGACGCCTAACAAGTACTGGCAAATCTCGTTGCAATTTTTGCGGACGTGCCAAACAACCTCGATGTAGTCATCATGAAGGGAACAAACAAGGACAGTGAAAGTGTGGTCAGATCAAATGGCTTTATATGTTGGAGGATGATGTTAAAAACACAAGTTGAATGCAGAAAATTGAGACTCTATCATTTAGTCAAGAATGTAGTTTCATTTCCAAATAAAATAAGCAAAAGACACAACTTATGTGAATATGTTAATTTAAGCTGGAAGCCAAAGTAAAATATTTTACCTAAAAATGCCATCTAATTTCTTTTGCCTTTCAAGACAAGATGTGAATGGATATCAATTATCTAGCCACTTAGGTCTCATTTGATTGGGCCAGCGTCCCAACAAAAAAATTTAGGCAAAAGGGCTGCTGTCTCTGTGACCCCAAACCGACCTTTTGCGATCACAAACTTTTTCCCGTAATTATTTCAATAATATATTTATGTTCTATTGTTTATTGTTTAATGGTTCGAAACGACATGAACGGAAAAACGACCAGAAGGTGTCTTCAGCATGTAAGAAGCACGTAAACGGCCATAAACGGGAAAACAAACAAAAGACATCTTCCGCATAGAACATAATAAAAGGAATAATGTAGAGGGTACAAGAATTTCTAGCCGGTCGATAACATGTAGTATTTTGGGAAAATTGTCAAAAAATCCATGACAAACTTTTTCCGTTGTCCTCGCTGCAATATTTATATAATTTCCCGCGATACCTAGTTAGCTGCATATCTGTATAGTTTCCTCCAATGTTTATGCAGCTAAGCCCCATACCTGTATAATTTTCTGCATTCAGGAAGCTTTTGACAGCTTTGTCGAGATTCTTTAGGCCAGGGTTTTTTTGCCCGAGTAATGCTTTTTCTACCAGCTATTTTAGATGCATGTCATTTTCAATAACGACATCGCATGGGGATGATATGCTCTCTGTTATGACTGTTATGAGGATGGTAGTCAATCAAAAACGCACCGGCCTGGCATTTCTCTTTTTACCGGCGGTTGAGTTGGCGGAGGCTTTTTTGGGGGGCAGTTTATCATTTTTAAGGATAGGGCCATGTGGGCCAAGTATGTCATGGAAAGGGTGAACTTACGGGTGCACAAACTCCATGTCAATCTACAAAAACCAAATGAAAGGGAGAGAAAAAAATATCCAAGGACAGATGATTAATCAAAGCCTGGACACGTATCCAGCATTACTTAACCCTGCATTATTGCCGGGGCCCACACGGGTGGGCCCCGCATCTCGATCCGACGGCCGCGATGACCTCACGACTCGTGACTCATGCTGGCGGGTCCCACCGAAGACACGCATGTGGGAACCACGTGCTCCTTCGGTCATTCCGCCCATTGCCAGGGGCATTTTCGTCACTTCGCTGTCAGCCCCTTCTCTCTCTAAGATTGGCAAGAGAGAGAAAATGGCTTGAATTGCCTTTCAGCACCGTCCTCTCTCGACACCTGTCCCCTTCCTGCTTCTGCTTTTTCTTCCTCCTCACTTTCTCTCTCCTCAGCTTCAGCTTCAGCTTCTGCTCTCAATAGAAAGAGAGAAGGGGGAGGAGCGCACGATAGCGGTAAGCCCTTTATGATCCCTCTCGCTCTAAACACCTGCTTCTCTTATTTCGTGAGCTGAAGCCAAGATTAAAGATTGGATCTTTCTTTGTTCTGAAATCTATAGAGACAGGGGGGAAATAAAGATTTGATTTTTTATTTTTATTTTTCTAGGGTTCGAGAGATTGATAGTTGTCGACACACATGGGTTCCTTCAGATCCAGGGAACTGACAGACGAAAAGTCCCAGAGTTGCCATCTTTTCAATAGGGTTTTCTTGTGATCCATCAAACTTTTTCAACTTTTTTCCTAGGTTCTTCTCCTATTTCTTGTGCTTGTTCATCATAAAGTTTTGACCTTTTCGCCCAGCAAATTAATTGAGTTAGCTCTCTGTGTGTGTGTGTGTGTGTGTGTCGATCGGCACTGACTTGATTTGATTCCACCGAAAGAAATTTGTGCATAAAAGATCTGTTCTTTGTAATTGCAACCATGCTGAAGGAATGAAGAGGAGAAAGAAAGTAATCATTGTTGAGCAATGAGGGGTTACTTAGTCTGTAAGGAATCGGAGAGCTGCGCAAGTTGCTTTTGTTGTCGAATTAATCTATACGAGAATCGTTTGGTGAGTATCTTGAGGTGGGGAGTTGATGGAGATGTCTCCGAGTCTAGTGACTGTGTCATTTAGGTTGATAGAAAGCTCGGCTGGGTTCGCTAGAAAGGATTTGATGGAGGATTTGCCCGTGGAGAGTGAAATTGCAGTGACAAGTGATGATCTTGAAGTGAAGTCGGTGCCCGGAAGTGACGACGAAGATTCGGTGTCGGTTGTTTCGATCGATTCGTTAGTTTGCGATGGTGGTACGATTAATGTTGAGGCTTATGACATTGCAGTGCTTAGCTCTGTGAGCGAGGAGGTGAAGGACCTTATAACGGGCTTGGGTTTGTTACCCGACCCGAGAGTTGAAACTGTTGTAGATTGCACGATTCGGGCAAGTGTTCTGTCGAGAGATTATGTGCCGCTTTGGGGATCGGTATCTACTATTGGGAAGAGGCCGGAGATGGAAGATGCTTTCTCTATTGTACCATGGTTTCATGAAATTCCTATAAAAATGCTAATTGGTGACCAGGTTGTAGATGGCTTGAGCCCGAACTTGAGTTGCGTACCGGCTCATTTTTTTGGTGTTTATGATGGTCATGGTGGGGCGCAGGTAACAATCTTGTCTGCATTCTATTATTTACTTATCTTCATTTGGGCATTATTATTATTATTATTATTATTATTATTATTATTATTATTATTATTATTTGGAAATCAACCCCTTTCAGGGATCGAACTTGCAATCTCTCACATTGGAGAGGAAATTGGTACGAACTGAGCTGAGCCCAGTTGGTTTTGGGCGTTATTTTGCTTTTTAGTTATGATAGCCGTAGTTATTTTTTAAGTGGAGATATAGATCATGCAAATTCCATATTGTGTGTCACTAACACTTAAAAAATAAGTTTTGTGTGTTGCTTTAGAGTTATCTTCTCTGGAAGGGTTGTTTCCCCCCTTTCTGTAGACAATTCTCGTTAACCCTACTCCAAAATAAAAACAAACAGGAGATGGAGTTATGAGGTTGGTATTAAGTTGGATTACTCCACAAAACTCTGGTTACTCTAAGCGGAGCGGAGGGTGCAGGTTATGCAAACTCAAGTTTTGGAGCCCCTGCCTCGAGCTAAAAATATAACTTCGATGAGGTGTCTCCGTGTCTGCCTTTGGAGTTATCTAAACTCCGAAAGGGTTGTCTTGGAGTTATCTAAACTCTAAAATGGGTGTTTTCTTAGAAACAAGAGGTCATATTGCATCTTTGATTACTCTGTTATATCAGTTTTCAACTATAAGATAACTCTATTTATCTGAACTTCAAAAAGAAAGCCAACAAGTTCATAATTCAGAACTCCGAGTACCCTATCTTCAGTCCAATGGCATACAGGCCCTTTTCTCCAAAGTGAAACCTGGCCTTGGTTTTTGCTAGATTGTGGGTTTCCTTGGTTAAAATCCTTTTCTAAATTTGATCGTTTTTAATTTGCTATTTCAGGTTGCTAACTACTGCCAGAATCACACCCACTTAGCTTTGATCAATGAGATTAGAAATTCAAGTTTTAATATGGCAGAGACCTGTTATGACGACTCAAAGAAACAGTGGGAGAGAGCCTTTACTAACTGCTTCCAGAGAGTTGATGATGAGGTTGGAGGAAAGGCAAATAGTGGGCAGGGTGTGACAACCGAACCGATTGCACCCGAAACCGTTGGATCGACTGCTGTAGTTGCGTTAATTTCGTCATCTCACATCATTATCGCCAATTGTGGGGACTCGAGGGCAGTTCTATATCGAGGCAAACAATGTATTCCGCTATCGATGGATCATAAAGTAAGCCCTGAGCTTTTTTGCTTTCATTTATTGATAATTTTTTTGGGGTAAATTACATAATATTCCAATAAGTTTTCTTTGGTTTAACGGTACACCATCAAACTAAAAAGCGGGTTAAAAATTATGTTAAACGCCATTGTTAATGGAGTTGACCACGCAACCCACGATAGTCTTTGTATGTTTCAATTTTTAAAGGTTTCAATAGAAAGGTGAGAAAGTCCAAAGGTGTTTTATGTATTTTTTTTAATGGAAATGGGCACTACAAAGACATTGCAAGGTCCTACCTTACAAAAATGCCACATGGAAAAATTCCAGTAGGTGCAAAAGTTCATGTGCCTTCTCTTATAGTAAATAGCGAGCTTACTGTATGCCACATCTAGTTTAGTAATACATGTTGACATATTATCTCAACCTTACAATAATAAAGTAGGCCCTGATTCGCATTTTCTTTGCTGAATTAATGTGTGTTTAGGATAATAAAAAGTCTTACTCTTATGTTCTCCAGCCAAATAGAGATGATGAATACGAAAGAATTGAAGCTGCTGGGGGCAAGGTTATTCAGTGGAATGGGTACCGTGTGTTTGGTGTTCTTGCAATGTCAAGATCAATTGGTATGTGCTATTTTCTAACTTTGTATCTGAAACAAATTAGCATGATTTTTGCATGCCCTTTTATAATATATGATTTTTCCCCCGTAGTGTTAAAGCTCTGTGCATGTGCATGTGCATGTGGCTACAGTCATACTCATTAACTTCTGTGGTACCAGCAATGATAAGCTATTATATATTTATGCTAGCCAGTTGACTTCTAAGAAAATCATTATTTGCTGAGTTTTGTACTCTACCCATTCATTTTTAAAAAATATATATTACATCATTGATCCCTATATGCCTTGGGATAAAAGTCTCAGTTGTTGTTGTTATATATTTCATCATTGATACAACATAATTCCATGAATAAATGACAACCTCAGATCCTTGTCCCCACTATATATCTATTGTGTATTTTTATAAGAAATAATGGTTGGTCCCATTCTGTTGAAAAGTTTATTTCGAAGCAAAGCCGAGAGCTGATGAAAGAGACACATCCCGTTATAAGCAGCCAAAAGGCTACATAGGGTCAAGACCAAGAGGGATACTTGTAAGAATATGCTGTTCACTGCATATTTATTGTTTATTTTAATGCGCTCCTTTTTATTAGCCATCATCCAATAAATCACAAGCTTCATAGATTACTTTAAATAATGATGAGCAGTCAGTTTAGGGATTATTTCTATGAATCGTCTGCTGCATGATTTATGATTCATAAGCGCAAAATGTAAGCTTATGAATGGTATGTAGGAGTATTGTGAATTTGGGGTCGAAATGGTCAGGAACTACTGCCAACGTACATGTAAGAAAGATTACATAGGCTGAAATAGAAAATTTCCTAGTGGTTCCCAAACTAATCTGCAATGAAGTTGAATTCAATGAGGAACTTTTAAACAAAGAGGAAGATTTCGTCTACCAGTGAAGTTAGTTATCAAACACAGACCAAACGTGTGTTGAAGAGGCTGCATAGCAAATAACAGTTTGTGCTTAAATTTAATTTCATTCAAGAAGGTTGACATTTAGCGTAAAGGGATGAAAATTTCTAAAATTGAGAGTTCTCTTAGGGCCTGTTTGGTTGCAAGATTATGAAATCTGGATTCCAAAATAGTACGGTTGAAATTTCTGGATTGGGTAATTTGTTGTTTGGTTGGTTTTGGATTCCTAGTATTGGATTTGTAGATTCTTGTAATTTTTGTTTGGTTGGTGAAAATAAAGTGGGATTTGGATTTGAGGATTTTAGAGAGAGATAGATAGAGGGAGGATTATTAAATAAATAAAGTACACGGATCCCATCAAAAGTACAATGAATAGTGCCAAATCCTTGAAAATCCTTTAAAAAGTTTAGGATTCAAGAATCCTTGTTTTGTGGTGGCCCTCATAAAAAAACAAAGGAAATCCTAGAAATCCAAATCCATCAACCAAACACAAAATTATGGAATCCTAGGATTCCACAATCCAAATCCGTACTAATCCAGCAACCGAACAGGCCCTTAAGAAAATGGTAAGTGAACCATTTTTATCTTGAACATGAAGTTAAAATTGGGGGTAAAATAATGTAGAACGGGTAGTTTCCAAACAATTTTTTTGGGGTGTGCGCGGGGTGGAGTATTTTTGGGGGGGGGTTTGGTGTTACAAGTTCCCCCTTTTTAAAATAATAAGATAATACCTTTTTACAATATATAAAAAAAATTAGGTTATGGATGAGGTTTCAGTAAGGAAATATGAAATTGCTAAGAAGAGCATTATTAGAAGAAGCATATAGGAGACATGAAGACACAGAGTCGTGTAAAAAAGTACAAAATAGAAAATACCCCAATAAGGTCTATGCTCCATACATGAGGATAGTGTACACTATGAAGTAGTAAAGAGTAGTTTTTTTTAGTATCTCACTCACCCCCCAAAACTTCAATATTTTTTAAATTTCACCCTTAACCATATTACTAAATTCACCCATAAAATCATTCAGTTCAAAAATGCCCCCTAGTTAGTTTAACTAAGCATATGAAGAGATTATTCCTCACCCAAAGTTGACACTCATTAGTAGTTAAAGATGAAAATGCCCTCTAAAAGTCTTCTGCCTCTTACAAATTGGGACTAAGATTACAGGTTCTTAATTTCAAAATTAAGGTCTTTCTTTAGAGAAAAAATTAGAGTATTTCCTCTTACTCACAGTCACAAATTCGTCGTTTGAGTATAATTCGGTGAGGTCGAAAATTCGGGTTCGGAGAACTATTCGGAAAAAATCGGCAGGTGTTCGAAAAAGATTCGAAAAGTGTTCGGAAAATGTTCGGGAAGGATTTCGAGCAAGAAATTAATATATGAGACGCTGGGTTTTGATTTTGTGAATTATTTGCTGTTTTTTGAATTATTCGCTGTTTTTTCACAAAATTCGGGAATAATTCGCGAATTATTCAGCCCGCCAATTAATTCGGCGATTAAGTCGGCTGATCAAAAATTCGTGTATTATTCGCGAATTCGGCAAATAATTCGCGAATTATGTGACTATGCTTACTCATTCAAAGGAGAGACTGTATTCCTTTTTGGTATTGCATGAAAACCCGATAACAAAAAATGAGAAAACACTTCTAACGTAAAAATCGTGTTTTAAATCAGAAAATTGTACTATAAATCTGCAACCACCCTACATCTGCAACAACGCTACAACCATGTGAGGAGCTCAAAGCCTCAAATCTTGAAGACTGGTGCAAGAGAGTGCATCAACTAACCCTAGTTAAATTCTAACGGAAAATGTGAACACGTTTTTTTGGATTAACGGAGTAGTTTTAAGGGGTGAAATTTAGAAATATTGAAGTTTTGGGGACGAGATATACAAAACCCAAAAATAGGGTTATTTTGATAGAAGACTCAAAACTTGCATATTTTGAAAAAAATGCTCCAAAACCAAGATTTCTAAGCACTACACCCAAAACGAAAAATTACCTAAATGCAAACCCGCTACTTAAAGTTCCGTCACATATTTGTTAAGCCCTTGTTACATATAGTTGTTGGGAGGGTTAAAACACCAAAATACCCGTCACGACTATTGTCTTGTCTTTAACCATATCAGGCTCTCACCCCTAATTCTCTCATTTCCAGCTTCTTGTACATTTCTAAATTCCTCTTTTCTTACTTGTAGTCAGTTTTTCACGATCACTTCTCTATCAAGTTCTTCCTAAGGAGGAAAAATAGAATTTCAATTATGAAGTCAAACCCATTGTTTCATTCATTTAAAAGTTCATGAGCTCGAACTAAGGTTTAGAATTGATGGTTCTTCGCAAAGTTTTTCAAAAAACTAGTCTCCAATGTTCAATACAAAAGCACCCCCATTCATTAACTGTTGCCATCAATGCTATGAAGGACTTGTTCAAAACATTTCTCACTAATCATTTTATTATACACAAAGCCATAATCTTGTTCATGTACATAAAGCTTGTGCAGCTAGTTTTTTCAATAATAATTAAATCAAAAACGTCATTCCACCATGAAGTCAATCTTATACGATGCGTATAATGTTTCCTTTACACAAAAAGTTTTAGTAAATCTTGCATGTATCAGGTTTTGGCATAAACAACCAATTTATTGGCTATAACGTATCTCGTTTTTAGCTCCTTTTTCAAGCAAATGCACTCTCCATCCACACCAAATTCATTCCCCTTTTCTTCACAAATCAAA
The DNA here is from genome assembly GCA_030015575.1 of Agapanthus africanus. Taxonomy (NCBI): domain Eukaryota; kingdom Viridiplantae; phylum Streptophyta; class Magnoliopsida; order Asparagales; family Amaryllidaceae; genus Agapanthus; species Agapanthus africanus. The sequence continues at coordinate 454,303,522 of CM057346.1, read as the reverse complement.
ATCAAGTTTTTTGGGGTGGGAAGGGGGTTATTTTGATAGAGGGCTTGAGGAAAAGCTCGATTTGAGAGACTTGGGAGATGAGAGGATGATGAGCTTGAGAGATGAGGAGAGGATGGTGGTGACGAGATCAAGAGTGAGAAGCTCGACTAAAGGAAGAAGCTTGATGAGATGAAAGCGAGTTAAAGATTGGTAAGAAAGGTAATATATGCATTAACTTAATTCTAAGTCAACAACTTAACTAGTAACACCCACACTAGTGTTTTTTTTATAACCATCAATTTTTAGTTGTGTTTATAGGGATAGAACCAGCCAGGAATCTCACTTAAGTGTGGAGCCTAATGTAGACCTTTTCTATTAAAAAAACTATTAAGCTAAATAGTAATTACATAATACCATATATATTACAAAATATTAAAGCTCTTTCTGTGTGTTTATAATAGATATATTATTTAAGTGTCTTAAATATTTTCTTATGTCAATAAATTTAAGTTCACAATAAGTTCTATCTTTAAAGTAAAGATAATATTTCAAGGTATCGTAGCTTATAAGAACACAAATAATGATAAAAGTCTGAACTAAATGAAATAGAAACTTCAAGATAAAAGGGTATTAATAACTTGTCGAATATTTCTATGTCGATCTTCTCATTGCTGAATTAATTTTACTAATAGTTTACAATGATATTCATAGCAAAGTATATAGGCAAATGGAGAGAGTATATATGGAATCGATTGATAAATTAGGTTAGAAAAGATTGAATTAAAAGATACTCGAAATAGTTTCATTATTAAGAGATGGAATTAGCTGTATGGTTTTGATTTAGTGGATCAAATTAGTTCTTCAGTATAAGGGATTTTTGATGATTTTATTTAAGATAATTACATTCTTATTTATAGGGGGTGAGATATTTGGTAAGCACAAGAAATATGTCTAGAAACAAAAAGAAAATAAGAACCCTACGAAATTTTAGGGAGAGCAATTGATCCGGGCAAAAGCCATATGGTTATGTCTTTGGGTATTTAGGAATATTGGTTTTGGGATATGTTTTTTCAAAATAGTCAAGTTTTGGATATTGTCTATCAAAATAACCTTAAAAATAATGATTATGTTTCTTCGCTGATGATGATATCAAATGGTGAGAAATGAGAAGACCATCGCTGCTTTCCCAAAAGGAAAAATCTGACCTAAATCCATCTTACTCGGTCTTCGGAGGTTCGACCGCTTAGGTTAGCTTCCTTTTTCTGAAATCAAGAAGCACTCTATTTCTAATACTGATGCCGCCCATCTTAAGTGGAAGCCCGATTCGGCCTGGCTTAATAGGAAAGAGATTCTAAATAGAGAATATGTACATCGAGCTCAACCTCAGTAGAAGTGGGTAGCAATACTTGCATCTTTACCCTTTGTAATCATTGTCGGAGTGCAAGAAAGGAGGTATCCTGTATGCACAAATCAGTTCGGAGAAGCATGGGCTCTTCACTCCAGCAATGCAGCGATGTTTATTTAGTTGAAATTTAGTTCCGCGCGGATGTGGTGATATGATCTGAAACTTTATATTGATTGGGGTCTTCATGTTATGGTCCACCAAGCAAGGTCCGAAAATTCGGTTTCAGTTTTCGATGGTAGACTTTGGTTTCACTAGCTACGGTTTCGGAAATTATACATCACATGTTTCACGATGTGTCAATTTTCCGGAAAGCATAAGATACCTAAAATTTACTTTCATGAACATTCAGTATTTCTTGTCAACATTAAAGTATTTTATTTAGCATGCTATATACATATAAGAAAAATGCTTTTTATACTTGTTAAATTTTACCGGCAATTTTACCATGGCAACTACGTGGCACCGAGGCATTGGCAATTTAAAAAAGTATATTAAATGCTTAAAGCATTTACTGGTCAATAATTCAACCACAAAAAATAAAGAGAACATAGGAGAGAAAGCTTTCATCTCTATCTTTTCACGTTTCATCTTTCCTTATTAATCACCGATCAAAAAGTTTAACCCAATATCCTGCAGGCCATTCCTCATCCCCTATCTACCGTCGATCAATTCCCCATCTAAACGACTTTTAAATTTACGAGTCCCCCCAATCTTCCCTTCTTCTTTAGGCCATAGAGTATGGCTTGCTTTTCCCTTGATCTTCAGCAAGCTCATCTAACTGGATTAATTAATAATCATAGCTCGTTAACAAATTAAAGCACTCATTATCATCTCGTTTATCAAATCGAAGCATCCAAACTAGGCTCCTAGGCGTGGCATTTGACGATGTACTCCAGCAATAAGATGAAATGGTACACCTTGAATAACTTTGATTTTAGTTTGTAGAAGATGAGATAATGGTACATGAGCTAGATACGATGAGAGCTTGGAACAATCCATGGGTTTTGAACACAAGAATGGGAATAGGTTATGAAGGGATAACTCCGGCGAGATTGAAATAATTGATGGGGAAGTAACTACAAAGCTAACCCATTGGATTAGTAATTAGTACTTGGCCAATTTTATAACAGTCTCATCTTAAAATTTTCTTTCTTAACATGCTATGTTTAATACCCTTTTAGTGGCCGAACATAACACACCCAACTTCCTATATTTTGTCAAACTGATCTCAAAATTTCAATTAAAGAAAAGAGCAATAAGGAATATGAAACAACGAAATGTCGTATGGATTGCCGGAGATAAATCATTGTAAACCTTTTGAACATTGCCGGAGTTGCTCACCGTTGAGGTTTAAAGTATGCATTCCAGATCATTGGGTGCTAATTTTGCCAAAACATAGGTTCGCTGCCGGAGTTCACAAAAATTGCGAAGATAAGTTACCTCACAGGATGCGAGAGGAAGAAGAAAGTGCACATTTTTCTATATTTAAACATACTATATTAAAGCAAGCTATTTAATGTACTCTCGATGTTCTTTTTTAGGGAAATTAATGCTGCATTAGAATCTAATTTTTCAATATAGTATCTAATTAATTATGTTCTCTTTATCCAAGCAACTCTTTGTTCGAAAGCTGAGCCATCTACCCAGTCCCACCTCTTCCCGTTCCTTGTCAAGCGTTAATTGCTATTTCTTTTTCAAAGCTAGAGAAAACTTAATCAGTTATCTTTTCTGGGTTTTTTTTTCTTCAAGATCTATCTATTTCTGCAAATTTTCTTGCTTTTCTAATTTAATATTATACTCTGTCTAAATCTAGATGCTTTTTGGCTTCAAAGATGTAAGTATTATTTTTTCGTGTGATATTTCTTGTTCTTCAATTGCATCTTCTTCATGTTCTTTCCCTAATGGAAATCTATATTTTTCTTTTCGAATTCATACATGCTGCCCTCGTATCAGTAGCGATTGTTATGTGGTCGAGACAGATCAATTTCTGCCGATACAAAGTAATGTCAGCCGAAACCGGGTTTGCTTAGTGTTTTTCGGATCGAACACCGATCCATTACGGCATAAACTTTTCAGTTTCGGCCTAAGTTCTCAAATCTTGCCACAAGTCGTTTGAAATCTACTAAAAATGTTTGGAATCCACCAAACAAAATAATATGAAATCCGTAAGGATTTAAGTTGTATTCCAAACAATTTTATACCCAAAATAATTTTATAAATGAAAATATAACTTCAAATGCTGTCTTTTATATTCGATCTAAAAGATGCCAAATAAAATATGATATAATTAAATCTAGCTAAATTCCTGAGCAAATTATATTAATTAAATCCAACTAAATAATATCGCAGCAAATAAAGCTACTGTAATGAAATTAAATCAAAAGTTATATCAGGATGTCGGACTACATCTAAGAGTTAAAGTTTTGAAAGAACTAACTAATAATTATCTAGTTGCAAAACTTAGAAACTTAAGTATTAAGACAAGGATAAAGATCCGTAAAATAAATAAGTCATCCTTAGTAATATAGAAAAAATTTCAAAATAATCTTGAAGCCATTTACGAAATATTATGATGCCCAATTAATTTATTGGGATAAGATTGGAGATCTCGCAAAATGGATAAGTCCTCCTCAGTAATATAGAAAAAGTTCCAAAATGGACATCTTCATTCTTGGGATCACACATGACTCAACTCAAAAATTAACTCAAGAACCAAAACTAGATTAGAAACTCAAAAATTAATTCAAGAACCAAAACCAGATGAGAAAATAATAAATTTATGTGTATATATAACTAAAGTATTAACTTAAGCAAAGAATAAATGGATACATGCACAATCATGCTTGGAAAGAAAGTAGTAGCTTACCTTGTTGAAAGATTTAAGCTATTACCGTTGTCTTTCATAAAAATGACCATGAAAGATCACAATATTGCAAGTTTCAATTTAAACGATGCCTCAAGAAAGACATATAGAGACAACGATAAGCAATAAGCAATGCCAATCCAAGTGCTTTGTTTGAGATGTGTGCATGTGTGCCCAATCTCGCACGTGCGAGATTGCGTACGCACGTGCGTGCATGTGCACATTAAAAAGCGCACCAATTAATGCCCACAATTTCGAGGCATGCGCCAATATATGCCATGCTTGGGTTTTAGCTGTTTTTTCAGTGGAGTCAACTTTCGGTCAATTACGGAACTCATCATGGTGAAATGTCGTGCTTAAAATATAATAATCTTTCACCGCTTGTTCGAAGTCGGGATAAAAAAAAAGCAGGGTTACATTAGGTGGTCTACAGTCAACATAAATCATAATTAAATTATTTATGAAATGAATCCTAAAAAGTTTTATTGAGGCTTCCCCATTAACCGAGGAAATTGCCCTTGATAGAGTGAATGGAAGAAACGTATTCATAAAAGCAAATCCAACAAATTTGGAATGAAGGCTTCTTGTTGTCATTGTTCTTGTCATAGTGAACACTAATGACTCATGAATTTTAATTACTTTTGATGCTTTATTAACAAAATACATTTTTGGCTTCTTTTATATGCAGGCGATAGATACCTAAAACCATGGATCATTCCAGAACCCGAAGTTACAATCATCACCCGAACACGAGAAGACGAGTGCCTTGTCCTTGCAAGCGACGGCTTGTGGGACGTAATGTCAAACGAAGAAGTTTGTGACGCCGCTCGTAAAAGAATTCTTATGTGGCACAAAAAGAACGGCACTAACTCTTCCTCGCCCTCAACACAAAGAGGCGAAGCAGCAGACCCTGCAGCTCAATCCGCTGCAGAATATCTCTCTCGGCTTGCTATGCAAAAGGGAAGCAAAGATAATATTACAATCATTGTTATTGATCTTAAAGCACAGCGGAAGTTCAAGAGCAAAGCTAACAGTACTAGTTAGTTTTTTCTCTTATTACGACATGTACGCAACTCACTCATGGATGTTTTTATTATTTGGGTTGGATGTTGTGTGTAGTATAGATTCTGGTTATTATTATAAATTCTTGTATTTAGTTTTCGCCTCCGAGTTTAGTGCAATGAGAGGCATATTGGTTCGAGTACGATGTATCAATTTCGTTTATTTATGTGAGTTTCATGAACTGATTAGAAATATTACTTCTGATGGGACCAGATTCTTGATATATCATCTAATCGTGTGGAGAAGATTGTGTTGCTTATGCATGTCTTAGATTTAGAGAGTGGACTACATAAAACACCTACTTTTCCCATGTTTTCTTAACATTAATAGCATTATTGAACTTAGGAAAACAAGAATGCAGTACCAACATTGGCATGGTGTTCGTTTGATATTTCAGACCGGCCATGAATCATAGAAAATTTTGTTATAGTATCTGCTTCAAAACTGTGATGTGCCAATTTACCTTGAGCACTGCGTTGGATCTTCTCCTCAGATGGGATCAAACCAATTTTTATTCTTCCCTTTTCTTCGGACAGCTGTTCAAATCGTCATAGTATTTGCTCTAGGCAAAGTCATGTGTGAGAGGTTCAAATCGCTTACCAATAAGCAATAGCTCAGTTGGTATGGACACTTCTCCTTTTTAGGAGAGTGCGGGTTCATACGCTAGGAACCCTAGAAGGGAAAAGGGAAAGTGACCATGAATCAACGTAGACTCAAATTTGTGGATCTCCTGGATGGATGGATGGGTGTTGTGTCATGTGTGCATAGGTTAGCACTTACATGCAGGCACTTTAAAAAAACACTCCTTTGTGGCAATTGTGAAATCAAATTGTCCTTTTTATATGCAACTGTAGTTAATGTGTGCTAATATGGCAATTAAGCCAAATATCATTTTTAAACTACATTTAACTATCAACATTTTTGAGATAAATGGCATGAAATTTCTATGTTTCTCAAACTAATACCATTGTTTTTCGATTGCAATTGTTTACGTGATATAAAATTAAAAGCTAGATTAGGTATTAAATTTAAAAAGCTAAAAGTTCATTTTAATTGTTTACAATATGCAGAATTTGATTGATGGCGCATACTCAATAGTTCATGATATTTTAGTGGGGAAAACCACACTAAATTACCCTATGATATTGTTGTTTTTCACTAAAAAAATCTTACACAATTTTTAAGAACAATTGTTTTTTCACTAAAAAACTCCGTCCCCATTTAGTCCAATCAAGTAATTTTGAATATCCCTACCTAATGATGCTGTAACACCCGAGCCCAATTCTACTATTTTCAGTTACTGTTTGAGCATAATGTGGTACTCATTTCATTTAATTTGCTTGTTTGTTACTTACTGTAAAATTTACCCGGCAAAGTCATTTCTACATATAAATTTTAGCATCTAAAATAAAATTGGCCTACTTGACACCCCTAGCCTCGTGGTAGCGTCCGTGCATTGTGTTCTCGTACCGTTCAGTAAAACGGGCAAGTTTGGATGGCTACGTGCACGCACGTGTGTCCGTTTTGAGAGTATGCTTTTTAATCATAAAACATTTCATTTTAAAATTTGGAACCCGCTTAAAATCCTATTATTTGAATTTCGAATTTTTGGACCCAACCCGGGCGCAATTTGGAAATGTTTCATTTGGCGCCAAAATCCCAAATTTTTAATATTATTAAAACCTTCGCATATATTTTTCTAACTAATCTGATATCTTACTGTTCATTACCTATCTTTTAAATCTTTAAGTTAACCATATAATATTTTTACAATCTTTTATATCCTTCTCAATTTATTCTCTCAGCCAATCGCAACCTCCCCTTTAACCCCGTGGTCCCCACTTTCTCTCTCTCTACCCCTTATATATTCTCTCGTACTTCTCTTTATCATTTTTCTCTTCTTGCTTCATGTCTCGTTTCTCATTTCTTTTAACTGTTCTTTTGTTACCGGAATTCCGTCGTGCCGGTGACGTTTCTCGACGTTCCAGCGAGATACCCCGACTCGTGTGGTTCCTTTGTTCGTCGTTTGGGTTCATTCCGTGAACCGTGCGCCGTCGCGAGTTTTCCCCGCCGACGGTTAACGTTCCGTTTTCCCGATTCGCGACCCATCGAGGCAAGTTAATCTTGCTACATGCTATATACTTTTATAATCTTCATTTTATAATATTATACATTTGAAAATCTTATAGTTTACATATGAAATGTCGTTGAAAAATCGGATATGACAAATCTGAAATTTACTGTACACCTTATCTTATAAAATTCATTATAAATCATAGAAAAATCATTAGGATACGTTTTTTAGTTCGTTATGAAGCTAATTCAGAATACTATAACTCTATGAAATATTTACTTGCAAAATAAATTGTTTAATTAACGTAAAATGCAAATGAACACGTCTCTAAACTGCTGTCCAGGGAAATTCCAGCAGCAAACTTTCAACTTTGAATATTCATAACTTTTTGTAGGGATAACCTGAGATGCTTATACTTATAAAACTGAAAACCTTATTGAATTATCTTTATTTTGGTATAAGATACGTCTCTTTTGGAGAACATTTGTTATTTTTAAGCTATTTTACAAATTAGGGTGACGCTAAATTTCTGAACGGAACTTTCTTGTGCATAGTTAATCAATACATCTTTTATAGTTACTAATCGCTTTGAATATGCTATCCATATTAATATTATTATATCACATATTGTTTAGTTGTACATCCCACATTACCATTTTATAGTTTTATAACTTTTCGGATACCCGTTTGCATCCATCGCATTTAAGATACATATAATTGCATCCATAGATCACATCACTACATAATAATGTGATATTAACACTCCATGTTTAATAAATTGTATCCTAATTAATATTGGAACTATAAATGTAATCCTAATCGATAACTGTGCATCCATATCCTTGAAATTATATCTATTGGCATATCATATTACATGTTCCAGTTATTGTTCTGATAGTACTCATGCTTGTTTATTTATACACATGTTTATGTTAGTTTGATTATGAGCACCCACATGACATCTTGTGCTTCCTGACATGACCTGTTACACTTCCTACTTGACATGACATGGTACCGTACACTCTTGACATGACATGACACCTTTATACATTACCTGGTTGACCTGATGTACCATGGCTTTACCTGTTACCTGATCTCATGCCTAATACCGACAAACCCGACCATCCCTACTGTCTATCCAGACAGACCTACTCTTACCGGATTTTTGTGTTGGCATTAGTCCTTGACTACTGAATACCTGACCTGACATACATAGCTTGGGGGTATGGGGAAATCAAAGATGAACCTGACTTGTAACTCGACAGTTCACTACCGTTCGAGTGTACACATTCCTATTCTGTGCCTAACGGCATGTCTCGGTTTCAGCCGAGAATATTGTGGCCGTGATCCCGGGTATGTACGGGGTAATACCGAGTGTACACTTTCCTATTCTGTGCCTAACGGCATGTCTCGGTTTCAGCCGAGAATATTGTGGCCGTGATCCCGGGTATGTACGGGGTAATACCGAGTGTACACTTTCCTATTCTGTGCCTAACGGCATGTCTCGGCTGCCGCCGAGAATATTGTGGCCGTGGTCCCGGGTATGTACGGGATACTATTGGGTTACATCGACGATTCATCAATTGATTTCAAAGACTTTAGAGTAGAAACCTGATAGGACAGTTCAGTCACCATTGCACATTACCCTGCTCTGTTATTTCTTAGTACTGCTTTATTCATGTTCATACCTGCATTGCTTATTACCATGTTCATATTATATTGTTGGTTGACATGACGCGCTGACGTCTGGGTTTTGCATGGCCCAGATTCTTTACCACTGTCGACGACTGAGCAGGAGTACTTCAGCCAACAGGCTGATTTGTGAGTTCTGTAGTGGTTAGTTCATTTATTGCATTTTATTTCCAGGTGTGATCCCGCATTACGGGACGTACCTTTCTATTATTGCATTGGATCATTTGCTTCCGCACTTATTTATCGTTGACTCTGGTTATTATGGATTTGGACATGTATTAGATAGTTTATTTATCTTGTTCTTGATATCTCTACAGCCGTAATGTGACTGTGGATGGATACTTCCTACCCACAGGTAGCATGGTTGGCTATGTCACGTGCTCAATCTTGCGTACTCTGGGAAGCGGGGCGTGACATGGTTTTTTTGGTATCAGAGCCATAGGTTAATTGGGTTGATTCTTTGTAGTTGGGCATTGCACCCGATACACGAATCATAATACCCGCGATTAGGAAACATGTCCTGCCACCTTGACCGTTTTACCATCCTTGAATCATTCTTCCGGATCATGTCGACATGCAAACTTACTTTGCATTGTCAACTCGAAAACCTAATTTCTTGTTATCCCTAGGACTTAGGAGACTTGGGTGGAGTTAAGTAATTGCGGCTATGATACCGCGGCATAGCTACAATGCAGTACTCTATTTAAGTATCTTGGAGTTCTAGCCTTGATCCATATTCAGAATCTATCATCATGCTAATATTGGGTGTTTTGAGTTCAGGATTATGACAGGTAAGAAGTTGAAGACGTACTAAAGGCGTGTGAACGGAGCCGCCATGCTTGGAGTGATAAGAGGAATGCTGGAAATCAAAGAAACAGCCCGAGCTGATCCAGCAGCAAGCGGACTCGTTTCAGGAAGGTTTGCAGATCGTTCAGCAGTCTGTGAACAAGATTGGAGCTAGACCAGTTGACCGAGTAGGGACCGTGGCAGAGTTCAGACGTGTGGGTCCTACTACTTTCACTGGTTTGGAGGAGCCATGCCAGCCGAGCAGTGGCTAGTCAGCACGGAGAATTCGCTGATTGCGGCACAGATTCCAGAGGATAAAGGAGTTGATGTGGTGTGCATTCAACTAGTGGATTACGCCGAGAGTGGTGGCTTGTGGAGGAGAACCGTTTGCCCAAGCCAAGCAGTTAGGCGGATTTCTCTAAGAGTTTCCTGGAGAAGTTCTTTCCGCGGACTGCATGGGAGGAAATGGAAGAGAAATTTATTGGGCTGAGGCAGAATGGAGCACCCGTGGACGTGCATGCAGCAGAGTGGACGAGACTCAGCAGTTTCGCTGGACCTTTAGTCGCCAACGATGCAGACAGGGCACGAAGGTCCATGCGCAGCTTGGATGTGGACATCCAAAGGCAAACCGTCTCCCTGGGTTTGACCACTTTCTCACAGGTTCTTACGGCAGCTCGAGAACAGCAGAGCATATCAGGAAAATTGGGAGTTCACAGCAGACAGCAGTTGCGGTAAGGAAGCAGTTCTGTCGGGCCGGTCGAGTTTAGGGCTAGGCCGACAAACAATGTTCTTGCATCAATGGAAGTGATGAAAGTAAAGAGCCGGCTGTTGTTCGTGATTCTATGGACGTGTTTGAAGATATATCGGGCTTACCGCCGAAGCGAGACGTGGAGTTCACGATTGACCTTAGTCCTGGTGCAGCGCCAGTGTCTAAAGCTTACTATCCAATGGCACCAGTGGAATTGGAAGAAGTTAAGAAGCAAGTTGGTGAATTACTTGAGAAGGGTTGGATTCGAAGCAGCAACTCGCCTTGGGAGCTCCAGTTCTTTTAGTAAAGAAGAAGGATGGCACGAGAAGGATGTGCATTGATTATCGAGAATTGAACCGGGCGACTATTAAGAACAAGTACCCGATCCCTCGCATTGGAGGACTTTTGAGCAGCTTAGTGGCGCGAGAGTATTCTCGAAACTGGATTTGCGATCCGGATATCATTAGGTCCTGCAGATGTTGAGACAGGAGAAGCTTTATGCGAAGATGAGTAGTGCGAATTCTGGCTGGAAGAAGTGAAATTTCTGGGACATGTCGTGTCGGGTGATGGAATCGCCGTCCATCCCGAAAAGATTGCAGCAGTTCGAGATTGGCCTATTCCAAGGAATGTAGCTGAGATAAGAAGTTTCCTTGGATTAGCCGGATGCTACAGGAGATTTGTGGAGAACTTTGCTCGTTTGGCAGAACCGCTGACCAAGCTTATGCGTAAGGAGGTACCTTTTGTATGGACGGATAAGTGTGCGTTGGCTTTGAGACGTTGAAGCAGAAGTTGATAACCACCCCTATCCTGACCGTACCAGACAATTCCGGAGGACTGATGATTCATAGCGACGCATCTGGGAAAGAATTGGGATGTGTTTTGATGCAGCATGGGAAGGTCGTAGCATACGCATCAAGACAACTGAAGACCCATGAGAAGAATTATCCAACTCATGACTTGGAGCTTGCGGCTGTGATTTTCGCTTTGAAGATTTGGAGACACTACCTTTTGGGCGTAAGAGTTGAAGTTTTTACAGATCATAAGAGCTTGAAGTACGTGTTCACGCAGAAGGAGTTGAACATGAGGCAACGCAGATGGTTGGAGCTGACGGCCGACTACGACCTTGATCTTAAGTACCATCCGGGAAAAGTTAACGTCGTGCCAGATGCGCTAAGTCGGTTACCAGCAATTCAGGTATTGACCGCACAAAGGGAGATCATTGTGGATTTTCGGAGATTTGACTTGGAGGTTGTGCTACCACATGCTAGGGACAGTCGATGCAGTTGCAAGTACAGTCGTCCTTAGTTGAGAAGATTAAAACAGCACAATCGCAGGATCCTAGACTACAAAAGTTTCGAGTGCAGGTTGAAGCCGGACTACGAACAGATTTATTGATCCACGAAGATGGTTCGTTGAGGTATGGTAGCCGTGTGTGTGTGCCAAAAGGGGATGTGCGTGAAGAGCTTATGAAGGAGGCACACAATTCAGTTTACTCTGTACATCCAGGAGGGACAAAGATGTACCAAGATATTCGACAGCATTTCTGGTGGGAAGGCATGAAACGGGAGATTGCTCGCTTCGTGGCTAAGTGCTTGGTATGTCAGCAAGTCAAGGCTGAACACCAAATGGTTGCTGGTTTATTGCAACCATTTCCGATTCCTCAGTGGAAGTGGGAACATATAACCATGGATTTCGTGACGGCTTTACCGTGGAGTCCAAAAGGCAACAATGCAGTAAGGGTGATTGTTGATCGGTTGACCAAGGCAGCTCACTTTATTCCTTTTCGGGTTGGTCAATCAATAGAGACTTTGGCAGAGCGGTACATGCAGGAGATCATAAGATTGCATGGAGTACCGGTGAGCATCGTGTCCGATCGGGACACTCGGTTCTTATCACACTTCTGGAGGAGTTTACAGGAAAGTTTGGGGACTCGATTGAAGTTTAGCACAGCTTATCATCCTCAAACTGATGGTCAGTCGGAGAGAACGATCCAAACTCTTGAGGATACGTTGAGAACATGCAGGTTGGACTTCAAGGGGTCTTGGGAGGATCATCTACTTTTGGTGGAGTTGTCTTACAACAACAGTTTTCAGGAAACTATTCAGATGGCTCCATTTGAAGCTTTGTATGGTCGCAAGTGCCGTTCACCTGTTTGTTGGGATGATGTTGGTAAACGAAGGTTACTAGGACCAGATTTGGTGGTGCAGACAGTCGAGAAGGTGAATACAATCAGAAATCATATGAAGGCAGCACAGGACCGACAGAAGAGTTGGGCAGATACGTCAAGAAGACCTCTGGAGTTCACCGTGGGTGATTTGGTATTCTTGAAGATATCACCGACTAGAGGGGTGATTCGCTTTGGGAGTCGAGGAAAGCTTGGTTCTCGATTCGTTGGACCCTTCGAGATATTGGAGCGTGTTGGAGAGGTAGCGTACCGTTTGGCGTTACCACAGTCCTTGGCAGGTGTGCACGATGTGGTTCGTGTATCTCAACTACGGAGGTATGTTCGAGATGAAACCCACGTATTGGATCATTCGGAGTTGACCGTACGGGAGGACCTAACTTTTGAAGAGCGACCAGTTGAAATCAAGGATCGAAGAGAAAAGGTTCTTAAGAACAAGGTTATCCCTCTTGTGCTAGTTTCTTGGGGTAACCGATCGCATGGAGAATCCACTTGGGAACGAGAAGATGAAATCCGGCAGAAGTTTCCTCACCTTTTCTTGTAGTTATCTATCTTTGTATTCTTGGAATTTCGAGGACGAAATTCTTTTTGTAGTTGGGTATAATGTAACACCCGAGCCCAATGCTACTATTTTCAGTTACTGTTTGAGCATAATGTGGTACTCATTTCATTTAATTTGCTTGTTTGTTACTTACTGTAAAATTTACCCGGCAAAGTCATTTCTACATATAAATTTTAGCATCTAAAATAAAATTGAAAATATTCATCTTGGCCTACTTGACACCCCTAGCCTCGTGGTAGCGTCCGTGCATTGTGTTCTCGTACCGTTCAGTAAAACGGGCAAGTTTGGATGGCTACGTGTACGCACGTGTGTCCGTTTTGAGAGTATGCTTTTTAATCATAAAACATTTCATTTTAAAATTTGGAACCCGCTTAAAATCCTATTATTTGAATTTCGAATTTTTAGACCCAACCCGGGCGCAATTTGGAAATGTTTCATTTGGCGCCAAAATCCCAAATTTTTAATATTATTAAAACCTTCGCATATATTTTTCTAACTAATCTGATATCTTACTGTTCATTACCTATCTTTTAAATCTTTAAGTTAACCATATAATATTTTTACAATCTTTTATATCCTTCTCAATTTATTCTCTCAGCCAATCGCAACCTCCCCTTTAACCCCGTGGTCCCCACTTTCTCTCTCTCTCTACCCCTTATATATTCTCTCGTACTTCTCTTTATCATTTTTCTCTTCTTGCTTCATGTCTCGTTTCTCATTTCTTTTAACTGTTCTTTTGTTACCGGAATTCCGTCGTGCCGGTGACGTTTCTCGACGTTCCAGCGAGATACCCCGACTCGTGTGGTTCCTTTGTTCGTCGTTTGGGTTCATTCCGAGAACCGTGCGCCGTCGCGAGTTTTTCCCGCCGACGGTTAACGTTCCGTTTTCCCGATTCGCGACCCATCGAGGCAAGTTAATCTTGCTACATGCTATATACTTTTATAATCTTCATTTTATAATATTATACATTTGAAAATCTTATAGTTTACATATGAAATGTCGTTGAAAAATCGGATATGACAAATCTGAAATTTACTGTACACCTTATCTTATAAAATTCATTATAAATCATAGAAAAATCATTAGGATACGTTTTTTAGTTCGTTACGAAGCTAATTCAGAATACTATAACTCTATGAAATATTTACTTGCAAAATAAATTGTTTAATTAACGTAAAATGCAAATGAACACGTCTCTAAACTGCTGTCCAGGGAAATTCCAGCAGCAAACTTTCAACTTTGAATATTCATAACTTTTTGTAGGGATAACCTGAGATGCTTATACTTATAAAACTGAAAACCTTATTGAATTATCTTTGTTTTGGTATAAGATACGTCTCTTTTGGAGAACATTTGTTATTTTTAAACTATTTTACAAATTAGGGTGACGCTAAATTTCTGAACGGAACCTTCTTGTGCATAGTTAATCAATACATCTTTTATAGTTACTAATCGCTTTGAATATGCTATCCATATTAATATTATTATATCACATATTGTTTAGTTGTACATCCCACATTACCATTTTATAGTTTTATAACTTTTCGGATACCCGTTTGCATCCATCGCATTTAAGATACATATAATTGCATCCATAGATCACATCACTACATAATAATGTGATATTAACACTCCATGTTTAATAAATTGTATCCTAATTAATATTGGAACTATAAATGTAACCCTAATCGATAACTGTGCATCCATATCCTTGAAATTATATCTATTGGCATATCATATTACATGTTCCAGTTATTGTTCTGATAGTACTCATGCTTGTTTATTTATACACATGTTTATGTTAGTTTGATTATGAGCACCCACATGACATCTTGTGCTTCCTGACATGACCTGTTACACTTCCTACTTGACATGACATGGTACCGTACACTCTTGACATGACATGACACCTTTATACATTACCTGGTTGACCTGATGTACCATGGCTTTACCTGTTACCTGATCTCATGCCTAATGCCGACAAACCCGACCATCCCTACTGTCTATCCAGACAGACCTACTCTTACCGGATTTTTGTGTTGGCATTAGTTCTTGACTACTGAATACCTGACCTGACATACATAGCTTGGGGGTATGGGGAAATCAAAGATGAACCTGACTTGTAACTCGACAGTTCACTACCGTTCGAGTGTACACATTCCTATTCTGTGCCTAACGGCATGTCTCGGTTTCAGCCGAGAATATTGTGGCCGTGATCCCGGGTATGTACGGGGTAATACCGAGTGTACACTTTCCTATTCTGTGCCTAACGGCATGTCTCGGTTTCAGCCGAGAATATTGTGGCCGTGATCCCGGGTATGTACGGGGTAATACCGAGTGTACACTTTCCTATTCTGTGCCTAACGGCATGTCTCGGCTGCCGCCGAGAATATTGTGGCCGTGGTCCCGGGTATGTATGGGATACTATTGGGTTACATCGACGATTCATCAATTGATTTCAAAGACTTTAGAGTAGAAACCTGATAGGACAGTTCAGTCACCATTGCACATTACCCTGCTCTGTTATTTCTTAGTACTGCTTTATTCATGTTCATACCTGCATTGCTTATTACCATGTTCATATTATATTGTTGGTTGACATGACGCGCTGACGTCTGGGTTTTGCATGGCCCAGATTCTTTACCACTGTCGACGACTGAGCAGGAGTACTTCAGCCAACAGGCTGATTTGTGAGTTCTGTAGTGGTTAGTTCATTTATTGCATTTTATTTCCAGGTGTGATCCCGCATTACGGGACGTACCTTTCTATTATTGCATTGGATCATTTGCTTCCGCACTTATTTATCGTTGACTCTGGTTATTATGGATTTGGACATGTATTAGATAGTTTATTTATCTTGTTCTTGATATCTCTACAGCCGTAATGTGACTGTGGATGGATACTTCCTACCCACAGGTAGCATGGTTGGCTATGTCACGTGCTCAATCTTGCGTACTCTGGGAAGCGGGGCGTGACAGATGCTTTGGCAATGCTTTCTTTTTTCCTCTCATCTTCCTCCCTCTCCTTCTCTATCCCCTTTCTTTCCTCCACCGCTTCTGCCTCTTCTCCTCTATCTTCACCTTCTCTCGTCCATCTCATGCATCTCTCCTCAATCGGCAACTCTTCCTTCTCTTCTTTATGTCCATCCTTTTGTTTTTTTTCTTTAAACTCCTGATACCGTTGTTTTCGCCAAAGTTCATTATCGTTGTCTCATCCCCTCTAATTCTCCTGCCTCATGGAAAGGATATTTAGCATATGAAGAGACAAAATGTTAAAATATATAACTTGGTTAACACTACAAGGGTATACAAGTGCAACATAATTGATTTACGATATTTTAGAGTAATTAAAAATTGTTGAAGGTATTTCAGTGAACAGTGATAGTTGAGGTTTTTGTTTTTGGTTTTTTTTCCCTAGGTTTTTCTCAGTGTAATTTACCCTATTTTAATGGAATCTAACCCAAATTGTATTCAACTAAAAATATCCTCAACTTCTTCTCTTGAGATAAATAACATAGGGTAAGTAAATTTCTATAAAAACCTTAATCGTTGAAGGTATTGTTAGGATCTTCACAACTTTATGTTCGGTCTACGATGTAGCCGAATGTGTTTGGAGGAGAGAATGGATAGAGAATGGAGAAAGTATCAATAAACTATTCTTATATTTTCCTTGCTCTTTTAAAACTTTACAAAACATCTCCTTATATAGGAGTTTACATGCCCCTTCATTATGACTCTTCATAATACCAATTGATTACAATAACCGTTACATATCCTTTCATTAAACCTATTCATGAATTGGTATCCCTTCCTTTTATAACCGATGTCTCTTCAATTCTTTGTAACCGAAAACAAGTTTAATTTCTAACATGCTCCCTTAAACTTGTTTTACCATGCCGATCTTTCCTCGCAATTTTTCGAACACTTCAAATTTTAGGGGCTTTGTAAAAATGTCGGCCAGTTGATCTTGTGATTTGACATGAACGAGTTCGACCTCTTTCTTCCTCACATGTTCTCTGATAGAGTGATACCGAGTATCAATGTGCTTGCTTCGTTCATGAAACACTGGATTCTTCGCCAGTGCTATAGCAGATTGGTTGTCCATATACATCTTCGTAGGTCCTTCCTGTTCAACCTTTAGATCTTTCAGCAGATTTCTTAGCCATATAGCATGGCAAACTCCAGCCGATATAGCAACGTATTCGGCTTCACAAGTTGATAGTGTCACTATCGGTTGCTTCTTGGAACACCAAGTAAATGCTGATTCACCGATGACGAAAATGTACCTTGTCGTACTTTTCCGGTCATCTATATCTCCTCCCCAATCGCTATCGGTATATGCATATAATTCAAAATTGTTAGATTTCGAATAGAACAAACCGAAATTTGGTGTACCTTTGATATATCTCAATATCCTTTTCGCCGCTGATAAATGTGTCAATTTCAGTTCTTCCATGTATCGGCTGATCAAGCCGACTCCATATAGAATATCCGGTCTTGTGCATATAAGATACCGAAGACTGCCTACCAAGCTTTTAAAATGCGTCGAGTCCACATTGCTCCCTTCATCGAACTTTGATAATTTTGTTCCGCAGTCTACTGGGGTATTGACCGAATTGCTTTGCTCCATATTGAACTTTCTCAAAATCGACCGAGCATATCCTTCTTGGGATAAGAAAATCCCATTCGGTCTTTGCTTTACCTCTATTCCCAAATAATATGCCATCTGACCGATGTCGGTCATTTCAAATTCTTTAACCATCGAGCTTTTGAAGTCATCGAACATACGTGGATTGTTTCCTGTGAAGATGAGATCATCCACATATAAACATACTATAAAAATATCACCTTTTTCGGACTTCTTTATGTATAATGCATGCTCATAAGGACACTTCATGAAACCGTGTGCTTGGAAGTATATGTCGATTCGACTATTCTATGCTCTCGGTGCCTGCTTCAGGCCATATAAAGCCTTCTTTAGCTTCAGTACTTTCGACTCATGTCCTTTCTTCTCATAACCGAGTGGTTGCTCGATGTAGACTTCTTCTTCAAGATATCCATTGAGGAATGCCGATTTAACATCCAATTGATATATCTTCCAACTGAATTGAGCCGCCATAGCAATGATCAGTCGAATTATCTCGAGTCACGCTACTGGTGAGAAAACTTCATCATAATCAATGACAGCTTGTTGTTTGTAGCCTTTGACCACTAACCTTGCCTTGTATCGCTCGATTTCTCCCTTAGCGTTCTTTTTCTCCTTGTACACCCATTTCACTCCTATGGGTTTCTTGCTTTTGGGAAGTTCGGTGATCTCCCAAGTTCCATTTCTCTCAATAGCACTGATTTCTTCGTCCATTGCTTCTTTCCACCTTCGGTCTTTGACCGCTTCTTCAAAATTCATTGGCTCGCATTTGGCAAACAAACAAAATAATGTTAGATTATTTTGCATTTCGGTTACCTCATATAACTCGGTCATAGTCCTCGTCCTTGGATTTCTTGGTGGAGTTGAACTTGACGACGCTTCGGTTTGTGGAGAACCGACTTGAGGCGAATTGAACCGAGGTGTTGTTGCAGGCGATGGAACATCAACTTCGACTTCATTTCTTTTCTTTTCTTCTTGACCGAGTACTTCATTCGGTCTGCTGCTTTCGGCTTCATCGCTCCAACTCCATGAGCTTTCTTCATCAAATTCGACATCTCGGCTAACAATGACCTTCTTATTGACTGGATCAAACAGCTTGTAGCCTTTGGTTCTTAGATCATAACCGATAAAAATCAACCGAGAACTTCGGTCATCAAGTTTTACTCTCTTTTGTTCGGGGACATGAGCATATGCTATGCTCCCGAAAATTTTAAAGTGACTTACATTCGGCTTATAACCATGCCACATCTCCTGCGGTGTTACATTTTGTACACTCTGGGTTGGGCATCGGTTTAGAATGTACACAGCACATGCAACCGCTTCTGCCCAAAATTCCTTCGGCATATTTTTACTACTCAACATATATCTCACCATGTCTAATATGGTTCTATTTTTTCGTTCGACCACTCCATTTTGTTGTGGTGAATAGGAGGCCGTTAAGAAATGCCGAATCCTATTTTCTTTGCAAAAATTTTCAAACTCATTTGAAGTGAATTCTCCACCTCGGTCTGACCTGACCGATTTCAAATAAAACCCACTTTCTTTTTCCACATTCATTTTGAATCTTTTAAAATTTTCAAAAACTTTCGATTTATTTTTTAGAAAATATACCCATGTTTTCCTTGTGAAATCATCAATAAATGTTAGAATGTACCTTTTTCCACCAAATGAATTTGGAGTAATTGGTCCACATACATCGGTGTGGACAAGTTGTAATGGCTCCTTGGCTTTAAACTCGGCTTCTTTTGGAAAACTTGCTCGGTGATGTTTACCAAGTAAACACCCTTCACATAACTCTTTCGGTTCATTCATAATCGGCAAACCTTTGACCATGTTCTTCCTCGCCAACAAGTTTAGTCCGCCGAAATTGAGATGTCCATACCTCATATGCCATAACCGAGCCGAATCTTTCACCGATGATTTTAGACACTTTGCTTCACCATATTTGATATCCAATAGAAATAGCCGATTCTTCGTCATCTGCACTTTTGCTATCAACTTCATTCGGTTATCTCTTAAGAAAAGAGTTCGATCCTTTAAATGAATATCGAAATTCTTTTCTAAGAGTTGTCCCAAACTCAAGATGTTGTTTTTCATATTCGGCACATAATACACATTTTCGATATATTTTTGTGATCCATCTTTCAGTCGAATTAAAATTTTACCTTTGCCTTTTACTGGTACCTTCAAACAGTCACCGAATGTGACTTGGCCACTCACCGATTCGTCCAAGTCTACGAACATGTTTCGCTTGCCACACATATGATTACTTGCACCAGTATCGAGATACCAAGTGTCAGCACTTTCTTCGTCACCTTTAAAAGCCAGCAGAAGTACATCGTCATTGTAATCTTCTTTTTCCACAAAGTTTGATTTTTCCTCGACTGTTTTTCCCCAACAGTCTGCTGCGTAGTGACCGAATTTCTTGCAATTATAGCATTGAACATTCGGTCTCCCTCTTCCACCAGTCGATCGTCCTCGGCCTCGACCTCGGCCGAAATTTTGGCTTTGGCTTCTATCGTCATTGTTTTGACCTCCTCGACCACCTTATCCTCGACCGAATTGACCTCGGCCGCGTGTATTTCCTCGATTTCGGTCATTTTGACCATTTTCAACCGAATCACCTTTCAAATTAACTTGTGTTTGTAGTAATTTTTCAATCGGTTCTTGCTTTTTCACGAACCGTTCTTCGTGGGCTTTTAGTGAACCCATCAACTCATCTATCGTCATTTCTTCAAGATTCTTTGACTCTTCAATTGAACACACAATGAAGTCAAACTTCGGTGGTAGTGACCGAAGAATTTTCTCTATCACCCTTACATCCTCCATTTTTTCTCCGTTCCTCTTCATTTGGTTGACCACCGTAAGCACTCGGGCATTATAGTCAGTCACCGATTCATTCTCCTCCATTTTTAACAATTCAAACTCCCTCCTTATTGATTGTAAGCGTACCTTTTTAACCTTCTCGACTCCTTGGAAGGTTTTCTCAAGTATCTCCCACTGTTGCTTTGCATTAGTGGCAGCCGAAATCTTCTCGAAAGTCGAATCATCGACACCTTGCTCGATAAAGTATCTTGCGGTACAATCTTTCTCGAATAATTTTTCGTGGGTCGTTCTCTGAGCTGCCGTCAGTGCAGCTTCATCTTGAGGCCGATCATAGCCTCGGACCACCACATCCCAAGCGCCTACTGCTCCCAAAACAGTCTTCATTTTGATGCTCCAATTTTCATAGTTATCTTTGGTGAGGCGTGGGGCGTTGTACGAGAGTGTTGTCTTCGACATTTTCTTCGAACCTTGCTCTGATACCACTTTGTTAGGATCTTCACAACTTTATGTTCGGTCTACGATGTAGCCGAATGTGTTTGGAGGAGAGAATGGATAGAGAATGGAGAAAGTATCAATAAACTATTCTTATATTTTCCTTGCTCTTTTAAAACTTTACAAAACATCTCCTTATATATGAGTTTACATGCCCCTTCATTATGACTCTTCATAATACCAATTGATTACAATAACCGTTACATATCCTTTCATTAAACCTATTCATGAATTGGTATCCCTTCCTTTTATAACCGATGTATCTTCAATTCTTTGTAACCGAAAACAAGTTTAATTTCTAACAGGTATTTCAGTAGTATTTTTTCAATTAGCTACGTCTTGCCATTTTCAATGATACCTTGTTTTCTTTATACAACTTTTCATTATTTCATATGAAACCACAAAATTTTAAGGTATTTATCTGTAATGTACTAAGTTGATGGAATTTATTTGTATTGAAAAAAGTTGAAGGTATTTTAGTGAAAATTAATCCAATCGAAATTCCCTTGTCAACATCATCACAGCCGTTGCCTTCTCCACTCCAAACTCCTATTCACCTGAAGGCTCTCGCAACCTTACGCCATGTTTGGATACTTGGGATAGAAATCTGTCGGATTTCATGTAGGAAAAAAATGTCTCGAAATGCATATGCATTCCTTTTGGTGTAAAAATCGGAGGATTTTTATATCAAAACTTGTATGGCTAACAAAGGATAAGTTTTCATATATATATATATATATATATATATAAAATGCAGACAAAATGATATTTTTATTTTCTTCAATTTTTTTAGATCTCTGAACCCATTATCTTCCAACTCGATAGTTTATCAATTCCAAACATATTTTCTTCCAACTCGTTTTTATTTTTTTAATCGATTTTATAATTCATTTTCTTCAATTCCATAACACATCGTCTTCCTTCTCAATTTTTATTCAATTCTCACTACCTATTATTATCTTCGTTGTGTCCCTCAATTTCCCACTATACATCATCATCTTCTTCAATTTTCTTTTAATTTTCACAACCTATCGATATGTTTATTTTCTCATTTTCAACCCATTGATTTCAAGAAAAACTTCAACCCATTATATTCTTTTTCAAATTTTTTTTCTGATTCCGCATTTCTATCTTTCTCTTTTTTTTATTTCAAACCAACTTGACAAGCTCATCTCATGATTCTTTTTATAAGCAATTTATTACTGTTTTACCATACAACTCATCTCAAAATCTCATACAACCAGGGACGAAACCAATTATTCGGCATTGGAGGGACGAAAATTAAATGGCTCGACAATAAGCTGAAACATATTTAAGACCTGAACAAACCCTTGAAACTTTATTCGTACCGACTTAACGCCCTATTTACCCCCGACAAATAAAGATGCAAAAGAAAACCACCGCTCCAAATTACCGAGTTAAGTTTTATGTTTATTTAAAAGCCGATTTTTCTCTTTTGAAATAGCACAAATTTTTGAAAATTTGATCTTTTCAAGAACATAAAATTAAATCTCGCATAAATATTTTATTAGTATGTTTAAATAGATAAATTTTAAATATAATTTAGTAGTTGATGTAAATTATTATTCATGATTATACAACTCTTCTAAATGATCTAATAATAAACACCATGCAAGAAAATCAATTATTAAGATTACTAGGATTTTGTTTTGATTTGGAAGATACAGATATACCATTGTTAGATAAAATCTTTTTGGTTCTATCCTTACATTTTAGTAAAGATTCTATTGTTATTTATATTATCATAATTAATAATTAAAGATTGAGAGACAGATCATATGCTATATTTACGGTACCAACTTTGATTGATTCAGGGGGTCTGAAGAAGTTCTAAGATGTAAATCTGGGCGTTACAAATGTGTGCTTCTAAGTCATAGGGAGGGATCTGGCGATATCCTGTTGCGGTCACATTATCCTTGAGCACCCCTATCGAGTACTGTACCCAAAGCAGTTGATCGCCCTCGTGCCCGAACCCGTTTTGAGGTGATGCAATTCCTGCTACTGCTGACGTGGCGTTAGTTAATAATTAGAAAATCCCCTAGCTTTCTCTATACTTGGTTCCGTCTCCGCATACAACCCATCTCAAAATCCCATTTCTTATTTAAAAATATAAAAAGGAGAAGAGTGGTTGTAACGTTTTGAAAATCGTTTCGGTGAAATTTCGAAAAAACGGTAAAATAAGAGGGTTTTCTGTAAAAAGTCAAAATGCAAATATCTTTATTATAAAATTAAATATACATATTCTAGCTATGTAATTGCTAGTATTTGGTGTTTATTGAGCCACTGGTGAAATGTCAAATTTTCTGAAAAATTTTCCGAAATTAATTATTTTAATATTATTTTAAGCCGTCACTAATACATTTAATTATGGAAAATTACAAATTGGAATGAGTTGAAACAAATTTTGTGCATCATATCATATTAAATAAAATTTTATCATATGGTTTTTGAAATAAAATCGTTTCCCAAAACGGTTTAGAAAAATATTGAAGAAAAAGGCTTTTTTAGTGAATTTAGTGTAAATGGATGTTTGGGGTATAGTATTTATCATTTTTCATCACCCCACACCCATACCCACACTCACACATCCCCATTTTTCCTTCCCTATGGCTGATTTCAGCAGTCCCCCCTCAATTGTCCCCACTTGTGTTGCAAAAGAAAAGAAAGAAAAGAGAATGATAGAAGTAAAAGGTGGACTTTTTGACCACATTCTCTCTCCAATCACCTCACACTCTCTTCTCTCTCCTCATTAGCCGAGACACTTCTGAATTCCTGCAGCCCTCCCCTCTCTTTACCTCATCTCATCTCTTCTCCAAAAATCCCACCCTTTTTACCTTCAAAAATTCATCAAATTCCATCCAAAATCAAAACAAAATCAAAATCCAACTCCTACCCATTTTTCGTTTGCCTATCTAGCATGGATTTAGGGAATAAGATTTCAATTTAGGAGGCTATGGGTGCTTGTGGATCTTCAAATATTTTTGGGTATAATTTCTAAACCTTTTGCTTAATTTGTTAGTTAATTTCTTAAAGATAATTTATTTAAGTGTTAATTAGGCTTTAGTTGCAAGTTTGGAAATTCTAGAATTGGGTATGGATCAAGTTAGGGTTTTATATCACTTGATCATGGTTTAAGTGTATAATTTAACAAATTATGGCATGTAAAATCTTACCTAGTAACTAGTTTGCTAATTGTTATTTTAAAATTTGCCTAATTAAGTTATTTTGCTAACTAGGGTTTTTGGAAAATTATTAAATGATTTAGATTAAATATAATTATGGTTTCATATCATTATTAATATTACATTGAGTGGTTTAATGCCTTTTGTTCATGAAAATCCAAGCTAAATTGTTGTTTGTGTATTTTTGCTATAAAATTGTTAAAATTGGGTATTTTGTAAACTAGAATTTTGGGGTCAATGGAATTTAATGAGATTAAATTATGGGAATTGTTTTTATGACTTATTTAAGATATTTAATAAGTATTATGGCCGCTATATTTGTTTAAACGTCGAGTTTTGTACTAAAAACGGGTAATTTTTGCTTGCTAGATTTTCGGAAAAATGGCTTTTAAGGTGAATTTGTGGATTATAATTAGTGTTCGTGAATGCGCAAATGAGAGTGTTTGGGTTTTTCTCGATGGTTTGAAGTTTGTACATCGACATCGAGGGTTGGTTTGGCTATTCTTGCCTGCGTAGGCGATAGGTTTTGACCTATGCATGATACGCGTGCCGATTTAATTTTCGTATGCCGTTTCGATTTCGAATTTGGTTTTAATACGACACGGTGCATTATGATATGTAGGTACCCCATGTGGACTTCGAGACGACAAGCAAGCGCGTGGCGACGTCGGCACCGGCTAGCGAGGACCAGGTGAGTAGATTTATATCTACGGGGAGAAGTCGGGTGGATGGCGTACAGCACCCCTGCAGTCCGTAGTGTAGCTCATATATATATGTTTATATAGGTGTTTTATGATACGAGAATGTTTATTCATGTTATGTTTATGTGTTCATGGTTTACCTTTGGGTTAGTTGCGAAACCCTAGAGTAGTTGTTATACACACATACGCACACACAGACTTGCATACTTTACTTTCTTGTGCGTAGATTGGGATGTGTATATATGTATATATGCGTGGGTATGGGACTATGCATATGTACATTCATATGCGCATGCATGGATAATGAGGATAGTACTTGGGATTTATGTGAGTCGATGAGATTTGATTTGAGGCCGTGAGATCGGTGATATGGCAGGGTTCGTATTTGAGATACGACATGACGTTGTAGCGGGTCCTTGACGTAGTGTTTCACACACGTGCATCTTACTTAGACGGTATCAGTATTGTACTAGACGTAGATCAGTACCCCGATCATGATATTGATAAAGAGGATACCAGATGAATAGTATAATGAATGTGATATTGACCCGTACCCAGATTTGGGATGTCGTACGACGGATTTACGTACGAGCTATATATTGATGATTGATCCGTACTCTTGACTTGGGATTCCTGATTATAGATATGGTATCGGATATGATATTATTGAGGCGGGATCACCGACTATACATATACAGGTATGTATATGTATCGACTCAGATGATAGGCGGTTTCCTTACCTGTAGTTCAGCTTGTTAGTTCAACCGTATAGTTTAGTGTAATTGTTAGACTGGATTAGATTTCTTACCTATTTCAAAAACTAACGAATCGTGGGTATTTTAAAAGACAGCCCAAGGGATCCTACGGATATTTCAAAAGACGTATCTTTTCATAAAAACACCGTAGCCCCTATTTTCAAAACCCCATGATTCGTGTTATTTCAAAAGGCACCATTTGTAGAATTTATATTAAGGTAATGCAGTTTAGTTATCGTTGTGTCTAGTATTCCGTTCATTATTGCTGTTCGCTCCGCATCGCATACTTATATTATAATTTCTTATTGCATTGTTGATATCATATTGTTAGGACACCAGCACCATTACCGATGATGCGTATGTACCACGTACACTTACTTGCCGGCTCACACACATCTTCATCGGTAATTGCCATGTCACGTACATCTTAAAAAATATTATTGCTTGACTTAGCTTGTTAGTTAGTAATTTGACATGATATTAGTGTACCTGTCTTATATGCCAGCTTAACATTGTAGTTATTACTTGTCACTTCATGCATACTGTTATTCATTGTTATGCCTATATTCATGGTTTTCCATGCTATTGATGATTTGGATTCGGATTTCCATGAGATTTTCTGGATTTTGGGGGGGGGGGAACCGCAAAACTTATATAAACTGATTTCTCTCTTTTTTAAATAAAAAGTGCGGTTTTTCCCATGATGTATGAGTCGTCCACCATGAGTTTGCTGATGGATTTCGAGACTCGATTCGAGAAGACGGATGAACCGTTTTGGGTACATGGTGGACCCGGTAAGATACCCCGGGGCAAGAAGCGCGTGATGATGACGATGTGAGTCTGGCAGGGGAGCACTACCTACCGGTGATTTTACCCGACTCGTCGGATATCCGGAGGATACCGTCGTGGTCTTGAGATGGATGGTAGGGGCCGGTCTGGACTGACGGCGCCCTAGATATTGTAATTGAGACATTGAGATTTTGAGGTATTGAGCTACAGAGATTGTGACACAGAGATATCGAGATATTTGGATACTTGTTTTGTGTCGATGCTGGGCACTGTCTTATGCTGATTTCATTTATGATACCTCCTATTTTAAAATACAGAAATCTCACTGATTTATGAAAGTAGCTTTATTCAGTATATGCATTCTGTTTCATGCATTCATACATCATCCATATGATATATTGCTACCTGAGGCACTGACACGGGCCCATGAGATTACACTCGGGTTAGATTTTTACCCTAATCATTGTTAGGCTGCATGTTATATATAATTGAGGATATATTATGATCATTGACCTAGGTTGCGTTATTTATGCGATTTCTTTCCGTAGATGTTTTTCTATTCACGAGTTGGCAACTCACCCCCGTTGTGCCCCAGTTTCTTGCAGGTTTGCCGTACAGGGTTCTTTACGGCTTTGCTGGCACTATTTCCATTTCCGGGTGACTTGCTAGTATGTGGGTTTATTTGTATCGTACCCCCATTATTTATCTTGTATATCATTATTCTGTTGTATCTAGAAGTTCCATCAACCAAACATATATTTATTTGAGATAGAGACCAGTGATGTTTATTCTTTCGACCTTAGAGTCGCGCGTGGTATTTCTGTGGTTTTCTTGTTGTTTTGAGTTTCTATTTGAGTTTTGATCCTCGCCCTTGGCGTTGTATATTATATTGCTTGTGTGGTTGTGACCGTCGATTGACGAAGAGCTAGCTCCCGCTTGGGGATGCCTTTTTTTGATTTCGTATACTATTCATGTTGTATCCCGTTTGGGGGCCAGTATTTACAAAGGAGACTCTGCCGAAATTTTCAGTGAATATTTGATATTTTTAAAAACGCATAATTCGGCTTATGCTATTAAAACTACTTGATTTGAATTGGTTTTCCTTCACTCTACTACTTTTCTTGGTTTGGATTTCTGGGGTTTCGGTTTACTTAGATTACGTACGCCTCGAAACGTTCGTAGTTTAAGTGCCGGTCTTGTTCCGTACTTTCAGGACATGACAAAGTTGGTATCAGAGCGTTAGGTTTTACCTTCGAAGCGTAGGATGACCCTTGGTTGATGGAATAGGTGACTAAAGTAGAGTGACGTACCGTGGGTATGTTCCGCGGCATACTTACGATACGCTACTCCACTTAAGAAGCCTTAGGATGTACATTTCTTTGCTCGATATTATATTCATTCCGATCTAGCCTCATCAGTACCAGTTATGGTTTTGCTGCTACGATTACGGGCAGGGAGAGATACGGCTAGAGTTGCGGTCAGCACGAGCTCGTCACGAACGAGGACTGACCAGGGCGTAATTCCGGCGACACACGATTGCGGAGATGTGTCTTTTTACCGTGTTTTCGCGCCACGAGCGTTTGATGGATCGCTGTATGAGGTTACTCGGACGTGCAGATCAGCACTAGAGGATTGAGCCACTGACAGAAGCCAGCCAGATTTTGATGACCGTTGGTGTATTTCTTACTCATGATGATTGAGGCACTGTTCAGCGTGCAGACGAGTGAGCCAGTTGTTGTTGCGAACGACGAGATATCACCCCATATGTTGGAGCTATTGCGGGACGAGTTGTACTAGTAGATGATAGAAGGTCGCTAGTCACCCGATGATGAATGACTAGGACAGGTGGTTCGTTCGCCTACCCCGATGCGAGGTCATCAGATAGATCGATTCCAGCTAGAGGCGACTTCACGCGGAGACGTTGAGAGTTGACAGAGACGATCGAATATCAGAAACCTATTATTCCAAGTTTAAAGTAGTCGGAAAGACATGCAGGCAATTCTATGGTCCCTCTAGAAGAATGAAACCCTAACTCGACTTAATGACCGTGTGAAGCCTTTGAACCTTCGGGTTTGCGGCAGTTCTACGGCGCCATTAGTGAGGCTTGGGTTTGCCCTTCTACGGCTGGACCACCGATACTGTGGTATGTACTCGATACTATTAAACTGTGCCCAAGATGTTGAGCTCTTGGGGGATTATGAGGTTTTGACAATCGATCGGATGGTTCGACTTAATTCGGATGCTAGGTGGTGAGATGCATTTCTTGGGAGACTCCCGATACGAGGATAGTCGTTGGAGCTCAGTCCATGCAGCCACGACGAGACGAGTCCGAAGCGGTCGACATTAGAGAAAAATGGAGTAAGAGGTTCGTACAAGATCTGGATATGATGATGTTTCCCTCCGCCGACATCAGAGATGTGATACGCATGCCAAGGCATTGTACTTGGATATGCCTTCCAGAAGGAGTCGCGATGAGTATGCAGCCGTTCCAGAACGAGAACAGATCTAGTAAGGGACGATGACTTCCGGACAGTTCGGCAGAGACGAGATTTGGGAGAGATTTTGACAGGACCTTTCTGGAATAAATTACGAGAAGACTTGGACCCAGGAGTGGTCATGTTATGCAAACCAGCAGGCCAGAGTTCATGATCATCAACGAGACATCCCACTAGTGACCGCGACAGTTGGCCCGAGATTCTTAGAGAATGCACTTGAGCGGTACTATTCCGCCATTATTGATTTCGATGTTTTGGGTGATTTATTCGCCTGATTTGATTTTGATGATCGAGGATTTACGATCTTTGCACAGTGTTGCACTTGATATCGTTTTCGTGCTTGGGTTTCACATGTTTGTGTTTTTACGGTTTTAGACATTTGAGTTGATTTTGTGCGCATGCACGCACACGATTTGGTTCCTGCACTCTGTATAGTTTATATATGCTTGCAGTGCAGTGATACGCCTTTTGTGCACTGAGATGCACTGGACTTCGATTTCGATTGTGATACTCGACATTTGTTTTGTGCACCTTGTGCACCTGATTTGATTTTGCGCATGTTCGGCGCTTGATGTTGGATTTCATGATTTCGTGTATGATGGATGCCCCTGGTTTTGGGTTTTCACGCATGTTGAGCGCATGTCTTGAGATGCGATTTTGGTGCACACCAGATGCACTAAATCGAGATTTTTTTTCGTGCATGTCAGATGCACCTGATTTTGCTGTCAGGCATACACGTTGCCTACGACAGATGCTTTGTGCACACCCGATGCATTTAGATCTTGTTTCTGTGCACTTATATGGCATGTATATGGATTTTGATTGTCGTGCGCACCAGACGCACGTAGTATTCATACGTGTATTTTGGGATTGATTTCTTATACAGCAGTATGTTTTTATGATATTTGCTATGTGTTTTCATACTGAGCAGGACTAGTCAGAGGACAGTACCTGAATATATTTTGCATTCATTGATAGTTATTGAAGGGATTTCCAAAAAGCGAGCTATAGTCTCAGTATTTACCTACGTGTCTGATATGACACGAAATGTTTAAAATAAGAAAACCCTTCTAAATTATTTCCCAAAATGGCGGAACGTACCTTTCAAACAAAGGTATATATGTATATAGTTATTTTCTTATGATAGACGTCCACCACTGTGCAGTGTTATGCGCATTGCACAGCGACTTAAAAGATTTGGCATGCATTTCCTCCTGATATTTACATGTATGGTTCCGATTTATAGCATATCGGTATTGCTTTGGATTTGGCATTTGTGTCTTCACCTTGACTCCGATGATTGCGGAATGCTTGACGGAGTTTTGATTTCGAGTTATCTACTCATTACTCATGCGCATGCATTGCGCTATGATGCGTTTTATGTATTTATGATTTCGGAGCCCCGACGACTTGATGGTTTTGCTTAGATGTTTTAGTATTTAGGAGGAGATTTAATTTAAATTCGGGGACCGAATTTCTTTAAGGGGGAACATTGTAACATTTTGAAAATCGTTTCGGTGAAATTTCGAAAAAACGGTAAAATAAGGGGGTTTTCTGTAAAAAGTCAAAATGCAAATATCTTTATTATAAAATTAAATATACATATTCTAGCTATGTAATTGCTAGTATTTGGTGTTTATTGAGCCACTGGTGAAATTTCAAATTTTCTGAAAAATTTTCCGAAATTAATTATTTTAATATTATTTTAAGCCGTCACTAATACATTTAATTAGGGAAAATTACAAATTGGAATGAGTTGAAACAAATTTTGTGCATCATATCATATTAAATAAAATTTTATCATGTGGTTTTTGAAATGAAATCGTTTGCCAAAACGGTTTAAAAAAATATTGAAGAAAAAGGCTTTTTTAGTGAATTTAGTGTAAATGGATGTTTGGGGTATAGTATTTATCATTTTTCATCACCCCACACCCATACCCACACTCACACATCCCCATTTTTCCTTCCCTATGGCTGATTTCAGCAGTCCCCCCTCAATTGTCCCCACTTATGTTGCAAAAGAAAAGAAAGAAAAGAGAATGATAGAAGTAAAA
This sequence comes from Agapanthus africanus, assembly GCA_030015575.1. Taxonomy (NCBI): domain Eukaryota; kingdom Viridiplantae; phylum Streptophyta; class Magnoliopsida; order Asparagales; family Amaryllidaceae; genus Agapanthus; species Agapanthus africanus. The sequence goes on along the minus strand of CM057346.1, from coordinate 454,272,210 downwards.
GGTGGACTTTTTGACCACATTCTCTCTCCAATCACCTCACACTCTCTTCTCTCCCCTCAATAGCAGAGACACTTCTGAATTCCTGCAGCCCTCCCCTCTCTTTACCTCATCTCATCTCTTCTCCAAAAATCCCACCCTTTTTACCTTCAAAAATTCATCAAATTCCATCCAAAATCAAAACAAAATCAAAATCCAACTCCTACCCATTTTTCATTTGCCTATCTAGCATGGATGTAGGGAATAAGATTTCAATTTGGGAGGCTATGGGTGCTTGTGGATCTTCAAATGTTTTTGGGTATAATTTCTAAACCTTTTGCTTAATTTGTTAGTTAATTTCTTAAAGCTAATTTATTTAAGTGTTAATTAGGCTTTAGTTGCAAGTTTGGAAATTCTAGAATTGGGTACGGATCAAATTAGGGTTTTATATCACTTGATCATGGTTTAAGTGTATAATTTAACATATTATGGCATGTAAAATCTTGCCTAGTAACTAGTTTGCTAATTGTTATTTTAAAATTTGCCTAATTAAGCTATTTTGCTAACTAGGGTTTTTGGAAAATTATTAAATGCTTTAGATTAAATATAATTATGGTTTCTGTAACACCCTTGTCCGATCGTACGTTCCTTTTCTTTTTGGATATATTGGGCTTTGTTTTATTATTATTATAATTTGGAGTTTAATACTTTTAATTAAGATATATGCATACAGTTATGGTTTTTTCAAGTTTGTTAAATATGCATATTATTAGTATTTAAATATTTATTTGTCTAACACTATTTTATAACCATATTTATATTTTAGTATCATAATTTAAACAAAAGATATTTTATTAGGTATTTCTTTAAACAATACATATACATAAGATTTTACCCATTTTTAAATTCTATTTATAAGATATTTTGTCTTACGATATTTATTTGGTTAGAATATTTAATTTTGAAAAGTCATGAGAGCCCATATTAAATCTTTTTACCATATAAATATTTTTACTAAACTAACAACTCAATTTTCTCTCTCCAATCACCATATATGTCTCACCTGATAACTTGATTCTTTTTAAAACAAATATTTTCTCTCTCCAAACTAAATAATTTTACCAAACCAAATATATTTTTAAATCTTTTATTAATCCTTGTCCTAACAATCGCTCATCTAATCTCTCTCAGCAGATTCTCTTTCTCAAATCTACTCTCTTTAATTATTTTTTTCTACAAATCTATATACATACATGCATATATATAATTGAAGATATTTTGTTATGATAGTTTAACTGAAAATATATTTTAGTTGTTTGATATCATAAAATCTTATATATATAACTAATTGTATTTATTTTTATTAACCCATAACTATATACATATCTACATATATTTTCACTATATATTAATATGTATATATACATATACTTTTCTATTATTCTAACTATATACAAACCAATATGTATATATACAACTTTTCTAATATCTTATAGAAGTATATAACAACCCATCATATCTCTCTTTTATAAAATCAAATCCAAATCTCATCTTATCAGAATATTTCTCTCTCCAATTATAATACTCTCTCTAATCTTTAAACATCTCTCTTCACTGTAAATAACAATCTAATTATTATCATCTCTCCCCTTCTCATATAAATCAACCTTCTCTTTTTCCCATCACAATATTTTCTTCTTCTTCAAAATTAGCCGAGCAATCAAACCTTGGAGTTGTTCTTCGTGTCGTCGTGCTTATCTGCCTCCGAGGCAAGTACTCTTACTCTTTTATTTTTTTTAGTCAATGCAACATCGGGAATTCTCTAAATAAATTATTAACTTACAATATTTAAATAAAATTGTAATATTTTGCCGCTTTATTAATATATTTTATAATACTTGTACATATGATGAAAACCCTAGGATCTAGAATACCTATTAATCATTTCATCAAGTGAACAACTATAAAAATGCAAACGTAATAAAATAACTTTTAACATGTAAATGTGGTTTAATATATAAAAAGCTTTATAAGTAATTATATGTTTCTGTTGCAACAATATTGGTATACACTAGCATGCAAAATATCAATACTTATATCATAATCTAAAACATAAAAATATACCATTATTACTGTTAATCAATAAACACTTTGGGCTTAATATTTTATATATATAAATTAAACTTTCTATATTATCACTACTTATAATATCGCTGCACTCTATGCGTCCTAGTCATATAAATTATTTTGATACTATAATTTGTATTAATATTTTCTATTATCACATGATTATAAAACTTATTATTAGCACTTACATGATAACTAGTCAATCTGTCATTTATTTTTATCTTACTTACTATTATCTCGTAATTATACTATTACCACCACCCGCTTTACGTATCTGTAATTTGTCATTCTCATTTAACTATATTAACCCTTTAAAACCATATTTCAATTTATTATTCTTTTCAATAAATAAACTCGGATGTTAAATACAGATACTTGCATATTAATGTTGAGTGTTGTTTACAATTTTGACCTTATCATATTCTATCATCTATATTTAATATTTTACTTGAGACTATCATTGTCGGCATGATTGAGAAACCTTAACATGCTATTCTTGTTTATGGACACTATCATTTTATAACTATTGTACTTGACATGCCATGATTACTCATTGCTCCAGACTACTCATATTAAAACAAGTTCTCTATTTTGAATGCTGAATTACATGACATGACACACCACTATTCACCGGTTTTATTTCCATACAATTACCATACTACAAGTTCCTGTCTTTTCAGCATTCTTATTTAGTGCTCTAGTCTTTACCATAGCAGCTATAAATACGTGGGTGTTGGGGTAGTTTGAGTGTGCGTTGTACAACAGGATCTCATGAGTCCCATGCCGGCAGCTCGTACCGGGCTATAGCGGTCACATGATTACAGCTCGTACCGGGCTATAGCGGTCACATGATTACAGCTCGTACCGGGCTATAGCGGTCACATGATTACAGGTCGTACCGGGCTATAGCGGTCACATGTTTACAGCTCGTACCGGGGTATAGCGGTCTCTTGTTCATTCCACAGTTGGGCCCGTGTTTCCTATCCCCTGGGGCACCACTCTTGGGTTAGGAATACTCCTGCAGAGGTTGACGCACACACTCAAGCTTACGATAGGATAGTTTACCTTTTAGTGGCCAGTTAGGTTATGACATGATCCCTTACATACATGTTTCATAGTGTTAGTGCATTTAATTACTTATATACATGTTTTCTTGCGCACCGGGCTTCACTTTTATATATTCTTGTTATTATGCTACACACACTTTATACGTTGAGTACTTGCTGGGGTGTTCTGACATCCCTGAGATTTACCATCTCAGGTTTAGAGACAGGTTTTTAGGCTGAGCGGGATCAGAGCGGCTACCAGGACTTTGTTGAAGATCAGTAATCGTAGGTTTATTTTCCTTTACTTTTAGCCTTTAGCATGTGCGCCCTTATGGAACATTAGGACTTTTGTATCTCTTTCGGATCTTATTTTATTCCGAATCTTTTGTTTTGGATCTTTAATTGCATCAATTATCTAGTGGACCCATTTTTAGGATTTCTTGTGGTTTCATTGCAGCATGATTATCAGTATTATTTCTTTTGGTATTGGATTTTATTTTTGACAGGTTAATCTAGACAGCCTTATGTGATTATGGAAGGACTTTTCCTTACCGTAGGTAGCACGGCTGGCATTCGTCGCTTCTCGTATTCCACATTTTGGGAAGCGGGGCGTGACAAGGTTTTGTTGGTATCAGAGCCCACGCTGACGTCAAAATTAGTCTTGGTTCTACCGACCTTTTAGGTTAGAATCACACGTATAGGTTCTCCCCAGTGTGTCATGCTGCATATTTCCTTGACTCTGATTATAGGATTCGGGCGACTGAGATGGAATTACGATATTGTACCCATGTACCGCGGCATGGTTACAATGCGTCATTCTGTTTGAGTAACTTAGAGTTCTATTTGATTTGTTTCCACTGATTTGATTTTCTTGAACACGCCGATTTCTCAAGCCAAGACCGTGACTCTTCATGCCCTCATTTGTTTCCTTGATCCTTGATTTTTCTTACCCATCTATTTTCATTGATCCTTGTAATTAGTTCACGACCTTGTATTTTCGTTCTTCAAATTTCGAGAACGAAATTTCTTGTAAGGTGGGTAGAATGTAACACCCTTGTCCGATCGTACGTTCCTTTTCTTTTTGGATATTTTGGGCTTTGTTTTATTATTATTATAATTTGGAGTTTAATACTTTTAATTAAGATATATGCATACAATTATGGTTTTTTCAAGTTTGTTAAATATGCATATTATTAGTATTTAAATATTTATTTGTCTAACACTATTTTATAACCATATTTATATTTTAGTATCATAATTTAAACAAAAGATATTTTATTTGGTATTTCTTTAAACAATACATATACATAAGATTTTACCCATTTTTAAATTCTATTTATAGGATATTTTGTCTTACGATATTTATTTGGTTAGAATATTTAATTTTGAAAAGTCATGAGAGCCCATGTTAAATCTTTTAACCATATAAATATTTTTACTAAACTAACAACTCAATTTTCTCTCTCCAATCACCATATATGTCTCACCTGATAACTTGATTCTTTTTAAAACAAATATTTTCTCTCTCCAAACTAAATAATTTACCAAACCAAATATATTTTTAAATCTTTTATTAATCCTTGTCCTAACAATCGCTCATCTAATCTCTCTCAGCAGATTCTCTTTCTCAAATCTACTCTCTTTAATTATTTTTTTCTACAAATCTATATACATACATACATATATATAATTGAAGATATTTTGTTATGATAGTTTAACTGAAAATATATTTTAGTTGTTTGATATCATAAAATCTTATATATATAACTAATTGTATTTATTTTTATTAACCCATAACTATATACATATCTACATATATTTTCACTATATATTAATATGTATATATACATATACTTTTCTATTATTCTAACTATATACAAACCAATATGTATATATACAACTTTTCTAATATCTTATAGAAGTATATAACAACCAATCATATCTCTCTTTTATAAAATCAAATCCAAATCTCATCTCATCAGAATATTTCTCTCTCCAATTATAATACTCTCTCTAATCTTTAAACATCTCTCTTCTCTATAAATAACAATCTAATTATTATCATCTCTCCCCTTCAAATATAAATCAACCTTCTCTTTTTCCAATCACAATATTTTCTTCTTCTTCAAAATTAGCCGAGCAATCAAACCTTGGAGTTGTTCTTCGTGTCGTCGTGTTTATCTGTCTCCGAGGCAAGTACTCTTACTCTTTTATTTTTTTTAGTCAATGCAATATCGGGAATTCTCTAAATAAATTATTAACTTACAATATTTAAATAAAATTGTAATATTTTGCCGCTTTATTAATATATTTTATAATACTTGTACATATGATGAAAACCCTAGGATCTAGAATACCTATTAATCATTTCATCAAGTGAACAACTGTAAAAATACAAACGTAATAAAATAACTTTTAACATGTAAATGTGGTTTAATATATAAAAAGCTTTATAAGTAATTATATGTTTCTGTTGCAACAATATTGGTATACACTAGCATGCAAAATATCAATACTTATATCATAATCTAAAACAAAAAAATATACCATTATTACTGTTAATCAATAAACACTTTGGGCTTAATATTATATATATATAAATTAAACTTTCTACATTATCACTCCTTATAATATCGCTGCACTCTATGCGTCCTAGTCATATAAATTATTTTGATACTATAATTTGTATTAATATTTTCTATTATCACATGATTATAAAACTTATTATTAGCACTTACATGATAACTAGTCAATCTGTCATTTATTTTTATCTTACTTACTATTATCTCGTAATTATACTATTACCACCACCCGCTTTACGTATCTGTAATTTGTCATTCTCATTTAACTATATTAACCCTTTAAAACCATATTTCAATTTATTATTCTTTTCAATAAATAAACTCGGATGTTAAATACAGATACTTGCATATTTATGTTGAGTGTTGTTTACATTTTTGACCTTATCATATTCTATCATCTATATTTAATATTTTACTTGAGACTATCATTGTCGGCATGATTGAGAAAGCTTAACATGCTATTCTTGTTTATGGACACTATCATTTTATAACTATTGTACTTGACATGCCATGATTACTCATTACTCCAGACTACTCATATTAAAACAAGTTCTCTATTTTGAATGCTGAATTACATGACATGACACACCACTATTCACCGGTTTTATTTCCATACAATTACCATACTACAAGTTCCTGTCTTTTCAGCATTCTTATTTAGTGCTCTAGTCTTTACCATAGCAGCTATAAATACGTGGGTGTTGGGGTAGTTTGAGTGTGCGTTGTACAAAAGGATCTCATGAGTCCCATGCCGGCAGCTCGTACCGGGCTATAGCGGTCACATGATTACAGCTCGTACCGGGCTATAGCGGTCACATTATTACAGCTCGTACCGGGCTATAGCGGTCACATGATTACAGGTCGTACCGGGCTATAGCGGTCACATGTTTACAGCTCGTACCGGGGTATAGCGGTCTCTTGTTCATTCCACAGTTGGGCCCGTGTTTCCTATCCCCTGGGGCACCACTCTTGGGTTAGGAATACTCCTGCAGAGGTTGACGCACACACTCAAGCTTACGATAGGATAGTTTACCTTTTAGTGGCCAGTTAGGTTATGACATGATCCCTTACATACATGTTTCATAGTGTTAGTGCATTTAATTACTTATATACATGTTTTCTTGCGCACCGGGCTTCACTTTTATATATTCTTGTTATTATGCTACACACACTTTATACGTTGAGTACTTGCTGGGGTGTTCTGACATCCCTGAGATTTACCATCTCAGGTTTAGAGACAGGTTTTTAGGCTGAGCGGGATCAGAGCGGCTACCAGGACTTTGTTGAAGATCAGTAATCGTAGGTTTATTTTCCTTTACTTTTAGCCTTTAGCATGTGCGCCCTTATGGGACATTAGGACTTTTGTATCTCTTTCGGATCTTATTTTATTCCGAATCTTTTGTTTTGGATCTTTAATTGCATCAATTATCTAGTGGACCCATTTTTAGGATTTCTTGTGGTTTCATTGCAGCATGATTATCAGTATTATTTCTTTTGGTATTGGATTTTATTTTTGACAGGTTAATCTAGACAGCCTTATGTGACTATGGAAGGACTTTTCCTTACCGTAGGTAGCACGGCTGGTCTTCGTCGCTTCTCGTATTCCACATTTTGGGAAGCGGGGCGTGACAGTTTCATATCATTATTAATATTATATTGAGTAGTTTAATGCCTTTTGTTCATGAAAATCCAAGCTAAATTGTTGTTTGTGTATTTTTGCTAAAAAATTGTTAAAATTGGGTATTTTGTAAACTAGAATTTTGGGGTCAATGGAATTTAATGAGATTAAATTATGGGAATTATTTTTATGACTTATTTAAGATATTTAATAAGTATTATGGCCGCTATATTTTTTTAAACGTCGAGTTTTGTACTAAAAACGGATAATTTTTGCTTGCTAGATTTTCGGAAAAATGGCTTTTAAGGTGAATTTGTGGTTTTTGTGAATTCTAACCTATTTTATATTATAATTAGTGTTCGTGAATGCGCAAATGAGAGTGTTTGGGTTTTTCTCGATGGTTTGAAGTTTGTACATCGACATCGAGGGTTGGTTTGGCTATTCTTGCCTGCGTAGGTGATAGGTTTTGACCTATGCGTGGTACGCGTGCCGATTTGATTTTCGTATGCCGTTTCGATTTCGAATTTGGTTTTAATACGACACGGTGAATTATGATATGTAGGTACCCCATGTGGACTTCGACACGACAAGCAAACGCGTGGCGACGTCGGCACCGGCTAGCGAGGACCAGGTGAGTAGATTTATATCTACGGGGAGAAGTCGGGTGGATGGCGTACAGCACCCCCGCAGTCCGTAGTGTAGCTCATATATATATGTTTATATAGGTGTTTATGATACGAGAATGTTTATTCATGTTATGTTTATGTGTTCATGGTTTACCTTTGGGTTAGTTGCGAAACCCTAGAGTAGTTGTTATACCCACATACGCACACACAGACTTGCATACTTTACTTTCTTGTGCATAGATTGGGATGTGTATATATGTATATATGCGTGGGTATGGGACTATGCATATGTACATTCATATGCGCATGCATGGATAATGAGGATAGTACTTGGGATTTATGTGAGTCGATGAGATTTGATTTTAGGCCGTGAGATCGGTGATATGGCAGGGTTCGTATTTGAGATACGACATGACGTTGTAGCGGGTCCTTGACGTTGTGTTTCACACACGTGCATGCTTACTTAGACGGTATCAGTATTGTACTAGACGTAGATCAGTACCCCGATCATGATATTGATAAAGAGGATACCAGATGAATAGTATAATGAATGTGATATTGACCCGTTCCCAGATTTGGGATGTCGTACGACGGATTTACGTACGAGCTATATATTGATGATTGATCCGTACTCTTAACTTGGGATTCCTGATTATAGATATGGTATCGGATATGATATTATTGAGGCGGGATCACCGACTATACATATACAGGTATGTATATGTATCGACTCAGATGATAGGCGGTTTCCTTACCTGTAGTTCAGCTTGTTAGTTCAACCGTATAGTTTAGTGTAATTGTTAGACTGGATTAGATTTCTTACCTATTTCAAAAACTAACGAATCGTGGGTATTTTAAAAGACAGCCCAAGGGATCCTACGGATATTTCAAAAGACGTATCTTTTCATAAAAACACCGTAGCCCCTATTTTCAAAACCCCATGATTCGTGTTATTTCAAAAGGCACCATTTGTAGGATTTATATTAAGGTAATGCAGTTTAGTTATCGTTGTGTCTAGTATTCCGTTCATTATTGCTGTTCGCTCCGCATCGCATACTTATGTTATAATTTCTTATTGCATTGTTGATATCATATTGTTAGGACACCAGCACCATTACCGATGATGCGTATGTACCACGTACACTTACTTGCCGGCTCACACACATCTTCATCGGTAATTACCATGTCACGTACATCTTAAAAAATATTATTGCTTGACTTAGCTTGTTAGTTAGTAATTTGACATGATATTAGTGTACCTGCCTTATATGCCAGCTTAACATTGTAGTTATTACTTGTCACTTCATGCATACTGTTATTCATTATTATGCCTATATTCATGGTTTTACATGCTATTGATGATTTGGATTCGGATTTCCATGAGATTTTCTGGATTTGGGGGGGGGGGAACCGCAAAACTTATATAAACTGATTTCTCTCTTTTTTAAATAAAAAGTGCGGTTTTTCCCATGATGTATGAGTCGTCCGCCATGAGTTTGCTGATGGATTTCGAGACCCGATTCGAGGAGACGGATGAACCGTTTCGGGTACATGGTGGACCCGGTAAGGTATCCCGGGGCAAGAAGCGCGTGATGATGACGATGTGAGTCTGGCAGGGGAGCACTACCTACCGGTGATTTTACCCGACGCGTCGGATATCCGGAGGATACAGTCGTGGTCTTGAGATGGATGGTAGGGGCCGGTCTGGACTGACGGCCCCTAGATATTGTGATTGAGACATTGAGATTTTGAGGTATTGAGCTACAGAGATTGTGACACAGAGATATCGAGATATTTGGATACTTGTTTTGTGTCGATACTGGGCACTGTCTTATGCTGATTTCATTTATGGTACCTCCCATTTTAAAATACAGAAATCTCACTGATTTATGAAAGTAGCTTTATTCAGTACATGCATTCTGTTTCATGCATTCATACATCATCCATATGATATATTGCTACCTGAGGCACTGACACGGGCCCATGAGATTACACTCGGGTTAGATTTTTACCCTAATCATTGTTAGGCTGCATGTTATATATAATTGAGGATATATTATGATCATTGACCTAGGTTGCGTTATTTATGCGATTTCTTTCCGTAGATGTTTTTCTATTCACGAGTTGGCAACTCACCCCCGTTGTGCCCCAGTTTCTTGCAGGTTTGCCGTACAGGGTTCTTTACGGCTTTGCTGGCACTATTTCCATTTCCGGGTGACTTGCTAGTAGGTGGGTTTATTTGTATCGTACCCCCATTATTTATCTTGTATATCATTATTCTGTTGTATCTGTAGGGTTCCTAGGCACACTAATGAGGTCTCACAAGGCATCAACCATGCCAATTTCAAATTTTACAAGTGCCGAGAAACCCTAATACAGATCGTTAACTAGATTTTAGGCGAAACAAATGCGAATAGTTAACAAATTAACTAAAAGAACGGAAATACAACCTTTGTAAATCCGGTCCTCCACTTCCATAGCTCCACAATGAAGTCTCCTCGCTGTCCAAATCGAATCCCGTGCTCTAGCGTCGGCTTCATCGGAAAAATAGGCGGGCTGGGTCGTCGACTTCGATGACGAAGATGATCTACATCGAGGCATAACAAGATCAAGCTCCCACTTCACCAAGTCATGAAACTTGTGAAGAAAACACCCTATACTACTTGGCAAGAGGTAGAGGATGAAGAAATAGGAGGTGGGTTCACTTTAGAATTGGATTTCTCACTCTTTACATCAAGTTACCATTGATGAAGCAAGGTTTTCTTCAAGTGAAGAAGAAGAAGAAGATAAAGATAATGATATGATAAGTGAAAAGAAAATAATACTTATCATATAATTAACCATGGTCAAGTGTAGAGAATTAACTAAGGTTATGTGAATGGTTAGGATTAAAAGAAGAAGACAAAATGGTCACTTGGTCAAAGCTTCATGAAGCTTCAACAAGCTTCATGAAGCTTCAACAAGCTTCATGAAAGAAAACAAAGAAAGAAACCATTTTGCTTTTCTTTTATCCATTTCTCAAAAAAGAATAGATAAATAAATAAATGAATAAGTAAAAACAAAACCCTAACCATTACACAACCATGGTTTAATCTTTACACTTAGCCAATTTTGCATGCATCATCAAACATGATACAAACTAGTGCACAAAATTATATCGTATATACAATGTGCACATCCGAGTGAGAAAATCCATCTTAAGTGAACCAATACTAGTTAATGCAAAGTAATATATCAAATATATAATTATGCATTAAATCGTTAAATCAATACTTGATTTAACGATCCGGTCATATCGCATATAACCGACTAATATCCAATGTATCGGCTTATCGAATCAATCCTTGATTCGATAACTAGGTTATATCGCATATAACTAGTCGATACATTCATCGCGAGAATGGAATACGGTATCACATACACGCATTATTCTCGGTCCCGCACATATCTCATATGCGCTCCTATTTCGTTTCGCTTGAGCCAGGAAACCTCTGTGTAGGACTCTAAAGACTCGTCGATACGCCGGCAGCAGGTGATGATCATATCAAACACCCACAAGCTGCAAGCGGTCTGCTAAACGTAACGGCCACCCGGGTATTGAGCGATCAGAAGATCGACGAGCAAGCCCGCTCACACTCCTGTGAATCCAACCAGTAACACTTACCGTACAGTCCGGTCTGTTCGTCTGATATGTCGCATATCTCGCCTAGGGATGATAAACGTCAGACCCCAATAGCTCGATAAGTCGTGTCGATATGAGGCCTATAATAGTTCGAGAAGCTACTGGTAACACTTACCAGTAAATCTCAGCAACCCTGGCCAGGGATTTCTCGTTATAGCCAATCGAACACAGCGCAACATCAACTCCCTATACCGGGAGAGACGAATCCCCTCCCATCGCTCATTGCCTCCATATGATTCGGGACTGTACCTAAAAACCACCGTTTTGCACGCCCTCTTGGACGTGGTAAGGTGGAAATCAAAGCACAGTGGGAACCACACAAGACTCTATGACGATCTCGGGTCAACAGACTACTCTGTACCAGTGTCACCAGAGAACTACCATCTGACGTAAGGTATAATACCATCTGGGAGTTCTCGGCGAGTCCGTCCAGTGTACCCAGTCTCCACTGAGCACCCGTATATCATCTCTGATGTCAAACACCAATGGATATGGGATCATCCATCGCCCATCTGTATGGGTCGAGAAGGTATACGCTAGTCTACTCTGGTATATCGATACCCCGTCTCGATACACCCACGACTAGGGACTTTGAAGGATGTACTTATGGACTACCATATCCCCACTAGTATGATCCGCATCATAGTCCAGGTAGTCAAGTACACATCCTAAGGGCTTTACCAACATGTAACAGAGAGACAATCAGTATACACGTTAAGGTAAAGAGTAACCAGATAGCATACTATCATGTCGAGCAAGAAAGTCCTCCCTATACATGTCCCAGCATCCACTACTATATACATCCAATGTACAGTAATGGCCTCTAGGGCATACATATAACTAACAATATCCCACTTGCACTAGGGCCATCTGATAGCAGTGGTTGTAGTATCTCATACTCAACCATCCCATAAAAGTCTCTCTCTGGGAATAGGCCTTCGTGAGTGGATCAGCCGTATTGTCCTCTGAGTCTACTCTCCTAACCTCGATCTCTTAGAGATCAACCATCTCCATGATCAGGTGATACTGCCTTAGAATATGTCTGGATCACTGATGGGACGGACGTTCCTTGGCATAAGCCACAACTCCATTGTCACACAATGGTAGGAATTAAGTTCATCTCATGAACCAATATACACCCAGACTGCCTCTTTGGTAGCATCTTAAGTAGCGATGTATCCAGCCTTTATCGTCTAGTATGCCACAGTATCTAGCTTGGAACTCTTCCAACATACCGTCCCTCGATAGAGGGTAAAGACAATGCATGTGACTGACATTCAGTCGTCTTTATCACCCTAGAACACTTCCAGTGATTTTCCCCTGGATCAACTGATACCATCTCACTACAGCTAGTGAGTATTCTAACACCCAAATAACATCTATCTCATAGACGAAAACTCAGGATTTAGGAGGTATCACTTTGATCCTATATGGAGAATCCATGTGATAAGCGGAGATTGACTGAGCGTAGCATAGGAAACTTCTTCCCTATCAAGAGTATGCCATCCACGTACTCTACGAGGATTATCACCATACTCCCTACTACCTTTTTGTTTATACAAGGTTCATCTACCATTTTGATGATGTCAAACTCTTTGACCACTTCATCAAAACAGACGTTCCATCTCCGCGATGCCTGCTTTATCTTATAAAGCATCTTGTACACGTTTCCGCTGCTCCCACTGTTTACGAAGCCCTCTGGCTGTGTACTTATAGACGTTCTCTTCTAAAACATCATTTAGAAAAGCAGTCATGACACCCAACCACCAGATATCGTAGTCATGGTATGTAGCCGTGGTAAGTAGGATCTGGATGGACTTAAGCATAGATCCTTAGAAAAGGTTCCAACATAATCCATACCTGGTCAATGATGCAAACCTTTAACAAGTCTAGCTTTGAAAGTCTCAACTTTTCCAAGTACACCAAGTAATCTTCTCAAGATATACTTTCTCCTGATGGGGATTTAACCCTTCAGATATAGCAACCAAAGTCCATACTTTGTTGGTGTACATGGATTCCATCTCAGATCACTAAGCATCCAGCCATTCTTACAGAGTCTTACTCCTGATGGCCAGCTCGAAGCTAGTTGGGTCATCATCTCATGATGCAGTCCTCGCTCCCACTGTCATAGAGAAACCGAAGTATCTCTCAGGTGGGTGAGGAACCCTACTAGATCGGCGGAGAGGCTGAGGTTCGTTGGTAACTATTGAATCCTTTGGTTCTTTCAAATCATCTGCTGTAGTTTGTATAGCTGGAACCTTTCCAGTTCTACATTACAGACCTTGCCTCGAGCTTGTCCAGATTTTGCTTTCAGACATAGGCCGGTCAACCCCAAATCTTAACTAACTTAAGAGATGGGCTCTTCCCTTATCATATTAAATATGAAGTGGTAGGCAACTAATTTGATTTGAACCTAATTCAATAGGTATGCAGCTTCTCAAGTGCATAACCCCCAAAAGGAAATAGGCAACTCAGTAGTACTTATCATAGAGCACACCATATCAAATAGGGTGTATCTGCTCCGCCCCGATATACCATCGTGCTATGGTGTATACGGAGGAGTAATGCTGAGAGAGAATCTCATTCTCCTTTAGAATAGTCCAAGAATTCCATGCATAAGTATTCTCCTCCCTGATCTCATCATAGGACATAATACTTATACCCGTATTTTGGTTTTCTACTTCTAAATCATATTCTGTGAATATCTCAAAAGATTCGGACTTGTGTTTCAACAGGAACATTTGTCTGAATCTTGAGAGATTATCAGAGAATGTAACGAAGTACAAAAAACCAGTCCTGGCATGTGTAGACAGGAGACCTTACATACATCATCATGTATCAGTCCCAAGAGTTCATTAACTCTTTCTCTGTTTCCAATAAACAGAGCTGTGGTCATCTTATCTCTGTGACATGACTGGAAAGTTTCATAAGATGTAAATTCAAACTGATTTAAATATGCATCTAAATGTAACTTCAGCCAGTCGGGTCGCATTGATATGACCTAGTCTACAATGCCTCAAGAAGAATTCGTTCATTTCTGAACTCTTCCTCTTATGTGTGTTCCATATACTAAGAACTGTAGTTTGATTTAGAACATCAATACTTTTAGATAACGTGCCTGAACCGATCAACTTTTGATATAGAAAATGTTCAAAACATTATCCAACAATACAGAATTATATCATTTCTTTACTAATAAAGAGACTGATATGATTTTGTATATCAGGTTCGGTATCTAATAACATTCGTTCAGAATCAATTTATTGGTAATACAGGGTGACAGTGACCAACAGACTTGGCTGCAACACTTGCCCCATTTTCTGTCTCATGAAACTTATCACCCGTTCTCAGTTTTTCTACCTTTTTGCAGCCCTATGTAACAGATTACATATATGGGATCCTGATCCGGTATCATATACCTAGGATGCGGAAGATACTGAGAAACATTCTTTGTAATGAACACACCCGAAGATGATGCATCAGCATGCACTCTCTTCGTTTGGGCGGCACGGGAATTCTGGTATTCCCCAATTTCCTGCTCTGTCTTATAACAATTATAAGGTGGAGCGGGACCAACGTTCCTCAGCTCAGTATAACAAGCGGGTTCGGTCAATAATCCGTATTATTATCTTGATTAAGGCGTGATATGGTCGCTACCTGGAGAGAGAGAGAGAGAGAGGAAAACACTCAACGTGCGCTCTTGCAAGAATAGATCGGTTATTATTTTATCTAATCAGGATGGCTCCCACTGCTTTTTATCAAATCTTCCTTCAAACCCTAAAAGGAAAGACTAGCCGGGATTAATTACACACTACAAGTTCGCCAATCTTTCAGCCAGGCCAGTGTCGGTACTTTGAGGGAGGTCCCCCGTGCTTTCGCACGAACCTAATTAATGTAAACCTCGTTTTCCCAGAGGCGTAACCTCGTTAACACCTTTCTAGACACCTGCTTGATCGGCTAATTGTAATGTGTAAAACTCTCCCAGGAGTAACAATTACTCGCAGTGGGTATCGGGATCCAACTATCTCATAGAAGGTATGCAATCTCATTGCAAATTTCAACACTTGAAATTCCCGATAATCTTTTGCCCCTAGCAGCTATATGACCTTAACATAGTCAACAAATCATAAGTGCTAGTCAAGTTCAACCCATCATTTCCCGATTGAATTAAACCCACCCGCACGACCCTTAACATAGTCAACAAAGTCGCACGACTACCCTAATCCAATCACATCATATGCTTATGCAGATAAGCACTAATTAGCTACCGCACACTACGCCTTAACATAGTCAACAAACGTAGCACGAATACTAACCAGTACTTATCTGAAATGACGGAGGGCTACGACAGGTTTTTCTGAAAACCTATTGCGTAATGAACTTGATATCGTTGTAGAATCAAATGATTTTAAAATGGAGTGCTTTTGAGGCTTTTCTAGTTTTGCTAAAGGAGTCACTCCCGGTGAAGGGATCGTCGGTCCTTTCCTCGTCGAATGAGGTGCGGGATATATCATATATATCACTGTGCAAAGCAAAAAACTCTTAAAAGCAATCAAAAGACAAACCGAGTGTGTAGCATCTATCAGTTATTGCTAAAGGAGTCACTCCCGGTGAAGGGATCTCGGTCCTTTCCTCATCGAATAAGATGCAGGATATATCATATATACCTCTGTGCAAAGCAAGAACTGTAGCTACCTGTTTTATTTTTGAAATTCGATTCTACAACATTTTAGGTTTCTTTTATTTCATTAATCTCATTAATGAAGTCCCATCATTTAAGTACCTAAACATCACAGATAAATACGACGTACACTTATGCCATCCGCATTCGCCCCGATGTCCCCTCATGCACCGTTAGGTTAGGTAACTAACGACAGAGCGGGGCAGGGCTAGCGCGGGTGCAAAACATAAGTAACGTCTATATAATATATCATATATACTATATACAGTATCCATCACAGAACATCACATGATCACATCACAGATATCGCAGCAGAAGAAACATATGAAATATTGGATATACTAGGACGTCCGTGTTTTCAATACGAGCCAGTATAAAACACGGATTCCACGGTCGCGATGAATAGCCAAACCCACACCCCTAGACCCCTACGAGAGCGGCAAGCAACCCTACCAATTCTAGAGTTAGGAGACCCGGACTCGACTCCTCGAGTTGGTCTCCCACTGGACTCTAGAACCCGGTTACTTGTGCCCTCCTCCTTGGGTCTATCCTAGTACGGAAAAGTAAATAATATACAAATGGTGACAACATCCGCAACCTGGAAGTGCCCCAATAAAAGAATATTACATACAAGTTTTTACATGAATGAAAATGAAAAACACTCATCTCACATAAACCTCCCCCGGCTATTCAAACACGACGATCCAATATAACATATCCAGCAATACATAACATCACATGTCATCAACGTAAGTAAATATGTGCATCCCAATTGTCGTTGACATATAGCAACGAAACCGGCGATATCACATATTACACTTACGGTCACAGAAAAGAAAGTGTAAAACTACAACAGTTGGAATCCGCAAACTCTTTAGACATCACATGCCTAATCAAATGAATACCTTAGACATCGCATGCCTAACAATTATAAACCCCGCATTTTAGTCTCATTATCGAAAACACTTTTCAATATCATGTCGGGCAATTCAACAGGACTCCCGACATCCTGATCGAATGCTCGTCGCAAACTTTATTAGGCGGCTGCACCCCCGATACCGTCGACGAAGTGCACCAAGGCGGAACACCGCTACCGCGAGCACCCAAACGGATGCTTTCGGCGGCGGGGTTCTCCTACAGTCACTTAGTCGGGGCTATGGGGTGAGGCTGTCTATTAAGTTTACCCGGCGAGTATCCGCGTACGCTACGTGATTGAGACGGACTTTTGATCACATCAAAATTCCGTGGCAACCGATCAAGTGAGACTAAACTGCTATGTTTATAACATTCATTCAGTTATCTCATAACTATTTGTGAATTTCAATTATTGTATCACATTCCAGATAAAATAGAAAATGTTAAACTTTTCGATCGAACAGTCAAACACCCAAGTTTTCCCGAAACAGCTCAACACATGAAACAAGTTTAAAAACATTCACTTCATGCCTCAGTACCAACGGTCCAGCCGTAGAAGGGTCAAGCCAACGCCTCACATATGGCACGCCGTACTGCCCCAAACCCTAAGGTTCAAAGGGCAGTTCAAGACGGTCACATAATCGAGTTAAGGTTTGTTGTCTTCTAGAGGGACCATCGCGTTACTTGCACTGCTTAGAACGTCGTTAAACTACGGAAAAGTCCAACAATTGGAAATTTCCCAGCAGGGGAAAAAGTGGGTATTTTTATCCGGTCGAACTTTTTAACATATTCAAAAATTATCCGGAAAACACATAGACAAAATTAGACAATCCGATCGAATCTACGAATTCCCTAAACAACCCCAGAAAACTCAACTGTAGAGTGCAGATTAAAACTTCCCAGAGAACATAGGAAACAGATACGGGCATTACTGTATCAAAACGACTCCCTAATCAGTACAGACGGCCGCGGAACCGCCGCAAAAGGAGGCTATTGCCGCGGTTCCGCGGCGCTTTAGTGGAGTTAGGGGTTCGTTTTCTACAGTAACTCTTAGAATTTCCTGCTCTATTTTCTGAGAATTTTTAATTCACAAAAATCCCTGTTTTTGAAAAAAGTCCAGAGAGCATGTTTCGGGTTAAAGTTTTGGTTCGATTGGACTTCAAACTCCGTCTACGCATCGCCTAAGGCTCTAGCTAGGCTCTGATACCACTGTAGGGTTCCTAGGCACACTAATGAGGTCTCACAAGGCATCAACCATGCCAATTTCAAATTTTACAAGTGCCGAGAAACCCTAATACGGATCGTTAACTAGATTTTAGGCGAAACAAATGCGAATAGTTAACAACTTAACTAAAAGAACGGAAATACAACCTTTGTAGATCTGGTCCTCCACCTCCATAGCTCCGCAATGAACTCTTCTTGCTGTCCAAATCGAATCCCGGGCTCTAGCGTCGGCTTCATCGGAAAAATGGGCGGGCTAGGTCGTCGACTTCGATGCCGAAGATGATCTACGTCGAGGCATCACAAGATCAAGCTCCCATTTCACCAAGTCATGAAACTTGTGAAGAAAACACCCTATACTACTTGGCAAGAGGTAGAGGATGAAGAAATAGGAGGCGGGTTCACTTTAGAATTGGATTTCTCACTCTTTACATCAAGTTACCATTGATGAAGCAAGGTTTTCTTCAAGTGAAGAAGAAGAAGAAGATAAAGATAATGATATGATAAGTGAAAAGAAAATAATACTTCTCAAATAATTAACCATGGTCAAGTGTAAAGAATTAACTAAGGTTATGTGAATGGTTAGGGTTAAAAGAAGAAGACAAAATGGTCACTTGGTCAAAGCTTCATGAAGCTTCAACAAGCTTCATGAAAGAAAACAAAGAAAGAAACCATTTTGCTTTTCTTTTATCCATTTCTCAAAAAAGAATAGATAAATAAATAAATGAATAAGTAAAAACAAAACCCTAACCATTACACAACCATGGTTTAATCTTTACACTTAGCCAATTTTGCATGCATCATCAAACATGATACAAACTAGTGTACAAAATTATATCGTATATACAATGTGCACATCCGAGTAAGAAAATCCATCTTAAGTGAACCAATACTAGTTAATGCAAAGTAATATATCAAATATATAATTATGCATTAAATCGTTAAATCAATATTTGATTTAACGATCCGGTCATATCGCATATAACCGACTAATATCCAATGTATCGGCTTATCGAATCAATCATTGATTCGATAACTAGGTTATATCGCATATAACCAGTCGATACATTCATCGCGAGAATGGAATACGGTATCACATACACGCATTATTCTCGGTCCCGCACATATCTCATATGCGCTCCTATTTCGTTTCGCTTGAGCCAGGAAACCTCTGTGTAGGACTCTAAAGACTCATCGATACATCGGCAGCAGGTGATGATCATATCAAACACCCACATGCCGCAAGCGGTCTGCTAAACGTAACGGCCACCCGGGTATTGAGCGATCAGAAGATCGACGAGCAAGCCCGCTCACACTCCTGTGAATCCAACCAGTAACACTTACCGTACAGTCCGGTCTGTTCGTCTGATATGTCGCATATCTTGCCTAGGGGTGGTAAACGTCAGACCCCAATAGCTCGATAAGTCGTGTCGATATGAGGCCTATAACAGTTCGAGAAGCTACTGGTAACACTTACCAGTAAATCTCAGCAACCCTGGCCAGGGATGTAATGCCCAGCCCCTTTTATACACTATAACTGTATTTTTAATTCATTGTAAATTTATTTAAATTTTACTGATAATTATTTACTTAGTTCTAAAGCTTGTTAAGCACCAAACCAAGTAAATCATCCCTTCTAAACAGCCCCAAACACAAACCATATTTTATTCTTTCAACCCATTGCACTTTAAAGATTTAAATTATTTTCCAGCCCATTTTCTTTTATTTAAATTCTAAAACCCAAACTTTAGTTCCTACTTCCTCACCCATCTCGCATTCCTTTTATATATTTATTCGACTTATCCCCAGCCCAATCCTTCCCCAGCAGCCCGTTTCCATCTCAGCTTATTGTTCCCAGTTTTCCTACGGCCTATCCCCTAAGCCCACTGCCCCTTTTCCTTCTCTAATATTCCTTTCTTTCTTTCTCTTATTAATCCTTAACCTCGGCCCACTCCCACATTTCTCACTCCAATTCCTTAATAATTCTCAGCCCAAACATTCGGCTAGCCCATGCTTCTGAATTGTTTTTTTTTCCTTCTTTCCCTCAGCCCAAATCTCTCTCAGCCCGGCCCCATTCCTTTCTCATTTATTTTTATTTTATTTTTATTCTTCACAATCCCCTGGCCCGACTCCTTCTCTTTTCCGTTTGAAATTTTTGCAGCCCAGCCCACTCTATTAAAGTCCCTATTAAAATTTCCTTTTTCTCTTCAAATTTGCCTCAGCCCAACCTCGAGCCCACACTCCCAGCCTTCAGCACCCGCACCCGCACGCCTACCCGACCCGACCCGCTCCTATTCATTCATCCCCTTCAAAATCTCCAACGGCTCCTTCCCCCTCGTGCGCGCGCGACCCGCCTCCTCCGCCGTCGCCCACGCCCACGATCGCGAGCCGTTACCTCCAACGACGAGCACCCCGTCCCCTCCATCTCCTTCTCTCCTCCTTCTACCTCCCCTCACTCTTCCCCGCCACCATCGCCCCATACCCCAAAACCCATCACCGAGCCCCTACGCCTCTCGCCGGCGAGCCCCTCTCCTCGCCTCATCGTCGACCGCTTCATCATCATCATCATCCTCATCAACGTCGTCGCATCATCTCCCTCACCACCACCCTCACACCCATACCCGAGCACCCCCGTCGAGCTCCCTGCACGCCAACCCTGCACCCGAGCTTGGCCGCCCCTGCGCCGACGACCAGCAAACCCCGTCATCATTGTCGTCACCGTCTCTACCTCTCTCCCCCTGCATCTCTCTAACTCTCTCTCGTTCCCCTGCCTTTCTCTCTCTCTCGCTCTCCCTGATATCTCTCTCGCTCTCCCTGATATCTCTCTCGCTCTCCCTGACCTCCCTCCTCCTCACAAGATCCGCCGGCGTCGTCTCGACCTCCTTCACGCCATCGTTTCACCACCTTCGACCACACCCAACCACCAACCCCTCCTCATCATCTACCACCACCGAGAACCCACTCCCTCTCCCAAGCTCCACATCTCACTGTCGCAACTGTCGACACCTTTCTAAACCTCGCGCCGACGTGTTCACCTAACTCCAACCACCGGAACTCCGACGTGCCACCGCCTGAGCTGCACCGGCGACCTTCAACTCCTCCGTACATCACCGGCACACCCACCGCAGCAATCCCCGACGAAGATATTTCCAGAACAAAACCGACCCTAACAGTGGCCACAACCCACTGCTTTGGGCAGTGAGACACCGTCTCCAGTAACCACGCCCTCGTCATCGCCTCATCTCTCCCCTGCTCCGGCCAACCAACGCCGCAACTTCAGTCGCCGTCGTTGCCGTCAAACGAAACTTGAGCCGAGGCCAAGATCTGTCGTGATCGCGTCTGGCCATTTTGATAGACCGCATCACTGCCGTGCATCGTCTAGACGCTCCAGGCAAGTTTTTACTTGCTTTCATGCTATTTATTATTATGTTATAAATCAAAATCGTAGATATAATACATGTTTTGCTTGATGCTAAATATAGCCAATAAACCGTTCGATGCTTGATCTCATAGAAAATCGTTATCCAATTTGACGGAATTAGATATCATTGCTTGGCCCGTATTGTCGTGGACCTACTGTGTAAACTTCGCTGGAAAATTTGATCGTTTAAGACTAAAACAACTGCTCCCAAGTTTAACCGTAAAACTGAATTTCTACTGCACCTGAAAATCGTTAAATCCACCATAAATCATATACATATTAGAATGGTGCGTTCGAGGGCTCAAATCGAAGCTAACTCGATGAACTTTAACCCTATGCTAGTTTCCAGACATTCCTGTACCTAAAACGTGATGATAATTGTATCGGAGTGCGACTCTGGACTGCAGTCCAGAGCGACTCAAATTGTGCTTGCTGTCCCGTAATGGATACCATAGGATTTCCTTAACTCGTAGGTTGCGGAACTCCACTGATTATTGTAGGTAACTCTGATGGCTAGACAACACGATTGGTCTCATTCTGTTTCGTTACCGTTTGATATTTAAACTGTAATTTAGAAGATCGGGACGCATAACAGTCCCAACAAAATCAGAACTGACATATTAGTGTTAAATAGATTGTAACTCCTAACGTACAGACGCGATTGAAGATCCGTTTGTTGCGTTGAAAACTTTACTGAGAACCCTAGAATTCATCCAACTGTAGCGTTGCTAAATTATGATCCCAACAGGGGTTAAAATGCGTTGCGAAATGGATTCCTGATTCTGAAACCGGATTTCCAGCCGCGTGCGCTTAAAATGAAACAGTTATAACTAATGATCCTGAAACCCGATTGGCTCGAAACCAAATTAGATGGATAGATAACTGAACATATTAATTACTACCTGTTTGTCATTTCGCCAAATTATGTACATATGTTTCATGATAAATCGTGCAAGTGAAAGAATGCGGTTTCATAACATCCTCACCATGTTTATATACTTATTCACGCATCATATCATACCCATGTCATTGTATTGATAACCTAGTGACATCGTGCATTTACCCAGTGTTAAATTTTAGTGTTGATTGTGGCAAGTACGTCAGTGTTCGTGTATTCGTGATTAAGTGAAAGTGATACGTACTTGTGCACAATCAGTGTCCCTTTTATTCTACTGCATTGTCGACGTCTGTGGGATGCGTGTACGTGTGACTATAAGTGGTATGGGACACTTATGGAAGCGTTTGCACGGATGTCACAGATAAGGCATCCGACACTGCCATTTATCTTAAGTATTAGTCGGGACGCGCTTGATGGAGGTCCTGCCTCCAGTTCTCGCGCAGACTTGTCACGGATCGATTAGTATTTAGGGTTATGGTTAGCGTTTGATGTAGACCACGGGGTGTGGGGTAGTTCAAGTGTGAATTCAACAGAATCTCGGGAGTCCCATGCCGGCTTATATATTTAGGGAGTTATATGGAGATTTACAGGGTATGTGCTATATACACCGTGATACATTCGTTACATGTTGGGCCCGTGGTCCCTTGCCCTTGGGTTCTACCCTTGGGTGGAGGACACTCGCGAGTGGTTGACTCTCACACTTGGACTGACGATAGGCTTATTGACCTGTGTAGTGAGACTTAGAGACTGATAGGGTTACTGTCGTTTACATTCCTCATATACTGTGTTGACATACATGACATATCGTTATACTGCTTTACTGCTCCGCTGCATTTATCTCTGCTCATTTATATTCATGCTGTTATTGATTTACTGTTATTCATATCCTTCACCACTGTTAGAACTGTTACTTGATTATATGCATTATATTGCTATTGTGTCGCTCTGACGACCTGAGTATGCATGCTCAGTGTGAGGAGAAGATTTAGCCTGGATCAGAACTAGACGTGCTTCACAGACTTCTTGACTCGCCTTCCCGAGTTACTTTCATTTGTTCCACTTCAGGTCAGTCTTTACATTGTTCCTTTCAGTTACTACATTTTCCCATTACCTGCGCATCATTTACTGTTTACCATGAAAAGCTAGAAGCCGAAGTGTGACTACGGCAGGACTTTTCCTTGACCGTAGGAGCATGGCTGGCCTTGTCTACCCCTCGTATTCCGTATTTTGGGAAGCGGGGCGTGACAAGGGATTTCTGGTTATAGCCAATCGAACACAGCGCAATATCAACTCCCTATACCGGGAGAGACGAATCCCCTCCCATCGCTCATTGCCTCCATGTGATTCGGGACTGTGCCCAAAAACCACCGTTTTGCACGCCCTCTTGGACGTGGTAAGGTGGAAATCAAAGCACAGTGGGAACCACACAAGACTCTATGACGATCTCGGGTCAACAGACTACTCTGTACCAGTGTCACCAGAGAACTGCCATCTGACGTAAGGTATAATACCATCTAGGAGTTCTCGGCGAGTCCGTCCAGTGTACTCAGTCTCCACTGAGCACCCGTATATCATCTCTGATGTCAAACACCAATGGATATGGGATCATCCATCGTCCATCTGTATGGGTCGAGAAGGTATACGCTAGTCTACTCTGGTATATCGATGCCCCGTCTCGATACACCCACGACTAGGGACTTTGAAGGATGTACTTATGGACTACCATATCCCCACTAGTATGATCCGCATCATAGTCCAGGTAGTCAAGTACACATCCTAAGGGCTTTACCAACATGTAACAGAGAGGCAATCAGTATACACGTTAAGGTAAAGAGTAACCAGATAGCATACTATCATGTCGAGCAAGAAAGTCCTCCCTATACATGTCCCAGCATCCACTACTATATACATCCAATGTACAGTAATGGCCTCTAGGGCATACATATAACTAACGGTATCTAGAAGTTCCATCAACCAAACATGTATTTATTTGAGATAGAGACCAGTGATGTTTATTCTTTCGACCTTAGAGTCGCGCGTGGTATTTCTGTGGTTTTCTTGTTGTTTTGAGTTTCTATTTGAGTTTTGATCCTCGCCCTTGGCGTTGTATATTATATTGCTTGTGTGGTTGTGACCGCGATTGACGAAGAGCTAGCTCCCGCTTGGGGATGCCTTTTTTTGATTTCGTATACTATTCATGTTGTATCCCGTTTGGGGGCCAGTATTTACAAAGGAGACTCTGCCGAAATTTTCAGTAAATATTTGATATTTTTAAAAACGCATAATTCGGCTTATGCTATTAAAACTACTTGATTTGAATTGGTTTTCCTTCACTCTACTACTTTTCTTGGTTTGGATTTCTGGGGTTTCGGTTTACTAAGATTACGTACGCCTCGAGACGTTCGCAGTTTAAGTGCCGGTCTTGTTCCGTACTTTCGGGACGTGACAGTGGTAAAGGGTGTAAGAGATAATATATTGAAGGAAAGAGCGATTGAGAATTTTTTTTTATCAAAGATGAAATAAGATACAAAGATGGAAGAAAAAATAAGAACAAGGCAGAGAGAGGATTAAAAATAAGGCAATTTTTTAAATCCATAGGAATATATCTATTTAGAGTATTTTAAACTTTCGGATTAATTTTGAAAATTAGCATCCAAACAACCATTTTGAGAGGAATGATATAATCCACAAGGAAAAAAAGGAAAGGAATCTTGATCTAGAATTTAGAGGATTAGAAATATCCAAATATGGCCTAAGACTTATAAAATCTCAACCACTTCATAAAAATAAAAAATTAAAATCACAATATAAAAACGAAGAAAACGAAAAAAATGGCGCTCAATCAAAGCATCGAGCACTTCAAAGGCCAGGTGAGGTTCCCCAAGTTCGCAGCCGCCAAGCGCTACGAGATCTCCCTCACCCCCGATCTCGCCGCCTGCGAGTTCGCCGGCACCGTACGGATCTCTGTCGACGTCGTCGCCACCACTCGGTTCCTGATCCTGAACGCCGCCGATCTCGAGATCGATGAAGCGTCGGTGTCGTTTAGGAGCGAGGGTTCGGAGAAGGAGCTACGGCCTAAGGAGATCGTCGCCGTGGAAGAGGACGAGGTTCTGGTGTTAGTGTTCGATGAGGCGCTGCCGGTTGGGTCTGGGGTTTTGGGGATTAGGTTTCCGGGGACGTTGAATGATCAGATGAAGGGTTTTTATCGAAGTTAATGCTTGATTCTAGTTATTTTCAAAATTCTTTCTTGAGGAAACTAGGGACATGATAGGGGCCTGCTGACCTTCATAGAGAGTTGAGGAGCACAATCTTCTCTTATCTCTTCTATTTTAAACTAAACCTGCCCCCATTCCATGGCCTCACATGACAACCTTTACCCTGTTTGGGTATGCGGTTAGGATAGCCGGAATTTATTTTTAAGTGGAGCTAGAGGGTATGCAAATTGTGGTTGGAATCTCCCTCAGATATTGTCCACCGTCGATTCCGCTACAAACGATGCTGAACGGTTGTGATTGAGAATGAGAATTGACTGTGTGGATCTCAATGGGTTCTGGGATGTTGACGCCGGACTACCTGCAAGGGAAGTCCCGGAGTGGGAAACCACCGTAGGACCCTCCGACGATCGAGTAAGTACCGAGGAATAATGGCAGGGTAGCGACGTATTGGAATGAATTTGAATTACCTGATTCGTCTGGTGCAGGGGGTTTATATAGTGGTCGCATGAGGTGAATCGGCGCGGGATTCTCGCCGTCCGTTACGTCCCGCGTCACGTTCGCATAGAAGACGGGATACGTCCATTAATAGCGGGATGCACTGGTTAATGGAAGGGCGTGTCAGCGTGGGACGTGGAGAGGCGGAGATCTCGCTTTGGCGAGACATACGGAGCCGTTACGGGGACGCTTAGGCTTCGTGCTCTCTGCGGAATAGGGGAGTTGAGGAAGCTCGGCTCGTTGGGTAGCTCGGAGACGAGCGAGGAGTCCGTAAAAGGTTGAATGCCAGATTGCTCGGGGACGAGTTGTTGGCTGGTTGCTAATCGCACAGGGAAGGTATTCCGGGGAGGTTTCCGAAAGGTCGAGTGTAACCTCGGAGATGAGGTACCGAGGAAGGTTCCTGTTTCCCCCAATCAGAGCAAAACTCTGTTTAAATTTTAAAATTTGAAATGAAGCAGCACTCGCGTGCAAAGCACGAGTGCGCTAGCGCTAAGTGCGCCAGCTCTGAGAGTCAAAGACTTTGAGGTAGCGCTCAGGTGCAAGGCATAAGAGCGCCAAGCACTAGAACTAAATATTCTCCACCGTTGGATTAAAGATTCAATGAAAATGATAAATCATCAAATTACCAGAATAAAATTTTGTTAAGGAAATACTTTTCAGAATCTTTCCAAACTATGAAGATTGTGCTCTGTAAATCAGAGCACTATTGGATCAATGATCCAATGGTGATTAAAAATCACTATGGAACATGACAAGTTCTGTATGGAAAAAGATTTTCTCAATCTCGTTAAAAACAAGCAGATTGCCTTCTGTAAAACAGAAGCCCTAAGATCAAAAGATCCAACGGTGGGGAAATATCCTCAAATCAATTAGAGAAAATATCTCTTCAACCGATTCAACAAATCAGCCTACCCTATATAAAGGCCCCAAGACTTCAAGCCTAAAAGAAAACTCACAAGCTTTGAGAAATTTCAAAGGAAAGAGCAAAGCTCTGAGAAGAACTTTTCTTCAAGATAAAAACAGAGAGATAAAAAATATCTCATCAAGGAAGGACTTAGTTCTTCTTCTAGATCATAGATCAATAAGATAGGCGTCTTTCACTAAAGAGATCACATCATCTCATCATAAAAAAAAGGGGAAGAAGAATTCAATTCTCTTTAGATCACAGATCCTCAAATATTTGCCGTCCGGCAAAAACCCAGGTGATTTCCTCAAATTTCACCAATTAAAACGAATTTCGATATAATGAGGATGATCACCTAATTCCCAATAACTTACTCCCACTCATTTTCTGTAAAACCATACAGATGTGAGAATCATACCTGGTAAATACATACCCTGGAGTAAGTATCTAATTGGGAAATGAATTTTTAATTAACAACGCACAGTGAAACTGAAACATGAAAATGTTTCGAAGGGGTATCCTGATATTCCTAGTAATGCCTCTTCCATTATCCAGATTCATGACTGTAACCGTATATCTCGTTGTCATCTCTTCAAATCCCTTTATTTGTCTTTAGTCATTACCTTCTATACATCATCGTTAGGCTAAATGGTTTTCTTCCTTCCCCACAATTTGGCACCAGCCTATGGTTTGGAAGAAGACTATCCAATAAGCGTAATAGTTGTACTCTCCTAATCCTAGGAGTACTCGCAACCTGAGAGAAGGTGATGATAAAAGACAACCGAATAAACCTTATTCTATTTCTCCTGAACTGGAGAACAGCAAAGGTAAAATAGGAGTGGCGATGATATACTCGGTTTGGTCGTGAATGATAGCAGTCGCAATTTACTTTGCCCTCTTTCTAATCTATTCATATGTCTTTACTTATTACCTTCTGAACACCATACTTAGGCTAATTGGTTTTCTTCATTCCCTACCTTTCGGCACTTGCCTATGGTTTGGAAGAAGACTATTCAATAAGCGTAATAGGTGTACCCTCCTAAACCAAGGAGCCTTCGCAACTTGACAGAAGGTAAAAAAAAAACAACTGAATAATCCTATTCAATTTCTCCAGAACCTGAATCCATCCTCGAATCTGGAATAAGTTTTTTCGAGTTCGTATATAACCATACGATAGATTTATCCAATAAAAGTGGACGTTCGTAGTAATACGGAGTGTTCTGGAGAAATGCAAAGGGTAAAAGGAGTGGCAATGATGTATGCAACTCAGATAATCCAAAAGCCAGTATTTTAAGAAAGTTCGGTTAATTTGGTTACTGAGTCATAGTCTAGGGTCGGGCCATGGTCGCTGCCAAAGAGAGAGAAAAGAAACACTCTGCGTGCACTCTAATCTAAATCAGAATGGTTATCACTTTATCTAATCAGGAAACCTCCCACTGTATTCTCAAATTCTCCTCCAAACCTGAAAGAAGAATTAGTCAGGATCACCCGAAGAGTAAACCAACTCATCAGTGGGAATCGGGATCCAACTATCATCGCATGATAACGTGATGGAATCTACTCACGTTATCACACTCCAGAAGATATGCGTATGCCTGGTAAGTTTCAGTTTCTTTAGAAACTCTCGATGTGATTTTTACCCCATGCTCTTATGACCTTGACGAAGGTCAACAAATCATAAGTCACATGTTAAGTTCTACCCGTCATTGTCCAGGTTAATTTGAACCTACCCGTACAAGCGCTTGACGAAGGTCAACAAGGCTATATGGTTGTACCAAACCAATGCATCTATCTATACAACAGAAAGGTAACAAGCAGGTACCATACACTATGCCTTGACGAAGGTCAACAAACATAGCATGAATACTAAATGCTACCCGTCTGAAATGACGAAGGGCTACGGCTGGTTTTTGGCGAAAAACCTTTAACGTAATGAACTTGATATCGTTGAAGGAACTTGATAGCTTTTTACAAAACTATAGTGGCGAACACCTTTGCTAAAGAGGTCACTCCCGGTGAAGGGATCTCGGCTCTTTCCCGTAGAATGATGTGCATGATATTTCAAACCGAATACCACGATGCAAAGCAAAAGTAATCGATTATAGTGAAGTTATTACCCTGACGCAAATTTCTGCCCAAGGGGTCACTCCTGATGGAGAGATCTCGGCCCTTGCCTCGTTGAATGAAGTGCTGAATATTCATAACCGAATACCACTGTGCAAGACAAAAGAAAACGTCCTTATAATAACAGCTTTTTAAAAAATGTTCCAACAACATCCAACAAGTTTGTTTTCCTTGCATTGATCTGAATCAACGCAGTCCCATCAATTAATCACACTAGAAAAGAACGAAAATAAAATGTACGTATATACCATCCGCATTCACCACCGGGTCCCGTCATCACCCGTTAGGTTACTTAACCAACGACAGAGCGGGGACTGGACTAGCGCGGGTGTAAAACATATACATCTACTAGTATATATATCAATATACAATAATCGCTCCAGGCATGATAAATACAACATTACAGAAAAATAATAAGCATCACAGAACAATACAGATAATCTGGGTGCTTCGGATTTTATTGAGCCGTAACTGAAACCCGATGTTCCCCTAGTCGTGTGGATAGCCTGTGCAATGAAAACCTAGACCCCTACGGGTGCAGGAAGTTACCCGCCAAAACCTGAAGCGAGACAGCCCCTTCAGCAAAGTGAATGGACCACCCAGCACTTCACGGAATCCGGTAACTTGAGCACCCCTCCTTGGGTCAACCTGTACCCCCTACGAGTGCGGTGAATAGCCCGCCAATTCTAGAGTGAGGCCCCCTCCGTCTCAAAGCCATGAAATGCGGGCCCGTTGCCCTCCAGAATCCAGCTATCCGTGCACTCCGTCGCGGGGTAATCCTAATATAGAAAAGAAAATATGTACAACGGGTACATCGACCTCAACCCGGTCGTGCCCCAAAAGAATAATATACAAACATGCAGCGACGACAGTTCACATGTCGGACGCTCGCCTCGCGATATCAAATGTACAAATATATCCAAACTGCACTACCATTGCACGTAAGCTATCCACCATGACAAATCAGTAACATCACAGCGCAACACATAACATCAACGTGAATGTCACGTTCGCAAAACCCATCTAAAAGGACTATAGCAATTAGACAAGATTTACCGCTCGAATGACATTCACGGTCACAGATAGTAATGTAATGCACTGCAAACTTTAAACAATGTTAGAAAATATCGACTTCGAAATAACCCTCGAATAGCCCAAACAACTTGATAAAACCACATCCAAACTGGGCTAAACAAACAATACCACTGAACCAACTTTCCAGAGACCAGACTACACCCCAAAAACCAAACCCAGAAGCCACAAAACGGCCGGCGACCTCGGAAATTTTGGGCCTGTGCTCGGCCAAAATCCGGCGAGGTGGTCTCGTGTTTGGGGTGTTGTCTTGTGGTCATATCAGTAGTCTTCTGCACTTGTTTAAATAATTTTAGAAGACACTTTCAAAAACGACAGAGAATGAAATGTGCAGGGCAGTGTTTGGGTTTTGTTTCGGTTTCGATACTTTAACATTGTCTAAACCACTAGTAAACGGTTAATAGTTTGGCTCTGATACCATGTAAGTCTACGGTAGCGCTCCGACCGTCAATCCGACGCCAAATGCGGAACAAAAACTTTTATAAAACTGGCGCTAACGTAACCTTAAAACCCGGATCGTTCCATTAACCGTAAACTAGTATACTACAAAGATGTTAGAATGGCTATACCGATCGATTCGTGTCCTTTGGTCTTTAACCACCATCCTTAGCTTGTTGCGGTATCTCCGATCTTGCTCGATTTCCGGTCTCCTCGTCGAAGTGGCACCACGTCAAGGAATCTTTATACAGGCTCCCGCTTCAAACCGAATCAACTCGGACATGAAGTTTGCTAGCCGACATGTCCAAAATTGAAGTAGAGAGAAGTGTGAATACTTTGTCTCAATATACCCTAGGATTCTCATCACATGAGAGGGATAAGGTGGAGGTTGAAGAAAATGCAATGAGTCGAAGAGTGTGAGCTCATGAAATATCAAGAGAGCAAAAACCAAACCCAAAAAATGCCTTAGCTGCCCTCTCTCTCTTGTGTGAAGATATCATGAGGTTTTGTGTTAAAAAACAAAGAAAATATCTTACCAAAATATCTCCCACAAAACCCTAAAATATCTCACCCATGACAAACCTCATTAATCCACCATGACTCACTATATGACTCATTACCATGAGTCATTAGTGAACATGCTAGAATAATGAGTCACCAAAAATGAGTCACACTTTCCAAATCAAAATAAACATTTAAACCAAAATATTTAACCAAAAAGAAATGCATCTTCTAAAGTAATCTCGTAACGGATTATGAGAATACCCCTCACCTGTAAATACATGCCCGCATCCGTATTTCGACTGAATACGAATACTACGAGACGAAAGTATTCCAACACAATATAATACTAGGATCCGGCTTAATTCAAAGCCCACTAGTATTATCTGTCCGAATCAACCCTGCTATAAAACCATACGGCCTCTACAACGTTTCGCCCGAACTTGGGAAACAATCTGTGGGGGACTCTAAAAACTTATCAATA
Organism: Agapanthus africanus; assembly: GCA_030015575.1. Lineage (NCBI taxonomy): Eukaryota > Viridiplantae > Streptophyta > Magnoliopsida > Asparagales > Amaryllidaceae > Agapanthus > Agapanthus africanus. The sequence goes on along the minus strand of CM057346.1, from coordinate 454,240,164 downwards.
CACTGGTAGTGGGTTTAACCATAAGCACGTCAGTGGTACTAGCTGTACGTAACGGCTGCCAAGGTATTGAGCAAAAGGGAGGCTGACGAGCGAACTCATCCTGAAACTCTACTGAGCTTATCAGTGATAATATCCGTATAGTCCGGTCCGTTTGTCTATGAGTATCGCATATCGGGCCTAGAGGCTGGTAACGTCAGACCCCCAATAGCGGTATAAGTCGTGTCAGAGTGTAGCCCAGAACACTTTGAGATACTACTGGAGTACCTATTAGTAAATCTCGCTTGCCCTGCCCAGGGACTTTGTGTAATGGTTCTCCAGACACAGCACGATCTCACCCCTAATACCGGGAGAGACGAATCCTCTGCCGATCCGCTCACTGCCTCCATGTGGCTCGGGCCTGTACCCAACTAAAATCTGTTTGCACGACTCATTTGAGCCGTGGTAGGGTAGTAATCAAAGCACAGTGGGAACTCACACGAGATAAATGACGATCTCAGGTCGATGAACTAACATGTACACATGTCACCAGGGAACTGCTATCTGACGACAGGTATAATACCAACTAGCAGGTTCCCAGCGAGCCTGTCCGGTGCACTCATAACCCAATGAGCACCTGTATACATCTTAGGTGAACCAACTGACACCAATGGCTTATGAGACCGGCCACCGCCCCTCGTCGGGGTCTCGACTGTATACACTAGTCTACTCCGGAGTATCAATGCCCTGTCTCGAAACTCCCACGACTAGGGACCACTTTAATGATGCGCTTATAGACCACCCAACTCTCAAGTATATGATCGCCATCATACTGCAGGTAGTCAAGCAAGAATCCTATGGCCTCTATCAACGTGTAATAGTGACCAGTAGTGTTACCTAAAGCTGTACACGATGATAAACACAAACCAGATAGCATACTATCATCTCGAGTAAGACTGTCCTACCGGTATAGGTCCTCCTTCAATCATTGCAATCACGTGCTTGCGATCCAGTAATTGACTTTGAGGGCACTATATCCAATAGATAAAGCTACCCTCTCTATGAGTGGCGGTCCATTACGAGCTAACAGACGAAGAAAATGCTCATCTTCGGCTGGAGGAGCTCGATGCTCTCGATGAAATTCTTCTTATGGCGCAACAAAACTTGAAGGCTTACAAAGCAAAGATGACGCGCTCATACGAGAGATTGACTAGGCCGAGAACATTCCGTCAAGATGAACTCGTGCTAGTGGTCAAGAGATCTATGATCCCCAATCGTGCCAAACGGGGGAAATTCGAGCCGAATTATGAGGACCCGTACATCATAGACAAGGCCTACCAAGGTGGGGCTTACTTGCTTATGGATATGCATGGCGAAAGACCCTTCAGGCCAATAAACGGCCGGTTCTTAAAAAAATACTACCCCTGACGAGTCACGGCTTAGGTCAACGATAGATGACGACGCCTATATCCGCTCGCTATCTTCCCAAGCCCAAACTCTATAAATAGTATCTGACGAAATCTCGCCTCGAAAACGTGCGACGGACCGAAATGTCCTTAAACTAACAACGGAACGAAACGTTCCTAAACTAGCAACGAACCGAAATGTCCTAAAACTAACTACTGACCGAAACGTTTTTAAACTACTGCAAACCTGCAGTATCCTTGGGCTGACGCGTTAAAAAAACGGTACGTCCACAAGCAAAATGGGCACGGATGAAAACCCGAAAGGGCTCCGTGAGTAAAAACAGCAGGGCTACTGGCGAGTTTGTGAAAACCCGAGAGGGCGTAAGCTCGTAAAAAAATTCGTGCACACTTGCGAGGTCCTCTCGACTTTGTAAGGAGAAAACACATGTATGAGATCCTTACGACTTACAAAGGGGCAACACACTTAGGGATCCCCTCGATGCCTAAGGAGAAATTACACTTACGAGATCCTCACGACTCGTAAGGAGAACCCTCTTATGAGACCGTCACGGCTCATAAGATTCAAAAGCCTTAAGCTATAAGGATCTGAACCTGTTCTTATTCGTCATACACCTCAATTTCGCCTTACAGGTGGTCCAATACTGACCCTTGAATACAATCCACGTGCATAAATAAACGTTTCCCCAACAGTGTCCCACCACCGACGAGGGATATCTTCATATGGCGAACGACACTTGTAAGTCCTCTCGACTTATAAAAAAAAAGTACTCTTATGAGATCCTTACGACTTATAAGAGAGAACATGTAACATTTTCAAAAATATAAAATATTAATTTTGGGAATTTTTATAATTTAATATTATTTTATTGATTATTTTAATATTAAATGCAAATAAATAGGAAAAATGTTAGAAAAAAATTATGAAAAATTATGGAAAATTCTAAAATAGGGTAAATTAGTGGATTATGGCATTTTTAAGTTTTTGTGATTAGTTTGACAATAATTTAGTGCTAATCGCGATTAAAATCGCTAATCGGGTTTTTTGGCAATTTTGTGCAAAACTTGCACATATCACTTTTTCTACACTTGTGCATTTTTCTAGCCATGGTTTTCTTTTGGGATTACTATTGATGTGAGAAGGTTTGGATTTTAAAAGAAAAGGAAAAGAAAGGAAAATATAATGATGAGGGTAGGTGAGAGAGAGAGGTGGACTTTGACTTAGCATACTTAGCCATTCTCCTCGTTTTCTGTGCACAGCCCCTGTTCCTCTAGTGTTGACCCAGGGTACTTCTAGTTTTGACAGATTCTATCTAGGGTGAAATCTGGGACATATATCCTAAGTTGCTATTTTGGATTCGTGTTTCCGTATTCCGTATTTTTGATTCTGAAATGGTGGAATGTGTTTTGCCTCGACTAATTGTCGTTTATACGACGATGTAGAGGATTTATTGATGGTTTTGAAGGCGTGCCATAGGTTCTCACCTATAGGTCCCTTATCGTATCGTTTTGGATTTCATGCGCCGTTTTAGATTGGATTTGGTTTTAATACGCATATACGATATTTTGATGTGTAGGTACCCATGAAGACTTCGGGACGACAAGCAAATACGTGGTGACGTCCGCAATTGGTGATGCAAGGTGAGTAGATTATATCTACAGGGGGAAGTCGGGTGGATGGCGTATAGCACCCCCGCAGTCCGTAGATAGATTACCATGTAGTTTATTGTGATATTAGGTGTATTGTGGATAATGTAGGGTTAGAAGTGACTAGTGTAGTTCATAGTCGCGAACCCTAGGGTAGAATTACACCTACACACACACCCTTGCTTATCACTTGTACTTGCACTGTGATTGATGATATGTGATGACTTTGGAGATGAGTCGATGATGTGGGCTGGGTGCCCTGGGATCGGTGATTTTATACGATTCATATGTGGGATATGACTTGTGATTCTTGCGGGCTTGGGATATGTGTTTACCCCCGCATGCATACTTACTGAGGTTACCGTTTTGTACTAGACATAGAGTAGTACTCCAGACTATATGATCTGACGATGGTGATATCTGTTATGTGATGAGACAGTGAGATACTGACCCCTACCCAGCTATGGGGATGCCGTATGATGATTTACCGTACGAGCCGATATTGATGATAGATCCGCACTCATAACTCGAGGATATCTTATGATATGACATTGAGGCGAGATCACCGACTATATACTTTTATACATGTATCGACTCAGATTTAGGTGGTTTCCACACCTACCCCTCCTGATTGACCGGATACTTAGATGTAGTTTGCATAGTAGATACTTCACTGTGGTGTTGACTACTAGATATCTGCATTTTCCTGCTATTCGCATTGCTGGCATATGTTCATTGTTATATTATTATCATGCTGTTAGGACACCAGCACCATTATCGATGATGCGTATGTTTCACGTACACTATTTGCCGGCTCACACACTTCATCATCGATAATTGCCATGCCACTACACTGTAGTACTGTTGCATTCATGATATGATTACTGCTTGGCATATTGTACACATGTACCTGTACACAAACATAGATGATTCTGACTTGATTGAGATTGAGGACCGCAAGATATTCTTTAAACTGATTCATTCTAAAGGAGCGGTTCCTCCCGACATATGTACATTACTATTCCATGTTGCATGATTTCCGATATGATTATCTCTCTTTACATGTCGCATACATCATGGATTGATTGCATAGCACATTGCATTGGATTTACTTCTTGATGTGGATTTTCATGTGATTTCTGATTTTGAGGACCGTGGGATTATTTAAGAAAAGATGTTCTTTTATGAAAACCCGGTACCTCGTGATATGATATTTGGGTGCGTCCACCACGCGTTTTCTCGGTGCTGAGACGTGTGCTTGAAACCCGATTCGAGGAGTGATGATCCGTTTGCGGGTTCGTGGTGGGCCCGGTATGGTTCCCCTCGGCGAGATGATCGATGGGTTATGCCGATTGAGCCTGGAGGCGGGCGAGTACCTACCGGTGATTGTATTTGAGCTCGGCGGATATCCGGGGGATACCGCCTGGAGCCGAGAGATGGGCGTACTGCCGGGGGCCGACGGGCCGCTACCGCAGACGGAGCCCAGAGATGGACATGGGTTGACTCGTGCTGCCGGGGCCGAGGGCCGATACCGCAGACGGAGCCCCATATGGATGAGGATTTACGTGTCGATGCTTGGCACGGGTTTCATGATGTTTTCCATGATATTGTTTATATCCTCATACTTGCATACATGATGCTTACTGTCAGTGGGTGACAGGTGGACGGGTTCCACATATATACAGACATGGATCATATACAGACTGGATTTACACTTGTCATACTTCATTTGTATATATAACAGGGTATGAGGGCGCTGTTATATATACCCTTACACCAATATTAGTGGTATGGGACGCTAATATATGTGTATTGATATCATTGATATTTCATCATACTTACCTCATGCAGGCATACCTTACACTGATGACATGTTTTTACCTGAGTACCTGGCACTACATACATGATTAGATGTTACCTTGCCACCTTATTACACTCAGATGCACTCTTGTGGATTGTATTACTGATCGTTGACTTAGGTTTATGTCTTGCATTCGGTTTCTGCTTGTAGATATTTCTATTCACGAGTTGGCAACTCACCCCCGTTGTGCCACAGTCCTTGCAGGTTCTGCCGTACAGGTTTCATTGCGGCATTTCTGGCACACTACCTTCTTGCGGGTGATTTGCTTTGGTAGGTGGATTCTTTCGCATCAAGAATCACCATTTTATTCATGTATTTCATTGTATCTAGAAATTGTCCATCAACCAAAAACTTGTATATTCTTTCAGACTTAGAGACAGTGTGGTATTATTCGACCTTAGAGTCGCGCTTAGTAGTATTGCGGTTTTCTTGCTGCTTTTTGAGCTTTCCTTGATTTTGATCCTCGCCACTTGGCGTTGTATATTATCATATCATCGTGTGGTTGTGACCGTCGATTGACGAAGAGCTAGCTCCCGCTTGGGGATGCCTTTATCATTTTATATATTGTTATTCATGTTGTACCCCATTCGGGGCCAGTTTTACAAGAGAAACTCTGCCGAAAATTTTAGAAAAGACTGTACGGTTTTCAAATGCACATTCGGCTTAGTTATTTAAAAACCTTGATTTCAAACATGTTTTTCTTCACTTCTTTAAACCAGTTTTCTTTACTTATTCTCAAAAATGGTTTTAGATTTCTGGGCTTTTGGCTTACTTGGATCAGAAGGAGTCCTATAGACTTCATATGGTTCAAGGGCCAGTCACGTGCTCTTTCGGGTCGTGACAAAGTTGGTATCAGAGCGCTAGGTTGACCTTGGTTCGAGTCTAAGTTTGACTATGTGGAGCCTAGGGAGTTGTTTATATACGGAACTTAGGCTTGACCTTACGGAACTTAGACTTGGTCGAGGGGGTGTAAACCCGAACTTTCGTCGTTTTAGGATGACCCTTGGTTGATGGATTTGGTGACTAAAGTAGAGTGACGTACCGTTGGTATGTTCCGCGGCATACTTACGACACGCCACTCCACTTAAGGAACCTTAGGATGTACATACTTTCGAGATCAGTGATTCTCTTTATATCCAGGATTATTCATCCATTTGAGATCCCCGATTCTATTAGTTTCATGATCATACCTTCATTGATACTGTTCCTTCCTATGATCATGTATCCACTTTGGATCTGTTGTTTCCCTTCTTGCCACTGATGTGCTCTCTTTGATACTCGATTGAGATTCCTGTCACCGTGTTTGAGCGCAGTTTGGGCTGCTGCTAGGGTTACGGCCGGTGTGAGCTCGTTTGGTACGAGGGCCGACCTTTGTGTTTTCTGGTGACATGGGAACGTCTCGAGTTAGTGTTGGTGATTGTGACCTCTAGTGGAGGCGAGTGCTTGGTCTTGCACCGGATGATCGGGCCTTTGTTAGAGCTGCCAGTTGAGAGAGGACTGTTGATGTACAGCATACCTCAGAGATGGTGATGTCGCCTACCGTGCAGACAGATGGACCAGCTGTCGCTGAGATTGACAGGGTGTTGCTTTCGGAGCTTACGAGCTGAGATTGCCGGAGCTTTCAGGCAGTTATGCGACAGATGATAGCTAGTCTACCCGATTTGAGAGACGAAGGTGATTCGTCCGATTTTGCGCCAGAGCGGGCCCAGTTGAGTTGAAGATTTCCAGTGTGGAGAGTCTTACTCAGATCTAGAGCAGGCTGATTCAGAGATGACCGCTTATGTATTGCCTTTCCTGGAGGATTGAGGCGTTGTTCGGCGTACAGGCATATGAGCCAGTTGTTGCTGCAAATGATGAGATATCGCCCAGATGATTGGAGCTACTGCAGCATGAGCATGTTCTTAGAGAGATGATAGCGAGTTGCTAGTCACCGAGGATGGATGACTAGGACGCGTGGTGAGTTCGCTTACCCCGATGCGAGGTCATCAGGTGGATTGATTCCAGCTAGAGACGACTTCACGCAGATTCGTTGAGAGTCGATTGAGACGATCGAATGTCAGGAGCCTATTTTCCAAGTTTAAAGTATACGGAAAGACATGCAGGTGATTCTATGGACCCTCTAGAAGAATGAAACCCTAACTCGACTTAATGACCGTGTGACAGCCTTGGAACCTTAGGGTTTACGGCGGTTCCGCGGCGCCATTAGTGAGGCTTGGGTTTGCCCTTCTACGGCTGGACCACCGACGCTGTGGCATGTACTCGATACTATTAAACTGTACCCGAGATGTGAGCTCTTGGGGGATTATGAGGATCTGACGAGTCGATCGGATGGTTCGACATCTTTCGGATATCGTGATGGGACACTGCTTGGGAGACTCCAGGTGCGAGCATAGCCGTCGGAGCGCAGTTCGTGCAGCCATGATGAGACGAGTCCGAATCAGTCGACACTGATGCAGAGTGAAGAAAAGAGTTCGCAAGATATTTCGACGAGATGACGTCCCACTCCGCCGACATCAGAGATGTTATACGCACCCTGAGGCGTGGTATATGGATATACCTTCTAGAAAGAAGCGCGATAGGTATGCAGCCGTTCCGGAATAAGCTTTAGCTTCAGCATTGGATGATGACTTCCGGGCATTTCGGCAGGATTGAGATTTGAGAAAGGAACCTCGGCAGGACCTTTCTGGAGTACGATACGAGAAGACCTAGACCAGGAGTGGTCGTGTTGCGCACACCCAGCAGGCCAGAGTTCGGCATTGTCGACGAGGTAGTTGACCAAGTTCGGATAAAGGAACTTACCCAGATGCGTTGCGAATGGATCAAGGACGGACGAGTGATGAGTATTCCTCCGATGGTTGGGACGTGTTCCCGAGGACCAGTTCGGCCTGACATCTGCTACAGAATGATGAAGCTACAGAGTACGCGATTTCGAGTCCGTGTGAAAGACTTCAGATTGACCGTGGCCGAGAGCAGTGCAGTGTATAGTAGCTTGGCGTGACGTCATAGTGGACGACGATGGAGACAAGTGGAACCAGAGGTTCGTGTGAGACACTGACGAGCTGTCATTGCTTCCCGTCGAAACTAGAGACCTGATATGCTTACAGAAACGTTGGGATGTGACCAATTTCCGAGAAATGTTGTGCTGAGGACACAGATGTCTTTCCAGCGAGAAGAGATAGTACAAGAGAGCCAGCCTCTGTACAGATCGGCATAGGCATGATTGGAAGAGACCTTGAGCAGGATTCCTTCCAGGACATTGCTGCAATGATGTTTGCACCCAGGATCAGATGTGTGACGTGCATTCAGATAGCCAGAGACCGACGTCAGTGATATGCTGCCTTACGAGTGGTCGTGAGGTTTGACCGAGAGGTGACCAGAAAAATGCCAGAACGGAATCGTCCCCGTTAGCACACCTGACAGGGCCGATGAGCCGATTGACCGCGTGATAGGTAATCCGCAGAGAAGATAAGGACCTAGAGAGTCAGAAGACGCCAGACCGTGAGCAAGAGGCAGGTAGATATCCTGCGCTGCTAGCAGTGGATACACTGATTCCTTCTCGACCTTGAAGGAGAAACTACCGAAGACGGTATTTATGATTTGTGATTTTGTGATTCGATTATCACGTATCCGTCATTTTGGATTTCGGTATTTTGGGCGTTCTATTTGCATGATCTAGTTTTGGTGACTGAGTTTCATGATATTGGTTTCATGCACCCACTGGATATTTATATATTTTGCGCAGAGTTTTCATGCATTTTAGTGTTAGGCTTTGATTCGTGCACGCTGATGCACACGGTTGTGAGATTTTCCTTGCGGTACCCTGATTTTGGTTTGAGCCGCATTATATCGTTGATTTTGACCCGGATTTTGATGGTTGATTTTTGCACTCCGTGCTGGCGATGTGCTTTACGCCTGTTCGGTGTTTGCTATTGGATTTCGTGATTTCCGTGCATGTTGAGTGCGCAGGGTTTAGATTTTCATTCGTGCACGATGGATGCACCGGTTTGGATTTTCGCGCATGTTGGGCGCATGTTTTTAGATACGATTTTGGTGCACGCCAGATGCGCTAAATCGGGATTCTTCGTGCATGTCACATGCACCTGATTTATTTTGCTGTCAGGCACATACGATGCCCATGACAGATGCTTCGTGCACACCCGTTGCACTTGGATGTTGTTTTGTGCACCTGTTTAGCACATATATGGATTTTTTTTTTGATTTCAGTGCGCACCAGACGCACAGGATGGTGTTATTAGATTGGATGTCTACATGTGTAGTTCCGATCCATATCATATCGGTTTTGTATTGGATTTGACATTGTGTTTTTTTTTTACATTGACTCCGATGATTGCGGGATGCTTGACGGAGTTTTGTTTTCGAGTTATCTGCTCAGTACCCTTGCGCATGCATTGCGCTGTGACGTTCTATGTGTTGATGATTTCGGATCCCCGACGACTTTGGTTTATTACTGAGATGTTTTTGTATCTGGGGGTTTAAATTTAAAATTCGGGGACCGAATTTCTTTAAGGGGGGTAGATTGTAACATTTTCAAAAATATAAAATATTAATTTTGGGAATTTTTATAATTTAATATTATTTTATTGATTATTTTAATATTAAATGCAAATAAATAGGAAAAATGTTAGAAAAAAATTATGAAAAATTATGGAAAATTCTAAAATAGGGTAAATTAGTGGATTATGGCATTTTTAAGTTTTTGTGATTAGTTTGACAATAATTTAGTGCTAATCGCGATTAAAATCGCTAATCGGGTTTTTTGGCAATTTTGTGCAAAACTTGCACATATCACTTTTTCTACACTTGTGCATTTTTCTAGCCATGGTTTTCTTTTGGGATTACTATTGATGTGAGAAGGTTTGGATTTTAAAAGAAAAGGAAAAGAAAGGAAAATATAATGATGAGGGTAGGTGAGAGAGAGAGGTGGACTTTGACTTAGCATACTTAGCCATTCTCCTCGTTTTCTGTGCACAGCCCCTGTTCCTCTAGTGTTGACCCAGGGTACTTCTAGTTTTGACAGATTCTATCTAGGGTGAAATCTGGGACATATATCCTAAGTTGCTATTTTGGATTCGTGTTTCCGTATTCCGTATTTTTGATTCTGAAATGGTGGAATGTGTTTTGCCTCGACTAATTGTCATTTATACGACGATGTAGAGGATTTATTGATGGTTTTGAAGGCGTGCCATAGGTTCTCACCTATAGGTCCCTTATCGTATCGTTTTGGATTTCATGCGCCGTTTTAGATTGGATTTGGTTTTAATACGCATATACGATATTTTGATGTGTAGGTACCCATGAAGACTTCGGGACGACAAGCAAATACGTGGTGACGTCCGCAATTGGTGATGCAAGGTGAGTAGATTATATCTACAGGGGGAAGTCGGGTGGATGGCGTATAGCACCCCCGCAGTCCGTAGATAGATTACTATGTAGTTTATTGTGATATTAGGTGTATTGTGGATAATGTAGGGTTAGAAGTGACTAGTGTAGTTCATAGTCGCGAACCCTATGGTAGAATTACACCTACACACACACCCTTGCTTATCACTTGTACTTGCACTGTGATTGATGATATGTGATGACTTTGGAGATGAGTCGATGATGTGGGCTGGGTGCCCTGGGATCGGTGATTTTATACGATTCATATGTGGGATATGACTTGTGATTCTTGTGGGCTTGGGATATGTGTTTACCCCCGCATGCATACTTACTGAGGTTACCGTTTTGTACTAGACATAGAGTAGTACTCCAGACTATATGATCTGACGATGGTGATATCTGTTATGTGATGAGACAGTGAGATACTGACCCCTACCCAGCTATGGGGATGCCGTACGATGATTTACCGTACGAGCCGATATTGATGATAGATCCGCACTCATAACTCGAGGATATCTTATGATATGACATTGAGGCGAGATCACCGACTATATACTTTTATACATGTATCGACTCAGATTTAGGTGGTTTCCACACCTACCCCTCCTGATTGACCGGATACTTAGATGTAGTTTGCATAGTAGATACTTCACTGTGGTGTTGACTACTAGATATCTGCATTTTCCTGCTATTCGCATTGCTGGCATATGTTCATTGTTATATTATTATCATGCTGTTAGGACACCAGCACCATTATCGATGATGCGTATGTTTCACGTACACTATTTGCCGGCTCACACACTTCATCATCGATAATTGCCATGCCACTACACTGTAGTACTGTTGCATTCATGATATGATTACTGCTTGGCATATTGTACACATGTACCTGTACACAAACATAGATGATTCTGACTTGATTGAGATTGAGGACCGCAAGATATTCTTTAAACTGATTCATTCTAAAGGAGCGGTTCCTCCCGACATATGTACATTACTATTCCATGTTGCATGATTTCCGATATGATTATCTCTCTTTACATGTCGCATACATCATGGATTGATTGCATAGCACATTGCATTGGATTTACTTCTTGATGTGGATTTTCATGTGATTTCTGATTTTGAGGACCGTGGGATTATTTAAGAAAAGATGTTCTTTTATGAAAACCCGGTACCTCGTGATATGATATTTGGGTGCGTCCACCACGCGTTTTCTCGGTGCTGAGACGTGTGCTTGAAACCCGATTCGAGGAGTGATGATCCGTTTGCGGGTTCGTGGTGGGCCCGGTATGGTTCCCCTCGGCGAGATGATCGATGGGTTATGCCGATTGAGCCTGGAGGCGGGCGAGTACCTACCGGTGATTGTATTTGAGCTCGGCGGATATCCGGGGGATACCGCCTGGAGCCGAGAGATGGGCGTACTGCCGGGGGCCGACGGGCCGCTACCGCAGACGGAGCCCAGAGATGGACATGGGTTGACTCGTGCTGCCGGGGCCGAGGGCCGATACCGCAGACGGAGCCCCATATGGATGAGGATTTACGTGTCGATGCTTGGCACGGGTTTCATGATGTTTTCCATGATATTGTTTATATCCTCATACTTGCATACATGATGCTTACTGTCAGTGGGTGACAGGTGGACGGGTTCCACATATATACAGACATGGATCATATACAGACTGGATTTACACTTGTCATACTTCATTTGTATATATAACAGGGTATGAGGGCGCTGTTATATATACCCTTACACCAATATTAGTGGTATGGGACGCTAATATATGTGTATTGATATCATTGATATTTCATCATACTTACCTCATGCAGGCATACCTTACACTGATGACATGTTTTTACCTGAGTACCTGGCACTACATACATGATTAGATGTTACCTTGCCACCTTATTACACTCAGATGCACTCTTGTGGATTGTATTACTGATCGTTGACTTAGGTTTATGTCTTGCATTCGGTTTCTGCTTGTAGATATTTCTATTCACGAGTTGGCAACTCACCCCCGTTGTGCCACAGTCCTTGCAGGTTCTGCCGTACAGGTTTCATTGCGGCATTTCTGGCACACTACCTTCTTGCGGGTGATTTGCTTTGGTAGGTGGATTCTTTCGCATCAAGAATCACCATTTTATTCATGTATTTCATTGTATCTAGAAATTGTCCATCAACCAAAAACTTGTATATTCTTTCAGACTTAGAGACAGTGTGGTATTATTCGACCTTAGAGTCGCGCTTAGTAGTATTGCGGTTTTCTTGCTGCTTTTTGAGCTTTCCTTGATTTTGATCCTCGCCACTTGGCGTTGTATATTATCATATCATCGTGTGGTTGTGACCGTCGATTGACGAAGAGCTAGCTCCCGCTTGGGGATGCCTTTATCATTTTATATATTGTTATTCATGTTGTACCCCATTCGGGGCCAGTTTTACAAGAGAAACTCTGCCGAAAATTTTAGAAAAGACTGTACGGTTTTCAAATGCACATTCGGCTTAGTTATTTAAAAACCTTGATTTCAAACATGTTTTTCTTCACTTCTTTAAACCAGTTTTCTTTACTTATTCTCAAAAATGGTTTTAGATTTCTGGGCTTTTGGCTTACTTGGATCAGAAGGAGTCCTATAAACTTCATATGGTTCAAGGGCCAGTCACGTGCTCTTTCGGGTCGTGACAGAACACCACTTAGAAGTCTTCATGACTTCTAAGGAAAACGTACACCTACGAGATCCTCATGACTCATAGGGAGAAATGCATTTATGAGCCCCTTACGGCTCATGAAGTCAAAAGCCTTAGCTGACAGGATCTTAACCCGGTCTACTAAGCCACCTTTGTTCAAACCGATAAAGGCAAATGATGATTCGCTCATGGCCATATCCCAGTTGTAGCGATGCTGATGTCTAAATCGGTATCAAATTCCAAGTTTATACTCGCGATAAAAATTAGCGAGCCAAAAATGCATATGAAATAGCCGAAATTGTCACGCCCCGCTTCCCATAGTGCGCTAAGATAGGCACGTGACAGAGCCAACTATGCTACCTGTGGATAGGAAATATCTCTCCACAGTCACATTACGGCTGTAGAGATATCAAGAACATGAAAGTAAAATAACTACCTCGTACATGTCCATATGCCAGAATAAACGAGTCAAGAAATAATATGCGGAAGCAATAAATCCAATGAGCAATAACATCTGGAAAGTAAAATATAACTAAACTGGATACTAACTGGATCTTCACTGCTCGGCCTAACGGCGGAAGTACTCTTGATCAGTCAGCTGCAAAGGTAGAGGATGTGGGCCATGCAAAACCCAGACGTCAGTGCGTCACAATATCAATAATTCTAAGCAAGCATGATGTAGTGAAATATGCAGGTATGGAGTATGAACAGTAACAAGTCATCAGTAACAAGTAAACAGTAACATGAATATAGATCAGTGAACAGGATATAAACAGGTGAAGTGCAGTGAGTAGTCTAAACTGTGCTATAGGGTTATCTACTCTAAAGTTATTCGAAATCAATTAATGTAATCCTCATCGTAACCCATTGGTCTATACCCCGTTCATTCCCCACGGGACCACGGTAAAATGATGTAATAGACTGTGAGTCTATGTCCCGTTCATTCCCCACGGGACCACGGTAAAATGATATAATAGTCTTTTGAGTTACGTTCAGCTACATTCTTGATTTCCCCATGCCCCCAAGTCATGTGTGTAAGTCAGGTATTTATAAATCTAAGATCAATGCCAACACAGGATCAAGCAGGAACAGGTTTGTCTGTACAGACAACAGGATATGTCCATCGGGACAACATGTCAGGATTGTCGGCATTAGAAACAGGATCAGGTAACATGTCAAGTAATGATATATCAGGTCATGTCGGGTAGTGTACATGTATCAAGTCATGTCAAGTAGTGGTGTATCAGGTCATGTCAAGTAGTGCACAGGTGTCAAACAGGTGCTCATAATCAAACTGTAGCAAGTATTGAATCAAGGTGAAAGTGCGGATGTACAATAAAAGCATGGATGCACAAATATCGATCAGGGGTCACATCACGACTAAGTAGGATGCACAATTATCAAGCATGGTGCGCTAATACAACAGTAACATGAAATAATATGGTCTCGGCGTGCAACTAGATATGTAATAAACCGTACGGATACAGACGGATACTATAAAACTGTAAATCGGTAAAATTTGCTAAATATTAAAATATAAGCACTATTATTTATTAAATAGATATTGATATAATAATATTAACATGGATAACATATTCAAACCGATTAATAACTATAAAAGTGGTATTGATTAACCATACACAAGAAAGTTCCGTTCAGAAATTCAGCGTCACCCTGATTTGTAAAATAGCTTAAAAATAACAAACGTTCTCCAAAAGGGATGTGTCTTATACCAAAACAAAGATAATTCAATAAGGTTTTCATTTTATAAGTATAAGCATCTCATGTTGTTTCTACAAAAAGCTATGAACATTCGAAGTTGAAAGTTTGCTGCTGGAATTTTCCTGGACAGCAGTTTAGAGATATTTTCATTTGCATTTTACGTTATTTAAACAATTTATTTTGTAAGTAAATATTTCATAGAGTTATAGTATTCTGAGTTAGCTTCGTAACGAACTAAAAAACGTATACCAATGATTTTTCTATGATTTATAATGAATTTTATAAGGTAAGGTGTACAGTAAATTTCAGATTTGACGTATCCGCTTTTCAACGACGTTTCATGTGTAAACTATAATATTTTCAAACTATAACATTATAAAATGCAGATTATAAACTAATTAAAGATAATAATAAGAAATATTACGACGATATGTATTTTAAATGATATGGATGCAAACGGGTATCACATAATCGTAAAATGATAAACTAACAAGTGCGGAACATATAACTAAGCAATATGAAATGTAACTATTCAATTTGATGCAGTATATGATAGTATAGTATGTAACAAGATAAGTTTTCATGACCTAGATCTGAAATGATATGAATGGATGCAAACGGAACATCGAAAAGTTATAAAATTAAACATGGGGTGCTTGATTTTAAATACAGGTATTCCATTTGTTAAAATAGATGTGTCTGAAGTAATGTAGCATGTAATTAAGATTGGTTTGCATGCCCTAGATCTGAAATGCACTATACAAATGTAAACGGAACGTCGAAAGGCTGTAATATGAAACATGGGATGCTTGATTTAAAATACAGGTGGTATTTATTTAAATAGGTATATAATGAGTTATATAGCATGTAGCAAGATTAACTTGCCTAGACGGAACAAGAACGGATGTGTACGGAACGTCCTTCGTCGGCGAAATGCCGAGACGTGCGCACGGTACACGGAACGGTTCCAAACAACGCACGAGAATGATCACGCAAGTCAGGTACGTTCACTGGATCACTCGGATCGTCAGCGACGAGCACGGCTCCGGCGGTGATCACCGGAATCAAGAAACAAGATCAAGAAAAAGAAAGAAGAAAGAAGAAGAAGTAAGAAGAAGAGGCTGCGTATTAAATAAGGAAAGAAAAATTAAATAAATAAAATATATATAAATATATATATATGTAGAGGAGAGAGTGAGAGAAAGGGGTTGTTAGTTTGTTAGGAAATTAATTTAGATTCAAATTTTAAAAAAACTTTTATTAGTTAACTAAATTTTAATTTGTATCAATTTATAAAATTAATATTATATAAATAAAATTTGATATTCTGGTAAATACAAATATAGTCTAAAACATGCCCGGGTCGGGTCTAAAATTCAGTTTTAAAATACGAAAAATATACATGTCGACCAAAATAAAAAATGAATGTCCGGATAATGAAAAATGCATACCCCCAAGAACGGATGCACGCACGTGCGCGTAGCCATCCAAACAAGTCCGTTTCACTGAACGGGACAAGAACAAGATGCACGTATGCTACCACGAGGTTAGGGGTATCATGCAGGCCATGCAATGTATTTTTAAAATATTTTATGTGACTTAAAATGTTATATTGTAAAAATGCAAATGCCAGATAAAATGCCAGTATTCAAGATGTATAAATTAAAATGAAAGTGCACGAGTCCAGTAACAGGTCAGGATAAATCATAAATATGAATCAAGACAGGTTTCAAGCATGCGGATCGGGTCGGATGCAAATACAAATGTCAAATACACTATTCGCACCCAAAACACAATAAATCAAGAAAATACCATAAATAAAGAAATATATGAACTAGAACTGGTATAAATGAACTAGGGTGTTACAGAAATGATGGGCAACTTGCAACGGAATCAGCAAGTAAAATATATGCATACAAAATAGCCGAAATGGTTGGACAACTCGCAATAAAAAGCAGCGTGTAAAAAGAAAAACAGTCGAAATAATTGGGCACCGCAAAAATTAACTGAAATGATTGGGCAATCGCGACTTTCACGATACAAAAAGCTGAAATGATAGAGTATCGCGGAAAGAATTAAAAAAATGAAAAGAATGAAACTTCTGTCCTGCAGGCGAGTCCATACTGCCCCCTGTATGCAATCCATGGGCATAAACGAAAAGAGAACCACATTTCCCTAGATTCTGTCGAAGGAAAGCTGGGTCTCGATAGCGACATCTAAAACCTAGAGATCAACAACGACGTCCCCCCTCATTCCAGCATGACACGGACGCAACAACACCAATTGGAGCCATGGCAAAGTCCCTAGTTCAAAGACTCCACGGTTCATAGACAACCGAAAGTCAACCCTGACACCGAAACGGCGAAAGTCAACCCCGACACCGAAACGGCGAATGTCCATCCCGACACCGAAATGGCGAAAGTCCACCCCGACATCAAAACTGCGAATGTCAACCCCGACATCGAAACGGCGAAAGTCAACCCCGACACCGAAACGGTGAAAGTCCAATCCTGACACCGAAACGCAGCGAAAGTCAACTCTGACACCGAAAACGGCGAAAGTCAATCCTGACACCGTGGAACACGGCCAAAGTCAATCCTGACCCCGTGGAACACGGCCAAAGTCAATCCTGATCCCGTGGAATACGGCCAAAGTCAACCCTCGATCTCCCCGTCAAAGCAATATTTTGACTCGGGAGTAGGTCAACTCATCAACCACTTAAGAGTCCTTTCGACTTGTAAGGAAGAAGATTATCTTGTGAGATCCTTACGACTTTTAAGAGAAAACACACTTAGGAATCCTCACGATTCCTAAAGAGAAAATACACCCGCGAGATCCTCTCGACTTGTAGGGAGAAAAGTCTTTATGAGACCCCCACGGCTCATTAAGTTGAAAAGTCTTAGGCAGCAGACCTGAACCTGTCTTTTAAGCCATCGCTACCCAACAAAGAGTCCAAGACGAACTGTTACTTGTTATCTACAAGCCACACTTGCCAAAATTACATGCCGTCGAAATCAAGGTGCTGCTCAAGAGTACGTCAACTGCTTTACGCCAAGTTAAAACAAAATGGCATAACCTACGGGCGTTAATCATATATTATGCAAGGCAATAAGAAGAAGATTTGATTTACATCCAATTGAGCGTCTGACGCGTATCCACTCATGTATGTGTGAAGAGGATAAAATAAACGCATGGAAAGGAAAATTTGTTATTCATGTTCTTACATCTGATAAGCAGTGATTATCGTTGTTTGCTGGAAAACTTGATACAGAATATCAATGAGATTATCTCGTCGTTTCTTCGAGATCAGACCCGTCAGATACACTGAGTGCACCTTATCTTCGGTGTTATCCAGTGCATTAAGTGGCATGGCTTCATAAAATCCAGGAAGCGCTTCCTAAATTGCTCCCACTATAATTTTCAAGAGAGCGGAGCGACGATGGAGTAGTCGGCCGATGTGCGCATTGAAACAATTCATAATTTCGGCACATTGGGCGTCTGTGAACTCCTGGTTTTGACAACGGCCCTGTACGCGAATATCCTCATAAGAAATGATTTCGTTAAGGCAGTATAGATGAGCGACCATTCCACCTAAAAATGAAAATCAGTGAGAGTTTAGCGGACGGACTGATCAAGACACGGGGATTTAGACAACTCTTGATATCCGCATGAAGAAAACAAGTGCTGACTAAAACACCCAACAGATTCAAATTTGTGCAATTAAGAGGGGAATCTTAAAAGGACTCTCATTTAATGAGGGCCCCTTGGGCCAAGGAGTAAATCTCTCTTGATAGCAGTGCTCTGCAACAGATATGACATCTCATAATTAATCATGAAGGGAATAAAAAATCCCTCAAGAAAAATTCTGAAGAGCCATACTTTGTAAAGATGATGGAATAACCCATCAGGAAACCTAAAAGTAAAGCTTTTAATGAATTAAAAATTCTGAGATCTTCAAGATCTATGAACAAGCTCTAAGAGTTCTTCATGAAAGATTAACAAATTTATATGATTTGAAAAGAGCAAAGCTTTGTTAATAGGGGTAAGAAACCCTAAGAAAGATCTTTTTAGATCTATAAAGAGCAAAGCTCTATTGAGAAACCCTAAAAATCTATATGATTTGAAAAGAGCAAAGCGCTGTTAATAAGTGAAACCCTAGATTATAAAATAATCTCTTCAAAAGATTTGATGTTTACCTAAAAATTTGACAGGGCTCTGTCTCTAGGAGAGTTCTTAAACAGAGAGCTATACTCTAAAAGAGAATTAATTCTCAGAAAAACAAGAAAGGAGATGAACAGAGGTCATCTCAAGAGCCAAAGGCCCTATTTATAGGCACTAAGAGCCGTTTCAACTTCTAAGTTGATCTAATGGTGGAGATGCTGCCACCGCTGCACTCACGTGTTAGCCACGTGAGCGCAACGGTGTAGGGGCATTTGTTTTCCCCAATCAGAGCAAAACTCTGTTCAAATTTTAAAATTTGAAATGAAGCAGCGCTCACGTGCAAAGCACAAGTGCGCTCGCGCCAAGAGCGCCAGCGCTCACGTGCAAAGCACGAGTGCGCTCGCGCCAAGGGCGCCAGCGCTCTGCAGCAGCGCTCACGTGCAAAGCACTAGTGCGCTAGTGCCAAGTGCGCCAGCGCTGAGAGTCAAAAACTCTGAGGTAGCGCTCACGTGTAAGGCACAAAAGCGCCAAGCACCAGAACTAAATATTCTCCACCGTTGGATCAAACATCCAATGAAGATGATAAATCATCAAATTACCAGAATAAAATTCTGTTAAGAAAATAATTTTCAGAATCTTTCCAAACTAGGAAGATTGTGCTCTGTAAATCAGAGCATCATTGGATCAAATGATCCAATGGTGATTAAAAATCACTAAGGAACAGAACAAGTTCTGTATGGGAAAAGATTTTCTCAATCTCGTTAAAACCAAGAAGATTGCCTTCCGTAAAACAGAAGCCCTAGAATCAAAAATCCAACGCTGGGAAATATCCTCAAATCAATTAGAGAAAATATCTCTTCAACTGATTCAACAAATCAGCCTATCCTATATAAAGGCTCCAAGACTTCAAGTCTAAAAAAAACCCCCACAAGCTTTGAGAAATTTCAAAAGAAAGAGCAAGTTCTGAGAAGAAGAGCTTTTCTTTAAGATAAAAACAGATAGATAAAAAACATCTCATCAAGGAAGAAGGACTTAGGTTCTTCTTCTAAATCATAGATCTATAAGACAGACGTCTTTCACAAAAGAGATCATAGTATCTCATCATAAAAAAAAGAGGAAGAAGAATTCAATTCTCTTTAGATCACAGATCCATTAAGGCAAACCCTATCACAAAAAAATAAGATTGTAACATCTCCTATAAAAATATGAACTTTGTTCTTAGATCTATGAGACAAAGTCTCCTATGAATGAGAGTTTAATTCTCAGAGTGCAGAACTGATCAAAGTTGCCTAAAAAGAGCCTTAGCGCTCCAAATTAAAAAGAAGAGCCTTAGCGCTCCAAATTATAAAGAAGCGCCTCTGCGTTCCAAGACTGGCGCTCAGCGCCACGTGCTCCTCACGTGTGCGCTACTTAACAGAAGCGCTCTGCGCTCCAAGACCGGCGCTCAGCGCCAAGTGCGCCACGTGCTCCTCACGTGTGCGCTACTTAACAGAAGCGCTCTTGTCACGACCCGGAAAATGGCACGTGACTGGCACTTGAATCATATGAAGTCTATAGAACCCCATCTAATTCAAGTAAGCCAAAAATCCCAGAAATCTAAACCATTTTTAAAGATGAAGTGAAGAACTTATTTTTAAAGCAAGTGGTTTTAAATAACATAAGCCGAATATGCATTTCTAAATCTCAAGTCTTTTCTGAATTTTCGGCTGAGTTTCCTTTGTAAATACTGGCCCCGAACGGGGTACAACATGATAAATATGTACATGAATGATAAAAGGCATCCCCAAGCGGGAGCTAGCTCTTCGTCAATCGACGGTCACAACCACGCAAGCAATATAATATACAACGCCGAAGGGCGAGTATCAAAACTCAAAAGGAAACTCAAATCAACATGGAAACCCATAATAATACAACACGCGACTCTAAGCTCGAAATAATAATACAACTGGTCTCTAGTCTGAATAAATATACTAGTTTGGTTGATAGTGTTTACTAGATTCAATGAATAAAAAATAAAGTACAATGGTGGTCACGATACAAGTGAACCCATTTACCAAAGCAATCACCGGAATGGAAGCAGTGTGCCAACAAAGCCGCATGAAACCTGTACGGCAAAACCTGCAAGAAACCGTGGCACAACGGGGGTGAGTTGCCAACTCGTGAGTAGAAAACATCACCGAGCAGAAATCGTATGTATGACTCAATTCTAGGTCAATACGATCAATAATATATATAACTTCAAAATGATAAAGTCTGAAGCATGAAAATGTGGCAAGGGTAAACAGCAATACATAAGTGTAATCCCATGTGCTCGTGTCAGTGCCTCAGGTAGCAATGTATCATGTGCATGAGGTATGAATGTAATGTAATCAAAACAGAATACATTTAAATGAAGAAACTGTTTTCTTGTTTTAGTGAGATATCTGTATATAAATCGAAATGCCATCAATGAAATCATCATAAATCAGTGTCTAGCATCGACACAAAATATAACCCAATATCTCAATATCTTAGGCTCCGGCTATCCGGACTGGCCTGTATCATCAAATCTCAAATACCTCAAATATCAATATCTGGGGCTCCGGCTATCCGGACTGGCCCGACTCCGATCGGTATCCTCCGGATATCCGTCGAGTCACAATACAATCACCGGTCAACAATGCTCCTCTGTTACAGGCTCAACGCCGATCAACTGCGATTTTCTTGTCCCGGGGTACCGCACCGGGTCCACCATACACCCACAGACGGTTCCTACCCCTCCTCGAATTGGGTGTAAGACATCGCTCAAGAGCCGAGAAAACTCATGGTGAACAATCTCAAATCATATCATAAGAAAACCGCAACTTTCATTTTAAAATGATAATCAGTTTTATAAAATCTTGCGGTTTCTCCAAATCCATAAATCTCATGGAAACCCAAATCTCGAGAATAAATAACAATGAATTTAAAAGCATTGGGCTCCGGCAAATCCGGACTGGCCCTAAATAACAATGCATGGCAATGAATAATAAATTTGCATGAAGTATAACAGTAATGAATGCGATATCTAACCTAGCACAATAATGATATGTCGAAACTATCAGCTAACGAGCGATATTAATCAAATAATATTCTCTAAAGTGTACGTGACATGGAAATTACCGATGATGATGTGTGTGAGCCGGCAAGTGAGTGTATGTGGAACATACGCATCATCTGTAATGGTGCTGGTGTCCTGACAGCATGATTTCATTAATAGCATATGAAAATACAATATAAGTATGCAATGCGATGCGAGCAGCAGAAATATGCGGGAGCTGAATAATAAACACAACAATAAAGAATATGCAATAATGTAAACGAGTCATACAGGTAACTACAGGTCTGAACTAACAGGCTAATCAAAGGTAAAGAAACCACCAAAATTTGAGTCGATATATATATATATATATATATTATAATAGTCGGTGATCCAGCCTCAATAGTATCCCATGCGATACCCTATATAATATGACATTCTCGAGTCAAGAGTGCGGATCTATTATCAATATATAGCTCGTACGGTAAATCCGTCGTATGGCCTCCCAAATCTGGGTACGGGTCAAATATCACATTTATCTCATTATTCATCTGGTTTTCTCTTTATCATATATCATGATCTGGGGTATTGATCTAAGTCTAGTACTATACTGATACCATCTACAATATAAGAATGCGTGTGTATGAAAACACCACGCCTAAAGACCCGCTAAACATCGTGTCGTATCTGATAATACGAATCACGTCACATCACTGATCTCATGGCCTCAAGCCTAATCTCATCGACTCATCTCCAATCCTAAGTACTATCTTCATAATCCATGTATATATATATATATATAGTCCCATACCCATGTGTGTGTGTATATCCCCATATATATATAGTCCCATACCCATGTGTGTGTGTATATCCCCATATACGCACATGTAAATAAATGTATGCAAGTGTGCGTGCGTATGGGTGTAATAACTACTTTAGGGTTCGCGACTACAAACTAGCTAACGACACTATCCATCAAGTCATCTAAAGCATTCCTATCTAAGTAATCACATCATATAAAAGTATATAAGTATATATCTATATAAATATAATCATAATGCATTCGCGTTCTATCTTACGAAACTGCAGGGGTGCTATACGTCATCCACCCGATTTCCCCCGTAAATATATATCTACTCACCTTGACCTTCGCTTCCCGATACCGACGTTGCCACGTGCTTGCTTGTTGTCTCGAAGTCTTCGTGAGGGTACCTACATGTCACAACGTATCGTATCGCATTAAAATCCAATTCGAAACCGAAACGACATATGAAAACCAAATCGGCACGCGTATCACACATAGGTCAAAACCTATAGCCTACGCATGCAAGAATAACTAAACAAACCCTCGATGTCGATGTACAAACGTCAAACCATCGAATTAAAACCAAATTCCTAAAATTCAGAATTCAAAACACGCAAAGCAAAACCCCGAAATAAAACAGCAACTCATGAAACTAGTCCCAGATTTTGATTAAGGTGAAAACAATGTACACAAACAATACTGGGGTGATGTATAGGGAGCATGTGACCTATAGAAGCAACCTGGACCCCTGAATCCACCACCTGGCCGGCCCCATACCCATGAAATTCGGCGAGCTCGGTTTGGGGGGAGTTAGGATCTCGTATGGTTAGGGTGGTCTCATATTGGTCCTATTAAGTCTCTGGTCTTGTTTGCTCAACTCAAAAATGCCCCAGATTGCTCTAGATTTCCCTACACCCTCACATAACACACAAAATCGACATGGACAGTTTCTGCTTTTCCGTATTTAGGTTTGTTTCGAATTTGCCTGGGTTTCTAACATTATAAAGGGTTTAAAGGTCACCACAAAGGCTTTATTACACTAACACAACTCAAAATTCCACATAACCTCTTCTAGGAAAATTCAAAGTTCACTAAACCGCACTAAATCATAACTAAACACATATGAATACTAAAGTGAATGGAAAACTACACAAATGGTGAAGGGATTATCTCGTTTGACACTTATGAATCCTCTAGAGCATCAAAATCTGATTTTTCTTTATCCAAAGTGTAGCTTGTGAGCTTGTGCATGTTTTTTGTGAAATGGAGATGGAGTTTTAAGTTGATTTTGGAGGTGTTTTGAGGCTTGAAGAGGGGGAGGAAAAGAGGGCAGCAACTTGGGATGAAGTGGGAGGAGAAAAAGGATGAAGATGATGAATGAAACAAAGGGCCATGACCAAGGTTGACCCTCACCTTTCTCTTGCCCATGCTTCTATATTCTAATCCTTTTGTTTTGTTTTGTTTTGTTTTCTTTATCTTTTCTTCTCATTTCATTTAAACCAAATCATGCTTGAAAATGAAGAAAAGCCATGCTAGGAAAAATGTAAAAATGCCAAAAATGACATGTGCATGTCATGTGCACAAAACACGCTTAATGCGCGATTAACGATATTTAATCGCGATTAGCATTAAAATAGTGTATAATAAATCATTAAAACTTATAATTTGCATAAACCACATAAAGCACCCTCATTTCAGTAATTTCCATAATTTTCCAAATTTTTTTCCAATTTATCGGTATTTAATTATACCGCTTTATTAAAATATTCAATATAATTTTATCTAAATTTAAAAATCCCCAAAAATAATATTTTATTTTTCTGAAATGTTACAATGTTCCCCCTTAAAGAAATTTGGTCCCCGAATTTAAATTTTAACCCCTCAAATACTAAAACATTTCAGTAAAAGACTAAGTCGTCGGGGCTCCAAAATCATTAATACATAAAACGCATCATAGCGCAATGCATGTGCATGAACAATGAGCAGATAACTCCAAATCAAAACTCCGTCAAGTATCCCGCAATCATCGGAGTCATGGTGAAGACACAAATGTCAAATCCAATACGAAAACCAATATGATACATCAAAACTATACATGTAAACATCTGAAGGAAATGCATGCCAAACCTTTCATGTTGCTGTGCGATGCGCGTATCGCGGCACAGTGGCGGACGTCTATTTTAAGAAAATAGCTATATCTATATATATCTTTTGTTTAATATGCGCGTCTCGCCGTTTTGAAAATAATTTAGAAGGGTTTCCTTATTTTTAAACGTTTCGTGACATCTCAGACACGTAGGTAAATACTGAGAGTATAGATTCCTTTTTTTTTGGAAATCCCTTCGATAACTATCAAGGCATGCAAAAATATTTTCAGGTACTGTTCTCGGACTAGTCCTGCTCAGCTACTATATCAAATAGTAAATATCATAAAACATGCTGCTCAAGGGGAATCACTCCCAAAATGTAACGACCGTTTTTTCTAATACCTAATAAAATATATTTTATTTAAATTTCTACTATCAAATAATTATTTATGTGTTTCGTTAATAGAAGAATAATTTTTAAAGTAATGTTAATAATTTTCAAAGCATCGAAATATGATTAAAGGAATTTTCTAAAATCTATTTATTGTTTTTATAGGCTTAAAATGTTTTAGTAAGATTTTATAACGCCTTAAAATAATCTACATATTTTTATTATCAATTAAAGTAATTAATTCGTAATTAAAAATATTTTAAAGGATAAACTAGATTTTATATAACTATAATAACTAGCTAACACCTAGGAATGGATATATTACTTAGTTTTAGCCCAAAATTATTTTTATACTAAAGATAACAATAAAATATAATTTCTGAAATTTTTCCATAATTTTCCCGTATTTTTGACTATTTTTAACAATTTTTTTAAAACCAAATTCAAATTTTAAAAATAATAAACAGATTATTATTTTTATATAATATATATATATATTTTTAAAATCCCTTTGATCCGGACCGTTGGATACAAGATCCAACGGCCCAGGACGCGCAGCGGCGCCCAACACGTGGCGGCGGCGGGGCTCTTGGCGGCGCGATCTCGCCCGTTGGATCATGATCCAACGGGTGAGATGAGAGGCGGCGGGCGCAATCACGAGCTGATGATTCTGCAATCATTGGCAGCGCGGATTTTGATGGGGTTTTAACTGAATTCTTGGATTTTATGGTTGGTGAAAAAACGCTATAAATAGGCACTTCAAACCTAAATTTCTCACACCTCCGAACTCCAAAAATTCTGAAATAAACACGCTCCTGTGATGACAAGAGTGGTCCCTTTGGTGATGTCCCTTGACCGGTTGGTTTAGTGGCGGAAAATGGTCGGTTTCCCTGTGTTGGTACCACATAGTTAGCCGGCTTGTTGACGGGGCCTAATTGTCTCCCTCTCTGAGGACAGTCCTCAATAGTATGATCCGGAGACCCACAGACTATGCAAAGTTTATTCACAATGCAACAGTCTCTCATGAAGTGGCCGGCTCTACTGCAATGGTTGCATATAACGGCTGGTTTTCCGAAAATAGTTGGTCTTGCTGGTCTCTTAGGTTATTGTCTCCCGTTGAATCTGGAAGATGATCCTCCAAGAATTTGATTGGCTGGTTGCTTAATGCCAGACAAACGGTCATCCTTCCTCATCCGTCTCTGAAGGTCTTCAAAGTTTCGTGCCGCCTTTAAGATTTCATCATAAGTCGAAAGGGTGGCAGAAGACATGGAGGACTGCGTCTTCAGGTCCAATCCTTACCGGAATCTCTTAGCATAAAATTCTTGGGTTGCCACCAGATGATGCGCGAACCGACTTAACCTTGCGAACTCCGAAGGATACTCGTCCACCGACTTATCCCACACGCTCCCTCGTTGGAAATGTATAAACTCTCTTTCCACCCTTAAGTGTGTCACGACGGGAAAATACTTGGTATCAAAACGTTGTTTGAACGTTTTCCCAGTCGATGGGCTCCTTCAATCTACTTTCCTCTGCCTCCCACCATATCCTGGCATTATCCGTAAGTCTTAGCGATGTTCACCCATGCGTCCTTCGGAATTTGGGCGGCACCGAGATCGTTGACTGTTCCCTTGAGCCATTCCTCAGTTTCTAAGGGAGTTTCCTTTCACGAAAAGTCTTAGGATGAAGTGATCTGAACTGTTTCATTCCCGCCGAACCTTGAGGAACCGGGGTTAGCGTCTTACTTAAAATCTCTGTTTGTTGCTGCCTACTTTCTCATAGCTCCTGATGGAGGTCTGCTGCTGCTGTTGCTCCAGTATCTTTGTATCATTTGTAGCATAGATGCTTGCTGAGCAGCGGCTCCATTGACTCCATTTCCCCTTCGGTTGCGGTCATGGTGTCGTCAAGGTGTGAAGCCAACTTATGAAGATTATGCAGACTGGAAGATGGAAGATTAGCTAGATTTAATTTTTGTTGTTGCCCACATGTTTAGGGCTTTTGTTTCTCCTCGATGTAATTAAACTACTTAGTTTATTTTACTCTTTCTTTTGGGATGTAATAAAGTTTGTTTAATGGAAATAAATGATATTCGCTTTTATTATTTTTGTTTTGGTACACATCCTGCATGTTAAATATTCATACGCTTAACGTAACTGTATTGAATAGACCACTTTCAATACAGTTAGGTTGCGGACCATGCCACGTCATCCTTCTCCTTCTTTTGGGAAGCGGGGTGTGACAGGTTTTTGTGGTGGCCCGTGCAGGTCCTCTTGTGTACTAAAATGAAACCGTTAACTGACTTATTATATTTGTGAATCTCATCCATCTATACCGATTTCATAGTTTTCCTATGTCCCTTGTCCCTTCCTTGACATTCTGTACTCTATCCATGACCTTCCCTTCTGGTCATAGCAAATCTTTCCAACGAGGATGACATGTCCGATATTACTTTTGAAGCTACATCTGGAGATTCAGACGACGAAGACGTAGACTCTTTGGCGGTTATTTCCGACAGCGACTCCGAAGACGAAGAAGAAGATCCCGTGGAAGAAGATCCCGTGGAAGAGGAGCATCTAAAGGATGGGCCAGAAAAAGAGGCTCCTGCGGCGGGAGAGAATCCTATAGAATATGATTCGGATGAGGAGGCCCCTGCAAAAGAACAAAACCCTATAGAGGTGGAATTAGAGAGCGAGGCTCCTGCCAAAGGATGAGTCGAAGGACGAAGGTTCGAGTGAGGAGAATCTCGAGGCCGAAAAAACTCAGGCAGTTGTCCTCGCAAGGCACCATGGGAATGGTCGTACCTTTCTTAGTGCGGAGGCCTATCGCAACTTGTTGAACTCCCATAATCAAGATTAATAAGTCTTTTTCCTTTTCTTTGGCCGAATAAAACGATGCATGTCCTTACTTTTCGGTTGTACTCTCCATATTGAAGTTGGATAATAAAATCTTAGTTTCGAGCAAAAATCTCTCTTGTGTCTCTTGCTCTCTTATTAGTCTCTCTCTTGCATTGATTGTTGTTCTTCCATGCAAGTTATTATTTTGTCTCATCCCTCAGCCCGCTTATAACCTAACCTATTCTGATTCGGATCATCAATGGCCGGACGACACCATGACCGCAACCGAAGGGGAATGGAGTCAATGGAGCCGCTGCTCAGCAAGCAGCTATGCTACAAATGATACAAGGACTACTGGAGCAACAGCAGCAGCAGACAGCTGCCCTCCATCAGGAGCTATGAGAAAGTAGGTAGCAGCAAACAGAGATTTTAAGTAAGACACTAATCCCGGTTCCTCAAGGTTCGGCGGGAGTGAAGCAGTTCAGATCACTCCATCCTAAGACTTTTCGGGAAAGGAAACTCCCTTAGAAACTGAGGAATGACTCAAGGGAACAGTCAACGATCTGGGTGCCGCCCAAATTCCGAAGGACGCATGGGTGTGTTGGAGATAGTGCCCTCATAGTCAATTATTGGATCGCAGGTACGTGATTGCAATGATTGCGGAGGACCTATACCGGTAGGACAATCTTACTCGAAATGATAATATGCTATCTGGTTTGCCTTTATCAGTCGTGTACATGTTCAGGTGACTGATTACATGTTACACTTTGATAGAGCCCTTAGGATCTTGCTTTACTACCAACAGTATGATGGCGATCATATACGTGAGAGTTGGGTAGTTTATATGCATATCCTTAATTGTGGTCCCTAGTCGTGGGAGTTTCGAGACAGGGCATCGATACTCCGGAGTAGACTAGTGTGTACAGTCAAGACCCCGACGAGGGGCGGTGGCCGGTCTCACAAGCCACTGGTGTCAGTTGGATCACCTAAGATGTATACAGGTGCTCATTGGGTTATGAGTACACCGGACAGGACTCGCCGGGAATCTGCTAGTTAGTATTATATCTATCGTCGGATAGCAGTTCCCTGGTGACATGTGTACAGGTTAGTTCATCGACCTGAGGTCGTCATTTGTCTCGTGTGAGTTCCCACTGTGCTTTGATTTCTACCCTACCACGGCTCAAAGGAGTCGTGCAAACAGGTAGCTTTTGGGTACAGTCCCGAGCCATATGGAGGCACGTGAGCGGATCGGCAGGGGATTCATCTCTCCCGGTATTGGGGGTGAGGTCGTGCTGTGTCTAGGAGAGCCATTACACAAAGTCCATGGCCATGGCAGGAGATTTACTGGTAGGTACTCCAGTAGTATCTCAGGGTGTTATTGGGCTTCACTCCGACACGACTTATACTGCTATTGGGGGTCTGACGTTACTAGCCCCCTAGGCATATATGCGATACTCATAAACGAACGGACCGGACTGTATATACATTGTCACTGTTAGGCTCAGTAGGGTTTCCGGATGAGTTCGCTCATCGGCCTCCCTTGAGGTCAGTCCATGGGCAGCCGTTACGCATAGCTAGTGCCGCTGACGGTTTGTGGTTAAACCCACTGCCAGGGTACTGACGAGTCATTAGAGTCCCCCACAGACAGTTTCCCAAGTTCGGACGAAACGTTGTAGAGGCCGTATGGTTTTATGGCAGGGTTCGGAAAATGCACGTGCGTTTACGCACGTGTTATTTTTCGGGCAAATGATACTGGTCGGTTTTGGTTTAAGCCGGATCCGAGTATTGTATTGAGTAGGTATAATATCTTTGTCTCAGTTGCATTTGTATTCGGTCGTAATACAAATGCGGGTATATTTATACAGTTACGGGGTTATCCTGAAAGTCGTTTCAGGATCACTTTTGGAAGTTGCCAGTTTCCAGTTTTCTATCAGCCGTCTTTTAACATTCGGTTAAAGACGGATTTATCTTTTCTTGGATGAGGGTGAGTCATGCTTCTAGTAGGTTCTAGAAGGTGGTGACTAGGTTAATTGGTGTTGTGTTTTAATTGGTTGCATTTAATGAAAGGATGACTAAGGATATGAGTCATTGTTTTCATTAATGATTTTTGTTAAGCTTAAGATATTTTGTTGTTGATATTTATCCTATGGTTACCTCCCCCTCCTCCTACACTCACCCCCCCTCTCCATATATATGGCCGGCCCCTCCCCCCTCTCACTTACACTTGGTGTTTTCATTTGTGAAAAAGATATGATAGATTTTGGGGTGTATGGAATTTCACAGTTCATTTCATTCCATCACCCAATTCCCACGGCAACTTCATTAACCGATCGTCCACGGATTTAGACGAAGTGAGACAAAGTCATCTACTCATTCTCTACATCATTCTTGGTCGTCTCTTTTAGCAAACTTGACGACCGAGTTGCCTCAAGTTAGAGGCGGGAGCCCGTTTAAAGAATCGTCGACGTGGTGCCACCTCGACGAGGAGATCGGATCAGCCGCAACGGAGCGTGGGATGATGGTTAAAGAACGAAGGACTCGGATCGTTCGGTATAACCTTTCTACACTCTTTACAGTTTGTTAGTTTAGCAATAATGGCAGATCCGGGTTAAAGTATACGATTGCGCCAGATAAAAAGTTTTTGTTCCGCATTTGGCGTCTGTAGACGGCCGGGGCGCTAGTGTAGACTTACAGGGTGAACATCGCTAAGACTTACGGATAATATCAGGATATGGTGGGAGGCAGAGGAAAGTAGATTGAAGGAGCCCATCGACTGGGAAAACGTTCAAACAGCGTTTTGATACCAAGTATTTTCCAGTCGTGGCACACTTAAGGATGGAAAGAGAGTTTATACATTTCCAACGAGGGAGCATGTGGGATAAGTCGGTGGACGAGTATGCTTCAGAGTTCGCAAGGTTAAGTCGGTTCGCGCATCATCTGGTGGCAACCCAAGAACTTTATGCTAAGAGATTCCGGCAAGGATTGGACCTGAAGATGCAGTCCTCCATGTCTTCTGCCACCCTTTCGACTTATGATGAAATCTTAGAGGCGGCACGAAACTTTGAAGACCTTCAGAGACTGATGAAGAAGGATGACCGTTTGTCTGGCATTAAGCAACCAGCCAATCAAATTCTTGGAGGATCATCTTCCAGATTCAACGGGAGACAACAACCTAAGAGACCAGCAGGACCAACTATCTTCTGAAAACCGGCCGTTATATGCAACCATTGAGGTAGAGCCGGCCACTTCATGAGAGACTGTTGCATTGTAAATAAACTTTGCATAGTCTGTGGGTTTTCGGATCATGCTATTGGGGACTGTTCTCAGAGAGGGAGACAATTAGGCCCCGTCAACAAGCCGGCTAACTATGTGGCACCAACACAGGGAAACCGACCACTTTCCGCCACTAAACCAATCGGTCAAGGGGCATCACCAAAGGGACCACTCTTGTCATCACAGGAGCGTGTTTTTTCAGCAAGCGCAGAGGAATGGACCCAAACGCCAGACTTTCACCATGACAGCCGAGAAGGCTGACACCACGTGGCAAGACAGCAGAGATACTCTTTTTTCAATCTTTCTTTTGATACCGTGCTTATTTATCCTTCGATGCAAGTCTTAGTTAAACTCACTAAAATTCCGCTAGTTTTCGTAATTTCGACTAGTTGTCTTTATGTTATATCTCGCAAGTTTTCCATCAATTCACAACCTTCAACTTCCAAACTTTTCTATCTGGAAGCAACTACTGATTTTGCATTTTCCGAATTCCTTGTACCTAAACCTTTCAGAGATTTTCCATGCATCAAGTGATACACCAACTCGCGGGAGCGACACATGCAGCAAAGAGGATTCCTGACAGCGTTACTGATTTCCGTGCTTAGTAGTGGTCATTCCTTTGAAAATTTCAAATATGAAATTATTCTAAAGAGGGTAGATCGTAACTATCACAACCATTCTTGCAATTCTTAGCAAACCCAGAACTTTTAAACATCCACAACGATTTTTCGGAGATGGGACTTGGTGATGTGATGTATCAGCGCGGCGATATAGTCGCATATGCGTCAAGACAATTAAAGGTGCATGAGCGAAACTACCCAACACACGATTTAGAACTTGCCGCAGTTGTTTTCGCACTCGAGATTTGGAGGCACTATTTATCGGGTGAGAGGGTAGATATTTACACCGATCACAAGAGCTTGAAGTATATCTTCACCCAGATGGAACTCAATATGAGGCAGAGGAGATGGCTGGAATTAATGGCAGATTTCGACGTAAATTTACAATATCATCCGGAAAAGGTGAATGTAGTCCCGGACGCTTTGAGTCGCCAACCAATGATTTCGAGTCTGACTACTCATTGGAGGAATCACCAAGATCTTAATGAACTAGAGACCGAGTTGATGATGCCCGGAATGCTTACATCCTTCATGAATTTGAAAATTCACTCAACATTAGTCGAACGGATCAAGACAGCTCAAATGGAGGACCCGAGGTTGCGAAGGATCAGAGAACAAGTGGACGCAAATCTGCGGACGGACTTCATCATCCACGAAGATGGTTCTTTGAGATATGGATGCAGAGTCTGTGTACCTAAGGGGGAGATGAGAAAGGAATTATTAAAAGAGGCACATAGTTCTTCATACTTTGTTCATCCGGGAGGAACAAAGATGTACAAGGACCTCATGAAAAACTATTGGTGGCATGGGATGAAGCAGGAGATAGCCAAGAGTGTATCCAAATGTTTTGTTTGCCAACAAGTAAAAGCCGAACACCACAAGACGGCGGGTCTATTACAGCCGTTACCAATACCCGAGTGGAAATGGCAAAACATTATTATGGATATTGTGACCGCTCTCCCTCGCAGCTCTAAGGGAAACGATGCTGTATGGGTGATTGTGGACCGACTCACCAAGTCGGCGCATTTCATTCCTTTTCGAGTGGGTCAGTCAACCGAAAGCCTTGCAAAAAGGTATATGGAGGAGATTGTCAGATTGCACGGCGTACCGATTTGCATCGTGTCCGACCGAGATACACGTTTCAGATCTCAGTTTTGGCAAAGCCTACAAGAGAGTCTGGGCACGAATCTGAGTTTCAGTACCGCCTACCATCCTCAGACCGATGGCCAATCAGAAAGGGTTATTCAAATTCTCGAAGACATGCTCCGGGCCTGTATATTGGATTTTAAAGGATCTTGGGAAGATCACCTGCACTTGGTAGAGTTTGCTTACAACAATAGCTACCAGTCTAGTATCAGCATGGCGCCTTTCGCCGCTTTGTATGGACGAAAGTGTAGGTCACCGTTAAGTTGGGACGATGTTAGGGACCGAGAACTTCTAGGCCCCGAGATGATTGTCGAGACAGTGGAGGTGATAAGAACCATCAGAGAACAATTACGCATAGTACAAGATCGGCAGAAGTATTGGACAGATACGAAGAGAAGGCCACTGGAGTTCCAACCAGGAGAACACGTGTTTCTGAAGATTTCTCTAAACCGGGGAGTGATACGTTTTGGGGAGCGAGGAAAGCTCAGCCCACGACTCATCGGCCGCTTAACATCTTGGAAGGAGATGGTGGGTTTGTATATAGACCAGCTTTGCTATTTTCTATGGAGGGTGTGCAAAATACTTTTATATCTCACAGCTAAGAGGGTATGCTGGCAACCCTAGTCATACTTTGATCTTTCCGAGGTTATAGAAGGGTTGGCGTAATCTACGAGCAGCAATCGGTCGGGATACTAGGAGGATGAAACCTTGAGCGACAAGACAATCCAGCTGGCTAGAGCTATATGAAGAAAGAACTACTAGACAGACATACACAGAAGCGAAGAAACGGGACGAGAGAGCGGCACCCCAAAATTTTCAACCACGATAAACCCTTCTCGGTGATCTCTTTTTTTTGTCCTGACCTACCTTCTGAAATTTCGAGGACGAAATTATTTTAAGGAAGGTGGATTGTAACGACCGTATTTTCTAATACCTAATAAAATATATTTTATTTAAATTTTTACTATCAAATAATTATTTATGTGTTTCGTTAATAGAAGAATAATTTTTAAAGTAATGTCAATAATTTTCAAAGCATCGAAATATGATTAAAGGAATTTTCTAAAATCTATTTATTGTTTTTATAGGTTTAAAATGTTTTAGTAAGATTTTATAACGCCTTAAAATAATCTATATATTTTTATTATCAATTAAAGTAATTAATTCGTAATTAAAAATATTTTAAAGGATAAACTAGATTTTTTATAACTATAATAACTAGCTAACACCATAGGAATGGATATATTACTTAGTTTTAGCCCAAAATTATTTTTATACTAAAGATAACAATAAAATATAATTTCTGAATTTTCCCCATAATTTTCCCGTATTTTTAACTATTTTTAACAATTTTTTTAAAACCAAATTCAAATTTTAAAAATAATAAACAGATTATTATTTTTATATAAATATATATATATATATATATATTTTAAAATCCTTTTGATCTGGACCGTTGGATACAAGATCCAACGGCCCAGGACGCGCGGCGGCGCCCACGTGGTGGGGACCGTGCGAAACCGCGTGATCCCCCCACGCGTGACACGTGGCGGCGGCGGGGCTCTTGGCGGCGCGATCTCGCCCGTTGGATCATGATCCAAGGGGTGAGATGAGAGGCGGCGGGCGCAATCACGAGCTGATGATTCTGCAATTATTGGCAGCGCGGATTTTGATGGGGATTTAACTGAATTCTTAGATTTTATGGTTGGTGAAAAAACGCTATAAATAGGCACTTCAAACCTAAATTTCTCACACCTCCGAACTCCAAAAGTTCTGAAAAAATACTGGTGCCTTCGTATGGACGCCGCCGATGCTACGGCCCCACCCAATCGCCGAGGAAAAATCGGGACGCGGAGCTTTTGAGGATTTTGTACATGCCTACGTTTTCAACCCTTCGGCATCCGACTCAAACAAAAGGTAGGATCCGCCTCTCTTTCTTTTTTTCTGTCGCCTTCATCTTTTCTCAATAATCTAGTTCCAACTTCTAATCATCAACTCTCTATTTAAAATGTTATTATAATATTCGTGCATGCCTATTCCTTGTACCCTTAATAATAATAATGTTAACCCATGTTTTAAAACGATGTTTAATTTCCTCTGCACACAAAAATATATTGCACTCTCATACTACCTGGAATCTGATATACTTAATGTCATAACCCATGAATTGTCAATTCACCTCTGATATACCCACACTTACCCATACTATCAAAATGATCTCGAAATAGGTTACTTCCACAAAATACCCTCGTTTAATTAAAATGTTATATTTGTTTAAAATATCCATAAGAGATAAGATATGTGAAAGAAATATTTTAGATACGACATACATATATTTTACTACACTTTTTCATCAACTACTATAATGTTGTTAAACCCCCTTCAACCTTTTTAAAGAAGAAAATACTAAATTTAAATAACGGCTTATGGTTTTTCCAAAACGAACGTATTTTCTAAAACGTTACCCCGAATCCGAAACACTATAATTTCATAAAATTATTAATTTCATTTAAATACCTCGACCTTTATTGAAGGGCCATTTTCCACAAAGATCATAATCCGTATAACGATATCTTTTCAAAAGGAATATCTAGTACCTTATTAAAAGGAAATTTTCAAATAACACCAATCTAGGACAAATGAAGGGTTGTAGGCATGGGTCGTTTATCTAAACCAGACTTTGTGGTGCCTAGGCTAGACAAGTGGGAAATGTAATTTTAAAAGGCCCGTCTCACGGTGATTCGTGAGCGGATCCCTCCTTTCCTTATTTGTGCTTACCTGGCCATAATTGGCGGTGAAGAGGCGATTTGAGAATCTAACAACTTGCCCTTTGGAACAGTTAGGAGCAGTCTAGTTTTTCAAATAAAAACCTCTTGCAACTTGTCCTTATAAAAATCTCTTGTAAAAGATTTTCAAATAAATACCACAACCTTTTATCGAAAGATTTTTCCGTAAAACATTATGTTTTTCCAAAATAATAAGTATCCCATATCTCATGGTTTTTCTTAGAAAAAATAAAAGATAATTAAATACTATTATTCTTTTTACTAAGCATTCCCTAAGATGACACGAAGTACTTTATGAACTTTAGAACATAAAACGAGTGGTTGTGGAAGGCCATATTAAATGAGATCAATACTTTTTAAATTTTCAGTTTATGACAATATGACATATACAAAACATGATACGGTTAGGGTTAGAATGCGCGGACCTAGGTATGGAATGCTTAATATGAAGATCCCGATATTCCGGGTGAACAGCCCAAAGTGTGGACGACTATACAAATATGAAGATCCCGATATTCCGGGTGAACAGTCCAAAATGTGGACGACTATACAATGTGGAAATTCCATGTCTAGAGATAAGCACTAACTCTAATTCGTCAAAACCTTTATAGTGAACCACGGGGATGGGTAGTTTGGTTAGGTAAGGAGATATCGGAACTCGGATTCCCCTACTACTCGATCATGATCCCGGAAGTGAAACGGTACATTTCACTTCCCCAGTTGTTGTTCTGTGGCCACAATGGAATAATCGCGAGTATCCGGACCCTTATTTAACAAACTAAAACGTTTACAAAACCTATTGATACTCACTCAACACTAAATCCACATCATGTGATATACCTACCTGTTACCTTATCTACCTTTCTTCATGAGACACGAATTATTCAGTATCTTGGATGTGGATATTTTACCAGTTTAGACTTGTTTATTATGGAACTGAAGGGTGGTAATACCTGTGCACTTGAGTGATATTCACGCTAGACAAAGCTCCATCGTAGTCATGGGACACCTTTCGGGGATGTGCACGCAACCACATTGATTGCCATCCCAGGCACGAGCACCAGCTCATACTGCTTCCAGCTAGTCATGGGATACCTCAAGAATACGAGTATCTTCACCAGTCAATTCCATCCATACACACCTTGTTTAACCTGATCTAACTCTTAAACTGAATATCCGTTTGACTTGACTTGAACCTTTACCAAACATATACCTCACACAACCTACTCATATTCACATATCTAATTTGTATATAACCTCATACCTTTATACACATGTACATCATATTCATTATATACACCTGTTCGTTTCTATACCTTTACTTTCTTATGAGGCAATCCTACCCGAGTATAACTCGCTGACGGACCTTTCTTTTCTTCCTCTAGCTTTGGAATGTCCGTCAGATAAGAATGAGTATCATGGCGAGGATCAAGGTGTGAAGCCAACTTATGAAGATTATGCAGACTGGAAGATGGAAGATTAGCTAGATTTAATTTTTGTTGTTGCTCACATGTTTAGGGCTTTTGTTTCTCCTCGATGTAATTAAACTACTTAGTTTATTTTACTCTTTCTTTTGGGATGTAATAAAGTTTGGTTAATGGAAATAAATACCTTTCGCTTTTATTATTTTTGTTTTGGTACACATGCTGCATGTTAAATATTCATACGCTTAACGTAACTGTATTGAATAGACCACCTTCAATACAGTTAGGTTGCGGACCATGCCACGTCATCCTTCTCCTTCTTTTTGGAAGCGGGGCGTGACACAAAACGCATAAGAATGTCGCGTGCGTCAAGTGCACACGGAAATCAAAATCCATGAATGTGCCATACATGTGCACAGAAACAAAATCTAAGTGCATCGGGTGTGCACGAAATATCTGTCAAAAGGCAACGGGTGTGCCTGCCAGCAACATCAGGTGCATCTGTTATGCACAAAGAATCCTGATTTAGTGCATCTAGTGTGCACCAAAATCGCATCTCATATCATGCGCCCAACATGCACGAAAATCCAAATCAGGTGCATCTATCATGCACGAATAAAATCTAAGTCATGTGCATCCAATATGTACGAAATCACGAAATCCAATATCAAGCGCCAACATGCGCAAAATCCAATCCAAGCGCGCCAAATATACGCAAGAATCCATTCAGGTACACAAAATGCACAAAACAAATATCGAGTATCACTATCGAAATCGATGGTATACAACATATTTCAACCCAAATCCAAATCAGGTATACCGTGGTATATAATTTCACAACCATGTGTATCAGCGTGCACAAAAGCAAATCAAAATACTAAAAGTGCATGAAAACTATGCCAAAAGCATAAGTCAAATCATATGCATGCCCTAGACATGAAATCACAATCAACATCTCAAATGACATCAAAACGAAGTCAGGTGCAACTGTAGTACACAAAATACGTATCAATGCACTGCAAGCATATGCGAACTATACCGAGTGCAAAAACCGAATCGAATGCATACCATATGCACAAAATCAACCCAACCGTATGGAATCCATAAAATCATAAATATGTGCAGCCAAGGCACAAAATGATATCAAGTGCGATACTGTGCATAAATCATAAATCAACACAATGGTGTATAAAGTATATCTCAAGTGTAATAACTATGCACAAAATATAAATACCCAGTAGGTGCAACCATGGTGCACGAAAACAAATATCATGAAACTCAGTCATCAAAACTCAATCATGTGAATAAATCGCCTAAAATACCGAAATCAAGTATGGCGGAATAGGCCCGCTCAAGCACATCCTCTAAGAATCTCTGGCCAACTGTCGTGGTCATTCATAACATGTCTCGTCGACGCTGCCGAACTCTGGCCTGCTGGATGTGCGTAATATGACCACTCTTAGGTCCAAGGTTTCTCGTATAATATTCTAGAAAGGTCCTGTCGAGCTCTCTCCCAAATCTCGTTTCTGCCGAACTGCCCGGAAGTCATCGTCCTTTATTAAATCTGTTTCTTGTTCCGGAATGGCTACATACTCATCGCGACTCCTTCTGAAAGATATATCCATATACAACGGGTCTGCATGCGTATCACATCTCTGATATCGGCGGAGTGGAACGTCATCTCATCACGATCTCATACGAATCTTTTGCTCCACTTTTCTCTAATGTTGACTGATTCGGACTCGTCTCTTCGTGGCTGCATGGACTGCGCTCCAACGGCTATACTCGTATCTGGAGTCTCCCAAGCAATGTATCCCATCACATGATATCCGAAAGATGTCGAACCATTCGATCGATTCGTCAAAACCTCATAATCCCCCAAGAGCTCAACATCTTGGGTACAGTTTAATAGCATTCTAGTACATGCCACAGTACCTATGGACCAGCCGTAGAAGGGCAAACCCAAGCCTCACTAATGGCACCGCTGAACTGCCGCTAACCCTAAGGTTTCAAAGCGTTCTCATGGTCATTATATCGAGTTAGGGTTTCATTCTTCTAGAGGGTCCGTAGAATTACTTGCATATTTTCTCCAAATACTTTAAACTTGGAAAATGGTTTTCTAACATTCGATCGTCTTTATAGACTCCCCATGCATCTGTGTGAAGTCTTCTCAAGCTGGAATCAATTAATCTGATGACCTCATATCGGGGTAAGCGAACGAACCATATGTCCTAGTCATTCATTCTCGGGTGACTAGCGACCTTCCAACATATCTCTAAGTACAACTCGTACAGCAATAGCTCCAACATCTGGGGCGATATCTCGTCGTTCGCAGCAACAACTAGCTCATTCGTCTGCACGCTGAACAGTGCCTTAATCATCATGAATAAGCGATACATCAATGGTCATCACATTCTGGCTGGCCTCTATCAGTGGCTCAATCCTCTGGTGCTGATCTGCACATCCGAGTAATCTCGTAAAAGCGATCCATCAAACGCTCCTGGCGCGAAAATACAATAAAACGACATCTCTATGCAATCGTATGTCTCAGGAATCACGCCCTGGTCAGTCCTCGTCCGTGACGAGCTCGTGCTGACCGCAACTCTAGCCATAACTCTCTCTGCCTGTGTAATCGTGGCAGCAAAACCATAAACCAATATCGATGAGGATAGATCATAGGAATGAATATAATAATGTGCAAGGAAATGTGCATCCTAAGGCTTCTTAAGCGGAGTAGCGTATCGTAAGTATGCCGCGGAACATACACACGGTACGTCACTCTCCTTAAGTCACCTACTCTATCAACCAAGGTCAACCTACGCGACGAAAGTTCGGGTCTAATACCCCCTCGACTAAGTCCAAGTTCCGTAAGGTCAAGCCTAGATTCCGTATATATACAAACGCCCTAGGCTCCGCATAGTCAAACCTGTAAGTCCACGTTGCGACCCCCGGTTCTTACGGGGAGGCGGAAACGGTATAAAAATCAAATTTTTAGCGCATGGGGCAACATGGACTAACAAAGTCGGGATCTTTTCCTAAACTAAAACTAGCAAACAAGCTAAAGAGAGTTAGCTACTCGGAAAGGAGGTTATACCTAACTTGAACTCCTTCTTGAAACTTTTGTAGGGGTTGATGGTGCTTTCCTCGTTGCCTTGTTCCGTCAAAGATGGATCCACCTGAGGGTTCAACCTTCGGGCTCTTTCTCGAACGTTGAGAGAACTAGAATCTTCGGCTTGCTAAACCTTTGACCCTAGAGTGAGTAGAGAGTGTCTTTGGGGTGTTTTTATCTCAAGGAGAGGGATTCTCAACTCATGAGAAGGGTTCTCCTTGAACTAGAGGAGGAAGAAGAACAAGTGAGGAAAGAGAAAAGTTATGATAGAATGACTTATTCTTTTCATTTTACAACCATATCACAAATGAAAAGAATTATCAATTAACAATAATAATAAAATGAAATAGTTGATGGATGGTTTGGAATGACCATTATCATTACATTCTTTAAATGGTTTTGCAAGAATCAAAAAGTATCTTTCTTTTGTAATGATGATGGTCAAACCTTCAACCATAGTCAACAAGTCAACCATGGTCAACAAGTCAACAAAATCCAACCATGACACAATTTCATTTAATTAATATTATTAATTGATATATCATAATTCCATTAGGGTTTGGAAAAAGACGACTGTCAACTGTGCATACGCACCCGTTCCGAAACCCTAATGAAAATCCTCTTCCTCCGCCTCAATCAACTGTGCATATACACCCGCATTCTTGTTCCGAGGAACATGAATACCAAGAGATAAAATCAACCCCAAAACATATACCAGTATCTGGCTCAAACCAGAGCCTACTAGTAATATCTGTCCGGACTCCAAACGAGCACAAGTGCGCGGATGAGAACGAATCCTGTCGCAAAACCATGCGACCTCTACTTTGTTTTGCCCAGAGGCGAATAGCCCTCTGTGTGGGACTCTAAAGACTCGACACTACGCTGGCAGTGGGTTTAACCACAGACCGCAAGCGGCACTAGTTGTGCGTAACGGTCCCGAGGTAGATGCCGATAAGAAGGCTGACGAGGTGAACCCTATCTGAGCTCCTACTGAGTCTGAATGTGACAGTCTCCGTACAGTCCGGTCTGTTCGTCTGATACATCGCATGTCGGGCCTAGGGGGCGGCAAACGTCAGTCCCCTAATAGCGGTACAAGTCGTGTCGGAGTGAAGCCCAAAACACCCTGAGATAACACTGGAAGCCTACCAGTATATCTCGCTTGCCCTGGCCAGGGACTACTCGTGTAATGGCTCTCCTAGACACAGCGCGATGTCCACCCCCAATACCGGGAGAGACGAATCCTGTCTAACCGTCACTGCCTCCAAGTGCTTCGGGACTGCACCCAACCGTTACCTGTTTGCACGACTCCTTTGAGCCGTGGTAAGGTAGCGATCAAAGTGCAGTGGGAACACACTCGAGGCGAAGTGCCAGTGTCAAGTCAGCGGACTAAGCTGTACTCATGTCACCTGGGAACTGATAACTGACGATAGGTATAATACCAACCTGTCAGTTCCCTACGAGTCCTGTCCAGTGTACTCGTAACCCAACGAGCACCCGTATACTATCTCCAGTACGACGTACTGATGGCTGTGGGACAGACCATCTCCCACACTGGGATGAGAAGCGCATACGCTAGTCTACTCCGGAGTATCGATGCCCTGTCTCGATAGTCCTGCGACTAGGGACCTGTATAAGGATGTGCTTATAGATTACCCAGCCCCCACTAGTGTGACTGCCATCACAACGCTGGTAATCAAGCAAAGATCCTAAGGGCTCCACTAATGCGTATATGTGATATACTAAAATAAACACATGTACACATTGAAGTAGAAACAAACCAAGTAGCATACTACTATATTGAGCAAGATTGTTTATACAAGGTGAATATCCCAAGCTTCCATTAAGTAATATACAAACTAGTATGATACAGTAATGGCCTCTAGGGCATATACACTAACAATCTCCCACTTGCACTAAGGCTATGTACTGGCGTATCGAAGACCTATCATCTCGATCAGCCGCTCGAACTGAGTCTGGGGCAGTGCCTTGGTGAATGGATCTGCAGTGTTTTCTTCTGAAGCAACCCTCCGAACCTCGATCTCCTTGATCAGGTGATACCGCCTCAAGATGTGCCTGGATCTTTGATGGGACTTGGGCTCCTTCGCTAAAGCTATAGCCCCGTTGTTGTCGCAATACAGAGGTATTGGGTCAACAATGGACAGAACCACCTGAAGTTCTTTCAAGAACTTCCTCATCCAGACAGCTTCTTTTGCGGCATCAGATGCAGCGATGTATTCCGCTTCCATCGTCGAGTCTGCAACGGTTTCTTGTTTGGAACTCTTCCAACACACCGCCCCTCCATTGAGGGTAAAGACAAAACCCGACATGGACTTGGAATCATCCTTGTCACTCTGGAAGCTGGAGTCAGCAAAGGCCTCGATCTGGAGGTCTTTTCCGCCATACACCAAGAACATCTCCTTAGTCCTTTTCAGGTACTTGAGAATGTTCTTTACCGCTATCCAGTGTTTCTCCCCAGGGTTTGACTGATACCGGCTTACCACACTGAGTGCATAAGCTACATCCGGTCTGGTACACAACATCGCATACATTATAGAGCCTACCGCAGAAGCGTAGGGTATAATAGACATGCGATCCCTCTCCAAATCAGTCTTGGGGGACATCTCTTTAGAGAGGGTGATCCCGTGACAAGCCGGTAGGTTACCGCGCTTGGAATCTTCCATACTGAATCTTTTCAGTATGGTGTCGATGTACCTGGACTGTGAAAGTCCTAATATCCTCTTGGATCTATCACGATGGATCCGGATCCCCAGGATGTATGAGGCATCACCCAGGTCTTTCATGGAGAACCTTTGTGACAAGAACCCCTTGACAGATTGTAGCATAGGAATGTCATTTCCTATTAAGAGAATGTCATCCACGTATAAAACGAGGAATACTACAGTTCTCGCTACAAATCTACTATAGATGCATGGTTCATCTGGATTTTTGATAAAGCCAAATTCCTTGACCGTCTCATCAAAGCAGATGTTCCAACTCCGCGATGCCTGCTTTAGTCCATAGATGGACTTAAGTAACTTGCACACCTTTCCGCTGCTCCCACTCTGAATGAAACCCTCTGGCTGGTCCATATAGACACTCCTCTAAATTTCCATTTAGAAAAGCGGTTTTTACGTCCATTTGCCAAATCTCATAATCGTGGAAGGCAGCAATGGCAAGAAGGATCCGAATGGATTTCAGCATAGCCACTGGAGAAAAGGTTTCGTCATAGTCCAAACCAGGTCTTTGACGGAAACCCTTTGCTACAAGTCTAGCTTTATAGGTCTCAACCTGTCCATCTACACCAATCTTCCTTTTGAAGATCCACTTGCATCCTACGGGTTTTACCTTGTCTGGAGCAATGTCCAACGTCC
The DNA here is from genome assembly GCA_030015575.1 of Agapanthus africanus. Classification (NCBI taxonomy): domain Eukaryota; kingdom Viridiplantae; phylum Streptophyta; class Magnoliopsida; order Asparagales; family Amaryllidaceae; genus Agapanthus; species Agapanthus africanus. The sequence goes on along the minus strand of CM057346.1, from coordinate 454,196,386 downwards.
ATACTTTGTTGGTGTACATAGACTCCATTTTGGTCCGCATTGCATCCAGCCATTTTACCGAGTCAACGCTCTGAACGGCCTGCTGAAAGCTAGTAGGCTCATCATAATCTATGATGCAATCCTCTCTATTCCCGTCTATGAGAAAACCGTAGTATCTCTCGGGCGGATGAGACTGCCTACTACTCCTGCGGAGTGGCATAGGAATGTCCTGTTCTTTTGAACCCTCTGGTTCCACTAAGCTTTCAGTAATGGTTCGCGGTTCTGGAATTTCTTTCAGTTCTACTGTGCTCCCACTTATCTCGGTTTCCAAAAACTCAGTTTCCAAGAAGTAGGCATGACGAGAAACAAGGACTTTTTGTTCCTCTTCGCAGTAGAAGAAATATCTCTTGGAGTTCTTTGGATATCCCACGAACTTACACTGTACTGAGCGTGCCTCGAGCTTGTCCGCATGCTGCTTTTTAACAAAAGCTGGACATCCCCATGTCTTAATGTGACTGAGATGGGGCCTCTTTCCACACCACAACTCATATGGTGTAGTAGGCACAGTCTTAGTAGGAACTCGGTTCAAAAGGTACGCAGCTGATTCTAGCGCATACCCCCAGAATGATCGCGATAACTCAGTGTTACTCATCATGGACCGTACCATATCCAATAGGGTTCGGTTCCGTCTTTCCGATACACCGTTATGTTGCGGAGTGTATGGAGGAGTAAGCTGAGAGAGAATTCCGTTCTCTTTTAAATAATTCAGGAACTCGGCACTTAAGTATTCTCCACCTCGATCCGATCTTAGAATCTTGATACTTTTGCCGGTTTGTTTTTCTACTTCATTCTTATATTCCTGGAACTTTTCAAAAGCTTCGGACTTATGTTTCATTAAGAAGACATAACCGTACCTCGAAAAATCATCCGTAAAAGTAATGAAGTAAGAGTAACCGCTTCGCGCATGTGTAGACATTGGACCGCACACGTCGCTGTGTACGAGTCCCAAGAGCTCGCTCGCTCTTACTCCGTGTCCAGTGAACGGAGTCTTTGTCATCTTTCCTTTGAGACAGGATTGACAAGTGGCATATGATTGATATTCGAACGGATCCAAATATCCTTCTGTATGTAACTTAGTCAACCTTCTCTCATTGATGTGACTCAGTCTACAATGCCATAAGAAAGTCTGATTGATATCTGGAGACTTTCTTTTGTGTGTATTCTGGACATTGAAAATCTGTGGTTGGTTCAACACGTATATACCATTGCTCAGGGTACCTGACCCAATCAGAACTTGATTAAGGTGAATGTTTACAACATTACTTACAAACGCAAATTCATAACCTTCTTTAGAAACCAAAGATACAGAAATGATATTACAAGTTGCGTTGGGTACAAAAAAGCAATTACGCAAAACCAAAACATGCCCATCTGACATTCCCAGGTGATAGTCCCCCACGGCTTTAGCATCCATGCTAGCTCCGTTCGCAACTCTGAGGGTCATGTCACCTGCCTTCAAAAACCCACGGTTTCTCAACGCCTGCAAAGAATTACAGATATGAGATCCTGATCCGGTATCCAATACCCAGGAAGTAGAGTTTATCGAAAGACAGTTTTCAATAACATACACACCTGAAGCTGAAGCCGCAACCTGCTTCAGTTCCTGTGTCCTGGCTTTTCAAGCCCTGCAATCTTTCTTCCAGTGTCCACTCTTATGACAATAGAAGCATTCTTCCTTTCCCACAAGCTTCCCCGCTATCTTTGTTGCCTTTTCCTTTCCCTTCGTACCCACTTTACTAACACCGCCCCTTGGTTTGGCGGGGGCTTTCTTCCTCTTTCCCTTGGCTTTCGCCTTGGACCTAGAAGAAGAAGATCCTCCTACAAACAAAGCGGGTGTTTCCTACCTTTCTGTAGGGTGCCCTCTGCGCTCCTCAGCATGTTGAGGAGTTCTGAAAGTTCAACTTCTTTTTCTTGTAAGTTGAAGTTCAGTATAAACTGGGCGTAAGTGGATGGAAGGGACTGGAGAATTAAATCCGTATAGAGTTCACTTTCCAACGTGGTCCCAAGTTCCGCGAGCTCCTCAATGTAGCCAATCATCTTAAGCACGTGGTCCGCTACCGATGATCCGACGGCCAATTTTACCGAAAATAACTTCTTCGACACTTCGTATCTTGCGATACGAGACTGCTCTCCATACAGTTCTTTTGTATGAAGAAATATGGATTCCAGGTCCATATTCTCGTGCCTCCTCTGGTGTTCGTTGTCCATAGAGGCAAGCACGAGGCACTTGGCCTTCGCGCAATCAATCTCCCAAGTCTTACGGATTTTCTTATCCGCGACGCTAGAGGTGGGACCTGGGACGGGGGAGCTTTGGTGGTAAGAAGATACCCCAGCTTGTCGTAAGTGATTGCCATTTTGACCTTCCTGAGCCAATCTTTGTAGTTTGGCCCTGTCAGTATGTTTTTATCTAGAAGTAACTTAAGTCCAGTCATGTCGATTGGTCGCTGCAATTAGGAGGGAGAGAAGAAACACTTTAGCACGATGCTCTTGCAAGTTTAGAGTGGTTTTTAATTTGTCTAAACAGTATGGCTCCCACTGTCTCTCGAATCCCTCCTCAAATCATAAAGGAAGAATTAGTCGGGATCAATCCCACCGCACAATACTTGCTTAACCGTTCAGTCAGGCCAGTGTCGGTACTTCGAGGGAGGTTTTCCAACGCTTTCGCGAAGTTCCTTAATTCAAGAACCTCTTTTCCCTGGGGGCGTAGCTCCGCTAACACCTTTCTAGGCACCTACTAGGCTTATAGCATTGATCGTTTAGCGAGAAATTTCCCGAGGAGTAGCATATACTCACAGTAGAATCGGGATCCAAATATCATCATATGACGAAACTAAAGGAATCCTACCAGAATCACCACACTCCAAATGGTATGCAAATCTAGTAAGTTTCAGTACTTATGAAACTCCCGATGTGGATTTTTGCCCCATGCTCTTATGACCTTGACTTTGGCCAACAAATCATAAGTCACATATCAAGTTCTACCCGTCGTTCTCCAGGTTAATTTGAATCCACCCGTACCTACCCTTGACTTTGGCCAACAAGGCAGTACGACTGTTCCAAATCAACGCATCTATCTATGCTGCATATGAATACCCAATAGCTACCAATCACTATGCCTTGACTTTGGCCAACAAACACAGCTTGAATACTATTAACTATTCATGTGAAACGACGGAGGGCTATGAATGGTTTTGGTGAAATCGTGAACGTAGTGAACTTGATATAATCGATGGAACGAGATAGCTTTTAAAAGGAGTGGCTCAAGCTCCGCATTTAAAAGTTAGTTTTGAAAAGAACCGAGTGGTTTTTCGAAAGTGTTCCAACGACTTTAGCTTGGTTTATTATCTTGCATTAGTTCTTTTAATGCGTGATATTCTTGCATTAGTTCTTTTAATGCGTCCCATCATTTAATCCTACCATTGCAGAAAACAACCAAAATATGACGTACGCTTATGCCATTCGCATTCGCCACGGGGCCCCGTCATCACCCGTTAGGTTACTTAACTAACGACAGAGCGGGGGCTGGGCTAGCGCGGCTGTAAAACATAAGCAACGTCTAAATAGTTATAAATATATAGCAATGATAGACATTACAGATCACAGATGAATACATTGGATATACTAGGAATCCGCAATCCGTTCGAGCCTGCAACGAAAAGCGGATTACACGGTCGCGGTAAATAGCCAATACCCCACCCAAGACCCCTACGGGTGCGGCAAACTACCCGCCAAGTACCGGTAGTTTGTGCACCCCTCCATGGGTCTATCCTAGGAGCAAAAACAGTAAAAAGAATTATACAATGACGGCTACAACCCCGACCCGGTTGTGCGGTCATACAAATAATAATGTTACATCAATTTACATATTACAAATGAATGAAAGAAAAACAACACTCATCTCACATCCATCCCGGCTATTCACCCGCGACAATCCAATCCATTCATATACACATACTATCAACAAATACAGATCACAGATGTGTATAACCCCGACTAATCGACATATAGCGATTAGCCGATGTTCAATACATGCAAACATCACAGATATAACCATTGTAGTCAAAGTGCAGTGAAGTTCGAAAAAAATACGGAATTATAGGCCCCCAAAAATAAATTTCTATTCTGGAAAATCTGGGCACATATAATATATCTCAAAAATCCTAAAACCAAGCCAGAGATACACTGCACCAAAATCGAGGCAGAGAGGAGACAAAACGGCCGCGGTTGCGCGGCAATAGCTTGCTATTGCCGCGGAACCGCGGTCCCTTGGTCAGATCTCTGGCTCGTTTTTGGTGGTTATCTTTAAAAAACCCTGAGATGATTTTAGGTGTATAACAAATTTTGTTTTGACCAGAAAAAAATTTAACAGAAACTAGGGTTTTTGAAAACTCGGTTTTTGGATTTTTCGGTTTCGAACTTCGTTACACTTCACTACCTAGCTAGTTTATGTTTAGTTAGGCTCTGATACCACTGTAAGTCTACGTTGCGACCCCCGGTTCTTACGGGAAGGCGGAAACGGTATAAAAATCAAATTTTTAGCGCATGGGGCAACATGGACTAACAAAGTCGGGATCTTTTCCTAAACTAAAACTAGCAAACAAGCTAAAAAGAGTTAGCTATTCGGAAAGGAGGTTATACCTAACTTGAACTCCTTCTTCTTGAAACTTTTGTAGGGGTTGATGGTGCTTTCCTCGTTGCCTTGTTCCGTCAAAGATGGATCCACCTGAGGGTTCAAACTTCGGGCTCTTTCTCGAACTTTGAGAGAACTAGAATTTTCGGCTTGCTAAACCTTTGACCCTAGAGTGAGTAGAGAGTGTCTTTGGGGTGTTTTTATCTCAAGGAGAGGGATTCTCAACTCATGAGAAGGGTTCTCCTTGAACTAGAGGAGGAAGAAGAACAAGTGAGGAAAGAGAAAAGTTATGATAGAATGACTTATTCTTTTCATTTTACAACCATATCACAAATGAAAAGAATTATCAATTAACAATAATAATAAAATGAAATAGTTGATGGATGGTTTGGAATGACCATTATCATTACATTCTTTAAATGGTTTTGCAAGAATCAAAAAGCATCTTTCTTTTGTAATGATGATGGTCAAACCTTCAACCATGGTCAACAAGTCAACCATGGTCAACAAGTCAACAAAATCCAACCATGACACAATTTCATTTAATTAATATTTAATTGATATATCATAATTCCATTAGGGTTTGGAAAAAGACGACTGTCAACTGTGCATACGCACCCGTTCCGAAACCCTAAAGAAAATCCTCTTCCTCCGCCTCAATCAACTGTGCATACACACCCGCATTCTTGTTCCGAGGAACATGAATACCAAGAGATAAAATCAACCCCAAAACATATACCAGTATCTGGCTCAAACCAGAGCCTACTAGTAATATCTGTCCGGACTCCAAACGTGCACAAGTGCGCGGATGAGAACGAACCCTGTCGCAAAACCATCCGACCTCTACTCTGTTTTGCCCAGAGGCGAATAGCCCTCTGTGTGGGACTCTAAAGACTCGACACTACGCTGGCAGTGGGTTTAACCACAGACCGCAAGCGGCACTAGCTGTGCGTAACGGTCCCCAGGTAGATGCCGATAAGAAGGCTGACGAGGTGAACCCCATCTGAGCTCCTACTGAGTCTGAATGTGACAGTCTCCGTACAGTCCGGTCTGTTCGTCTGATACATCGCATGTCGGGCCTAGGGGGCGGCAAACGTCAGTCCCCTAATAGCGGTACAAGTCGTGTCGGAGTGAAGCCCAAAACACCCTGAGATAACACTGGAAGCCTACCAGTATATCTCGCTTGCCCTTGCCAGGGACTACTCGTGTAATGGCTCTCCTAGACACAGCGCGATGTCCACCCCCAATACCGGGAGAGACGAATCCTGTCTAACCGTCACTGCCTCCAAGTGCTTCGGGACTGCACCCAACCGTTACCTGTTTGCATGACTCCTTTGAGCCGTGGTAGAGTAGCGATCAAAGTGCAGTGGGAACACACTCGAGGCGAAGTGCCAGTGTCAAGTCAGCGGACTAAGCTGTACTCATGTCATCTGGGAACTGATAACTGACGATAGGTATAATACCAACCTGTCAGTTCCCTACGAGTCCTGTCCAGTGTACTCGTAACCCAACGAGCACCCGTATACTATCTCCAGTACGACGTACTGATGGCTGTGGGACAGACCATCTCCCACACTGGGATGAGAAGCGCATACGCTAGTCTACTCCGGAGTATCGATGCCCTGTCTCGATAGTCCTGCGACTAGGGACCTGTATAAGGATGTGCTTATAGATTACCCAGCCCCCACTAGTGTGACTGCCATCACAACGCTGGTAATCAAGCAAAGATCCTAAGGGCTCCACTAATGCGTATAGGTGATATACTAAAATAAACACATGTACACATTGAAGTAGAAACAAACCAAGTAGCATACTATTATATTGAGCAAGATTGTTTATACAAGGTGAATATCCCAAGCTTCCATTAAGTAATATACAAACTAGTATGATACAGTAATAGCCTTTAGGGCATATACACTAACAAAACCTAGACTCGAATCAAGGTTAACCTAGCGCTCTGATACCAACTTTGTCACGACCCGGAAAATGGCACGTGACTGACACTTGAATCATATGAAGTCTATAAGACCCCATCTAATTCAAGTAAGCCAAAAATCCCAGAAATCTAAACCATTTTTAAAGATGAAGTGAAGAACTTATTTTTAAAGCAAGTGGTTTTAAATAACATAAGCCGAATATGCATTTCTAAATCTTAAGTCTTTTCTGAAAATTTTCGGCAGAGTTTCCTTTGTAAATACTGGCCCCGAACGGGGTACAACATGATAAATATGTACATGAATGATAAAAGGCATCCCCAAGCGGGAGCTAGCTCTTCGTCAATCGACGGTCACAACCACGCAAGCAATATAATATACAACGCCGAAGGGCGAGTATCAAAACTCAAAAGGAAACTCAAATCAACATGGAAACCCATAATAATACAACACGCGACTCTAAGCTCGAAATAATAATACAACTGGTCTCTAGTCTGAATAAATATACTAGTTTGGTTGATAGTGTTTACTAGATTCAATGAATAAAAAATAAAGTACAATGGTGGTCACGATACAAGTGAACCCATTTACCAAAGCAATCACCGGAATGGAAGCAGTGTGCCAACAAAGCCGCATGAAACCTGTACGGCAAAACCTGCAAGAAACCGTGGCACAACGGGGGTGAGTTGCCAACTCGTGAGTAGAAAACATCACCGAGCAGAAATCGTATGTGTGACTCAATTCTAGGTCAATACGATCAATAATATATATAACTTCAAAATGATAAAGTCTGAAGCATGAAAATGTGGCAAGGGTAAACAGCAATACATAAGTGTAATCCCATGTGCTCGTGTCAGTGCCTCAGGTAGCAATGTATCATGTGCATGAGGTATGAATGTAATGTAATCAAAACAGAATACATTTAAATGAAGAAACTGTTTTCTTGTTTTAGTGAGATATCTGTATATAAATCGAAATGCCATCAATGAAATCATCATAAATCAGTGTCTAGCATCGACACAAAATATAACCCAATATCTCAATATCTTAGGCTCCGGCTATCCGGACTGGCCTGTATCATCAAATCTCAAATACCTCAAATATCAATATCTGGGGCTCCGGCTATCCGGACTGGCCCGACTCCGATCGGTATCCTCCGGATATCCGTCGAGTCACAATACAATCACCGGTCAACAATGCTCCTCTGTTACAGGCTCAACGCCGATCAACTGCGATTTTCTTGTCCCGGGGTACCGCACCGGGTCCACCATACACCCACAGACGGTTCCTACCCCTCCTCGAATTGGGTGTAAGACATCGCTCAAGAGCCGAGAAAACTCATGGTGAACAATCTCAAATCATATCATAAGAAAACCGCAACTTTCATTTTAAAATGATAATCAGTTTTATAAAATCTTGCGGTTTCTCCAAATCCATAAATCTCATGGAAACCCAAATCTCGAGAATAAATAACAATGAATTTAAAAGCATTGGGCTCCGGCAAATCCGGACTGGCCCTAAATAACAATGCATGGCAATGAATAATAAATTTGCATGAAGTATAACAGTAATGAATGCGATATCTAACCTAGCACAATAATGATATGTCGAAACTATCAGCTAACGAGCGATATTAATCAAATAATATTCTCTAAAGTGTACGTGACATGGAAATTACCGATGATGATGTGTGTGAGCCGGCAAGTGAGTGTATGTGGAACATACGCATCATCTGTAATGGTGCTGGTGTCCTGACAGCATGATTTCATTAATAGCATATGAAAATACAATATAAGTATGCAATGCGATGCGAGCAGCAGAAATATGCGGGAGCTGAATAATAAACACAACAATAAAGAATATGCAATAATGTAAACGAGTCATACAGGTAACTACAGGTCTGAACTAACAGGCTAATCAAAGGTAAAGAAACCACCAAAATTTGAGTCGATATATATATATATATATATATTATAATAGTCGGTGATCCAGCCTCAATAGTATCCCATGCGATACCCTATATAATATGACATTCTCGAGTCAAGAGTGCGGATCTATTATCAATATATAGCTCGTACGGTAAATCCGTCGTACGGCCTCCCAAATCTGGGTACGGGTCAAATATCACATTTATCTCATTATTCATCTGGTTTTCTCTTTATCATATATCATGATCTGGGGTATTGATCTAAGTCTAGTACTATACTGATACCATCTACAATATAAGAATGCGTGTGTATGAAAACACCACGCCTAAAGACCCGCTAAACATCGTGTCGTATCTGATAATACGAATCACGTCACATCACTGATCTCATGGCCTCAAGCCTAATCTCATCGACTCATCTCCAATCCTAAGTATTATCTTCATAATCCATGTATATATATATATATATAGTCCCATACCCATGTGTGTGTGTATATCCCCATATATATATAGTCCCATACCCATGTGTGTGTGTATATCCCCATATACGCACATGTAAATAAATGTGTGCAAGTGTGCGTGCGTATGGGTGTAATAACTACTTTAGGGTTCGCGACTACAAACTAGCTAACGACACTATCCATCAAGTCCTCTAAAGCATTCCTATCTAAGTAATCACATCATATAAAAGTATATAAGTATATATCTATATAAATATAATCATAATGCATTCGCGTTCTATCTTACGAAACTGCAGGGGTGCTATACGTCATCCACCCGATTTCCCCCGTAAATATATATCTACTCATCTTGACCTTCGCTTCCCGATACCGACGTTGCCACGTGCTTGCTTGTTGTCTCGAAGTCTTCGTGAGGGTACCTACATGTCACAACGTATCGTATCGCATTAAAATCCAATTCGAAACCGAAACGACATATGAAAACCAAATCGGCACGCGTATCACACATAGGTCAAAACCTATAGCCTACGTATGCAAGAATAACTAAACAAACCCTCGATGTCGATGTACAAACGTCAAACCATCGAATTAAAACCAAATTCCTAAAATTCAGAATTCAAAACACGCAAAGCAAAACCCCGAAATAAAACAGCAACTCATGAAACTAGTCCCAGATTTTGATTAAGGTGAAAACAATGTACACAAACAATACTGGGGTGATGTATAGGGAGCATGTGACCTATAGAAGCAACCTGGACCCCTGAATCCACCACCTGGCCGGCCCCATACCCATGAAATTCGGCGAGCTCGGTTTGGGGGGAGTTAGGATCTCGTATGGTTAGGGTGGTCTCATATTGGTCCTATTAAGTCTCTGGTCTTGTTTGCTCAACTCAAAAATGCCCCAGATTGCTCTAGATTTCCCTACACCCTCACATAACACACAAAATCGACATGGACAGTTTCTGCTTTTCCGTATTTAGGTTTGTTTCGAATTTGCCTGGGTTTCTAACATTATAAAGGGTTTAAAGGTCACCACAAAGGCTTTATTACACTAACACAACTCAAAATTCCACATAACCTCTTCTAGGAAAATTCAAAGTTCACTAAACCGCACTAAATCATAACTAAACACATATGAATACTAAAGTGAATGGAAAACTACACAAATGGTGAAGGGATTATCTCGTTTGACACTTATGAATCCTCTAGAGCATCAAAATCTGATTTTTCTTTATCCAAAGTGTAGCTTGTGAGCTTGTGCATGTTTTTTGTGAAATGGAGATGGAGTTTTAAGTTGATTTTGGAGGTGTTTTGAGGCTTGAAGAGGGGGAGGAAAAGAGGGCAGCAACTTGGGATGAAGTGGGAGGAGAAAAAGGATGAAGATGATGAATGAAACAAAGGGCCATGACCAAGGTTGACCCTCACCTCTCTCTTGCCCATGCTTATATATTCTAATCTTTTTGTTTTGTTTTGTTTTGTTTTGTTTTCTTTATCTTTTCGAGAATCAAAACTCAAAAGGAAACTCAAATCAACATGAAAACCCATAATAATACAATGTGCGACTCTAAAGTTGAAATAATAATACAACTGGTCTCTAGTCTGAATAAATATACAATTTTGGTTGATAGAGTTTATTAGATACAATGAATAAAAAATAAAGTACAATGGTGGTCACGATACAAGTGAACCCACCTACCAAAGCAATCACCGGAATGGAAGCAGTGTGCCAACAAAGCCGCACGAAACCTGTACGGCAAAACCTGCAAGAAACTGTGGCACAACGGGGGTGAGTTGCCAACTCGTGAGTAGAAAACATCATCAAGCAGAAATCGTATGTATGACTCAATCCTAGGTCAATACGATCAATAATATATATAACCTCAAAATGATAAAGTCTGAAGTATGAGAAGGTGGCAAGGGTAAACAACAATACATAAGTGTAATCTCATGTGCTCGTGTCAGTGCCTCAGGTAGCAATGTATCATGTGTATGAGGTATGAATGTAATGTAATGAAAACAGAATACATTTAAATGAAGAAACTGTTTCCTTGTTTTAGTGAGATATCTGTATATAAATCGAAATGTCATCAATGAAATCATCATAAATCAGTGTCTAATATCGACACAAAATATAACCTAATATCTCAGGCTCCGGCTATCCGCACTGGCCTGTATCATCAAATCTCAAATACCTCAAGTATCAATATCTGGGGCTCCGGCTATCCGGACTGGCCCGACTCCGATCGGTATCTTCCGGATATCCGTCGAGTCACAATACAATCACCGGTCAGCAATGCTCCTCTGTCATAGGCTCAACGCCGATCAACTACGATCTTCTTGCCCCGGGGTACCGCACCGGGTCCACCATGCACCCACAGACGGTTCCTATCCCTCCTCGAATTGGGTGTAAGATATCGCTCAAGAGCCGAAAAAACTCATGGTGAACAATCTCAAATCATATCATGGGAAAACCGCAACTTTCATTTTAAAATGATAATCAGTTTTATAAAATCTTGCGGTTTCTCCAAATCCATAAATCTCATGGAAACCCAAATCTCGAGAATAAATAACAATGAATTTAAAAGCATTGGGCTCCGGCAAATCCGGACTGGCCCTAAATTACAATGCATGGCAATGAATAATAAATATACATGAAGTATAACGGTAATGAATGCGATATCTAACCTAGCACAATAATGATATGTCGAAACTATCAGCTAACGAGCGATATTAATCAAATAATATTCTCTAAAGTGTACGTGACATGGTAATTACTGATGATAATGTGTGTGAGCCGGCAAGTGAGTGTATGTGGAACATACGCATCATCGGTAATGGTGCCGGTGTCCCTACAACATGATTTCATTAATAGCATATGAAAATACAATATAAGCATGCAATGCGATGCGAGCAGCAGAAATATGCGGGAGCTGAATAATAAACACAACAATAAAGAATATGCTATAATGTAAACGAGTCATACAGGTAACTACAGGTCTGAACTAACAGGCTAATCAAAGGTAAGGAAGCCACCAAAATCTGAGTCGATATATATATATATATATAATAGTAGGTGATCCAGCTTCAATAGTATCCCATGCGATACCCTATATAATATGACATTCTCGAGTCAAGAGTGCGGATCTATTATCAATATATAGCTCGTACGGTAAGTCCGTCGTACGGCCTCCCAAATCTGGGTACGGGTTAAATATCATATTTATCTCATTATTCATCTAGTATCTTCTTTATCATATATCATGATCTGGGATACTGATCTAAGTCTAGTACTATACTGATACCATCTACAATATAAGAATGCGTGTGTATGAAAACACCACGCCTAAAGACCCGCTAAACATCGTGTCGTATCTGATAATACGAACCACGTCACATCACCGATCTCATGGCCTCAAGCCCAATCTCATCGACTCATCTCCAATCCCAAGTACTATCCTCATAATCCATATATATGTATACGTGTATATATATATACATAGTCTCATACCCATGTGTGTGTGTATATATATATATATATACATATCCCCATATACACACATGTAAATAAATGTATGCAAGTGTGTGTGCGCGTATGGGTGTAATAACTATTTTAGGGTTCGCGACTAAAAACTAGCCAACGACACTATCCATCTAGTCCTCTAAAGCATTCCTAGCTAAGTAATCACATCATATAAAAGTATATAAGTATATATCTATATAAATATAATCATAACGCATTCGCGTTCTATTTTACGAAACTGCGGGGGTGCTATACGCCATCCACCCGACTTCCCCCGTAGATATATATCTACTCACCTTGACCTTCGCTTGCCGATGCCGACGTCGCCACGCGCTTGCTTGTCGTCTCGAAGTTCTCGTGTGGTACCTACATGTCACAACGTATCGTATCGCATTAAAATCCAATTCGTAACCGAAACGACATACGAAAACCAAATCGGCACGCGTATCACACATAGGTCAAAACTTATAGCCTACGCATACAAAAATAACTAAACAAACCCTCGAAGTCAATGTACAAACGTCAAACCATCGAGTTAAAACCAAATTCCTAAAATTCAGAATTCAAAACATTTCAGTAAAAGACTAAGTCGTCGGGGCTCTGAAATCATCAATACATAAAACGCATCATAGCGCAATGCATGCGCATGAACAATGAGCAGATAACTCCAAATCAAAACTCCGTCAAGCATCCCGCAATCATCGGAGTCATGGTGAAGACACAAATGCCAAATCCAATACGAAAACCAATATGATATACATCAAAACTATACATGTAAACATCTGAAAGAAATGCATGCCAAACCTTTCATGTTGTTGTGCGATGCGTGTATCGTGGCACAGTGGCGTACGTCTATTGTAAGAAAATAGCTATATTTATATATATCATTTGTTTAATATGCACGTCTCGCCGTTTTGAAAATAATTTAGAAGGGTTTCCTTATTTTTAAACGTTTCGTGTCATCTCAGACACGTAGGTAAATACTGAGATTATAACTTCCTTTTTTTTTGGAAATCCCTTCGATAACTATCAATGCATGAAAAAATATGTTCAGGTACTGTTCTCGAACTAGTCCTGCTCAGCTACTATATCAAATAGTAAATAACATAAAACATGCTGCTCAAAGGGAATCACTCTCAAAACGCATAAGAGTGTCGCGTGCGTCAGGTGTGCACGGAAATCAAAATCCATGAATGTGTCATACATGTGCACAGAAACAAAATCTAAGTGTGTCAAGGGCAACGGGTGTGCCTGACAGCAACATCAGGTGCATCTAATAAGCACAAAGAATTCCGATTTAGTATATCTGGTGTGCACCAAAATCGCATCTCATATCATGCGCCCAACATGCGCGAAAATCCAAATCAGGTGCATCTATCATGCACGAATAAAATCTAAGTCATGTGCATCCAACATGCACGAAATCACGAAATCCAATATCAAGCGCCGAACATGCGCAAAATCCAATCCAAGCGCGCCAAATATGCGCAAGAATCCAATCAGGTGCACAAAACAAATATCGAGTATCACTATCGAAATCGACGGTATACAACACATTTCAATCCAAATCCAAATCAGGTATACCGTGATATATAATCTCACAACCATGTGCAGCTTGTGAGCCTTGAATCTTTACTTAGTGAAATAGGTAGGCCTTGAATCTTTACTTAGTGACAGTTGTCGCAACCTAATTAAACCATATGCCTTGAACTAGGCACCTATAACAACACATAAAAGGTTTGCTATATTGGGTCAACGGGTTGGCGTGTTAATACCGACTTATAAGGAAAATTGAGAGTTACCCTAACTCTCTTGCCATGCCCCCCAAGACATCTCTCACGTAGGTAGATTCCTTAAGGATGCAAGAAATCGAAAAAAACCCAAGCAACATCTTGGATCCATTAAGGGTACTATGACTAAACCTAGTGAAATCTTTGTAGAACTATTCAGTGCCTAAGAGATGAAGTTTCGAAGAACCCCACATATAATAATTACTCACATACGGTTAATCGATTTGACTTGTTTCTGAGCCGTTTAGCTTCAGTGCATGCAGTGTCAGTAGCTATTAGCTTTTACTCTATCCTACAAGCAATAAATGTCTAATTAATCTTAATGTAGTGGTAAAACTAGAAAAGAATATTAAGACTTATTATAAATCTAATTTAAAAGGATCTAATGTTTTTGACATATAATTGTTGAAGATTATTTTTCTTATTGAATCGTAGTTAATTTGACGGAATATTGGATTGCTCTTAAAAGAGTATTTAGATATCTGAGATGCCTTAAATTATCATTTATTATACAGTGGTATCCATTGTGATAAAAAGGTTACATTGATAGTAATGAGTAACTGATTCTCAAGATATTCATTCAACTTCTAGATTTGTATTTATGATTAGAGATTACTATTCAAGGTCTTTCTTCCTTGCTGTCGTGGCACGTCAGAAGTCCCGATAGTAAGGGATTCATATTGCTATTAGGCAACATTGCTTTTGTTGGCTGCTCAAGATCGATTGTTGTTCCTTTAGGGTAACATTTTGACGGCGGTAAAACTGTTATTCTTAATTTTTAGAATATGTATCTAATAATTGAAAAGAACATTAACAAACTTTGTTAAGCTAGTCTAAGCTTAGTGCCCTTTAGTGGCACTATACCGGGAACCCTTGACGGGTCACGACCACTAGACAGAGTGAAACAAAATAGAAAGTTTGCATTTGGGCTTTTTGCCCTCGCCTTTGGAAATTTTTTTTGGTGGAAAGTTTGCCATTAAAATTATATAGAGTATACCTCTTTTTCAAACTATGTATTTTAAAAAGATGGATAAACTAGAAGCTTTGTATTGTTTTTCAGTTTTTAATTTCTTCATGCAATTGCATATGCATACCTATTATGTTAACCATTCATAGGTGAAAGGAGCCACTAAAATTCATGAAGGCTTTTAAACTGTCATAAACCATTCTAATTGGATAATTGAATATGCTTTAATAGGAATAGCAATAAATTGAAGGTAACAAATAAAGGTGAATATCCTAATGACAGATATTGCATCACATGATTAATTAAACAATTAATAGATATTTTATACGAGGAAACTAATTAGGTGAAAAAAATCGGTTAGGACAATAAAACCTCTTGTTGGAAAATTATAGGGCAATGGCCTAACGTTTTGAACCATAATCTTAACATGTCTAATTTGCAATAAAAAAACTCTTTCCATTTATAATTACTTGTCATTTTAGGAAGTTTTTTTTGTCTTAAATTACTTATCCTTTTATGATATAGAGATGAATAGTATAGAATTTCTTACCACATATTATTTTGTAAAATATCTGAACTAACTTTATTGGTGCAAGCTTCCAAAGAAAATTTAAGAAGATGCGAAGATAACATTCATTTAATATGAGGGTAATTTAGGAAAATTTACTAATATGACAATATTATAATTTCTCTTTCAAACAGGTTTTAAATGACATCTTAATTGCCGTGTAAAAGTTTAAAAGCACAGGTAATTATGAATAGAGGGAGTAATTTTTTTCTTTTCAATAAAAATCAAATATTTTTAAATTGTCATCTCATATGGCCGGAAAAGATGAGAGGATTGTTATTAATTAAAAGAAAAATCAAATCTATAAATAAATAATTTTCTGATTAATTAGCCTAATTAGCTCTTACTCGTTATGCATAAACCATTGTACCCATGTGTTTGACAACTTAAAACAATTTAAATTAATCAACTAATTGTCTCGTAGGCATGTTTTAATCAGTTTGGAATTTCTTGACCTCCATGCCATATGTGATAATGATGGCATAATAATTGTAAATATTTTAACTTAAGAATGAATAGTAATAAATCAAATAAGGAATATGACCAATTGTGAATTGTGAGGCTTAATTGTTTCAACGGCTAGTGTAACACCCTTGTCCGATCGTACGTTCCTTTTCTTTTTGGATATATTGGGCTTTGTTTTATTATTATTATAATTTGGAGTTTAATACTTTTAATTAAGATATATGCATACAATTATGGTTTTTTCAAGTTTGTTAAATATGCATATTATTAGTATTTAAATATTTATTTGTCTAACACTATTTTATAACCATATTTATATTTTAGTATCATAATTTAAACAAAAGATATTTTATTTGGTATTTCTTTAAACAATACATATACATAAGATTTTACCCATTTTTTAAATTCTATTTATAAGATATTTTGTCTTACGATATTTATTTGGTTAGAATATTTAATTTTGAAAAGTCATGAGAGCCCATGTTAAATCTTTTAACCATATAAATATTTTTACTAAACTAACAACTCAATTTTCTCTCTCCAATCACCATATATGTCTCACCTGATAACTTGATTCTTTTTAAAACAAATATTTTCTCTCTCCAAACTAAATAATTTTATCAAACCAAATATATTTTTAAATCTTTTATTAATCCTTGTCCTAACAATCGCTCATCTAATCTCTCTCAGCAGGTTCTCTTTCTCAAATCTACTCTCTTTAATTATTTTTTCTACAAATCTATATACATACATACATATATATAATTGAAGATATTTTGTTATGATAGTTTAACTGAAAATATATTTTAGTTGTTTGATATCATAAAATCTTATATATATAACTGATTGTATTTATTTTTATTAACACATAACTATATACATATCTACATATATTTTCACTATATACTAATATGTATATATACATATACTTTTCTATTATTCTAACTATATACAAACTAATATGTATATATACAACTTTTCTAATATCTTATAAAAGTTTATAACAACCCATCATATCTCTCTTTTATAAAATCAAATCCAAATCTCATCTCATCAGAATATTTCTCTCTCCAATTATAATAATCTCTCCAATCTTTAAACAATCTCTCTCTTCTCTATAAATAACAACCTAATTATTATCATCTCTCCCCTTCTCATATAAATCAACCTTCTCTTTTTCCCATCACAATATTTTCTTCTTCTTCAAAATTAGCCGAGCAATCAAACCTTGGAGTTGTTCTTCGTGTCGTCGTGTTTATCTGTCTCCGAGGCAAGTACTCTTACTCTTTTATTTTTTTAGTCAATGCAACATCGGGAATTCTCTAAATAAATTATTAACTTACAATATTTAAATAAAATTGTAATATTTTGCCGCTTTATTAATATATTTTATAATACTTGTACATATGATGAAAACCCTAGGATCTAGAATACCTATTAATCATTTCATCAAGTGAACAACTGTAAAAATACAAACGTAATAAAATAACTTTTAACATGTAAATGTGGTTTAATATATAAAAAGCTTTATAAGTAATTATATGTTTCTGTTGCAACAATATTGGTATACACTAGCATGCAAAATATCAATACTTATATCATAATCTAAAACATAAAAATATACCATTATTACTGTTAATCAATAAACACTTTGGGCTTAATATTTTATATATATAAATTAAACTTTCTATATTATCACTCCTTATAATATCGCTGCACTCTATGCGTCCTAGTCATATAAATTATTTTGATACTATAATTTGTATTAATATTTTCTATTATCACATGATTATAAAACTTATTATTAGCACTTACATGATAACTAGTCAATCTGTCATTTATTTTTATTTTACTTACTATTATCTCGTAATTATACTATTACCACCACCCGCTTTACGCATCTGTAATTTGTCATTCTCATTTAACTATATTAACCCTTTAAAACCATATTTCAATTTATTATTCTTTTCAATAAATAAACTCGGATGTTAAATACAGATACTTGCATATTTATGTTGAGTGTTTACATTTTTGAGCTTATCATATTCTATCATCTATATTTAATATTTTACTTGAGACTATCATTGTCGGCATGATTGAGAAACCTTAACATGCTATTCTTGTTTATAGACACTATCATTTTATAACTATTGTATTTGACATGCCTATTCATGATCTTTGTTATTTATATTAAAATGAAATCATTAATTAGAATGCTGGACTACATGCCATGACACCACTATTCACTAGTTTTATTTCCATACAATTACCATACTACAAGTTCCTGTCTTTTCAGCATTCTTATTTAGTGCTCTAGTCTTTACCATAGCAGCTATAAATACGTGGGTGTTGGGGTAGTTTGAGTATGCGTTGTACAACAGGATCTCAGGAGTCCCATGCCGGCAGCTCGTACCGGGCTATAGCGGTCACATGATTACAGCTCGTACGGGCTATAGCGGTCACATGATTACAGCTCGTACCGGGCTATAGCGGTCACATGATTACAGCTCGTACCGGGCTATAGCGGTCACATATTTACAGCTCGTACCGGGCTATAGCGGTCACATGTTTACAGCTCGTACCGGGCTATAGCGGTCTCTTGTTCATTCCACAGTTGGGCCCGTGTTTCCTAGCCCCTGGGGCACCACTCTTGGGTTAGGAATACTCCTGCAGAGGTTGACGCACACACTCAAGCTTACGATAGGATAGTTTACCTTTTAGTGGCCAGTTAGGTTATGACATGATCCCTTACATGTTTCATAGTGTTAGTGCATTTAATTACTTATATACATGTTTTCTTGCGCACCGGGCTTCACTTTTATATATTCTTGTTATTATGCTACACACACTTTATACGTTGAGTACTTGCTGGGGTGTTCTGACATCCCTGAGATTTGCCATCTCAGGTTTAGAGACATGTTTTTAGGCTGAGCGGGATCAGAGCGGCTACCAGGACTTTGTTGAAGATCAGTAATCGTAGGTTTATTTTCCTTTACTTTTAGCCTTTAGCATGTGCGCCCTTATGGGACATTAGGACTTTTGTATCTCTTTCGGATCTTATTTTATTCCGAATCTTTTGTTTTGGATCTTTAATTGCATCAATTATCTAGTGGACCCATTTTTAGGATTTCTTGTGGTTTCATTGCAGCATGATTATCAGTATTATTTCTTTTGGTATTGGATTTTATTTTTGACAGGTTAATCTAGACAGCCTTATGTGACTATGGAAGGACTTTTCCTTACCGTAGGTAGCACGGCTGGCCTTCGTCGCTTCTCGTATTCCACATTTTGGGAAGCGGGGCGTGACAAGGTTTTGTTGGTATCAGAGCCCAGGCTGACGTCAAAATTAGTCTTGGTTCTACCGACCTTTTAGGTTAGAATCACACGTATAGGTTCTCCCCAGTGTGTCATGCTGCATATTTCCTTGACTCTGATTATAGGATTCGGGCGACTGAGATGGAATTATGATATTGTACCCATGTACCGCGGCATGGTTACAATGCGTCATTCTGTTTGAGTAACTTAGAGTTCTATTTGATTTGTTTCCACTGATTTGATTTTCTTGAACACGCCGATTTCTCAAGCCAAGACCGTGACTCTTCATACCCTCATTTGTTTCCTTGATCCTTGATTTTTCTTACCCATCTATTTTCATTGATCCTTGTAATTAGTTCACGACCTTGTATTTTCGTTCTTCAAATTTCGAGGACGAAATTTCTTGTAAGGTGGGTAGAATGTAACACCCTTGTCCGATCGTACGTTCCTTTTCTTTTTGGATATATTGGGCTTTGTTTTATTATTATTATAATTTGGAGTTTAATACTTTTAATTAAGATATATGCATACAATTATGGTTTTTTCAAGTTTGTTAAATATGCATATTATTAGTATTTAAATATTTATTTGTCTAACACTATTTTATAACCATATTTATATTTTAGTATCATAATTTAAACAAAAGATATTTTATTTGGTATTTCTTTAAACAATACATATACATAAGATTTTACCCATTTTTTAAATTCTATTTATAAGATATTTTGTCTTACGATATTTATTTGGTTAGAATATTTAATTTTGAAAAGTCATGAGAGCCCATGTTAAATCTTTTAACCATATAAATATTTTTACTAAACTAACAACTCAATTTTCTCTCTCCAATCACCATATATGTCTCACCTGATAACTTGATTCTTTTTAAAACAAATATTTTCTCTCTCCAAACTAAATAATTTTATCAAACCAAATATATTTTTAAATCTTTTATTAATCCTTGTCCTAACAATCGCTCATCTAATCTCTCTCAGCAGGTTCTCTTTCTCAAATCTACTCTCTTTAATTATTTTTTCTACAAATCTATATACATACATACATATATATAATTGAAGATATTTTGTTATGATAGTTTAACTGAAAATATATTTTAGTTGTTTGATATCATAAAATCTTATATATATAACTGATTGTATTTATTTTTATTAACCCATAACTATATACATATCTACATATATTTTCACTATATACTAATATGTATATATACATATACTTTTCTATTATTCTAACTATATACAAACTAATATGTATATATACAACTTTTCTAATATCTTATAAAAGTTTATAACAACCCATCATATCTCTCTTTTATAAAATCAAATCCAAATCTCATCTCATCAGAATATTTCTCTCTCCAATTATAATAATCTCTCCAATCTTTAAACAATCTCTCTCTTCTCTATAAATAACAACCTAATTATTATCATCTCTCCCCTTCTCATATAAATCAACCTTCTCTTTTTCCCATCACAATATTTTCTTCTTCTTCAAAATTAGCCGAGCAATCAAACCTTGGAGTTGTTCTTCGTGTCGTCGTGTTTATCTGTCTCCGAGGCAAGTACTCTTACTCTTTTATTTTTTTAGTCAATGCAACATCGGGAATTCTCTAAATAAATTATTAACTTACAATATTTAAATAAAATTGTAATATTTTGCCGCTTTATTAATATATTTTATAATACTTGTACATATGATGAAAACCCTAGGATCTAGAATACCTATTAATCATTTCATCAAGTGAACAACTGTAAAAATACAAACGTAATAAAATAACTTTTAACATGTAAATGTGGTTTAATATATAAAAAGCTTTATAAGTAATTATATGTTTCTGTTGCAACAATATTGGTATACACTAGCATGCAAAATATCAATACTTATATCATAATCTAAAACATAAAAATATACCATTATTACTGTTAATCAATAAACACTTTGGGCTTAATATTTTATATATATAAATTAAACTTTCTATATTATCACTCCTTATAATATCGCTGCACTCTATGCGTCCTAGTCATATAAATTATTTTGATACTATAATTTGTATTAATATTTTCTATTATCACATGATTATAAAACTTATTATTAGCACTTACATGATAACTAGTCAATCTGTCATTTATTTTTATTTTACTTACTATTATCTCGTAATTATACTATTACCACCACCCGCTTTACGCATCTGTAATTTGTCATTCTCATTTAACTATATTAACCCTTTAAAACCATATTTCAATTTATTATTCTTTTCAATAAATAAACTCGGATGTTAAATACAGATACTTGCATATTTATGTTGAGTGTTTACATTTTTGAGCTTATCATATTCTATCATCTATATTTAATATTTTACTTGAGACTATCATTGTCGGCATGATTGAGAAACCTTAACATGCTATTCTTGTTTATAGACACTATCATTTTATAACTATTGTATTTGACATGCCTATTCATGATCCTTGTTATTTATATTAAAATGAAATCATTAATTAGAATGCTGGACTACATGCCATGACACCACTATTCACTAGTTTTATTTCCATACAATTACCATACTACAAGTTCCTGTCTTTTCAGCATTCTTATTTAGTGCTCTAGTCTTTACCATAGCAGCTATAAATACGTGGGTGTTGGGATAGTTTGAGTGTGCGTTGTACAACAGGATCTCAGGAGTCCCATGCCGGCAGCTCGTACCGGGCTATAGCGGTCACATGATTACAGCTCGTACCGGGCTATAGCGGTCACATGTTTACAGCTCGTACCGGGCTATAGCGGTCACATGTTTACAGCTCGTACCGGGCTATAGCGGTCTCTTGTTCATTCCACAGTTGGGCCCGTGTTTCCTAGCCCCTGGGGCACCACTCTTGGGTTAGGAATACTCCTGCAGAGGTTGACGCACACACTCAAGCTTACGATAGGATAGTTTACCTTTTAGTGGCCAGTTAGGTTATGACATGATCCCTTACATACATGTTTCATAGTGTTAGTGCATTTAATTACTTATATACATGTTTTCTTGCGCACCGGGCTTCATTTTTATATATTCTTGTTATTATGCTACACACACTTTATACGTTGAGTACTTGCTGGGGTGTTCTGACATCCCTGAGATTTGCCATCTCAGGTTTAGAGACAGGTTTTTAGGCTGAGCGGGATCAGAGCGGCTACCAGGACTTTGTTGAAGATCAGTAATCGTAGGTTTATTTTCCTTTACTTTTAGCTTTTAGCATGTGCGCCCTTATGGGACATTAGGACTTTTGTATCTCTTTCGGATCTTATTTTATTCCGAATCTTTTGTTTTGGATCTTTAATTGCATCAATTATCTAGTGGACCCATTTTTAGGATTTCTTGTGGTTTCATTGCAGCATGATTATCAGTATTATTTCTTTTGGTATTGGATTTTATTTTTGACAGGTTAATCTAGACAGCCTTATGTGACTATGGAAGGACTTTTCCTTACCGTAGGTAGCACGGCTGGCCTTCGTCGCTTCTCGTATTCCACATTTTGGGAAGCGGGGCGTGACAGCTAGCCTATGTTCTTCTTTTATAACTCGATCTAGCTTGAGAATAATAAGCAAGCAAAAAAAGAAGCAAAAGAACAAAAACTACTAGCAATCTTTCCCTCTCACTCTCACTCTCTCTAAAACTTTTCCCTTTCGCTGAAAAATTATTCTTTTCAATTTCTCTAGGAAGGTCATTAGGTCTTTCCTTCTAACAGTCACATTAGGAGACTCTGTGGTGAGGGATTTATACCGCCATTGGGCAATATTGACTTGGTTGGCTACTTGTAGCCGGTGGTTTTTTCTTTAGGGTAGCGCAAAATCGTGCTTATCCTTCGAGATTGGTAAAACTGTTTTAATTTTTTTAATGAAAATATGTAACGCTTGCTATATTCCTGAATGACAAGTTGGCGTCTTTTCAAATTCTTTTCTTCTGGGAAGAAAGTTTAGAAGAAGGGGAAGAACGATAGATTTATTGTATAAAATTATGGTCAATTCCGAGGCATAGATAAAAGCAAGATCTGACTAAACATATCCCCATGTCATGTCATCAAAATCATTACCTAGGCCTTTTCCTTATCAAGATGGGGTTGGGTATGAAGCAAAAAATGTTTTGGCAAATCTATACGACTAGAAATCGACTTATCAACCTCTTATAAATATGTGCCAAATACCCACCAAGGAAACAATGAACAAAAAGGGGCTTGGAGATATTTATTGTTTCCTTGGTGAGGTATTATAACTATATGCTCTAACCTATAAAAGGAATCTATATGACTAGAAATCAACTTATCATCATCTCCTTATAATATTTGAATTCTTTTATTATTTATTTGAAGTTATAATTTTTAATTTGTCGCAGTATTTATGAGCATAATGGAGAAAAGAAGAATATGGTGGTTACTCAGTTTGATCCTACTGATGCTAGACGATGCTTTCCGTGTTGGGATGAACCGGCTTTCAAGGTTAATACTACACTGATTCATTAATTTTTATCCCAAATTATGATTGTTGTGCTTTGTTGGATGCAAATACATAATACTGACCATTTATTTTTTGAAATTAGTTTTTTTTAAAATTAACCCCTTTCGGGGATCGAACTTGCGACCTCTCACATTGAAATTAGTTCTTTGGCAAATTGTATGCATTACTTAAAATTTGTTATGTCATATGTGATTGGAAGATAAATGCAACCAGTTAGTGCAATGATTGTTGTTAGATTTGACTATTATGAACTTCTCCTCCAGTCTGTATTCTGAAATCTGAAATTATTCAGTTAGAACTTTGTTGTTTTGTTGGATACTTTGATGTGTCATTTAAGTTGGCTTGGCACGCTTTTAGACTCTTTTGGGTTAGTCACCAGTGAGCACACTAAGATGAATTCCAGGCCTGGCATGTCCATAGTTTTCACGGCGTCGCCATGGCAAGGTGTCGCGGCGGTTCACTACCTCCGTGATTCACTACCGCCGTGGTTCATCTTTCTTATTTTAAGATTCGCCTTGTCTGCATATATATGAGACCAACTGAAAATCGAGTTTGAAATTTTATAAACAATATCATATAAGTATTTATTTTCCCCCCTAAAAATTCTTTCATTACGTTGCTTCAAATACCCCAAATGATTCCCATCGTAATAAACTAATAATATCCCAATTTGATAAAATATTTTATATTTGATGGTTAAATAATGATATAGTTGTGTGCTTGATGGTATTCTTTAGTTTTTGTATATATATTGGGTATAGAATTATAGATATATAAAAAATTAATATAGCACATTGTGAACAATTTATCGCCGTATGGACGCCATGGCGGCGCCGTGTCGCCATGGCGTCCTGACGGTTCACTACTGCTGTGATTCACCGTGGCGCCGTAACAACCATGGGCATGTCATGTCATCACAATGTTTGCTCATGTCTCATGGGCTGCATGAGCTTGATTCATCTATGTATTTCATTTTAATGTTTTTGCTACTGATCTATTTGTCTGTTAGAAATATTTATGGGCTACATAGATGTATATTCAACGTTGCAAATACATATATGTATGTTCTACCAAATTTCTAAACTAAGAAGTTTTTTGTCTAACAATATCCAGCACTACTGGATTGATTTTGATCACATATTTACATTTCGCATTATAATTATATGCTGTAACCTATAGATACTTGGGTTCTTTGATTTCAGGAGTAAACGAATAATGATGTTTTTTCTATTGTTTTATTTTTTAGTTTGTAAAATTTCATCCAAGAAAGTCTAATTGTAATAATGACAGTCTAAATGGAAATAGAATGCTGCCTTTGTTTAGTGCTGCTGATAGAGAGGTGAAGCATCATGTTATAGAGGAAGAATCACAGTCATTGTTCTATATGCAGACATCGGTTCTTTATTTTGAAGTGTGCATTCCTTTCTATGATGAGCTAAAAGAAAGAGACTTTTGCAATACTTGTGCGACATTAACAAACTATGAATGTTTTCAGACCAATCGGTATTGTGATTATAACTTAGAAAACAAGGCGGGATGCTCAGTATATGATGAACTCGAGAAGTTCTATCAATTATAAGCAGATGTTTGGTTTCTATTGCTTTTCACCAATTGTAATTTGTGCCGGAATATTAGTTGCTAGTGCTCCACTATAGATGAAAATGTACAAAATTTAAGAGGGATATGCGTCAAATTTGTACCCAAATATCTGACATCCCAATCCACTGTTGTGAATATGAGTACATATTTGTTAATGGGACCGCATACTTCTATTGTTGTTTGGTGGGTAAGTGGTCAGATCCAAACTGCATACAATGATTATTTACTGATAAGACGGTTGGTTATCTATAGATGAAACAATTAAACAAGTATAATAGAATATCCTTTTGTTGTAAATAATTTCACGTAAGCCAATCCATTTGGATTTTTCAGCATTGAATTTTAATATTGTGTTTTTATGTAATTTCAGTCAACGTTCAAGATTACATTGGAAGTGCCATCTGAGCTAGTAGCATTGTCAAGCATGCCAATCGAGGAAGAAAATCTTGGACTTGTTAAGACTCTTATTTTCCATGAATCGCCAATTATGTCAACGTATTTAGTGGTGGTGGTTGTTGGTTTATTTGATTATGTGGAAGCAGCTTCACCTGATGGTATATTAACTTTGTGCAAAACCTATTCTTTTGTCATTTAATGAAGACACTCACTCTTTAGCATAATTATTGGGTATGACCAGGGATCAAAGTTTGTGTATACTGTCTGGTTGGTAAGGCCGACCAAGGAAAGTTTGCTTTGGATGTTGCTGTGAAGACACTGGAGATCTACAAAAGTAATTTCTACTTCATTTCTACAATTGTAGTTTTGATATATTTCTTTCCGTCGAAGCATCTTTATTGGTTTTTCCAAACTTCTGTGAACGATATAATTTATTCAAATCAGTTTCTATTTGATTGTCTCTGTTGTCCGCACCTTTCTTAGTTGGTAGCTATGTGATCATTTTTCTATTCATCGACTGAAACCCCAATCCCTCTTGAAGATGTAATATAATTGATTATTTATTAAACAATTAGGTACTTTGTTGTGCCTTACACACTTCCGAAGTTGGATATGATCGCTATTCCTGATCTTGCTGCTGGAGCTATGGAGAACTATGGTTTGGTCACATATCGAAAAACGGCTTTGCTCTATGATGATCGTCATTCAACAGCTTCAAATAAACAATGGGTGATTTTTCATGTCCTGAGAATTTTATCTTCATGCTTGATTTGGATTCAATTATCATGCTACCTAATTGACTTTAATCTTTATGAATCTAATATTTGACAGCAGGTGTTTGCAGTATCAACATACTATATTTTGGTCCAAGTACATATCTCTCTTATAGCACATGCATGACAATTCTATATATTGGCGCTTTCAGGTGGCTGTTGCTGTGGCACATGAATTGGCACACCAGTGGTTTGGCAATCTTGTGACAATGGAATGGCGGACACATTTATGGCTTAATGAGGGTTTTGCAACATGGGTATTGAGCTGAGCTCACCTTATCCATTTATATGTCCATTTTTATTATTTTCATGAGTTCAATATTCCAGTAACTAATGTTCAAAATCATACTTCTGTAGGTGAGTTATTTGGCAGTAGATTCCTTATTCCCAGAGTGGAAAATATGGACACAATTTCTTGATGATTATACTATGGGCCATAGGTTGGTTTCTCTAGCCGAGTCACATCCTATTGAGGTAAACGTTTTTTCCATGATATTAGCAAAGTGCCCTATGTTTTTAGGAATTCAAGTGGAAGTTATAAATCCGCTGATAAATGAACTCTAATTTATTTAAGGTACATCTCTGTATAGCAATGAAGTAATATAATATGCTTGATTTAATTTTTAATTCATTGGATAGTTTAACTGCCTTGGATCGACGCATGTTTGCAACAAATATTCCTGTATTTAGTTTCTGAACTGCCTAGGGCATGCCACATGGTCGCCTTTAGAAAATAACAGCCAGTGCGAGTATCTGCATTGTCAAATTTATGCTGCATTCTGCTACACATGGTTAGAATGTTGTGATATTCTTTTCCAAAACCCTTTTGTACTATTTTTAGTTTTGAATGTACCCTGGTCCATTCTTTTTCATCAGGAGTCGGCAGTATGGATACTCATACTCTATCTCAGTGAATAGTAAATTATATTATATTGTGTATTAAGTGCACTACACCTTCTTTAGGTTGATATAAACCATGCCAGTGAGATTGATGAAATCTTTGATGCGATAAGCTACAGAAAAGGAGCATCTCTTATTCGGATGTTGCAAAACTACCTTGGTGCTGCTTGTTTCCAGGTTAGTATGTGGGCTTGTTTCCAGGTTAGTATGTGGGTTTTGGGTTAATGCACTATGTTTTCGCTTCTTCTGGTGGCTAAATATTAGCTGTCAAATTATAATGGTGAATATTTCAATTTAGCGTTTATAGATTTCCTTACTTTTTTTGTTTTTAACCGTTTTGTTGCATGTAAAAATACGCGGCGGTGCAAAACTATTTCAATCTTCCTGAGCCAGATGAGTAAGACAATAGATAGTTGCTTCATTGTTAGCTATTTCTGTGTATATCGGTGGCAATTATTGTCCTTCTGAAGAAGGTGGTACTCAACTCAAGTCTGGCATCATTCTTGTGCCACTTGCCTTGCTTACTGAGCTCCCTATCCTATATATGCCAAGTTCAAGATTCTTCACAAAATTCACATTCAAATATGGAGTCACAAACAGTTGTGATAGTTAATAAACCATCGTTTAGGAGTGATAACGACAATCCTTAGCAATTACTGCCGCCAATGTTGCATATGACTGTCTTGTGATACAATTCTAGCCAAGTAGCCATAAGCAATTAAAAACCAAATTCAGGATAATATTTACAGTTGACTTATTTGTCATTCTAACAAATTGACGATGTTTTATTCTACTTTAAATGGCATTGTCTAATTTCTCATCCATTTTTGGATTGTAAATGGCAATGCCTAATTTCTCATCCATATTTGGATTTTAAATGGGACTGTCTAATTTCTCATCCATTTTGTTGTATAATGACTACATCACTTTGAGCAGCGCTTCAATTACAAGTATGAAAAGTCAGTTACTCTCAGTACAATCTGACCATACCAATAGAATTGCATCTCTGTTATTGCAGGAACATGTTATAACTAGGTCTTTAAGTATATTCAAATTTGAGCTTCTTTTCAAGCAAATCTCTGGTGATGGATGCTTTAAAGCTCCAGTTAATAAATTTCATCAACCATTTATCATGTAATTCATTCTTGTAAATTTTGGGAGAACTTGATGGATAAAGAGAAACCTCCAAAGTCCAAATTGTCTGATTTTGGCATTTTGGATGTTGTTGCTCATGGTTAGTTGCGTGAACCCTAGTGACCACTCATTTAATTTTCAGCTGCAGGATATGGATCCTAATAATACTGATAGAACCCAAAGTCGACTATGCACACATACTTTGTAATTTTGGTTCATATATTCATATATTTTGCTAGATATATGCAGCAGCATATATAGTGCCTTGAGCCGCTTCATATGCAACTACCAACATTTGTTTATTTGGATGTTTTTATAACTTTAGTGCTATTCAGTTATATGCTTTTCGTACGAGGGAGATCACAATATCCAGTCTGCCAATTTTTCTTAGTTGTTTCCGTTTTGAATATTATCTTTCTCCAACTTTAGCTAATTTTCTTGCAATTGTGCCAACTATACATGCCTTTATTTTTGTTGAAATCATTGGCTTCGTATATAAAACGGTTTGCTTGCTCGAATGCAAAGACCGAAGATCTATGGACTGTACTTGAAGAAGAATCAGGTGAGCCAGTAAAGACGTTGATGAATTCATGGACTAAGCATCAAGGATATCCTGTAGTCTATGTGAATGCTAAAGAAGGAAAACTGGAATTTGAGCAGGTTTGTTGTTTATTTTTTTCTTTTTAAAATTCATTAATTTAAACCGATAAAGTCAACCATATGTATGCATGAGTCATGTCTCCATGTGAAATGAGCGTTTGCTGGTCTTTATGTGGAAGGGGAATGAAAGATGGCGATCATGTGCAGCAGCCAGCAACAGCTCCAACAACAATTTTCCCCTCCATCCTTCTTTCTTCAGTGTCCGCACGTGTATTGTATCTGCAGCACCCAACCACATGCTGCCATCTAGTGTCTACCACTTTATTGAAAATTGATTGAATCAATAAAGGGTAATACTTTACCTACCAGCTTGAATTCCTACCACAATCTACCCAAGAGACAATGGTGGGACCCACAACACCTAGATAGTAGTGCCAAACAAGTGGGCTCGTGGTGTTTGTCTCTTAGGTAGATTGTGGTGTGAAATCCCGGCAGGTTAAGCATTTTTCGTATAACTGTCTATTCACTTCTAGATTTCTTTAGACATTTTCAAGAAAGACATGGTAGCATTTGTTAGTTATATGTATGCCCTAGAGTCTATTACTGTACATGAGATGTATATTGTAGTGGATACTGGGACATATATAGGTAGGACTTTCTTGCTCGACATGATAGTACGCTATCTGGTTGCTCTTTATCTTAACATGTATACTTACTGTCTCTCTGTTACATGTTGATAAAGCCCTTAGGATGTGTACTCGACTTGCAGGACTATGATGAAGATCATACTAGTGGGGCCTGGGTAGTCCATAAGTACATCCTTCAATGTTTCTAGTCGTGGGAATATCGAGACGGGGCATTGATATTCCAGAGTAGACTAGCGTATATTTTCTCGACCCATGTGATGGGCGATGGATGATCCCATATCCATTGGTGTTTGACATCAGAGATGGTATACGGGTGCTCAGTGGAGACTGGGTACACTGAACGGACTCGCCGAGAACTCCCAGATGGTATTATACTTTACGTCAGATGGCAGTTCTCTGGTGACACTGGTACAGTTTAGTCTGTTGACCCGAGATCGTCATAGAGTCTTGTGTGTCTTCCACTGTGCTTTGATTTTCACCCTACCATGGCTCTGTTAAGTCGTGCAAACAGGTGGTTTTTGGGTACAGTCCCGATTCACATGGAGGCAATGAGCGATAGGAGGGGATTCGTCTCTCCCGGTATTGGGGGTTGATGTTGCGCTATGCTCGACTGGCCATAACTGGAAATCCCTGGCCAGGGTTGCAGTGATTTACTGGTAAGTGTTATCAGTAGTTTCACGCTTGTTATGGACTTTATATCGGCATGACTTATCAAGCTATTGGGGTCTGACGTTTACCACCCCTAGGCGAGATATGCGACATATCAGACGAACAGACCGGACTGTGCGGTAAGTGTTACTGATTGGATTCGCAGGAGTGTGAGCAGGCTTGCTCGTTGATCTTCTGATCGCTCAATACCCGGGTGGCCATTACGTTTTGCAGACCGCTTGCGGCTTGTGGGTGATTGATATGATCACCACCTACTGCCGGCGTATTGACGAGTCTTTAGAGTCCTACACAAAGGTTTCCTGGCTCAAGCGAAACGAAATAGGAGCGCATATGAGATATGTGCGGGACCGAGAATAATACCAGTATGTGATACTGTATTCTATTCTCGCGATTTGTATCATCGGTCGGTTATATGTGATATAGCCGGGTTACCGAATCAAGTGTTGGTTCGATATATTGATACACTAGATATTAGTCGGTTATATGCGATATGACCGGATTATTAAATCAAGTGTTGATTTAATGATTTAATGTATAATTATATATTTGATATATTACTTTACATTAACTAGTATTTATTCACTTAAGATTGACTTTCTCACTTTATGTGCACAAGTTGTATATGTGATATATGTTTATGCACTAGTTTGTATCATGATTGATGATACATGCAAATTTGGGTGTGTGTATGACTTACACCATATTTAAGATAATGGTTTAGGTTTTTATTTATTTTGGTAAAACAAAATGGTGGCTTTCTTTGTTTTGGCTTGAAGCTTCATGAAGCTTTTAAGCATCTTCGACAAAGTCCACTCATTTTGTTTTGCATAAGATTTTTATTAACCAAACCATTAACTCAAACTAGGGTTTAGTCTCTACAAAGGTTAACTCACCCATGGTTGCATTATGATAGACTTCACTTGATTATTCTTTTTAGATAATTCTTATTCTTTTCTTTTCTTTTTCTTCTTCTTCTTCTTCAAAAAAACAAGAAAAGCTTGCTAGAAATTTTCAAGTGAAGAAATAGAGTGAGAAATCCAAATCCAAAATGAACCCAATTCCTATTTCATCATTCTCTACTACTTGCCATTTAGTTTAGGGTGTTCTCTTCACAAAGTTCATGACCTAGTGAAGATGGAGCTTGAGTTTGAGTCTTCTCGACGTAGATCATCTTCGGTCTCGAAGTCAACGAGTTAACCCGTTCATTTTTCCGAGGAAACCGTCACAAGAGTCCGGGATCTCGATGATCGCAGCGAAGGGATGTCAACACGGAGCTTTAGAAGTGAAGGACCGGATCTACAAAGGTTGTAATCCCTTTCACTTAGTGTTAAAATATTTAACATGCTTAGTTTCGCATAAACTCTAGTTTAAAGATCCAGCTTTGGGTTGTTCGGCACGGCTAAATTTTTAATCGGGTATGGTTGATGCCTCGTAGACCCTTGTGAGCGTGCTTAGCAACCCTACAGTGGTAGCAGAGCCAAGCTAGAGCTTTAGGCGATGTCTAGGCGAAGTTTAAAGTCCGATCGAACCCGGATAATCCCGATTAAACCCTTCTCTGGACATTTTTTGAAAATGTGATCTTTTCCGAATTAAAAATACTCAGAAAAACAAGCAGGAAAAACTAAGAATTACTGTGAAGTACGGACCACTAATTCGC
This sequence comes from Agapanthus africanus, assembly GCA_030015575.1. Taxonomy (NCBI): domain Eukaryota; kingdom Viridiplantae; phylum Streptophyta; class Magnoliopsida; order Asparagales; family Amaryllidaceae; genus Agapanthus; species Agapanthus africanus. The sequence continues at coordinate 454,163,889 of CM057346.1, read as the reverse complement.
TCGTTCGGCCGCGGAACCGCCGCCAAACCCTTGGTTTGGCCGAGGTTCCGCGGCTAAAATTTTGAATTAGTCCCTGGAACTTCATATATTTATTCTTAGGTCCTTTCTTGTCATTTTTTTCTGGTAATTTTTTAATTCCACTCAAGTGTTGAGTTTTCTAGGGTTGTATTGGGGACTCGTTGATTCGATCGGATAATTTAACTTTGTTTAGTTTGTCCGGGTAATTTTTAGAATGTGTTAAAAAGTTCGAACGGATATCAATAACTCATTTTTTCCCCTGCCGGAAAATTTCCAAGCGTTGGTTTTTTTTGTAGTTTAAGAACGTTCTAAGTCGTGCAAGTAACGCGGTGGACCCTCTAGAAGACAACAAACCTTAACTCGATTATGTGACCGTTTTGAACTGCCTCTAAATGTTAGGGTTTATGGCAGTACGGCGTGCCACATGTGAGGCGTTGGCTTGACCCTTCTACGGCTGGACCATTGGTACTGTGGCATGTGATGGATGTTTTAAAACTAATTTCAAGTGTTGAGAACTATTTGGGAAAACTTAGGTGTTTGATAATTCGATCGGAAAGTTTAACATTGTCTATTTATCTGGAATGTGATACAATATTTGGAATCCACATGTAGTTATGAGATAACTAATTTGAATGTTATAAACATAGCAGTTTAGTCTTAGATGATCGGTTGCCACGGAATTTTGATGTGATCAAAAATCCGTCGCAATCACGTAGCGTACGCGGATACTCGCCGGGTAAACTTAATAGACAGTCATGCCCCATAGCCCCGACCAAGTGACTGTAGGAGAACCCCGTCGCCAAAAGCATCCGTTCGGGTGCTCGCGGCTGCGGTGTTCCGCCTTAGTGCACTTTGTTGACGGCATCCGAGGGTGCGGCCGTCTACTAAAGTTTGCGACGAGCATTCGATCAGAATGTCGGGAATCTTGTTGAATTGCCCGACTAGATATTGAAAAGAGTTTTCGATAAATGAGACTAAAATGCGGGGTTTATAATTGTTAGGCATGCGATGTCTAAGGAATTCATTTGATTAGGCATGAAATGTCTAAGGAGGTTGCGGATTCCAACTGTTGTAGTTTTACACTTTCTTTTCTGTGACCGTAAGCATAGTATGTAGTGTATCGCCGGTTTCGTTGCTATACATCAATGACAATCGGGATACGCATACTTACTTACGTTGATGATATGAGATATTATGTGTTGCTGGATATGTTATATTGGATCGTCATGTTTTGAATAGCCCGGGGTTTTTATGTGAGATGAGAGTTTTTCATTTTCATTCATGTAAAAACTTGTATGTAATATTCTTTTATTTGGGGCATTTCCAGGTTGAGAAAGATGTCACCGTTGATGTATATTATTTAATTTTCCGCATTAGGATAGACCCAGAAGGGGAGCATAAGTAACCGGGTTCTAGGGTCCAGTGGGAGACCACCTCGAGGAGTCGAGTCCGGGTCTCCTAACTCTAGAATTGGTAGGGTTGCTTGCCGCTCTCGTAGGGGTCTAGGGGTGTGGGATTGGCTATTCATCACGACCGTAGAATCCATGTTTTATATAGGCTCAAAATAAAACACGGACGTCTTAGTATATCCAATATTTCATATGTTATTTTCTGCTGCGTTGTCTGTGATGTGATATGTTCAGATAGATATTGTATATAGTATATATGATATATTATATAGACGTTACTTATGTTTTGCACCCGCGCTAGCCCTACCCCGCTCTTCCGTTAGTTACCTAACCTAACGGTGCAGACGGGACATCGAGGCAAATGCGGATGGCATAAGCGTACGTTGTATTTATCTGTGATGTTTAGGTGACTTATATGATGGGACATTCATTAATGAGATTAATGAAAGAAAAATAAACCTAAATGATGTTGTGGAATCGAATTTCAAAAATTAGGTAGCTCTAGTTGCTTTGCATAGTGGTGTTCCTTATAGAACATCCAGCACCTTATTCGATAAGGAAAGAGCCGATATCTTTTCACCGGGAGTGACCTCTTTAGCAATAACCAGCAGATGCTACAACCTTCGATTTGTCTTTTGACTGCTTTTCTAGTTCTTGCTTTGCATAGTGGTATTGTGAATATCCTGCATCTCATTCGACGAGGAAAGAGCCGAGATCCCTTCACCGGGAGTGACCTCTTTAGCGAAACTAGCAAAAGCCTCAAAAACACTCCATTTTAAACCATTTGATTCCGCAACGAGATCAAGTTCAAAGCGTTAAAAGGTTTTCTTAAAAACCATCCGCAACCCTCCGTCATTTTAGGAAGTAGAGTACTTAGTATTCGTGCTGTGTTTGTTGACATTAGTTAAGGCACAGTGTACGGTAGCTAAGTGATGTCTTCCTACACCGCATATGATGCGATTAGTTAGGACAGTCGCGTGACTTTGTTGACCTTAGTTAAGGGTCATGTGGGTGGGTCTAATTAATCACGAAATGACGGGTAGAACTTGACTAGTGCTTATGATTTGTTGACCATAGTTAAGGTCATAAGTGCTAGGGGTAAAAACCTTTATCGGGCGTTTCAAGTGTTGAAATTTGCAATGAGATTGCATACCTTCTATATGATAGTTGGATCCTGATACCTACTACGAGTAATTGTTACTCCTGAGAGAGTTGCACTTTACAATTAGCCGATCAAGTAGGTGTCTAGAAAGGTGTCAACGGGGTTACGCCCCTGGGAAAACGAGGTTTATTTTAATTAGGTCCGTGCGAAAGCACGGGGAACCTCCCTCAAAGTACCGGCACTGGCCTGGCTGAAAGATTGGCGAACTTGTAAAGTATAATTAATCCCGGCTAGTCTTTCCTTTTAAGGGTTTGAAGGACGATTTGATAAAAACAGTGGGAGTCATCCTGATTAGATAAAATATATAACCAATCTAATCTTGCAAGAGCGCACGCAGAGTGTTTTCTTCTCTCTCTCGGTAGCGACCATGTCATGCCTTAATCAAGATGATAATAATATGGATGTATTGACCGAACCCGCTTGTTATACAGAGCTGGGGAACGTTGGTCCCGCTCCAACTTATAATTGTTATAAGACAGAGCAGGAAATTGGGGATTACCAGAATTCCCGTGCCGCCCAAACGAAGAAAGTGCATGCTGATACATCTTCTTCGGGTGTGTTCATTACACAGAACTGTTTCTCAGTATCCTTTACGTCCTGGGTATGTGATACCGGATCAGGATCCCGCATATGTAATCTGTTACATGGGCTATAGATAGGTAGAGAACTGAGAACGGGTGATATGTTTCATGAGATAGAAACGGTGCAAGTGTTGCAGCCAAGCCTGTTGGTCACTATCACCCTATATTACCAGAATACATTGATTCTAAACGAATGTTATTAGATACCGAACCTGATATACAATATCATATCAGTTTCTTTATTAGTAAAGAAAGGATATAATTTTGTATTGTTGGATAATGTTTTAAACATTTCCTATATCAAGAGTTGATCGGTTCAGGTACGTTATCCAAAAGTATTGACGTTCTAAATCAAACTACAGTTCTTAGTATAAAGAACACACACAAGAGAAAGAGTTCAGAAATGAACGGATCCTTCTTGAGGCATTGTAGACTAGGTCATATCAATGCGACCCGACTAGCTAAGTTACATTTAGATGCATATTTAAATCTGTTTGAATTTACATCTTGTGAAACTTGCCGGTCATGTCACAAAGATAAGATGACCACAGCTCTGTTTATTAGAAACAGAGAAAGAGTTAGTAAACTTTTGGGATTGATACATGCTGATGTATGAAGGTCCCCTGTCTATACATGCCAAGACCGGTTCTTTGTACTTCATTACATTCTCTGATGATCTTTCAAGATTCAGACATATGTTCCTGTTGAAACGCAAGTCCGAAACTTTTGAGATATTCACAGAATATAAATTAGAAGTAGAGAACCAAAATACGGGTATAAGTATTATGTCCTTTGATAAGATCAAGGAGGAGAATAATTGAGCAAGGAATTCCTGGACTATTCTAAAGGAGAATGAGATTCTCTCTCGGCATTACTCCTCCGAATACACCATAGCACGATGGTATATCGGGGCGGAGCAATAGCACCGTATGTGATATGGTGTGCTCTATGATGAGTACTACTGAGTTTCCTATTTCCTTTTGGGAGTTATGCACTTGAGAAGTTGCATACCTATTGAATAGGGTTCAAATCAAATCAGTTGCCTACCACTTCATATGTGATGTGGAAAGGGAAGAGCCTATATCTTAAGTTTGTTAAGATTTGGGGTTGTCCGGCCTATGTCTAAAAAGCAAAATCCGGACAAGTTCGAGGAAAAGTCAGATCTGTGGAAGTTTGTTGGATATCCCAAGCATACGCAAGGGAATATCTTTTACCTAACCGAGGAACAAAAATGTTTTGTTTCTCAGCATGCCACCTTTGTGAAAGGGAATTTCTTGTGAAGAAAATAGTGGTCATAAGGTAGAACTGGAAAGAGTTCCAGCTATACAAAACTGCAGCTGATGATTTGGTAGAACCAAAGGATTCAATAGTTTTCAACGAACCTCAGCCTCTTCGCCGATCTAGTAGGGTTCCTCACCCACCTGAAAGATACTTCGGTTTCTCTATGACAGTGGGAGCGAGAATTACATCATGAGATGATGACCTAACTAGTTTCGAGCAGGCCATCAGGAGTGGGACTCTGTAAGAATGGCTGGATGCTTAGTGATCTGAGATGGAATCCTTATACACCAACAAAGTATGGACTTTGGTTGTTTTATCTGAAGGGTTAAATCCCCATCAGGAGCAAGTATATCTTGAGAAGATTACTTGGTGTACATGGAAAAGTTGAGACTTTCAAAACTATGTTTAAGTCCATCCAGATCCTACTTGCCACTGCTACATACCATGACTACGATATCTAGTGGTTGGGTGTCATGACTGCTTTTCTAAATGATGTTTTAGAAGAGAACGTCTATAAGTACACAGCCAGAGGGCTTCGTAAACAGTGGGAGCAGCGGAAACGTGTGCAAGATGCATCATATGATAAAGCAGGTATCGCGGAGTTGGAACGTCAGTTTTGATGTGGTAGTCAAAGAGTTTGACTTCATCGAAATGGTAGATGAACCTTGTATATACAAAAAGGTAGTAGGGAGTATGGTGGTGATCTTCGTAGAGTACGTGGATGACATACTCTTGATAGGGAAGGAGTTTCCTATGCTACGCTCGGTCAATCTCCGCTTATCACAAAGATTCTCCATATAGGATCAAAGTGATACCTCCTAAATCCTGGGTTTTGGATCTATGAGATAGATCTAATTGGATGTTAGGATAATCACTAGTTGTGGTGAGATAGTATCAATCGATCCTGGGGAGAATCACTGGAAAGGTTCCAGGGTGATAAGGATGACTGAATGTCAGTCGCAGGCATTGTCTTTACCTTCAGAGCAGGGACGGTATGTTGGAAGAGTTCCAAACTAGATACCGTGACAAACTAGACGATAAAGACTGGTGACATTGCTATCAAGGATACTACCAAAGAGGAAGTTTGGGTGTATATTAGTTCCTGAGATGAACTAGGTTCCTACCATTGTGAGACAATGGAAGTGTGGTTTTGACCCAGAAACCACGGTCCCATCAATGACCCAGACATTCTAAGGCAGTATCACCTGATCATGGAGATAGTTGATCTCCAGGATGATCGAGATTAGGAGAGTAGACTCAGAAGACAACACAGCGGATCCACTCACAAAGGCCTTTTCCCAGAGAGAGACTTTTATGGGATGGTTAAGTATGAGATACTGCAACCACTGCTACAGATGGCCCTAGTGCAAGTGGGAGATTGTTAGTTATATGTATGCCCTAGAGGCCATTACTGTACATGAGATGTATATTGTAGTGGATGCTGGGACATATATAGGTAGGACTTTCTTGCTCGACATGATAGTACGCTATCTGGTTGCTCTTTATCTTAACATGTATACTTATTGTCTCTCTGTTACATGTTGATAAAGCCCTTAGGATGTGTACTCGACTTGCAGGACTATGATGAAGATCATACTAGTGGGGCCTGGGTAGTCCATGAGTACATCCTTCAATGTTCCTAGTCGTGGGAATATCGAGACGGGGCATCGATATTCCAGAGTAGACTAGCGTATATTTTCTCGACCCATGTGATGGGCGATGGATGATCCCATATCCATTGGTGTTTGACATCAGAGATGATATGCGGGTGCTCAGTGGAGACTGGGTACACTGAACGGACTCGCCGAGAACTCCCAGATGGTATTATACCTTACGTCAGATGGCAGTTCTCTGGTGACACTGGTACAGTTTAGTCTGTTGACCCGAGATCGTCATAGAGTCTTGTGTGTCTTCCACTGTGCTTTGATTTCCACCCTACCACGGCTCTGTTAAGTCTTCCAAACAGGTGGTTTTTGGGTACAGTCCCGATTCACATGGAGGCAATGAGCGATAGGAGGGGATTCGTCTCTCCCGGTATTGGGGGTTGATGTTGCGCTATGCTCGACTGGCCATAACTGGAAATCCCTGGCCAGGGTTGCAGTGATTTACTGGTAAATGTTATCAGTAGTTTCACGCTTGTTATGGACCTTCCATCGGCACGACTAATCAAGCTATTGGGGTCTGACGTTTACCACCCCTAAGCGAGTTATGCGACATATCAGACGAACAGACCGGACTGTGCGGTAAGTGTTACTGATTGGATTCGCAGGAGTGTGAGCAGGCTTGCTCATTGATCTTCTGATCGCTCAATACCCGGGTAGCCGTTACGTTTAGCAGACCGCTTGCGGTTTGTGGGTGATTGATATGATCACCACCTACTGCAGGCGTATTGACGAGTCTTTAGAGTCCTACACAGAATTTTCCTGGCTCAAGCGAAACGAAATAGGAGCGCATATGAGATATGTGCGGAACCGAGAATAATACCAGTATGTGATACTGTATTCTATTCTCGCGATTTGTATCATCGGTCGGTTATATGAGATATGGCCTGGTTACCGAATCAAGTGTTGATTCGATATATTGATACACTAGATATTAGTCGGTTATATGCGATATGACCGGATCATTAAATCAAGTGTTGATTTAATGATTTAATGTATAATTATATATTTGATATATTACTTTACATTAATTAGTATTTGTTCACTTAAGATTGACTTTTTCACTTTATGTGCACAAGTTGTATATGTAATATATGTTTGTGCATTAGTTTGTATCATGATTGATGATACATGCAAACTTGGGTGTGTGTATGACTTACACCATATTTAAAATAATGGTTTAGGTTTTTATTTATTTTGGTAAAACAAAATGGTGGCTTTTTTTGTTTTGGCTTGAAGCTTCATGAAGCTTTTAAACATCTTTGACAAAGTCCACTCATTTTGTTTTGCATAAGATTTTTATTAACCAAACCATTAACTCAAACTAGGGTTTAGTCTCTACAAAGGTTAACTCATCCATGGTTGCATTATGATAGACTTCACTTGATTATTCTTTTTAGATAATTCTTATTCTTTTCTTTTCTTCTTCTTCTTCTTCTTCAAAAAAAAACAAGAAAAACTTGCTAGAAATTTTCAAGTGAAGAAATAGAGTGAGAAATCCAAATCTAAAGTGAACCCACTTCCTATTTCATCATCCTCTACTACTTGCCATTTAGTTTAGGGTGTTCTCTTCACAAAGTTCATGACCTAGTGAAGATGGAGCTTGAGTTTGAGTCTTCTCGACGTAGATCATTTTCGGTCTCGAAGTCAACGAGCTAGCCCGTTCATTTCTCCGAGGAAACCGTCACAAGAGTCCGGGATCTCGATGATCGCAGCAAAGGGACGTCAACACGGAGTTTTAGAAGTGAAGGACCGGATCTACAAAGGTTGTAATCTCTCTCACTTAGTGTTAAAATGTTTAACATGCTTAGTTTCGCATAAACTCTAGTTTAAAGATCCGGCTTTGGGTTGTTCGGCACGGCTAAATTTTTAATCGGGCATGGTTGATGCCTCGTAGACCCTTGTGAGCGTGCCTAGCAACCCTACAGCATTTGTTTCTGTTGATACTATCAGCTTTGTTATTCTCGTGTCTTGAGTATTTATATATGTTGCTAATATTCATAGTATGTTAACTTCAGTTAACTTACATGAGCTAACACACTGATCCAAACACTTACAGATAGCCCTGTGTGACTAGTTCTCTTGTGTAATCCATGAATTTTGGTGCACAATATTTTACATTCCAAAAGTAAATTGTCAAATAATATGTCTGTATACTTTCCAGACTCCAGATAATCTGGTGCTTGCCTTGAATTACTGTATACTTCAACTCGTTCCCTAGGTAACACAAGTATTTGCTTATATGTTGCAGTCTCAGTTTTTGTCAAGTGGCTTCTCTGGCGACGGACAATGTATTGTTCCTATAACACTATGTTGCGGTTCATATTCATCTCAGAAGTTTTTGTTGAAATCAAAACACGAGAAGTTAGACATCACAGAACCTATAAATTCTTTAAGTGATGACTCAAGCTTGGCGGGGAAAGGAAACCAACAGAGAAGTCGGCACTTCTGGATCAATTTAATGTTGACCAAACAGGGTTCTATAGGGTAAAATATGACGACGAGCTTGCTGCCGGGCTTAAACATGCAATAGAGGCAAACCAACTTTCTTCAATGGATAGATTTGGTATTGTTCATGAAAGAATAAGCTCGCGTTAATTGCACTAAAATCCCCTGTACTTTACCCTATATAGCACCTATACCCATCAAGTGATTTAGTAGCGTGACACCTCCTCTGCTCATTTGATCAAAGCCCCTAAAAAACACTAAAATCCAACTCTAGACAATTCAAATGATTGTGTATCAAACTCTAGAGCTTGTTCTTGTTGATTAGTGTAGGATTTGAGTGTTTTGAGGTTTTGGTTGATGAACAGAGGGATGTTTGCACTAATAAATCACTTGAGGGGATATAAGTGCTACATGTGGTAAACTTAGCGGGGTTTTGTGCAATTAATCCTGTAAACTTAATTTTTTCCGTTCTCTTTTTACTCCATAACTTAAACATTAGGTTAATATTTCTAATTTAGGCATCCTAGATGATGCTTATGCCCTATGTATGTCTGGAAAGCAAACATTGTCATCCTTGCTTTCTTTGATGGCTGCTTACAGGGAAGAGCTTGATTATACTGTCCTGTCACTCATAATCACAGTATGCACTTCTCTATGTCTTGAACCTTACTATATTAAATGATTCTTCTTTTCCCTTAATAGTATATATGTTTTTGCTTTCGCTTGCAAAACAGATAAGTAGCAAGGTTGTAAATATGGCAGCTGATGCGGTTCCAGAATTAGTAAATGACATCAAACAATTCTTCATCAATCTTCTCCAGTTTCCTGCAGAGTAAATCTCTTGACTTGCTCTGCTTCCTTTTATTTTTGGTTTATGCTTAATAATGTTCATTAACTCTTATCCTGGTATACACTCTTGCTTATTGGATTTTCGAGCTTCGGATTAAAATTTGGTAGTGTAGTGGAAAAAAAAAACCATATTAAAGTGTACAAATTAAAAACTACATGTCAAACTTCAATGCAGCTTGTTCTGTCATCTACTATTTATTTCTTTATAATTGCTTCCTTTCTGAGGGTTAATTGCACAAAACACCCCTTTAGTTTACCTTTTGGGGGAACTTATTCCCCTTTTAAGTAATTTATTGGCACAAACACCCTTTTCCCCAACAATCAAAACCGTAAAAAATGTTCAAATTCTACTCTAAACATCAAAAACAGGTTCTTAAAAAAGATCATTCCACTTAGTTGGATTTGAGCTGTTTTTTGAGGTTTCGACTGATAAACAGAGGGGTGTTTGTGCCAATAAATTAGTGGAGACTACCCCAGGATAAACCGCATGGTTCTTTAACGGACCCTTTTCTTATTACATTTCAAGATTTAATCAGATATTTTATTTTCTATTTTGTGCAGCAACAATTGACTGGGAAGTTCAAGATTGTGGCTCGGGACAACAGTTCAAAGAGGAAGACTAGGGATTGAGATCAATGCATGGTGATATATTTTTGTTCCCTTTGTTTTTGTTGAATTGTTTTAGGAAGACACAGGGAGGCATTTAACTTGATTTTTCATGTGATATGTATGGCTTCAGTTATATATATGTTTCCTTGAGCACTGCTCAGTTTGATCTTTGCATTTGTGATGGTAAGTAGATTGTTGTGGTAGTTTGATTAAAGTTTTTCTCACATAATGTTTAGTTGTTTTTAAGTTTGATGAAGAAAAGACAGGGAAATTTGCCGTCTCCTTTGCTGGGAAGTAGAAAAGGAAAAGAAAAGGATTTTTAATGTATTGGGGTTGCTCAGGTGATGAAGGTTTTTTTGTTCTTGTGTTTCATATTATGGCTTATTTTATAAGCTTTAATGTTCCTTTTTGTGTTTGATAGATTGTAAAATTAGAGCTGGTTTATATTTGTTGAGATGCAGTGCAGTCCAGGTCAGTGGCAGCAGAATTTTCGTAAATTTTTTTTAGATTAATTCAACCTTTATTGTGCAAGCGTATGATGTTAATTAGCTCAAGCAGTAACAACATTCTTATTTAACCTTGAAATTATTTTGGTATGAAACTTTGTATAATAAACAACATCTTCAAGTGAGTTGGTGATATGATTCATGCACTTTTGAAGTCTTTTGGATTGAAGATAACAATGTTTGGAGCAATCGAAGTTAAGAAGGACAAAGCCGATAGGTTTGCTATACCAATTTTCAATTTTGAGACACAAATTGCCTTACGTGGTTACGCCCCCTTTCGTTGGATATCCATAAAGATCCAGGTTTGATAATGTGGAAAACTATATTAATATTGAACATAATAATCTATTTGAAAGCATAGTGATGAATGCAATTTGATAATGTGTTCTATGATAATGATGAGGCCAAGTTTTATGTGCAAGGAATCCAAAAATAAAACAGTGGATTAGAAGGAAACCAAGATCGTGATGAGCTCCAAAGTAGTCCTTTGAGACTCGGTATATAAGACTTGACCGGTAGATTCTAGATAGATTACTGGATTGCTGATTGGCTACAAGATGGAAGGAAAAACCTAACCTTGAAACTTTCATTTCGTCTCCGTTTATATAACCGATCACTATTTCTATATTGAATTTTTCATGTTGGTACTAAAATATGTTTTGGTATATGCTACATATAAATGATGCATTTAATTTTAGGACCATAATAATATGGACAAAGTGTATACTGGATTATCACATTGGGCATATGGCCGATCATTCATGTTCCCAATTCATTGCTCATTTATTCTTTAAAAAGAAATTGTGAACATGTATCTTCCAATTATCAGTTCATTAAAAAACAAAAAAGAAGGCCTGTTTTCTTTCCTTGAGGAGAATGTCTAGTCTTCCTTGTAAGCAAAACCTACCAAATGACTCAAATCTTGATTATAATAATATGGATAGAAGTTTACATGCATTTTGGAGGTAAAATTTTGATTCAACGGAACTAGTCACACTGTTAAACTCTGAGGGGGGAAATCATATTACTGAAAAAGTGAGGCATTCTCTGCAACTTAGTCTTTACTAAAAAGAGCAAAATGAAAGAAAAATATGTTATTTTTAGGAGCTTATTGGGATTGTTCAGTTTACGAGAACTAATGGAACATCAAGATTTGATGCCTATGATTTGTTTCTTCCTATATTTGATTATAAAGTGATAAAAAGTGGATGTAACAATGAAAGTTAAATTTGCACTTAAATGCAACGAGGTCAGAATTTTTTCTGCGCTACTTTCTTTAAACGCTACCTAAACGTGACCTTGGCTTAAGATTACGTATCCAAACCATTGTAAATTTTGTGAAGACTTGTTTTACTGAACCACAGTTCATGTACAAGCAAGCCACAATTTTGTTTTAACTTAACCCAAAACAGGGTTTAAAAACCTTAGTGGCTAAAAAATGCCATAAACTAAAGAAACTAGGCCTATACGATTCTTCAAAGGCAACAATGCTCTTTCTTAATTCGTTCCTATGAGCTGTTAATTTTTAAATAATTATAAGGTTTAAAATATATAAAATCATTAGAAGAAGAAGAAGAAGCATAAGAATAATAAGATATATTTAATAATGCAAATATTTAAAAGAGAGGGACAATGACATGAAACTTTCGGATTATAGAAAACGACCTTATCCCATGAAGTGCCAAAGATCTCGTCACCTCCTTCGTCTTTTTGCCCTCGCTTCCTTATCCTCACCGCCCCCAGCTAAATCTCAAAGGTTAGCAAACCTTATTCTCACCGCGCATAACCTTAACCCAAAACCCTTCTCTATTTATAACAAACAGAGGCACCGAAAGTCTCTCTCTCACAAAAAAGGTGCAGCCTTGAACTTTTCTCCACAGTTTCAATCTTCGAATTTGATGCCAAGCTCCCTCCTTTTCTCCTTGTTCTTGCTGTTTCCGAGCTGGGCCGATCTTTTTAAAGAGATTTCTGGTATAATTTTGTCTTTTTCTGATTTTTTTTTTGATTCAGTGATGATCAATTTCTTGGATTGATTGGGGATGGATTGTTTGATATGGGTTTTGTTTGATTCTTTTTGTGTGCCCAAATGGAGGTATAAAAATGTGATTTTTCGATGGGAATGATCGATTATTTTGAGGGTTCAAAATTAAGCTGTGTAATTGAGATCGAGTGATGGAAACCCTGATGGTTTTTTTGTTCCCTCAAATAGAAAAAGAAATGACCTGATGAGGAACAAAGGAATTGTGATGATGGTGATTGCTTTTTGTTTCTTTCTCTTTTCTGAATTATTAAGTATCATATTATTGGAAATTGGATAAATTAATTTTTTTCTTTTTTGCTTTGCATGTATTATTTTGGGGGTCTAGGTATTATGAATTGTTCATTTTATAGCTTGGAATTTGAAAATAGCTCGAAAGATGATATGAACAGAGTGATCATCTGTTGCATATAAAAAAAATATTTGTGTTGCCTTGATGCTTCTTGTTTGTAATAGTAGAGTTTTGGCATTTGTGTATGTACATGATATCAAATATAGGGTAAGAATTTCCTTTCCATATTGAGAGGCTGTAGTTTGTTCCCGATCGAGTATTTGTTCATTTAGGACTCAACTGGGCCATTCAGGAGTCGACTAGGGTAAGATTCAACTTCATCTGTACGATCTTCATCAACATTCCAATGTAAATAATTTTAAGGTCAGAAATAAAAGATCTTGTGGATAATGGGTCAAAACATAAACTGCATTATGTTACATTGTTGAAATCTAATACTGTTTCAAAAATAAATAATTTTATGGTCAATCAATCTTGCAGCTTGCGAGTCATTCGCTTTTACTATTAGTGGGAAACTGGAAATGATATCTTAGAGTTTGGATGAGACTGTAATTTTGTCTAACCTTTTCGATTACATTAGTTCTTGACCACTATGATATTGCCATTTATTTTCTAAGTATGTTTGTTATTGATGTTGCTTTGTGGGTAAATGATCTTCTTTTTGCTGCGATCGTGAAGTTACCGACAATAATTTTGAGCTTTGATATCTAATGCTTATTTTCGCCCTCTGTTGAATTTCAGGTTTCTGAAGTGAGACCAAGGAGTGAAGACCACTGATCGTGTAGATGAAGCAAGGTAGCTCCTTATCCTCTGATTATTTTGTTTCATTTGTTCATAATTCTGCAGTAAGAATTGGTTTATATGATATGATTTTAATAGGTTCCGGGCTGATTATAACTAGCTATAGGCATCCTTTTCACTAATTTTTTTTAAGAATTAATGCTTGCTTAACTATGAAAAATGTATGCTCATTAATAATGGGAAACCAAAAACCATTTTGATAGATATCACTGAAACTGAAAATGATACTGATTGCTCATTCTATCCCAGCTTATTATTCTGAACACAAAATTTAGCCTCATGTTTGCTAGAGTTTTCATGTCTTCACATTTATTATGCTGGAAACCTTTTATCATTAAATTCAAACGCTGGAACTTCTTATGGTTCACACATTAATTTTCTTTTATTCCCTTTTCTTTTATTTTCATTTTTGAATAATAGGCGGCAACTTGATGATGAAAACGGGATTTGAACCTCACACTTCTTCTTGCTCGACAACAAGGAATATTACCACCAGACTATAGCAGCACTCACATGGTTCACACAAGTTTAGGCACGGAAACTTTTCATTGCAGAAGCATGAGTGGTAAGCTTTCCTAGCTAAATAAATAATGACAAAATATCATTGAAAATTTATAATTCATCTATTTTTGTGGCATAATTCTCATGTGATGGGAAGTTTGGGATATTCTAAGCCGTGCTTTTTCCATATATATGAGAGAGAGAGGAATGAGGCTCTAGGAGTCTTTTTCGTTAGTGGCATAAGAAAAATACACCAATATTTTATTCGATGATCGACACCCATCATCATCGCCTTAATCACCTAACATGTGGATATACCAAATTTCATGTGACACTCATTTTTCCACCGTTGGATTAGCCATGTAAAAGTTCTATTGTCGGTAAATCGTTGATTTTGTATTGCTAATTCAATGGTGAAAAGGTGGTAGAATCACATGAAATGTGGTGAATCCTCATCTTAGATGATAAAGATGACGATGATAAATGCTGATTGTTGAAATAATACACCCTCCATGATTTTTTTCTCGACGATCGGCATCCATTATCATCTTTATCATCTAAGATTTCGATACATAAAATTTTAAGTGATTCTACCACTTTTCACTGTTGATTTAGCGGCTGCAAAATTAACGATTTATCGACGATTGAACTTTTCACATTGCAAATTCAACGGTGAAAAGGTGGTAAAATCATATAAAATATCCACGTCTATACTACTATATAATGCAAATGAACTTGGTTAGAGGCCACCCTCTTCTTTTTTTTAAAAACAAAGAAAAAAAGAGAAATCCTCCATTCTTAGGGCATCCACATCATCATACAAAAATAATTAATTGTTATGTTTAAAAAAACAAATCTTGCAACCTTCACATCATCAAAGAATAAGACAAAAATAATTAAACTTCTTTATTTTTTGAAAAACAAAGAAAAAAGGAACTTTCTAGAACTTGAGACAAAAAAGAATTTTGTAGAAATTAGTTTGAATTCCAAATTCAATCTACATTATACTCAAACTTAAGACAAAAAGAACTTTCTACAAGTTATTTTAATTTTATCATTTTTCAAATTCTGCATTTATTTACTTATAACTACCTTCTTTTACTTAACTATGGTAAATAATATATTATAATATCTTCTAGAATACTCTTAATCCAAGTTACCAAAATGACTATTTTATTTACATTAGCATTCAAAATAATTTTACACCAAAAGCATCCCATTTTATATTTATCCATAGGCTCAGGAAAAATTTTGGTATTCTAAATAGGATAAAGCTACAAACATGCATCATGCGTTCAAAATGCCAGTCTTAGATGATAAAGATGATGGGTGCCGGTCGTCGGAAAAAAATCATAGAGGGTGTATTTTTTTGACGCCAAAGGAAATTCCGTCCTACGACCTCTTTTCTTCATTATTCTCTTCACACACACACGAGTAATGTGGATCCAAGGATTCTACATCGATTCATGTAATCCACAGCGTCCCCCCCCCCAACCAATAATGAATAGGTCAATGAAAGACAAAGGGTTCTTGCCTAGAAACAACAAATGATATTAAATAAAAGGATGTGGTATATATTTGGAAGTTGCTAAATTTTATGGTAAAAAGGTAATGATATTTATATGAAAAACAATGAAAGGTCATGTAATGTTTAGCAAAAATTTATGTTGTTGAAATGAGCTGTCAAATATTCTATGGTTTTGTTACAGGGCAATGTGATTGCAAGGACTGTGCTGGGAGATACATTTTGATAAAAGATGAAGAAGATCCGAGATTGGCAATGTTTGACAAGCCTCTTCCGTGTTTTGGATGTGGAATAGGATGGTGTTCGTGAGTAGGCCACTCTTGTAACTATCTCTCATTCTCATTCCTCTTCTCCGCTGCTCGTATTTCTTATGGCAACGCTATTTAATTTTGTTCCAGTTTCCTTCTTGGGTTTGTGTGCCCATTAATCTGGTACTGCTCTGCGATTCTGTACTTGAGGAAATACTACAACAAGGATCCTAGAGAGCGAGATGGCCTTGCTGCTGCTGCTTGCGCTGTGAGCCTCTCTCACTCTCTCACACACGCGCGTGCACACACAGACCTTGCCAATGGTCAAATAATTTTCTTTTAGACCTTTTGAAATCTATATATTAAAGGACAACTGAACTATAGCATAATCAAGGTAAAATACCTAAAACACCATCGGTTTTTTATGTTGATTATATAACACCATTAAACTATATAAATTACAAATTCCACCACCAACTCCACGTTTAGTGCAACTTTTGAATGATGTTTTATGTAATTTACACTTCGACAAAATTAAGGCTGCTTAATGCAATTTTCTAAATTTAATGGTTGTCTTAGTAAAAAAAAAAAGGGAGAGGCCAACTGTGTTTTAATTTACCCTACAAATAGTTATGGCCGAAATTCTCATACAAGGTAAGCATCCGAACATGTGATGTTGCTCATTTTGATATATTACCACAAGATGCTTACATTTTCTTGAAAAAAGAAAAGAAAACGATTAACAGTCCACTCTTAAATTTTTCTTGCATCGAGATGTTTTGAATATGTACAATAGAGGCAGATAAATCTGGTAGATACGAGTATCGATAAAGAAATTATATTGGAAAGAGCAACAAGGACTAGAGATAGGCGGAGAAGAACATATATGGAGTGTCAAACAAGATCTGTAGTCGTCAATTTAATTCTGGAGACAACCAAAAGAGAAAGGAATGAATGAAAGAACGAAAAAGCAATTTGAATGGAAGATTTGGATTCATGTGGTCTCCAACAGTTTGGAATTTAGAATGATTGAATTATTGTAGTAGTTAGTGAATAATATGCTAAATTACCATATCCTTTTTTGTTTACTAATCTATATATAGTAGTAATGACAGGGAAATTAGCCGATTGAAAATGATTCGTTTTTATGTAAAATTTTCAAGTTGCTTGATTATGTGATAATATTTCAGCAATTTGTTTATAATTTATTAACTTTTTTTCGCAAATTTTAACCCCCTCGACTAAATTCTGATTTTGGTAATTTATTTTTTCACAGGCACTGCTCTGTACCATCGTGACCTGCGTTACACTAGCTGTGATTTTCCTGCCCCGGGCATTCCGTTAAGTCCGCTGCCCAACAATGAAGATATCACATTTTTTTTTGGGTGCATTTCTTATACAAGCAAGCAAAAGAATGCTGATGAGCTGCCACCCAATAATTTTGTTGTGGAGATGAGGAAGGAATTATGGTTAAAGAACCTACTGTTGAGGTTTCGTTTGCTTTGCCTTTGTGCGTCTTGTATAGAGGCCTTTTTTAACCAGTTGTACATGGGTAAGTATAGCATAGTTAGAGAAATCAATTTGCAGATGATAATGTAAAACTGTCTTATGAATTCATGCTTCCTCAGAAATTTTTTACATTGACATGAAAGAACCATTTTTATTTGTTTCAGTCTTTGGCATTTGTAAATGGTATATTGACATTAGATTTACAGGGCTTACAGTGACAGGTTCCCAAAAAAACCAAAAATAAGGGAAGATATATTCTTTTTAACAATCTGATCTTAAAAAACCGGCAAGCAAAAAGTAGGAAAATAAGTGCAAAACCTTTCCACCAAGTTCCAAAGCAAGTTCTTCAGACCCGTATGTCCATGTTCATATGCCGTTTGGTTCTCTATCACTCGCAATAAAAAGAAGAAAAATATGGAAAGTTTGGTTCTCTATCACTCACAATAAAAGGAAGAAGAAAAATATGGACAATATGCCGTCTGGTTCCCTATCACCCACAATAAAAATATGGAAAATATGTGACACTGTTCCAAAATGTTTGTGTTTATTCCCTTGTAAATGCTTTCTAAACAAGGCAAGTGACATGATGTAAACATATTTGTAATTACTTGTCATGTAACTTTGTAATTCTTTATCAGCATGAAGAAAAATGGATCATTTTAACCAAGAAAGCGAAGATCCTTACATTTGGCATGGCTGTTGGAGAAGATGCACAGGAACATAAATGTCATTGAAGAGTCCGAAGACTGCCAAACATTAACATTCAGTTTTAAGATATATATATACCTTGTCACATATTTTCCATATTTTTCTTCTTCTTTTATTGTGGGTGATAGGGAACCGGGCGGCACATGGACATGGATATACAGGTCTGAAGAACTTCCTTTGG
This sequence comes from Agapanthus africanus, assembly GCA_030015575.1. Lineage (NCBI taxonomy): Eukaryota > Viridiplantae > Streptophyta > Magnoliopsida > Asparagales > Amaryllidaceae > Agapanthus > Agapanthus africanus. The sequence goes on along the minus strand of CM057346.1, from coordinate 454,145,562 downwards.
AACTTGGTGGAGAGGCTTTGCACTTATTTTCTTACTTGTTTGCTTGCCGGGTTTTAAGATTAGATTGTTAAAAAGAATATCTCTTCCTCATTTTTTTTTACTTGCAGATAAGATTTCAAGTGAACAATATTAAATACCCTCCCATCCCGACTGAACAGGATGCAAACGCCAAGCCTTATGCTCCTATGGAAATTACCGTGGGTACATGTTTCAAATATTTATTAGTTGCATGATTTCCTTTGTGCCATTGTTATCAGCATCATTCTTCCTTGCCTTTTGAAAAAGTGTTAAAATCATATGAAATTTGATGTATCGACATATTAGACGATGAAGATCAAGATGGACGGTGCCGATCGTTGAATAAAATGGTGGAGGTTGTAGATTTTGACGCCACCTAACAAAAAAGCCTAGGGCCTCTTTCCTCCATTATTTTCTCTGTGTGGGGTGGGCCGGGGGGGGGGGGGAGAGATGAGCGGATGCAATGCTATTGTAATCATATATAAGAATCTTCTGTATGTGAGAAAACAGTTTAGATGCATCCACTTACATAAGCTTAATAGAAAAGAAAACCGAATATTTGATACAATCTTTCATCATTTGGATGGGTATACACTAGCACCGCAGATGATATTCTCAAACTTAAACTCAAAACTAAAAGTGCGGTGTCATAGTAACGCTCCTTACAAAGTGAACAGTTGTGCAAAATGGAACTGATTTGATTTTCCCTATATAGAACTATACAAAGAAGAAATATTCAATAGAAACTCCATCGGGACCTGATGTATCTCATAGTGAGAATGGTTACAATGTATTTTGAGATTGTAAATGCAACAGATGCAACTCTGATAGGAAAACTATGGAGTTCTTACTGCAAGAAATAAGCTTGTTCCCCCAGAAGTACTTACTAACAGAAGGCTGATTTAAGCAGGCAACTAGTTGTAACCCGTAAAACTCTGTCAAATATTTCATGGAGACTGGATCTTTTCCTCACTGACCCCCATTTATATGAGAAAGGGTTTAGTGCAATTTTTGTTTACACTGAAAACATGTTGGTGCATGGTGGAATCTTTACCAACCAAGGGACGGAAAATTTTAAAAAAAATAGTCAACCGAACGATCATGCTATGTTATCATCTAAAATGTCATCATTCTGAATAAAGTGTAAAGCAGTAATGCAAATGAAATCACCATGTCCTATCGTGGGAAAAGATAAAAACAAAAAGTTTCTTCACCTATAGCGCAAACCATCAGCATTAGATTCTTCAATCTTTCCGGTGATAACCTCACCAATAAATGGTCTGAACATAATTAATCTAAACAGAACCTGAAAAGGAAGAAAATCACCGATGAATTGAACATAAATAGAAAACAACACATAAAGAAATCAGAAGAAAAAATAAAATAAAAATGTTATCAGATACATAGCAATGCTTTTCTGTCTTTACAGACACCTAATCATCATAAGCTTTTGAGTATAGTGGTTCTTGACCCAGAAAATAAATGTCATTAATCATTACTATATTCATCTCATGTTTAATGTGTCAGTTGATGTAGACTGGGTCAATTATAAACAGATCACTTGTGTATATGATTTTTAGCCCAAGATATCAACTGTTCTAAATTTGTCCATTTTTAAGGTGTTTACTTTATCACATAACCAGTTGCACAAGGGACAATTTTTGTGACGCACGGCAAGATATCTACAGTACACAACATGTCCCGATTTGATAAGTTTCGATGCTAGTTAAATTAAAATCAAAACCCCAGTAAATTGCATCCCATTACTTTTCAACAAAGTAAAAGGACAGAGAAAGAAAAATCGTTTTATCAGTTGTCAACCCTCCTTATGTAGACTACTCATACATGCAGGAATCCAAGGATTAACATTCATTTATCAAAGAACGATGCTCGCATTTACATTTTCAATAGACAATTACCTTATATGTAGAAGAGCCTTTCCCTGGGAAGATGAAGCCACCTTGAATGGATTGGATATCATAAACAGCGATGCAGAGGCCAAATTAGCGATAACCTATTTAAAACCATAGTACTATAAACACATTGTACGGACGAAATGTAAAGAACTCAAGTTTTCAAATTCAGTCAGGAACAAACCTTGTCCAGGAACAGCTTCTCGAGTTCTCCCTTGACCGCATCGACGAGAGGAAGATTAAGCAAGTCCGGGGGCACGGGCAAGGTGTGCTCAATCTTGCTGAGATAGAACATTCTACCTTTCGAGGTGCGACCTACAAAATGCAATGCCGCCATAAGCGATACACACAAACAACAGGAAACCAGGGATTTTGCGAACACTGTATGCAAAAGCACTAAAAAGGGCTAAATTCACAAAATCGCATTGTAGTTTACAATTGAGTTGTTAGCATGGTATGTTAATAAACGAATCGGCACAAGTTATTAAGCCAACCCATTATTGGGGGAAAAACTAGTTTAATGCATGCCATAACATTCATTAATGTTAATGGGACATTTATACAAACACTTAGAGGGCAGTTTCAATATGGCAGCAAGAAAGCGAAAATCTTGAGCACAGAATGATTCTCAGAAAACAAAGAGAACCCTATTGCTAAATTTCCAAACAAAATGATAATTTGGCAACAATTAAGAAATTTCACACATGGGTATCTTATCACAGAGTTCTAGAATCGAAATACAGCAACAAAACGAGTTAGATTTCAGAGAGAGAGAGAGAGAGAGAGAGTGAGAGGACCCAAAGACGCGACGGCGGCAAGGATTTTGATTCGCTTCTCGTCGTGAAATTTTATTATCGAGACGAGAGGAGAAAAGACTGGACCTTTATTTTCATTTTTTTTCACAAAGCACCCCGCAGTCTTGTTACTTTAATATTTCACCCTGACATCTTGTGTTTTGTTTATTTTTTTCTCTTTCATTTTTTAATCACCCTAAATTCTCACTTTAATTTTATGATTACTGTAGAACTTCATTCTTAGATCCCTCTTTTGGATATTTTAATAATTACGCTTTGAAACACATTCCTATTATCTTGTTAGCTTTCGTATTTAGCTTTCGTTATCGTCTGTTGACACTGAACAAATGATGTTATTATTACCATATAGATTAATAGTTCGCCAACAGAAAAGATGGATTGATTATTTTACTTATATGATTTTAGTTAATTGAAAGAACGAACAAGGAGCATTAATAAGGGTTCGTGGCATTCAAACGAAGTGCTGTGTACTCTTTATATATGCGGGTCTTCAATACTGCAGGATCCTGGTATATGACAAGATGAATCTCCTACATTGTATCTCAAGTGGCTTGTTAGAACAAATACACTTCATCACCCAAAACCATAAAAAGCTATTGGATCAGATATCTGTCATATATCACATCGGATCTCCTCTTGTCATGATAAAGTCAATATACTTTTGCCGACGTTTCATATGATTCCGATATCCACTGATATAAGTTATTTGAAACCATGTTAAATCACCGAAATTCAACACTATAAAGGCCGTTTGCTTTAATGATTTGCTACTTACTGATTAAACTAGCAGGCTGTTTTGTGCAATTGACCCTCAAAATAAAGCGTCTGCTGAAGAACTAAGGATTAGAGAGATTAAAGGGTCAGAAAAAACTGCATCACACCAAAAATTTAATTGCAGCAAATTCTAAACAATTAACTGGGAATTTCCAAAAAAAAAAGAAGAAGGATATATATATATATATGAGATTAGCGGAGGAAAGAGGCCATAGGAGGGGATTTCCTCCTATGGCATGGAAAAAATACAACCTCCACCATTTTTTCCGACGATCGGCACCCATCATCATCATCATCATCTAAGATGTGCATACACCAAATTTCATGTGATTCCACAACTTTTTCACCGTTGATTTAATGGGTTCAAAAATTAACGGTTTACCGACAATAGAACTTTTTACATTGCTAAATCAACGGTGAAAAAGTTATAGAATCACATGAAATTTGGTTACTCATATCTTAGATGATAACGATGAAGATGATGAAGGCCGGTCGTCCAAAAAATTAGTTGAGGTTGTATTTTTTCCACGCCATAAGAGGAAATTTCCTCCCATGGGCTCTTTTCTCCATTACTCTCTCTCTCTCTCTCTCTCTCTATATATATATATATATATATATATTACAAGAAAATCAATTTTCACATACAGAATAATCAACCCTATAATCAATTTGAATTACAAGCTTGAACTTGGTATATAACACACAGGCCAAACAATGAGCAAGTCCCTTGGTTCCAGGACACAAAAAACACCTTGCTCTCAAAAAATAAAATCAATCAAAAAAATCAAAAGAACCCCAAATACAATAAGCCCTATATTCTAATATTGGATTGCCCATTGGTAGGGCAAATATATAATTTACAAAAGAAAAGACCGGGGAAATATATGCACAGGTTGTTGCAAACGAAAAGGAAGAAGAGATGGCGCGAGTATCGCTTGAATTCAATTTTATGATCAATCTGTTCGTTGTAGCAAGAATGAGAAGCCTGAACTTTCACGAATCAATGGTGGTGGATCAATATCTGATGCATCGACTGATGCCATTGACTTGGAAATATCATCGACTGAGAATGGTATGCTGCAACAATCATAAATGAAAGAAGTAAGAAATCAAATCTCTACAAATATAGGCAATGGTTTTTTTTTGGATATACTAGAAATCAATTCTTCAAAAATGTATGCAGTGATATTTGGTATATAGCATATATGCATATATACCCTTTACATTCTTTCACAATTATATATACCCTCCTCAATATTTAAGCTTAATTCCAAAAACTAACAAATACTTTGGCCTAATTATGAGAAACTAACAAATTCTTGTTAAATACGTAAGAAACTACCACAAAACTTTTAAAGCCTACAAAAACTACCATAAATAAGGTGTTGCGTCAACAATAATTGCAAAAAACTACCAAAAATTTTCAAAGCATGGTAGTTTCTTGTAATTTTATAGAATTTGGTATTTTCTCGTAACTGAGACAATGAATTTGGTAGTTTTTTTGGAATTAAGCCCAATATTTATAATGAAAATATCCATTGATCTTCGGTTCATGACAAAAGAATAGCAATGATAATTTTATTTGACTATTCGTAGAAAATGGGAAATAAACCATATTTTCAATTTTCTGCATCTTTTCATCATTTTATTTGACTATTAGTAGAAAATGGGAAATAAACCATATTTTCAATTTCTTGAATCTTTCCATCGTTTTTTGCTGGAGATATCAATATCTTTTTGTTTCACATTTCACCAAATCTTCTTAATTCATAATTTATCAATTTTCTCATCCATTTCAATATGAAAAATTCTTAACCTACCCACTTGAAATTTCTACCATAATCTACCAAGAGACAAACAACATGGGCCCCTTGTTTGGCACTAAAAACTAGGTGTTCCTTGGGTAGGTAAGGTATTGCTCTTTCAATATAGCCTGTTTTCTAAATTATTATGGCTCGATATCATTTTTGAAGAGGGAGTTTGTGGATTAAGTGAGGCTAAATATAAATAAAGTGGTTTAAGAAAAATGGAAGCTTAGGTAAAGATTAGAAAATCAAAATATTAGAGATAACTCTAAATAACATTCTCTGTATGCGGGCATGCACACCCGCGCTCCCAAAGTAGGGGGATTTTAAGACAACACAAACAATTCCAAGTGATGTGTACAATATGAAGAAAGAGAAGATATAAATAGCACTACAATCAAATTGTCGTATATCTTTACGAGAAATCCAAAAAATGATTACCTGGAGTCATCATCCAACAAGAAAGAACTGCTGACTGCATTGTTCGAGTCTTCAGTCATCAAGACTCTCATACTTGCAATAACCTACTTGATGTCAGCATGATCACATATTAATATTGCCGGGATAACTTGTGCCATTATAAAAGTAGAATTCTAAAATACTTTCATGATATAGTCTACAATGTTGCACACAACTTACATCTGAAGACACACTATGAGTCCCATATTTATCATCCCAGTACATAGTACTAATTCTATACAATTGTTGTACGCTAAGCACCTGATCACAATGAATGTAAACAACCAAAAAATCAATTTTGAAACAAAATGTTAGGTCACGTTTTCTCATGAGCTTAAAATATAAAGCTAGTTACCGGGCACAGATCATTGGTTATCTCCTTCAATGTCTTCTTTGGCTTCTGATGTATTACCTGGGAGATTAAAAGAAGATGAATATGATAGCAAGATATTCAAAAGAGAAAAATGGATATATCAAGTTCCAAATAAGGAAAATTTTCTATTATGACAAGTCAAAAATCAACCCTCAACTATATTTGGATGCCCGGAAGTCTATTTTGATCTTCATCGCGGAAGACATATTTAAACCAAATTTCATGTAGTTTCGACGCTTTGCCTACTGATCTTGGGGTGCAAAATGTTCTATTACCGTAAATAATTAATTTTGCAACCATTTGAGGCAAGGGAAAATAGTATTGTAATAACATGATTTTTCATGTATCTAAGTTTTAGGCCATGAAGTTCAAAATAACCACTGCCGGTTATTTAAAAAGTGATGGAGAGTTGACCGTTGATTCAACGGAAGGAGAAAAAAATTCCATGCCACCTCATGCCAATGAAACTCATTTAGAAAGAAGGGTGTGTGTGTGTGTGAAGTTATGAGCTCAAAAATCGACGACATACCAAGAAACCAACTGCTTGTCTGATATGCTTCAGTTCATCCCAGGCTGAACCTGCATACTGTAGAGCAGTCGTATTTTAGGTGAAGTCCTTTTTCTAGGACCAGTTAAATGGTCCAATACAAAATGCTTACCTCTTCAGTTGCATCAAAACACCATCTTTCTAGTTCAGCCAATCCGGTTTTTACGTATTCTCCATTGCTAAACGAACAGCACTCTCGTCGCAGCAGAAGGCTACAATATTGGGGCAAATAAACAAACATGTTACGTTTTATTACGGAAACCTTACTTGACACTATGACAGTAAAAGTTACCTGTTAAATAGCTGAACATTTATAAAGGAAAATATTTGGGTAAACACCTTTCTGACCAAGAATGGGGGAACCTGCAAAGTTGCCATATGTCGGTAGTGAGGTCCTTAATTACTAGGCAATTTAACAAGCACTTGATAAAACCCAAAGGGTTTAGGGAATTGGTAGAATATGAGAATTGTAAGAAGGCCATAGAGTCAACCCATGCAACAATACAACGACAGAGGATCTAGCCTTATTATTTAGGCTAGGGGATGGGTCCCAGATGAGCCACACCTTATAACTTAAAAATAAATATAAAAATAAAACAAGTAACAGGAAGCTCACATGGTTGGCTCGTAGTGTTCCCAAATAGTTGTTCAGGCTTTTAACAATACTTTGCCAGTGTGCAATCAAAGCTTGTTGGGCCACGGCATTTGCTTGAGAACGCGATCCTTTAACCAAACTTGCTCGGGAAGTCCTTGGTGCCTGCATCACAAAATGGTGATTTTTAAATAAATAAATTAACCAAAGCCTAATTCCACAACTCCTATGCATAATTATCTGGGGTTATTTAGAAACTTGGTATCTATTTTAACAAATAGTTTTTTTTATATCATGTATAAAAAATGCATATTTGTAATACCTGGATACATAATCCAAGCAGTGGGGATATCTCTTTCTTCAAGTTGTCTCTTATCATCCCATAGATCTTCTCAAGGAAAGCTGTTAGTTGTTGCTTGAAGAGCAAAGCTGGATATTTCGCTTCTACTTGACGCAAGTCATTCAACCCAGTAAGCATCCTAAAAGACAGCCCAGCACTTTGAGGAGAAGCACGGATCCCCTGTAAAATAGGTACTGCAAATGAGAAGGAGAAATCTCCATTTTCACAATCTACAGAATAAATACTAGGAATTGCTTTCTATACTTGAGACATCCTCCCAAACAAAGAAGCTGATGAGGGTCTTCGCCTTTGTGGAGTCATAGCTGCACCACTTGCTTTCAATGTTTTTTGCAAAAGCAATAGTAAGGTGGCTGAATTGGATAACCAGTAGGATAATGTGTCATTGTTATCCTGGGTCTAGAAAACCAAAGACATACCAAGACTCAGGAACAGAGAGATTAAAAGTACTAATAAGGCATCTGTGAAAAATCTTGATGCAAAATTGGAAAGATTACCTCTATAGCAGAGCCTATTGCTTGAATAATTCGGTCGAAAACACTAGTTCTTTCAACTTCAAATGATCGCCAATGAAGAAGAGATTTGTATATGAGACAAGCTGCAATAGGCCTCCCATTAGTAAAGCCAAGGTCTTGTGAGATGCATTTAATCAGCAAGTCCTGGTTTTCCTGTACCATGTAAGTGTACTCGTTAAGAAAATTGGTGGGAACAATGAAAATGTAATATGAAATCATTTCTAGACTACTATGCAAATCTTATGTCTTGCATGCTTCTAAACACGCTCACCCCCCCCCCCATTCAACACTTTTCAGCCTCGCTCCTACTATGCGCTAGGTAAAGCTTTTATATAATGGCACCGACTCAAAAAGTTGATGTCAAATTGATATCCATTAGTATATCGAATCTTTTAATGGCGCCTTCTGGTCTAAAGGCGTGCTCTATGGTCAACTCCATTTTGATGGAAAGAGTCCTTGAGGATGATTAGGACACACGACACCTAGTGAGAAAGTTTTAGGTCCTTAAGTTGGTGAATGAAGGCCACGACATACCTTTTGTTTCTCATTGAGAGACTTTTGTGGCTTCTCCTCACTTTCAGGCTCCTTGTAATTGATTGAAGCTGGAGTCATATCCTACAGCATATGTGGAGAAGCAAAAGCATGATAAATTGTTAATTGGCCCATGAAGTTGAAAATGGCAAACATGAATTTTAGAGCTATGCATATGCACTTACCAATGCATGTTTTGTCTCGCCATTCAAAAGATTCCCATTCTCTGGAGTCCTCTGCTAACATGAAACAAAAGAGCTGGCATACGCTTACAAAGGAACAAGTGACAAGGGTCTCACATAAACGTTAAGAGATGTAATAAGAACCTGGACAATAGTTGTTCTTGGACGTGCAGACAATGCCCTGCCAGTAGGCGATATGGCAAGCGCCTGTTGACGAAGTACTTGATTCTCTGACTCAAGGTTGGAAACTTTCTCCTCAAGCCTGTTTACAGGGAAATACCAGTTTCGGGAAGTCAGAAGAGTTGAGAGGCATGAAGATTGTATGTTGAAATTTCGACTTAGATGCATTTTATTATCAATAAAACGGTTTAACTGTTTGAGTGCTAGCCACCAAACTTCATGTTGATGTTTGCAACATGAGGATTAACAGAAAAGCACCTTTGAACAGAATCTTGAAGTTGTTCAACTTTGGCTTCAGCATCTTCAAGCTTTTTCATTAGTCCACTGTTTCTATCCTGAGCTTCAGCAAATGATTTTTTGGCATCATCGCTTGACTGCCTTTCCGAGAGCAGTAAAGCCTGTTGCAAATAAAAATTAGTGAATACACAGGAGATTGAAATCACATACCATTCAGTGTTTAAATTTTTTTTATGATCAAGCTCTCAAGTTGGTGTTTGGCAAGGAGACATGGATCAAAATTGAACAGTTACTGATAGCGTGATTGCAATTAATGAGAACAGTCCGCATTTCAAACCATATAAAACATTCTTATGCTTTTAAAATCGTCCTTTGCTTATCCCTTTTTGCACCAGCCATACAACTGCTATCCCTTCACAGTTGCAAAAAGGGCCTTTTCTCTGCAAGGGTAAGGATCGCTATATGTAGAAATTATAGATCATTTCATAGAAGCATTAGATGAACTAGACATTGATGTGGAATTTTTATATAATCCATAAATGTATGCAACTATGCAAGAGATATAAGATAGTATAACATTGTTTGCAATAACTTCATAATTTACATAATGCAATTTCGAACGGTGGCCAAAAGCTACCAGCATATGCTCTAAGATAGTATAAAAAATTTTAAGCATTATGTAGCTGTCCAAAAGTTTGAGAATTTATTAGGGCTTTGTACAAGAACTCTGGAACTTAGCAAGCTACATGAAGTTTAGTCTCTTACCTTTAACTGCTCGACTTCAGCAGTTAGAGAATTTATCTTTTCTGTATCTTGAACTAAGACAGGGGTTTCCTTAATCACTGGTGGGGCTTCTTCAATGGCTCTTCGGGCAGCCTCTCTTTCCTTAATTAGCTGGGAATTTGCTTCATCCACTTGCAGTTGCATCTGATGCAAGGATTCTTGCAACTTAGCAATTTCTGTGGCTTTTGTTTCCTCCAGATCAGTCTGCATTCCGAAATCAACAATGATTAAATCTCAAAACAAGTCAAGTTGTTATGACACCTAAAGTTCACCATAGCTAAATTTATTCCCACGTCAAAGAATAAATGGCATGCAGCTTTGTTTACTTCTTTATGAAACAACATGATCCAAATTAAGAAACAATATTTGCATACTCTTAATCGTTTTTCCAATTGCAAACGCCATGTTAGCTCCTCCACACGTTTTTCCAGTTTATCTTTTGCTTCTTTGAGAGCCCCAGTCTCTCTTGCAGCCTGCAGACATTTTGGTAAAATCCCATTAGCCACACAATGGTGACCTTGAAAGAAATGCATTGCGCTTCAGAACAAGATAGACACAAATATCAAATAAAAGATGAAGCATGTAAATGCCAACCATTTTGAGTTGTCTGAGCTCTCTTCTTGCAATCCTTTGTCTCCAAGCACACTGATAAGTCAAAGATGCATTCTTCAGATTCTTGTAGTAGGAATTATCTCTGTGGCATCGCCATCGAGCCTGCAAAATAATGAAAGAGGAAATAACTCATGTAAATATCAGATCTTAAAAAGCTGTTGCATGCCAAAAGAAATAAAGAACCTACCTGGATAGAGGTAGCTGCTTTGGTTTGCTTTCTGAACCTAAATTCATTGCGGGCACTCATTGCCCTAAGACCTGTTTGCAATATAATGGTAGATCGTCGCAGTGTCTGGTAGGAATTCCTTGCAATGTATCGGCGCAATTTTTTTTGAATTTTTACTGCTGCCGCTTCACGCCTCATGTTTTCATACAATATGCAGGCCAATTTTCCTACAATCAACATAATCAAGAAGATATGCACTCTTTAAATTGGTATAGAAACTAGAAAGTACTTAATTGACACATAGGGACAGAGCTGCAGCTAAAAAAATTATAGGCAGAAATATATGGTATACAAAATGCATAGTTTGAACAAAAAGGTAAATTATTTTTAAAAGATTCTATTTAAACCCAACAAAAAAAAATTCAGCAAATATAATTTAATTTTATAGGTTTATATGAATGGTCGTCATCTAAAATATCATAATTGCTCAATAAATTGGGGAAAACTAGTAATTTTAGACTTCCCCTAGAATCTAGAGGGGGCAAGCTATTGTAAAAATGCAGAATGTTTTTGATTCAATGTGGCAATTCCAAAGTAATTAAAAACTTCCACATAAGTCTGCTGGAACATTGAAGTTTTCTAGAATCTTCAAATGAAAGGAAACACATGCAAAACTAAATAGATGTAGCCCTAGGATATTAAAGCATATTACAAATTAGATACCACACTAAGGTATATACCTCGCCAACGAGCCTGCAAATGAATGGCAGCCTTTCGGAGCATAAGGAATTCTTTGCGGGCAATGTGTGTTCGGATTTGTCTCTGTATGCATCTGGCTGCTCTTCCTAGTACCTCAGCTCGTTTTGCATCCAGTTCTGCCATCTGTCCAGCTCTCAGAAACACTTTTGTCTTGCCTATCTGTCAGACCAGCCATTTATAAGTGCCAGTAATTTTCATAATGCAATCGCGACACGTATGAGAAGAATGATGCACAGTACTTTTTATTTCGAGTTCATCACCTCTAATTCACCCTTCTTTAATGATAAGAAGGCTATAAAAACCCATCTCTTGTATCAACTAAGTGTCTCAATTACAAAGAAAAAATGTAGTGACAATTCAAGGAGACATCTCTGATCCACTTGATAAAGGACAAACTAAATTTACTGCCTTTTTTAGTAATCATGTTCTTTTTATAGCGCTAAAGGATAAAAGCATGCTAATGCATTTAGGAAGGTTCAGGTTTCTAGATAACCATAGATGTAAAAATTAGTGGTTCTGCTATCTCTCATGACTTCGCATCTCTCCAAAGAGAGTTGAAGGGTATTTGCAATTTGTATGGATGGGGATCGCTCTACATCTGATAGTAGGGTTTTCACCCCAAGTGTAGTTCTCCTCTTTGCTTTTAGTGTCATAATTGAACTTAGGGGTAGTGTGAGTCATAAATTAGGTTTTATGACCCTCTACGTTATATATCAATCTTCAAGTAAATAGTACCTAAGGTTTCGACCAGGACCTCATCAAGTTTCGGTTAAAAAAAAGGTTTGTGTTTACCTGGTAACCTTGCAATTTCATTTTATCCAGAATCTTTTGGCTTGCGACCTTGTCGTCCAAGCTATTAAACACATATACACCCAGATAAGATATTAATATGTTGCTCAATCACAACGAAATCAAGGAAAGCCCGGCATAAGAATAACAAGACTTACTTCCCTTCCAAAAACTCGGGGGCAAGAACACCAAAACGATGAAGAAATTCATAGAATGTCCTTCTAGTTGGATATCCAGCACAGCTAATCCTAATTGCTTCAAGAACGCCCTAAGTTGAAAGCATCAGACCGTCAAGTTAATATAAAGACCAGTAGAAACAAATCGAGTAGGGTAAGATGATTATTAAGTTTGGGATACTTACACCACAGCGCAGCTGTTGAATAATATTGGCATTCTCAAATATAGCAGGTTTAAGGACATTATTTGGCTTCACACATCTGATATAATGAGGCTCTGTAGAACTTAAGGTTTCCATCAGCGATTGAAGTTGTAGCTGGAAGATTGAACTTTGGCAATCAATACTTTAATTTCACACAGGATTAGCTCCATCAACTCAGTAATCTAAATCTAAAGAAGTTCATCAAGACCGAACCACAACCATTTGTGCAGAGGACATTGTGTGTGATAAATAAAATTTGAAGTCAGAGGGGGCATAAAGTGGTTCATCAAGTACAATAGGTAGAGCATTACTAAGGGGCTACTGATATTCAATGATAACAACACAGCAAAACCGAACTGTGTTTTGTTTGCCAACTCTATATTGTCGGCTAATAGGCTCATATTCACAATGATTTGCACTAGGCTATCATTATCTACAAGATAATCCAATGTCTGTAATCATACCATATGTTTTAGGGATAGAGATACTTGGGATATAGACTGTATGTAAGATTGGATACAATTTTCTTGTGCACGTGCATAAATAGCGTATTCATGCAATTCTTACACAAGGGGCTACCCACACTGAGTTCAATTTGCTTGGTATATGGAGTCTGCCCCATAACTGGATCTATTACATCATTGCACTTATCCAACATTTGCTCTCAAGTTCTATGATGAGTGATGGCATTATCTGTCCTCACAGCAGGAGGATAAAACATCCAATCGTTACCCGTTTCACCACGATAGCTCTATACCCATTACGTTACGAAAATTTCCGTTTGATCTCAAATGAAAAACAAAGCCTAAATATTCCTTCAAATTAATTAACCCCAAAACCAAACAAATAGTTCAAGCAGTGAAAGTAACTTCTGATAATAATCGATAATTTTACAGAATCACCTTAAATCGTGATCCAATGGAAGAAAATTTGGAAGACTTGGATGTCTCCACAGGAAGTGGTGGAAATAAACTTGCCACAAAGGAGCATTTCGAAGCATTCAATAAATCCTGATGTTCAGCCACCACATAATCTCTGTTTTTTTCTAAGAACTGATCAGCTTGATATGTTACCTATAGAAGAGAATATGAGATAGACAAGAACTAATCACATAAAATGAATTGTAGAGTGCATAAATGCTTACCTCCCCTGCATAATGAGATATAGTGAAATTAGTACGGGAAAGCTTTGGTTTGATAAATCGCTTGTCATTCTTAAATGTTTGGTATAACTTCTGAGCGAATGTCTCGTGCGTCGACTTTGGAAACATGCTGCAAGAGCAGAGAGACAAGTATATATAATCACCAAGTACGAAGTATACACTAACCACGTATTTGCAGATAATGATTTAAAATTAAAATCTGAGAAAATTTAATCACTCCTAAAGCTATGGTCCACATTTGCGCTAGTATAGAGAGAGTCCAAGTATTGTCACGTACCAAGCTTCGTCAAGAAGTGCAATCATACCACCAGGTTTCTGCAAAGAGAATTTGTTGATGTTACTATTGTGTTCTAATTGATCAGAAGCAGATATATATGGTTTAAGAGAACCTAAGGAGATGGACTAAAGGAAGATATAAATGGATGATCCACACCTTTCATCATGATCTACATCCCCTAATATAGTTGTCTACAGTAATCATGCAATCTTGATACCTCTCAAATATGCATCAAGTGATGGTAAATGAAGGGTTTGCCAATAATAAAACCTTTAACACCACGTGACTGATGGTGAATAAATGTTCAGATCATATGATTTTATTTTATTTTATTTGTACATGACTATTTTTTGGCATATAGATCATGATGAACATTGAAAGGTGTGGATCATCCATTTTAGGTTCACGACATGAGATTCGGGCCGACTCCTTAGGTAACCTGCGGAAGCACCTTAGGAACACTTGATTGATATGTGTGCGCGAGTGAGTATAGGGTGAAAATAAGTCTTTTTCAAATGCATTGACCTCCGATATAGGGTGGAATAATTTTCCACCTCCTACAAAGTATTGTTTAAATGCATCGCTTTGATTAAATAAATTAGTATTTTACTGTGAGTAATTTTAAACCATTGATATTTTAATGCAGCTTTTCTAGGGCAATCATCAAGGTATGATCAGTCTAAAGCAGTTTTACTTATAAACCAAGTGTAGCTTCTGTGGTACATCACATACCTTTTCAATCAAGTCAAGCACATCTTGGTTATCAACAAACTCTATGTAACTCCAGTTGATCTCCTCCTTAGTATAGTCCTCCTGCTCCATTTTGAAGACATGCTGCCAGAATAAACTAACATATTAACATCATATAAAACCAAATAACCACAAACAGTAAGGTAAAAACTTTCGCAGTGTAAGTGAACCTGGTTGAAATGTTGTTGCAACTTCTCGTTCGTAAAATTGATACAGAATTGTTCAAAACTGTCTCCATTGAATTGCACTATAATTAGAACAGGATGATATTGGAGTATAGTGAAACCTATCAGTATAAACAATGTACTTCTTTTACGCATTTCGAGGATTACCTATTACATTTAAAACTTTCAAACCCATAAATAT
Organism: Agapanthus africanus; assembly: GCA_030015575.1. NCBI lineage: Eukaryota > Viridiplantae > Streptophyta > Magnoliopsida > Asparagales > Amaryllidaceae > Agapanthus > Agapanthus africanus. Next base: position 454,130,220 of record CM057346.1, on the reverse strand, counting down.
CAAGCACTCCAATCAAAAAATTTGAGTTCGGATCCTGCCCTATAGATACATTGATTTTGTCCACCAGCCTGTAGAATTACAACCAGTCATCAGTATTAAACTTCACATTGCATGATACATTACATTGACTATGAAAAATGAATACAGATAGAGATAATGCAAGGGAAATGTGCTGTTATTACCAATCAAACAGGCGTGAATATATTGTTTTAGCTAAGCCATCCCTGCTAACGAGGGCAGAATCAGGATCAAGAGTTCTGGTAATAACTTCTTCTGGTGTAACCATCACTCTCTTAATGAGTGCATCTTCTAAACCCCGTGCATTGCACCTGACACAGAGAATATGATTAAACATGTTCGGCAACCTTCTGGCTATAAAGATTAATCAGTAAGAAACCAAAACTAGAACATACATGAGAAGGTTGGCTGCCATCTTAAGATGGAACCTTGACTTTTCATCCTTGATAACAGATGAGTCTATCTCTTCCCCTTTTGCAAAGTCAATATTCCCAATATGTAGGATTGCAGCTACAACCCTGAATATTGCTTCCTGTGTAGATTAAGCAAATCTATTACATAAGAACCCAAGGAAAAAGTTTGACAAGGATATGCCTTGACAAATATTCCCAACCTGTTCTTGATCACTAATGCCAACTATGTCCATGGCTCTTCTTGTAGCTAGATACTCATGAGCATCATTAACACCATCCAGTTCATAACAATCAGACTGATTAAGATAATGAAATGATCTGGGGTTTCCCAATTTATATTTCTCAATTTCCTGAATGTGACATTGGTAAGGCAATGAATATACCAGGAAGCATGAGATAAAGTCACAGAATAAAGTGGAAAACTAAAAAAGTAGAAATCATTGAATTATTACCTCAGGTGGAGCTGCACAAAGAAGGTAGAAGCAGTGATAATTTCTTTCAGGGCTGTTAATTTGACAGACACGAGACTTTTCTAGCAAGTAGGTCCTTATAGCTGCACCAGATATCCTTCCATTCTTGTCGAATTGAATCTCAACGAACTTGCCAAAGCGACTTTATTTATGATTCCAAGAACACAAAATGGGCGGGCACTATTAGATAATTAGAATGATATATGCTTATCACAAAAACTGACACCCCAAATATATCCCCTTATCTCATATTCCTATATATCCACCAAAAAGAATACACAGTTAATGCGCTTTGGCGCCAAACAATTAATAAAGGTTATTGTTGAACTAACCATTTTAGTTTCACTAGAGCACGACATGATCTTCCGCATTGTCTATCCAAATCCCTAATGGAATATTTCCTATTATTCTTAGCTAGTTTAAATATATAACGGGGTTGTTTGGTAGCTACGAAATGGAGATGCATGCATCATTTGTTGCAAAAAATCTCCATTTCCTATGTTTGGTTAACAACAAACTTGAGTTAGAAATAGAAATGGAGATGCAAAAAGTATCAAATTCTAGCAAAATTTGTTGCGCTCCTTTTGGTTGTAAAAAGAGGTACAACTTTGGGAATGGTGAGCATGGTAATTATTATGGGGTGCCACATAAGCTTTATATATGCCACATGTGCAAATTCGCAACAAATGTTGCATTCCTTTAGTTTTTTTGCAAACAATCACAAAAAATGGTTTGGATTTGGAAATCCAATTACAAAACTTGAAGATGACCAAACAATGGATTTGGGCTTTTTTCTGCAACAAATGCCTCTGCATGCAACAAATGTTGCGATTCTTTTTTGTTGCTAACCAAACATGCCCAACAAGGGGGAGGGTGTGTGTGTATAGGGAGCCAATCAACCAACTGAGGCCAATGCTCATTTTTAAAATGGGGCCAACTCCTCAAACTCTCTAACCGCTGGGTATTTATTGATCCGACCTGTTATCATGATCTACATGTCATGGATAGCTTCGGTGTCTATATTGATGAGATTTGGAGACCTTTAGCATATCCATCGAGTGATCATAATTTTTCATGTATCGAAAAGTCGTTAATTTATCGATCGTTAATTTATTGTTCCACATAATCGATGTGATATAGGTCTCCAAATCTCGTGAATTTTAATATGTAACCTATCTATGACATGTTTGATCAAGATGACCGATCGAATCAGTGAAAAACACCACGTTCACGAGTTTGAGGAGTTGGACTCATTTTAAAAATGAGCAGAGGCCTCAATGGATCACCTCCATATATATATATATATATATATATATATATATATCGAGAGAGAGAGATGAACAAAAGAGGCCCCAGGGGGCTTTTTCGTTAGGTGGCATAAAAAATCTATATCCTTCATCATTTTATTCGACGATCGGCACCCATCAACTTCATCTTTATCATCTAAGATGTGCATACACCAAATTTCATGAGATTCTACCAATTTTTCACCGTTGAATTAGGAACGTAAAATGTTCTATTGTCGGTAAACCGCTAATCTTGCACCCACCAAATCGTCGATGAAAAAGTGGTCGAATCACATGCAATTTGGTGTCCACATCTTCGATGATAAGGATGAAGACAATGGGTGCCGATCGTCGGAAAAAATAATGAAGGGTGTTTTTTTTTGACGCCATAGGAGGAAATTCCCTGCTATGGCACTTTTCCTCCATTACTCTCATATACATTCCTCCATTACTCTGACATCCATTACTCTCATATGCGTTCCTCCATTACTCTCTCACACACACACACAAAAGATGCTATAGGGGGGAATTTCCTCCTATGGCGTCAAAAAAATACACACTCCACGATCTTTTCCGACAATCATCTCTATTTTTGCCATGTAGAATGTGGACACACCAAATTTCATGTGATTCCACCACTTTTTCACCGTTGATTTAGTGGGTGCAAAATTAACGGTTTACTGACAATATAACTTTTTACATTGCAAATCCAACGGTGAAAGGGTGGTAGAATCAAATGAAATTCGTTGTGTCCCCATCTTAGATGATGAAGATGGAGATGATGGGTGCCGATCATCGAATAAATTGTTGGAAGGTGTATTTTTTTCGATGTCACCTGACGAAAAACCCTCCTAGGGCCTCTTTTCTCCATTATTCTCAATGTAATATGTATATGTATATGTGTGTAGCTGTGTATATATGGTAATAAAGGGGGATATATGGAAATTGGTAATTTTAAGGGGGAATAAACAAATAAACGCTAAAAGAGAAATAACGAAACAGTAAAAGCTATCAGATGCCATATCTGACTTCTACTTTTATGAGGCATATGATGAAGAATACAACATATAAATCGTATATCGGAAATTTCTGAATTAAAAGTATCTACCTGGAATTGTTGTTTCTAACAGTTTTAGCATTTCCAAATGCTTCAAGGACTGGATTTGACTGAAATATAAGACCCGTAGTACATGTTTAGTTGAAAGGTGCAATAATCGTAAAAGGAAAAGGAGAAAAGGAAAGAAACCGTTATATATTTAAACTAAGAGCAAATTTCATGCATAATAAGAACAATTGACTTACTTCCAGAACTTGCTGTTCAACAGTCCTTCCTTCAATTCCAGAACGTCCACCCAAGTAGGCAAGATATCTCATAAGCATCTTTGTTGTTTCTGTTTTCCCAGCACCACTTTCTCCGCTAACCAAAATGGAGTTGCTCTTTCCTTCATTTATCATTTCTCTATTTTCTTAGAAAGAACATATCAGCACAAGGTACGTAAATGCATACTGCCACAAAACAAAAATTGAAAATCACCTGTAGGCCACATCAGCAACTGCAAAGACATGAGGGCTTAGCTCTCCAAGTGCTGCTCCCTTGTATTGTTCCATCATGTGGGTATCATAGAGATGAGGCAACCTTTGAAATGGATTCACTGCAATCAATATATTACCCGTGTATGTCTGGAAATGCAATATTACAAGTGTTATGTTAAAATTCTTTCTGCAGTTGTCAAGCCTACCACGGAAACAACAAATAATAAAGTCCAAGAATCTTACTTACATAGATCTCATTAAGTTCATATCTAGCAGCCAGGTTTTGCAAAACTCCAGGTTCATGCAGATATGACAGTTTTGTCATATCATCCACTCCTCCAGGTGGAGCTTCCGTGTCCATAGGGAACACTCTCGATATATTTGCAACAACCTTCGCAAAAGATAAAGTAAACCAAGTTTGAAATGAGTACGCAATAGCTGTAGATTTCCATATGCAACTTATCTATTTTTCTTGTAAGAAAGCTAAGGTACATAATGGGTCAAGGACCAAACATAAGAAGCCTATCTGTACTAGGCATGTTTCCAATTGCAACTAAGAATTCTTATAGCTTAAATGATGGTTCGTAGATTAGACGGGCAGAGGATCTTCCTACAAATTGTCTGCTAAAATAGTCAAATGCCAAGTAGATACAGTCATGACGAGAGTATACATGACTTATAACAAAGAAACAACAGCCCTAATTGGTGAAGTTCTTGAGAAAAGGTATGAATATTTGAGTAGAAAATAAGTAAAGGCGGAGGCAATATTTGTATGTACACACTGACACACATATACACACACACAAACTGGGAAAAAGAAAATGAAAGGACACCATTTCATGGTTTCCTTCAAAGGCCATGGGCAGTTTTAATGAAAATCATAAAGAAAGCGCAAACAATATCCATTTAATTTGGGGTAAATTACACTAAAATACCCTCAACTATCGTTTTTCGAACTAGAATACCCTCTGCTATCGCTTTTTCTTATTAAAATACATTAAACAATTTTAATTACACAAAAATAACTCAAACTAATTATGTTACATGAAAATACCGGTGGTGTTAGCAGAGAGTTGGTTTTTTTACCCTTTTGCCCCTTGTCATGTCAAATATACTTTCCATGAGGTGGGAGATCGAGAAGGAGAGGTGAGGTGGCAAGGGTGAGGTGACAGGTGGGATAGTAGGAGGAGGTGGTGGTAGTTGAGAAGAGGCAGACGAGATGCAGGAGCAGGGGAGAAGCTGCAGAAGCAGAGGTGTGGATGAGAAGGGTGGGGAAGGAGGAAAGGAAGGGGCAGAAAAGGAGAGTAAGGAGGCGGCGAAGTGGAGGATAGAAGGGGGATGGAGAAAGGATGTTATTTCCTTAAGAAAAGCAGGTCGACTCTTAACCGACCAGAACAAATGCAGTTGAAGGGTATTATAGTGAAAATTTTGATGGTAGTGTTGGGGCCAAAATTTACATCCTGGTGGACCAAGTCAAAATCAAAGTCAACCCCAAGCCAAACAGGAGCAAGCCCAGGCCAAGTGGGCCCATGCCCAAGTCAAGCCCAAACATGAAGCGGCTGGCCTCCCCCGTGCCAAGAAGAAAATTATGTAATAAATAAGTTTGATGTGATTTTCATGCATGAATGTAAAATAAATTGGCAAAAAGCCAAATTTTTGTAAAGCCCGTGGCTCATGTGCATAAAGAAATAAGCACATGAAGCATGAGATGGGCAAAATACCATTTTGTAAAGCCCAATGGGCTATGTGTAAATTTGTAAGTCTATATAAGGCAACATGATAATGAAATGAATACAACAAGAATTCATTCCCCTCAAAATCTAGGGTTTCTATGCCTCCTCCTTTCTCAAGGTTCTAAACCTTCTTCCCTTTTCTTAAATTAAATCAAGAGTTTCACTCTTCTTTTCCAAAAAAGAAATAGATTTTCACCATAAAACTCTTGAAGGGAAACTCAGATCTCCCATCAAATCCCCAAAATGGGTGATTTTTAAGCCCCACCTCTCCTTTTCCTCCAAGATCCAGCCAAAAGAGAGGAGGAAGAACGAGACCCATCACCAAAAATCTCACTTTGGGTAAGATCCAAGATCCAAGAGAAAACCCAGGGCTCAAGGGAGAAAAAAGGGTCCATTTTCATCATCTCCGAAAATCTCTTAGGAGTTTAACTTTACAAATATATATATATATATATATATATATATAATAAATCTTTTTTTAGGAGTTCGACTCCAAAAGTCAATTGGGAGTGCAACTCCCAGTACAGGGGCTAAGCCCATTTTTCCGCACGCGTCCAGCGCATGCGTGCCGGGCGCGTGTGGCGCCGGCGCCCATGCGTCCTTTGGATGCTATTCACCCTTTTTTTATAACACTTTCCTCATTAGAAAAAAATTTTAACGGGGCACTGTCTCGCATCCCGCAGGGGGGCTGCTAGCTCCCTTGACCTCCAACCCGCTATCCGGGTAGTGGGACCCCCGTAAACTCTGTGAGGCCCTCGATATACCTAAGAACCTCAAAACACAACACACGCACACTGTACATTGAGTTCGCATGACCAGTTTGACCCGTCAATCGAAGGTTCTTTCGCTCCAAAAGCGAAGAGTAATTAACGGTAGCTTAGTCCGCGGCTGCCGGAGATTCGGATCCGCACAATCAATAAACCCCCGCCTACCCTATGTAGGGGGAATCTGTAGTACGCCTGACAAGCGACGTGTACTCCCATCTCAATGGGGTGATGAAAAACACCCTACAGATTCTGGCACGTCCGGTGGGACCTTTTCTCTCCTCCCATATTTTGGGTTAAACGTTCATACGAACTCAATCAACATACATATCGATATTTATACTAAAATAATGCTCTTTCATGCAGGATTTCAAGCGACAAGCCTCAACAATGTCTCCAAGAACAAGCCCAGCTCTCGACACAGCTCATGTCTTCTACACGATGAAGATGGACGCCAGGACGATCCTCCCGGCCAATCTCGGACGACAGTAAAAGGAGTCGCCGCTACCATTTGGCTCTATTCTGTTCGTGCCGGCTAACGCCATCCCATCTCCTCAAGCTCCAGTAACAGACAGACCGGCCTCAAAAGGCAGGAGGCCAAATGTGGTGATCTCGAAGGCACCACTACCCAAACGCAAGTCGGTGTTTGAACGATTTTCCTTGGCCCCAGCTGGGGGGCAAGGCCATCAACACCAACAAAGCAATAAGGTATCTCGGGCAAGCTCCAGCGATACCCCTGACAACTGCTCAATCGGGTATCTTCTCTAAGCTCCTCGTCAATCGACTCACGATGGCTTCTTAGATGACGGATGCCCATCTGGCCCTCAAAATCGAGAAGCTAAGATAGAAAAGGCTCAGATACAAAACCAACAAAAAGGCTAGGGCTCCTGCTAGGCTGAGCTTTATGAGGTTCCAAAAACAGGGTTACCCCGCACCAACAGTTGAATCGGCTGTAAAACTCGCCAACTCTTTTGAAGCATTGAAATTGGTCCAGAAGAATACCATGACTTCAAGAGTCAAGAAAGCTGCGATCCGGACAGCGCCACCCAAGGACCCAGTCAGACCAACCGTCTTCAGTTGTATGTCCTTTTCAGAAGAGGAAGGGCCACGATGATGGTCCGAAAAATCAGCCGCCAAAGATAAAGAGATGGTTGGATGTGCGGTCCACACTGTCTACATGGTGGACACACGCAGCAAGAGCAAGGACGGGGCCATCACATCTTAAATCCAATCTGGTGTGACTATGGCTGCCACGTCTCAAGACCAGCATTCTCTGGAAAGTAATGAAAACCCTTCCAGTGAGGCTGATAAGCAGAGAGATCTCTCGGTTCATGAAGAGTCGGACTCGAAAAGCGAAGAGGAGCCAATCTTCCATCCCAAGACCGCAGAGCAGCAACTTCTCCAAGAGCTCCAAAAGCAGCTCAAAAACAAAGACAAGAAGATGGTCAAGCTCTACTCGAAGATCGACGACTTGACAAACGTCGTCTTACAACTCACGGCCCATGTTGCCTCTCAACCGCTTAATCAAGCTTAGAACTCTGCTCATGAACTGGGAAAACGATATTCCGAGGCAGACGACGCCTATTCCCTCAAATCCAAAGATGGGCGAGCCGCATGAAAGTCGGCTGCAGCCTATCTCGGGAAATATCTTGACTGCCGATGACAGCAACCCGTTGACGCAAGATCAAATCATGGATTTGGTCGCCAATAAAGTCAAAACATTGGTAGCCTAAGCCGGAGAGCAAAAAGATGTCACCAGTAGCGGGAGACCATATTCTGCTCGGTACAATCTTGTGGAGTTTCCTACTGGCTATATCGTCCCCAAATTTGAAAGGTTCGATGGGACGGAAAATGCGAACCGACACATTGCCCAATTTAAAGCATCATGCATGAATACTGGGGGCAATGATGCGCTCTTTCTCCGTCAGTTTGTCAATAGCTTGACCGATGTTTTCAATTGGTATGCAAGCAAACCGGATGACTCGATCACAACGTTCGCTCAAATAGAATCCATGTTCAAGCAAAGGTTCATGAGTGTCAGCGATAAAATCACCATTGCTGACCTCGTAAGAACCGAGCCAAAGAACAACGAAAGTGTAACACCCGAGCCCAATGCTACTATTTTCAGTTACTGTTTGAGCATAATGTGGTACTCATTTCATTTAATTTGCTTGTTTGTTGCTTACTGTAAAATTTACCCGGCAAAGTCATTTCTACATATAACAAATTTTAGCATCTAAAATGAAATTGAAAATATTCATCTTGGCCTACTTGACACCCCTAGCCTCGTGGTAGCGTCCGTGCATTGTGTTCTCGTCCCGTTCAGTAAAACGGGCAAGTTTGGATGGCTACGTGCACGCACGTGTGTCCGTTTTGAGAGTATGCTTTTTAATCATAAAACATTTCATTTTAAAATTTGGAACCCGCTTAAAATCCTATTATTTGAATTTCGAATTTTTGGACCCAACCCGGGCGCAATTTGGAAATGTTTCATTTGGCGCCAAAATCCCAAATTTTAATATTATTAAAACCATCACATATATTTTTCTAACTAACCTGATATCTTACTGTTCATTACCTATCTTTTAAATCTTTAAGTTAACCATATAATATTTTTACAATATTTTATATCCTTCTCAATTTATTCTCTAAGCCAATCACAACCTCCCCTTTAACCCCGTGGGCCCCACTTTCTCTCTCTCCTTCTTCTCTCTTTCCACTTTCTCTCTCTCTCTACCTCTTATATATTCTCTCGTACTTCTCTTTATCATTTTTCTCTTCTTGCTTCATGTCTCGTTTCTCATTTCTCTTAACTGTTCTTTTGTTACCGGAATTCCGTCGTGCCGGTGACGTTTCTCGACGTTCCAGCGAGATACCCCGACCCGTGTAGTTTCTTTGTTCGTCGTTTGGGTTCATTCCGTGAACCATGCGCCGTCGCGAGTTTTCCCCGCCGACGGTTAACGTTCCGTTTTCCCGATTCGCGACCCATCGAGGCAAGTTAATCTTGCTACATGCTATATACTTTTATAATCTTCATTTTATAATGTTATACATTTGAAAATCTTATAGTTTACATATGAAATGTCGTTGAAAAATCGGATATGACAAATCTGAAATTTACTGTACACCTTATCTTATAAAATTCATTATAAATCATAGAAAAATCATTAGTATACGTTCTTTAGTTCGTTACGAAGCTAATTCAGAATACTATAACTCTATGAAATATTTACTTGCAAAATAAATTGTTTAATTAACGTAAAATGCAAATGAACACGTCTCTAAACTGCTGTCCAGGGAAATTCCAGCAGCAAACTTTCAACTTTGAATATTCATAACTTTTTGTAGGGATAACCTGAGATGCTTATACTTATAAAACTGAAAACCTTATTGAATTATCTTTGTTTTGGTATAAGATACGTCTCTTTTGGAGAACATTTGTTATTTTAAGCTATTTTACAAATTAGGGTGACGCTAAATTTCTGAACGGAACCTTCTTGTGCATGGTTAATCAATACATCTTTTATAGTTACTAATCGCTTTGAATATGCTATCCATATTAATATTATTATATCAATATTTATATCACATATTGTTTAGTTGTACATCCCACATTACCATTTTATAGTTTTATAACTTTTCGGATACCCGTTTGTATCCATCGCATTTAAGATACATATAATTGCATCCGTGCTTTCCGGTTTGCGAAACCGTCGAGGCAAGTATCCGAATACTTGCTTTAACATGTTAGTACACAAGATCAAGTCTTGCTACAAACTTAATCATCATATTATAACCACACAGCTATTAGTAACATCGATATCCTTTTATAACTTTGAATTGATAGTCACAATTATCCGTAACGTTAAATCAATATAGTAGTTGCGTGTAATTAACCGGTCTGCTATCAATCCACACTTTAACTAATTAAACCAATTAGAACGTCCTTGCTTAAATCGCTAGATCATCCTTGTAACTATTATTATGCTGTAGTTTTAATGGCTTCATTGCTTCGTGTTATTAATATTGTTTTACCCTGTGATTGTTGCACCCAAGGGTGCTTGAACCTGTTAATAAGAGAATACAAAACACCACTGTGTTTACATGGAATAATATTGTTACTTACTGTTTCCTGCTGCTGTTCATTATTTGATTGTATACCTGTTGTGAGCACATACTCGATTGCACTACATATTGGCCTGACCCTGCTACACATGACATATACATACATACCGACTCATCCTGTTGTACCATGACATTACTTGTTTCATGATCTCCTGCCTAATGCCGACAAACCCGACCATCCCTGCTGTCTATCCAGACAGACCTACTCTTACCGGATTTTGTGTTGGCATTAGTCCTTGACTACTGAATACCTGACCTGACATACATAGCTTGGGGGTATGGGGAAATCAAAGATGAAACCGACTTGTAACTCAACAGTTCGATACATTGATCTGATCAGTCTTACGGGCTTGGCCAGCTCCGGAGTGTTGATGCTGACATCACTCGTCCATCCTACTATCTTTTACTGCTTAGCGGCACGTCTCGGATTCAGCCCCGAGGGTTTTGACCGTGGTCCCGGGCACGCACGGGATACTATTAAGTTACATCGACGATTCATCAATTTGATTTCAAAGACTATAGAGTAGAAACCTGACAGGATAGTTTAGTCACCATTGCACATTACCCTGCTCTGTTATTTCTTAGTACTGCTTCATTCATGTTCATATTTGCATTGCTTATCATCATGTTTACATTATATACTTGATGTCATGACGCGCTGACGTCTGGGTTTTGCATGGCCCAGATTCCGTACCACTGTCGACGACCGAGCAGGAGTACTTCAGCCAGCAGGCTGAACTGTGAGTTCTTTAGGGTTTAGTTTATTTATTTTCATTTCATTTCCAGATGTGAGCCCGCATTATGGGACGTACTGTTTATTCATTGTATTGGATCATTAGCTTCCGCACTTATTGTTTATTGATTCTTGTTATTATGGATTTGGACATGTATTAGATTAGCTTATTATCTTGTTCTTGATATCCTTACAACCGTAATGTGACTGTGGATGGATACTTCCTACCCACATGTAGCATGGTTGGCTATGTCACGTGCCCAATCTTGCGTACTCTGGGAAGCGGGGCGTGACATGGTTCTTTTGGTATCAGAGACATAGGTTAGTTGGGTTGATTCTTTTGTAGTTGGGTATTGTACCCAATACACGAATCAGAACACCCGTGATTAGGAAACATGTCCAGCCACCTTGACCGTTTTACCATCTTTGAATCATTCTTCCGGATCATGTCGACATGCAAACTTACTTTGCATTGTCAATTCGAAAACCTAATTCCTTGTTATCTCTAGGACTTAGGCGACTTGGGTGGAGTTAAGTAATTGCGGCTATGATACCGCGGCATAGCTACAATGCAGCACTCTATTTAAGTATCTTGGAGTTCTAGCCTTGATCCATATTCAGAATCTATCATCATGCTAATATTGGGTGTTTTGAGTTCAGGATTATGACAGGTAAGAAGTTGAAGACGTACCAGAGGCGTGTGAACGAAACCGCCATGCTTGGAGTGATAAGAGGAATGCTGGAAATCAAAGAAACAGCCCGAGCTGATCCAGCAGCAAGCAGACTCGTTTCAGGAAGGTTTGCAGATCGTTCAGCAGTCTGTGAACAAGATTGGAACTAGACCAGTTGACCGAGTAGGGACCGTGGCAGAGTTCAGATGTGTGGGTCCTACTACTTTCACTGGTTTGGAGGAGCCGTGCCAGCCGAGCAGTGGCTAGTCAGCACGGAGAATTTGCTGATTGCGGCACAGATTCCAGAGGACAAAGGAGTTGATGTGGTGCGCATTCAACTAGTGGATTACGCCGAGAGTGGTGGCTTGTGGAGGAGAACCGTTTGCCCAAGCCAAGCAGTTGGGCGGATTTCTCTAAGAGTTTCCTGGAGAAGTTCTTTCCGCGGACTGCACGGAAGGAAATGGAAGAGAAATTTATTGGGCTGAGGCAGAATGGAGCACCCGTGGACGTGCATGCAGCAGAGTGGACGAGACTCGGCAGTTTCGCTGGACCTTTAGTCGCCAACGATGCAGACAGGGCACGAAGGTCCATGCGCAGCTTGGATGTGGACATCCAAAGGCAAACCGTCTCCCTGGGTTTGACCACTTTCTCACAGGTTCTTACGGCAGCTCGAGAACAGCAGAGCATATCAGGAAAATTGGGAGTTCACAGCAGACAGCAGTTGCGGTAAGGAAGCAGTTCTGTCGGGCCGGTCGAGTTTAGGGCTAGGCCGACAAACAATGTTCTTGCATCAATGGAAGTGATGAAAGTAAAGAGCCGGCTGTTGTTCATGATTCTATGGACGTGTTTGAAGATATATCGGGCTTACCGCCGAAGCGAGATGTGGAGTTCGCGATTGACCTTAGTCCTGGTGCAGCGCCAGTGTCTAAAGCTTACTATCCAATGGCACCAGTGGAATTGGAAGGAGTTAAGAAGCAAGTTGGTGAATTACTTGAGAAGGGTTGGATTCGAAGCAGCAACTCGCCTTGGGAGCTCCAGTTCTTTTAGTAAAGAAGAAGGATGGCACGAGAAGGATATGCATTGATTATCGAGAATTGAACCGGGCAACTATTAAGAACAAGTACCCGATCCCTCGCATTGGAGGACTTTTGAGCAGCTTAGTGGCGCGAGAGTATTCTCGAAACTGGATTTGCGATCCGGATATCATTAGGTCCTGCAGATGTTGAGACAGGAGAAGCTTTATGCGAAGATGAGTAGTGCAAATTCTGGCTGGAAGAAGTGAAATTTCTGGGACATGTCGTGTCGGGTGATGGAATCGCCGTCCATCCCGAAAAGATTGCAGCAGTTCGAGATTGGCCTATTCCAAGGAATGTAGCTGAGATAAGAAGTTTCCTTGGATTAGCCGGATACTACAGGAGATTTGTGGAGAACTTTGCTCGTTTGGCAGAACCGCTGACCAAGCTTATGCGTAAGGAGGTACCTTTAGTATGGACGGATAAGTGTGCGTTGGCTTTGAGACGTTGAAGCAGAAGTTGATAACCGCCCCTATCCTGACCGTACCAGACAATTCCGGAGGACTGATGATTCATAGCGACGCATCTGGGAAAGAATTGGGATGTGTTTTGATGCAGCATGGGAAGGTCGTAGCATACGCATCAAGACAACTGAAGACCCATGAGAAGAATTATCCAACTCATGACTTGGAGCTTGCGGCTGTGATTTTCGCTTTGAAGATTTGGAGACACTACCTTTTGGGCGTAAGAGTCGAAGTTTTTACAGATCATAAGAGCTTGAAGTACGTGTTCACGCAGAAGGAGTTGAACATGAGGCAACGCAGATGGTTGGAGTTGATGGCTGACTACGATCTTGATCTTAAGTACTATCCGGGGAAGGTTAATGTTGTACCGGATGCGCTTAGTCGGTTACCAGCAATTCAGGTATTAACTACGCAGAAGGAGATCATTGCAGATTTTCGAAGATTCGACTTGGAGGTTGTGCTACCACATTCTACGGGACAGTTGATGCAGTTGCAAGTACAGTCGTCCTTGGTTGAGAAGATTAAAGCGGCACAATCGCAGTATCCTAGACTGCAGAAGTTTCGAGAGCAGGTTGAGGCTAGACTACGAAGAGATTTACTGGTCCACGAAGATAGTTCGTTGAGGTATGGTAGCCGTTTGTGTGTGCCAAAGGATGATGTACGTGAAGAGCTTATGAAGGAGGCACACAGTTCAGCTTACTCTATACATCCGGGAGGTACAAAGATGTACCGAGATATTCGACAGCATTTCTGGTGGGAAGGCATGAAACGGGAGATTGCTCGCTTCGTGGCTAAGTGCTTGGTATGTCAGCAAGTCAAGGCTGAACACCAAAGGGTTGCTGGTTTGTTGCAACCACTTCCGATTCCTCAGTGGAAGTGGGAACATATAACCATGGATTTCGTGACGGCTTTACCGCGGAGTCCAAAGGGCAACAATGCAGTATGGGTGATTGTCGATCGGTTGACCAAGGCAGCTCACTTTATTCCTTTTCGGGTTGGTCAATCAACGGAGACTTTGGCAGAGCGGTACATGCAGGAGATTGTAAGATTGCATGGAGTACCGGTGAGCATCGTGTCCGATCGGGACACTCGGTCCTTATCACACTTCTGGAGGAGTTTACAGGAAAGTTTGGGGACTCGATTGAAGTTTAGCACAGCTTATCATCCTCAAACTGATGGTCAGTCGGAGAGAACGATCCAAACTCTTGAGGATACGTTGAGAACATGCATGTTGGACTTCAAGGGTTCTTGGGAGGATCACCTACACTTGGTGGAGTTTTCTTACAACAATTGTTTCCAAGCGACTATTCAGATGGCTCCGTTTGAAGCGTTGTATGATCGTAAGTGCCGTTCACCTGTTTGTTGGGATGATGTTGGTGAACGAAGGTTACTAGGACCAGATTTGGTGGTACAGACAGTCGAGAAGGTGAATACAATCAGGAAGCATATGAAGGCAGCTCAAGACAGACAGAAAAGTTGGGCTGACACGTCAAGAAGACCTCTAGAGTTCGCCGTGGGTGATTTGGTATTCTTGAAGATATCACCGACTAGAGGAGTGATTCGTTTTGGGAGTCGGGGAAAGCTTAGTCCTCGATTCGTTGGACCCTTTGAGATATTGGAGCGTGTTGGAGAGGTAGCGTACCGTTTGGCGTTACCACAGTCCTTGGCAGGTGTGCACGATGTGTTTCATGTATCTCAACTACGAAGGTATGTTCGAGATGAAACACACGTCTTGGATCTTTCGGAGTTAACAGTACGGGAAGACCTAACTTTTGAGGAGCGACAGGTTGAAATCATGGATCGTAGGGGAAAAGGTTCTTAAGAACAAGGTTATCCCCCTTGTGCTCGTTTCTTGGGGTAATCGATCGCATGGGGAGTCCATATGGGAGCGAGAAGACGAGATCCGACAGAAATATCCTCACCTTTTCCTGTAGTCTTCTATCTTGTATTCTTGGAATTTCGAGGACGAAATTCTTTTGTAGTTGGGTATAATGTAACACCCGAGCCCAATGCTACTATTTTCAGTTACTGTTTGAGCATAATGTGGTACTCATTTCATTTAATTTGCTTGTTTGTTGCTTACTGTAAAATTTACCCGGCAAAGTCATTTCTACATATAACAAATTTTAGCATCTAAAATGAAATTGAAAATATTCATCTTGGCCTACTTGACACCCCTAGCCTCGTGGTAGCGTCCGTGCATTGTGTTCTCGTCCCGTTCAGTAAAACGGGCAAGTTTGGATGGCTACATGCACGCACGTGTGTCCGTTTTGAGAGTATGCTTTTTAATCATAAAACATTTCATTTTAAAATTTGGAACCCGCTTAAAATCCTATTATTTGAATTTCGAATTTTTGGACCCAACCCGGGCGCAATTTGGAAATGTTTCATTTGGCGCCAAAATCCCAAATTTTAATATTATTAAAACCATCACATATATTTTTCTAACTAACCTGATATCTTACTGTTCATTACCTATCTTTTAAATCTTTAAGTTAACCATATAATATTTTTACAATATTTTATATCCTTCTCAATTTATTCTCTCAGCCAATCACAACCTCCCCTTTAACCCCGTGGGCCCCACTTTCTCTCTCTCCTTCTCTCTCTTTCCACTTTCTCTCTCTCTCTACCCCTTATATATTCTCTCGTACTTCTCTTTATCATTTTTCTCTTCTTGCTTCATGTCTCGTTTCTCATTTCTCTTAACTGTTCTTTTGTTACCGGAATTCCGTCGTGCCGGTGACGTTTCTCGACGTTCCAGCGAGATACCCCGACCCGTGTAGTTCCTTTGTTCGTCGTTTGGGTTCATTCCGTGAACCGTGCGCCGTCGCGAGTTTTCCCCGCCGACGGTTAACGTTCCGTTTTCCCGATTCGCGACCCATCGAGGCAAGTTAATCTTGCTACATGCTATATACTTTTATAATCTTCATTTTATAATGTTATACATTTGAAAATCTTATAGTTTACATATGAAATGTCGTTGAAAAATCGGATATGACAAATCTGAAATTTACTGTACACCTTATCTTATAAAATTCATTATAAATCATAGAAAAATCATTAGTATACGTTCTTTAGTTCGTTACGAAGCTAATTCAGAATACTATAACTCTATGAAATATTTACTTGCAAAATAAATTGTTTAATTAACGTAAAATGCAAATGAACACGTCTCTAAACTGCTGTCCAGGGAAATTCCAGCAGCAAACTTTCAACTTTGAATATTCATAACTTTTTGTAGGGATAACCTGAGATGCTTATACTTATAAAACTGAAAACCTTATTGAATTATCTTTGTTTTGGTATAAGATACGTCTCTTTTGGTGAACATTTGTTATTTTAAGCTATTTTACAAATTAGGGTGACGCTAAATTTCTGAACGGAACCTTCTTGTGCATGGTTAATCAATACATCTTTTATAGTTACTAATCGCTTTGAATATGCTATCCATATTAATATTATTATATCAATATTTATATCACATATTGTTTAGTTGTACATCCCACATTACCATTTTATAGTTTTATAACTTTTCGGATACCCGTTTGTATCCATCGCATTTAAGATACATATAATTGCATCCGTGCTTTCCGGTTTGCGAAACCGTCGAGGCAAGTATCCGAATACTTGCTTTAACATGCTAGTACACAAGATCAAGTCTTGCTACAAACTTAATCATCATATTATAACCACACAGCTATTAGTAACATCGATATCCTTTTATAACTTTGAATTGATAGTCACAATTATCCGTAACGTTAAATCAATATAGTAGTTGCGTGTAATTAACCGGTCTGCTATCAATCCACACTTTAACTAATTAAACCAATTAGAACGTCCTTGCTTAAATCGCTAGATCATCCTTGTAACTATTATTATGCTGTAGTTTTAATGGCTTCATTGCTTCGTGTTATTAATATTGTTTTACCCTGTGATTGTTGCACCCAAGGGTGCTTGAACCTGTTAATAAGAGAATACAAAACACCACTGTGTTTACATGGAATAATATTGTTACTTACTGTTTCCTGCTACTGTTCATTATTTGATTGTATACCTGTTGTGAGCACATACTCGATTGCACTACATATTGGCCTGACCCTGCTACACATGACATATACATACATACCGACTCATCCTGTTGTACCATGACATTACTTGTTTCATGATCTCCTGCCTAATGCCGACAAACCCGACCATCCCTGCTGTCTATCCAGACAGACCTACTCTTACCGGATTTTGTGTTGGCATTAGTCCTTGACTACTGAATACCTGACCTGACATACATAGCTTGGGGGTATGGGGAAATCAAAGGTGAAACCGACTTGTAACTCAACAGTTCGATACATTGATCTGATCAGTCTTACGGGCTTGGCCAGCTCCGGAGTGTTGATGCTGACATCACTCGTCCATCCTACTACCTTTTACTGCTTAGCGGCACGTCTCGGATTCAGCCCCGAGGGTTTTGACCGTGGTCCCGGGCACGCACGGGATACTATTGAGTTACATCGACGATTCATCAATTTGATTTCAAAGACTATAGAGTAGAAACCTGACAGGATAGTTTAGTCACCATTGCACATTACCCTGCTCTGTTATTTCTTAGTACTGCTTCATTCATGTTCATATTTGCATTGCTTATTATCATGTTTACATTATATACTTGATGTCATGACGCGCTGACGTCTGGGTTTTGCATGGCCCAGATTCCGTACCACTGTCGACGACCGAGCAGGAGTACTTCAGCCAGCAGGCTGAACTGTGAGTTCTTTAGGGTTTAGTTTATTTATTTTCATTTCATTTCCAGATGTGAGCCCGCATTATGGGACGTACTGTTTATTCATTGTATTGGATCATTAGCTTCCGCACTTATTGTTTATTGATTCTTGTTATTATGGATTTGGACATGTATTAGATTAGCTTATTATCTTGTTCTTGATATCCTTACAACCGTAATGTGACTGTGGATGGATACTTCCTACCCACAGGTAGCATGGTTGGCTATGTCACGTGCCCAATCTTGCGTACTCTGGGAATCGGGGCGTGACAGAAAGCAACATGGATTTTATAGTCCGATGGAGCAATCTCTCTATCAAATGTGAACCGCCATTGGAGCAAGACCAATCCGTCAGTCTTCTTATAGAAAATCTGAACAACTAGATGAAACCTTTCCTATGCACCGCAGGCCTCAAAACATTCCAAGAGCTGACCAAGAAGGTTCAAATGTTAGAACGCTCAAAGCCCGAGTCCATTCATGGTCTCCAATTCATAGACAGACCGAGACATCAGTGAGACGACGGCCGGAAAAGCGAAAGTTCCAGTAGCACCAATTCTCTAAATAAGCAGAGGGCGGGCAGAGCAAAAATTAACAAATCTCGAGAGCCAACTTTGGAGGAAAGGAGAAATAAGATCTACTCTTTCAGAAGAGACAAGGTTCCCAAAATATTCAAAGATGCTCTGAAGAATGGCATGCGGCTACCAGAACCAAAAGGCTAAGTGAAGCGAACATGACTGATCATCCCAACTTTTGCCCATACCACCGAGTGCTGGGACACACTATTGAAGACTGTTGCATCTTCAAGGATTGGGTCGAGAAACAATATAAGGCGGGAGAAATATCATTGTCCCCTGACGTGTTGACAAACGATCGAGTCGCGACCGCCAATTTTATACAAACAGACCGAGATATTTGGGGAACCGACCAATCTCAATTGTTCACCCTCCCCTGAAAGGGGAAAACCACGACGACAATTCAAAGGTCCATCGATTAACGTTGATGATGAAGGGGTAACAAGCAGATGCGCGATCCATACGGTCTATATGGTCAGGCCTGGAGAAGCGAACCCTCCTATGCTTCACAGCCATAATGATGATATGGTTGACGATGTCCAATATTGGCTCGGTTTAGATAATGATGAGGGTCATGCTCGGGCGGCTAAGAAAAAAAAGCCCATGGTTCTTGGGGAATCAAGCTCAGGCGATGAGGATAGCTCAGTCATCATCCCCAAAACTACAGAACAAGCATTATTCCAATGGCTTCAAGAGTAATTTCAGGACCGTGATAGGGAGTTAGCCAAGATCCGTTCCAAAGTCGACAATTTGGTGAATATTGTGGAAAATCTCGCAACTCGAGTTCTTCAAATGCAATCACAACAAAATCAAAATTTGGTCCATGAACCAGGAATTGATGTCTCAAAGCAGCCAACGGCTATTCCCTCCGGTCTAAGAGCGGAATACATTCATGAAAGTCGAAGGCGGCCAGTTGACACGGGACAGAATTAAGGAAAAGTCATCAGCAGATCCCGAAACTCTCCAGGACTTACTTAAAAAGAGTCTAGATACTGGAACATGCGAGCCCCGAATCTCTTCCAAACTACCAATATAACAAGTCCAAATATCCGGAGAACGACAACCGCAAAGGTGAGCTTCCCAAGGACACTGAATCCTCTAATGTATTTGCCGACCAAAGCAGGCGAGGGGCAGGCAGGCCTAATGCCAACCAGCCTCGAAAACCAGTGTTTGGAAGGGGAGGAGAATCGCCCCTGGAAGAGAAATTGAATAAGGTCTATTCTTTCAGAAGGGACAGAGTTCATTCCTCTCATAGCTCATGTGGAAAAGGAAATAAGCACATGAGGCATGAGATGGGCAAAATGCCATTTTGTAAAGCCCAAGGGACTGTGTAAATTTGTAAGCCTATATAAAGCAACATGATGATGAAATGAATACAACAAGAATTCATTCCTCTCAAAATCTAGGATTTCTGTGCCTCGTTCTCCTTTCTTAAGGTTCTAAACCTTCTTTCCTTTTCTTAAATTAAATCAAGAGTTTCATTCTTCTTTTCCCAAAAAGGAATAGTTTTTCATCGTAAAACCCTTGAAGGGAAACTCAGATCTCCCATCAAATCCCCAAAAGGGATGATTTTTAAGCCTCACATATCCTTTTCCTCCAAGATCCGGCCAATAAAGAGAAGGAAGAAGGAGACTCATCTCCAAAAATCCCACTTTGGGAAAAATCCAAGGCTCAAGAGAAAACTCAAGGCTCAAGGGAGAAAAAAGGGGTCCCCTTTCATCATCTCCGAAAATCTCTTAGGAGTTTAACTCCACAAAAATATATATATAATAATAATAAATCTTTCTTTTAGGAGTTCAACTTCAAAAGTCAATTGGGAGTACAACTCCCAGTACAGGGAATAAGCCCTTTTTTTCCGCAGGCGCCCAGCGCCCAAGTGCCGGCGCGTGTGGCGCTGGCGCCCGCATACCGGACACGTGAGGCGCTGGCACCCACGCGTCCTTTGGACGCTATTCACCCTTTTTTTATATACACCCCACAACACTTTCCCCGATAGAAAAAATTTCTAACGGAGCGCTGCTCAGCATCCCGTAAGGGGCTGCTAGCCCTCTTGACCCCAGCCTGCTATACGAGTAGCGGAACCCCCGTAAACTCTGCAAAGCCCCCGATATACCCAAGACCCCTCAAAACACAACACACAGCACATTGAGTTCGCATGACCAGTTTGACCCGTCAATCGGAGGTTTCTTCGCTCCAAAGACGAGGGGTCATTAATGGTAGCTTAGTCCGCGGCTGCCGGAGATTCGGATCTCCACAATCAATAAAGCCCCGCCTACCCTAAGTAGGGGGAATCTGTAGTACGCCTGACAAGCGACGTGTATTCTCATCTCAATGGGATAATGAAAAACACCCTACAGGTATTTCCAGGTATTTTATTGTAATCAAAATTGTTTAAGATATTTTAGTTTAAAAAAACAGTAGTTGAAGGTATTTTTGTGAAATTTACCCTTTAATTTGATAGCTATTTTTGTGACAGAAAACATCATTTTCTGGTGAGAATGATGCATCGCTATTCCAGAAATATAGCTTATTGAAACGAAGAACAAATTTTTCTTTATTGTGGATGATCTTGTTTATTTTATGCTGATCTCATTTAAAGCTTCTTTCTTTTGCCTTCCTCCAGTCTTTCCTAACTCCAAAGTAACAACTAAGCATGGCCTGAAAGGAGAGGTATGTACAGGGCAAAACATTCTTGATCCCTTCTTTCAATTTGATGCTTTCCATCGCTGCTCAAAGTGTTAACAGAAAGAGTTTAGTCCCACTTCAGGTAGAGTGAAAAATGTACAAGAGGCCAAACAGTTTTGGACCCCCAAACTCTAGTATGTTTTTGGGGTCATTGTTGGGTATCAAGCCTAGTAGACTCATCTCCATGAGTAGGCCCATTATTGAAACAGGCGTAACTAATTTCAAAGAGGGAAAACATTATGAGCTTGATCTGTGGACATTTTATGAGTCCAGTTTATTAGGTTTTCTTCCTCGGTGAGTCAACGCAGCTTTTGCTTAGCTGTTATGATTTATTGCCACAAGACATGACAATTGAATGGAATATGCTAAATATGTTGGTAAGGAATATGCATTTATATTATTGAATTTATTTCTAAATCCATTTAGTATGCATGTCAACCCCTATGTGAGTGCAATCCGCTTCGCATCTAAATACCATGCAGCAACTTACACCATTGGCTACCTAGACGAAAATTAATGTTGTTAATTGTGGAGTCCAAAATGTTCAATGATAGAAGTTATTTGAATGAGATTGATATAACTCTTAACAATTAAAGCTTCTACAAGATCTCTATAGAAACATGTTTCATAGGATAGACGGAAGAGGTCTAATACGAAAATAGGCCTTATAACAATAATTGCAATAGAAGTTGCAAAAACACACACCGTTTTCCCATTGGTTTTATGCACACGAACTTCATGGCCGGTGATCTGCAAAACCTCCCCATCTACCCAAGCCAAATCAGGGTCTTCAACCCACACATGAGAACCTACAATAATGTTTACTGGAGTTGCCTGCACAAGCAATAGAAAGAAATGTTATAAATTATAGAGAAAAGGCATTATTAAAATGTTATGAATGATTTACAGCAATTGGTCTTATTAAACTAAAATTATTTCATTGTTGTTGGTTTCTAGTCTGATAGCATTGGTTCAGCCTCCCAAAGCTTGGGGGATTAACTCATTAACCATGCTTACACAGATTGGATGTGGTCTCGCATATCTTGTAACCTAAGATATTTAGAGATTGTCAAAGAGAGGGGTCAAAAAATAAATTGTGTTTTCATCATATAACTAGAATGTAGAATTACTTATTCTACTTTATCCACGGTTAAGAAATGGGCCTCCTATATTAGCATCTTAAGCATGAAAGGTAAAAAACCTCAAGGGTACAAGATGGGTCCTTAATATACTTATTACTTTCAAGAAAGCAATAAGCTAGCTCTTTGATCAGCCAAAACAATGATGTGTCAAAATCTATTAAGAAAATATAGTAGGTTAAACAATCCAACTATCACCTTCTATGCTCTTGAGGCCAATGGCAAAAATTTCATTAGGATCGAGCTGGAATCACTTCATACTACAAGAATGGTGATTTACAAATCTCCTACCCCTTATATTGTTTCTTGACCCTATAACAAAACCTACGCTTCAAAAATATTCGGCCTTCGCATGATCTTCATCTAAAAGTGTAGAATCAGCACTAAATTATTCATCTAAGAGAAGATTAACTCTTAAAACTTTGTCATAACTACTCAAGGAGGACTCCATTTCAATTGTGAAGTTCATAGATATAGGGATTTTTCGTCCCCTTTCCCCTCTCAAATCTGCGGACCAATCTCACCAACCAACTCAACCACTTCAATTCAAAAAAAAAAAATAGCTTCTTTCAACAATCAAAATTCTTTAGAAGGGTAATAAAACAACATCAAGCAAATCAATTAGAATTAATCTCTTCGGCTTCATCAAATTAGAACACTGATCATAAAATAAGCAAGAGAAATCTCTTGCACTTACCATAGATCATCAGATTAAG
Organism: Agapanthus africanus; assembly: GCA_030015575.1. Taxonomy (NCBI): domain Eukaryota; kingdom Viridiplantae; phylum Streptophyta; class Magnoliopsida; order Asparagales; family Amaryllidaceae; genus Agapanthus; species Agapanthus africanus. The sequence goes on along the minus strand of CM057346.1, from coordinate 454,107,048 downwards.
CCACCGCTGATCCGATCGCAGACGAAGCTGATTCGATCGCTGAAATCAGGGATCGGCGATTTTGGCAACTTATCCCCTCTCTCTCCTCTCTCTCTCTCTCTCTAACTTTTGCTTCTCTTTTTCTTATTTTTTTTTCTATTTTTTTTTTTTTTGGATTTGAAGTAAAATAAAGTAGGTATAAATGTCGTCTCTTTCTTTCTCGCTCTAGAAATGGAAATTGAGTCGTGGTGATCTTACCGTCGTCGTTTCTTCTTCAGCTTTCTTACTTGCTGCTTAAAACGACGGCCATGGTAAAGTTTGAATCTGAGTTTACAATAAAAAATATATTAAAAAGTCAAGTCTAAGGCATATTTACACATTCATACCTAAACAATTTTGTACTTATATGCGAGCTCCCAAGTTTTTTTTTTGTTCATTTGGCACCGAGCCTAAACCTATTCACACGCACCCCCTAGGCATGCACACCCTGCACATAGGCAACTGGGAACCCATGAATTTATCCTGAAAGCTTTAATTTGTGGCTGCTTCTCCTCTTAGACTTTCTAGGGTCCTAACCATGCACTCTCCCCCAAAAGGCAAGCGCTCATACCCACTGAGCTATTGCTCATTGGTAGCTCCCAGGTTGTGGGTGTGCTGAGTATATTCCTTAAGAACTTTGATTTGTTTCACTTGTTTCTCTACAAGTAAAATTGTTTGTTGTGCTTTCTTTTAATAATTCCAATTGAAGTTTGTTATCAAAGAGTGTGAGCTATGGCCATTCGGTTCAACCGGAGTTTCCTTAGATATCTATCTCTTATTTGCAACAAATCCAACGGAACATTGATTGTTTTATTTTGTTCTTTTGGGTTTATTTACGGCATGGTATCATATTCAAGGTTGATTTTAAAGTACATTTTCAATTGAAATAGGTTGGTCGTTTTTCAGAGTTTGAAGCTTGTCACATCATTCAACCAAGCTATCTTGCAGAATTCGTGATTCTAACAACAGTAAATAAAAGATTAGAAATTATAATTGAACAGGACTGAAAATCTTGCTTTGAAAACGATAGATAACCAGAGGAATTCTCTTTAAACCATTATAGGCAAGTATGAAAAGTTCAGGGAGTTTATTCAACAATCCAAGTTTCCTTTTGAAAAGGGGCAAAAATGCTTGGCTGCCATCTGCGCTGGAACAGTGGGGAGGGTACAACTGGGAATAAAGGTATTGGATCCGCACCACGCAAGATATGAACCGCGTATGTTTCCACTGTCGTGACCGTGCAATGACGATATTGCCCCTCCGAAGCTGATGAATTCGTGTCCAACCATTGGATTCCAGTTAATGGGATCTTTTGAAGCCATTGGGCAATAATGGGCAGTAAATTAGACTCGTGTGACGAAACTCGGCTGGGCTTGGGAAAATTAATATAGAGTTGCGTGTTGCAAAATATTTTGACTGGGATTAAATTAATTCACACGCACAACTAAATTGTTTTCTTGACGCGTTAGGATTGATATAACTAAGATTAATGAGGAGGGCAATTTCCCCCCCCCCCCATCCGCACCCTCCCCCCTCACTCTCCCCTCACGGGTACCGCCCTCTCAGATCCGATCGGGGGCGGGAATTTTGACTGTTGATTAGAGTACAGGGCGGGGAAGGTATTAGATTCCCCCGCTTCGTGCCCCGCTCCACCTGTCTTGCATTATAGATAATTGCCTTATTTCATAATATTATTTACATTGTGTAGCTTCATATATAAATACTCGCCGTCCGTTTTGTAACTGATGGTGCTCGTAAATGGGATTTCCTCAGATCACGAAACGTAGTGGATGACGTGTCATCCACGTAAATCAGCTAGATTCCTGCGAGCTGCGGAGCTGGAATAAGTATAATGCATGGGAGACGTTCCTCGGCACATCGCCTCTGAGAGGTTGCGTCCGACCTTTTAGAAGACTTTCCCGGAGTACGTCCCCTTTTGGCTGACCGTCAGCCAATAGCCCGTCTTCGAGCTACCCTATATCTGAGACTCCTCAGCTCGTTCGCTCGTCTCCGAGCTATCCTATATTTGAGATTCCTCGGTGTCCCTGTTTGGCCGGGAGCCGGGAGCCCGAGCGCCCTCGTATCGGTTCCGCTTATCTCGCTACGACGAAATCCCCGCCACTCCACGTCCCGCATCCCGCACTAGCGTATCTCGCCATCAATGGACGTATCCCGCCATCAACGCGAACGTGACGCATGGGCGTAACGGACGGCGAGAATCTCGCATCGGCTCACTCCATGCGACCGCTATATAAACTCCTCTTCCAAACGACTCAGGTATGTCGAATTCATTTCCAAGACACCGCTACTTTGCCCAATTACTCATCGGTGCTTACTTGATCGTCGGAGGGTTATACGGTGGTTTCCCACCCCAAGACTTCCCTTGCAGATAGCTCGGTGTCAGCAACAACCCATTTAGACCCACATACTCAGTCCTCACACTGAATCTCAACCGTTCAGCCCGCTGGCAGCAAAACCAATGAAGGACAACATCTAAAGGAGAAACCGACCTCCATCAGTTGGCGTCGTCTGTGGGAAGCTAAAGCTTTTCCACCCACAAAGTTGATCTTCTGCCTTCGATTCAATGTCCAACGATAATTGCAATGATCCCAGCATGAGCCGTCACGTCCTCCACAAGGGAGGCGGGGGCGGTTCTACTCCACCTCCCAACATCATCGATGCTTTATCTGCACGGATCGACAGGCTAACGGCGATGTAGACGCGCTCGCTCGTGTTCAAACGGCCGGCCATGCTTGCCAAACCGCCGTCCCCACTCTTCGGAATGACGGCGCACGTAGGGCGACGGAGGGGCACTTGCAGGCCTTCGACCCCACTCACGCCCATCTCGATGTCACCGAACATTGGCGTGCCGATTCTGGCAGTTAAGGCTCCCATGCGAGGAATGATTCCATGACTCGTTGGGCGCCAGACAGTTCGACACCGAGATTTCAGGAGAGACCAGGCTATCGCTTCAATGCCCGCTACACTCTCTCGCCCTCTGAGGAGACGTCAGTCAGGTCGCCTGATTCCAGGGAAGACCGACGTCCCTATACCCATCGAGACCGTGCGTGTGGCTCACTTCAGGACCGACCACAAAGGGTCCCCCGAGGACCTGAGGAACGTGATAGAGTGAAGCCGAACCCGCTCTATCGTGCAAGCTGAAAGCAGGGACAATCGGCACTCCGATTTCGGAGAATCCTTAGGGTACCATCAACGAATCGAGGCTCTCGAGAAGAAAATTGAAGACATGTGGCATGCTACCCGTTCGGCCGGCGGAGTAACAAAATACTCTGCAGATTTGCTTACGGGGCCCTTCACAGAGCAGTTACTAGGCGAGCGGGTCTCGTCTCGGAACAAACCACTCATGGTAGCCCTCTTCGACGGGAAGTCTGATCCGAAAGACCACTTAGATGCGTTTACGGCAGACATGAGCTTCCAAGACAACTCAGACACGGCTCAGTGCCGAGCCTTCCCTACCACTCTCATCCGGGCCAGCCGAGATTGGTTTCGCGGCCTTGCGCCACGGTCGATCTCGACCTTTGATGAGCTAGCAATTCAGTTCCTCGGTCACTTCGTCGATAACCGACGACAGAAAAGGACGGTCGATTACCTTGTTCCCCTCCGAAAGATGGCGACGACGTGAAGACGTCTTGCCTGAGATTCGGGGCAGATGCTATATGGTTTTATCCGTCCACCTCTCCGAAGATACCAAGTTGATTTATGGCACCGTGTATCGGAGGTTTAGACGGATGCGGCCGATATAGCAGACTTCGTCAGATTCCCCCTCGCTAGAGAGGTTTTTGATTGTGGGGACGCTTTTCCCTGCAGGCGCAAGCCCCTGCAGTTAATTACGCTACCGCATCGCGGTGGCCACTTTCTCCTTCTCCAGAATTTCACTTCGTGTCGTGTGTGTTTGTTTTGTTTGTGGTTGCCCGTGGATTGTATACGGAGACTGAGTAATGCCGTCGCCCGTAGGACGTGGATTAGTCCAAATCCGTATTTTCTTAGATTTGGGTTTGGTGTGTTGGTTTAAAGATACGTTAGCCATATTGAGGTTAAGATCAACTTAAACGTTCGTTAAGGATACGTTAGTCCTGTTTGAGACTAAGATCAACTTAACGTGGTGATCCATTTAATATATGGCCGTCGGGACTCATCACCTCTCTGACGTCGTTGAAGGATTACAATGATAGATGTTAGAGGAGTTCAGAGATGTACCCTTGAACCAAAGTTGATTTGGAGTTTTATAGTCCATTTGAATGTTTAAGAATACGTTAGCCGTGTTTGGGGCTAAGATCAACTTAAACGGGATAGTTTAGATCCGGCAAAAGAGCATTTGGAGGCTCTATTATTCCAGTTTAGGGACGTGGTGGTCCATGTTCCAGTTTAGGGACGTGGTGGTCCATCGCCAGTTTAGGGACGTGGTGGTCCATCATTAGTTTAAGGACGTTTCGGTCCAACGTTCCCATTTTGGGACGAGTATTAGTTTAAGGACGTTTCGGTCCAATATTAGTTTAAGAACGTTTCGGTCCGTATTGATGTGTGGTCGTCGGGGCCCGTCACCTCTCTGACGTCGTTGAGGGATTACAACGATAAGTGTCAGAGGAGTTCGGAGATGTACCCTCGAACCGGTTATAAATTGATTTAGGAGAGCAGTCTTGCTCAGTCAATTTAATTTGAGAACTTACGGCCATGATTGGGCTAAGTCCAGTTGAAAAATGTTCAACATTTTTATTTGTTTTTGGCCTAATAGGCTTGTGCTAGGGCTTGGCCTCTTTTTAATAATGCATAGCATTATTTGTTTTGTCAGGGCTGTGCCCATTTATAAATGATGCAGTCTTGTTTGGGCTCTGCCCTATTTATTGCATTTTCAATTTTGTTTAGGCTCTGCCCTTTTATAAATGATACAGAGCATCAATATTGTTTGGGCTCTGCCCCTTTTCATTGCATTGCAATTTAATTTGGCCTACTAGGCCCCTCTGATTTGGGCCTGGCCCTTCAGTAAAAGAAATGCATTGCATTTGTTAGACGCTTTGCGCCAATCACTGAGCGCAAGCGCTTGTGGTGAGGACACGTGTCATGCTTTGGTGAGCGCAAGTGCAACAGCGCAGTGCGCTGCGCTGTTGCGCTGCTGACACGTGGCGCGCTCTGGTGAGTTGTGCCAATCTCAGAGAGCAATACTCTATCTTAAAAGCGCAGAGCGCAAATGGTTCTGATGCTGACACGTGGCGCTCTCTGGTGGCTTGCGCCAACCTAAGAGCGCAACAGTGCAGTTTTGCAAGTGCAAGGCACTATTAACTTGGGAATCTTTTAGATTCCAGAACCAATAGTTCATGAAAAAGTGCAAAACACTGTTTGTTTCCTTTGATCTAATTAGAATCAAAGAAAACAAATATTTCTTATTTTTTTCTTGATCTCAGAGAACCAATGGTTCATAAGTGCAAAGCACTATTATTATTTGTTTTTTATTGGAGATCATTGATCTTGTTCTTAGATCAATGATCTATTAGAAGAAATTCTTCTATCTTAAAGGTTTTTACCTTTTCTTCTTTTGAAATTTCTTCAGAGTTCTCTCTGTTTGAAGTTCTTGATTTCTCACAAATGTTGATGCCTTTGAATTGAGTTCTAAGTCCTTTTTATAGTGCCCATAAATTAGTTAAATTTGTTAAAGAGATCTTTCTCTGAGTGATTTAGGGAATTTTCCCCACCGTTGGATCTTTGATCCAAGGGCTTCTGTTTTACAGAAGAAAATCTTCTTGTTTTAACAAGAACAGAAAGATTTCTTTTAAAATCTTAATTCTGTTTGGCGCAAATGCCCCAGAGCGTGACACGTGTCACGCAGCGCACAGTGCAGCGCAACTGCGCTGACACGTGTCGCGCAGCGCACAACGCAGCACAGCTGCGCTTGCACAACTGCACTGACACGTGTCGCGCAGCGCAGCGCTTGCGCAAAAGCGACTGCGCTGACACGTGTCACGCAGCGCAGCGCTTGCACAACTGAAGTTTTGCTTTTATTTGTTTTTTAATAGAGCTTTGCTCTGATTAGGCGCGCTGCCTTGGGCGCTGCGCTGACGTATCAGCGCCTGACACGTGGCGCGTTGCGTCCGGGATTTGAAGCGTTGCTTCAAAATTTGAATTTTGAATTTCAACAGAGCTTTGCTCTGATTGGGGGAAACAAATGCCCCCCCACCTTTGTGCTCACATAGCGCATACGTGAGTGCAGCGGTGGCAAACTCCTGACCGTTGGATCAACGGGTGAGCTGAAGGGGCGCAAGCGCCTTATAAATAGGACTTCTGGCCCTTAAAAAATCTTCACATTTCTCAAGATTTTGATTTTCCAGAGCTTTGCTCTTGCTTAAGAACTTCAGAGCTTTGCTCGTTTCCAAAGTTAGAAAACTTTTAGATAAAATTAATTTAAATCAAATTAACTTAAATCAATCTTAACCAAAAGAGCTTTGCTCTCATAGATCTTTTGATTTAAAGAAATCCCTTTGGGGTTTCACAAACAGAGCCTTGCTCTCAAAGATCTCTTGATCTAAAGAAATCCCCATTGGGGTTTCATAAACAGAGCTTTGCTCTCAAAAACTTATAGATCTACAGAGATCTTGTTCATGGGTTCTAACCCATGAACAGAGCTTTGCTCTTGGATCAAATGTAGATCTTTTAGATCTGAAAAATGAAGAACTTATTATAAGTTTTCATGGATTTTTCAAGATTCCAAAAATTTTAATTCTTTTAAATGTTAAAATTTTTTTGATGGATCTTTCCATTATTACCACAGCTATGCTCTTTTAAAGAATCCTATTCCCCTGAGACCAGAGTTTGACAAGTGTCACTCTGTGACAGAGGTTTGCTCTGAAAGAGGAGATTTTCTCCTTGTTTCTAGGGATTTCCCATTGATGAGAATATTCTCTTGGGGATCTTTTCATTAATTGACAGCCTTACCCAATGATGGGGCTGTCTTATTAAATGAGGCACTTTCATCCAGATTTTGTGGGTCCCCATTTGGTCCCCTACCCACTGCACTGCAGTGTGGTGTGATTAATTTTAATTTAATTAATTTTTAAATTCAGTTAATTAAAAAATTTAAACGCCAAGCGTTGGAATTGCAGCACTAACGGCTATTTATCATCATTTTTTTTGTTCCCTTGCAGTGACCATGTCTCTTGATACTTCATTCCCGTTCGCTCGCTCGGAGGAAGAGTTTCCTGAAGCGCCCTTGGATCGCGAAGTTCTAGCCATGATTAAGGACCACGACCCGGAATACAAGAATCTCCACCTTTGGGGGTCGTGGTATAATCAGATCATCATGGGTCGACGGAGCTTCATATGCGCAGTACCGTCAAAACCCATTACGGCGATTCGTTATGCCACCCCACCCTTAGTGCAGTATGCCGTGGAGATGGTTGATTGGACCTCGAAGGGCTTTCTTCATCCCGCCATAGATGCGATTCCGGTCCAGCGTCCTATGGTTTTGGATATCCTAGAACGCCGCATCTGTCAAGGCGAGGCACGACCTTGGGGGCAATCATATAACATCGGTATGATCCCCCGCCACCCGATCGGCTATCTGCCGTGGGCCCGGTATATCCTGTCGACGAAGAAGTCGCAGTTGATAAGGTTAGGATTGTATACTGCGGTTTACGTCTCTCTCTTCCAGTACCCCACGCTCCCCACCTGGTGGTTCAAGGCTTTCTGGGAGCAGTGGAACATTCCTACCCACACTTTCCTCGCCATGGATCGGGAAGTGTCAATTTCTCTGGAGGAGTTCACGGAGGTATCCGGTTTATCGGTTATAGGGGAACACTATGAGGAGTTGCTCCCGACAGACGAGTATGTCTTCAGTGCTAAGCCGGTGGTAAGGGGGCTCACGCCGGAGAATGCTGTTCAACACCAATTCCCAAGCTTAATTAAAGTGTTGAACATTTATGAGGCCCTTTTCATTGAACATGGGAGTCGCGAAGTTAGCTTTGAAGATTTCATCGCTCGGTTCCTTCGCCCAAGCGTCCTCTCATCAGAAGCTGCCAAGTTTGCTACCCTGGATAACCCTTTCGGTCTAGGTTTGGATAACCTGCCGGCGAAGGAAATAGACCAAAAGGGTTTTTTCCTTCCGGACTTCCCGACCATGTCTTTTGCAGAAATTGCAGCCCCTGGGATGGACGAGGAGGCATTTTTCTTAGGATTTCTTGGGTTGTGGCTGAGTTGGTTTGCGATTCTAATGAACTCTCGCCATATGCGGCCTTTTGTCTTTTACCCAGCCCACCGAATGACCATCGGGGTAAAAGTGGCCGTTGGGATCGCCGGCTTGGCACACTTATATCATGGCCTCAGTCGAGCAGCGGATGCTAATGAGCCTGGGGTACTGCACGTGGTCTTTCCGATGCACTACTTCGTATCATGGCTCGAGCTACACACGGCGGGTGTCTTCGGCATGCACAAAAGGCCCTCGTTCTTTGACAAGTGCGGTTTCCCTCGCATTATACAGCTGATCGGCGCATCAATTGTGATCCCATCACCACGAAACGCCAGGGGTTTACTCCTTCGCCCTCACACCGTTGGAGCCGGGATGTCCTTCATTGACAAGGTATTGACTATTGGAAAGGCATCCACCATTGCGGTGCGACCATTACAAGACTCCTTTAAGGATGGAGCCTCAGTTTTGACGGCCCGAGAGACCCTCCACTTATATTCTATTAGACCAGGCTTCCTAGTCTTCAGGCAGAACGGTGCGGTGATTTTCATGAGATATAACCCGCATCGTTTCGCCCAACAACTGGGCTACGATCAAGGGGTACCCTTGGAAGCTTTCCTACTGGAACCTGCTGCCACTGAAGAAGGGATGGAGAACGCGTTGCATCATTTCATGCGCCTGAATACGGGTTCTCACTTTTTTGTCAGTGCGCCGGCTTACGCTCCACGACTCTTCAATGTATATAAAGAATGGTACAGTCATTCGACGGGAGCCGTCATAAAGGAGGAAAGGCGATTGTTGGTCGACTGTAAGGGTACGCCTCCAGGTAGCGATCGCAACGCTCCTTTGGTGTCAAGGACCCCGGTAGTTCCCCCTTTGAAAGATGCTAGAGCCGGGCCACCGTGTGCGCAGAGTCCTCCACGCGGATTGCTGCTCTCTGATATTGCGGATGCACCACCAGCACCCTGTGCTCCAGTGGAGACAGTGGTTGTAGCCTCGCCGGAGTCTGGCGTGGGTGCGGACATCGGGACCCGCCGCCCCAAAGTGGCTGCCAAGCGTAAGTCAATCCCGGGTGCACCCAGGGTTGGTGGGCAGAAGAAGAAAAAGAAGTCGCTCTTTGCCGCTGACGTCGCGTTCGGTCAGGAACCCCATGCTCCCTATGCTGAGGGCCTGAGTGAATACGGGACTAACGAGGGATTAGTCATGCCGGATGACACGGATTTAGAGGCCGCCCTCGAAGCTTCGGAGTGGTTGGCGAGGCGTGACGCATGGCTGGCTAAGCTTGCGGCATCAGGTAATCACTAGTCGCATTTTTTATTGCATCATATCTTTATTATTGCTTTTGACTAACATTTTCCCTTCTTTTCTTCCAACAGGCATTACCACTGAAGAAGCCATTGCCGTTTCCCTCAAGACTTTCCAAGAGGAGGAACGCCTTAGAGCGTCTTTAGGCCTTAGTAAGTTTAAATTCATCAAGTTTTCATTTTCCTTGTGTTATGGTCGATCTAACCTCTCCTCTTTTTATCGCAGGAACCTCAATGCCGTTCCCGCCAAGTGACGCAGATGTTCTGCCAGCTGCCGATGTTCTTGCTTCTTCAGGGCTACCGTGGGAGGTCCATCTTGAAGAGCCGATGAGAGATGCCTTAAAGGCTCTGGAGGCATCTCTGAACGAGGACGACGACGCCTTAATGAAAGAAGCGTCGAAGAGGTCCATTGCGACAGCCCAGGAGGAAAGGAAGCGGTCGAGGCGCGAAGCAAAGGCACGAAGGGCTGCCTTGGCCATTGGAGCGGGCCCAAGCACCGTGCCTCGTGCCGATACTCCATCAGAAGAGCCCCTGGTCGCCTTGTCTACGGCTCATAGACAGGCGGTGCGCGCCAGTAGGGAGGATAACAATAAGTCTACCTCAGGTAATATTTCTTTCAGAATTTTGTTGTAAGAATTATAAAGCTGTTGGTTCTTATATATTCTATCCTGCAGGGCCAAGTCCGACCGAGGGGGAGGCGGAGACCGTCGAACCCAAGGAAACAGAGGAGGAGGCACTGGCCGAACCTGAGCTGACGGTGGGCAACGTCGCTGGGGCTGCGGAGCCTGAGTTGGGGGCCGAAGGAGCTGCACTTGAGAAAGCCGTTGATGCTGAGCCTGAGGTGGCGGCGAATGAGACGACCGCTATAAATGAGCCCGGGGCAGCGGCGGATGAGGCGCTTGTGACCGGCGACCTCATGGTGACGGCGGATGAACCGATGGAGACCGTTGAGCCCGAAGAAGTAGCGGGTGAGATGGGCACGACTCTTGGGGAAGAGTCAGCCGCTCTTTCTCAAGAGTCCGGCAATACTCCGATCATTGCCCTCCCCATCTACGATCTTCCACCGTCTCCTGGCCACGCGAGCACGACGACGGCTCCCATCGAGTCGGGTGATGAGGCCACGGGCGGTGGCCTCATGTCGATGGAGGAGGGAGTCGCCTCCGTTTCAGCCGGCAGCTCATCAGGTAAATCCCAAGTTGCTGTCTTTCTTTATCTTACAATCCTTTCTGACAAGTTCACCTTTGTTCGTAATGCAGGTGCAGCCAGCGCCGATGCCCCGCTGCTCGAGGGAGCGCCTTCAACGACTGCCTTGGCGGTGGTTACCTCTCAACCCTCTCTCATACCATTGAAGATGTTGGAAGGCATGGGTTTGCAATTTATTAATCTTATCTTTCAGACGTGTAATTTATGCACTAAAGTCGTACTGTTGTGTCTTTTCAGGAGTGCTCTTTGATCATCTATATCAAGTGTTGCTCCCACACTTCTCCTTCCTATCTGAACTCGCTTCTCCCTCTGGTGGTGCTGGTGAGTATAGTTCCCGATTGATATCTTTATTTTTCGGTGATAGAATTATTTCTAATTTTTTTTTCTCGTCCTGACTGCAGTGTTACAAATCGAAGGGGGAGAAGAAAGATCGGTCGCGCCACCGGCCCTTCCGGCCTTGCCGCCTGCTTCAACTGGTATAGTAGACTATCTTATCAATGACTTTTTCCATATCTATTGAATCTTCATTTAATCGCATTTTGTCTCTTCAGCTGTCGTTCCGGTCTTGGCGCCTTTTGAGTCTCATATTACAATGCCGGCCGGCCCTTCCTAGAGACGTCCGTCCTCGAAAGGTGCTGCGAATAGTCTGTGCATGTTGAGCGACTACATCAAGGAACTCGACGTCGAGACTCCTACGTCTGCTGCAGATTTCGCTACGACGGTTAACCCGATGCTGGTGATATTTACTAATTTCCATGACGAAGGCATCGTCGCATCTTGGGTTAATCACTGAAGGGAGATTGAGGCTCGCCTTCATCAGCTAGAGTCGAGACGTCTTGCCCCCGAGGTTTTAGCCGTGAGTACTCAACGGGCAGCGTGGCTCGAGCAAAGCACTTCTCATTTCCACCATTTGGAACAAGAAGCAGCTTTAAGGCTGAAGGAGTGCCAGGAGTCTTCAAGCGAAACTGCTCGCCTACGTGCCGAAGTTGAGGCGAATGCTGCTGAGGTGAAGGCTGTCTTCGAAGGTCTTCTGGAGCGTATCTCACATGGGCTGAATCTGAAGCAGAGGCTTGACGCTGCCGAGCGTAATGCCCAAGGCCGCGAAGCCACTCAGCAGGCCGTCAGGGAGCAGCTCGCATCTCTCTTACAGCAAAGGGCTCAGGTGGAAGCAGAGATAGCGATGGTGGCAGATCAGGAAAAGGCATGGGAGGAAGTGCATGAACAATTAATAGGGCTATGCAAGACACTTCCTTCCTAATAGCTGCCATTGTACCAATAAACTTGTAAAAATTTTCTTTTCCTTCTTCGAATAACATGTATCCATTCTTTATTCTTTTATACTATTCCGCTTGTACTTCTTTGAGTTAATGAATAAAGATACACATTTTTTTTTCTCTGCAATGTCTTGTATGCTCTTTCGCTTTCTTTCTTTCTCTTATTATCAGCATGTTGACTTGATAAACATAATTGGCAGATAACTTAGTTTTTTTTTAAGAGATAGCGATGGCTTGGGTCGCAGGTTCAGATCTGAGGCCTAAGACTTTTCAACTCTATGAGTCGTGAGGGTCTCATAGAGACTTTTCTCCCTACGGATCGAGAGGATCTCGTAGGTAGATTTTCTCCTTAGGAATCGTGAGGATTCCTAAGCGCGTTTTCTCTTATAAGTCGTAAGGATCCTATAAGAGAATTTTCCCTCTTACGAGTCGAGAGGACCCGTAAGCAGTTGTTTCCCTCCTTGTCGAAATTCGACTTTGGAGAGTGAGACCCGTGAATAGTATGCAAGAGACCGTTTTAGACTGACTTGCAGGGTCCCATTGTTCAGGAAACAAGTTTTTTAATCCCTGCTGCCTGAGGCTTCATCTTGCAAGTTGAGACGAATCGGGAGTTCCCGCGGAGACACTGGTTTCTCTGCGAGCCGACGCGAATCAAGATTTTCTTCGTCAAGGACACTTGTTTCCTCGAGTCGAAGGATTTGCCGAAGACACTGGTTTCTTCGGAGTTGAGACGAATCGGGAATTTCCTGCGGAGACACCGGTTTTTCTGCGAGCCGATGCGAATCAGGAGGCTCTCATCAAGGACGCTAGTTTTCCTGAGTTGAGGTATTTGCCAAGAATTATTTGTTTCCCTGGTGTTGAAACGAATCGAGAATTTCCCACGGAGACACTGGTTGCTCTGCAAGTCGACGCGAATCAGGAGGCTCTCATCAAGGACGCTAGTTTCCCTGAGTTGAGGTATTTGCCAAGGATTATTTGTTTCCCTGGTGTTGAAACGAATCGAGAATTTCCCACGGAGACACTGGTTGCTCCGCGAGTCGACATGAATCAGGATTTTCTTCGTCAAGGACACTTGTTTCCTCGAGTCGAAGTATTTGCCAAGGATTATTTGTTTCCCTGGTGTTGAAACGAATCGGGAATTTCCCGCGGAGACACTGGTTGCTCTGCGAGTCGACACGAATCAGGATTTCCTTCGTCAAGGACACTTGTTTCCTTGAGTCGAAGTATTTGCCAAGGATTATTTGTTTCCCTGGTGTTGAAACGAATCGAGAATTTCCCGCGGGGACACTGATTTCTCTGCGAGTCGACACAAATCAGGATTTTCTTCGTCAAGGACACTTGTTTCCTCGAGTCAAAGTATTTTGCCGAAGACACTGGCTCCCTCGGGGTCGGGATGAACCGTCGAGATTTGGCTTCGTTTTCTGGCGGAGCCTGTTGGGAAAGTAAGGTTTCTTCTTTGTTTGTGCCCTTGGATTGTATACAGGGATCGATGTGATCTCAACTGTAGAGCAAAAGTTTTATCATCATTTTTTTTTGTTTTATTTCCGCGATGCTCTATCATTTCAGCTTTTATATCGCGAAGGTCGCGATTGCCCAATCATTTCGGCTATTTTTCGCGGTGCCCAATCATTTCGGCTGTTTATTTCATTTTTACTCGCTGCTTTTTATTGTGAGTTGCCCAATCATTTCGGCTATTTTGTGAGCATACGTTTTTACTCGCTACTTTTTATAGCAAGTTGCCCCATCATTTCGGCTATTTCGTATATATGTGCGGCCTACTGGCTTTTCGCCGTAAACCTGAAATTAGACACTGATTTCGGCATCAACACCGCTACAACTGGGATATTACCAGGAGCGAATCATCATTTGCCTCTGTCGATGTCGACCAAAGGTGGCTTAGCGAACAGGGTTAAGGTCCTGTCGACTAAGGCTTTTGACTTCATGAGCCGTAAGGGTCTCACAAAGTTATTTCTCCCTACAAGTCGTGAGGATATTGTATGTGTATTTTCTCCTTAGGAATCGTGAGGATTCCTAAGTGTTTGTTCCTCTGTAAGTCGTAAGGATCCTACAAGAGGATTTTCTCCTTGTAAGTCGAGAGGACTTATAAGGGTTGTTCGTCGTGCGTACATATCCTCAGTCTCGGATGGGACTTGGTTAGGGAAATGTTTATTCGCGCCAGTGGATTGTATACAAGGGCCAGTATTGAGCTACTTGTAGGGCAATATCGAAAGTTGTGGGGGTTGCTTAAGCACAGGTTCAGGTCTCTGTAGCTTAAGACTTTCAAATCTTATGAGCCGTGAGGGTCTCATAAGAAAGTTCTCCTTACGAGTCGTGAGGATCCCGCAAGTGTATTTTCTTCTTAGGAATCGTGGGGATCCCTAAGTGTGTTGCTTCCTTATGAGTCGTAAGGATCTCACGCGGGTGGTTTCTCCTTACAAGGTCGAGAGGACCCTATAAGTGTCTTTTAACGAGGTTGCGCCCTTTCGGGTTTTCACAAACACTCGCCGGTAGTCCTGCTGTTTTTACTCACGAAGCCCTTTTGGGTTTTCATCCATGCCCATTTTGCTTATGGACATACCTTTTTTTTAATTCTTTTTATTTTATTCTTTTTTTTTACGAGGTCGCGCCCTTTCGGGTTTTCACGAACACTCGCCGGTAGCCCTGCTGTTTTTGCTCACGGAGCCCTTTCGGGTTTTCATCCGTGCCCCTTTTTGCTTATGGACATACCGTTTTTATTTATTATATTTTTTCTTTTCTTTTTTTTTATCTCGTCAGCCTACGGATGCTGCGGTATTAGTTTAAGGACGTTTCGGTCCGCTATTAGTTTAAGGACGTTTCGGTCCGTCATTGAGAAGGCTGGATACTGCTTATAAAGCTTGAGCTTAGGAAGATAGCGAGCGGACATAGTCGTCGTCATCTATCATTGACCTAAGCTGTGGCTCATTAAGAGTAGTATTTCTTTAGAAAGCGACCGTTTATTGGCCTGAAAGGCCTTTCACCGTGCATGTCCATGAGTAGATAGGCCCCACCCTGGTAGACCTTATCTATGATGTACGGGCCTTCATAGTTTGGCTCGAATTTTCCCCTCTTGGCGCGATTGGGGATCATAGGCCTTTTGACTACTAGCACAAGTTCGCCTTGGTGGAATATCCTCGGTCGGGTCAATCTTTCATATGAGCGCGTCATCTTTGCTTTATAAGCTTCCAGATTTTGTTGCGCTATGAGTCGTGTTTCATCAAGGGCATCGAGCTCCTCAAGGCGAAGGTGAGCATTCTCTTCGTTTGTCAACTCGTAGTGGACTGCCACTCATAGAGATAGTAGCTCTATCTCGAGGGGGAGTACTGCTTCCGTACCAAATACCAACGCGTATGGCGTTGTGTTCGTGGCCATCTTGAATGTAGTTCGATACGCCCAAAGAGCCTCTTACAGTTTCTCGTGCCAGTCTTTCTTATTTCGGGACACCGTCTTTTTCATGATCTTCGTCAGGGTCTTGTTGAAGGCCTCGGCTAAACCATTAGCTCGCGGATTATAAACCGAAGAATACCTCCAGTCTATATTATGTTGTTGCGCGAAGCGACTGATCTTGTAGCTCATGTAGGCTGGCCCGTTATCGGAGATGATCCGTCGCTGGGTTCCAAACCGATATATGACGTGCGTCTTGAAGAAATGGAGGATATTCTCCGTCTTCACTTCCCTCAGCGGTACTGCCTCTGCCTATTTGGAGAAGTAGTCAGTCGTCGCCAGGATGAAACGATGTCCCTTGGACGATACTGGTTCGATCGGGCCGACTATGTCAGTTCCCCACATTTCGAACGACCAACTAGCCACCGTTGGCTGTAGTGGATTTGGATGCTGATGGATGAAGTCCCCATGAATTTGGCATGAGTGGCATTGCTTCGCATATTCGAGGCAGTCCTGAATCATCGTGGGCCAGTAGTAGCCCATCCGTTTGATCTTCAACTTCATCTTTGGGCCTGCTTGGTGAGAACCACAGATTCCGTCATGGACTTCCTGAACGACTCTTTCCACTTTGTCAGGTCCTAGGCATCTCAGCCACAGAGAATCAAATGACCTCTTGTACAGAGTATCATTGACGAAGGTGAAAGACAGAGCTCGTTTTATGAGCTGATGTCTTGAGGACGCATCTTCGGGCATTCGACGGTATTTGAAGTAGTTTATAAATACTTCTCTCCAATCCTCAGCCTCTTCCCGGTCTTTTATTTGCAGGGTCACTTGTTCAGTCACTCCCTTTTCTTCGGATGATTCCGGAGATATTTCTGCTGGGGCGAGCACTCGACGGCTTTGTACCATGATTTTGACGTCATCGAGGTTCTCGTCAGCCAGTTCTTTAGCGAGCTTAGCTAACGCGTCCGCTTTGCTATTTTCCGCGCGTGGTATGCTTTCCAAAGTATAGGAGGAAATTTGGGTCAACAGTTGTTGCACCTTTTCACCGTACTTCACCAACTCCGGTTTGCACGTTTGGTAGTCGCCGTTTACTTGACCAACGACCAGTTGAGAATCTCCGTATATGAGGAGGTTTTCAATTCCCATGTCAATGGCGATCTCGAGATCTGCTATCAAAGCTTCGTATTCGGCTCTGTTAGGGAGAAAGCAAAGCGCATTATCCCTCCTTGTGGAGTTACAAAGATGAGCCCTACCCCTGATTTGATTATAGGGGTATTTTGTTTGCGCTTCTTCATGGAGGATGCTCCGTCGAAATAAAGCTCCCATCGGGTATCAGCACCGTCGATCGCATCAAACGCATGTTCGTCTGGAAGATCGCAATTCAAAGGAGAATCGGCGGGTATCGGATGCTCAGCGAGGAAGTCGGCGATGGCCTGGCCTTTCACTGCCTTGAGAGGTTGATAGGTTATCGAGAACTCCATCAAGAGCAGAGCCCATTTAGCAAGTCGTCCTGTCAATATAGCTTTTGACATTAAGTATTTAAGAGGGTCCACCTTCGAAATGAGACGGACCTCATGCGCCAACGCATAGTGCCTGAGCTTTGTTATCGCGAAGATCAACATCAGGCAGTGTTTTTCAATAGGTGAATAGTTGCTTTCTGCCCCCAGTAGAACTCGACTTAAGTAGTAGAGTGCTCTTTCTTTCCCCTGGTCATTCTCTTGCGCCCACAGTGCGCCTAAAGAACCTTCGAGGGCGGTCGTGTAAAGAATGAGAGGCTTTCCCTTAACCGGAGCAGCCAACACTGGCGGGTTCTGCAGGTACTATTTAATCTCGTCCAGCGCGCCCTGGCATTTTTGATCCCAGACGAATGGAGTCCCCTTCTTCATCAGGTGACTGTAAGGGCGACACTTGCCAGAGAGGTTGGCTATAAATCGCCGAATATATGCGAGCTTTCCTTGGAGAGACCGCAACTGTTTGAGAGTTCTCGGCGGAGGCATTTCCATGATCGCCTTGATCTTTGACGGATCTATCTCGATGCCTCGGTGTCGGATGATGAATCCCAGGAATTTGCCCGAAGAAACTCCGAATGCACACTTGAGAGGGTTCATCTTCAAGTTGTATTGTCGAAGGCGTTGAAATACGGTCTTCAGATGCTCGAGATGTTCCTCGTATGATTTGCTCTTGACCACGAGGTCGTCGATATAGCACTCGACAATTTCATGTATAAGGTCATCGAAGATCTTCGTCATGGCCCTCTGATAGGTGGCACCAGCGTTTTTTAAATCGAAGGGCATCACTTTATAACAGAATATTCCCAAAGGGGTCCTGAAGGCGGTGTGCTTCTGGTCTTCGGGATGCATCTTTATCTGATTATACCCTGATGAGCCGTCCATGAAGGAGAAAACCTCATGAGTGGACGTATTGTCTATCATTAGTTCGGTGACTGGTACCGGGAAATCATCCTTCGGGCAGGCTTTATTGAGATCCCGAAAGTCTACGCATATGCGCACCGTCCCATTTTTCTTCATCGTCGGGACGATGTTAGCGATCCATTCAGGATATTGAACCTCCTGGATAAAGCCAGAGTCGATTAACTTCTTGACCTCGGCGTTGATGCTCATCTCAAGCTTGAGCCGCATTCTCCTCGGCGCCTGTTTGACTAGCTTGACGTCCGGGGATATCGCCAATTTGTGCACAGCAATTTCTGGATCTAGTCCTGGCATCTCGGAATAGTTCCATACGAAGCAATCTTTGTGCTGTACAATGACGTCTTTTAACGCAGCCACCCTTTCTTCAGATAGCAGCTCACTGACGAACGTCGGCCGTGGGTCACTTGCCGTCCCCAACTCAATTTTCTTGAGGTTATCTGCAGTGGTGTGTATTCCGTCCTCCAGTTCTTTCGGAGCTGGTGGAAATTCTGAGATCACCTCATCATTGCTGTTTTCGAAGCACCAGGGAAGGTTGTCTATGTTCTCAGGCTCTTCTTTTAATATTTTTATCATGTGACAAGTGCGAATCCGCTTCCAATCCCAATGTGGAGTTGGTTATGTTCTCGTGGCTTTGGGTTCGTGCTTCTGTGGCGGCGTTACCCTCCAGTTGTCAGACAGAGCGAACTTGCCGAGCTGGTACTGATCTTTGACCCAATTCTTAAAGGTGAAGCAGTCTTCGAGCGGGTGCCCTATTACTCGATGGTAAGAGCAATAATTTGGGTCAGAGACTTCGCCTGCTTGTTCGGGGTTTTTGGACTCCGGCAGTGTAAGCATTTGATGTTTTAGAGCAAGATCAATTATCTTCTTCGTCTTGTCCCGAGGAAACGAGTACGCTCGACCCATTTTCTTTATGAGGGATAGATCAATAACGCTCGACTCCCGTTTGCGTGGCTTCTTAGCCCCGCTTTGTTGCTGATGAGTGCTTTTTCGGCCTTTCGACTTGTTTCTGCCTCTGCGTCGAGCCTTTTTTTATAACAGGTTGACAGGGGGCGGCACTCTCATCTTTGACGGCCTGTTGAAGGAGGCGTTGCGTTTTAGCTTTCTCGTAGATGGCCATTTCGCGGTTGTGATCGTCGCAGACTTTTTGACCAGCTTCCCTTATAAGCCTGTCCATTTGTTCTTCAAACGATGAACTGGGCACTTTTGCATCAGGAACTTTTACTGGTTCAGGATTAGTGTCCTCCCGTTGAGCATCCGCTTCTTCATTGAAGTCGTGCATGATGTAACAGTCGCGGAGCAGCTCTCGTTTCTTAGAGCGAATGTATCCGAACCCGATTGTCTCCATTCTCCCATTAGGCAGCTTGTGCTGAGTTCCGGAGACGTTCCAGACCCTGTCATAGAATTTGTCCTTTCTAATGGTCTGTTTGAAGGGTATCCCTTAGCGTTTCAACAACCTCTTCAAGCCTTCTGTATAATATCTGGGTAGACGGATGGGTTGAAGCCTGTCCAGCGTAGGATCTGTCCCGCGCCAGATTTCTTTCTCCACTTTGTTTTCTTCAGAGCGGTAGAATAGAATTGCCTTCTCGCCTTCTCGCCTGGGAGGGATATAGAACATCTGCAGATCCTCTACACCGTCGGTATCGAGCGCATCCAGTTCCTTATAATGTTTAAGCGGCACCATGGCGACTTGCAGACTTTGCTCTTCGTCAGCGGAAACTCGTATTGAAGGTCGAGCAGAGAATACAGCATGGACCTCATCCTCCGAATCACTACCAAAGATCAACGTAGGAGCGGATGGTCCCGGCTTGGTGTATTGGGGCGGACCCGAATAAACTATCTCCTCTTCCTCCTCGGTATCATTGCTGAAGACAGGGATGGTAGCGTTAGTTTTATTCTCCGGCTTGTGACACCTTTCCGTGTCTTCGAAACTCGGTAAGAAGTATTTGGCATCTTCATATTTGCGAACTTCGTTCACGGAAAACGGATTCAGTTCTCCCGTCACGGTATACTCGAGACCATCCCTAAAATATTTCATACACTGATGCTGTGTAGAAGGGATGATGTTGTACTCGTGTAACCATGGTCGGCCGAGCAGAGCATTGTAGCATGTCTTGGCATCTATGACGTGGAATTTAATGTCCGCGACGAGCAGCCCAAAGCGTAGCATCAGTATCACAGATCCAAGAGTCTTTGATGATTGGGAGTCGAATCCGGAGATGGTGATCTTTTCTCGAGCGAGGTGTTGGACGCTCATGCAGATTTCCTTCAACACTCGCACGTTAAGGAGATTAACAGATGATCCGTTATCGACCAGGATTTTGCCGATCTTTATATCATGGCAGTATCCTGAGACATAGAGGGGGCGATTGTGTTCGCACTTCCCAAGGAGAAGGTCTTCATCGCCAAAAGTGACATCAGCCGTGTGCACTTCCTCCAACTCATCCTTCATCTTTTCTTTAGCCAGGAAAGCTTGGAACTGCTCCGGGTCTTGTAGTGCCTTAATTAACGAATCTCTCGCCTCCTTTGATAGTAAAAGGGCGTCAAGAATGCTGAGCTGCGAGGGTAGCTTTCTCAGATGCGCTAAGACGTTGTAATCCACCTTATTTTTCTTCGGCGGGTTTTTGGCAGTTAGCTCTTCCATGACTTAGTCATCTAGGGTAATGTCCTCAGAAACCTTTTCTTTTCCTTTATCTTTTTTGTTTGGGGGTCCGAGATTCTTTTCGGGCAACGTACGATTACGCAGCCGGATATTTTCATAAATCTTCGGCTCTTCTTCTTTTCCCGAAGTGGACTCTTTAAAGAGGGGGCTAAGAGCCAGCTCCTCGTCGGAATCGCTCCCGAATGTGAGCACTTGTGATCCTCCGGCATTGACCATGCGACAATTGCCGGTAGTTCTGTTAAGCCCTTCGGTCGCACTGTTTTGTTCCCGGCGAGTCTTGCGCTTCTCCCGCTTAACCTGTTGTCGGTGAGCAACATATCCTTGCCACCATCTATCGAAAGCTTTGCACTCTTCAGTGGGGTGCGAAACATTCCGATGATATAAGCAGTAGGAGGGGTGCATTTCCGCTTCACCAGTAACACTTCCCTCAGAGGATGGTAGCTTCATACCCATTGACACGGCTTTAGCGAACCTTTTCCTCATCTTGAATTTGATTTTATCCGCAGTGGGTGTACTTTGCTCTAGCGGGAGTATCTCAATTCTTCTGTCAAGGCGCTGGCGCTTGGCCCTTTCGAATATGACCGCCTCGCGCTCCCGATCGGCTTTGCTTTTTAATAGAGCTTCGTTGAGAAACGCGTCGATTACTTCATCCGATGGCCCCAGAATTTCAGTGCAAGGAGTCTCCTCATCGTTCGTGAGCGAATGGGAAATCATATGATAGCTCGCCACGTATTCTTCAGATTCATCAGATGAACTTTCTCCCTCATCTTTCTTTTGAAAGACGTGATTGAGGAATTCTTGGAATGTAATGGGAGTCCGTGCCTTCTGGTTGTATTCCTCCAGCGCGTCAATTTGTTTTTGCAAGTCCGTGCGCTTGTCGCCAGGCTTCACGGGCTTCTTTGACTTCTTTTTCTTCTTCTTTGAAGATTTCGACGGCTGGTTGTGAATGCTTGGGCCACCTCCATCGATCTTTTGAGTTGGACGAGGTTTCAACATCCCTTCAACGATCTGCGGCTCCAACGGGTTCTTCCACTTAATCGCTGGACATGTTTGAAGGTCGTTCAGCATCCTCTTTGTCTTGGCTGATAATACAACCTCCCAAGGAGCTTCTTCAACGACAGAGCATGTTGCCCCCGGCGTATTCATTCCTTTATAGGTGTGGGGTTGCGGTGGATTCACCTTCCATTTGTCGGACAATGCGAACTTGCCCTGTCGGTACTGGTCTTCAAGCCAATTTTTGAAGACGTAGCAATTCTCGATCGGATGACCCAGTACTCGATGATAAGGACAGTAGTTGGGCTCATTGACATCACTTGGTTGCGACGGACGTTTTGGATCCGGTAGATTTATGAGTCGGTTGTGCAACGCCAGCTCGAATAACCTTCTCGTTTTATCTCGATGAAACGAGTAAGGACGTCCCATCCTCTCCTCAAGGGCTACATACGGGCGCATATTATTTTGACGAACGACCGGCTCCGAGTTGTTCGGCTGTTGTTGAGCATTGGCGACAACGATCGCTTTCCCCTTCCCCTTCTCATTTCGGGAGTCCGGCTTTAGAAGAGAAGGTTTATGGCCCATCTGATCCATTTGCGCCAGCTTGTCGATTAGTGCCTGGAAGGTGGTCGGCTTGAAGAACATCATAAATTGCGAGATGGTTGCTTGCGGATCAAGGGTTCCCACAAACATACCCACCGCGGGAGCTTCTTCAATACGCTGCTCGCATTTTGACTATAGGTTTCTCCATCGTATAGCATATTGGACCCATGTCTCGCCTGGCTTTACCCTGGCGTTAATCAGTGCCGTCATCGGGGTGCGTTCACTGGTGCTTGCAAAACGCTGAGTAAACAGCAGCTCCATCTCCACGAAGGTCTTGATAGAGTCGTTCGGGAGCTCAGAGTACCACTCGAATGCCGTATCTGATAAACTCCCAACAAACTGGCGAAGCAACAGCTTGTCATCACCGCCGGTGTTACCGCAGAGTGCCCTGAACTGGGCAACATGCTGGTGGGGATTGCCCGTCCCTTTGTAAACATGGAACTTGGGAATTGTGTAACCCGGCGGGTATTTGATCTGGTCGTACCAGCTCGAATACGGTCATCCTGTTTTTACAACCTGGCCAGCTACTTCGGTCGCATGATGAACCCGTATTTGTTGGGCTATGTACTCGTCCAAATCAGCTTTGGAGATTGTATCCTCCTTAGCTGTTGACAGAGCTAGTGGAGGATTCGACGTTTCTCCCCTATCGTCTTCAAGGATGATCGGGGGATCTTCAGCAGGTGGATCCTGTTGAATCATCATGCCCACCATGTCCTGGAACAGGAAGGCCATTTTCTTTATGCTGGCTGCCCGTTCCGCAGCTTCTTTATCCTTCTTCTCCAGTATGCGACGAAGAAATTCGGCGTCAGTTTCTTGTTCCTGACATTCATCCGAGGACGTTTTAGGGGTTTCTTTTGGCCCAGTGAGTGCGGCCATCACGGTCATCATCTCCTGGAGCTTTTGCCGTTGCTCCTGAGCCTTGGTCACTGACTGTGTAAGTGGTCTATAACCTGTGGATTCACGGCTGTCCTCCTTTCCCGACGCCATGTATACTGTATGAACTGTTATGCCCCCGAACTTAGGGCGTTTAGGTTCACCACCTTTGGCATTTGCCGCGGGCGCGAGGGTTTTCTCCGGCCTTCTTCTTTTGTGGGCCGTTGAAGTGGAGGGGTCCGTTGCAGTGGGCACCCTGGTGATTGTCGTCCTTTGCTGTTTAAGAGGACGATCCTTTTCTTTTTGCACTTTCGCCTTTTTCTGTTGACGAGAGTGACCTGGATCAATCACGGAGTCTTGAACCCTCCGCCAAACCTTGTATATTTTTGAGGACAGCCGTTGAGGGGGCTGTTCTTGCTTTGTTTCCGGAACTCTCTCCGTGGGCGGAGGAGATCTTTTCAATATAGCGGTTGGAGAGTTCTTACGTACCCTCCTCAACAGTTCAAAGCTGTTCCCAGTTGGAACAGCAGCGTTGACCTCCACCACTGGAGCAGGTGGAGTTAGCCCTGAGGGGGAGTTGCCCCCTGCCTTCCTTACTCGTCGCCAATGGCGACGTCGAGCATGACGAGCCGTTGGGACTGGCTCGGAGATAGAGACAGCTTCTTTTTGCCCCCTGTCTGAATGAGGCGCCGCTGGTGTTAACCTCTTAAAAACTGAGGTTGTCCTTTGAGGGGTGATATTCAACCTATCGAAGACAGATCCTCGAGCAGGGGCAGGAGCAGGAATAGTCAGTCTTGAAAAGACTGACTCTTTGACAGGGAAAGCCGCCTTGACGACTTCTGGAGCAGCGGCTACTGCCTTCCTTGGGACAGCCACCTTGGGATTCACAGGCTTCTTGGCGGGCCCCTCAAAGTTTTGATCCAGCCTCGCAAAGACAGAGGCTGTTGTCTTGGTAATGGACGACTCGTCGACAGGGGCCGTCGTAGCAGTGAGCCGGTCGAAGACTGACTTCTTGTTCATTTCTGGTGCAGGTATTGGCATAGAGAAGTTTGTGGGTGGGATCATGGTCCTAAAAAATAGGCCGGTGGTGGCCTGGGTCACCTGTTCTACCGGCAGAGCGAGGAAGGAGGCTGCTTGGGGCCCATATGCTACACCTCCAGGTGAGGTGGAGCGTCCGTTGCAGTGGCACTTCGAGCAGTTGGTGCAGTTAGAGGCCATTGATACTTGAGTTCTGCGCCAGGCAAAAGACCAAATCTTAGTAACTTGAAATCCAAAGGCAACCGTTAACAAACCGCGATTGGTTCGCGAAGACGACACACGAAGTGTGGAGTGGAAAGAGGAAAAGGTCCCACCGGGCATGCCAGAATCTGTTCCCCTCCGAAAGACGGCGACGACGTGAAGACGTCTTGCTTGAGATTCGGGGCAGATGCTATATGGTTTTATCCGTCCACCTCTCCGAAGATACCAAGTTGATTTATGGCACCGTGTATCGGAGGTTTAGACGGATGCGGCCGATGCAGCAGACTTCGTCAGAT
The DNA here is from genome assembly GCA_030015575.1 of Agapanthus africanus. NCBI lineage: Eukaryota > Viridiplantae > Streptophyta > Magnoliopsida > Asparagales > Amaryllidaceae > Agapanthus > Agapanthus africanus. The sequence goes on along the minus strand of CM057346.1, from coordinate 454,082,561 downwards.
TTCCCCTCGCCAGAGAGGTTTTTGATTGTAGGGACGCTTTTCCCTGCAGGCGGAAGGCCCTGCAGTTAATTACGCTACAGCATCGCGGTAGCCACTTTCTCCTTCTCCAGAATTTCACTTTGTGTCGTGTGTGTTTGTTTTGTTTGTGGTTGCCCGTAGATTGTATATGGAGACTGAGTAATGCTGTCGTCCGTAGGACGTGGATTAGTCCAAATCCGTATTTTCTTAGATTTGGGTTTGGTGTGTTGGTTTAAGGATACGTTAGCCATATTGAGGCTAAGATCAACTTAAACGTTCGTTAAGGATACGTTAGTCCTGTTTGAGACTAAGATCAACTTAACGTGGTGATCCATTTAATATATGGCCGTCGGGACTCATCACTTCTCTGACGTCGTTGAAGAATTACAACGATAGATGTCAGAGGAGTTCAGAGATGTACCCTTGAACCAAAGTTGATTTGGAGTTTTATAGTCCATTTGAATGTTTAAGGATACGTTAGCCGTGTTTGGGGCTAAGATCAACTTAAACGGGATCGTTTAGATCCGGCAAAAGAGCATTTAGAGGCTCTATTGTTCCAGTTTAGGGACGTGGTGGTCCATCACCAGTTTAGGGACGTGGTGGTCCATCATTAGTTTAAGGACGTTTCGGTCCAACGTTCCCATTTTGGGACGAGTATTAATTTAAGGACGTTTCGGTCCATCATTAGTTTAAGGACGTTTCGGTCCAATATTAGTTTAAGGACGTTTCAGTCCACGAGTTTAAGGACCCCGCAGTCCGTATTGATGTGTGGTCGTCGGGACCCGTCACCTCTCTGACGTCGTTGAGGGATTACAACGATAAGTGTCAGAGGAGTTCGGAGATGTACCCTCGAACCGGTTGTAAATTGATTTAGGAGAGCAGTCTTGCTCAGTCAATTTAATTTGAGGACTTACGGCCATGATTGGGCTAAGTCCAGTTGAAAAATGTTCAACATTTTTATTTGTTTTTGTCCTAATAGGCTTGTGCTAGGGCTTGGCCTCTTTTTAATAATGCATAACATTATTTGTTTTGTCAGGGCTGTGCCCATTTATAAATGATGCAGAGCATCAGTCTTGTTTGGGCTCTGCCCTGTTTATTGCATTTTCAATTTTGTTTGGGCTCTGCCCTTTTATAAATGATGTAGAGCATCAATATTGTTTGGGCTCTGCCCCTTTTCATTACATTGCAATTTAATTTGGCCTACTAGGCCCCTCTGATTTGGGCCTGGCCCTTCAGTAAAAGAAATGTATTGCATTTGTCAGGCGCTTTGCGCCAATCACTGAGCGCAAGCGCTTGTGGTGAGGACACGTGTCATGATCTGGTGAGCGCAAGCGCAACAGCGCAGTGCGCTGTGCTAGTGCACTGATGACACGTGGTGCGCTCTGGTCAGTTGCGCCAATCTCAGAGAGCAATGCTCTATCTTAAAAGCGCAGAGCGCAAGTGGTTCTGATGCTGACATGTGGTGCTCTCTGGTGGCTTGTGCCAACCTAAGAGCACAACAGTACAGTTTTGTAAGTGTAAGGCACTATTAACTTAGGAATCTTTTAGATTCCAGAACCAATAGTTCATGAAAAAGTGCAAAGCACTGTTTGTTTCCTTTGATCTAATTAGAATCAAAGAAAACAATATTTCTTATTTTTTTCTTGATCTCAGAGAACCAATGGTTCATAAGTGCAAAGCACTATTATTATTTGTTTTTTATTGGAGATCATTGATTTTGTTCTTAGATCAATGATCTATTAGAAGAAATTCTTCTATCTTAAAGGTTTTTACCTTTTCTTCTTTTGAAATTTCTTCAGAGTTCTCTCTGTTTGAAGTTCTTGATTTCTCACAAATGTTGATGCCTTTGAATTGAGGTCTAGGGTCCTTTTTATAGTGCCCATAAATTAGTTAAATTTGTTAAAGAAATTTTTCTCTGAGTGATTTGGGGAATTTTCCCCACCGTTGGATTTTTGATCCAAGGGCTTCTGTTTTACAGAAGAAAATCTTCTTGTTTTAACAAGAACAGAAAGATTTCTTTTAAAATCTTAATTCTGTTTGGCGCAAATGCCTCAGCGCGTGACACGTGTCACGCAGCGCACAGTGCAGCGCAACTGCGCTGACACATGTCGCGCAGCGCACAGCGCAGCTGCGCTTGCACAAGCGCAGCGCTTGCGCAACTGAACCTTTGCTTTTATTTGTTTTTAATAGAACTTTGCTCTGATTGGGCGCGCTGCCTTGGGCGCTGCGTTGACGTATCAGCGCCTGACACGTGGCGCGTTGCGCCCGGGATTTGAAGCGTTGCTTCAAAGTTTGAATTTTGAATTTCAACAGAGCTTTACTCTGATTGGGGGAAACATACCTGTTTACCATCAAGAGTGAAGACATGGAATCTTTCAAGGGTTACGTTACTTGCTTCTACAATGCCTTTTTGGAAGTCCCCGAGCACCACGACGAAATGGTTATCACCGCCTTATGGGCGGGTCTTAGGCATAAAGAGTGGCTCCGCTCTTTTGCAGTAGCGCAGCTTAAGACCATGGCCGAGGTAAAAGTCTGGAACGAGGGGGAAATCCAACTCGAATCGGAAGTAAATGCCAACCTACCCCGCAGCGACCGGACAGACCGAAAGAAACGGGACAAGGAAGAGAGGAAAAAAGCCGACCGTCCGAAACCTTATTCTCCGAGGTTTTAGGAGTACACTCCCCTGAACGTCTCTCAAGCCGAGCTGCTGGAGGAGGCAAAGGGTGAGAGATTTTTCAAACTCCCGCCAGCGACTCAGAGGCCAGGCAAGCGACTCAGAGGCCAGGCAAGCGACTCTGCGACACATACTGTGCCTTCCATCGATCACAGGGGCACCCAACCGAGAACTGCAAACAACTCTGCGTCTATATCGAGGAGCTGATCCATTCCGGTCACCTGGAAAAGTACCTCCGAGGAAAACGGCAGGCAGATTGGGAGCAAGCGAACCAACCTCCTCCTGGAGAATTGACGGTCGGACAGATCATGGTCATCTCTGTTTGCTCGACTCCGAGTAACGAGGACACCAGCCGTTTCCGCCTGGTCATGTCCTTAAGGAACCCCCCTACAAGAAGTGCAAGAAGAGCGATCCAATCACCTTCACCGACGATGACCTTCACGGCATATCACTTCCGCACAATGATCTTCTTGTGATAGCAGCCCGGGTGAACCGATACGAAGTCTAGAGAATCCCAGTCGACTCGAGGAGCTCGGCGGATATCCTATTTTACGACTGTTTCCAGCGTATGGGATTAAACCCGTCTGGCCTTCAACCGACCTCCCACGTCTTCTCCAGGTTTACAAACCATTCCGTCTTGGTTGAAAGATCGATCACCCTCCCTCTCAATATTGGGGAAGCGGGAAGAACGCGAACCTTATCGGTGAATTTTCTCGTTGCTAGGATCCCATCGTCCTATAATATCCTCTTGGGCCGCCCCATCCTCAACGCCTTCCAAGCTCAGATCTTGACCAATCACCTCGCGTTCAAGTTCCCTCTGGACAATGGGGGATAGGCCGGGCCTACGGAGACGAGCAAACTGCCGGGTTCTGTCTCGCCTCGACGTCCCTCGAGGAGAAAGAGGTTGACAATTTTGAAGATGTGTACGATCCTCGGGAATCTCTGGATACGCGCGATGACAAAAAAGAGATTCGCAGCTTCCTAGTGGAGCCTTTGTTAGTCTTAGTTATATGTATGCCCTAGAGACCATTATTGTACATATGATGTATATTATAATGGGTGCTTGGACATATATAGAGAGGACTTTCTTGCTCGACATGATAGTATGCCATCTGGTTGCTCTTTGTCTTAACATGTAGACTTGTATTGTGATACTGTTTTGCTCTCACATGTTGATAAAACCCTTAGGATGTATACTTGACTCCCAGGACTATGATGGAGATCATACTAGTGGGGCCAGGGTAGTCCACAAGTTCATCCTTTAATTGTTCCTAGTCGAGGGTATATCGAGATAGGGTATCGATATTCCAGAGTAGACTGGCGTATACGCTTCTTGACCCATATGATGGGCGATGGATGATCCCACATCCATTGGTGTTTGACATCAAAGATGGTATACGGGTGCTCAGTGGAGACCGGGTACACTGACAGGACTCGCCGAGAACTCCTATATGGTAGTATACTTATCGTCAGATAGCAGTCTTCTGGTGACACTGGTACAGGTTAGTCTGTAGACTCGAGATCGTCATAGAGTCTTGTGCGGCTCCCACTGTGCTTTGATTTCCTCCCTACCACGCTCAAAGGAGACGTGCAAACAGATGGATTTTGGGTACAGTCCCGAGTCGCATGGAGGCAATGAGCGATAGGAGGGGTTTCGTCTCTCCCGGTATTGAGGGTTGATATTGCGCTATGCTCAATTGGCTATAACTGAAGGTCCCTGGCCAGGGCTGCTTATGAGATTTACTGATAAGTGTTATCGGTAGTTTCTCAAACCGTTATAGGTCAGACATCGGCATGACTTATCACGTTACTGGGGTCTAACGATTTCCACCCCTAGACTTAATACACGACATATCAGACGAAGAGACCAGACTGTATGGTAGTGTTACTGATAGGTTTTATGGAGAGTATGGATGTGCTTTATAACACCCGAGTTCATTTATACCAATTTCAGTTTCTGTATCTATCTATCCATGGTCTATTCTTGATTTATCGTGTTTAGGTACGAATGGTAGTTACATTTTACATTGCATTCGACCCGACCCGCTTGCTTGAACCTATTTGACTCTTATTTAGAAATTATCTTGACTTGTTGCATGGACTAGTACATCTCATGATTTAGTATACTGGTATTTTATCTAGTATCGCATCTTTTGCATATAACAATTTAAATCACGTAAAATAAATTAAAATTGCATTTCATGGCCTGCATGATACCCCTAACCCTGTGGTAGCGTCATTGCATCATGTTCTCGTCCCGTTCAGTGAAACGGACGTGTTTGGATGGCTACGCGCACGTACGTGCATCCGTTCTTGGGGGTATGCATTTTCTTTAACTAAGCATTCATTTTGAAATTTGGAAGTTGCATATATTTTTTAATATTTTTAAATCTGAATTTTGGACCCGACCCGGGTGCATTTATGAAGTGTTTTGTAACCCGCCAAATTCTAATTATTTAAAATTCTTTAATATTTTTCTTAACAGCCTGCATTCCTTTTAACCTATGAAAATATTTTTAAAACAACCAAAATATTTTCTCCAATGCTTTCCCCAGCCAAGGAAATGATTCTCCAATCTTTTAAAATCATTTTATATTTTTTCCTAATCTTTTTCTTTCCCCAACCGAGCCAATCAAAACTCTCTTCTTTGCACCTGGGCCCCACGTCTCTCTCTCTCCCCTCTCTCTTATTCCCTCTCTCTTATTCCCTCAACCAATCACAATCACTTTTTATTTTTGCGTGGCCCCACTCTACTCCTCTCTCTCCTTTTTTTCCTTTTCTTTTTCTCTCTCTCGCCGTCTCTCTTCTCCTTCTCTCTCTCTCTCTCTTCTCTCTCTCTCCTATCGGAGGCACTGTGCATTCCTCGATTGTGGTCACCGCGTTGCGCTATGGTCACCTTCCTTCTTCTCGAGCCTCGTCCCCCTCGTTTAAAATCCTCGAGCACGAGAAAACCTAGAACCCATCTCGTCATAGTTTTCTCATTCACCCTCTCCTCCGAGCATAACCCTAAGCACCATCTTCCATCGCCATCGTCTCGTCACCACCTCATGCACCATCACCTTTGCCACCGAGCACCACCAACTTCCTTCTCCCTCTTCCTCGTTTCCATCTCTAGTCGTCGCCTCATCCTCATCGCCGATCACATTGAACCCTACAACTCGAACAGCATCTCATCACCACTGTAAAACTCCTACCGCTGCCGTCGATTTCCCCACTTCGATCAACCATCGCCTCGCCGTCGCCGGAGCACTCAACTCGACAGCGGCCCCTCTCCTTTGCAACCCAGAATCTGTTGTCTTCATCTTCACCACTGCAAAACTCACCATCATCGTCATCTCTTCTTGAACCCATCTCCTCCTTCATCTGCAACCCTCACCGGCACCCTCACGTCGCCGATCCACTGCCGACCGTGTCGTCGTCACCTTCACACCTGCGACCACCTCTCTTCCTTTTCTCTTCCCTCTCACTAACCCAACACCTAGAACCCACAGAACCCTGCATCTCCCCGAAACCCTACTGCCTTTAGCCGTTCACTCGCCTCCGGCAACCTGGTTCATCCCACAATCATCATTGTCTCCCTCTCGCCTTCCTCTCTGAATCCAAATCATCGCTGCGACCCAGTCTCTTCTTATTTTCTTCTTCTTCCTCTACTTCTTCTTCTCTTTTCTTCTTCTTGTTTCTTGTTCCCCGGTCATCGCCAGCGACGCCATCGCTGACGCTCCCTCGTCATCATCACCCTCTTTGCCTTCGCCTCTGTCATAATTGTTTTATAGCCATATTACCCTTTTGTAGTTTTACCCTATCGGACGACCGATTGCATACAGTTAGCCTTATTCACATTCAATTGCATCTCTAGATGGTTTTAATACATATTAATATGATTTTATCGTCCACATGTGTAATACTGCATTCCTGAAATGTTAAAACTATTCCTTAAACCAAACCGATAACCGTATAACTAAGTAGTTTAATCTGCACCTATTGCTATCATGTTACTGTGCCTGTTTATTGTTCTGATAGTACCATGCTTGTTTATTCATAACCATGATTATGCTAGTCGATTATGAGCATCCATATGTTATCTTATACACTCTGATGTGATTTACTACACATATTACTTGACCTGACATGGTACCGTACACTCTTGACATGACATGACATCTAAATACACTACTCGACTTGACCTGATGTACCATGGCTTTACCTGTTACCTGATCTTGTGTCTAATGCCAACAAACCTGACATGTAGTCCTTACGGACCGTTTCTGTTGTCTATCCAGACAAACCTGCACCTACCTGATCATGTGTTGGCATTAGTTCTGGATTACTGAATACCTGACTTGACACACATAACTTGGGGGTATGGGGAAATCAATGATGAAACCTGACTTGTAACTCGACAGTTGCTTGCTTTTACTGATCAGTTTTAGAGGCCAGGCCCGCCTCGTGACGATGCTGCTGACATCGTTGGTCTTTATCCTTTCCCTTTTAGTGCCTAGCGGCACGTCTCGGTTTCAGCCCGAGAGTCTTAGACCGTGGTCCCGGGTATGCACGGGATACTATTGAGTTACATCGATGATTCATCAAATTGATTTCAAAGACTTGAGAGTAAGTAACCAACAGACCAGTTAGTTTACTCACTGCACACTACCTTTCACTGTCCTGATTTATATTGATGTACATCTGCTTTACCATTTGTTATTATACTTGCATGTCTTGCTATCCTGTTTACATATTATTGCTTGATGTTATGACGCGCTGACGTCTGGGTTTTGCATGGCCCAGATTCTTCTACCTTGTTGCAGACTGGGCAGGAGTATTGCCGCTGTTAGACTGAGCGGTGAAGTTCCTGTTAGTGTATATGCCCTAGAGGCCATTACTGTATCATACTAGCTTGTATATTACTTAATGGAAACTTGGGATATTCACAGTTGTATTGACAGTCTTGCTCAAAATGGTAGTATGCTACTTGGTTTGTCTCTACTTCAATATGTGCATGTGTTTCTTTTAGCATATCGCTTATATACATATTAGTAGAGCCCTTAAGATCTTTGCTTGATTACCAGCGTTGTGATGGCAGTCATACTCGTGGGGGCTGGGTAATCCATAAGCACATCCTTATATAGGTCCCTAGTTGTAGGACTATCGAGACAGGGCATCGATACTCCGGAGTAGACTAGCGTATGCGCTTCTCATCCCAGCGGGGAGACGGTTTGTCCCACAGCCGTCAGTATGTCGTACTTGAGATAGTATGCGGGTGCTCGTTAGGTTACGAGTACACTTGACAGGACTCGTCGGGAACTGTTGGTTGGTATTATACCTATCGTCAGTTATCAGTTCCCAGGTGACATGAGTACAGCTTAGTCCGCCAACTTGACACTGTCACTTCGCCTCGAGTGTGTTCCCACTGTACTTAGATTACTACCCTACCACGGCTCAAAGGAGTCATGCAAACAGGTAGTAGTCGGGTGCAGTCCCGAAGCACTTGGAGGCAGTGACGGTTAGACAGGATTCGTCTCTCCCGGTATTGGGGGTTGACATCGCGCTGTGTCTAGAAGAGCCATTACACGAGTAGTCCCTGGCCAGGGCAAGCGAGATATACTGGTAGGTTTCCAGTGTTATCTCAGGGTGTTCTGGGCTTCACTCCGACACGACTTGTACCGCTATTAGGGGACTGACGTTTACCGCCCCCTAGGCCCACCATGCGATGTATCAGACGAACAGACCGAACTGTACGGAGATTGTCACATACAGGCTCAGTAGGAGTTCGGATGGATTTACCTCATCGGCCTTCTTATCGACATCTACCTATGGACCGTTACGTACAGCTAGTGCCGCTTGCGGTCTGTGGTTAAACCCACTGCCAGCGTAGTGTCGAGTCTTTAGAGTCCCACACAGAGAGTTTCCCTGCACTGAGCGAAACGTGTAGAGGCCGTATGGTTTTACGGCAGGGCTACGATCACTTACGTGCACTTGTGTGCGTATGCTGTTCGGGCAGGCAATACTAGTGGGCTTTGGTTTAAGCCAGATCCTGGTATTGCATAGATGGATTTGATTTGTCTTCTGTGCATTCGCATTCTACGGAATGCGGATGCGGGTGTGTATGCACAGTTTTGAGGAGCGATAAAGGAGGATGTGCCCCATTAGGGTTTTGGCAGTTGGTTCGGCCAAAACCGTAATGTGGCACACTCATTAGGGTTTTGACAATTCGTTTGGTCGAAACCATTATGAGCCGGAAACATTGTTTACTAATCCTTTTAGTGATAGATTAGTGATGGCAAATTGCATTGACCATTTGACCACTTAGACCTCTCTTGACTTTGTTGACCCGTTGACCGAGTTGACCGTTGACCTTCAAGAGAGATCTACACTCTTCTTTTCTTTTCTTTTTAATTCTTGAGTTATGATAATGGTCAATTCAATGTAGCATCAACTTTATCATGATAGGATTAGTAATGATGGTTTTGGGTGTATTATTGCAACCATGGTTCATTTCATTTGGGTTAATCTTTTCATTATTCTCTTCTCATTCTCTCTCTTGAAGTGAGAAGAAAAAGAAAAGCTCCATGGTTGCTAAGTTTTTCCTTCTTCTTCCTCCTCTTGATCTCATCTTTTGATCTCATGTGTTGAGAGAAAAAGATCTCACAAAGACAAACACATCCATACATCTCCTCTACACATCCTAGGGCTTCTTGATTAGCAATCTCTTTGCCCTAGTTGCCTCAGCTCGAGGTGGAGCTCGGTGTACATCTCTCGGGTGGATCGTCTTCGACTCAAGAAGGCCGCGGAGGTGCCCAAGGTCCGGATCGACGCTTGGAGCTTGGACGGACGAGCGGGACAGTGGAATGAAGACCCGAAGAACCGATTCCGTGAGGTATACTTTCTACAGCATAGTAGTTAAAACCTATAGTAGTTTACTAGTTTCTAGTTTAGCCAAGATCCTTGCTTTTGAGTCCATGTTGCCTTGAGCCAAAATTATTGTTTTTCGCCGTTTCCGCCTCCCCGTAAGAACCGGGGTGAGCAACGTGGACTTACAGGTTAGACAGGATTCGTCTCTCCCGGTATTGGGAGTTGATATCGTGCTGTGTCTAGGAGAGCCATTACACAAAGTCCCTGGTCAGGGCAAGCGAGATATACTGGTAGGTTTCCAGTGTTATCTCAGTGTGTTCTGGGCTACACTCCGACACGACTTGTACCGCTATTAGGGGACCGACGTTTACCGCCCCCTAGGCCCGCCATGCGATATTCTCAGACGAACAGACCGGACTGTACGGAGATTGTCACATTCAGGCTCAGTAGGAGTTCAGATGGATTTCACCTCGTCCGTCTTCTTATCGGCATCTACCTGGGGGCCGTTACGCACAGCTAGTGCCGCTTGCGGTCTGTGGTTAAACCCACTGCCAGCGTAGTGTTGAGTCTTTAGAGTCCCACACAGAGAGCTATTCGCCTTTAGGCAAAAGAGTAGAGGTCGTATGGTTTTGCGATAGGGTTCGGTCACATCCGTGCACTTGTGCACGTTTAGTGTCCGGGCAGTTATCACTAGCGGGCTTTGGTTTAAGCCAGATCCTAGTGTACGTTTTGGGATTGGTTTTATCTCGTTTGTATTCATGTTCCTCGGAACGCGGATGCGGGTGTGTATGCACGGTTGCCAGAGAGACAGGGGCAGAGGATTCTCATTAGGGTTGTTGACTGTTGACTTTTGCTAAACCTTAATGAGAATAAGAAATATGATTAATGATAATATTAATTAAGTATTATTGTGCCATGGTTGGGTTGAAAGGTTGACTTTGTTGACTTGTTGACTTAGTTAACCGGTTGACTAGGTTGGACTTGTTGACCATCATCATGACAATGGCTATCATTTCTTGGCATTGACCTTTGCTTGCTTGTTTGTTCACAAATTGCATTTAATGCATGAAATGATATTGCTATTTGATATGATAACAACCATCACATAATACTCAATTATTATTATTTGTTATGATTATTTTGGATTATGAGAGCAAGGGTGAGAAAAGTCTTGCTCATTCTATCATTCTCATTCTCTCTCATCCTCAAGCTCTCCCTCTTCCTCTTGTTTTCTCTCTAGTTCATGGTTCTATTGTCTCATGTGCTGAGAAGTAAGAACCATAGAGATAAAACCCAAAACACTTCTCTACTCATCCTAGTATACAAGGTCTAGCAAACCAAGTGTTCTAGTTTCCTCAAGATTGGGTTGGAGCCAAAGGTAGAACCTTTCAGGTGGATCCATCTTCGGCACAAGGAGACGACGAGGAGAGAACCATCCGACCACCACAAGGAGTCGAAGAGAAGGATTTCAAGTTAAGGTATAACCCCCTAACCGAGTAGGTAAAACTCCTAGTTAGGTTGTTAGATATTTGTTTAACAAAGATCCGTATTTTGAGTCCATGTTACCACCAAAGAAAAATCGTTTTTCACCATTTCCGCAATCCCAAGGAACCGAGGACGGGTAACGTGGACTTACAGTGGTATCAGAGCCTAGTTAAACACTATCTAACATGTTAGCAAAGTAACTAGAAGTTCGATCGGAGAAAAAGTCACAAAACATGCCCAATACACAAACTTCCTGTCGATTTTTTTTCTGCTCTAAAAATGATTTAACATATCTGAAAAACCGACTCAGGCTTTTTAATAAACACTGCAGAAAAACGATCCACAGAGCCGACCAACTCACCACGGAAACGCGGCAAGAAGAGCTTATTGCCGCGGATCCGCGGCCGAGTTGACTCGGTCGTGGATCTGTTTTGCTACAGTGTGTTTCTTGGGGTGTTTTGGGATTTTTGGAATATGATTTTTCTACCCAGATTTTCCAGAAAGCAAAATTTGTTTTTGGGGTTTAAAAATCCGTATTTTGATCGAACTTCTAAAGACTTTAGCTAACGGGTTATATCTGTGATGTGATATATGTATTGAACGTCTGCTAATCGCTATACGTCGATTAGTGGAGGTTATACATATCTGTGATCTGTAATGTTGATGGTATGTGTATATGAATTCATTGGATTGTCGCGGATGAATAGCCGGGGGGTTGTGAGATGAGAGTTTTCTTTTTCTTTCAATTCATGTAATTTGTAATTGATCTAATATTATTTATATGGCCGCACAACCGGGATGGGGTTGTAGCCGTCATTGTATAATTTCTTTTACTGTTTTTGCTCCTAGGATAGACCTAAGGTGGGGTGCACAAACTACCGGGTACCTCAAAGTGCCGAGTGGCCTACTCACGGTGTTGAGGGAGGTTGCTTCACTTCGGATATTTGGTGGGTAGTTTGCCGTACCCGTAGGGCTCTAGGGTGGGGTATTGGCTATTCATCGCGACCGTGTAATCCGCTCTTCGTTACAGGCTCGTACGGAATGCGGATTACTAATATATCCAATGTGTTCATCTGTGATCTGGAATGGCTATCATTGCAAGTGACGAATGTATATATCCATATATGATATCTATTTAGGCGTTGCTTATGTTTTACATCCGCGCTAGTCCAGCCCCCGCTCTGTCGTTAGTTAAGTAACCTAACGGGTAATGACGGGGCCCCGTGGCGAATGCGGATGGCATAAGCGTACGTCATATTTTCGTTGTTTTCTGCAATGGTAGGATTAAATGATGGGACGCATTAAATTAATGCAAGAAAATAAACCAAAGTAGAGTCGTTGGAACACTTTCAAAACCACTCGGTTTCTTTTCAAAAACAACTTTTAAACGCGGAGCTTAAGCCACTCCTTTTAAAAGCTATCTCGTTCCATCGATTATATCAAGTTCACTACGTTCGCGGTTTCGCCAAAACCATTCGTAGCCCTCAGTCGTTTCACATGGATAGTCAATAATATTCAAGCTATGTTTGTTGGCCAAAGTCAAGGCATAGTGATTGGTAGCTATTGGGTATTCATGTGCAGCATAGATAGATATGTTGGTTTGGGACAGTCGTACTGCCTTGTTGGCCAAAGTCAAGGGTAGGTACGGGTGGGTTCAAATTAACCTGGAGAATGACAGGTAGAACTTGACATGTGACTTATGATTTGTTGGCCAAAGTCAAGGTCATAAGAGCATGGGGCAAAAATTCACATCGGGAGTTTCAAAAGAAACTGAAACTTGCTAGCGCTGCATACCATTTGTAGTGTGATGATTCTGGTAGAATTCCTTCAGTTTTGTCACGTGATGATATTTGGATCCCGATCCTACTGTGAGTATATGCTACTCCTCGGGAAATTTCTCACTTAACGATCAATGCTATAAACCAAGTAGGTGTCTAGAAAGGTGTTAGCGGGGCTACGCCCACAAGGAAAAGAGGTTATTTAATTAAGGAACTTCGCGAAAGCGTTGGAAAACCTCCCTCGAAGTACCAACACTGGCCTGGCTGAACGGTTAAGCAAGTATTGTACGGTGAGATTGATCCCGACTAATTCTTCCTTTTTGGTTTGAGGAGGGATTCGAGAGACAGTGGGAGCCATCCTGTTTAGACAAACTAAAAACTACTCTAAACTTGCAAGAGTATCATGCTAAAGTGTTTCTTCTCTCTCTCCTAATTGCAGTGACCAAACATCATGACTGGACTTAAGTTACTACTAGATAAAAACATACTGACATGGCCAAACTACAAAGATTGGCTCAGGAATATCAAAATGGCAATCACTTATGACAAGTTGGGGTATCTCCTTACCACCAAAGCTCCCCCTGTCCCAGGTCCCAAAACCAGCGTCGCGGATAAGGAAATCCGTAAAACCTGGGAAATCGACTGCGCGAAAGCCAAGTGCCTCGTGCTTGCCTCTATGGACAATGAACATCAGAGGAGGCATGAGAATATGGACCTTGAATATATATTTCTCCATACAAAAGAACTGTATGGAGAGCAATCCCGTATCGCCAGATACGAAGTCTCGAAAAAGCTGTTTTCGGCGAGATTGGCCGTCGGATCATCGGTAGCGAAACATGTGCTTAAGATGATTGGCTTCATTGAGGAGCTCGCGGACCTTGGGACCACGTTAGAGAATGAGCTCTACACGGACTTGATTCTCCAGTCCCTTCCTTCCACTTACGCCCAGTTTATCCTGAACTTCAACTTGTAAGAAAAAGAAGTTGAACTTTCAGAACTCCTCAACATGCTGAGGAGTGCAGAGGGCACCCTACAGAATGGTAGGGAAACATCCACTTTGTTTGTAGGAGGATCTTCCTCTTCTAGGTCCAAGGCGAAAGCCAAGGGAAAGAAGAAGAAAACCCCCACCAAACCAAGGGGCGGTGTTAGTAAAGTGGATACGAAGGGAAACGCAAAGGCAACAAAGGTAGCGAGAAAGCTTGTAGGAAAGGAAGAGTGCTTTTACTGCAACAAGGGTGGACACTGGAAAAAGGATTGCAGGGCTTGGAAGGCCAGAAACCAGGACCCGAAGCAAGTTGCGGCTTCGGCTTCAGGTGTGTATGTTATTGAAAACTGTCTATCAATAAACTCTACTTCCTGGGTATTGGATACCGGATCAGGATCTCATATCTGTAATTCTTTGCAGGCACTGAGAAAGCGTAGGGTTTTGAAGGCAGGTGATATGACCCTCAGAGTTGAAAACGGAGCTGGCATGGATGCTGAGTCCGTGTGGGACTATCACCTGGGATTGTCAGATGGACACGTTTTGGTTTTGCGTGATTGTTATTTTGTACCCAATGCAACTTGTAATATCATATCTGTATCTTTATTATCTAAAGAAGGTTATGAATTTGCATTTGTAAGCAATGTTGTAAACATTCACCTTAATCAAGTTTTGATTGGGTCAGGTACATTAAGCAATGGTATATACGTATTAAACCAACCACAGATTTTCAATGTCCAGAATACACACAAAAGAAAGTCTCCGGAAACAAATCAGGCTTTCTTATGGCATTGTAGACTGGGTCACATCAATGAGAGAAGGTTGACGAAGTTACATACAGAAGGATATTTGGATCCGTTCGAATATCAATCATATGCAACTTGTTAATCCTGTCTTAAAGGAAAGATGACAAAGACTCCGTTCACTGGACACGGAGTAAGAGAGAGCGAGCTCTTAGGACTCGTACACAGCGACGTGTGCGGTCCAATGTCTACACATGTGCGAAGCGGTTATTCTTACTTCACTACTTTTACGGATGACTTTTCAAGGTACGGATATGTCTTCTTAATGAAACATAAATCCGAAGCCTTTGGAAATTTCTAGGAATATAAGAATGAAGTAGAAAACCAAACTGGCAAAAGTATCAAGACATTGAGATCTGATCGAGGTGGTGAATACTTGAGTGCCGAGTTCCTGGATTACCTAAAAGAGAATGGAATTCTCTCTCAGCTTACTCCTCCATACACTCCGCAACATAACGGTGTATCGGAGAGACGGAACCAGACCCTATTGGATATGGTACGTTCCATGATGAGTAACGCTAGTTACCGTGATCATTCTGGGGATATGCACTAGAATCAGCTGCATACCTTTTGAACTGAGTTCCAACTAAGACTGTGCCTACCACACCATATCAGATGTGGTGTGGGAAGAAACCCTATCTTAAGCACATTAAGTCATGGGGATGTCCAGCTTTTGTCAAAAAGCAGCATGCGGACAAACTCGAGACACGCTCAGTACAGTGCAAGTTTGTAGGATATCCAAAGAACTCTAAGGGATATTTCTTCTATTGCGAAGAGGAACAAAAGGTTTTTGTTTCTCGTCATGCCCACTTCTTGGAAACTGAGTTTTTGGAAAATCAGATAAGTGGGAGCGCAATAGAACTTGAAGAAATTCCAGAACCACGAGCTATTACTGAAAGCTTAGTAGAACCAGAGGGTTCGAAAGATCAGGACATTCCTGCGCCGCTCCGCAGGAGTAGTGGGCAGTCTCATCCGCCCGAGAGATACTACGGTTTTCTCATAGACAGGGATAGAGAGGATTGCATCATTGATAGTGATGAGCCAACTAGCTTCCAGCAGGCCATTCAGAGCGTTGACTCGGTAAAATGGCTGGATGCAATGCGGACCGAAATGGAGTCCATGTACACCAACAAAGTATGGGCGTTGGACGTTGCTCCAGATGGGGTAAAACCTGTAGGATGCAAGTGGATCTTCAAAAGAAAGATTGGTGTAGATGGACAGGTTGAGACCTATAAGGCTAGACTTGTTGCAAAGGGTTTTCGTCAAAGACCTGGTTTGGACTATGACGAAACCTTTTCTCCAGTGGCTATGCTGAAATCCATTCGGATCCTTCTTGCCATTGCTGCCTTCCACGATTATGAGATTTGGCAGATGGACGTAAAGACCGCTTTTCTAAATGGAAATTTAGAGGAGTGTGTCTATATGGACCAGCCAGAGGGTTTCATTCAGAGTGGGAGCAGCGGAAAGGTGTGCAAGTTGCTTAAGTCCATCTATGGACTAAAGCAGGTATCGCGGAGTTGGAACATCTGTTTTGATGAGATGGTCAAAGAATTTGGCTTTATCAAAAATCCAGATGAACCATGCATCTATAGTAGATTTGTAGCAAGAACTGTCGTATTCCTCGTTTTATACGTGGATGGCATTCTCTTAATAGGAAATGACATTCCTATGCTACAATCTGTCAAAGGGTTCTTGTCACACAGGTTCTCCATGAAAGACCTGGGTGATGCCTCTTACATTCTGGGGATCCGGATCTATCGTGACAGATCCAAGAGGATTTAGGACTTTCACAGTCCAGGTACATTGACACCATACTGAAAAGATTCAGTATGGAAGATTCCAAGCGCGGTAATCTACCGGCTTGTCACGGGATCACCCTCTCCAAAGAGATGTCTCCCAAAACTGATTTGGAAAGGGATCGCATGTCTATTATACCCTACGCTTCTGCGGTAGGCTCTATAATGTATGGGATGTTGTGTATCAGACCAAATGTAGCTTATGCACTAAGTGTGGTAAGCCGGTATCAGTCAAACCCAGGGGAGAAGCACTGGATAGCGGTAAAGAACATTCTCAAGTACCTGAGAAAGACTAAGGAGATGTTCTTGGTGTATGGCGGAAAAGACCTCCAGTTCGAGGCCTTTACTGACTCCAGCTTTCAAAGTTACAAGGATGATTCCAAGTCCATATCGGGTTATATCTTTACCCTCAATGGAGGGGCGGTGTGTTGGAAGAGTTCCAAACAGGAAACCGTTGCTGACTCGATGATGGAAGCGGAATATATCGCTGCTGCTGATGCCGCAAAAGAAGCCGTCTGGATAAGGAAGTTCTTGACAGAACTTCAGGTGGTTCCTCCATTGTTGATCCAATATCTCTGTATTGCGACAACAACGGGGCTATAGCTTTAGCGAAGGAACCCAGGTCCCATCAGAGGTCCAGACACATCTTGAGGCGGTATCACCTGATCAGGAAGATCGTAGGTCGCCAGGAGATCAAGGTTCGGAGAATTGCTACGGAAGATAACACTGCTGATCCATTCACGAAGGCCATACCCCAGACTCAGTTCGAGCGGCTGATCGAGATGATAGGTCTTCGATACGCCAATACATGGCCTTAGTGCAAGTGGGAGATTGTTAGTGTATATGCCCTAGAGGCCATTACTGTATCATACTAGTTTGTATATTACTTAATGGAAGCTTGGGATATTCACAGTTGTATAGACAATCTTGCTCAAAATAGTAGTATGCTACTTGGTTTGTTTCTACTTTAATGTGTACATGTGTTTCTTTTAGTATATCACCTATACACATTAGTGGAGCCCTTAGGATCTTTGCTTGATTACCAGCGTTGTGATGACAGTCACACTCGTGGGGGCTGGGTAATCCACAAGCACATCCTTATACAGGTCCCTAGTCATAGGACTATCGAGACAGGGCATCGATACTCCGGAGTAGACTAGCGTATGCGCTTCTCATCCCAGCATGGGAGACGGTCTGTCCCACAGCCGTCAGTACGTCGTACTTGAGATAGTATGCGGGTGCTCGTTAGGTTACGAGTACACTGGACATGACTCGTCGGGAACTGTTGGTTGGTACTATACCTATCGTCAGTTATCAGTTCCCAGGTGACATGAGTACAGCTTAGTCCGCTGACTTGACACTGTCACTTCGCCTCGACTGTGTTCCCACTGTACTTTGATTACTACCCTACCACGGCTCAAAGGAGTCGTGCAAACAGATAGTAGTTGAGTGCAGTCCCGAAGCACTTAGAGGCAGTGACGGTTAGACAGGATCTGTCTCTCCCGGTATTGGGAGTTGATATCGCGCTGTGTCTAGGAGAGCCATTACACAAAATCCCTGGCCAGGGCAAGCGAGATATACTGGTAGGTTTCCAGTGTTATCTCAGGGTGTTCTGGGCTACACTCCGACACGACTTGTACCGCTATTAGGGGACTGACGTTTACCGCCCCCTGGGCCTGCCATGCGATATTCTCAGACGAATAGACCGGACTGTATGGAGATTGTCACATTCAGGCTCAGTAGGAGTTCAGATGGGTTTCACCTCGTCCGTCTTCTTATCGGCATCTACCTGGGGGCCGTTACGCACAGCTAGTGCCGCTTGCGGTCTGTGGTTAAACCCACTGCCAGCGTAGTGTCGAGTCTTTAGAGTCCCACACAGAGAACTATTCGCCTTTAGGCAAAAAAGTAGAGGTCGCATGGTTTTGCGACAGGGTTCGGTCACATCCGTGCACTTGTGCACGTTTAGTGTCCGGGCAGTTATCATTAGCGGGCTTTGGTTTAAGCCAGATCCTAGTGTACGTTTTGGGATTGGTTTTATCTCGTTTGTATTCATGTTCCTCGGAACGCGGATGCGGGTGTGTATGCACGGTTGACAGAGGCAGAGGATTCTCATTAGGGTTGTTGACTGTTGACTTTTGCTAAACCCTAATGAGAATAAGAAATATGATTAATGATAATATTAATTAAGTATTATTGTGCCATGGTTGGGTTGAAAGGTTGACTTTGTTGACTTGTTGATTTAGTTGACCGGTTGACTAGGTTGGACTTGTTGACCATCATCATGACAATGGCTATCATTTCTTGGCATTGACCTTTGCTTGCTTGTTTGTTCACAAATTGCATTTAATGCATAAAATGATATTGCCATTTGATATGATAACAACCATCACATAATACTCAATTATTATTATTTGTTATGATTATTTTGGATTATGAGAGCAAGGGTGAGAAAAGTCTTGCTCATTCTATCATTCTCATTCTCTCTCATCCTCAAGCTCTCCCTCTTCCTCTTGCTCTCTCTAGTTCATGGTTCTATTGTCTCATGTGTTGAGAAGCAAGAACCATAGAGATAAAACCCAAAACGCTTCTCTACTCATCCTAGTATACAAGGTCTAGCAAACCAAGTGTTCTAGTTTCCTCAAGATTGAGGTTGGAGCCAAAGGTAGAAGCTTTCAGGTGGATCCATCTTCGGCACAAGGAGACGACGAGGAGAGAACCATCCGACCACCACAAGGAGTCGAAGAGAAGGAGTTCAAGTTAAGGTATAACCCCCTAACCGAGTAGGTAAAACTCCTAGTTAGGTTGTTAGATAGTTGTTTAACAAAGATCCGTATTTTGAGTCCATGTTACCACCAAAGAAAAATTGTTTTTTCACCATTTCCGC
The DNA here is from genome assembly GCA_030015575.1 of Agapanthus africanus. Lineage (NCBI taxonomy): Eukaryota > Viridiplantae > Streptophyta > Magnoliopsida > Asparagales > Amaryllidaceae > Agapanthus > Agapanthus africanus. The sequence goes on along the minus strand of CM057346.1, from coordinate 454,063,292 downwards.
AACCCCAAGGAACCGGGGACGGGTAACGTGGACTTACAGTTCCTGTCGGTATGTAGTCTTACTTTCCAAGTTTCATTATTGTATCTTTTGCTTCCGTATATCATTACTTCTTGACTCTTTCATTCTGGCTCATGGACATGTACTAGATAGTTTAGTTTACTTTCCTGTTCTTGATATCTCTACAGCCGTAATGTGACTGTGGAGGGATTTTTCCTATCCACAGGTAGCATGGTTGGCTATGTCACGTGCCCAGCTTAGTGTACTCTGGGAAGCGGGGCGTGACATGGTTCTTTTGGTATCAGAGCCATAGGATATAGGTTAATCGGGTTTGATTCTTTTGTAGTTGGGTATTGGATCCAATACACGAATCAGAATACTCGTGATTAGGAACATGTCCTGCCACCTTGTTATCGTGATTTTTGAATCATATCTTTCTCTTGATCTTTTGTTTTGACGATATGCAAACCACTTTGCATCTCGACCTGAAATCTTTTTGGTTCTCTATTGTTCCTCCCTATTTCTTGATTCTGATACTAGGATTTGGGCGACTTGGGTGGAGTTATGTAATTGTACCCATGAATTGCAGCATGGTTACAATGCGGTACTCTATTTAAGTAACTTGGAGTCCTGGTCTTGATTCACTTCCTTGTTCCATGATCGTTGTACTACCTTGCTTCTCTCAGTTTCATTGCTTACCAGTTATTGTTTCATCACCAGCTTGAATCATGTTTACCGTGGTTAACCCTCTTCAGTATCTTGACTTCGGATGAAGTCATCTCGGTATCTTACTTGTTCTTGTTTTTCCCCCGCATTAGGATTATTCAATCCTGGTGCATTTCCTTGTTTGTTGTTGTTTTGGGAATGGATTTTCGCGGCACTTTCCATGCTCATATTGATTGTAAGGAAAGGAAAGGAAAGTGATTTTCCAGATCCCCGGATATCCGGAGTTTGTTTTGTTGGAGGAAGCAGTTCTGTCGGGCCAGTCGAGTTTAGGGCTAGGCCGACAAACAATGTTCTTTCGTCGATGGAAGTGGATAAGGAAGAAGCGCCGGCTATACTCGAGAGTTTCATGGACGTGTTTGAAGACATATCAGGTTTACCGCCAAAGCGAGACATGGAGTTCGCGATTGAACTTGTTCCTGGTGCAGCGTCGATCTCAAAGGAGTATTACCCGATGGCACCAGTGGAGTTGGAAGAAGTCAGGAAGCAGGTTGCTGAATTACTTGAGAAGGGTTGGTTTCGCGGCAGCAATTCAACTTGGGAAGCTCCAGTTCTTCTAGTAAAGAAGAAAGATGGCACAAGGAGGATGTGCATCGATCATCGAGAATTAAACCGGATGACTATTAAGAACAAGTACCTGATCCCTCGCATTGGCGAAGTGTTTGAGCAGCTTAGTGGTGCGAGGGTATTCTCGAAGCTGGATTTGCGATCCGGATATCATCAGGTCCGAGTTAAATCAGAAGATATTTGCAAGACTGTGTTCCGAACTCAGTATGGACATCACGAGTATTAGTGATGCCCTTCGGAGTAACGAATACATCGGCAATATTTATGGACTTGATGAACCGAATCTTTTCACCATTCTTGGACCAGTTTTTAGTAGTGGTCATTGAAGATATTCTGGTCTACTCGAGGGGTATTGTAGGGCTTGCGGCATACTTGAAGATCGCACTGCGGACATTGATGCAAGACAGATTGTATGCAGAGATGAGCAAGTGCGAGTTTGGCTTGAAGAAGTAAAGTTTTGGGACATATCGTAGCTGGAGATGGAATTGCCGTTTATCCAGGGAAGATTGCAGCAGTTCAAGATTGGCCGATTCCGAAGAACGTTGTGGAGATCAGAAGTTTTCTTGGACTTGCAGGAGACATAGAAGGTTGGTGGAGAATTTTGCTCGTTTGGCTGAGCCTTGACCAAGCTTACGTGCAAGGAAGTACCATTGGTGTCAGCCCCTGAGGCATTGAGGCAAGGATGGATAACCACTCTTATTTTGACCGTACCAGATGGTTCCGGAGAATTGGTGTTTCTTAGCGACGTATCTGGGAAAAGGATTTGGATGTGTTTGATGTAGCATGGGAAGGTTGTAGCTTACGCGTCGAGACGGCTGAAGACCCATGAGAAGAATTACTCAACTTATGAATTGGAAGCTAGCAGCTGTGATTATTTTGCTTTGAAAACTTGGAGACACTACTTTTGGGCGAAAGGGGTCGAAGTATTCACCGATCACAAAAGCCCAAAGTATGTATTCACACAGAAAAAGCTTAACATGAGGCAGCGAAGATGGTGGATGCTGACGGCCGACTACGATTTCGATCTTAAGTACCATCCGGGAAAAGTTAGTGTTGTACCGGATGCACTTAGTCGGTTGCCAGCAATTCAGATGTTGACGACACAGAAGAAACTTAGTGAAGACTTTCGGAGATTCGATTTAGAAGTTGTGCTACCGCATTCTTCAGGAAAGTTGATGCAGCTGCAAGTACAGTCGTCGTTGATCGAGAATATTAAGGCAGTGCAATTGAAGGACTCAAGATTGCAAAGCTTTCGAGAACAGGTTGAAGTTGACATTCGAACGGACTTATTGATTCATGAAGGTGTTTGTGGTAACCGTTTGCGTGTGCCAAGGGGGAGATATCCGTGAAGAAATTATGAAGGAGGCACACAGTTCCGCGTATTCCATACAATCAGGAGGCATGAAGATATACCGAGTTATACGACAGCAATTCTGGTGGAAAGGCTGAAATGGGAGATTGCCGCTTTGTGGCAAAGTGCTTGGTGTGTCGGCAGGTTAAAGCTAAACATCAAAGGGTTGCTGGTTTATTGCAACCACTGGAAGTGGGAACATATAACCATGGATTTCATGACAGCTCTACTGCGGAGTCCAAAGGGCAACAATGTAGTTTGGGTGATCATTGACGATTTGACCAAGACAGCTCATTTCATCCCTTTCGAGTTGGTCAATCAACACAAGTTTGGCAGAACGGTACATGCAGGGGGAATTGTAAGATTGCGTGGAATGCCGGTGAGCATCGTGTCCGGTCGTGACACCGATTCTTATCGCACTTTTGGAGGAATTACAGGAAGGTTTGGGGACTAGTTGAAGTTTGGTATAACTTATCACTCTCAGACGGATGGCCAGTCGGAGAGAATGATCCAAACTCTTGAAGACATGTGGAGAGTTTGCATGTTAGACTTCAAGGATTCATGGGAGGATCATCAACATTCAGTGGAGTTTTCTTACAACAATAGTTTTTCAGGCGACGATTCAGATGGCTCTATTCGAAGCTTTTTATGGTTGCAAGTGTCGGGACGATGTCGGTGAACGAAGATTGTTGGGACCAGATTTGGTTGTGCAAACAGACGAGAAGGTTAACACTATCCGGAATCATATGAGGGCAGCACAAGACCGACAGAAGAGTTGGGCTGATACATCGTGAAGACCTCTGGAATTCGCGGTTGGTGATTTGGTGTTGTGGAGACATCATCGACTAGAGGAGTTATCCATTTCGGAAGTCGAGGAAAGATTAGTCCTCGATTCGTTGGACCTTTGGAGATCTTGGAACGTATTGGAGAAGTGGCTTATCGTTTGGCGTTACCGCGATCCCTGGTGAATGGTCGTGACGTGTTTTGCATACCTCAACTTCGTAGGTATGCTCAAGATGAAATACATGCGTTGGATCATTCGAAACGGACCGTATGAGAAGATTTAACCTTTGTGGAGCGACCGATGTCGATTATGGATTGAAGAGAAAGGGTCTTATGAACAAAGTTATCTCTCTTGTACTTGTTTCTTGGAGTAATCGCTCGCATGGAGAACCAGGTTGGGAACGAGATGATGAAATCCGGTAGAAGTTTCCATATCCATTCTTGAAATTTCTTGTTTGTTTATCCTATCCTGTTCTTAGAATTTCGAGGACGAAATTCTTATGTAGTTGGGTATAATGTAACACCCGAGTTCATTTATACCAATTTCAGTTTCTGTACCTATCTATCCATGGTCTATTCTTGATTTATCGTGTTTAGGTACGAATGGTAGTTACATTTTACATTGCATTCAACCTGACCCGCTTGCTTGAACCTGTTTGACTCTTATTTAGAAATTATCTTGACTTGTTGCATGGACTAGTACATCTCATGATTTAGTATACTGGTATTTTATCTAGTATCGCATCTTTTGCATATAACAATTTAAATCACGTAAAATAAATTAAAATTGCATTTCATGGCCTGCATGATACCCCTAACCCTGTGGTAGCGTCCTTGCATCATGTTCTCGTCCCTTTCAGTAAAACGGACGTGTTTGGATGGCTACGCGCACGTACGTGCATCCGTTCTTGGGGGTATGCATTTTCTTTAACTAAGCATTCATTTTGAAATTTGGAAGTTGCATATATTTTTTAATATTTTTAAATCTGAATTTTGGACCCGACCCGGGCGCATTTCTGAAATGTTTTGTAACCCGCCAAATTCTAATTATTTAAAATTCTTTAATATTTTTCTTAACAGCCTGCATTCCTTTTAACCTACGAAAATATTTTTAAAACAACCAAAATATTTTCTCCACTGCTTTCCCCAGCCAAGGAAATGATTCTCCAATCTTTTAAAATCATTTTATATTTTTTCCTAATCTTTTTCTTTCCCCAACCGAGCCAATCAAAACTCTCTCTTCTTTGCACCTGGGCCCCACGTCTCTCTCTCTCCCCTCTTTCTTAATTCTCTCTCTCTCTTATTCCCTCAACCAATCACAATCACTTTTTATTTTTGCGTGGCCCCACTCTACTCCTCTCTCTCCTTTTTTTTCCTTTTCTTTTTCTCTCTCTCGCCGTCTCTCTTCTCCTTCTTTCTCTCTCTCTCTCTCTTCTCTCTCTCTCTCCTATCGGAGGCACTGTGCATTTCTCGATTGTGGTCACCGCGTTGCGCTATGGTCACCTTCCTTCTTCTCGAGCCTCGTCCCCCTCGTTTAAAATCCTCGAGCACGAGAAAACCTAGAACCCATCTCGTCGCAGTTTTCTCATTCACCCTCTCCTCCGAGCACAACCCTAAGCACCATCTTCCATCGCCATCGTCTCGTCACCACCTCACGCGCCATCACCTTTGCCACCGAGCACCACTAACTTCCTTCTCCCTCTTCCTCGTTTCCATCTCTAGTCGTCGCCTCATCCTCATTGCCGATCACTTTGAACCCTACAACTCGAACAGCATCTCATCACCATCAACCTCGACATCATCTCCACTTCTTTCATTTTCGACAGAACCCATCTCCAGCCTTTACTTCATCTCCTACCGCTGCCGTCGTCTTCCCCACTTCGATCAACCATCGCCTTGCCGTCGCCGGAGCACTCAACTCGACAGCGGCCCCTCTCCTTTGCAACCCAGAATCTGTCGTCTTCATCTTCACCACTGCAAAACTCACCATCATCGTCATCTCTTCTTGAACCCATCTCCTCCTTCATCTGCAACCCTCACCGGCACCCTCACGTCGCCGATCTACTGCCGACCGTGTCGTCGTCACCTTCACACCTGCGACCACCTCTCTTCCTTTTCTATTCCCTCTCACTAACCCAACACCTAGAACCCACAGAACCCTGCATCTCCCCGAAACCCTACTGCCTTTAGCCGTTCACTCGCCTCCGGCAACCTGGTTCATCCCACAATCATCATCGTCTCCCTCTCGCCTTCCTCTCTGAATCCAAATCATCGCTGCGACCCAGTCTCTTCTTATTTTCTTCTTCTTCCTCTACTTCTTCTTCTCTTTTCTTCTTCTTGTTTCTTGTTCCCCGGTCATCGCCGGCGACGCCATCGCTGACACTCCCTCGTCGTCATCACCCTCTTTGCCTTCGCCTCTGTCCCAAACCCCAGAGCACCAAATCCCAGCTTCTTCTTCTTCTTTTTCTTCTTCTTCTTCTTCTTCTCTTTCTTCTTTTCTTGATTTCGTGGATACGCGTTTTCCGGTGCTCGGCGGAGCCGTGCCCGTCGCTGTTGTTCTGGGTGACTCTGAGGACGTTCCCACATAGCGTGATCGTGTTCTGGCCATACCTGGTTCTGTTCTGTGCTCGCGTGGACATATCGCGACGTTTTCCCCGATATTCGACATGGCACGTACCGCTTGATATCCGTTCAGGCAAGTTAATCTTGCTACATGCTATTTAAATCATTATATACCTATTCTAATATATATCATACCTGTAGTTTAAATGTAGCACCCCATGCATCATTTTATAACATTTCGACGTTCCGTTTGCATCTGTTCATATTATTTCAGATCTAGAACTTGAAACCTAACTATTGCATTTAGTTTACTAAACCTACGTAATCACATTTATATGTTAGATCACATAATCACAATTGTTTTATAGCCATATTACCCTTTTGTAGTTTTACCCTATCGGACGACCGATTGCATACATTTAGCCTTATTCACATTCAATTGCATCTCTAGATGGTTTTAATACATATTAATATGATTTTATCATCCACATGTGTAATACTGCATTCCTGAAATGTTAAAACTATTCCTTAAACCAAACTGATAACCGTACAACTAAGTAGTTTAATCTGTACCTATTGCTATCATATTACTGTGCCTGCTTATTATTCTGATAGTACCATGCTTGTTTATTCATAACCATGATTATGCTAGTCGATTATGAGCATCCATATGTTATCTTGTACACCCTGATGTGATTTGCTACACATATTACTTGACCTGACATGGTACCGTACACTCTTGACATGACATGACATCTAAATACACTACCCGACTTGACCTGATGTACCATGGCTTTACCTGTTACCTGATCTTGTGTCTAATGCCAACAAACCTGACATGTAGTCCCTACGGACCGTTCCTGTTGTCTATCCAGACAAACCTGCACCTACCTGATCATGTGTTGGCATTAGTTCTGGATTACTGAATACCTGACTTGACACACATAACTTGGGGGTATGGGGAAATCAATGATGAAACCTGACTTGTAACTCGACAGTTGTTTGCTTTTATTGATCAGTTTTAGAGGCCAGGCCCGTCTCGTGACGATGCTGCTGACATCGTTCGTCTTTATCCTTTCCCTTTTAGTGCCTAGCGGCACGTCTCGGTTTCAGCCCGAGAGTCTTAGACCGTGGTCCCGGGCATGCACGGGATACTATTGAGTTACATCGATGGTTCATCAAATTGATTTCAAAGACTTGAGAGTAGGTAACCAACAGACCAGTTAGTTTACTCACTGCACACTACATTTCACTGTCCTGATTTATATTGCTGTACATCTGCTTTACCATTTGTTATTATACTTGCATGTCTTGCTATCCTGTTTACATATTATTGCTTGATGTTATGACGCGCTGACGTCTGGGTTTTGCATGGCCCAGATTCTTCTACCTTGTTGCAGACTGGACAGGAGTATTGCCGCTGTCAGACTGAGCGGTGAAGTTCCTGTCGGTATGTAGTCTTACTTTCCAGGTTTCATTATTGTATCTTTTGCTTCCGCATATCATTACTTCTTGACTCTTTCATTCTGGCTCATGGACATGTATTAGATAGTTTAGTTTACTTTCCTGTTCTTGATATCTTTACAGCCGTAATGTGACTGTCGAGGGATTTTTCCTATCCACAGGTAGCATGGTTGGCTATGTCACGTGCCCAGCTTAGCGTACTCTGGGAAGCGGGGCGTGACATGCTTGCTTGTTGATCTTCATATCGCTCAATACCCGGGTAGCCGTTACGTCCAGCTAGTACCGCTGACGGATTGTCGGTGATTGATGTGATCATCACCTACTGCCGGCGTATTGACGAGTCTTTAGAGTCCCACACAGAAGTTTCCTGGTTCGAGCGAAACGAAGTAGGGAACATATGTTGATATGTGCGTGGACCTGATTAAATATGAGTATGTGTTACCGTATTATAACCTGGCAGTTATCTGTTATCGGTTCGGTTATATGTGATATAACCAGATTGTCGAATCAAGTGTTGATTTGATAATATGATATACAGATGAATGATATTAGTCGGTCATATGTAATATAACCAGATTATTAAATCAAGTGTTGATTTAATAATGTGATATATATTTTATGTGATATAATTATATCTTAACTAATATCATTAGCTCACTAAATATTTTCTTATATGTATTAATATATATATATATATATATATATATATATAGCATGGCATGATTTCTATTTTTGAGAAAAATAGAAAAAGAGGTTGAAAATGAGAGCATGTGTCATGCCCCGCTTCCCAGAGTACACTAAGATGGGCACGTGACATAACCAACCATGCTACCCATGGATAGGAAATATCCTTTCCACAGTCATATTACGGCTGTAGAGACATCAAGAACAAAAATAAACTATCTAACACATGTCCATAAGCCAGAATAAAACGAATCAAGAATAAAATAACGCGGAAGCAAAAGATCCAATACAAGAATAACTGGAATGTATGTCCCATAATGCGGGCTCATATTAGGAATGAAAAATACCGAAAGTAAAAGAACTAATTACTAACAAGTCCTCACTGCTCAGCCTGCTGACTGAAGTACTCCTGCTCGGCCTGTAGTGCAGGTAAAGAATCTGGGCCATGCAAAACCCAGGCGTCAGTGCGTCATAACATCAAGCAATAATATATAAACAGGGTAGCAAGACATGCAGGTATGATCATAAATGGTAAAACAGGTGTAACAGCAATATAAATTAGGACAGCGAAGGGTAGTGTGCAGCGAGTAATCTAAAACTGGTCTACTGTGTTAACTACTCTTAAGTATTTGAAATCAATTTGATGAATCATCGATATAACTCAATAGTATCCCGTGCGTGCCCGGGATCACGGTCTATGACTCTCGGGCTGAATCCGAGACGTGCCGCAAGGCAGTAAAGGGTGGTAGGTAATGACGAGTGATGTCAGCAGCATCACCCCGGGGCTGGCTTAGCCCGTAAGACTGATCAAAAAAGGTGTTGAACTGTCGAGTTACAAGTTAGGTTTCATCATTGATTTCATACCCCCAAGTTATATGTGTTCAAGTCAGGTATTAAATAATCTGGAGCTAATACCAACACAGGATCAGGCAGGTACAGGTTTGTCTGGATAGACAACAGGAAATGTCCGTAGGGACAACAGGTCAGGTTTGTTGGCATTAGTAACAAGATCAGGTAACAGGTAAAGCCATGGTACATCAGGTCAAGTCAGGTAGTATATAGGTATCATGTCATGTCAAGAGGTGCACGGTACCATGTCGTGTTAAGTAGTAGGTGTAATAAGTCATGTCAAGGATGCACAAAATGTCATGTGGGTGCTCATAATCAAACTAAAAATAAGCAGGGGTGTACAAAACAAGTATAGGGTACTAATGGAACAATAAAATGGAACATTGTAATGTGGTATGCAAATAGGTACAGATTAAAATAAATGGATGCACGGTTATCGATTAAAGTTAGGGTTATGGTTCCAACATTAAGTAAAATACACTTAAACAAATATGGATGTTAAAATCTCATTATTATGGGTTAAATGATCTAGGGATGCAATTATATATAAAATAGGTTAAATGGATGGAAACGGGTGTCCGATAGGGTAGAAACTATTAAAAGGGTACTATGGGCTATGCAAATAATTATTATGTGATTTAAATACGGATGTGGGTACTATGTATAGTAAATCAAAATGCAACATGGTATGTTTCAAGTTATAAATCTAAAATGATAAGATGGACATCGAAGTGTTAAAATGAAACAATGGCCTTAGATTTAATTTACAGGTTTAATCATGCAATTAAATATGTATAAAAATAATATAAGTAGCATGTAGCAAGTTTGACTTACCTCGACAGATCAAGAAACGGGTATACGGAACGTCACACGTCGGCGGGAAAGTCGGAACAGATCCAAACAACGTACAAGGGGATCACACGGGTCAAGTACGCTCGCTGGGTCGTCGAGATCGTCGACGGCACGGCCGAATTCCGGCGAACAAAAGAACAGTGAACATCTTTAAAAAAGAAAATTATAAAAGAAAGAAGAAGGAAAGATCTTACTGTGGATAGGTGCTCTGGGATTCCAGGGGAGTCGGCAAGGGGCGATGACGACGAGGGGTTGCCGGCGTGGGGTCTGCCGGCGAAGGGTAGTGGCTGCGGTTCTTGGCGGCTAGGGTTTGGTGTTGGTTTGGTTGCTGGGTGTGCAGGGTTTGATGAGGGAGAAGAGAACAGAGGAGAGGGAGAGAAGATGTGGAAAGAGGTGGTGATGGCGACGAGAGGTGATCGGCGGCGATGGAATGAGGTGGTGCAGGTGGGTTTCTTGGGTGCAGGGTGTGTGCAGGGCTTGGGGGATGAAGAAGAAGAGAAGAAGAAGACGAGGAGGAGGAGAAGGAGATGGTGACGAGGTTGAGGGTAAAGAGGTGATGGAGTTTTAGGTTTAGGGTTTGAGGAGAGGAGCTTTTGATGGGTTAAAGGGAAGAGGAGCTCGGGGTTTTTAAATGAAGGAAGAAGAAAATATATGGGGGCTGATAAGGGAGGTGACGAGATCGCGTCGGCGGTGACGCGACTCGAGGAGGGAACAGTAATCGCGAGAGGAGTGAGAGAGGGTTCGAGAGGAGAGAGAAAGAAGAGAGAGAGAGAGAGAGACTGTGGGGGGGTGGGGGGGAGAAGGAGAGAGAGAAAGAATAAGGGAAAGAAAGAGAGAGAGAGGTTCTGAGAGAGAGGAAGGAAAGAGATAGAGAGAGAGATGTGGGGCCCGGCGCAGGAAAAAAGAATTTGATTGGCTCGTGTAAGAAAATGGAAGAGATATAGGATTAGGATTTTTAAGTAAAAGAAATTTTAGAAAAGATTTAAGTTGGTTTCTAAAAAATATTCTGAGTTGAAAAAAATATTATAATTAAATTTAAGAAAATTTAAATAACTGAATTTTAGCGGGTAAATGAAATATTTCAAAATGCGTCCGGGTCGGGTCTAAAAATTTAGATTTAAAATACGAAAAATAAATGCAACTTCCAAATTTTAAAATAAATGATTAGGTAACTAAAATGCATACCCCAAGAACGGACGCACGTACGTGCACGTAGCTATCCAAACACGTCCGTTTCACTGAACGGGACGAGAACACGATGCGCGGACGCTACCACGGGGTTAGGGGTATCATGCAGGTTATGAAATGCAATTTTAATTTATTTTATGTGATCTAAAATGTTATATGATAAATGTGCGATACTAGGTGAAATGTTAATATGCAGTATCCATGAGATGCACGTGCCTACTTAACCAGCTAGGGTAGTCTATAAATATAAATCAACCAGTTCAAGCAAGCGGGTCGGGTCGAATGCAATGTAAAAGTGTAAACTACCATTCGCACCCAACCAAGATATATCAATAAAATACCACAGATAAACAAATACGGAAACAGAAATTGATATAACTGAACTCGGTTGTTACATTATACCCAACTACAAAGAGAATTTTGTCCTCGAAATTCCAAGAACAAGAAAGGATAAACAATCAATCAAACTACAAGAATAGGTGTGGAAACTTCTGCCGGATTTCATCTTCTCGTTCCTAAGTTGTTTCTCCATGTGAGTGATTACCCCAAGAAACAAGTACAAGAGGGATAACTTTGTTCTTAAGAACCTTTTCTCTTCGGTCCACGATCGACATCGATCACTCCTCAAAAGTCAAATCCTCTCGGACAGTCAGCTCCGAATGATCCAGCACGTGTGTTTCATCTCGAACATACTTACGGAGTTGAGATACGTGAAACACGTCATGAACATTCGCCAAGCATTGCGGCAACGCCGATCGATACGCTACCTCACCAACACGCTCCAAAATCTCAAAAGGTCCGACGAATCGAGGACTGAGCTTTCCTCGACTTCCGAAACGAATCACCCCTCTAGTCGGTGATATCTTCAAGAATACCAAATCACCCACGGCGAACTCTAGAGGTCTTCTCGACGTATCTGCCCAACTCTTCTGTCGGTCTTGTGCTGCTTTCATATGATTCCTGATAGTGTTAACCTTCTCAACTGTTTGCACGATCAAATCCGGTCCCAACAATCTTCGTTCTCCAACATCATTCCAACAAACAGGTGAACGACACTTGCGACCATATAAAGTTTCGAATGGAGCCATCTGAATAGTCGCCTGGAAACTGTTATTGTAAGAAAACTCCACTAAGTGAAGATGATCCTCCCATGAACCTTTGAAGTCTAACATGCAAGCTCTCAGCATGTCTTCAAGAGTTTGGATCGTTCTCTCCGACTGGCCATCTGTTTGAGGATGATAAGCTGTGATAAACTTCAATCGAGTCCCTAAACTCTCCTATAAGCTCCTCCAAAAGTGTGATAAGAAAAGAGTGTCACGGTCGGGCACGATGCTCACTGGTACACCATGCAATCTTACAATCTCCTGCATGTACCGTTCTGCCAAGGTTTCTGTTGATTGACTAACTCGAAAAGGGATGAAATGAGCTACCTTGGTCAATCGATCAACAATCACCCAAACTGCATTGTTGCCTTTTGGACTCCGCGGTAGAGCTGTCACGAAATCCATAGTTATATGTTCCCACTTCTATTGAGGAATCGGAAGTGGTTGCAATAAACCAGCAACCCTTTGATGTTCAGCCTTAACTTGCTGACACACCAAGCACTTTGCTACAAAACGGGCAATCCCCCGTTTCATGCCTTTCCACCAGAATTGCTGTCGTATATCTCGGTACATCTTCGTGCCTTCTGGATGTACGGAATATGCTGAACTGTGCGCCTCCTTCATAAGCTCTTCGTGAATATCTTCCTTTGGCACATACAAACGGCCACCATATCTCAACGAACCATCTTCATGGATCAGTAAGTCTGTTCGAAGTCCAGTTTCAACCTGTTCTCGAAATTTCCGCAATCTTGGGTCCTGTAATTGCGCTGCTTTAATATTCTCGATCAACGACGATTGTACTTGCAGCTGCAAGAACTGTCCCGAAGAATGCGGTAGCACAACCTCCAAATCAAATCTTCGAAAGTCTTTTATAAGTTTCTTCTGTGCAGTCAACATCTGAATTACTGGCAACCGACTAAGCACATCCGGCACAACATTAACTTTCCCCGGATGGTACTTGTAACACCCGAGTTCATTTATACCAATTCCAGTTCTCGTATTTCTTTATTCGTGATATTCTTGATTTAACGTATAGTGGGTGCGAATGGTATTTTACACTTTACATTGCATTCGATCCGACCCGTTCGCTTGAACCTGTTTGATTCTTATTTATAGATTACCTTGACTTGTTGCATGGACACGTGCATCTCATGTTTAGTACATACTGGTATTTTTATCTAGTATCGCATCTTTTATCATATAACATTTTAGGTCACAGAAAATAATTTAAAATTGCATTTCATAGTCTGCATGATACCCCTAACCCCGTGGTAGCATCCACACATCTTGTTCTCATCCCGTTCAGTGAAACGGACGTGTTTGGATGGATACGCGCACGTAGGTGCATCCATTCCTGGGGGTATGCTTTTTCTTTAACTGGGCTTTCATTTTGAAATTTAGAAGTTGCATATATTTTTAATATTTTAAATCTGAATTTTTGGACCCGACCCGGACGTGTTTTGGAGTAAGTTTGTATTTGCCAAAATCTCAAAACGGACTAATATTATATTCTTTATATATTTATAAACTATTAATATAATTTTAACTAACATATATTATTATTATCCTTTATACTAAGAGTTATAATTCATATATATATATATATTATATTTTTTTTAACTAAACAAATCCTAAATGATTCTCTCTTTCTCTCTCTCGTGACTATATATCTCTCTCTCTCCTCTCTCTCTATATTAATTTATATTAAATACTAAACTCACGCCCATGTCTCTCTCTCTCCCCTCATCTTTTTCTTTCATTTTTCTCTGTTACCCGCCTCTCGCCACGAGAACCCAGCCCCTGCCTCGCCGTCGCCCTCGCGCCGGCGACCCCCCCGACTCACCCTCGTCAACCTCTTCCTCCACTCCTCTCTCTTCCTTCTCCAACCCCGATCTCCTCTGTCTGCACCCACAACCCCGCACAACCTGCAACCCTAGAACCTCGACTGCCGTCGTCCTCGCCGCCGACGACCCCTCGCCGTCTCACCACCCTCTTCGTCACCTTCCCCTCCTCTCCGACCTCACCTCCAACTCACCTCATCCTTTTCCCGAACTCTCCTTCATCCCCGAGCGAGAACCACACGAAGCATGCACATCCGCGACCCTCGCCGGAGCTCCGATCACCGACGACCATTCCCTAATCACCACCACCATCTCTTCCTCTCCCTCTCCTCTTCCCTTCTCCCCAAAACCTCACCTGCACCTTGCACCCGAGCCTAACCCTAGCTGTCCTTGCTGGAAAACCATCGCCGCACACCCCCATGCCGGCGACCCCTCGTCGTCATCGTCCCCTTCTCCTCCCCCCTGCGCTCCTACAACTCCAGAGCACTAAACACCAAACCACATACCACCTTCTTCTTCTTCTCTTTTCTTTTCTACATTCTTGGTTTTCCGGTCATCGCCGGAGTCATGCCGCTGACGACGATCCTGACGAACCATACCATCACCACAGTACTACTACAATACCTAAATCATACCATCACCACTTCCATGTCACGACCGTGTCGCAGCCAGATCGTCTCCAGATCGCGACCAGACCACCACCAGATCGTGTTCAGATCGCGACCAGACCATGCACCAGATCGTCTCTAGATCGCGACCAGACCACCACCAGATCGTGTCCAGATCGCGACCAGACCATGCACCAGATCGTCTCCAGATCGCGACCAGACCATACACCAGATCGCGACTAGACCCAATACCGTGTCGTGCCGTTTCACACACCGTATCGTGTCATTTCACACCAGGCCGCCTGCATATCGACCTTTGTTCTGAGGCAAGTAAAACTTGCTACATGCTATTATATTTACTTAGCCCATAGTACTCTTTAAATAGTTTATCACTGGTCAAACACCCGTTTGCATCCATCTCGTCTAGTATACATATTATTGCATCCATAGATCACTTGAATATATTATATTATAATTTTGATATTCCATATTTGATAAATTGTAGTTTAATTAGTATTGGAACTCTAATCTTAACCCTAATCATAACTGTGCATCTATATACCTTAATCTGTACCTGATTGCATTTCACATTACAAGGTTCCATTTTATTGTTCTATTAGTACCCCATGCTTGTTTTGTATAAATATGCTTATTATAGTTTGATTATGAGCACCCGCATGACATCTTGTGCACCCTGACACGACTTGTTACACCTACTACTTGACACGACATGGTACCGTGCAACTCTCGACATGACATGATACTTATACTACCTTGCTTGACCTGATGTACCATGGCTTTACCTGTTACCTGATTTTGTGTCTAATACCAACAAACCTGACCTGTTGTCCTTACGGACAGTTCCTGTTGTCTATCCAGACAAACCTGTACCTGCCTGATTCTGTGTTGGCATTAGCTCTAGAATACTTAATACCTGACTTGAACACATATAACTTGGGGGTATGGGGAAATCAATGATGAAATCTGACTTGTAACTCGACAGTTCTCTACCTTTTCTGATAAGTCTTACGGGCTAGGCCAGCCCCGGGGTGATGCTGCTGACATCACTCATCATTACATACTATCCTTTTACTGCCTTGCGGTACGTCTCGGATTCAGCCCGAGAGTCATAGACCGTGATCCCGGGCACGCACGGGATACTATTGAGTTACATCGATGATTCATCAAATTGATTTCAAAGACTTGAGAGTAGTTAACCCAATAGACCAGTTTAGATTACTCACTGCACACTACCTTTCACTGCACTGATTTATATTGCTGTTACACCTGCTTTACCTTTATGATCACACTTGCATGTCTTGCTACCCTGTTTATATATTATTGCTTGATGTTATGACGCGCTGACGTCTGGGTTTTGCATGGCCCAGATTCTCTACCTTTGTTGCAGACTGATCAGCAGCATTGCCGCTGTTAGACCGAGCGGTGAGGATCCTGTTGGTATCCAGTTTTACTTTCCAGGCGTTTTATTTATTGGATCTTTTGCTTCCGCATATTATTACTTCTTGACTCGTTTATTCTGGCTTATAGACATGTACTAGATAGTTTAGTTTACTTTCCTGTTCTTGATATCTCTACAGCCGTAATGTGACTGTGGAAAGATTTTTCCTATCCACAGGTAGCATGGTTGGCTATGTCACGGGCCTATCTTAGCGCACTCTGGGAAGCGGGGCGTGACATGGTTTGTTTGGTATCAGAGACATAGGATATAGGTTAATCGAGTTTGATTCTTTTGTAGTTGGGTATTCGACCCAATACACGAATCAGAATACTCGTGATTAGGAACATGTCCTGCCATCTTGTTATCGTGATTCTTGAATCATATCTTTCTCTTATCCTTTGCCTTGACGATATGCAAACCGCTTTGCATCTCGACTTGAAACCTTTTTGGTTCTCTATTGTTTCTCCTTGTTCTTTGATTCTGATACTAGGATTTGGGCGACTTGAGTGGAGTTATGTAATTGTACCCATGAACTGCAACATGGTTACAATGCGGTACTCTATTTAAGTAACTTGAAATTCTAGTTTGATTCATTTCCTTATTTCATGATCGTTATATTACCTTACTTCTCTCGGTTTCATTGTTTACCAGTTCTTGTTTTATCGCCAGCTTGAATCATGTTTACCGTGCTTAATCCTCTTCAGTATCTTGACTTCGGATGAAGTCATCTCGGTATCTTACTTGTTCATGTTTTCCCCGCATTAGAATTATTCAATTCTGGTGCATCCCTTTGTTTGTTGTTGTTTTGGGAATGGATTTTCGCGGCACTTTCCACGCTCATATTGATTGTAAGGGAAGGAAAGTGATTTTCCAGATTTCCGGACATCCGAAGTTGTTTTGCTGGAGGAAGCAGTTCTGTCGGGCTAGTCGAGTTTAGGGCTAGGCCGACAAACAACGTTCTTTCGTCAATGGAAGTTGATAAGGAGGAAGCGCCAGCTGTAGTTTGAGAGTTCATGGACGTGTTCGAGGACATCTCGGGTTTACCGCCAAAACGAGATGTGGAGTTTGCGATCGATTTTGTTCCTGGTGCAGCGCTAATCTCAAAGGCGTACTATCCAATGGCACCAGTGGAGTTGGAAGAAATCAAGAAGCAGGTTGCTGAATTACTTGAGAAGGATTGGATTCGCAGCAGTAACTCACCTTAGGGAGCTCCAGTTCTTCTAGTAAAGAAGATGATGTCACAAGGAGGATGTGCATCGATTATCGAGAATTAAACCGGGTGACTATTAAGAACAAGTACCCGATCCCTCGCATTGGCGAATTGTTCGAGCAGCTTAGTGGCGCGAGGGTATTCTCGAAGCTGGATTTGCGATCCGGATATCATCAGGTCCGAGTTAAATCAGAAGATATTTGTAAGACTGCGTTCCGAACTCGGTATGGACATTACGAGTATTTAGTGATGCCATCCGAAGTAACGAATGCACCAGCGATATTTATGGGCTTGATGAACCGAATCTTTTCACCACTCTTGGACCAGTTTATAGTGGTGTTCACTGATGATATTTTGGTCCACTCAAAAGAGTATTGAAGAGCATGCAGAACACTTGAAGATCGCACTGCAGACTTTGAGGCCAGATAGATTATATGCAAAGATGAGCAAGTACGAGTTTTGGCTTGAAGAAGTGAAGTTTTTGGGGTATGTCGTGTCCGGAGATGGAATTGCTGTTGATACCGAAAAGATTGCAGCAGTTCGAGATTGGCCGATTTCGAAGAATGTTGCGGAGATAAGAAGCTTTCTTAGACTTGCCGGGTATTACAGAAGGTTCGTGGAGAACTTTGCTTGTCTGGCAGAGCCTTTGACCAAGCTTATGCGCAAGGAAGTACCATTTGTGTGGACGGAAAGGTGTGCGTCGGCTTTTGAGGTGTTGAAGCAGTGATTGATAGCCGCTCCTATTTTGACCGTGCCAGACAGTTCCGGAGTATTGGTGATTCACAGCGACGCATCTGGGAAAGGTTTGGGATGTGTTTTGATGCAGCAAGGGAAGGTTGTAGCTTACGCGTCGAGACAGTTGAAGACCCATGAGAAGAATTACCCAACTCATGACTTGGAGTTAGCAGCTGTGATTTTCACTTTGAAGATTTGGAGATCGTGCTACCGCATTCTTCAGGACAGTTGATGCAGCTGCAAGTACATTCGTCGTTGATCGAGAAGATTAAAGCAGCGCAGTTACAGGACCCAAGATTGCAAAAGTTTCAAGAACAGGTTGAAGCTAGATTTCTGTCACGACCCAAAGTTTGGCCCGTGACCGGCACTTAACCACGTAACGTCTACAGGCGTAACGCGACTAAGTAAGCCGAAAACCCAGAAATCAAACCAGTAAAAGTATAGAGTGATTTAAGCATTTAATAGAACAAATTACTAAGATAACAATATACGACGCCGTAGCGAAGAAAATGAGCAACAGGTGGGAAACATCACAGATAGAATAAACTGCATAAGTAGAGTCGGCTCACAACGAGCTCGACACCAGAATACAAAATAATATACATCATCCTCACAACTGGTCTCTAAGTCAATACATAAGTGGTAGATGGAGAGTACTAGATACAACAATGTACATAACTGAAAGATAACCAGATACCGCACAAAACCCACCTATCAGCAAAAGAGCTAGCACTCCACTGTAAGGGTATCTGTGTCAAAAGATGCAAGAATGCAGCCTGCCGCGACTACTCCGAAGGGCAACCTGCAAACACTGTGGCACAACGGGGGTGAGTTGCCAACTCGTGAATAGAAGATAACATATAAAGGTAATCGCGAGTATGCACGTGCTACTATACTCTAACCTATATCAACAGATAACATCTATATGATGAACTGGATGCTCAAGCATGCAACAAGTGCGACCTAATAACATCTCCATGTAATGAGCAAAAAATGTGATGATCATGTATAGCAATGCAATCTAACAACCCAATATAGAATGAACAGGGTATGCAATGATCAGGTATAGCAATGTAATCTAACAACCCTATATAGAATGAACAGGGTATGCAATGATCGGGTATAGCAATGTGTTCTATATCAGGTATAATAGGTACAGGATGAGATATCAATTACTACATACTGAGCATGGGAAATATAACATCTACACGGAATGTCATCGTGGAAAGTATAATCGGTACTCATCAATGTACCCAAATCCCAATACTACTCAGGCGTCGTCATCCTCCTCGATCCTCCAATCCTGTAAATCTCATATAACCGTGAGTGCCCAACATCGGCACCCAAAATATCAAGAAATACTCGTGCCAAGTATCAACACGCAAATCCTCCTGTATAGGGCATCCGTCAGTCCGGATCAGCCCACGGGCTCTGTCTGCGGTATCGGCCCTCGGCCCCGGCAGTACGAGTCATCCCGTATCCATCCATAGCCTCTGGTCGGTATCCTCCGGATAACCGCCAGGTCCAACCAATCACCGGTAGGTAGTAGTCCCTCTGCCAGGCTCACCGTCTACTACACAGCGAAACCGTTCTCGCCCCGGGGTACCATACTGGGTCCACCATGTACCCGTAATCGGCCTCATCCAACTCCTCGATTCGGGTTCACATATATCACTCTAGTACCGAGAAAACACATGGTGAACGCACCGAAATATCATATCAAGGGAAACCGGGTTTTTAAATAATTAACTATTCTCTTTGAAATATCCACGGTTCTCCAAATCCAGAATTTACATGGAAACAACATATCTCAATGCGTAATCTAAGCAAGTATGAAGATATCAATATATGTGTGTGCACTGGTATGAATATACAGTGTGCATATGCGCAGGTATGAACATCTCAATATGTGTGCACTGGTATGAATATACAGTGTGCATGTGCGCAGGTATGAACATATCAATATATGTGTGCACTGGTATGAATATACAGTGTGCAAGTGCGCAGGTATGAACATATCAATATATTTGTGCACTGGTATGAATATACAGTGTGCATGTGCGCAGGTATGAACATATCAATATATGGATATAACATATGCTGTTATGCGGCAATTCATGACAACATCAATAGGGTGGAATCAGTATGATATATGATTTATAGCAATCCTATAATGTGAGTGTCATGGCAATCACTAACGGTGTGAGTGTAGCATATCAAGCGTGCTCGTGCGACTTGAACCGTTAGTGACAGTGCAGTGTCCTATGCTATCATTTCTATATGCAACAATAAGGTATGCTACTACAGTCCATATGAACATCTACAACCTAATATCCTAACTCGCCCTGACGCTTAACGCCATATGGGTGATTTCCCCGTAGATGTTAAATCTACTCACCTGGTCGTGCACTACTCGTAGCCGACCACCTGCTTCCCTTTCTTAGCTTCGTCCGACGTACCCGCCTGCGAACCTGGAATTACACAAGAATCCATATATAAGCAACTATCTTGCAAAACGTGATATCAACGTCAAACGATACGCTCGCGTCGTGAACTAAACGCGCGTGTGTACGATACGCTAAACGTGTGCACGCGTCTAAAACTAACCCCGATACGTCGCGATACGCTGAATCATGGAACCCTCTCGCGTATCGCGCGAACCAAAAATACTAAAAATACGATATAACATCCCAGATTCTACCCAGGCTAACAACTTACAAAACTATACATACCACTGGCCTAGAAATCACAACAGACTCCTACCCATCCAAAATTCACCCAAAAATTTCCCTATCTGGCCGCAAATTGTGGCCAGAAAGAATAAATTGGCGGCCTCGCTATGGGATGGGGGTCTCGGGCTCTGGTGGTGTGGTCTATACCTTGTATACATGCTCCAGTTAACTCAATTTCAACCTGAACTACTCGGGCCTATAGCAGATCACAGAAATCCAATTTGTTCACTTAAAAACACTAAATTTGCACAATTTGAAATCCTATGGTATTTTGTTGTAATCTGGGGTCTAACTAGGTTTACATGGTCTTAATAACACCTAATTAGGCTAGGTTAACTAATATTAACAGCACTAAACCATAAGTTCACACAAATCACCATTTCAAGCACAAAATCTCACTTTTTAACACTAATTAAGCTTAACAATCACTAGTTTAGCAAGCAAGGAAGTTAGGCTCATATCATACCTCACTTAAGGATCTTAGAGTGCAGGAAGTAGAGGAAGGAGAAGGTTTGGAGCTGCTACAGAGGCTGCTGGAGCTGTTACTGCTCCTGTTGCTGCTGCTACTCCATGCTGCTGCTGATGCTGCTGCTTGCTGCTGCCTCTTCTGCTGCTGGTGCTGGTGCTTCCTCTGCTGCTGCTGCTTCTCTCTCTTTCTCTCTCTCTCTCAGCTGAGTGTGTGTGTGTGTGTGTTGAGAGTGAGAGGAGTGAGATAGAGGAGGAAAAGAAGTGAGAATACCCTAGTCAACCCCCCCTCTCTCTTTCTCATTAAATGAGCATGGGTCAAGCAATGTTGCCCATACTCTCCCTCTCTCCCCAAGTCAACAAATCCAAACTATTTCTTATAATGAAAATAAAGAAAACAACCACCATAATAAAAACCCAATTACACCTAATACAAAACATAAAATGGCTTAGGAATTGGTTAGTCCACCATGGTTGTTAATCGTGGTTTAACCCCAACTCCTAACCCTAGCTAACATGCACAAGTGTGTGTGTGCCTAGAAAAATCCTAATAAAATATTCATTAATTAGAATAAAACATCGAAAACTTAATTTGGTAAACTTTTTACCAAAACTATCTAGTAAACTATAATTAACCCCTAAACACGACCTAAGGTGTTACAATTTCGAACGGACTTGTTGGTGAAGATTGTTCATTGTGATATGGTAGCCGTTTGCGTGTGCCAAAAGGAGACATTCGCGAAGGACTTATGAAGGAGGCGCACAGCTCAGCATATTCCGTACATTCAGGAGGCACGAAGATGTACCGAGATATACGACAGCATTTCTGGTAGGAAGGTATGAAACGGGAGATTGCCCGCTTTGTAGCAAAGTGCTTGGTGTGTCAGCAAGTTAAGGCTGAACATCAAAGGGTTGCTGGTTTATTGCAACCACTTCCGATTCCTCTATGGAAGTGGGAACATATAACCATGGATTTCATGACGGCTCTACAGCGGAGTCCAAAAGGCAACAATGCAGTTTGGGTGATTGTTGATCGATTGACCAGGGCAGCTCATTTCATCCCATTTCGAGTTGGTCAATCAACAGAAGTTTTGGCAGAATAGTACATACAGAAGATTGTAAGATTTCATGGAGTACCGGTGAGCATCGTGTCCGACCGTGACACCCGCTTCTTATCACACTTTTGGAGGAGCTTACAGGAAAGTTTGGGGACTCGATTGAAGTTTAGCACAGCCTATCATCCTCAGACAGATGGCCAGTCGGAGAGAACGATACAAACTCTTGAAGACATGTTGAGAGCTTGCATGTTAGACTTTAAGGGTTCATGGGAGGATCATCTACACTTAGTGGAGTTTTCTTACAATGATAGTTTTCAGGCGACTATTCAGATGGCTCCATTCGAGGCTTTATATGGTCGCAAGTGTCGTTCACCTGTTTGTTGGGACGATGTCGGTGAACGAAGATTGTTGGGACCGGATTTGGTCGTACAGACAGTGGAGAAAGTTAATACTATCCGGAATCATATGAAAGCAGCACAACACCGACAAAAGAGTTGGGCAGATGTAGGGTTCCTAGGCACTCTTATGAAGGTCTATAAGGTATCAACCATACCCGAATAAAAATTTAGACGTGCCGAACAACCCAAAGCCGGGATCTTTGCTAGATTATTAGGGTTTAACATGCAAGTAAACATCTTTACAACTAAAAGTGAGGGATTACAACCTTTGTAGTCCGCTCCTTCGCTTCATAAGCTCCGAGTAGAAGTCCCTTTGCCGCGATCCACGATCTCCCGGACTCAAGAGAGGCTCCACGACTCGAACGATCCATGCTAGCTTGTAGTGTTCCCTTTCTCCGATGATCTACGTCGAAGTTTCTATAACTCAAGCTCTCTCTCTCTAATGAGGTGAACACCCTAATCTAATTGGCTAGATTAGATGAGGATGATGGAGTAGTATTTATACTTTCTTTTTATATCAAATTCTCACACTTAAACATCACAAAATGAAAACCTAGTAAGCTTTCTCAAAGCTCAAGATCGAAGAAGAAGAAGAAATAATGCATTAATCCTTTTGTGATGAATAATGAAATGATATATGATTAATAATGTAACCATGGTCAAGGACGACAAGGATAACTCATGTAGAGAATTAAGTAGGGCTAGGGTTTGGGTTGAGTTAAACAATGAGTCACTAGAAAATATCAACCATAATATCTTAACTCATGACAAAAGAAAAGCTTCTAGAATGTTCATGAAAGAACTAACCCAATTCAAACCCTAACCTTGTTTAATCTCCACTAAACATGTTGCATTAGTAATCATATTATGTTACAATATTATATATCACACATATAATATATTTTGTAACAAAAGAAAATAATACAATTAATATATATCGCATATATATCAATGTATTACCTGGTGAGAAAATGAAATAATAAAGCGAGCCAATATTAGATAATGTAATACAATATATCATATATATTATTATACATTAAATTATCGAATCAACACTTGATCCGACAATCCGGCTATATCGAATATAACCGACTAATATATCATGTACTGATTCATTGAATCAACACTTGATCCGATGACCCGGCTCATATCTAAATATCGCGAGAATATAATACGGTATCTCATATCGCATTATCCTCGGTCGTGCACATATCACATATGTGCCCCTACTCCGTTTTGCCTTAGTCAAGAAACCTCTGTGTAGGACTCTAAAGAATCGCCAATATGCCGGTAGCAGGTGATGATCATATCAAACACCCACAAGCTGCAAGCGGTCAGCTAAACGTAACAGCCACCCAGGTATTGAGCGATCAGAAGATCAACAAGCTAGCCTGTACATTCTCCTGTGAATCCAATCAGTAACACTCCCGTATAGTCCGGTCTCTTCGTCTGATATGTTGCATATCTAGTCTAGGAGTGGTATACGTTTGACCCCAGTAACCGATATGTCGTGTCGATGTGAGCCTCATAACGGGTCGAGAAACTACTGGTAACACTTACCAGTAAATCTCTATATCATCCTTGGCCAGGGACTTTCAGTTATAGCCAATCGAACACAGCACAACATCAACTCTCTATACCGGGAGAGACGAATCCCCTCCTATCGCTCATTGCCTCCATGTGATTCGGGACTGCACCCAAAAGCCACCGTTTTGCACGCCCTCTTGGACGTGGGAAGGTGGAAATCAAAGCACAGTGGGAATCACACAAGACTCTATGATGATCTCGGGTCTACAGACTACCCTGTACCAGTGTCGCCGGAGAACTGCCATCTGTATATCACCATCTGGGAGTTCTCGACGAGTTCGTCCAGTGTACCCAGTCTCCACTGAGCACCCGTACACCATCCTTGATGTCAAAACACCGATGGATATGGGATCATCCATCGCCCATCATATGGGTCAAGATGCGTATACGCTAGTCTACTCTGGTGTATCGATGCCCTGTCTCGACACACCCTCGACTAGGAACAGTTATAGGATGTACTCATCGACTACTCGGGCCCCACTAGTATGATCTCATCATAGTCCCAGCAGTCGAGTACATATCCTAAGGGCTTTATCAACATGTGAGAGTAAGACAGTAAACTAATATAAGTCAACATGTTAAGATAAAATGAAACCAAATAGCATACTATCATGACGAGCAAGAAATTCCTCTCTATATATATCCAAGCATCCATTATAATATACATCATATGTACAACAATGGCCTCTAGGGCATATATATAACTAACAATCTCCCACTTGCACTAAGGCCAGCTGTTGTAGTATCTCATACCTAGCATCCCGAATAATCTCTCAAATTATATCTGGGGAATGGCCTTCATGAGTGGATCCGCAGTGTTGTCCTTCGTATCAACTCTCCTGACCTCGATCTCCCGGCGATCAACTATCTCCCTGATCAGGTGATACCGCCTCAGAAATGTCTGGACTTCTGATGGGACCTGGGTTCCTTGGCCAAAGCCACAGCTCCATTGTTATCGCAATACAGAGGTATTGGATGCTCAATGGATGGAACCACACTAAGTTCACTAATGAACTTCTTTATCCAGACAGCCTCTTTGGCAGCATCGTTGGCAGCGATGTATTCAGCCTCCATCGTCGAGTCTGCAACGGTATCCTGTTTGGAACTCTTCCAACACACCGCCCCTCCATTGAGGGTAAAGACAAATCCCGAGTGCGACTTAGAATCGTCCTTATCACTTTGGAAGCTCGAATCGGTAAAGGACTCCACCTGGAGTTCTCCGTTACCATACACCAAGAACATCTCTTTAGTCCTTTGTAAGTACTTGAGAATGCTCTTCACAGCTGTCCAGTGACTCTCTCCAGGATCTGCTTGATACCGACTCACTACACTTAGTGAGTATGCTACATCGGGTCTCGTACATAGCATCGCATACATGATAGAGCCTACTGCCGAAGCATAGGGTATCTCTTGCATGCGAGCTCTCTCCAAATCAGTCTTGGGAGATATCTCTTTAGAGAGAGTGAGTCCAGAGATCGTGGGTAGGTTCCCACGCTTGGATTCTTCCATACTAAATCTCTTTAGTATGGTGTCAATGTACCTGGATTGGGACAATCCCAGTATCCATTTAGATCTATCTCTATAGATCATAATTCCCAGTATGCAGGAGGCATCACCTAGATCTTTCATTGAGAATCTTTGTGATAAGAAGAGCTTGACTGATTGCAGTATAGGAACATCATTTCCTATCAAGAGTATGTCATCGACGTACAATATGAGGAAGACTACCTTACTCTTTGCAACCTTCTTATAGATACAAGGTTCATCTACGTTTTTGATGAAGTCAAACTCTTTGACTACAACATCAAAGCAGATGTTCCAACTCCGTGATACTTGCTTTAACCCATAGATGGATTTAAGCAGCTTGCACACCTTTCCGCTGCTCCCACTATCTACGAAGCCCTCTGGCTGAGTCATGTACACGCACTCTTCTAAATCACCGTTTAGAAAGGCGGTCTTAACATCCATTTACCAGATTTCATAGTCATGGTATGCAGCAATGGCAAGTAAGATCCGGATGGACTTAAGCATAGCCACTGGAGAAATGGTTTCGTCATAATCCATACCTGGTCGTTGACGAAAACCCTTTGCAACAAGTCTAGCTTTGAAAGTCTCAACTTTTCCATCCACACCAATTTTCTTTTTAAAGATCCACTTGCTCCCAATGGGTTTTACCCCTTCAGGAGCAACTTCCAAAGTCCATACTTTGTTGGTGTACATGGATTCCATCTTAGATCGCATTGCATCTAGACATTTCACAGAGTCACCACTCGTGATGGCCTGCTCGAAACTAGTTGGGTCACCATCTTCCATGATGCAATCCTCGCTCCCACCATCAATGAGAAAACTGTAGTATCTCTCAGGTGGATGAGAAACTCTACTAGATCGGCGGAGAGGCTGGGGTTCGTCGGGTACTACTGAATCCTCTGGTTCCAATAAATTATCAGTTGCAGTTTGTGTTGCTGGAACTTCTTCCAGTTCTACCTCAGAGCCACTAATCTCTTTTGCAAGAAATTCCTTTTCCAAAAAGGTGGCATGTTGAGCAACAAACACCTTTTGCTCTTCATTGTGGTAGAAAAAATATCCATAAGAATTCTTCGGATATCCTACAAGCTTGCAAAGAACTGATCGTGCATCGAGTTTGTCCGGATTTTGCCTTTTAACATAGGCCGGACAACCCCATATCTTAACTCGTTTAAGATACGGTTTCTTCCCACTCCATATCTCATATGGTGTGGTAGGTACAGATTTAGACGGAACTTGATTCAATAGGTATGCTGCTGTCTCCAGTGCATACCCCCAGAAGGAAATAGGTAACTCGGCATTACTCATCATAGAGCGCACTATATCTAATAGGGTGCGATTCCTCCTCTCCGATACACCGTTGTGCTGTGGTGTATAAGGAGGAGTAAGTTGAGAGAGAATCCCATTCTCTTTTAGATAATCTAGGAACTCATTACTCAAGTATTCTCCTCCTCGATCAGATCGAAGGATTTTAATAATTTTGCCCGTTTGGTTCTCTACTTCGTGCTTATATTCTATGAATTTCTCAAAAGTTTCAGACTTGTGTTTCATCAGGAACACATGTCCGAATCTTGAGAGATCGTCAGTGAATGTAATGAAGTAGGAAGAACCGTTCTTGGCGTGTATAGACATGGGACCGCATACATCACTATGTACCAGTCCTAAGAGTTCCTTAACTCTTTCTCTGTGTCCACTAAACGGTGTTTTGGTCATTTTACCTTTGAGACATGAATGGCAAGTATCATAAGATGATAATTCGAACGGATTCAAATATCCATCCTTATGTAACTTAGCTAGCCGTGTCGCATTGATATGACCAAGTCTATAATGCCACAAGAAGGATTCGTTCATTTCTGAACTCTTCCTCTTGTGTGTGTTTTGTATATTAAGGACTGTATTTTGATTGAGAATGAATATGCCATTATGTAACGAGTCTGATCTAATCAACTTTTGATTTAGGAAGATGTTCATAACATTATCCTGTACTACAAAATTATATCCTTCTTTACTTAATAAAGAAACTGATATAATGTTGCACATTATGTTCGGTATATAATAGCACTCATTTAGAATCAGTGTATTACTACTTGGTAATATAAGGTGATATTCGCCAACTGCTTTGGCTGCAATACATGCACCATTCCCTACTTGTACGGAATGATCACCTTTTCCCAGTTCTCTACCTTTACGTAGCCCACGTAACAATTTACATATGTGAGATCCCGATCTGGTATCTAATACCCAGGACGTAGGGTGAACTGAGAAACAGTTCTCAATAACTAATACACCCGAAGAAGATGCATTAGCATGCTTGTTCTTCGTTTGGGCGGCGTGAGAATCCAGATTTTCTCCTGTTTCCTGCTCAGTCTTATAACTCTTATAAGAAAGAACGGGACCAACGATCCCCTGCTCAGTATAATAACTAGGTTCAGTCAATACATCCATTTTATTATCTTGATTAAGTCCTTACATGGTCGCTACCTGGAGAGAGAGAGAGGGAAACACTTTAGCGTATGCTCTTGCAAGATTAGATTGGTTATTATCTTATCTAATCAGGATGTCTCCCACTGTTTTTATCAAATCTTCCTTCAAACCCTAAAAGGTAAGATTAGCCGGGATTAATTATACCCTACAATTTCGTCAATCTTTCAGCCAGATCAGTGTTGGTACTTGAGAGAGGTTCCCCGTGCTTTCGCACGGACCTAATTAAAATAAACCTCGTCTTTCCAGAGGCATAACCTCGTTAACACCTTTCTAGACACCTACTTGATCGGCTAATTGTCCTGTGTAAAATTCTCCCAGGAGTAACTCTTACTCGTAGTGGGTATCAGGATCCATCTATCTCATAGAAGGTATGCAATCTCATTGCAAATTTCAACACTTGAAATTCCCGATAATATTTGCCCCTAGCGATCTATGACCTTGACAAGGTCAACAAACCATAAATCGCAAGTCAAGTTCAACTCGTCATTTCCCGATTGAATTAAACCCACCCGCATGACCCTTGACAAGGTCAACAAGGCCGTACGAATACCTTAATCCAATCACATCTCATGTTTTAGCAGATAAACATTAATTAGCTACCGTACACTGTGCCTTGACAAGGTCAACAAACGCAGTACGAATACCAAGCAAGATTTATCTGAAATAACGGAGGGATACGATAGGTTTTTTAGAAAACCTATTGCGTAATGAACTTGATATCGTTGTAGAAACAAATGATTTTGAAAAGGAGTGTTTTTGAGGCTTCTAGTTTCGCTAAAGAGGTCATTCCCGGTGAAGGGATCTCGGCTCTTTCCCCATCGAATAAGATGCAGGATATATCATATATACCCCTGTGCAAAGCAAGAACTATATAAGCTGTCAAAAACTAAACCGCGAGTTTGTAACATCTACTAGTTTCGCTAAAGAGGTCACTCCCGGTGAAGGGATCTCGGCTCTTTCCTCATCGAATAAGGTGCAGGGTATATCATATATACCGCTATGTAAAGCAAAACTATAGCTACCCTTTTTATAAAGTTTTGATTCTACAACATCTTTTAGGTTTCTTTTCTTTTATTAATCTCATTAATATATCCCATCAGCTTATGCTTCCTAAGCATCACAGTAGAAACGAAAGCAGTAATATTTATATATCAGCATATATATATAGTATAAGCATTCGTCTCAGGCAGTAATATGATCTCATCACAGAACATTGCAGTAGAAGAACATATATGAAATATTGGATATACTAGGATGTCCGTGTTTTTAATACGTGCCGGTATAAAACACGGATTCCACGGTCGCGATGAATAGCCAAACCTACATCCCTAAACCCCTACGAGAGCGGCAAATAACACTGCCAATTCTAGGGTTAGGAGACCCGGTCTCGACTCCTCGAGATGGCCTCCCACTGGACCCTAGAACCCGGTTACTTGTGCTCCCCTCCTTGGGTCTACCTAATGCGGAAAAGTAAATAATATACACTGGTGACATCAACCTCATCCCGGAAGTGCCCCAATAAAAGAATATTACATACAAATGAATTTTATATGAATGAAAATAAAAACCCTCATCTCACAAAATAAACTCGGCTATTCAGAACACGACGATCCAATATAACATATCACAGCAACACATAATATCTCATATCATCAACGTAAGTAAGTATGCATACACCGATCGTCGTTGATGTATAGCAACGAAAACCGGCAATACAACTACATACTACACTTACGGTCATAGAAAAGAAATTGTAAAACTACAACATTTGGAATCCACAATCACTTTAGACATCATAAATCCGAAATATCACATATTTCGCATTTCATGCCTAACTATATGAATTCCATATATTG
The DNA here is from genome assembly GCA_030015575.1 of Agapanthus africanus. Taxonomy (NCBI): domain Eukaryota; kingdom Viridiplantae; phylum Streptophyta; class Magnoliopsida; order Asparagales; family Amaryllidaceae; genus Agapanthus; species Agapanthus africanus. The sequence goes on along the minus strand of CM057346.1, from coordinate 454,033,212 downwards.
TATCACATTCCAGATAAATAGACAGTATTAAACTTTCCGATCAGATTAATCAAATACCTAAGATTTCCTAAATAGCTCAACACTTGAGTGGAGTTCAAACAATCCCAGAATCTGCCACAGTACCAATGGTCCAGCCGTAGAAGGGTCAAGCCAACGCCTCACATGTGGCATGCCGTACTGCCCCAAACCCTAAGATTTAGAGGCGGTTCAGACGGTCATATAATCGAGTTATGGTTTGTGTTCTTCTAGAGGGTCCATCGCGTTACTTGCACGTTTTTCCGAAAGATTTAAACCCAAGAAAAATTCAACACTTGAAAATTTTTCGTGCCGGGAAAAAGTGAGTTAATGATATCCGTTCGAACATTTTAACAGTTTCTAAAAATCCGGAAAACATAACGAAATTAAATTTTCCGATCGAATCAACGAATTCAAAATAATCCCCAGAATACTCAACACTTGAGTCAGATTAAAAATACCCAGAAATATACTGAATCACCTACGGATATTACTGTACCAAAAAGAGTGCATAATACTTCTGTACGGCCGCGGATCCGCGGCACAAGCAAGGTAGTGCCGCGGTTCCACGGCGGCTTGTACGGATTATTGCCTCGTTTTCTACAGTAACTCTTATAATTCCCTGCTGATTTTTTTGAGTATTTTTAATGCAGAAAAAATCACATTTTTAAAATTTGTCCAGAGAGGGGGTCAAAATCGGTATTTCGGGGTTCGATCGGAGTTTTAATTTCGTATACACGTCGCCTAATACTCTAGCTTGACTCTGATACCACTGTAGGGTTCCTAGGCACTCTTATGAAGGTCTATAAGGCATCAACCATGCCCGAATAAAAATTTAGACGTGCCGAACAACCCAAAACCGGGATCTTTGCTAGATTATTAGGGTTTAACATGCAAGTAAACATCTTTACAACTAAAAGTGAGGGATTACAACCTTTGTAGTCCGCTCCTTCGCTTCATAAGCTCTGAGTAAAAGTCCCTTCGCCGCGATCCACGATCTCCCGGACTCAAGAGAGGCTCCACGACTCGAACGATCCATGCTAGCTTGTAGTATTCCTTTTCTCCGATGATCTACGTCGAAGTTTCTATAACTCAAGCTCTCTCTTTCTAATGAGGTGAACACCCTAATCTAATTGGCTAGATTAGATGAGGATGATGGAATAGTATTTATATTTTCTTTTTATATCAAATTCTCACACTTAAACATTACAAAATGAAAACCTAGTAAGCTTTCTCAAAGCTCAAGATTGAAGAAGAAGAAGAAATAATGCATTAATCCTTTTGTGATGAATAATGAAATGATATATGATTAATAATGCAACCATGGTCAAGGACGACAAGGATAACTCATGTAGAGAATTAAGTAGGGCTAGGGTTTGGGTTGAGTTAAACAATGAGTCACTAGAAAATATCAACCATAATATCTTAACTCATGACAAAAGAAAAGCTTCTAGAATGTTTATGAAAGAACTAACCCAATTCAAACCCTAACCTTGTTTAATCTCCATTAAACATGTTTTATTAGTAATCATATTATGTTACAATATTATATATCACATATATAATATATTTTGTAACAAAAGAAAATAATACAATTAATATATATCGCATATATATCAATGTATTACCCGGTGAGAAAATGAAATAATAAAGCGAGCCAATATTAGATAATGTAATGTAATATATCATATATATTATTATACATTAAATTATCGAATCAACACTTGATCCGACAATCCGGCTATATCGAATATAACCGACTAATAAATCATGTACCGATTCATCGAATCAACACTTGATCCGATGACCCGGCTCATATCTAAATATCGCGAGAATATAATACGGTATCTCATATCGCATTATCCTCGGTTGTGCACATATCACATATGTGCCCCTACTCCGTTTTGCCCGAGTCAAGAAACCTCTGTGTAGGACTCTAAAGAATCGTCAATACGCCGGTAGCAGGTGATGATCATATCAAACACCTACAAACTGCAAGCGGTCAGCTAAACGTAACAGCCACTCAGGTATTGAGCGATCAGAAGATCAACAAGCTAGCCTGTACATTCTCCTGTGAATCCAATCAGTAACACTCCCGTACAGTCCGGTCTCTTCGTCTGATATGTTGCATATCTAGTCTAGGGGTGGTATATGTCAGACCCCAGTAACCGATAAGTCGTGTCGATGTGAGGCTCATAACGGGTCGAGAAACTACTGGTAACACTTACCAGTAAATCTCTATATCAGCCCTGGCCAGAGACTTCCAGTTATAGCCAATCGAACACAGCACAACATCAACTCCCTATAACGGGAGAGACGAATCCCCTCCTATCGTTCATTGCCTCAATGTGATTCGGGACTGCACCCAAAAGCCACCGTTTTGCACGCCCTCTTGGACGTGGGAAGGTGGAATCAAAGCACAGTGGGAATCACACATGACTCTATGACGATCTCGGGGTCTACAGACTACCCTGTACCAGTGTTACCGGAGAACTGCCATCTGACGTGTGGTATATCACCATCTGGGAGTTCTCGGCGAGTCCGTCTAGTGTACCCAGTCTCCACTGAGCACCCGTACACCATCCTTGATGTCAAAACACCGATGGATATGGGATCATCCATCGCCCATCATATGGGTCAAGATGCGTATACGCTAGTCAATTCTGGTGTATCGATGCCCTGTCTCGACACACCCTCGACTAGGAACAGTTATAGGATGTACTCATCGACTACTCGGGCCCCACTAGTATGATCTCATCATAGTCCCAGCAGTCGAGTACATATCCTAAGGGCTTTATCAACATGTGAGAGTAAGACAGTAAACTAATATAAGTCAACATGTTAAGATAAAGTGAAACCAAATAGCATACTATCATGACGAGCAAGAAATTCCTCTCTATATATATCCAAGCATCCATTAGAATATACATCATATGTACAACAATGGCCTCTAGGGCATATATATAACTAACAGCAGATACATCGAGAAGACCTTTAGAGTTCGCCGTTGGTTATTTGGTATTCTTGAAGATATCACCGACTAGAGGGGTGATCCGTTTCGGAAGTCGAGGAAAGCTTAGTCCTCGATTCGTTGGGCCTTTTGAGATCTTGGAACGTGTTGGAGAAGTGGCTTATCGTTTGGCGTTACCGCAATCCTTGGCGAATGGTCATGACGTGTTTCTCGTACCTTAACTCCATAAGTATGTTCGAGATGAAACACATGTGTTGGATCATTCGGAGCTGACTGTACGAGAAGATTTGACTTTTGAGGAGCGACCGATGTCGATTATGGATCAAAGAGAAAAGGTTCTTAGGAACAAGGTTATCCCTCTTGTACTTATTTCTTGGAGAAATCGCTCGTATGGAGAATCATCTTGGGAACGAGAAGATGAAATCCGACAGAAGTTTCCACATCTATTCTTGTAATTCTTGATTGTTTATCCTTTCTTATTCTTGGAATTTCGAGGACGAAATTCTTTTGTAGTTGGGTATAATGTAACACCCGAGTTCATTTATGCCAATTCCAGTTCTCGTATTTCTTTATTTGTGATATTCTTGATTTAACGTATAGTGAGTGCGAATGGTATTTTACACTTTACATTGCATTCGACCCGACCCGCTCGCTTGAACCTGTTTGATTCTTATTTATAGATTACCTTGACTTGTTGCATGGACACGTGCATCTCATGTTTAGTACATACTGGTATTTTTATCTAGTATCGCATCTTTTATCATATAACATTTTAGGTCACAGAAAATAATTTAAAATTACATTTCATAGCCTGCATGATCCCCCTAACCCCGTGGTAGCATCCACACATCTTGTTCTCGTCCCGTTCAGTGAAACAGACGTGTTTGGATGGCTACGCGCACGTACGTGCATCCATTCCTGGAGGTATGCTTTTTCTTTAACTGGGCTTTCATTTTGACATTTAGAAGTCGCATATATTTTTAATATTTTAAATCTGAATTTTTGGACCCGACCCGGACGTGTTTTGGAATAAGTTTGTATTTGCCAAAATCTCAAAACGGACTAATATTATATTCTTTATATATTTATAAACTATTAATATAATTTTAACTAACATATATTATTATTATCCTTTATACTAACAGTTATAATTTATATATATATATACATATTATATTTTTTTTAACTAAACAAATCCTAAATGATCCTCTCTTTCTCTCTCTCGTGACTATATCTCTCTCTCTCCTCTCTCTATATATTAATTTATATTAAATACTAAACTCACGCCCACGTCTCTCTCTCTCTCCCCTCATCTTCTTCTTTCATTTTTCTCTTTTACCCGTCTCTCGCCAAGAGAACCCAGCCCCTGCCTCGCCGTCGCCCTCGCGCCGGCGACCCCTCGACTCACCCTCGTCAACCTCTTCCTCTACTCCTCTTTCTTCCTTCTCCAACCCCGATCTCCTCTGCCTGCACCCACAACCCCGCACAACCTGCAACCTTAGAACCTCGACTGTCGTCGGCCTCGCCGCCACCGACCCCTCGTCGTCTCACCACCCTCTTCGTCACCTTCCCCTCCTTTCCGACCTCACCTCCAACTCACCTCCTCCTTTTCCCGAACTGTCCTTCAACCCCGAGCGAGAACCACACGAAGCCTGCACATCCACGACCCTCGCCGAAGCTCCGATCACCGACGACCATTCCCTAATCTCCACCACCATCTCTTCCTCTCCCTCTCCTCTTCTCTTCTCCCCAAAACCTCACCTGCACCTTGCACCCGAGCCTAACCCTAGCTGTCCTTGCTGGAGAACCATCGCCGCACACCCCCACGCCGGCGACCCCTCATCGTCGTCGTCCCCTTCTCCTCCCCCCTGCACTCCTACAACTCCAGAGCACTAAACATCAAACCACATACCACCTTCTTCTTCTTCTTCTTCTTCTCTTTTCTTTTCTACATTCTTGGTTTTCCGGTCATCGCCGGAGCCATGCCGCCGACGACGATCCGGATGAACCATACCATCACCACAGTACCACTACAATACCTAAATCATACCATCACCACTTCCATGCCACGACCGTGTCGCAGCCAGATCGTCTCCAGATCGCGACCAGACCACCACCAGATCGTGTCCAGATCGCGACCAGACCATGCACCGATCGTCTCCAGATCGCGACCAGACTACAACCAGATCGTGTCCAGATCGCGACCAGACCATGCATCAGATTGTCTCCAGATCACGACCAGACCATGCACCAGATCGCGACTAGACCCAGTACCGTGTCGTGCCATTTCACACACCGTATCGTGTCATGTCGTACCAGGCCTCCTGCATATCGACCTTTGTTCTAAGGCAAGTAAAACTTGCCACTTGCTATTATATTTACTTAGCCCATAATACTCTTTAAATAGTTTATCACTGGTCAAACACCCGTTTGCATCCATCTCATCTACTATACATATTATTGCATCCATAGATCACTTGAATATATTATATTATAATTTTGACATTTCACATTTGATAAATTGTAGTTTAATTAGTATTGGAACTCTAATCTTAACCCTAATCATAACTGTGCATCTATATACCTTAATCTGTACCTGATTGCATTTCACATTACAAGGTTCCATTTTATTGTTCCGTTAGTACCCCATGCTTGTTTTGTATACCTATGGTTATTATAGTTTGATTATGAGCACCCGCATGACATCTTGTGCACCCTGACACGACTTGTTACACCTACTACTTGACACGACATGGTACCGTGCACCTCTCGACATGACATGATACTTATACTACCTTGCTTGACCTTATGTACCACGGCTTTACCTGTTACCTGATTTTGTGTCTAATGCCAACAAACCTGACCTGTTGTCCTTACGGACAGTTCCTGTTGTCTATCCAGACAAACATGTACCTGCCTGATCCTGTATTGGCATTAGCTCTAGAATACTTAATACCTGACTTGAACACATATAACTTGGGGGTATGGGGAAATCAATGATGAAACCTGACTTGTAACTCGACAGTTCTCTACCTTTTCTGATAAGTCTTACGGGCTAGGCCAGCCCCGGGGTGATGCTGCTGACATCACTCGCCATTACATACTATCCTTTTACTGCCTTGCGGTACGTCTCGAATTCAGCCCGAGAGTCATAGACCGTGATCCCGGGCACACACGGGATACTATTGAGTTACATCGATGATTCATCAAATTGATTTCAAAGACTTGAGAGTAGTTAACCCAATAGACCAGTTTAGATTACTCACTGCACACTACCTTTCACTGCATTGATTTATATTGTTGTTACACCTGCTTTACCTTTATGATCATACTTGCATGTCTTGCTACCCTGTTTATATATTATTGCTTGATGTTATGACGCGCTGACGTCTGGGTTTTGCATTGCCCAGATCCTCTACCTTTGTTGCAGACTGATCAGGAGCATTGCCGCTGTTAGACCGAACGGTGAGGATCCTGTTGGTATCCAGTTTTACTTTCCAGGTATTTTATTTATTGGATCTTTTGCTTCCGCATATTATTATTTCTTGACTCGTTTAGTCTGGTTTATGGACATGTACTAGATAGTTTAGTTTACTTTCCTGTTTTTGATATCTCTACAGCCGTAATGTGACTGTGGAAGGATTTTTCCTATCCACAGGTAGCATGGTTGGCTATGTCACGGGCCTATCTTAGCGCACTCTGGGAAGCAGAGCGTGACAGTACTTAAGATCAAGATTGTAGTCAGCCATCAGCTCCAATCATCTACGCCGTCTCATATTAAGCTCCTTCTGCGTGAACACATATTTCAAGCTTTGGTGATCGGTGAAAATCTCGACCCTTTCGCCCAATAAGTAGTGTCTCCAAATATTCAAAGCGAAAATCACAGCTGCTAGCTCCAAGTTATTGTCACGACCCGAAAGAGCACGTGACTGGCCCTTGAACCATATGAAGTCTATAGGACCCCATCTGATCCAAGTAAGCCAAAAGCCCAGCAATCTAAACCATTTAAAGAGTAAATAAGGAAAACTGTTTTTGAAAAGTAAGGAAATCATGTTTGGAAATCAAAGTTTTTAAATAACTAAGCCGAATATGCATTTTTTTAAAATGTGTAACCTTTCCTGAAAATTTCGGCAGAGTTTCCTTTGTAAAAACTGGCCCCGAACGGGGTACAACAAGAATAATATATATGAAATGATAAAAGGCATCCCCAAGCGGGAGCTAGCTCTTCGTCAATCGACGGTCACAACCACGCAAGCAATAAAAATATACAACGCCAAAGGCGAGGATCAAATCCAAAAAGAACTCAAAACAGCCAGAAAACCGCAATACTACTAGAGCGACTCTAAGGTCGAAATAAAACAACACTGTTTTCTAAGTCTGAAACAATAAACAAGTTTTGGTTGATGGAAATTCTAGATACAATGAATAATACAAATACAATAGCGGTTCTGATACAAAAGAACCCACCTAACCAAGCAAGTCACCCATAGGAAGCAGTGTGCCAGAAATGCCGCTATGGAATCTGTACGGCAAAAACCTGCAAGGACTGGGGCACAACGGGGGTGAGTTGCCAACTCGTGAATAGAAAGATATCTACAAGCAGAGATCGAATGCATGACCCATCCTAGGTCAATACGATCAGATATAAATAAACCTCAATATGAATAAAGCTGAAGCATGCTAAACTGGCAATGTAATCTCTACATGAGTATAATGCCAAGTGCTCGTGCTAGTGCCTCAGGTAATAGCATGTCATGAATATGAGGTATGATCAATGTAATCAAATCTGTACACACGTGGATCCCGTCCACTCGTCACCCAATGACAATAACCATCATGCAAGTAAATATCATGAAACCTGTGCATGGAAATATGAGGATATAACCCATCCGTGTCCCTCGCGACACGTCAAAATCATGGAACCGGAGTGCCCAGCATCGGCACTCGAAAACATCATGAAAACTGTGCCCAGCATCGGCACATAAATCCTCATATATCGAGCTCCGTCAGTCCGGATCGGCCCGCGGGCTCTGTCTGCGGTATCGGCCCTCGGCCCCGGCAGGACGCCCAAATCTATCCATCGACTCTGGTCAGTATCCTCCGGATAACCGCCAGGTCCAACCAATCACCGGTAGGTACTCGCCCGCCTCCAGGCTCAATCGGCAAAGCTCATCGATCATCTTGCCGAGGGGAACCATACCGGGTCTACCATGTACCCGCAATCGGCTCATCCACTCCTCGATTCGGGTTTCACATGTCGCTCTCAGCACCGAGAAAACACATGGTGGACGCACTGAAATATCATATCAAGGGTAACCGGGTTTTTAAAGCAATGACATATTCTCTTTTGAAACACTCTCGGTTCCCAAATCCAGAAATATCATAGAAACAACATATCTCAATGCGTATAATCAAAAGCATGAAGTATGCGACATGTAAAGGAAGGTATGCATATCATCATGTCATGCAAGGATCATATACTGAATGCAATAGTACTACAGTGTAGTGACATGGCAATTATCGATGATGAGTGTGTGAGCCGGCAACAAGTGTACGTGGAACATATGCATCATCGATAATGGTGCTGGTGTCCTAGCAGCATGACTGAAATATAACCACAGTACAAGCGATGCAATGCAAATAGCATGAATATGCGGAATCGAATAATCAACGCAAAAGTAAAGAATCTACACCAATCTGTACAAGTCATGCAGGGGTGCCATTTGAAATAAGACGAATCAGGGCTTTTGGAAAAACAAGGGCTACGGTGTTTTAAGAAAAGATACATCATTTGAAAATATCCGTATGACCCTTCTGCCTATCTTTAAAATATCCCCGATTCGTTAGTTTAAAATAGATATGACTCAGTCCAGTCTAATGTCTACTAAGTAATCTAGACAGGAGAGGTAAGAAACCACCTAATCTGAGTCAATATATATAGATATGATAGTCGGTGATCCCGCCTCAATAACATATCGTAAGATATCCTCGAGTCATGAGTGCGGATCTATCATCAATATCGGCTCGTACGGTAGATCGTCGTACGGCATCCCAATAGCTGGGTAGGGGTCAATATCACAGTACCTCATCACATATCAGGTATCACTATCATCAGATCGCATAATCTGGGGTACTACTCTAAGTCTAGTACAAATCGATACCATCTATAAAAATATGAATGCGGGTAAAGCACATGTCCAAAGGCCCGCTAAAACTATCATATCGCACCTCGAAGACAAGCTATGTCACATCGCCGATCTCACGGCCTCACATCAAGTATCATCTCAAACCACGTATCATCCTCAAATCCCGTATATAAACACATAGTCCCATACCCATGTGTAGATATACGCACCATCATATGCACTCTAATAAATGAAAGAATGAATGCAAGTATGTGTGTAAATGTATGTGTGAGTGCAACCACTACTCTAGGGTTCGCACTATACTAAACCAATATATTCTTATCATCAAAATATCATTATTACCATCAATAACCCTAAACAACACATAATAAATATTCGTGTGTATACGTATTCGTATACATCACCACGGACTGCGGGGGTGCTATACGCCATCCACCCGACTTCTCCCCGTAAATATAAATCTACTCACCTTGCTTCTCGTGTGCCAAAGCCGATGTCGCTATCTTCACCTCCTTTGCCTCAACATCACGCGGGGTACCTACAAGTATATCACAATGCTAAAGCACATGAAAATCACATCGGAAACCAAAATAGCACACGCTACCCGCATAGGTAAAAACCTATCGACTCGCATGTAAACACAATCAAAATCCACTTGTCGTTGACGTCCAAACGCCACCCGACAGGAATGAATCACCAAATACCAAAATCCATGCTAAAACAAGTCCCAAATTATACACCAACATAGGAAAATCAACCCAGATTTCACCCTAGATGGAATCAGTCAAAACTAGACATACTCAGGATCAAAACTAGAGGAAATGGGAGCATGCACAGAAAACGAGGCAATTCCTTAAAATACCTTATTTTAGAATTTTCCATAATTTTTCCCCATTTATCTGTATTTAATTATACCAGAATATTAAAATATTCATTAAAATAATATTAAATTATAAAATTTCCCAAAAATCATATTTTATTATTTTGAAGACGTTACAGTTATGAGTTGGGTAATTCTTCTCATGGGTCTTCAACTGTCTCGATGCGTATGCTATAACCTTCCCATGCTGCATCAAAACACACCCCAATCCTTTCCCAGATGCGTCACTGTGAATCACCAATCCTCCGGAATTGTCTGGCACGGTCAGAATAGGAGCGGTTATCAACCTCTGTTTCAACGCCTCAAAGGCTGACGCACATATATCCGTCCATACAAATGGTACCTCCTTGCGCATAAGCTTGGTCAAAGGCTCCGCCAGATGAGCAAAGTTCTCCACGAACCTCCTGTAATACCCGGCAAGTCCAAGAAAGTTTCTGATTTCTGCAACGTTCTTCGGAATCGGCCAATCTCGAACTGCTATAATTTTTTCGGGATCAACTGCGATTCCATCTCCAGACACGACATGCCCCAAAAACTTCACTTCTTCCAGCCAAAACTCGCACTTGCTCATCTTTGCATACAATTTTTCTTGCCTCAACGTCTGCAGTGCGATCTTTAAGTGTTCAGCATGCTCTTCAATACTCTTCGAGTAGACCAGAATATCATCAATGAACACCACAATAAACTGGTCCAAGAATGGTGAAAAGATTCGGTTCATCAAGTCCATAAATATCGCCGGTGCATTTGTTACTCCAAAGGGCATCACTAAGTACTCGTAATGTCCATACCGAGTTCGGAACGCCGTCTTACAAATATCTTTTGTTTTAACTCGGACCTGATGATATCCGGATCGCAAATCCAGCTTCGAGAATACCTTCGCACCACTAAGCTGCTCAAATAATTCGCCAATGCGAAGGATCGGGTACTTGTTCTTAATAGTCACCCGGTTTAATTCTCGATAATCGATGCGCATTCTCCTTGTGCCATCCTTCTTCTTGACTAGAAAAACTGGAGCTCCCCAAGGCGAGTTACTGCTTCGAATCCAACCCTTCTCAAGAAATTCAGTAACCTGCTTCTTAACTTCTTCCAACTCCACTGGTGCCATTGGATAGTACGCTTTAGAAACTGGCGCTGCACCAGGAACAAGATCAATCGCGAACTCCACGTCTCGCTTCGGCGGTAAACCTGATATGTCTTCGAACATGTCCATAAAATCCCGAACAGCAGCTGGCGCTTCGTCTTCCATCGACGAAAGAACATTAGTTGTCGGCCTAGCCCTAAACTCGACTGGTCCGACAGAAATACTAACTCCAAATAACCTCTGGATATCCGGGGATCTGGAACTTCGCTTTCTATGCTCTACAACCAATGTGAGTGTGGAAAGTGCCAAGAAAATCCCTTCCCAAGGTAACTTCATAGCTGCCTGTATCAATCACCAAGAAATCTGCAAAAAGCTCCCGTCCGCAAACAACAACCGCACAATCCTTACATACTAGATATGATCTTCCTATTCCCAGTATGTATGTCCCAGAAACTAGACAGGGTCGTACAAGGAATCGAGTGTGTAGCAATAAACTTGGACGACATAAAACAATAGGATGCACCAGAATCAAATAACGCTAATGCGGGAAAACCATGAACAAGTAGAATACCTGAAACAACTTCTCCTGAAGCTTTGGCTTCCTCAGCCGTCAGGGTAAATGCTCGAGCTTGATTTGGTCCCTGAGTTAGCTGCTTTTGTCCCTGAAACGGTTTCTGCGGTGGCTTCTGAATATCATCCTTCATGCGAAGCTTCGACGGACAAATACTGATAGTATGATCCGCCGATCCACAAACCAAACAAAGTCCCTGTTTCCTTCGACAATCTCTTTGCACATGTCCGGGTAAATGGCAGTAGTCACAAATCACGGTCCTCCTCCGATCGACAACAACAGGCTTCTTCATCGGTATTACGCCACGCCGGTTCACTGGAATACCTCTGCGTCCATGTGCTCGGTTCGGTGCAAATGCCGGCTTCCGTACTGTAACTGCTGGCTGATGTGTACTCCCAGTCTTCATAGATAGGCTCTGCTGCTCTCGAGCCGCTGTAAGTACTTGTGAGAAAGTGGTCAAAACCAGGGAGACAATCTGCCTCTGGATGTCCACATCCAAACTGCGCATGAACCTCCTTGCCCTATCAGCATCATTGGCAACCAAAGGTCCAGCGAATCTACTGAGCCGCGTCCACTCAGCTGCATGTACATCTATAGGTGCGCCGTTCTGCTTCAAACTGACGAACTTTTCTTCCATTTCCTCCCGTGCAGTCCGCGGGAAGAACTTCTCCAAGAAACTCTTCGAAAAATCCGCCCAACTGATCGGCTTGGGCAAACGGGTCTTTTCCACAAGCCACCATTCAGGGGCGTAGTCTACCAACTGGATGCGTACCACATCCACCCTCTTATCTTCTGGGATCTGTGCTGCAATGAGTAAATTCTCCGTGTCAACCAGCCACTGCTCCGCTGGCAACGGCTCCTCCAAGCTAGTAAAGACAGACGGGCCCAGTCTCCTGAAATCCGCCACGGTACCCACACGATCCACTGGTCTGGCCACAACATTGTTCACGGACTGCTGAACGGTCCGCAAACCCTCCTGAAAAGATTCAGCTTGCTGCTGGATCAGCTCGGTCTGTCGCTTTTGGTTCTCCAACATCCCACGTATTACTCCAAGCATAGCGGCTTCGTCAACATGCCTTTGGTACGTTTTCAGATTCTTGTCTGCCATGTTCCTGAAATCAAAGCATCAAAAGGATTAGCATGATAACAGATTCAAATTATAGATGAAGGATATGAGTCAAGGCTAGAACTCCAAGTTACTTAAATAGAGTACGGCATTGTAACCATGCCGCGGTATCATAGCTACAATCACATAACTCTACCCAAGTCGCCTAAGCTCTAGAGATAAACAAAGGAAACCAGGTTATCGAATCGATATGCAAAGGAGGTTTGCACATCATAAAAGTAGAATCAGGAGGAGGTTAAGATTCAAAAATGGCAAGACGGTAAGGTGGCAGGACATGTTTCCTAATCACGAGTATTCTTATTCATATATAGATATTGTACATTCGTCAGATGCAATAATAGGCATTCCAGATCACAGATGAACATTATTGGATATGCAAGCAATCCGCGTTTCTTTTGAGCCTGCAACGAAAGACGGATTACACAGTTGTGATGAATAGTTATTACCCCACCCTAGACCCCTACGGGTACGGCAAACTACCCGCCAAGTACCCGAAGTGAAGCGGTCTCCCTCAACAACGTGACTAGGCCACTAAACACTTCAAAGTACCCGGTAGTTTGTGCACCCCACCTTGGGTCTATCCTAGGAGTAAAAACAGTAAAATAAAATAATACAACGGTGGCTACAACCGCAACCTGGATGCGCCCCGCAAAATAATATTACAACATATTACAATTACATCGAATGAATTAATATAATAACCCATCAAAAACCCCAGCTAATCATCACAACAATCCAATACAGTTCATAACCACAAACAGTAAAATCCATTACAGAAATATGCAACCCCCTGCCAACCGACATACTAGCAGTTAAGGAAGGTTTACGAACACATTAAACAGTTCACAGATATAATCAGATTAGCAAATATCGTATAATTTCGATCGAGCAAACATATCAGATTCTACTCCAAAACTTCTCTGTGCACCTGAGACTTGAGCAGAAAATAAACATTCCAGAAAATACAAAAATATCACAGAAGAGTTACTGGAGCAAACTGGGTTGAATCGGCTTCAACTCGGCCGCGGATCCGCGGCGGATCGGTGGGATCGGCCACGGTTCCGCGGCGGTTTGCCCGATTCATGAACCCATTTTTCTCCTGTAGCCTTATAATTCCCTGCTTGTTATTTTAGAGGTCTCTGAAAAATTTTTAGGCCTCATTTTAAATTCGACAGAAACTTAGTGATATCGATGTTTTTTCCGGTTCGTTTTGCGTTCGAAATTCATATGACTTTGCTAATAAGTTAATTATTGTTTAGCGAGACTCTGATACCACTGTAAGTCGATGTACAACACCCCACGAGTTGCGGGGAGGCGGAAATATGAAAAACGATCTTGTTCTTTGAGTAAACATCGACTAACCGAAGAATCTTTGCTAAACTGTAACTAACACAAGCATAGGAGTTCTTAACTACTATGAAAAGAAATTATACCTAGTAACCTAGTCCTTCTTCTTTTGGTTATCCACCTCCTCCTCGGCCTCCTCTACGTAATAGACGATCCACCCGAGAGCTTCTATTCCAAGCTTCACCTCTAAACTTGAGGTAACTAGGTTTCTTTAGTTGCTAATCAAAGGTACCTAGGTGATATAGAGTGAGGTTATGGATTAATTAGTCTATCTAATTCTTGATTTCAACACATGAGAGGGGAGGATTAGGGTTTGAAGAGAGAGAGCTTGAGGAGAGAGAAGGTGAGCAAGAGAATGAGAATGAGATAATGATCTCTCATGAATATATGAAGTATAATGATTTATCAAAATAAATAAATAAAATGATTAATCATCATGCTTCATTTATTCATATGAGTGATTCATCTACATGAGTCATTAACCATTTAATGATGCATTAATGACATGGATGAATCACACAAATGAGTCACTAATATCATTTAATGCTTATGCCACCTAAACCCCCAAGTCACCATCCTTCTAGAAGTTTCTCGCGAAATTACGAGAACGCCCCTCCTATCCGTGAAAACACGGAAAAACTTTAGACTGTATAAATCCAATAACCCGATACTAGAATCTGGCTTAAACCAAAGCCGGCTAGTAAAAACTGTCTGAATGTCGTACGTACGTAAACACACGTATGCGTCCGAACCCTTGTCGTAAAACCATACGACCTCTATATCATTTCGCCTGGAGCAGGTAAACTCTCTGTGTGGGACTCTAAATACTCGACTACTACGCTGGCAGTGGGTTTAACCACAGACCGCAAGCGGCACTAGCTGTACGTAACGGTCCCCAGGTAGATGTCGATAAGAAGGCCGATGAGGAAACCCATCCGAACTCCTACTGAGCCTGATGTGACAATCTCCGTACAGTTCGGTCTGTTCATCTAAGACTATCGCATATCGGGCCTAGGGGGCGGCAAACGTCAGTCCCCTAATAGCGGTATAAGTCGTGTCGGAGCGTAGCCCATTACACCTTGAGAAACTACTGGAACCTACCAGTAAATCTCGGTTGCCCTGGCCAGGGACTTTGCGTAATGGCTCTCTGACACAGCGCGATATCAACTTCAAATACCGGAAGAGACGAATCCTGTCTAACCGCCACTGCCTCCAAGTGCTCGGGACTGCACCCAACTGCTACCTGTTTGCACGACTCCTTTGAGCCGTGGTAGGGTAGCAATCTAAGAACAGTGGGACACACTCGAGGCGAAGTAGCAGTGTCAAGTCTGCGGACTATGATGTACTCATGTCATTTGGGAACTATTAACTGACGACGGGTATAATACCAACCAATAGTTCCCTGCGAGTCATGTCCGGTGTACTCGTAACCCAACGAGCACCTGTATACTATCTCCAGTACGACGTACTGATGGCTGTGGGACAGACCATCTCCCCAACAGGGATGAGAAGCGTACACACTAGTCTACTCCGGAGTATCGATGCTCTGTCTCGATAATCCTACGACTAGGGACCTGGAAAAGGATGTGCTTGTAGACTACCCAGCCCCCACTAGTGTGACTGTCATCACAACGCTGGTAGTCAAGCAAGATCCTAAGGGCTCTATCAATACGAACATACATATTAAGATAGATAAAACCAAGTAGCATACTACCATGTTTAGCAAGACTGTTATATAACTGTGAATATCCCAAGCTTCCATTAAGTAATATACAAACTAGTAAGATACAATAATGGCCCCTAGGACATATACACTAATAGGCCATGCAAAACCCAGACGTCGGTGCGTCATAACATCAAGCAATAATATATAAACAGGGTAGCAAGACATGCAGGTATGATCATAAATGGTAAAACAGGTGTAACAGCAATATAAATTAGGACAGTGAAGGGTAGTGTGCAGCGAGTAATCTAAAACTGGTCTACTGTGTTAACTACTCTCAAGTATTTGAAATCAATTTGATGAATTATCGATGTAACTCAATAGTATCCCGTGCGTGCCCGGGATCACGGTCTATGACTCTCGGGCTGAATCCGAGACGTGCCGCAAGGCAGTAAAGGGTGGTAGGTAATGACGAGTGATGTCAGTAGCATCACCCCGGGGCTGTCCTAGCCCGTAAGACTGATCAGAAAAGGTGTCGAACTGTCGAGTTACAAGTCAGGTTTCATTATTGATTTCCCCATACCCCCAAGTTATATGTGTTCAAGTCAGGTATTAAATAATCTGGAGCTAATGCCAACACATGATCAGGCAGGTATAGGTTTGTCTGGATAGACAACAGGAAATGTCCGTAGGGACAACAGGTCAGGTTTGTTGGTATTAGTAACAAGATCAGGTAACATGTAAAGCCATGGTACATCAGGTCAAGTCAGGTAGTATATAGGTATCATGTCATGTCAAGAGGTGCACTGTACCATGTCGTGTTAAATAGTAGGTGTAACAAGTCATGTCAGGGGTGCACAAAATGTCATGTGGGTGCTCATAATCAAACTAAAAATAAGCAGGGGTATACAAAACAAGTATAGGGTACTAATGGAACAATAAAATGGAACATTGTAATGTGGTATGCAAATAGGTACAGATTAAAATAAATGGATGCACGGTTATCGATTAGAGTTAGGGTTATGGTCCAACATTAAGTAAAATACACTTAAACAAATATGGAATGTTAAAATCTCGTTATTATGGGTTAAATAATTTAGGGATGCAATTATATATAAAATAGGTTAAATGGATGCAAACGGGTGTCCGATAGGGTAGAAACTATTAAAAGGGTGCTATGGGCTATGCAAATAATTATTATGTGATTTAAATACGGATGTGGGTACTATGTATGGTAAATCAAAATGCAACATGGTATGTTTCAAGTTATAAATCTAAAATGATAAAATGGACATCGAAATGTTAAAATGAAACAATGGCCTTAGATTTAATTTACAGGTTTAATCATGCAATTAAATATGTATAAAAATAATATAAGTAGCATGTAGCAAGTTTTACTTGCTTTGACAGATCAAGAAACGAGTATACGGAACGTCACACGTCGGCGGGAAAGTCGCGACGCGCGCACGGTACACAGAACAGATCCAAACAACGTACAAGGGGATCACACGGGTCAAGTATGCTCGCTGGGTCGTCGAGATCGTCAACGGCACGGCCGGATTCCGGCGAACAAAAGAACAGTGAACATCTTTAAAAAAGAAAATTATAAAAGGAAGAAGAAGGAAAGATCTTACTGTGGATAGGTGCTCTGGGATTCCAGGGGAGTCGGCAAGGGGCGATGACGACGAGGGGTTGCCGGCGTGGGGTCTGCCGGTGAAGGGTAGTGGCTGCGGTTCTTGGCGGCTAGGGTTTGGTGTTGGTTTGGTTGCTGGGTGTGCAGGGTTTGATGAGGGAGAAGAGAACAGAGGAGAGGGAGAGAAGATGTGGAAAGAGGTGGTGATGGCGACGAGAGGTGATCGGCGGCGATGGAATGAGGTGGTGCAGGTGGGTTTCTTGGGTGCAGGGTGTGTGCAGGGCTTGGGGGATGAAGAAGAAGAGAAGAAGAAGACGAGGAGGAGGAGAAGGAGATGGTGACGAGGTTGAGGGTAGAGAGGTGATGGAGTTTTAGGTTTAGGGTTTGAGGAGAGGAGCTTTTGATGGGTTAAAGGGAAGAGGAGCTCGGGGTTTTTAAATGAAGGAAGAAGAAAATATATGGGGGCTGATAAGGGAGGTGACGAGATCGCGTCGGTGGTGACGCGACTCGAGGAGGGAACAGTAATCGCGAGAGGAGTGAGAGAGGGTTCGAGAGGAGAGAGAAAGAAGAGAGAGAGAGAGAGACTGTGGGGGGGGAAGGAGAGAGAGAAAGAATAAGGGAAAGAAAGAGAGAGGGGTTCTGAGAGAGAGGAAGGAAAGAGATAGAGAGAGATGTGGGGCCCGGCGCAGGGAAAAAGAATTTGATTGGCTCGTGTAAAAAAAGGGAGAGATATAGGATTATGATTTTTAAGTAAAAGAAATTTTAGAAAAGATTTAAGTTGGTTTCTAAAAAATATTCTGAGTTGTAAAAAATATTATAATTAAATTTAAGAAAATTTAAATAACTGAATTTTAGCGGGTAAATGAAATATTTCAAAATGCGCCCGGATCGGGTCTAAAAATTTAGATTTAAAATACGAAAAATAAATGCGACTTCCAAATTTTAAAATGAATGATTAGATAACAAAAATGCATACCCCCAAGAACGGACGCACGTACGTGCGCGTAGCTATCCAAACACGTTCGTTTCACTGAACGGGACGAGAACACGATGCGCGGACGCTACCACGGGGTTAGGGGTATCATGCAGGTTATGAAATGCAATTTTAATTTATTTTACGTGATCTAAAATGTTATATGATAAATATGCGATACTAGGTGAAATGTTAATATGCAGTATCCATGAGATGCACGTGCCTACTTAACCAGCCAGGGTAATCTATAAATATAAATCAACCAGTTCAAGCAAGCGGGTCGGGTCGAATGCAATATAAAAGTGTAAACTTCCATTCGCACCCAACCAAGATATATCAATAAAATTCCACAGACAAACAAATACGGAAACATAAATTGGTATAACTGAACTCGGTTGTTACAGCATGGTTGCAAGCATGGGCTTTATTCATAGTTTATTCATCTTGACTCACTATTTAAGCATGGTTGCAATTTTATATTGCAAAATTCCATGCTTGAATGAGTGGGGGTCAAGAGTTGCCATTCATTCTAGTCTCATTCTCAACACTTAGCCATTTTTCTTGAATTGCTCCCATGGTTGCTCTCTAGCTTCATCTTCCTCTTCAAATGTCATGGTTCAAGCTTCAACCCTCATATGAGATGTGAATCATGAAGCTTGGACACAATCTTGTGAGCTTTTAACATCCCCTACTTCAGCATCCCACACCAAACTAGCAATCTGGTGTAGTGTGTTTGCTACACTAAAGGAGTTTAGTGTATAGTTAGCTTGGGCTAGAGGGACTTTAGGTAGATCGTCTTTGGCGCGAAGATCACGAAAGAGGGTCGTTCAAATCGAAGAGGAGCCTTGTAGAGTCACGTGGACTTCAACCCGGAGTTTTAGAAGTGAAGGACTCGAACTACAAAGCTTGTATACTCTTTTCTTCTCTTGGTTTAAATTACATATCAAAGGCAAACCCTAATAATCTAGTAATGATCTTGTTAGTCTAATTTAGCACCTAATAAAAAGTAAAATGTGGCATGCTTGATGCCTCTAGAACCTCATGACGGTGTTAAGGTAGACTTTCATGGTATCAGAGCCAAGCTAGAACATTAAGGTAACTTGTAGCGATATTAGAAATCCTCCGTTTTTGTCGCGCAAAAACTGCCGATAAAAACAGTTTCGAAATTAATGTTATGAGTTATTTGCACACCCTGCGGGCTCACGGTTTGAACCGAGAAGCCACAGGGTGGAGCGTGCGCACCTCGGGGACCGAACGGCTGGGCCCACTCCCCAAGAACACCACAAGGTGGTCTTGGCGGTGGGGACCCGAAACTGCCCCACCTTGGGCAGTTTCAGGTCTGCCTCACCCCCTGGCCACCTCGTGGTGGCCTCGAGGGTGGGGTACCCCCTCTAGGCCCTTTTTCGGTACTTAATCTTGGGTATTCTCCCTCGCGAAGATTCGGGCGGGTTTCGAGTTCGTTTCGACTTCCAGATTGGCTCAAAACGATCGGTTTTAGAACTTTAGCTCACTGGATTTTTCATGTCTTGGAAAAATTCGTTTAGTTTGCTAATTGTCATGCCCCGCTTCTCAGAGTGCGCTAAGATCGGCACGTGATAGAGCCAACCATGCTACCTGTGGCTAGAAAATATCCCTCCACAGTCACATTACGGCTGTCTATAAGATATCAAAAACAGTGAAATGTATAAAACTAACTAGTGCATGTCCATCTGCCAGAATAAACGAGTCAAGATATAATATGCGGAAGCAATAAATCCAAATAATAATAACAAACTGGAAAGTACGTCCCAAATACGGGCTCACATCAGGAAATGAAAGTACGGAAATAAAACTAAACTAAACTAGATACTAACAGGATCCTCACTGCTCGGCCTGACGGCGGAAATATTCCTGATCAGCCTGCGAAAGAGACAGAGGATCTAGGCCATGCAAAACCCAGACGTCAGTGCGTCATAATATCAAACAATAAAATATAATCAGGAGGTAACAAGATATGTGGGTATGAGTATGAACAGTAATAAGTGTATAACAGTAACACGAATAAGGAACAGTGAAGTGTATGTGCATGCGGTGAGTAATCTATGCTACTGGGTTAATTACTCTCAAGTCTTTGAAATCAATTTAATGAATCGTTGATGTAACTCAATAGTATCCCGTGCATGCCCGGGACCACGGTCCAGACTCTCGGTGATATCTTCAAGAATACTAGATCACCAACAGCGAACTCTAGAGATCTTCTCGATATATCGGCCCAACTCTTCTGTCGATCTTGTGCTGCTTTCATGTGATTCCGGATGGTATTAACCTTCTCTACTGTTTGCATGATCAAATCTGGTCCCTACAATCTTCGTTCTCCAACATCATCCCAACAAACAGGTGAGTGACATTTGCTACCATACAATGCTTCGAATGGAGCCATCTAAATAGTCGCCTGAAAGCTGTTATTATACGAAAACTCCACCAAGTGTAGATCATCCTCCCATGAACCCTTGAAGTCCAACATGCAAGCTCTCAATATGTCTTCAAGAGTTTGAATCGTTCTCTCCGACTGGCCATCTGTCTGGGGATGATAAGCAGTGCTAAACTTCAATCGCGTTCCCAAACTTTCCTTTAAACTCCTCCAGAAGTGCGATAAGAATTGAGTATCACGATCGGAAATGATGCTCACAGGTACTCCATGCAATCTCACAATTTCCTGCATGTACTGCTCTGCAAACGCTTCCGTTGACTGACCAATTCGAAATGGTAAGAAATGAGCTGCCGTGGTCAGTCGATCAACAATCACCCAACTGCATTGTTGCCCTTTGAACTCTGCGGTAAAGCTGTCACGAAATCCATGGTTATATGTTCCCACTTCCACTGAGGAATCGGAAGTGGTTGCAATAAACCAGCTACCCTTTGATGTTCAGCCTTAACTTGCTGACACACCAAGCACTTCGCTACAAAGCGAGCAATCTCCCTTTTCATGCCTTCCCACCAGAAATGCTGTCGTAGATCACGGTACATCTTCGTGTCTCCTAGATGTACGGAATATGCGGAACTGTGCGCCTTCTTCACAATTTCTTCACGAATGTCTCCTTTTGGCACACACAAACGGCTACCATATCGCAACGAACCATCTTCATGAATCAACAAGTCTGTTCGAAGTCCTGCTTCTACCTGTTCTTGAAACTTCTGCAACCTTGGATCGTGCGACTGTGCTTCTTTAATATTATCGATCAACGATGACTGTACTTGTAGCTGCATTAACTGTCTCGAAGAATGCAGTAGCACGATCTCCAACTCGAATCTCTGAAAATCTTCAATAAGCTCCTTTTGTGCAGTCAACATCCGAATTGCTGGCAACCGACTAAGCACATCCGGCACTACATTAACTTTCCCCGGATGGTACTTAAGATCAAGATCATAGTCAGCCATCAGCTCCAACCATCTACGCTACCTCACGTTGAGCTCTTTCTGTGTAAATACGTACTTTAGGATTTTGTGATCGGTGAATACTTCGACCCTTTCGCTCAGTAAGTAGTGTCTCCAAATTTTCAAAGCGAAAATCACAGCTGCTAGCTCTAAATCATGAGTTGGGTAATTCTTCTCATGGGTCTTCAATTGTCTCAATGCGTAGGCTATAACCTTCTCATGCTGCATCAAAACACATCCCAAACCTTTTCCAGATGCGTCGCTGTGAATCACCAATCCTCCGGAACCGTCTGGTACGGTCAAAATAGGAGCGGTTATCAACCTTTGCTTCAACGCCTCAAAAGCGGAAATACAACTATCCGTCCAAACGAACGGTACCTCCTTACGCGTGAGCTTGGTCAACGGCTCAGCCAATCGAGCAAAATTCTCCACAGATCTTCTATAATATCCAGCAAGCCCCAGAAAACTTCTGATCTCCACAACATTCCTCGGAATCGGCCAATCTTGAACTGCTGCAATCTTCTCAGGGTCAACGGCGATTCCATCTCCGGATACGACATGCCCCAAAAACTTCACTTCTTCAAGCCAAAACTCGCACTTGCTTATCTTTGCATATAATCTTTCTTGCCTCAATGTTTGCAATGCGATCTTCAAGTATTCTGCATGCTCTTCTAGGCTCCTCGAGTAGACCAGAATATCATCGATGAACACCACTATAAACTGGTCCAAGAACGGTGAAAAGATTCGGTTCATCGAGTCCATAAATATCGCTGGTGTATTCGTGACTCCGAATGGCATCACTAAATACTCGTAATGTCCATATCGAGTTCGAAATGCAGTCTTGCAAATATCCTCCGATTTAACTCGAACTTGATGATATCCGGATCGCAAATCCAGCTTCGAGAATACCCTCGCGCCACTGAGTTGCTCGAATAATTCGCCAATGCGAGGGATATGGTACTTGTTCTTAATAGTCACCCGGTTCAATTCTCGATAATCGATGCACATCCTCCTTGTGCCATCTTTCTTCTTGACTAGAAGAACTGGAGCTCCCCAAGGTGAATTACTGCTGCGAATCCAACCCATCTCTAGAAATTCGGTAACCTGCTTCTTTACTTCTTCCAACTCCACTGGTGCCATCGGATAGTATGCCTTTGAGATTGGCGCTGCACCAGGAACAAGATCGATCGCGAACTCCACATTTCGTTTCGGCGGTAAACCCGAGATGTCCTCGAACACGTCCATGAACTCTCGAACTACAGTTGGTGCTTCCTCCTTAGCAACTTTCATCGATGAAAGAACACTGTTTGTCGGCCTAGCCCTAAACTCGAATGGCCCGACAGAACTGCTACCTCCAGCAAAAACAAACTCCGGATGTCCAGGAATCTAGAAAATCACTTTCTTTGCCCTACAATCAATGTGAGCGTAGAAAGTGCCGAGAAAGTCCATTCCCAAGACGACATATTAACTTCCGGTATCAATCACCAAGAAATCTGCAAATAACTCTCTTCCGCAGATAACAACCAAACAATCCTTACACTCACTACTAGATATGATTTTCCCGTTCCCAGTGTGTATGTCCTAACAACAAGACAGGGTTGTGCAAGCAATCAAGTGTGCAATAATAAACTTGGACGACATACAACAATGGGATACATCAGAATCGAAAAATGCTAATGCAGGAAAAACATGAACCCGAAACGACTTCATCTGAAACCAAGATACTGAAAAAAATAAGCACGATAAACAGGATTCAAGCTGAGGATAAAACATGAACTGGAAAGCAAGAGAAGCAAGGCAATATAATGACCATGAAACAAGGAAGTGAATCAAGACTAGAACTCCAAATTACTTAAATAGAGTACCGCATTGTAACCATGCTGCAGTTCATAGTTACAATTACATAACTCCGTTCAAGTCGCCCAAATCCTAGTATCAGAATAGAAAGAAACAATAGGGAACCAGAAGGTTTCAAGACGAGATGCAAAGTTTTTGCATATCGTCAAGACAGGGTCAAGAGAAAGATAAGATTCAAGGATCACAACAACAATGTGGCAGGACATGCTCCTAATTACGGGCTTTCGAATTCATGTATTGGGTCCAATACCCAACTACAAAAGAATCAAACCCGATTAGCCTAAATCATATGGCTCTGATACCAAACAAACCCTGTCACGCCCCACTTCCCAGAGTGTGCTAAGATCGGCACGTGACAGAGCCAACCATGCTACCTGTGGCTAGGAAACATCCCTCCACAGTCACATTACGGCTGTCTATAAGATATCAAGAACAGTGAAATATATAAAACTAACTAGTACATGTCCATCTGCAAGAATAAACGAGTCAAGAAATAATATATGGAAGCAATAAATCCAAATAATAATAACAAACTGGAAAGTACGTCCCAAATACGGGCTCATATCAGGAAATGAAAGTACGGAAATAAAACTAAACTAAACTAGATACTGACAGGATCCTCACTGCTCAGCCTGACGGCGGAAATACTCCTGACCAGCCTGAGAAAGAGACAAAGGATCTGGGCCATGCAAAACCCAGACGTCAGTGCGTCATAATATCAAACAATAAAATATAATCAGGACGTAACAAGATATGCGGGTATGAGTATGAACAGTAACACGAATAAGGAACAGTGAAGTGTATGTGCATGCGGTGAGTAATCTATGCTACTGGGTTAATTACTCTCAAGTCTTTGAAATCAATTTAATGAATCGTCGATGTAACTCAATAGTATCCCGTGCATGCCCGGGACCACGGTCCAGACTCTCAGAGCTGAATCCGAGACGTGCCGCTAAGCACAAATAGGAAACATGTACAGACGAATGATGTCAGCAACATCATCCCGAGACCGGCCTACCCCCCAAAACTGATCAGTATAAGCGTCGAACTGTTGAGTTACAAGTCAGGTTTCATTATTGATTTCCCCTTACCCCCAAGGTTATATGTTCAAGTCAGGTATTGATAAATCTGGAGTTAATGCCAACATAGGATCAAGCAGGTACAGGTTTGTCTATGCAGACAACATGATACGTATGTCAGGACAACATGTCAGGATTGTCGGCATTAGAAACAGGATCGGGTAATATGTAAAGTAGTGGTATATCAGATCATGACAGGTAGTGCACAGGTATCAAACGTATGCTCATAATAAAACTGTAGCAAGTACGGGTGCACGATAAAAGTACGGATGCACAGTAAAACACGGATGCACAAATATCTATCAGGGATTTCATCTGCAACTTCATGACTATGTAGGATGCACATTATCAAGTATGGGGTGCTAATATAACAGTAACATGAAATAATATGATCTGTAGATGCAACTATACATATAATAAATGATACGAATGCACACGGGTATCCGAAAACAGTAAACATTAATATGGATGTACAATGCAATCAACATGTGATATTTTTATTCATATGGATGCAAAATATATAACATGGCATGTAGCAAGATAAACTTGCATGCGACTAGATATGTAAATAACGGTATGGATGTATACGGGTATCGAAAAACTGTAAAATTGTAATATGGATGCACAATGAAATAAACATGTAATATTTTTATTCATATAGATGTAACATATGTATCATAGCATGTAGCAAGATAAACTTGCCTGATTGGATCTCACGACGGGGTATAAACGCAGCGTCTGACGTCGGGTAAACGTTGCAATGTACACGCGCGCGCACGAGACAGGTCCAGGCAACGCAAGAAGGTGAGCACGCTGGCTCGGGATGTCCATTGGGTCGCTCGGATCGTCGGCAGTGGCACGGCTCCGGCGATGAACGGAAAACAGAATCAAGAAGCCAAGAAAGAAAAGAAAAGAGGAGAAGAAGAAGAAGCTTGTGCTCTGGGTTCAGGAAGGCGGGAAGGGGTTTAGGCTTACGGGGGTCTGAGCTCCGGTGAGGGTTCAGGGGAAGGCAGTGGGTGCTGGGTTCTTAGAGTGCAAGGTTCTCGTCGGGGTGTGCAGGGGAGGAGCTCTGGGTTGGCCTGGGGGTGTTGGTGAGGAGGAGGAAAGGTGATGGTGGTGGTGACGAGGCTGACGCAGGAGATCGGCGGCGAGGGGAGACATGGGTGCTGGCGAAGGGTATAGGTTGCGGGTTAGGCGTCGATAGGTAGTAGCGGGGGAGAGGAGTCGTCGGGGAAGAAGTGAGGTGGTCGGGGAGATGTGACGAGGTCGAGGGTGGAGGCGATGTGAGGCCGTCGAAGGTGGTAGTGACGACGGCGAACGAGGGGTGCGGGCGTGGGTTCGTGTAACAACCCTAATTTTCCTATACACTTTTCTACACAAAATTTTAATTTTTTTTTTCAAAATCATAAAGGGGTATTTTAGACTGAGCACAAGATATAAGTAATTATTTTGTTTTTAATTACAAGTTATAAGAATGTAATAACTCCATTTTTAGTCTACAAGAAATTACTTTAAATTTAATGTATACTTGGAGTATTTACTCTTACTGCTATCATTTTAAGTAATTAAATAACTCCATAATTACAAGAAGGAGCTTGTAGCTCATTGGTAATACCTTGCACTGCTGAACAAGCCACCAGAGTTCAAATCCCATACCCCACATTATTTTTAATATTGATTTTTTAAAAACCTTTAGAATACCAAGAGTTTACACGTGCATATCTCACAAAATCCCCACTACACCCAAACATGTAACACTTGCAGGAGTTAGATGAACCGTCGGGAGGATCTAGGCCACCGGACTCGGCCGGGAATCGGCCAACTCGGCCTTGACTCGGCCGACTCAGTGCTCCGACCGATTCACGGCCGAGTCACCCCCGATTCGGCCGATTCCGGCGATAGTCACAACATGAAAGTTGTGTCTTTTCATATTCCCTATGCACCTGCAAAGTTTCAGTCTCATACCACTTCCAGAACACTTTAAAAACCCCAATTACTCCACTTTTAATACATTTTTATTACATTTTATCACATTTTTATTTTTAACTTTTCATCTACCCTAACCCTAGCCTAACCCTATAAATACCAACCCTACACACTACCCTCTCACCCCCCAAAATCTTGAGCCACTCTCTCAAAAGTTTTCCAAGAAGTGTGTGCTTTGAAAACAAGTTCGCGGCGAAGCTCCGACGAGATTCCGGCGGGAATTCCGGCGACGTTTTTAGAAACAACCGGCGATGAAGCAACGCCTCGGCAACTTCTTTAGTTCCCCTATACTCCTTAGTATAGATCGAAACCCGTAAGTCCCATTCTTCTCTCTTTTCTACTTCTTAAAATACGAATTTATGAAACCCGGCGGAAATCGGAACAAACCGATTTCCGATTCGGTTTTTCTACAAAATTTCACTTGTCACCAATTCCATAACACCTAAACATATTCATAATGACTATTAATCACATAAAAATCAATTTGGACAAAGTTTCTCACATGAAATGATAGCTTTCTTGTAATATCGTATTCTTTTCACAATAATACCATAAAGTTTATTTTTCTTCTTCTAATCAATTCCCTCATTCCTAAACATGTTTATCTTGACCACTAAACTTGTAAAAAACAATTTGAATGAGTTTTCACACATGAAATGATAACTTTTGCAAATACCGTATTCTTTCACTTAAATACCCTCATGTTTAATATATCATGTTTAACCCTTAAACTTCACAATACCTTAAAATAAGTCACGAGGTAATGACCTACCTCCACACACACACAAATACGACCCTAATTGATATCATCAAAACTTAGAATACGAAAATACAAGACATACATTAAAATACCATTTTCTTTATAAACCTTTTTTGAAAGCTTTAACTTGTACACAATTCTAAAACAAAATCTTTTAAAAGAAAATACGATATGTCATGGACATCGATCGTTTATCTAAACTGACTTTGTGGTGTCTAGACTAGGCAAGTGAGCTTGGGTAACTTTAAAAGGCCCGCCTCACGATTCGTGAGCGGATCCCTCCCTCCTCACTTGTACTTACCTGGCCACAATTGGCGGTGAAGAGGCGATTTGAGCCTTCTAATGACTTGTCATTTAGACCTTTTAGAAATAGGCTAGTTGGCTTAGGAAACTCTAGAATCTAAAATACGGAAAATTACACTTTGCAAATAAATACCCTTTACTTTATAAAACCGTTTTCTAAAGGATTAGTATTGTACAATCTTTGCAAAGCGCCGCTACAACCCATCTTTGGGGAACCCGTTCAGGATCGTGCGTTTTATCGCGCACCCTCAGGCTAGTAGTGCGAGATTCAGACCTCCGCAAGGAGCATTCGGTCTCGAAAGGTTTAAAATACGATATCTTAAGAAAATGAGATTTTTGGAATATAAAATATTTATTAAAATTATTTTTTGTATAAACATATGTATATTTATCATTTAAATATCTATTTTATTATAATATAAATTTTTCACATTTTTCTAAAAATCACAGAAGAATAAAGGTTACACTAAAATACCATGAACTTCAAATAATCAATATTACAGATAAATACCATTATTTATGAAACTAGGATATTTTCATTAGAAATGTCACAACATAAAATCTACAACTCTAAAGACGAGTAATAAATACTTGAGGTGTATTTTGAAAAGTATATAAAAGTATTTTTACATAAAACCCCCTCAAGTTTATAAATTACCCTAGGGACCCTAGCAGTTATAAGACTTCGCTTCACATTTCTGATTGTCTGACTCGGGTTTGAGTCTGATTAATCTGACTTGAATATGATTCAATTCAATCTATAAACTACAAGATTCCAATTCAATATGAACACATGAATCCATGAATATAATTATCAGGTTATACAACTTGACTGAACCGAACCATGGATATATATTCCTTTTACATGATTTACAGTATTCCATTTACATGACTCTATAGTTATAACCGTTTCCTGATATCATGGTTTCGGTCAGTCAGTCAAGCACTCATACAATTAATACAATTTTACAAGATAACAATACAAACAAGACATCGCGGGGTTTAAGGGGTAGACTGGTACGGAATATGTTAAAGGTGGCACGAGGTGGACACTTAAGACGTAATTACATCCATGCCGTTGTTCCGTGGTATTATCGACGGAGCCTTATACTACAGGTTACCAAAGTCCCCGGTGTAAGTGGGACTCCCCTCGTATACACTGGCATTTTCTGTACCAAGCTACAAACAACAGCGTTAACATAACATTACAACAATAGTTTACACTTTAAAATGTATCTCTCATTCTGTCTTCTCTACTTCCTTCTTACCTTTGGGACTTACCGAGCGATCTGTTCGCTGACGACATTCTGTTTCTCTCTTCTTTGAATGTCGTCAGGTGACTTGGACCCGGCAGAAGTTGAGCCATCACAAGAAGACTTGGAGCAGTTTACTGAGGACCCTGCACTGTAGTATCATTGTACACTTTTCTTTTCGGTACTTTTTCATTTCCTGATATGCCACTGTTTAGGCATCTTTATTTCAGTTGTATTTCCTTTTCATGTATTGTAAAAAGAATATTAATAAATAAAAGTTGCTGTTCTTTTTATACTCTTATCTCTTGTGTATTTATTTCTATATTGCTTAGCTATGCTTAGCGTATGTACTTCTGAGTACATACGTAGCGGACTTCGCCGCGTCCCCTTCGCCGTACACTGGGAAGCGGGGCGTGACAGTTCGATCGCGTGCGGGAAAGAAGAAAAAAACGAAGATGAGGGAGGAGAGAGTGAGGGACGTGGTGTTTGTTATGGTGTAAAAAAAATAAAGAAAGAATATAAATAGAGATAGAGAGAGAGAGAGTGAAAACGTGATCTGGGGTGAGGTTAGGATTAGGGAAAAGAAAAAATAATTTTAGTTAGAATTTTATATATTAATATATACGTAAACAGTTATATAATATAATATTGATTTTATTTGAGATTTTGGTTAATACAAAAATAGTCTAAAATATGCCCGTATTGGGTCTAAAACTACGGTTTGAAAATACGGATAATTTACGTGTCAACCAAAATTAAAATAGGATATTTGAGTAACAAAAATGCATACCCCCAAGAACGGATACACGTAGCATGTACGTAGCTATCCAAACGAGTCTGTTTCACTGAACGGAACGATAACAAGATGTACAGATGCTACAATAGGGTTAGGGGTATGGTACAGGCCATGCTAGATATTTTTAAAATATTTTATTTGACTTTATTTGTTATACTTAAAAAAATGCAGATGCCAGATAATGCCAGTATGCAGTATAAACAATATGAAAGTGCACGGATTCTCATAACAAGCCGGGAAAGATCATAAACATGAATCGAGACGGGTTTCCAGCAAGCGGGTCGGGTCGGATGCAAAGACGGATACCAATACACTATTCGCACCCAAAACACAATAAATCAAGACTAGCCATAAATAAAGAAATACTCAAAATAGAACTGGTATACAAGAACTAGGGTGTTACACTAATTGCGTGCGGAATTCTAATGTCGCGGTTACTTTACAAGTTTTGTTATGTGTGTGATACAATTATTAGAATCCAGATTAATTAGTTTTATGAAAACTAGTTAGTATAGTGTAAAGCTGGCCGTTTAGTCTCAATTGATCGATTGCCACGAAGTTTTGATTCGGATCAAAACTCCGTCGCAATTGCGTATTGTACGCGATCACTAAGTCGGGAATCTTGTTGAATTATCCGACAACCAATTGAAAAGAGTTTTCAATTTGAGACTAAAATGCAAGTTTTACATGTTAGGCGTGAAATCCGAAATATGAGATATTACGGGTTTATGATGTCTAAGGATATTGCGGATTCTAATCATTGTAGTTTTCTGTTTCTTTTCTGCGACCGTAAGTGTAATATGTGGGGTATCGCGATCTCATTGCTATATGTCAAAGAGTTTTCGGGATACGCATATTTACTTATGTTGATGACATGAGATATTATGTGTTGCTGTTGATATAATTCATTGGATCGTCGTGATTGAATAGCCAGGGGTTTTATGTGAGATGAGAGTTTTTATTTTCATTCATGTAAAATCTGTATGTAATATTATTTTATTGGGGCACTTTCGGGTTGAAGATGATGTCACCACTGTTGTATATTATTTACTTTTCCGCAATAGGATAGACCCTGTAGGGTTCCTAGGCACTCTAATGAGGTCTCACAAGGCATCAACCATGCCAATTTCAAATTTTACAAGTGCCGAGAAACTCTAATACGGATCGTTAACTAGAATTTTAGGCGAAACATTAAGCTAGTTAACATCTTAACTAAAAGTGAGAAGCTACAACCTTTGTAGATCCGGTTCTCCACTTCCTTAGCTCCACGTAGACGTCCTCTCATTGTCCTAGTCGGATCTCGGACTCTAGCATCGGCTTCATCGGAGAAATGAGCGGACAAGTCGTCGGCTACGATGCCGAAGATGATCTACGTCGAGGTTACACAAGATCAAGCTCCAACTTCACCAAGTTATGAAACTTGTGAAGAAAACGCCCTATACTACTTGGCAAGAGGTAGAGGGTGAAGAAATAGGAGGTGGGTTCACTTTAGAATTGGATTTCTCACACTTTTGCTCAAGATGCCATTAATGGTGGCAAGCTTTTTCTTGAAGAAGAAGATGAAGATAGAATATGATAAGTGTTATCTCAAAAGAATAATGAAAAATGAATACTTATCATATCCTAACCTTGGTCAAGTGTAGAGAGTTAACTATAGTTTAGATGAGTGGTTAGGGTTTGGAGAAGAAGACAAAGTGGTCACTTGGTCAAAGCTTCATGAAGTTTCAACAAACTTCATGATAAAAAGAAACCATTTTGTTTTCTTTTATCTATTTCTCAAAAAAGAAAAGATAAATAATTAAGTGAAAATATGAAACCCTAACCATTCACTAAACATGGTTTAAGTCTTTACACAAATCCAAGTGTATATGTATCATCAAACATGATACAATCAAGTGCACAAAAGTATATCACATATACAACTTGTGAACTTCAAGTGAGAAAATTCTTTAAAAGTGAACCAATACTAGTTAATGCAAAGTAATATATCAAATATATAATTATACATTAAATCATTAAATCAACACTTGATTCAATGATCCGGTCATGTCGCACGTAACCGACTAGTATCCTATGAATCGACTTATCGAATCAATCTTTGATTCGATAACTAGGTTATATCGCATATAACCAATTGAAACATTCATCGCGAGAATGAAATACGGTATCACATACACGCATCATTCTCGGTCCCGCACATATCTCATATGCGCCCCTATTTCGTTTCGCTTGAGCCAGGAAACCTCTGTGTAGGACTCTAAAGACTCGTCAATACGCCGGCAGCAGATGATGATCATATCAATCACCCACAAGCCGCAAGCGGTCTGCTAAACGTAACGGCCACCCAGGTATTGAGCGATCACAAGATCGACGAGCTAGCCCGCTCACACTCCTGTGAATCCAACCAGTAACACTTACCGTACAGTCCGGTCTGTTCGTCTGATATGTCGCATATCAAGTCTAGGGGTGGTAAACGTCAGACCCCAATAACCGATAAGTCGTGCCGATGTGAGGCTCATAACGGGTCGAGAAACTACCGGTAACACTTACCAGCAAATCTCTGATCAGCCCTGGCCAGGGACTTCCCTGTTACGGCCAATCGAGCACAGCGCAACATCAACCCCCAATACCGGGAGAGACGAAACCCCTCCTATCGCTCATTTCCTCCATGTGACTCGGGACTGTACCCAAAAACCACCGTTTTGCACGCCCTCATGGACGTGGTAAGGTGGAGATCAAAGCATAGTGGGAATCACACAAGACTCTATGACGATCTCGGGTCTACAGACTAACCTGCACAAGTGTCACCTGAGAACTACCATCTGACGTAAGGTATAATACCATCTGGAAGTTCTCGGCGAGTCCGTCCAGTGTACCCAGTCTCCACTGAGCACCCGTATACCATCTCTGATGTCAAACACCAATGGATATGGGATCATCCATCGCCCATCTCATGGGTCGAGAAGCGTATACGCTAGTCTACACTGTTATATCGATGCCCCGTCTCGATACACCCACGACTAGGGACCTTGAAGGATGTACCTATGGACTACCATGTCCCCACTAGTATGATCTGCATCATAGTCCAGGTATTCAAGTACACATCCTAAGGGCTTTACCAACATGTAACTATTAGACAGTTTAAAAAGACAAGTGTACATGTTAAGATAAAGAGTAACCAGATAGCATACTATCATATCGAGCAAGAAAGTCATCTCTATATATGTCCAAGCATCCAATATAATATACATCATCTGTACAATACTTGCCTATAGGGCATACATACAACTAACAATCTCGCACTTGCACTAGGGCCAGCTGCTGTAGTATCGCATACCGAGCATCCCGAAGAGTCTTTCAAACTGTATCTGGGGAATAGCCTTCGTGAGTAGATCCGCCGTGTTGTTCTTCGTGTCAACCCTCCTGACCTCGATCTCCCGGCGATCAACTATCTCCCGGATCAGGTGATACCGTCTCAGAATATGCCTGGATCGCTGATGGGACCTGGGTTCCTTGGCCAAAGCCACCGCTCTATTGTTATCACAATACAAAGGTATTGGATGCTCAATGGATGGAACCACTCCAAGTTCAGTAATGAACTTCTTGATCCAGACAGCCTCTTTGGCAGCATCGTTGGCAGCGATGTATTCAGCCTCCATCGTCGAGTCTGCCACGGTTTCCTGCTTGGAACTCTTCCAGCTAACCGCCCCTCCGTAAAGGGTAAAGACAAATCCCGACTGCGACTTAGAGTCGTCCTTATCACTCTGGAAGCTAGAATCGGTAAAGGACTCCATTTGGAGTTCTCCGTTACCATACACCAAGAGCATCTCTTTAGTCCTTCGCAAGTACTTGAGAATGCTCTTCACAGCTGTCCAGTGACTCTCTCCAGGATCAGCTTGATACCTGCTCACTACACTTAGTGAGTATGCTACATCGGGTCTGGTACATAGCATCGCATACATGATAGAGCCTACAGCCGAAGCATAGGGTATCCCTTGCATGCGAGCTCTCTCCAAATCAGTCTTGGGAGACATCTCTTTGGAGAGAGTGACTCCAGAGATCGTGGGCAAGTTCCCACGCTTGGATTCTTCCATACCAAACCTCTTTAGTATGGTGTCAATGTACCTGGATTGGGACAATCCCAATATCCGTTTAGATCTATCTCTATAGATCCTAATTCCCAATATGCAGGAGGCATCACCAAGATCTTTCATTGAGAATCTTTGTGATAAGAAGAGCTTGACCGATTGCAGCATAGGAATATCATTTCCTATCAAGAGTATGTCGTCCACGTACAATACGAGGAAGACAACCTTACTCTCTGCCACCTTCTTGTAGATACAAGGTTCATCTGGGTTTTTGACGAAATCAAACTCTTTGATAACGACGTCAAAGCAGATGTTCCAACTCCGCGATGCTTGCTTTAATCCATAAATGGATTTAAGCAGCTTGCACACCTTCCCGCTGCTCCCACTGTCTACGAAGCCCTCCGGCTGAGTCATGTACACGCACTCTTCTAAATCACCATTTAGAAAGGCGGTCTTAACATCTATTTGCCAGATTTCGTAGTCATGATATGCAGCGATGGCAAGCATCATCCGGATGGATTTAAGCATAGCCACTGGAGAAAAGGTTTCGTCATAGTCCACACCTGGTCTTTGACGAAAACCCTTTGCAACAAGTCTAGCTTTGAAAGTCTCCACTTTCCCATCTACACCAAGTTTTTTCTTGAAGATCCATTTGCTCCCAATGGGTTTTACCCCTTCAGGAGCAACTTCCAAAGTCCACACTTTGTTGGTATACATGGATTCCATCTCGGACCGCATTGCATCCAGCCATTTCACTGAGTCCTTACTCGTGATGGCCTGCTCGAAGCTAGTTGGGTCATCATCCTCCATGATGCAATCCTCGCTTCCACCGTCAATGAGAAAACCGTAGTATCTCTCAGGTGGACGAGAAACTCTACTAGATCGGCGGAGAGGCTGGGGTTCGTCGAGTTCTACTGAATCCTCTGGTTCTACCAAGTCTTCTGTTACAGTTCGTGTTGCTGGAATCTCTTCCAATTCTACCTCAATGCTACTTATCTGTTTCATAAGAAAACTCTTTTCTAAGAAAGTGGCATGTCGAGAAACAAACACTTTTTGTTCCTCGGAGTGGTAGAAGATATACCCTCGCGAATGTTTGGGATATCCAACAAACTTACATAGAACAGACCTTGCCTCGAGCTTGTCCGGATTTTGTGTTTTAACATAGGCCGGACAACCCCATATCTGAATAAAATTAAGACATGGTCTCTTGCCATTCCATATCTCATATGGAGTGGTAGGCACTGATTTGGTTGGAACTCTATTCAATAGGTATGCAGCAGTCTCCAGTGCATATCCCCAGAAGGAAATAGGTAACTCAGCTGCACTCATCATAGAGCGCACCATATCTAATAGGGTGCAATTTCTCCGCTCCGATACACCGTTGTGCTGTGGTGTATAAGGAGGAGTAAGCTGTGAGAGAGAATCCCATTCTCTTTTAGATAATCTCTGAATTCGTTGCTTAAGTATTCTCCTCCTCGATCAGATCGAAGGATCTTAATACTTTTGCCCGTTTGGTTCTCTACTTCTTGTTTATATTCTCTAAATTTCTCAAAAGCTTCTGATTTGTGTTTCATCAGGAACACATATCCGAATCTAGAGAGATCGTCAGTGAATGTAATGAAGTACGAAGAACCATCCCTGACATGTGTAGACATGGGACCGCATACATCACTATGTATCAGTCCCAAGAGTTCGGTAACTCTTTCTCCGTGTCTAGTAAACGGAGTTTTGGTCATCTTGCCTTTGAGACATGACTGGCAAGTGTCACAAGATGAAAATTCAAACGGATTTAAATATCCATCCTTATGCAACTTAGCTAGTCGTGTCGCATTGATGTGACCCAGTCTACAATGCCACAAGAAAGATTCGTTCAGTTCAGAACTTTTCCTCTTGTGTGTGTTTTGTAAATTGAGGACTGTATTTTGATTGAGAATGAATATGCCATTATACAACGAGCCTGATGCAATCAACTTTTGATCTAGGAATATGTTCATAACATTATCCTTTACTATAAAATTATATCCTTCTTTACTTAATAAAGAAACTGATATAATGTTGCACATCATGTTTGGTATATAATAGCATTCATTTAAAATCAGTGTATCACCACTTGGTAATACTAGGTGATATTCGCCACTGCTTTGGCTGCAACATTTGCCCCATTCCCAACTTGAACGGAATGATCACCTTTTCCCAGTTCTCTACCTTTCCGTAGCCCATGTAACATTTTACATATGTGGGATCCTGATCCGGTATCTAATACCCAGGACGTAGGGTGAACTGAGAAACAGTTCTCAATAACTAACACACCTGTAGAAGATGCATCAATATACATGTTCTTTTGGGTGGCTAGAGAATCTAGATATTCTCCTATTCTCTGTTCAGTCTTATAACTCTTATAAGAAAGAGCGGGTCCAACGTTCCCCTGCACAGTACAACATGCGGGTTCGGTCAATACATCCATATTATTATCTTTATTAGGGCATGACATGGTCACTACCTGGAGAGAGAGAGAAGAAAACACTTTACCGTATGCTCTTGTAAGATCAGATTGGTTATTATCTTATCTAATCAGGATGGCTCCCACTGGTTTTTATCAAATCTTCCTTCAAACCCTAAAAGGAAAGACTAGCCGGGATTAATTACACACTACAAGTTCGCCAATCTTTCAGCCACGCCAGTGTCGGTACTTTGAGGGAGGTCCCCCGTGCTTTCGCACGAACCTAATTAATGTAAACCTCGTTTTCCCAGAGGCGTAACCCCGTTGACACCTTTCTAGACACCTACTTGATCGACTAATTGTAATGTGTAAAACTCTTCCAGGAGTAACTCTTACTCGCAGTGGGTATCGGGATCCAACTATCTCATAGAAGGTATGCAATCTCATTGCAAATTTCAACACTTGAAATTCCCGATAATATTTTGCCCCTAGCGTCCTGTGACCTTGACGGAGGCCAAACTACCCACAGGGCGCTAGTCAAGTTCAACCCATCATTTCTTGATCGAATTAAACCCACCCGTACGACCCTTGACGGAGGCCAAACTACGCCGTATGAATACCCTAATCCAATCGCATCATATGCTGGCAGATAAGCACTAGTTAGCTACCATACACTACGCCTTGACGGAGGCCAAACTACCGCAGCATGAATACTAAGTAGTACTTATCTGAAATGACGGAGGGCTACGCAGGTTTTTCTGAAAACCATGAGCGTAATGAACTTGATATCGTTGTAGAATCAAATGAAGTTTTGAAATGGAGTGATTTTGAGGCTTTTCTAGTTTTGCTAAAGGGGTCACACCCGGTGAAGGGATCGTCGGCCCTTTCCTCGTCGAATGAGGTGCGGGATATATCATATATATCACTGTGCAAAGCAGAAACTATAGAAGCAATCAAAAATCAAACCGAGTGTGTAGCATCTGCCAGTTGTTGCTAAAGGAGTCACTCCCGGTGAAGGGATCTCGGTCCTTTCCTCATCGAATAAGGTGTAGGGTATATCATATATACCGCTATGCAAAACAAGAACTGTAGCTACCTGTTTTGTTTAAAATTTTATTCTACAACATCTTTTAGGTTTCTTTTCTTTCATTAATCACATTAATGAAGTCCCATCATTTAAGTCACCTAAACATCACAGATAAATACGACGTACACTTATGCCATCCGCATTCGCCTCGATGTCCCCTCGTGCACCGTTAGGTTAGGTAACTAACGACAGAGCAGGGCAGGGCTAGTGCGGGTGCAAAACATAAGTAACGTCTATATAATATATCATATATACTATATACTGTATCTATCACAGAACATCACATGATCACATCACAGATATCGCAGCAGAAGAAACATATGAAATATTGGATATACTAGGACGTCCGTGTTTTCAATACGAGCCAGTATAAAACACGGATTCCACGGTCGTGATGAATAGCCAATCCTACACCCCTAGACCCCTACGAGAGCGGCAAGCAACCCTACCAATTCTAGGGTTAGGAGACCCGGACTCGACTCCTCGAGATGGTCTCCCACTGGACCCTAGAACCCGGTTACTTGTGCTCCCCTCCTTGGGTCTATCCTAATGCGGAAAAGTAAATAATATACAAAAGGTGACAACTTCCGCAACCTGGAAGTGCCCCAATAAACGAATATTACATACAAGTTTTTACATGAATGAAAATGAAAAACACTCATCTCACATAAAAACCCCCGGCTATTCAAACACGACGATCCAATATAACATATCCAGCAACACATAACATCACATGTCATCAACGTAAGTAAATATGCGCATCCCAATTGTCGTTGACATATAGCAACGAAACCGGCGATATCACATATTACACTTACGGTCACAGAAAAGAAAGTGTAAAACTACAACAGTTGGAATCCGCAACCTCTCTAGACATCGCATGCCTGATCAAATGAAATACTTAGACATCACATGCCTAACAATTATAAACCCCGCATTTTAGTCTCATTACCGAAAACTCTTTTCAATATCAAGTGAGACTAAACCGCTAGATTTATAATATTCATTCAGTTATCTCATAACTGTTTGTGAATTCCAATTATTGTATCCCATTCCGGATAAATAGAAAATATTAAACTTTCCGATCGAACATTCGAACACCCATGTTTTCCCGAAACCGTTCAACACATGAAATTAGTTCAAAGACATTCACTTCATGCCTCAGTACCAACGGTCCAGCCGTAGAAGGGTCAAGCCAACGCCTCACATGTGGCACGTCATACTGCCCCAAACCCGAAGGTTCAAAGGGCAGTTCAAGACGGTCACATAATCGAGTTAAGGTTTGTTGTCTTCTAGAGGGACCATCGCGTTACTTGCACTACTCAGAATGTCCTTAAACCACAGAAAAATCCAACACTTGGAAATTTTCCGGCAGGGGAAAAGTTGGGTATTTATATCCGGTCGAACTTTTTAACATATTCGAAAATTATCCGGAATCCACATAGACAAAATCTGATAATCCGATCGAATCATCGAATCCCCAATACAACCCCAGAAAATTCAACTCTTGAATAAATATTAAAAATTCCCATAAAACTCAGCATTGTGAAAGAGGAATTACTGTGCAAATATGAAGGGCTGACGTTATCAGAGAGCCGCGGAACCGCCGCAGAAGCTAGGCTTCTGCCGCGGTTCCGCCGCATGTTTGAGGTATCAATTGTCAAATTTTGCACCGTAATTCATATAATTCCCCGCTGAATTTTTTAAAGATTTTTAATCTGGAAAAAACCCAGTTTTTGGAAAAAGTCCAGAGAGCAATTTGTAAATTAGGGTTTCGGTTCGATCGGACTTCAAACGTCGTCAACGCATCGCCTAAGGCTCTAGTTAGGCTCTGATACCACTGTAGGGTTCCTAGGCACTCTAATGAGGTCTCACAAGGCATCAACCATGCCAATTTCAAATTTTACAAGTGCCGAGAAACTCTAATACGGATCGTTAACTAGAATTTTAGGCAAAACATTAAGCTAGTTAACATCTTAACTAAAAGTGAGAAGCTACAACCTTTGTAGATCCGGTTCTCCACTTCCTTAGCTCCACGTAGACGTCCTCTCGCTGTCCTAGTCGGATCTCGGACTCTAGCATCGGCTTCATCGGAGAAATGAGCGAACAAGTCGTCGGCTACGATGCCGAAGATGATCTACATCGAGGTTACACAAGATCAAGCTCCAACTTCACCAAGTTGTGAAACTTGTGAAGAAAACACCCTATACTACTTGGCAAGAGGTAGAGGGTGAAGAAATAGGAGGTGGGTTCACTTTAGAATTGGATTTCTCACACTTTTGCTCAAGATACCATTAATGGTGGCAAGTTTTTTCTTGAAGAAGAAGATAGAATATGATAAGTGTTATCTCAAAAGAATAATGAAAAATGAATACTTATCATATCCTAACCTTGGTCAAGTGTAGAGAGTTAACTATAGTTTAGATGAGTGGTTAGGGTTTGGAGAAGAAGACAAAGTGGTCACTTGGTCAAAACTTCATGAAGCTTCAACAAGCTTCATGATAAAAAGAAACCATTTTGTTTTCTTTTATCTATTTCTCAAAAAAGAGAAGATAAATAATTAAGTGAAAATATGAAACCCTAACCATTCGCTAAACATGGTTTAAGTCTTTACACAAATCCAAGTGTATATGTATCATCAAACATGATACAATCAAGTGCACAAAAGTATATCACATATACAACTTGTGAACTTCAAGTGAGAAAATCCTTTTAAAGTGAACCAATACTAGTTAATGCAAAGTAATATATCAAATATATAATTATACATTAAATCATTAAATCAACACTTGATTCAATGATCCGGTCATGTCGCACGTAACCGACTAGTATCCTATGAATCGACTTATCGAATCAATCTTTGATTCGATAACTAGGTTATATCGCATATAACCAATTGAAACATTCATCGCGAGAATGAAATACGGTATCACATACACGCATCATTCTCGGTCCCGCACATATCTCGTATGCGCCCCTATTTCGTTTCGCTTGAGCCAGGAAACCTCTGTGTAGGACTTTAAAGACTCGTCAATACGCCGGCAGCAGATGATGATCATATCAATCACCCACAAGCCGCAAGCGGTCTGCTAAACGTAACGGCCACCCGGGTATTGAGCGATCAGAAGATCGACGAGCTAGCCCGCTCACACTCCTGTGAATCCAACCAGTAACACTTACCGTACAGTCCGGTCTGTTCGTCTGATATGTCGCATATCAAGTCTAGGGGTGGTAAACGTCAGACCCCAATAACCGATAAGTCGTGCCGATGTGAAGCTCATAACGGGTCGAGAAACTACCGGTAACATTTACCAGCAAATCTCTGATCAGCCCTGGCCAGGGACTTCCCTGTTACGGCCAATCGAGCACAGCGCAACATCAACCCCCAATACCGGAAGAGACGAAACCCCTCCTATCGCTCATTGCCTCCATGTGACTCGGGACTGTACCCAAAAACCACCGTTTTGCACGCCCTCATAGACGTGGTAAGGTGGAGATCAAAGCACAGTGGGAATCACACAAGACTCTATGACGATCTCGGGTCTACAGACTAACCTGCACAAGTGTCACCTGAGAACTGCCATCTGACGTAAGGTATAATACCATCTGGGAGTTCTCGGCGAGTCCGTCCAGTGTACCCAGTCTCCACTGAGCACCCGTATACCATCTCTGATGTCAAACACCAATGGATATGGGATCATCCATCGCCCATCTCATGGGTCGAGAAGCGTATACGCTAGTCTACACTGGTATATCGATGCCCCGTCTTGATACACCCACGACTAGGGACCTTGAAGGATGTACCTATGGACTACCATGTCCCCACTAGTATGATCTGCATCATAGTCCAGGTAGTCAAGTACACATCCTAAGGGCTTTACCAACATGTAACTATTAGACAGTTTAAAGAGACAAGTGTACATGTTAAGATAAAGAGTAACCAGATAGCATACTATCATATCGAGCAAGAAAGTCATCTCTATATATGTCCAAGCATCCAATATAATATACATCATCTGTACAATACTGGCCTCTAGGGCATACATTCAACTAACAGACCCAAGGCGGGAAGCACAAGTAACCGGGTTTTAGAGTCCAGTGGGAGACCATCTCAAGGAGTTAAGACCGGATCTCCTAACTCTAGAATTGGCAGGGTTACTTGCCGCTCTCGTAGGGGTATAGGGATGTGAGTTTGGCTATTCATCACGACTGTGGAATCCGTGTTTTATATTATTGGCTAAATTTAAAACACGGACATCATAGTATATCCAATATTTCATATGTTGCTTCTGCTGCTTGATTCTGTGATGTTGATCATATAACTGCGTGAGACGAATGTAATATTATATATATGATATATAATAAATGTTGCTTATGTTTTGCACCCGTGCTAGTCCAGCCCCCGCTCTGGCGGTAGTTAAGTAACCTAACGGTGCATGACGGGGCCCCATGGCGAATGCGGATGGCATAAGCGTACGTTCTATTTTCGTTTCATTTTTCTGTAATGTTTAGGAAACATTAAATGATGGGACTTCATTAATGAGATTAATGAAAAGAAAGAAACTAAAAGATGCTATAGAATCAAATTTTCAAAAAGGGTAGCTCTAGTTTTTGCTTTGCATGGTGGTATTCCTTGATGAATATCCAGCACCCCATTCGATGAGGAAAGAGCCGAGATCTCTTCACCGGGAGTGACCTCTTTAGCAAAACTAGCAAACGCTATAACCTACTCGGTTTTGTCTTTTGACTGCTTCTATAGTTCTTGCTTTGCATAGTGGTATTCCTGAATATCCTGCACCTCATTCGATGAGGAAAGAGACGAGATCCCTTCACCGGGAGTGACCTCTTTAGCAAAACTAGCAAAAACCTAAAAACACTCCTTTTCAAAAACATTAGATTCTACAACGATATCAAGTTCATTACGCTCATGGTTTTTTTAAAAATCTGCGTAGCCCTCCGTCATTTCAGATAAGTACTATTTAGTATTCGTGTTGTGTTTGTTGACCTTGTTAAGGCGTAGAGTGCGGTAGTTGATTAGTGCTTATCTGCCAGCATGAGATGCGA
This sequence comes from Agapanthus africanus, assembly GCA_030015575.1. Lineage (NCBI taxonomy): Eukaryota > Viridiplantae > Streptophyta > Magnoliopsida > Asparagales > Amaryllidaceae > Agapanthus > Agapanthus africanus. The sequence continues at coordinate 453,990,679 of CM057346.1, read as the reverse complement.
TTGGGTTAGGGTAGTCGTGCGGCCTTGTTGACCTTGTCAAGGGTCGTGCGGGTAGGTTTAATTCAATCAAGAAATGACGGGTAGAACTTGACTGGCGCTTATGGTTTGTTGACCTTGTCAATGTCATAAGTGGCTAGGGGTAAAAAAACATTATCTGGAATTTCAAGTGTTGAAATTTGCTATGAAATTGCATACCTTCTATATGATAGTTGGATCTCGATACCCACTGCGAGTAAGAGTTACTCCTGGGAGAATTTTACACTTCACAATTAGCCGATCAAGTAGGTGTCTAGAAAGGTGTTAACGGGGTTACGCCCCCTGGGAAAATGAGGTTTATTTTAATTAGGTCCGTGTGAAAGCACGGGGAACCTCCCTCAAAGTACCGACACTGGCCTGGCCGAATGATTAGCGAACTTGTAGAGTGTAATTAATCCCGGCTAATCTTACCTTTTAGGGTTTGAAGGAAGATTTGATAAAAACAGTGGGAGCCATCCTGATTAGATAAAAAAATCCAATCTAACCTTGCAAAGAGCGCACGCAAAGTGATTATCCTTCTCTCTCTCCTGGTAGCGACCGATGACATGCCTTAATCAAGATAATAATATGGATGTTTTAACCGAACCTACTTATTATACTGGACTAGGTTCCGCTCTATCTTATGATTGTCATAAGTCTGAGCAAGGAGGAATATTCGGATTTCGACGCCCCCAAACGAAGAAAAAGCATGTTGATGCATTATTTTCGGGTGTGTTCGTTACGAAGAACTGTTTCTCAGTTTACTCTACGTCCTGGGTATTGGATACCAGATCAGGATCCCACACATATAATTGGTTACTTGGGTTATAGAAAGGTGGAGAACTGGGAAAGGGTGATATGTCTCTAAGTAGTAGAGAATGTTGCAATTGTTGCAGCCAAAGCAGTTGGAAGATATCACCTAGTGTTACCAACTGGTAATACATTGATTCTAAGCGACTGTTGTTCCGTACCAAAATATTGTGAATATTTTCCTAAATCAAGTGTTGATTAGGTAGGTACGTTGTGTAACAGTGTACACGTTCTGAATCAAACTACGGTTCTAAACGTACATAATACACACAAGAGTAATAGTTCAGAAATGAACGAAGTCTTCTTGAGGTATTATAGACTAGGTCATGTCGATGAAACAAGACTAGTTGAAGTTCCATAAGGATGCATATTTGAATCCGTTCGAATTTACATCTTATGAAACTTACCAGTCATGTCTCAAAGACTTGGTGACCAAATCTCCGTTTACTGGAAACGGAGAAAGAGCCACTGAACTCTTGGACAGATATTTAGTGATGTATGTGGTCCTATGTCTACACATGCCAGGGATGGTTCCGCGTACTTTATTACATTCACCGATGTTCTCTCAAGATACAGATATGTGTTTTTGTTGAAACACAAATCAGAATCTTTTGAGAATTTCAAGGAATATAAGTACGATATTGAGAACCGGATGGGTAAAGGTATTCAAATCCATTGATATGATCGGAGAGAAGAATACTCAAGCACGGAATTCCGAGACTGTTTAAAAGAGAATGAGATTCTCTCTCAGTTTACTCCTCTGTATACACCACAACACAACGGTATATCGGGGTGGAGGAATCGCACCCTATGAGATATAGTATGCTCTGTGATGAGTACCACTGAGTTTCCTATTTCCTTTCAGGGACATGCACTTGAGAAGATGCATACCTATTGAATAGAGTTCGATCAAATATGTTGCCTACCACTCCATATGAGATATGGAATGGGAAGAGACCGTCTCTTAAACGAGTTAAGATATGGGGTTGTCCGGCCTATATTGAAAAGCAAAATCCGGACAAGCTCGAGGTAAGGTCAGTTCTGTGCAAGTTTGTAGGATATCCCAACCATTCGCGAAGGTATATCTTTTACCACACCGAGGAGCAAAAGATGTTTTGTTTCTCGACATGCCATCTTTTTAGAAAAGGAATTTCTTGTGGAAGAAATTAGTGGTGACGAGGTAGAACTGGAAGTAATTCCAGCAAACACAAACTATAACTGACGATTCGTTGGAACCGGAGAATTCCATAGTCCCTAACGAACCAAAGCCACTCCACAGATCTAGTAGGGTTCCTCATCCACCTGAGAGATACTACGGTTTTATCTTAGATGGTAGGAGCGAGGATTGCATCATGGAGATGATGACCCAATTAGTTTCGAGCAGGCCATCACAAGTGGAGACTATGTGAAATAGATGGTATTCCCCGCCGAAAGACGCGGAGATGACGCGGTAGACGTCTCGCCTGAATTTCGGGGCAGATGCTAATTAGTGCTATCCGTCCACCTCTCCGAGGATGCCAAGTTGATTTATGGCACCGTATATCGAAGGTTTAAATGGATACGGTCGACGTAGCAGACTTCATCAGATTCCCCCTCACCTGAGGGGGTTTTGATTATGGGGACGCTCTTCCCTGCAGGCGCAAGCCCCTGCAGTTAATTATGCTACCACATCGCGGTAACCACTTTCTCCTTCTCTAGATGGTCACTTCGTGCCGTGGGTATTTGTTTTGTTTTTGGTTGCCCGTGGATTGTATACGGAGACTAATTTATGTTGTCACCCGTAGGGCGTGGATCAGTCCAAATCCGTATCTTCTTAGATTTGGGTTTGGGGGTTGGGTTTAAGGATACATTAGCCTCATTTGGGACTAAGATCAACTTAAACGTATGTTATGGACACGTTAGTCTAATTTTAGACTAAGATCAACTTAACGGGATCATTTAGATCCAACAAAAGAGCATTTGGACTCTATTGTTTAGTTTATGGACATTGCGGTCGATTTGTTTAAGGACATTACGGTCCAATGTTAGTTTAAGGACATCTTGGTCCGTTGTTAGTTTAAAGACATCACGGTCGAGGTTAAGTACATCATAGTCCGTGAGTTTAAAGACTTCACAGTCAAGATTAAGGACATCATGGTCCGTGAGTTTAAAGACCTCACAGTCAAGGTTAAGGACATCATAGTCCGTGAGTTTAAGGACCTCACAGTCCATGAAATGTGTGGTTGTCGGGACCCGTCACCTCTCTGAAGACGTTGAAGGATTACAACGACAAATATCAGAGGAGTAAAGAGATGTACCCTTGAACCGATGTGAGTTGGTTGAAAGATCTGTAGTCCCATTTGGGGCTAAGATCTGTTGAAATATTTATGAGCAAACGGGCTCAATTAATATAGGTTGAGGACTTATGGCCAATTTTGGGCTAAGTCCAATAAATGTTTAACATTTTTATTCTGGGCTGTTGGGTCTTTATTTGGGCTTGGCCCTTTTGAATTTTTTTTTATCTTGTATTGAATGCTGAGCATTCATCAGAGCTCTGGGCTTATTAAAGAAAAAATTATGTTCTGTCAGCATAACACGTGGCGCGCTAGGCGCTTTGCGCCAGTCAAAGAGCGCAGTGCGCTTTTGCCAAGTAGCGCACATGTAAGGGACACGTGTCGCACTCAGCGCTAGGCGCCAGATGATGAGCGCATGATGCCAGTTTATGAGCGCTGAGCGCTATTCCATGAGCGCATTGCGCTTTTAATTTAGTGGCGCACACGTGGGTGACACGTGGTGCGCTTGGCGCTGAGCGCCAGCCCATGAGCGCAGTGCGCTATTTCAGAAGCGCAAAGCGCAAGTTGTTAATTGGCGCATACGTGGTTGACACGTGGCGCATTTGGCGCTGAGCGCCGGTCCAGAGAGCGCAGAAGCGCAGTTCAAGAGCGCAAGGCGCATTTCAAAAGCGCAAAGCACATCTGATCAATTTTATGATCTGGGGACAAATTTATGTTTTTTTTTCTTTTAAAAGAGACTTTGTCTCAAAATTTAAGAACAACGGTTCTTATTTTGCAGGAGAAATTTTCAATCTCTTATTTTGATGAAAGGCTTTGCTTTTATAGATCCATGATCTGTGAGAAGAATTATGTTCTTCTTTTATTTTATGATGAGATCTTTTGATCTCTTTTGTGAAAAACTTTTTGTCTTGTAGATCTATGATCTTTTTAAAGAAATAAATTTTTCTTTCTATGAGATGATTTATCTCCGTGTTTATCATCCATCGTCTTTAACTTGAAGAAGTATCTTCTTGCAAGAGCTTGCTCTTTTTTCTTTGAATTTTTCAAAGTTTATGGGTTTTTTTTCTATATCAGACTTGAAGTCTTGGGGCCTTTATATAGGGCAAGCCGATTTGTTGAATCAGTTAAAGAGATCTTTCTTTGATTGATTTGGGGATATTTCCCCACCATTGGATCTTTGATCCTAGGGCTTCTGTTTTACAGGAGGCAGTTTTCTTGTTTTTTTAACAAGATTGGAAGATCTTTCCATAGCAGAATTTAATTCTGATTAATTAATCATTTATCATTATAATTAGATATTTTGATCTAACGGTGGGGAGTTTTTTTTTTAATTCCAGCGCTAGCGTACCCGTGCCTTGCACGTGGTGCGCTGCTCAGAGCGCAGCGCACCTTGTGCTAGAGCACCTGTTGTTCCCCTCCGAAAGACTGCCAAGACATGGACGTCTTGCCTGAAATTCAGGGCAGATACTATTTGGTTTTATCCGTCCACCTCTCCGAAGATGCCAAGTTGATTTATAGCACCGTGTATCGGAGGTTTAGACGGATGCGGCCGATGTAGCAAACTTCGTCAGATTCCCCCTCGCTCGAGAGGTTTTTGATTGTGGGGACGCTCTTCCCTGCAGGCGTAAGCCCCTGCAGTTAATTACGCTACCGCATCGCGGTAACCACTTTCTCCTTCTCCAGAATTTCACTTCGTGTCGTGTGTGTTTTTTTTGTTTGTGGATGCCCGTGGATTGTATACGGAGACTAAGTTATGCCGTCGCCCGTAGGACGTGGATCAGTCCAAATCCGTATTTACTTAGATTTGGGTTTGGGGTTTTTGTTTAAGGATACGTTAGCCCTATTTAAGGCTAAGATCAACTTAAACTTTTGTTAATGATACGTTAGCCTAATTTCCAGACTAAGATCAACTTAACGGGATCGTTTGGATCCGACAAGAGAGCAATTGGCTCTATTGTTCCAGTTTAGGGACATAGCGGTCCATTGTATGTATGGCCATCGGGACCCGTCACCTCTCTGACGACGTTGAAGGATTACAACGACAGGTGCCAGAGGAGTTCAGAGATGTACTCTTGAACCACAGTCGATTGGGGGAATCTGTAGTCCAATTTGGGACTAAAGTTTGTTTAAAGGTTTAAGGATACGTTAGCCATATTTGAGGCTAAGGTCAACTTAAACGAGATCGTTTAGATCCGACAAAAGAGCATTTGGGGGCTCTATTGTTCCAGTTTAGGGACATAGTGGTCCATTTCCAGTTTAGGAACATGGGGGTCCATGTTCCAGTTCAGGGACATAGTGGTCCATCGCCAGTTTAGGGACATGGTGGTCCATTTTAATGTATGGCCGTCGGGACCCGTCACCTCTCTGACGTCGTTGAAGGATTACAACGATAGGTGCCAGAGGAGTTCAGAGATGTACCCTTGAACCAGGTGTAAATTGATTTAAGAGAGCAGTCGTGCTCAGTCAATTTAATTTGAGGACTTACGGCCAGAATTGGGCTAAGTCCAGTTGAAGCTGTTCAACGTTTTTATTTGTGGTTGGCCTGTTGGACCTTGGCTTGGGCTTTGTCCTTTATTTAATAATGCAGTGCATTTTGTCTGGCCTATTAGGCCCCCTTTTAATTGGGCTATGCCCTTTTTAAATGATGCACAGCATCTATTTTGAGCCTGACAGACCTTTGTTTGGGGCTTTATCCCTTTTAATAGTGCATAGCACTTTGTTTGGTCTGATAGACCTTTCTTTATTGGGCTCTACTCTTGATAATGCATTGCATTAATTAGTCTGACAGAGTGCCACATGGCTTGTCAGGCGCTTTGCGCTGATTGAGGAGCGCAAGGCGCAAGTCCATATGGAGGTGACACATGTCACGCTCTGGTGAGCGCAAGCGCAGTGCGCTGCGCTGTTGCGCTTCTGACACGTGGCGCGCTCTGGCGGGTTGCGCCAATTCATGAGAGCAGTGCTCTATTTTAACAGCGCATAGCGCAGATCATTCTGAAGCTGACACGTGGCGCTCCCTGGTGGCTTGCGCCAACCCAGGAGCGCAACAGTGCAGATTTGCAAGTGCAAGGCACTGTTTTTTTAATATCTTGATCCAATTTTAGATTCAAGAAAAGAATCTTTAAGATTCCAGAACCAATGGTTCATAAAAAAGTGCAAGGCACTGTTATTATTTATTTTTTATTGAAGATTATTGATCTTGTTCTTAGATCAATGATCTATTCAGAAGAAATTCTTTTTTTTTATAAAGGTTTTTACCTTTTTTCTCTTCTTGAGTTTTTCTCAAAATTCTTCAGAGTTCTCTCTATTCTTTGTGCTGTTGTTTTTTGATCTTTCTGAGTTGTGTTGTTTAGACTTGGAGTCCAGGGGCCTTTTTATAGTGCCAAATGATTTGTTAGGTTGGTTAAAAGAGATCTTTCTCTGAGTGATTTGGGGATATTTCCCCATCGTTGGATCTTTGATCCAAGGACTTCTGTTTTACAGAAGACAATCTTCTTGTTTTAACAAGAACAGAAAAATCTTACTGGAATTTTAATTCTGTTTGGCGAAAGCGCACCTACGCTTGACACGTGTCGCGCAGCGCAGAGCGCAGCGCAACTGCGCTAGCGCACCTGCGCTGCCACGTGTCGCGCACCGCAACTGCGCAGCGCAACTGAGCTAGCGCAACTGTGTGGCCATATGTCGCACAGCGCAGAGCGCAGCGCACTGCCCTAGCGCAACTGTGCGGCCACGTGTCGCGCAGCGCATAGCGCAAGTTAGCTGAAGCGTTGCTTCTTTATTTTAAGATTTGATTTTTATTATCTTTTAAAACAGAGCTTTGCTCTGATTGGGGGAAACAGAAGCATTGTTTCATTTCCCGCCTTGGGATTTGAACAGAGCTTTGCTCTGAAAGGGAGGTTCTCTCCTTTATTATTATTATTTATTTATTTATTTTTATTTTATCGGGACGGGTTTTGAGCCAAAAATTTTGGCGGGAACAAATGCCCCCCACTACTTTGCCCACGTAAGTATGTACGTGGGTGAAGTAGTGCAAAGTTATGAGTAGCCATGGAATCGAGGGCTTAGGAGATAAGTTTAGGGTCCTTGTAGCCTAAGACTTTTCAACTTTATGAGCCGTGAGGGTCTCACAAAGAATTTTCTCCCTACGAATCGAGAGGATCTCGTAGGTGTATTTTCTCCTTAGGGGTCGCAAGGGCTCCTAAGTGCGTTTTCTCTTATAAGTCGTAAGGATCCTATAAGGGAATTTTCCCATTTACGAGTTGAGAGGACCCGTAAGCGGTTGTTTCCCTCCTTGTCGAGATTCGACTTTGGAGAGTGAGACCCATGGATAGTGTGCAAGAGACCGTTTTGGGCCAACTTGCAGGGTCCCAGTGCTTAGGAAACAGGTTTTTTAATCCTTACTGCCTAAGGCTTTATCTTACGAGTCGAGCCGCATCGAGAAGTTCTCCCAAAGACATCAATTTCTTCATAAGTCGAGAAGAATCGAACATTTCTCGCAAGAATATCCTAACGTCACAGTTAACCTCTGCTCTTTACGACAGAAGTCCGTTAGGGTCTGTGGTACTTAGGGTTTTGGCCGTCGTACCGTCGCATCAGCTGATATATTCCTCGATAGGCAATCGTGCTGTTCGAGTAGCCCTGCGACTGCCGTGTCACTGATCCCATCGGGGGCTGGACAAGGCGTCTTCAAGCAATCCTCCTTGGCAGTTTGACCGTCGGAAGAGCAAGCGTTAGGAATTTTGCCATGCCGCTTCTTACTTGAGGTTAGGCTCATTTTGGAGAGCCTCGATGAGTCATAACCACTCCGCGCTGGTGTGAGATGATCTCCGATAGTCTTTCAGGTTTTATGTGAGTTGCCGTCAAGACCCTGAAGCTAGGAATTTGGCCTTTGCTTCGTTTGCTGGCATCGCGTCTGCTGTATCGAGACGAATGTCGCGGTTGTCTCTAGGTTGCTAGTGAACCGTCGAGGTTTGGAACTAGGGATTTTGCCGTGGCTCCATTTGTTTGATTGTCGCGTCTGAACCCTGCTGGAGGAAGAACGTTGGGGTGACAACTCGTCTGCTGTATCGAGACGAACGTCGCGGTTGTCTCTAGGTTGCTGGTGAACCGTCGAGATTTAGAACTAGGGATTTTGCCGTGGCTCCGTTTGTTTGATTGTCGCGTCTGAACCCCACTGGAGGAAGAACGCTGGGGTGACCTCTCGTCTGCTGTATCGAGACAAAAGTCGAGGTGGTGACCACTCCATGTAGGATGATCTCCGGTAGTCTTTCAGGTTTTATATGAGTTACCGTCAAAACCCTGAAGCTAGGAATTTGGCCTTCGCTTCATTTGCTTTGGCATGTCCGAAGCTAGGAATGTGCCCCTGGATTGTATACAGGGATCGATGTGATCTCACCTGTAAGGCAGCAGTTTCATTCATTTTTTTTTTTTTTTTTTATTATTTTCTTTCCGCGATGCTATATCATTTCAGCTTTTTATATCGCGAAAATCGCGATTGCCCCATCATTTCGGCTATTTTTCGCGGTGCCCAATCATTTCGGCTATTTATTTTATTTTCACTCGCTGCCTTTTATTGCAAGTTGCCCCATCATTTTGGCTATTTCATATGCATTTTTAGCTCGCTGATTTTTTATCGCGAGTGTGGAACTTGGAATCTGGTGCCGATATCAGCATCAGCATCGCTACAACTGGAATATTTCTAGGAGCGAATCATCATTTGCTATGAAAGGACTTGGAATTTGATACCGGTTTAGGCATCAGCATTGCTACAACTGGGATATTGTCAGGAGCGAATCATCATTTGCCATGAAAGGACTTGGAATTTGATACCGGTTTAGGCATCCGCATCGCTACAACTGGGATATTGTCAGGAGCGAATCATCATTTGCCTCTGTCGACGTTGAACAAAGGTGGCTTAGCGAACAGGGTTAGGATCCAGTCGACTAAGGTTTTTGACTTCATGAGCCGTAAGGGTCTCACAAAGGTATTTCTCCCTACAAGTCGTGAGGATCTTGTAGGTGTGTTTTCTCCTTAGGAATCGTGAGGATTCCTAAGTGTATATTCCCCTGTAAGTCGTAAGGATCTTACTAAAGGGTTTTCTCCTTATAAGTCGAGAGGACTTACAAGGGTTGTTCACCGTATGGACATATCCCCGGTCACGGGTGGGACTTGGTTAGGGAAATGTTTATTCGCGCCCGTGGATTGTATACAAGGGCCAGTATTGAGCCACTTGTAGGGCAATATCGGAGGTTGTGGGGGTTGCTTAAGAACAGGTTCAGGTCTCTGTAACTTAAGACTTTCAACTCTTATGAGCCGTGAGGGTCCCATAAGAGAGTTCTCCTTGTGAGTCGTGAGGATCTCGCAAGTGTAATTTCTCCTTAGGAATCGTGAGGATCCCTAAGTGTGTTGCTCCCTTGTGAGTCGTAAGGATCTCACGTGGGTGGTTTCTCCTTACAAGGTCGAGAGGACATTGTAAGTATCTTTTAACGAGATTGCGCCCTTTCGGGTTTTCACAAACACTCGCCGGTAGCCCTGCTGTTTTTACTCACGGAGCCCTTTCAGGTTTTTATCCGTGCCCATTTCGCTTATGGACATACCGTCTATTTTTTTATTATTCTTTTTATTCTTTTTTTTTAAACGAGGTCGCGCCCTTTCGGGTTTTCACGAACACTCGCCGGTAGCCCTGCTGTTTTTGCTCACAGAGCCGTTTCGGGTTTTCATCCGTGCCCATTTCGCTTATGGACATACCATCTTTTTTTTGTTGTTGTTGTCAGCTTGAGGATGCTGCTGAAGTAGTTTAAGGACGTTTCGGTCCTCAGCTAGTTTTAGGACGTAGTGGTCCGTCATTAGTTTAAGGACGTTTCGGTCCATTATCCAGTTTTAGGACGTAGTGGTCCACTGTCGCCGTATTTGAGGCGAATTTCTAGTTTACTGACTTTTCGGTCTATGGGGCATTTTCTATGACTGAGCATGATGCCCCCGGCGTATCCATCTTTCTCGGAGCATGTAGTTGTGGCGGGCTCACCTTCCAGTTTTCGGACAACGCGAACTCGCCCTGTTGGTATTGGTCTTCAACCCAGTTTTTGAAGACGTAACAGTTTTCAATCAGATGGCCCAATACTTGGTGGTAAGGGCAATAATTAGAACTGTTGACATCATCCAGTTGTAGTTGGTGTTTTGGCTCCGGTAGAGTGATAAGCTTGTTATGCACTTCCACTTCGAACAGCCTCCTTGTTTCATCCTGGGGAAATGAGTAAGGACGTCTTAGCCTCTCCTCCAGGGATATGCGCGGACGCATATTGTTTTGACGAACAACCGGTCTAGGGCCACTCGACTGTTGTTGAGTGTTGGCGACGAAGGTCATTTTCCCCTTTCCTTTATCCTTTTTGTTCGATCCTTTGTTTGCGGGGCCGAGATTTTTTTCGAGTAGCGGGCGATTGCACGGCTGAATGTTCTCGCAACTCTGCAATTCTTTCATTTTTGAAATGGAATCCTTGAGGAGAGGGTTGAGGGTAACTTCTTCGTCAGAGTCACTTCCAAAGGTGATAATTTGCGATCCCTTAGAGTCGGTTATATGATAGTCGGCGGCGGCTCTTTTGCGCTCATCTATCGCATTTTTCCGATGTCTACGAGCTTCACACTTTGTCCTGTTGAAGTGTTGCTTTTGAGCGACATATCCTTGTCACCAACTGTCACGCCCCGCTTCCCAGTGTACGGCGAAGTGGACGCGACGAGGCCCGCTACGTATATACTCAGAAATACATACGCTAAGCGTAACTAAGCAATATAGAGTAAATCACAGGAGACGAATGATATAAAAAGAACAGCAACTTTTATTTAATAACATTCTTTGTACAATACATGGAAAGGAAAATACAACTGAAATATAGATGCCTAAACAGTGGTGTAACAGGAAAAGGAAAGTACTGAAAAGAAAAGTATACAATGAAATTATACTACTGGGTCTTCGGCAAATTGCTCCAAGTCTTCTTATGTTGGCTCAACTTCTGCCGGGTCCAACTCACCTGACGACATTCAAAGAAGAGAGAACAGAATGTCGTCAGCGAACAGATCGCTCGGTAAGTCCCAAAGGTAAGAGGGAAGTAGAGAAGACAGAATAAGAAGAAACATTTTTAAAGTGTAAAGTATTGTTATAATGTTATGTTAACGCTGTTATTTGTAGCTTGGTACAGAAGAATGCCAGTGTATACGAAGGGAGTCTCACTTGCCAGAGACTAGGGCACGTGTAGTATAAGGAACCGTTACGCCACGGTACAACAGCAATAGGATTCAGGTTAGGTGTATTAATCTGACCACCTCGTGCCACTTTTAACACCTTCCGTACCAATCTACCCCTTAAACCCCGCGATATCTTGTTTGTATTGTTATCTTGTAAAATTGTATTGATTGCATGATTGACTGACTGACTGACCGAAACCATGATATCAGGAAACGGTTATAACCGTAGAGTCATGTAAATGGAATACTGGGAAACATGTAAATGGAATATCCATGGTTCGGTTCGGTCAAGTTATATAAAATGTTAACTGGATTCTGGGATTCATGTGTTCATATTGAGTTGGAATATTAAAGAATATAGACTGACTTGAATCATATTCAAGTCAGAAATAGTCAGACTGTAACCCGAGTCAGATTAAAAGAAAGGTAATTTGAAGTTCATTAATTGTTAGGGGCCTTATTGTAATTTATAAAACTTGAGGGGGTTTTATGTAAAAAGTACTATTGTATTATTTTTTTCAAAATACACCTCAAGTATTTATTATTCGTCTTTATAGTTATAATGAGTGTGGATTTTATTTGTGTTATTCTAGTGAATATATCCTAATTAAAGTATTAATTTATAATATTGATTTATTTGAAATTCATGGTATTTTAATGTAATTTTTAATCTTATAATTTTAGAAAAATGTGGAACCTTTATCTTACGATAACATAGGTTTTTAAATGATAATTAAATATATATTAATACAAGAATAATTTTAAATAATATTTTATTTTCCAAAAATCTCATTTTTTTCTTAAATGCCGTATTTTAAACCTTTCGAGACCGAATGCTCCTTGCGGAGGTCTGAATCTCGCACTACTAGCCCGCGGTGCACGATGAACCGTACAATCCCTAACGGGTTCCCCAAAGATGGGTTGTAGCGGCGCTTTGCTTAGGTTTAATAAATACCATTCATTTAGAAAAACGGTTTTATAAATATAAGGTATTTATTTGTAAAGGATGTAATTTCCGTATTTTAGTTTCTAGGGTTTCCTAAGCCAACTAGCATATTTCTAAAGTCTAAACGATAAGTCATTAGAAGCCTCAAATCGCCTCTTCACCGTCAATTGCGGCCAGGTAAGTGCCAGGTAAGTGGGAAGGAACCACAGTCGTGGGCCTAATTAAAAACCACTAGCCTAGACACACTTGCCTAGACACCACAAGACAGTTTAGATAAACGATCGATGTCCATGACCTATCGTGCTTTCATTTTAAAAGATTTATTTAGAATTGTGTACAACTTAAAGCTTTTTAGAAAGGTTTATAAAGAATATGGTATTTTAGTGAAAAGTCCTATATTTTCGTATTCTATATTTTGACGTTTATCAATTAGGGTTATATTTGTGTGTGTGTAGAGGTAGGTCATTATCTCGTGACTTATTTTAAGTTTTAATGAAGTTTAGAGATTAAACATGATATATTGAACTTGAAGGTATTAAAGCGCAAGAATACGGTATTTGAAAACGTTATCATTTTATGTGTGAAATTTCATTCAAATTGATTTCTACAAGTTTAGTGATCAAGATAAACATATTTAGGAGTGAGGGATTTATTTAGAACAATAAAAATAAACTTTATGGTATTTTTATGAAAAGAATACGGTTTTACAAGAAAGCTATCATTTCATGTGAGAAACTTTGTTTAAATTGGTTTCTATGTGATTAATAGTCATCATGTATATGGGTAGGTATCATGGATTAGGTGACAAGTGGAATTTTGTAGAAAAATCGAATCGGAAATCGGTTTGTTCCGATTTCCGTCGGGTTTCATATTTCCGTATTTTAAGAAATAGAAAAGAGAGAGGGATGGGACTTACGGGTTTTCAAACTCTTCTAAAGAGTAAAGAGGACTAGGGGGAAAGGCCGAGGTGTGGTTTCGTCGCCGGTTGCTTCAAAGCACGTCACCGGAATTCTGTCAGGGCTACGCCGTGAACTCGGTTTCAAAGCACACACTTCTTGGAAAACTTTTGAGAGAGTGGCTCAAGATTTTGGGGGGTGAGAGGGTAGTGTGTAGGGTTGGTATTTATAGGGTTAGGCTAGGGTTAGGGTAGATGCAAAGTTAAAAATAAAAATGTGATAAAATGTAATAAAAATGTATTAAAAGTGGAGTAATTGGGGTTTTTAAAGAGCTCTGGAAGTGGTATGAGGCTGAAACTTTGCAGGTGCGTAGGGAATATGAAAAGACGCAACTTTCATGTTGTGACCATCGCCGGAATCGGCCGAATCGGGGGTGACTCGGCCGTGACTCGGTCGGATCACTGAGTCGGCCGAGTCAACGCCGAGTTGGCCGATTCCCGACCGAGTCCGGTGACCTGGATCCCCCCCGACGGTTCATCTAACTCCTGCAAGTGTTACATGTTTGGGTGTAGTGGGGTTTTTATGAGATATGCACGTGTAAACTCTTGGTATTCTAAAGGTTTTAAAAAAAATCAATATTAAAAATAATGTGAGGTATGGGATTTGAACTCTGGTGGCTTGGTTCAGCAGTGCAAGGTATTACCAATGAGCTACAAGCTCCTTCTTGTAATTATTGTAGAGAGATAGATACTTAAAGTGTTATCAACAACATTAATACTCCAAGTATACTTCAAATTTAATTCAAATTTAGGTATACAAAAATTGGAGTTGTTACAATCTACCCTCCTTACAAAAATTTCGTCCTCGAAATTTACAACTTTTATTTGAGGACTAGTTTACAAAAAGGTGCAGATATCTTGCACACATCTCATCTTCCCTTTCCCACGTGGATTCTTCTGGAGTGTCTTTTCTCCACATTACTCGGACCAAATTAACTTCCTTGTTCCGTAGTGTCTTCACTTTCCTATCCAGGATCTCCACAGGTTGTTGCTCACAAGACAAGTCGGGCTGTATAGTGAGCTCGAAATTGTTGGGGTAAAAATTTACACCCCGGTTGACCAAGTCAAAATCCAAGTCAACCCCAAGCCAAGTGGGCCCAAGCCCAGACCCAGTGGGCCCATGCCCGGGTCGAGCCCGAACATGAAGCGGCCGGCTTCCCCCCATGCCAAGATAAAAATTTTGTAATAAATAATTTTGTTGCATTTTCTTTTATTTTATTTTATGGATAAATGTAAGAAAATGGGCATAAAGCCAAATTTTTGTAAAGCCCATGGCTTATGTGCAAAAAGAAATGGCACATGAGCCATGGGATAGGCAAAATGCCATTTTGTGAAGCCCAAGGGGCTATGTGTAAAGTGTATAGCCTATAAAGGCAAAGATAATGAAATATCTCAACAACTTTTTCTCTCTCCAAAAAAGGTTTCAGATCTGAGATCTTTCTTCCTTCTTCAAGGTTCCAAAACATTCTTCTTCTTTTTTTTGAATTAAATCAAGAGTTTTACTCCTCCTTTTTCAAAACAAAATAGTTTTTCATCACAAAACCCACAAAGGGGAACTTGGATCTGTCATCAGATCTCAAAAGGGAGAGATTTTGAGATCTCACATCTCTTGATCTTCAAGATCCAGCTTAACAGAGGAGGAAGAAGAAGAACATCTTTCATTAAACCCCCAAAGAAAAGAATACATTCAGGAGTCCAACTCCTCTCTGATTTCTCTTTTGAGAAATCTCTTTTTTTTTAGGCTAAAAGCCTCTTATCCTCGCCGGCGCGCAGCGCTCATGCGCAAAGCGCCCCCTCCAAAAAATTTTTTTCAGGCTGGGGCGCTGCCCCGAACCCCGCAAGGGGGCTGCTAGCCCTCTTGACCCCCAGCCCGCTATCCGGGTAGCGGGACCCCCGTAAAAACTCTGCGTGGCTCCCGATATATCCAAAACCCCCTTTCAAAACAAAACACACGTACACTGCACATTGAGTTCGCATGACCAGTTTAACCCGTTAATCGGAGGTTCCCTCGCCCCAAAGGCGAGGGGTAATTAACGGCAGCTTAGTTCGCGGCTGCCGGAGATTTGGATCCCCATAATCATTAAACCCCGGCCTACCCTAGGCAGGGGGAATCTGTAGTACGCCTGACAAGCGCGCGCGTATTCCCATCTCACTGGGGTGACGAAAGACACCCTACAGGTTCTGGCACGCCCGGTGGGACCCTTCTCTCCTCCCATATTTCGGGTTAAACGTTCATATGAACTCAATCAATATACATATCGATTGCCTATACTGAAATGATGTTTCTTTTCTGTACAGCAAGCAACCTTCGACGACAATGTCTCCCCAGACGAATTCAGCTTCCAACGTGACCCCGATTCCGTACGTGGTCAAGATCAACGCTCGTGTGGTTCTCCCTGCAAGCCTCAGTCGACAGTGGGAGGAACCGCCCCGCCAGTTTGGCTCCGTCATCATCTACCCTGCTGGAAGCGCTCATCTGGCGGAAATCCCGGCGGAACAGGTGGCCAAGCCGGTCCCAAGGGGCAAGAGGCCGAATGTTGTGATTGCTAAGGCACCACAACCGAAACTTAAGATGGTGTCTGAACGACTCCCTGGCGCTCTAGCTGGGGGCAAGACTTCCGGTGCGAAGGGCAACATCAAATGTCGCGAACGAGCTCAGACGATGACTCCAACAAACGCGCAATCGAGCGTATCTCCAAAGCCCTCCATCGCCCAGTCTGCGGTGTCTTCCCAAAAAGCCGAAGTCTGCCAGGAGCTTAGAACAGAAAAGTTAAGGCAGAAGCGGCTCAGGTATCGAGCCAACAAGAGGGCCAGGGCTTCGGCCAAATGGAATCGTGTGAAGTTCCAAGTGCAGGGTTGCCCTGCGACGACGGCTGAGTCGGACGTAAGAATCAGCAATTCCTTCGAGCCTCTGAAGTGGGTTCAGAAAAATGCCATGACTGCCAGAATCAAGAAGACAGCGGTCCGAACAGTGCTACAAAGAGACGTGTCCCGGCCCCAACATAAAAAGTATGACACCGTCTCTTCAAGGGTCTATCAGGCGCTCTGTGCCGCACGAAAGCAGCGGGGCAAACCCAGAAAAGAAGCGCCAGCACCAGTCAAGAACCTGGTTAAACCAGCCGCCTTCAATCAACTACCAGTTACCGAAACAAGGGGGTCAAGACAGCAATCCGTGAAATCAGCTGCCAATGATAGAAAGACGGCCGGATATATCATCCATACGGTCTATATGGTGGGCGGGCGCCCCAGCGACAACCTTCGCAGCAAAAGCAAGGACGGGGCCACCACATCCCAAGTCCAATCTAGCCTGAATGTGGTTGCCGCCGCCCAAGAACAGCCGCCCCCGCTAGATGAAGAAAACCCTCTCGATGAGGATGATAGGCAGAAAGACCCCTCGGTCTATGCAGAGTCAAGCTCAGACAGCGAGGAACTTTCCGCCCCAGGACTGCGGAGCAAGAGCTGCTTCAAGAGCTTCGAAAACAGCTCAGGAGCAAAGATAAAGAGATGGCCAAGCTCTATTCGAAGATTGACGACTTAACGAACGTGGTGATGCAGCTTACGGCTCAAATTGCTCGAGCGCCTCCCAATCAAGCACAAGCCGCTGGTAATCAGCCGGGTGATGACAATCCGAGGTAGCCAATGCCTGTTCCTTCGGGTCCAAGACTGGTCGAGCCACATGAAAGCCGGCCACACTCCGCTTCTGGGGACGCCTTGGCCCCAGATAGCACCATCCCGCTAACACAGGATCGGATAATGGATTTGGTCACCAGCAAGGTTAAAACATTGGTGGCCGAAGCCGAGGCTCAGAAAGAAATCGGCAGTAGTGGGCGGCCATATCCCGCGCAATACGATCTGATTGAGTTCCCAAGCGGCTACGTCATTCCTAAGTTCGGAAGATTTGATGGAATGGGGAATGCAAACCAGCACGTCGCCCACTTCAAAGCATCGTGCGGAAATACAGGGGGCAATGACGCGCTCCTTCTTCGTCAGTTTGTCAACAGCTTGACCGGCGTCGCCTTCGACTGGTATGCGAGTATACCGGACGGGTCTGTCATTACCTTTGCCCAAATGGAGTCTCTGTTCCGGCAAAGATTCATGAGCGTCAGTGATAAAATCTCCATTGCCGACCTTGTGAGGACCAAGCCGGGGAAGAATGAAAGCAACACTGACTTTATCGCCCGATGGCGTAATCTCACAGTCAAGTGCGAACCGCCGCTGGAGCAGGACCAGTCCGTCAGCCTTCTTATTGGGAACCTCAGCAATTGGATGGTCCCATTCTTGTGTACAGCGGGCCTCAAGACATTTCAGGAGCTAACCAAGAAAGTCCAGATGCTGGAACGCTCGAAGCAAGAGTCCCCGCCGGACTCTCAGAGAGACAAGACCTGGAAAAGCAAGCGGGACGACAACCGTAGAAGTGGGAGTTCCAGCAGTACCAATGTCTTCAATGCGTCCAAAAATGAAGAAAAGCGAAGGGCGGGCGAATCCAAAACCGACCGGTTTCGAAAGCCATTGCTGGGAGGAGATAGGCCTTCCCTAGAGGAGAAGAAGAACAAGGTCTACTCTTTCAGAAGGGATAAGGTCCGTAAGATATTTAAAGATGCCTTGAACAACGGCCTACAATTGCCGGAGTCGAAAAGACCCCAAGAAGCAAAAATGACCGACAATCCTCTGTATTGCCCGTACCACCGAATAGTGAGCCATGCGATCGAGGATTGCTATATCTTCAAAGACTGGGTCGAGAAGCAGTACAAGGCTGGAGAGATCGAGCTGTCCAAAAGTGTGTTGGTGAACAATCAAGTTGCAACCACCAACTTTATACAGACAGAAACTGAAGCCTTCTGGGAGCAGACGGCTGAACCCGCTGCCCCGACAAACGAAACTGACTCATCGCAGCCTCCGTGGAGTACGCACATATCTAATAAGATGAAGAAGATGCTAAAGTTGCTTCAGAAAGAGCCCAGGATGGAATGGGAAGGACAGAAGAAGCCTACCAGCCCAGCTGCCAATGCGGCTCCTTCAGGCTCAAAATCCAAGAAGCTCAAGAAGAAGAAAAGTGCAGCTCGGAGCGAAAAGGAGTCTGCAGGGAGATCGACCATTCAAAAATATATCGATTCCCTCGAAGAATATGAACAAAAAGAAAGAACATTGATTCAATTGAAGGAGTTCTTCCCTGTACAAGCGGCTGAAATTCCGGAGAAGTTAGAAGAAGACTCTAATGAAGAGATCCCAGTAGTGACCTGCTACGCCATCCATCTTGGCAGCGACTCCGAGGATGAGCTCTGTTTTCCCGAAGAGGACGATGAGCTCACCACAAAGGCCAATCAAATCCAGCTCAGAAGCGGCAGGGCTCTACCGCCAAATCAGGGCAACGCCCCAAAAGGGAAGGAAAAGCAAGTCGCTAATGAAGAAGATGGCAAAGAACCGGCTGATGAAAACATAAGTCCTTCCTCAGTGGACTATAATGTCTTGGCACATCTTCGAAAGCTTCCGTCTCTCCTGAGCATCTACGACGCCTTGGTCCTATCTAAGGAGCTTAGAGATGTTCTCATCCACGCTCTACAAAACCCTGAGCGGTATCAGGCCCACTTTGCGGAAATTAATATGAAAGAAGCCCAGCACGCTTTGCATGCCGCCGCAGTCACATTTAAGGATGAAGACTTGCTACTGGGAACGGCTGAGCATAATCGGCCGCTTTACGTGACCGGGTACAGCGACGGAGATCGAATTAATCGCATATTGATTGATTCGGGGTCCTCAGTGAACATCATGAACTTGCGAACTCTGAAGAGTTTGTCGATGGACGTCCGACATCTGTCAAGGGAAAGGATTATCATTCAAGGCTTCAACCAAAATTGCCAGCAAGTTCTGGGGTCCATAGCTCTGCCAATCAAATTCGGGGATCTGCAAACTGAAGCTAAGATATACGTGATCGACGCCGACACGTCTTATAAGATTCTCTTAGGGCGGCCATGGCTCCACGATTATGGCGTCATTCCGTCAACTCTCTATCAATGCATGAAGTATACTAAAAATGGCGAAGAAAGACGCATTGACGGAGACATCCAGCCGTTCGGTGTGCATGAAGTCCGATATGAAGATTCTCGGTACTTTACGAACCACCAAAATGCTAAGCCACAACTGACTGAGGATAGAATGGCCCTAAGACTCAAAAGCAAATCTGCGCCGGCTATCACTTTCAAAAGCAAAAATACCCAAGTGCGCCCGCATTTCGGCAGCGACACCGATGAGTCCGATGCTGGAAGCCCGTCCTTCCGCCAAACTCGCCCTCATTTCGGCAGCGATACGGACGAATCTGTTACTGAAGGCCCATCTAGCAGCAAAGTCCGCCCTCATCTTGGCAGTGACACTGAAGAGTCAGAAGAAGAGGACCTGCCGTGAAATAGCTGTGCAGATCGGCCCCCCATGCAGCAAGCGAAACTACGAGAGACCTTCGAAGTCGCTGAAGGGTCCCTGGCCATCACAAGGGTGCCGGAACGGATGTGCAAAGAGCTTGACGCATTGTCAGTCTGTACTGTGGACCAGCTGAAAACTTTCTACGTGCCCGGAAGGAAAAATGGACAGAAGGGCATCCTGTTTTACAGGTCCAACCCCGTTGTGCACCCGGACGATCTTTCTGTCGCGTGCCTTCCCTATGAGAGAGGCATAAGAGCCGTCCTCAATCCCAGATACTATGCACCCGAGATACGGGAATACTTTAAGAAGTGTGGATGCCGGTTATATCAAACGGAGTCCGAAGCAAAGTTTTACGAAGGGCTATGGTATCCGCCCCAGGTCCGAGCACTCATCGATGGACGAATTCCAGATAGACGGGGCATAGGCTACATTCAACCTGATTCCAAAGCGTGCTACATGATCGATGTTGGTGAGGCCAGCGAAAGATCAAATGACGACGACGAGATAGCCGAGCCGGAAGAAGCTCCTCAAGAGCTCGAAGATGGCGGACAAGCAACCTTTGACGAGCTAACCGAGATTGACTTAGGAACGTCCGATAGTCCAAGGCCGACCTACATCAGCCCGCTCTTATCAGAGGAAATGAAAGAGCAGATAATTGCCTTGCTGCGTGAGTTCGTCGACTGCTTCGCGTGGACGTACAAAGAAATGCCTGGCCTTTCCCCTGAGGTAGCCGTACATAAGCTGGCTATATCTCCTGATGCTAAGCCAGTCAAACAAGCTCCTCGAAGAATGAGAAGGGAGTTGGAGGAAAAGGTCATCGAGGAAACCAAGAAACTCATCGATGCCGACTTCATCAGGGAAGAGAAATACGCGGACTGGATCGCATGCATAGTCCCAGTGAAGAAGAAAAATGGGCAGATCCGAGTCTGTGTCGATTTCAGGGACCTCAATAAGGCATGTCCTAAAGACGACTTCCCGCTACCGGTCATGGAAATGATGGTCGATGACACCTCAAATTACGAACTGTTCACCTTTATGGACGGCTCGTCTGGATATAATCAGATCAAGATGTCGCCTGAGGATGAGAAGCACACGGCATTTCGAACCCCGATCGGAATATATTGCTACAAGGTAATGCCATTCGGACTGAAGAACGCAGGCGCTACATATCAAAGGGCAATGACTAATATCTTTGATGACCTAATCCATAAAGTCGTCGAATGCTATGTTGATGATCTGGTCGTCAAGACTAAAGCCAAGGCCAATCACATCCAAGATCTTAGGACTGTTCTCATCAGACTGAGGGAATACGATCTGAAGATGAATCCTCTGAAGTGCGCTTTTGGCGTGTCATCGGGAAAATTCCTGGGCTTCATAGTCCGACATCGAGGGATCGAAGTTGACCCATCAAAGATAAAGGCCATCATGGAGATGCCCCCTCCGAAAAGTCTAACGCAGCTAAGATATTTTCAAGGCAAGCTTGCTTATATAAGGAGGTTTATCTCAAATTTATCGGGGAGATGTAGGCCCTTCTCAAAGCTCATGAAGAAAGGAGCTCCTTTTATCTGGGATGCCGAATGTCAAGAAGCGTTCGAAAGCATCAAACAGTACTTGTTGCACCCTCCAGTGTTGGCCGCTCCCATTCCAAATAAACCGCTGATTCTCTACACTGCTGCGCTGGACGAGTCACTCGGTGCGCTCCTTGCCCAGAATAACGAGGAAGGAAAAGAAAATGCCCTCTACGACCTCAGTCGAACTCTAGTCGGGGCGGAACACAACTACTCCCCAATCGAAAAGCAATGCCTGGCTCTAATATTTGCTGTGAAGAAGCTGAGGCACTATTTGCTCGCTCATCGGGTTATGCTGATCTCCAAGGTTGACCCGCTCAAATACTTGATGACCAAAGCAAGCCTAGCAGGCAGAATGGCAAGATGGGCTGTCATGCTACTTGAGTTTGACATAGTTTATACCCCTCAGAAAGCAGTAAAAGGGCAAGCACTTGCAGACTTTCTCGCTGCTCATCCCATACCAGAAGGGTCGCCGCTAAATTGTGAGTTACCCGACGAACAAGTGCTGCACCTCGAGGGAGATGAGCCATGTTGGGAGCTCTACTTCGATGGGGCCTCATCGATAAGGACCTCCAGTAAATCGAGCGTCCCGGAGATAAAAGCGGGGATAGGATTGGTATTCATCACGCCATCAATGGGAACCCTACGGCGTTCTTTCGCTCTCACCGAGCCTCGAACGAACAACGAAGCTGAGTATGAAGCTCTGATAGCTGGTTTGGAGCTCGCCATAGAAATGGAAATCCGTCGGCTACGGGTTTACGGTGACTCCCAGCTTGTCGTCAACCAGGTAAGCGGAAATTATAAGATATACAAACCCGAATTAGCTCGGTACAGAGGCCGAGTGGTGGAACTCATGAAACGTTTCACTTATATCGAACTAACGAGAGTCCCTAGAGCGTTGAACGGAAAGGCCGATGTACTCACTCGCTTGGCCAAGGAGCTGGCTGATCCTGACATGGACGAAATTCTGATCACAGTCAGGAGCCGGCAAATTCTACCCCCAGTCTCTCTACGAGAAGAGGAAAGCATGGAACAGAAGAGCAGTCCTGCGAAAGAAGCTTCGATCATCCAAGACGAGCCCGATTGGAGAAAACCCTTCATAGAGTACCTCCGATACGACAAGCTGCCCGAAGGAAAATCTGCGAGGATTCAGCTGAAGAAAAGAGCTCTCCGATATGTGTTTGTAAATGACACGTTATACCGCAGGTCATATGACCAACTCTGACTCAGGTGTCTGTCATTGCCCGAAGCCCAAAAGATCATGAAAGATGTCCACTCGGGCGTTTGCGGTGCTCACCAATCTGGCCCCAAGATGCGACTTCAAATCAAACGGCTTGGGTATTACTGGCCCACCATGATACGAGATTGCGGGGAGTATGCAAAGAAATGTTATATCTCCCAAATTCACGGTGATTTTATTCACAAGCATCCCAATCCATTGCATCCTACGGTGGCATCGTGGCCCTTCGAAGTTTGGGGCACCGACATTGTTGGCCCAATTGATCCTCCGTCATCTAAAGGCCACCGGTTTATACTGGCCGCGACAGACTACTTCTCCAGATGGGCTGAAGCTGTCCCGCTAAAAGAAGTTAAGACAAAGGATATTCTGACATTCTTCCAGCATAATATTCTATACCGCTTCGGTACACCAAGAAGAATCATTTCTGACAACGGGCCTTCTTTCAAGAGCTTCAATGTCTCAAGGTTCGCTACTCAGCACAAGATAGACTGGAGATATTCCTCCATCTATAATCCAAGAGCCAATGGGCTAGCCGAAGCCTTCAATAAGACTCTATGCAAGCTCCTGAGGAAAAATGCTTCAGCCAACAAGAGAGACTGGAATCTCAAGCTTCACGAGGCGTTGTGGGCATATCGTACCACGCACCGTACGCCAACTTAGTCCACTCCATACTCATTACTCTTCGGAGTGGAGGCGGTTCTCCCACTCGAAGTCGAAGTTCCGAGCTTAAGAATGGCCGTTCAGCATGAGTTGACAGAAGAGGAAAACGTGCTCCTTCGACTTGAAGAACTCGATGCCCTCGAAGAAAAGAGGCTCGCGGTGCAGCAAAATCTAGAGCTATACCGAGCCCAAATGTCACGGGCCTATGACAAGATAACTCGTCTCCGCGCTTTCAAGAAAGGTGAATTGGTGTTGGTCCTCAAAAGACCGATTATCCCCAATCGACATGCCAAGGGAAAATTCGAGCCAAACTGGGAAGGACCATACGTCATCGAGAAAGTGTTCGACGGAGGATCCTACCAATTAATAAGTGCCGAGGGAGAAAGGCCCATGCCACCCATCAATGGCCGATATCTCAAAAAATACTACACGTGAAGGCTCCAAGTCGCAGGCGAATTGAGCACATCAGCCCTACGGTCTGGATCAGACATCCTGCAAAACCGTATACAATCCACGGGTGTAAATGACCCCTATTTCTCCCAAATCCTGCCGGTGAGACTACTTTTAAAGTCCCACCAGCGGCCAAAAAAAAACGGTATGTCCACAAGCAAAACGGGCACGGATGAAAACCCGAAAGGGCTCTGTGAGTAAAAACAGCAGGACTACCGGCGAGTCTGTGAAAACCCGAAAGGGCGCAAACTCGTGAAAAGAGATGAAATACACTCGCAAAGCCCTCTCGACCTTGCGAGGAGAAAACCCCTGCGTGAGATCCTTACGACTCACAAAGGAGCAACACACTTAGGAATCCTCACGATTCCTAAGAAGAAAATACACCTGCGGGATCCCTACGACTCGTAGGGAGAAAATGCTTTTATGGGACCCTCACGGCCCATAAAATTGAAAAGCCTTAGGTGATAGGGACCCAAACCTGTCTCCTAAGCCATCGTTCCCCAACGGGCAACGGCAAATGATGAGTCGCTCCTGGCATTTCGCTTCAGTGTTAGCGGTGCTGATGCCGACCAAAAACCCAAATCCCAAGTCCTCCCAAGGCAAATGATGAGTTGCTCCTGGCGTTATTCCAGTGCAGCAATGCTGATGCCAAACAAGATCCAAATTCCAAGTCCCCAAACGGCGAATGATGAGTCGCTCCTGGTACCATATTCCAGTGCAGCGATGCAGACGCCAACCAAATTCCAAATCCCCAAACGGCGAATGATGAGTCGCTCCTGGTATCATATTCCAGTGTAGCGATGCAGACGCCAACCAAATTCCAAATCCCATACCCCAACGGCGAATGATGAGTTGCTCCTGGTACCATATTCCAGTGCAGCGATGCAGACACCGACAAAGTCCCGAAATTTTTCCGGCCCTACGGTCTGGATCATACATCCTGCAAAACCGTATACAATCCACAGGCGTAAAACAATCCCAATCTCTCCTAAGCAACCAAATCTAAATTCTCTCGGGGCAAATGATGAGTTGCTCCTGGTATTATTCCAGTGCAGCAATGCAGATGCCAAACAAAAACCAAAATCCCAGAATCCTCTCAATGACAGATGATGATTCGCTCCTGGTACCATATTCCAGTATAGCGATACTGATGTCAACCCAAATCAACAAGTCAACTTCCACTCCGACACCGCAGAAAGCGGAGCGAGTCAGAATCCAATCTCGACACCGCAAGAAGCGGAGCAAGTCAAGTCTACCCCTGACACTGCAAGAAGCAGAGCAAGTCAAATCAAGCACCGACCGTCCAAGTCGCAAAAAGGGCAGTATCGACCGCCCACGTCGCTAAAATGGCAGCACCGACCGTCCAAGTCGCAAAAAGGGCAGAACCGACCGTCCACGTCGCTAAAAGGGCAGCACCGACCGTCCACGTCGCTAAAAGGGCAGCATCGACCGTCCACGTCGCTAAAATGGCAGCACCGACCGTCCACGTCGCTAAAAGGGCAGCATCGACCGTCCAAGTCGCTAAAAGGGCAGCACCGACCGTCCAAGTCGCTAAAAGGGCAGCATCGACCGTCCACGTCGCAAAAATGGCAGAACCGACCGTCCATGTCGTAAAAAGGGCAGAACCGACCGTCCAAGTCGCTAAAAGGGCAGCACCGACCGTCCAAGTCGCTAAAAGGGCAGCACCGACCGTCCAAGTCGCTAAAAGGGCAGCATCGACCGTCCAAGTCGCAAAAAGGGCAGCGCAGGATTCCTACAAAGCGGGAACCAGATAACTCCGGGCCAGGGAAAACGTCTATCACGGACACTCCGTCTCGGAGACATGTCAAGCAACGACCGTCCATGTCGTAAAAAGGGCAGTGCCAGCTTCCCAAAAAGCGGGAACCAAATCAAGTCGCCTCCACGTGAAAGAAGATCCATCAATTTCATGCACACGACCCACATATGTGGTGTGCATTTATTGATGGGGGGCAATTTGTTGGGGTAAAAATTTACACCCCGGTTGACCAAGTCAAAATCCAAGTCAACCCCAAGCCAAGTGGGCCCAAGCCCAGACCCAGTGGGCCCATGCCCGGGTCAAGCCCGAACATGAAGCGGCCGGCCTCCCCCCATGCCAAGATAAAATTTTTGTAATAAATAATTTTGTTGCATTTTCTTTTATTTTATTTTATGGATAAATGTAAGAAAATGGGCATAAAGCCAAATTTTTGTAAAGCCCATGGCTTATGTGCAAAAAGAAATGGCACATGAGCCATGGGATAGGCAAAATGCCATTTTGTGAAGCCCAAGGGGCTATGTGTAAAGTGTATAGCCTATAAAGGCAAAGATAATGAAATATCTCAACAACTTTTTCTCTCTCCAAAAAAGGTTTCAGATCTGAGATCTTTCTTCCTTCTTCAAGGTTCCAAAACCTTCTTTTTCTTTTTTTTGAATTAAATCAAGAGTTTTACTCCTCCTTTTTCAAAACAAAATAGTTTTTCATCACAAAACCCACAAAGGGGAACTTGGATCTGTCATCAGATCTCAAAAGGGAGAGATTTTGAGATCTCACATCTCTTGATCTTCAAGATCCAGCTTAACAGAGGAGGAAGAAGAACAACTTTCATTAAACCCCCAAAGAAAAGAATACATTCAGGAGTCCAACTCCTCTCTGATTTCTCTTTTGAGAAATCTCTTTTTTTTTGAGGCTAAAAGCCTCTTATCCTCGCCGGCGCGCAGCGCTCATGCGCAAAGCGCCCACGTGCCGACACGTGGCGTGCGCGCTTGCGCTCCACCGCGCAGCGCAAGTGCGCAAAGCGCCCGCGTACCGACACGTGGCGCGCGCACTTGCGCACCTGCGCGCTTGCGCAAGTGCGCAAAGCGCCTGCGTGCCGACACGTGGCGCGCGCGCGCGCTTGCGCACCTGCGCGCAGCGCTTATGCACAAAGCGCTCGCGTGCCGACACGTCGCGCGCGCGCGCTTGCGCACCTGCGCGCAGCGCTTATGCGCAAAGCGCCGACATGTGGCGCGCTTGCGCCTGAGCGCACAGCACCTAAGCGCACAGCGCTCAAGGCGCTGGCCCCACGCATCCCTTGGATGCCTTTTCCCCCTCTTTTTATGTACATACATATACATATATATATGTATACAAACTCACACATATACATACTCCGCAACATTCTCCCCCTCCAAAAAAAATTTTTCAGGCCGGGGCGCTGCCCCGAACCCCGCAAGGGGGCTGCTAGCCCCCTTGACCCCCAGCCCGCTATCCGGGTAGCGGAACCCCCGTAAAAACTCTGCGTGGCTCCCGATATATCCAAAACCCCCTTTCAAAACAAAACACACGTACACTGCACATTGAGTTCGCATGACCAGTTTAACCCGTTAATCGGAGGTTCCCTCGCCCCAAAGGCGAGGGGTAATTAACGGCAGCTTAGTTCGCGGCTGCCGGAGATTTGGATCCCCACAATCATTAAACCCCGGCCTACCCTAGGCAGGGGGAATCTGTAGTACGCCTGACAAGCGCACGCGTATTCCCATCTCACTGGGGTGACGAAAGACACCCTACAGAAATGATCAAGTACATGGCTGGGGTCACTCACATACCTTCTGAGTTGGGATATGTGAAACACGTTATGCACTCCTTCCAATGATGGTGGGAGCGCTAATCGGTATGCCACTTCTCCGACTCGTTCGAGTATGTCGAACGGTCCAATGTATCTCGGACTTAGCTTACCCCGTCTTCCAAATCGGATCACTCCGCGGTTCGGAGATATCTTCAAGAATACATGGTCTCCTGGCTGGAACTCCAAGTGTCGTCTCTTTGCATCAGCCCAGTGTTTCTATCTATCTTGGGCTATGCGCATTCTTTCCCTGATAGTACGAACCACATCAACGGTCGCTACTATCATCTCTGGTCCCAGAAGTTCCCTATCTCCGATGTCGTCCCAACTTAATGGCGATCGACACTTCCTTCCATATAATGCTGCAAAAGGTGCCATTCCTATGCTTGCTTGGTAGCTGTTGTTGTACGCAAACTCCACAAGATGCATGTGATCTTCCCACGATCCGTTGAAGTCGAGCATACATGCTCTGAGCATATCCTCCAAGATCTGAATAGTTCGTTCCGATTGACCATCTGTTTGTGGATGATAAGCTGTGTTGAAGTTCAGACTTGTTCCCAAGCTAGCTTGCAGACTCTGCCAAAATTGCGATCGGAACCTGGTGTCACGATCGGAGACAATGCAAACCGGTACTCTATGAAGTCTCACAATTTCCTGTATGAGTTCATGGGTATCAGAGATAGTACATTATGAAGAGTTTTAAATCTAAATTAGATTGTTACCTCCATGTACTTCTTTGCTAGTGTCTCAATTGATTGGCCAACTCGAAATGGGATGAAGTGAGCCGACTTTGTGAGTCGATCCATAATGACCCAAATCGCATCGTTACCCTTTGTGCTGCGAGGAAGAGCAGTTACAAAGTCCATCGTGATATGCCGCCACTTCCATTCTGGAATTGGTAACGGTTGAAGTAGTTCAACTGTCCTGTGATGTTCAGCCTTTACTTGCTGACACACCAAACATTTTGCGATGCTTCTGGCTACTTCACGCTTCATTCCATGCCACCAATAATTCTGACGTAGATCTTTGTACATTTTGGTACCTCCAGGATGTACTGAATAGGGAGAGCTGTGAGCTTCTTTCATTAACTCTTCCCGAACAGGACCCTTTGGTACACACAATCTGCTGCCGTATCTCAAAGATCCGTCTTCATGGATGATGAAATCTGTTCTGAGTCCATTCTCCACTTGTTCTCTGATCTTTTGCAACTTAGCATCGCTGGCTTGAGCTGCCTTGATCTGATTGACAATAGTTGATTGAACTTGTAGATTCATCAAACTTGAAGCATCACCTGGCATGACTAGTTCGATCTCCATCTGATGTAAGTCTTGCTGCAGCTTCCACTGGGCGGTGAGATTCATTGCTAATAGTTGGCGACTAAGAGCATCAGGTACTACGTTCACCTTTCCTGGATGATATTGCAAGTTGATGTCAAAGTCCGCCATGAGTTCTAACCATCTTCTCTGCCGCATATTCAACTCCTTCTGAGTAAACACATACTTCAGACTTTTATGATCTGTGTAGATGTTCACTCGTTCACCAAGTAAGTAGTGGCGCCAAATTTTGAGAGCAAAAATGGCGGCTGCCAGCTCCAGATCATGCGTCGGATAATTGCGCTCATGAGTTTTCAGTTGTCTTGAAGCATAAGCCACAACCTTACCGTGCTGATATAGAACACATCCTAATCCCTTACCGGATGCATCACAATACACTTCGAATCCTCCAGATTGATCCGGTATTACGAGAATAGGTGCAGATGTCAGTCTTGACTTGAGTTCTACGAAAGCTTGCTCGCATGCTTCTGACCAAACAAATTCTTCATCTTTTCGTGTGAGCTTGGTCAGGGGTGTTGCTATCTTCGAAAAGCCTTCAATAAATCTTCTGTAATATCCAGCTAATCCCAAGAAACTCCGTATGTCCTTCACTGACTTTGGTGTAGGCCATTCGCTAACTGCCGAAACTTTTGCTGGATCCACAGAAATTCCTTCTCCTGATACGATATGTCCAAGAAAACCAACTTGATTTAGCCAAAACTCGCACTTGCTGTACTTGGCATAAAGCTTATGTTGTCGAAGAGTTTCCAGGACAATTCGTAGGTGCTCCGCATGTTCTTTCCGATTCTTAGAATATACCAGGATGTCGTCGATGAAGATGACAACGAACCTGTCTAAATATTCCCGGAAAACTTGGTTCATAAGGTTCATGAAGATTGCTGGTGCATTGGTCACTCCAAATGGCATTACTAGAAATTCGTAATGTCCATAGCGAGTTCTGAAAGCTGTTTTATGAATATCAGCTTCCTTGACCTTCACTTGATGATAACCTGAACGAAGATCTAGTTTAGAGAAGACACAAGATCCACTTAGCTGATCGAATAAATCGTCGATGCGCGGGAGTGGATACATGTTCTTTATAGTGACTTCGTTCAAGGCCCTATAATCGATGCACATTCTGTATGAACCTTCCTTCTTCTTAACCAATAGTACAGGTGCTCCCCAACTTGAAGTGCTGGGACGAATCCATCCTTTCGCCAGTAATTCGTCCAACTGTGTTCATACTTCCTTCAAACCTTCCGGACTTAGTGTATAAGGTGCTTTGATCACCGGTTGTGCTCCTGGTACTAAGTCAATACTGAATTCAAGAGCTCGATCGGGAGGCAAACCTGATATATCGTCAGGGAATACATCATCGAACTCTCGAACTACCTCCGGTCTTGGTTCTTCTTCTGCTTGAGCTGCTGCAACTACTGCTTCTCTTGGCTTTGCTTTATAAGTACTTGGCTCCAATGTACGGTCTCCACTTTTAAAATAGAAGACCGGATAGCCTGGAATCTCGAATACTACCCTCCTTTGACGACAGTCGATGGTAGCATAAAAGGTTCCAAGCCAATCCATTCCTAGAACCACATCAAAGTTTGGTATGTCCAGTACCTTGAAGTCAGCATAAAATTCTCGACTGCAGACGACGAATGGACACATGCTGTATCCCATAGTTGCCTTTAGAACACCATTTCCGGAACTGACGTTCCAGTTGGATACAAGCGGTGAGACTGGAATCGCATGGGTTCGGACAAACCGTTGCGACATAAAGCAGTGGGATGCTCCAGTATCAAACAGTGCAAGTGCAGGTAGTGAAGCTACTAAGATTGTACCTAAGTATATGGGATAAGTTTTAGGTATAGGGAAAATGTGTAGATAAACAAGACTAAAAGATAAGTTTGAGAATGAATTTACCAGTAATGACTTGGCCAGTGGCCTCAGCTTCTTCCAAAGACATCATGAAAGCCTGGCGCTTTGGCACATTCCTCCTGGCCTGAGGAGCATTCCTCTGAACGTTCCTTTGAGCTTGATGGAACTGTCGAGGAGGTGGTGTAGCTTGAGGTCCCCTGGGTGGTGCTGGCAGTGCAAGTCTGGGAGCAGGTGCCTGAAGAGCTGGTCGCTGCGGATAGGTATTTGCTGGCCTGGGTGCAGCAACTGGGTTCTGTCTTTGGGGACAAGACCCAATACCGTGAGTAGCTGAACCGCAGATTAAGCAAAGGCGGTTGGCTCGACGCCAGTCCTTCATCATATGTCCAGTTATCTTGCAGTAGGTGCAAAAGGCTGGGCTAGGACGATGGGTTGGTACTCCGGGTCGCCTTGGCACGAAAGATGGTCTGGACGTGGCTCCACCTGCCATTTGGTTGGCAGGGCGTTTGACTCCAGCAGACTGAGGTCTGCCCCTCTCTTTTATCCCTGCCTCATAACTACGAGCAGCCTCTAGTGCATCCTCATGAGTCAAAAACTTTCCTGTGGCTAGAGCAGCCTTAATCTCTGTATCCAAACCTTGCTGAAAGCGACGGGCTCTGATATCGTCCGTCGGTATCAAGTGTGCCGCGAATCTGTTTAAAGATTGTGTTAGTTGTGTGGTATGTGATATCTAAAAATTGAACTATTGTGACATATCTTACCGGCTCAACATGGTGAAATCAGCGTCGTATTCATCTACCGATTTGTCCCACATTGATCCTTGCTGTAGATGAATAAACTGCTGCTCCATAGCAAACCTGGCAGTCACAGGGAAATATTTCGCGTCGAACTTCTCACGAAATGTCTTCCATTCAATCGGCTGCGCTAGACGGGTTTCTTCTGCCTTCCACCAATTGCGAGCATTATCCGTGAGCTGTAGTTTTGCTACACGGACCCAAGCGTGGTCTGGCACTTGAGCTACTGCCAGATCGTCTTCGATACTTTGTGCCTATTCTTCCGCTTCAAGAGGGCTTCCTTTTCCAGAGAATTGCTTGGGATGTAAAGCCCTGAATTGCTTTACTCCCGGTGCATCGGCCTCAGGACGGTTCAAAAGTTGTTGTTGTCCCTCGAGAAGACTGCGGATCGCCTCGAATAGCATCGTTTGCTCAGTGGGTGGTGCAGGAACAACTGGTGTGAGAGGTAGTGCTGGAGGAGTGTTGTTGACGTTGGTGCTGGTGTTGTTCGGGGAATCCATAACCTTGAAGAAAAAATTGGGTTAGGACAGATTCAAATACATGAAATGATAAGATTCAAGGAATAGAAATTTGCAAGATTCAAGGAATATGAATTGTAAAGAATGTTTTAAGTTGCTGGTTCTTGTGTTATATTGCTTAGGTTGTTCACGCAGACCAGAACTGCATGACAGGGATTCATACAGCTCTGACCTGCTGGGCCACCAACAAAACCTGTCACACCCCGCTTCCCAGTGTACGGCAAAGTGGACGCGATGAGGCCCGCTACGTATATACTCAGAAGTACATACGCTAAGCGTAACTAAGCAATATAGAGTAAATCACAAGAGACGAATGATATAAAAAGAACAGCAACTTTTATTTAATAACATTCTTTGTACAATACATGGAAAGGAAAATACAACTGAAATAAAGATGCCTAAACAGTGGTGTAACAGGAAAAGGAAAGTACTGAAAAGAAAAGTGTACAATGAAATTATACTGCTGGGTCTTCGGCAAATTGCTCCAAGTCTTCTTATGTTGGCTCAACTTCTGCCGGGTCCAAGTCACCTGACGACATTCAAAGAAGAGAGAACAGAATGTCGTCAGCGAACAGATCGCTCGGTAAGTCCCAAAGGTAAGAGGGAAGTAGAGAAGACAGAATAAGAAGAAACATTTTTAAAGTGTAAACTATTGTTATAATGTTATGTTAACGCTGTTATTTGTAGCTTGGTACAGAAGAATGCCAGTGTATACGAGGGGAGTCTCACTTGCCAGAGACTAGGGCACGTGTAGTACAAGGAACCGTTACGCCACGGTACAACAGCAATAGGATTCAGGTTAGGTGTATTAATCTGACCACCTCGTGCCACTTTTAACACCTTCTGTACCAATCTACCCCTTAAACCCCGCGATATCTTGTTTGTATTGTTATCTTGTAAAATTGTATTGATTGCATGATTGACTGACTGACTGACCGAAACCATGATATCAGGAAACGGTTATAACCGTAGAGTCATGTAAATGGAATACTGGGAAACATGTAAATGGAATATCCATGGTTCGGTTCGGTCAGATTATATAAAATGTTAACTGGATTCTGGGATTCATGTGTTCATATTGAGTTGGAATATTAAAGAATATAGACTGACTTGAATCATATTCAAGTCAGAAATAGTCAGACTCTAACCCGAGTCAGATTAAAAGAAAGGTAATTTGAAGTTCATTAATTGTTAGGGGCCTTATTGTAATTTATAAAACTTGAGGGGGTTTTATGTAAAAAGTACTATTGTATTTTTTTTTCAAAATACACCTCAAGTATTTATTATTCGTCTTTATAGTTATAATGAGTGTGGATTTTATTTGTGTTATTCTAGTGAATATATCCTAATAAAAGTATTAATTTATAATATTGATTTATTTGAAATTCATGGTATTTTAATGTAATTTTTAATCTTGTAATTTTAGAAAAATGTGGAACCTTTATCTTACGATAACATAGGTGTTTAAATGATAATTAAATATATATTAATACAAGAATAATTTTAAATAATATTTTATTTTCCAAAAATCTTATTTTTTTCTTAAATGCCGTATTTTAAACCTTCCGAGACCGAATGCTCCTTGCGGAGGTCTGAATCTCGCACTACTAGCCCGCGGGTGCATGATGAACCGTACAATCCCTAACGGGTTCCCCAAAGATGGGTTGTAGCGGCGCTTTGCTTAGGTTTAATAAATACCATTTATTTAGAAAAACGGTTTTATAAATATAAGGTATTTATTTGTAAAGGATGTAATTTCCGTATTTTAGTTTCTAGGGTTTCCTAAGCCAACTAGACTATTTCTAAAGTCTAAACGATAAGTCATTAGAAGCCTCAAATCGCCTCTTCACCGTCAATTGCGGCCAGGTAAGTGCCAGGTAAGTGGGAAGGAACCATAGTCGTGGGCCTAATTAAAAACCACTAGCCTAGACACACTTGCCTAGACACCAGAAGACAGTTTAGATAAACGATCGATGTCCATGACCTATCGTGCTTTCATTTTAAAAGATTTATTTAGAATTGTGTACAACTTAAAGCTTTTTAGAAAGGTTTATAAAGAATATGGTATTTTAGTGAAAAGTCCTATATTTTCGTATTCTATATTTTGACGTTTATCAATTAGAGTTATATTTGTGTGTGTGTAGAGGTAGGTCATTACCTCGTGACTTATTTTAAGTTTTAATGAAGTTTAGAGGTTAAACATGATATATTGAACTTGAAGGTATTAAAGCGCAAGAATACGGTATTTGAAAACGTTATCATTTTATGTGTGAAATTTCATTCAAATTGATTTCTACAAGTTTAGTGATCAAGATAAACATATTTAGGAGTGAGGGATTTATTTAGAACAATAAAAATAAACTTTATGGTATTTTTATGAAAAGAATACGGTTTTACAAGAAAGGTATCATTTCATGTGAGAAACTTTGTTTAAATTGGTTTCTATGTGATTAATAGTCATCATGTATATGGGTAGGTATCATGGATTAGATGACAAGTGGAATTTTGTAGAAAAACCGAATCGGAAATCGGTTTGTTCCGATTTCCGTCAGGTTTCATATTTCCGTATTTTAAGAAATAGAAAAGAGAGAGAGGGATGGGACTTACGGGTTTTCAAACTCTTCTAAAGAGTAAAGAGGACTAGGGGGAAAGGCCGAGGTGTGGTTTCGTCGCCGGTTGCTTCAAAGCACGTCGCCGGAATTCCGTCAGGGCTTCGCCGTGAACTCGGTTTCAAAGCACACACTTCTTGGAAAACTTTTGAGAGAGTGGCTCAAGATTTTGGGGGGTGAGAGGGTAGTGTGTAGGGTTGGTATTTATAGGGTTAGGCTAGGGTTAGGGTAGATGAAAAGTTAAAAATAAAAATATGATAAAATGTAATAAAAATGTATTAAAAGTGGAGTAATTGGGGTTTTTAAAGAGCTCTAGAAGTGGTATGAGGCTGAAACTTTGCAGGTGCATAGGGAATATGAAAAGACACAACTTTCATGTTGTGACCATCGCCGGAATCGGCCGAATCGGG
Source organism: Agapanthus africanus (assembly GCA_030015575.1). NCBI lineage: Eukaryota > Viridiplantae > Streptophyta > Magnoliopsida > Asparagales > Amaryllidaceae > Agapanthus > Agapanthus africanus. The sequence goes on along the minus strand of CM057346.1, from coordinate 453,955,995 downwards.
GGTGACTCGTCCGTGACTCGGTAGGATCACTGAGTCGGCCGAGTCAAGGCCTAGTTGGCCGATTCCCGACCGAGTCCGGTGACCTGGATCCCCCTGACAGTTCATCTAACTCCTGCAAGTGTTACATGTTTGGGTGTAGTGGGGTTTTTGTGAGATATGCACGTGTAAACTCTTGGTATTCTAAAGGTTTTAAAAAAAATCAATATTAAAAATAATGTGGGGTATGGGATTTGAACTCTGGTGGCTTGGTTCAGCAGTGCAAGGTATTACCAATGAGCTACAAGTTCCTTCTTGTAATTATTGTAGAGAGATAGATACTTAAAGTGTTATCAACAACATTAATACTCCAAGTATACTTCAAATTTAATTCAAATTTAGGTATACAAAAATTGGAGTTGTTACACCAACACTTAAAGGAGTCGCAGTCTTCGGTAGGATGTATGATCTTCTGATGATATAAGCAGAAGTTAGGATGCATCTCTCCTCCGTCGAGAGTATTTTCTTCAGAGGGTGATAGCTTCATTCCTACTGATAGGGCTTTGGCGAACCTTTTCCTCATCTTGAATTTGTTTTTATCCGCAGCGGATGACTTTTGATTTGACGGAAGTGCCTCGACTCTTTGGTCTAGTAGTTGGTGTTTGGCTCCTTCCCGTATAGCCATCTCACGCTCTTGATTGGTTTTAACTTTCAGACGAATCTCATTCAAGAAGGCATCGATCAACTCGTCTGACGGCTGCAGAATTTCTGGTTCAGGGTCCGCCCTCGGTTTCTCGACGCAAGGAGCCTCTTTATCGTCTATTAATGAGTGAGAGATCACATGACAACTCGCTACATAGTCTTCGGGTTTATCTGATGAGTCTTCTCCATCGTTTTCGTCCTCTTCTTTGGAGTGTGCGGCTGTGGTGGGTTTACCTTCCACTTTTCAGACAGCGCAAACTTGCCTTGTAGGTAATGATCCTCAAACCATCCCTTAAAGACGAAACAGTCCTCGATCGGGTGACTTACCGTTTGATGGTAAGGGCAGTAATTAGGATTGTTGAGATCGCCTGGCTGCAACAGACGTTTCGGACTCGGCAGATTGATGAGTCCGTTGCGCGTGGCCAGCTCGAATAATTTTCTCGTTTTATTTTGAGGAAACGAGTAAGGACGTCCCAGTCTCTCCTCGAGGGATGGGCGTGGACGCACGTTGTTTTGGCGAACAACCGGCTTTAAGTTGCTCGGCCGTTGCTGAGTATTAGCGACGAGAGTTGCTTTCCCTTTCCCCTTCTCATTTCGAGAGTCCGGTTTTGGAGGAGACGGTCCATAGCCCATCTGGTCCATTTGGGCTAATTTTTCGATCAAGGCCTGGAAGATGGTCGGCCTAAAGAACATCATGAATTGCGAGATGGTCACTTGCGGATCAAGAGTGCCCACGAACATGCTTACCGCAGGTGCTTCTTCGATGCGTTGTTCGCATTTCGACCATAGGTTCCGCCATCGTGTTGCATATTGGACCCACGTTTCGCCTGGCCTTATCCTGGCATTGATCAGTGCTGTTATCGGGGTGCGTTCACTAGCACTCGCGAATCTTTGTGTAAACAGTAGCTCCATCTCCGCAAATGTTTTGACAGAGTCGTTAGGTAGCTCTGAATACCATTCAAAGGCTGTTTCCGCTAAGCTGCCGACGAACTGGCGAAGCAACAGTTTGTCGTCGCCTCCCATGTTGCCGCATAAGGCCCTGAATTGAGCGACATGCTGATGTGGGTTCCCTGTCCCCTTATATACGTGGAACTTAGGGATCGTATATCCCGGCGGGTAACTGATTTGGTCATACCAGCCCGCGTAGGGTTGTCCAGTTTTAACAATTTGCCCAGCCGCTTCATTCGCCTGGTGAGCTCGTATTTGCTGAGCTATATAGTCGTCCAGTGCGGCCTTGGAAATGGTTTCCTCTTTGGCTGTTGAAAGGGCCGGGGGAGGATCAGGTGTTTCCCCTCCGTCGTTTCCGACAATGACTGGAGGGTCTTCAGCTGGAGGGTCCGGCTGTAACATCATCCCTACCATGTCTTGGAAAAGGAGTGCCATTTGTTTTATGTTAGCCGCTTGTTCTGTGGCTTCTTCGTCCTTCTTTTCGAGGATTCTACGTAAGACAGCATCGGTTTCTTGTTCGTGATGCTGCTCTGATGATATTTCCGAACTTTCTTTCGGTTTGGTAAATGCAGCCATCGTAGTCAGCATCTCTTGAAGCTTCTGCTGTTGTTGTTCTTGAGCTTTTGTCACGGATCGGGTGAGCGGTCGGTGACTCGTCGAAGCACGGCTTTCCTCCTTTCCGGAAGCCATATAAACAGTGTGCACCACCATGCCCCCAGACCTGGGGCGTTTGTGTTCAGCGCTTTTACGCTTCGCCATGTTCATAGAGGCTCTTTGCGGCCTCCTTTTCTTTTGAGTGGTTGAAGTTGAGGGGGCCGTTGAAGTGGGCATCCAGCCAGCCGTTGCTTTTTGTGACTTAACGGGGTAGTCCTTCTCTTGCCGAACCTTCATCTTTTTCTGTCGGCGGAGATAGTTTTCATCAATCACTGATTCCTGGACCTGTCGCCAGACTTTATAAATTTTAGAGGACGGCCGTTGAGGGGGCTGCTCTAGCTTCTTCTCTGGAGTATTCTTCACAGATGAAGGAGTTCGTTTCAACACCGCAGTAGGAAAGTTTCTGCGCACCTTGTTGAGAAATTCAAAGCTGTTCCCGGTTGGAACAGCAGCCTCGATCCCCACCATCGGAGCTGACGGAGTTATCCCAGAGGAGGAGTTGCCCCCAGCCTTCCTTACTCGGCGCCAGTGGCGACGTCGAGTGCGTCGTGCGGGTGGAATTGATTGAGCCGTAGGGGTGACCTCCTCATGCCCCCTGTGTTGGTCAGAATCTGCTGGTACCGGCCTTTTAAAGACTGACGTCCGTTGAATGGGGACGACCAACCTGTCAAAAGCAGACTTCCGAGCAGGGGAAGCACCCTTGGTGATTTCGCCTGAAACTGGAGTAGGGATAGCTATCCGCTTCAGGATAACATCTTCTGGTATTGCTGGCTTTTTCATAGGCCCGTTGGAGCTCTGACCTAGCCTGTTAAAAACAGAGGTAGTGGAGTTGGGCGACCCGTTGAGAGGGACCGCGGCAGTGGTAAGTCGATCATAGACCGACTTCTTTGGGGCTTCTTACAACGTCATTGGGGCATTGAAGCTCATCGGTGGGAGCATGGTCCCAAAGAATAGTCCAGTGATGGCTTGAGTTACCTGTTTCACTGGCATCTTGAAAAGAGAGGCCACTTGGGGCCCGTAAGTCACTCCTCCAGCAGGGACGGAGCGAGAGTTGCAGTTGCAGGTAGTGCATTTTGAAGCCATTGACCTTCAGTTTTCTGCACGGAGCAAGACACCAAATCGTAGTACTTCGAATCCACAGGCAACCATAGCAAACCGCGATTTGTTCGCGAACACGACACACGAAGCGTAGAGTGGAAAGAGGAAAAGGTCCCACCGGGTGTGCCAGAATCTGTTCCCCAATCAGAGCAAAGCTCTGTTTTAAAAGATAATAAAAATCAAATCTTAAAATAAAGAAGCAACGCTTCAGCTAACTTGCGCTCCGCGCTCCGCGACACGTGGCAGCGCAGTTGCGCTGCGCGACACGTGGCAGCGCAATTATGCTAGCACAGTGCGCTGCGCGACACGTGTCAAGCGCTGGGGCGTTTGCGCCAAACAGAATTAAAATTCCAGTAAGATCTTTCTGTTCTTGTTAAAACAAGAAGATTGTCTTCTGTAAAACAGAAGCCCTTGGATCAAAGATCCAACGGTGGGGAAATATCCCCAAATCACTCAGAGAAAGATCTCTTTTAACCAACCTAACAAATCATTTGGCACTATAAAAAGGCCCCTAGACCCTAAGTCCAAATCCGTATTTACTTAGATTTGGGTTTGGTGTTTTAGTTTAAGGATATGTTAGCCATATTGAGGCTAAGATCAACTTAAATGTTCGTTAAGGATACATTAGTCTGATTTGAGACTAAGATCAACTTAACAGAAAGAGCATTTAGGGGCTCTATTGTTCCAGTTTATGGACGTAGTGGTCCATTTAATATATGACCGTCGGGACCCGTCACCTCTCTGATGACGTAGAAGGATTACAACGACAGGTGTCAGAGGAGTTCAGAGATGTACCCTTGAACCAACGTTGATTGGGGGTCTTATAGTTCAATTTGGGACTAAAGTCTGTTCGAATGTTTAAGGATACGTTAGCCATATTTGAGGCTAAGATCAACTTAAACGGGATCGTTTAGATCCGACAAAAGAGCATTTGGGGGCTCTATTGTTCCAGTTTAGGGACATAGTGGTCCATTGCCAGTTTAGGGACATGGTGGTCCATTTCCAGTTTAGGGACATGGTGGTCCATCGCCAGTTTAGGGACATGGTGGTCCATTTTAATGTATGGCCGTCGGGACCCGTCACCTCTCTGACATCTTTGAAGGATTACAACGATAGGTGTCAGAGGAGTTCAGAGATGTACCCTTGAACCAGGTGTAAATTGATTTAAGAGAGCAGCCGTGCTCAGTCAATTTAATTTGAGGACTTACGGCCAGAATTGGGCTAAGTCCAGTTGAAGCTGTTCAACGTTTTTATTTGTGGTTGGCCTGTTGGACCTTGGCTTGGGCTTTGCCCTTTGTTTAATAATGCAGTGTGTAGGGTGTTTTTCGTCACCCCATTGAGATGGGAATACGCGCGCGCTTGTCAGGCGTACTACAGATTCCCCCTACCTAGGGTAGGCCGGGGTTTAATGATTGTGGGGATCCGAATCTCCGGCAGCCGCGGACTAAGCTGCCGTTAATTACCCCTCGCCTTTGGGGCGAGGAAACCTCCGATTAATAGGTTGAACCGGTCATGCGAACTCAATGTGCAGTGTACGCGTGTTGTTGTTTTGGAGGGGGGTTTGAATATATCGGGAGCCACGCAGAGTTTTTACGGGGGTCCCGCTACCCGGATAGCGGGCTGGGGGTCAAGGGGGCTAGCAACCCCTTGCGGGGTGCGGGGTGCGGGGCAGCGCCCCGTTAGAAATTTTTTTCTAACAGGGGCAGTGTCGTAGAGTATGTTTATGTGTAAATATGTATACATATGTCTATATATATATATGTACATAAAAAGAGGGGGAAAAGACATCCAAAGGATGCGTGGGGCAGCACCTTGGGCGCTGTGCGCCTAGGTGCTGTGCACTCAGGTGCTAGAGTGCCACGTGTCGGCACGTGGGCGCTCTGCGCTTGAGCGCAAATGCGACACGTGTCAGCACGGGGGCGATTTGCGCTTGAGCGCTTGCGCTTGAGCGTAAGCGCGCCACGTGTCGGCACGGGGGCGACTTGCGCTCGAGCGCTTGCGCTGGAGCGCAAGCGCGCCACGTGTCGGCACGGGGGCGACTTGCGCTCGAGCGCCGGGGCGACTTGCGCTCGAGCGCCTACGCTTGAGCGCAAGCGCGCCACGTGTCGGCACGCGGGCGCTTTGCGCTCGAGCGCTGAGCGCTGGAGCACAAGCGCGCCACGTGTCGGCACGCGGGCGCTCTGCGCTTGAGCGCCGAGGAGAAAAAGAGGCTTTTAGCCTAAAAAAAGATTTCTCGAAAGAGAAATCAGAAAGGAGTTGTACTCCTGAGTGTGTTTTGGGGGTTAATGGAAGGGGTTCTTCTTCTTCCTGCTGTTGTTTGCTGGATCTTGAAGATCAAGAGATGTGAGATCTCAAAATCTCTCCTTTTTGAGATCTGATGACAGATCTAAGTTCCCCTTTGTGGGTTTTGTGGTGAAAAACTAATTTGTTTTATAAAAAGAAGAGTAAAACTCTTGATTTAATTCAAGAGAAAGAAGAAGGTTTTGGAACCTTGAAGAAGAAGAAAAGATCTCAGATCTGAAACTTTTTTTGGAGAGAGAAAAAATTATATTTTTTTATTCATCATCATGTTGCCTTTTATAGGCTTACATATTTACATATAGCCCCTTGGGCTTCACAAAATGGCATTTTGCCTATCCCATGGCCCATGTGCCATTTCATTTTTGCACATAAGCCATGAGCTTACAAAATATTGGTTTTATGCCCATTTTGCATACATTCATGTATAAAAAATTACATAAAAATTATTTATTACATGATCTATATTTTGGCATGGAGAGGCTAGCCGCGGGCTCGACTTGGGCATGGGCCCGCTTGACCTGGGCTTGGGCCCACCTATCTTGGGGATTGACCTTGAATTTGACTCGGTCAACTGGGGTGCAAATTTTTACCCCAACAAATTGCCCCCCGTCAATGAATGCACACCGCACATTTGAGTTGTGTGCATGAAATTGATGGATTTTGAAGCTGAACTTCGAGGTGGAACATCATTCCGGGGGTGGAGCATCATCCCGGGGAGCATGATTCCTAGGGATCGGAGCATCATTCTAATTCGCGGAGTATAATTCCAGGGTCGGAGTATCCCTCGGGGAGCATGATTCCCGGGGAACGGAGCATCATTCCGATTTGCGGAGCATAATTCCAGGGTTGGAGTATCCTTCGGGGAGCATGATTCCTAGGGATCGGAGCATCATTCCGAAGAGCGGAGCATGATTCCAGAGTTCGGAGCATCATTCCGATGAGCGGAGCATAATTCCAGGATTCGGAGCATCATTCCGAAGAGCGGAGCATGATTCCAAGGATCGGAGCATCATTCCGATGAGCGGAGCAGAATTCCAGGATTCGGAGCATCATTCCGAAGAGCGGAGCATGATTCCAAGGATCGGAGCATCATTCCGATGAGCGGAGCAGAATTCCAGGATTCGGAGCATCATTCCGAAGAGCGGAGCATAATTCCAGAGATCGGAGCATCATTCCGAAGGGCGGAGCATAATTCCAGAGATCGGAGCATCATTCCGAAGGGCGGAGCATGATTCCAGAGTTCGGAGCATCATTCCGAGGATCGGAGCACATTCCGAAGGGCGGAGCATGATTCCAGGGTTGGAGCATCATTCCGAAGGGCGGAGCATAATTCCAGGATTCGGAGCATCATTCTGAAGAGTGGAGCATGATTCCAAGGATCGGAGCATCATTCCGATGAGCCGAGCATGATTCCAGGGTTCGGAGCATCATTCCGAGGATTGGAGAATTGTTCCGACGCGGGGTATATTCTGAGACGGAACATGATTCCGGCGCAGAGCTTGTTGGCTGACTTGATTCCGAGACGAAGCATAATTTCGACAGGGAAGGCAGGTACACCGAGGCGAAGCATCATTTCGACACGGGGTGCATTCTAAGACGAAGTATAATTCCGACGCAGAGCTTGTTGGTTGACTTGATTCCGAGGCGGAGCATAATTCCGACGAGAAGGTCGTTGGTTGATTCTGAGTCGAAGCATAATTCCGACAGGGAAGGCAGATGCACCAAGGCGAAGCATCATTTCGACATGGGGTAAATTCTAGGACGGAGCATGATTCCGTCGTAGAGGTTGTTGGTTTGATTTGATTTGAGTTGACATCAGCATCGCTACACTGGAATATGGTACCAGGAGTGAATCATCATTTGTCATGAGAGGATTTGGGAATTGGTTTTTGTTTGGCATCAGCATCGCTACACTGGAATATGGTATCAGGAGCGAATCATCATTTGCAATGAGTGGATTTGAGGATTTCGGTTTTGGTTCGGCATCTGCATTGCTGCACTGGAATGATACCAGGAGCAACTCATCATTTGCCTCGGGAGGACTTGGGAGAGATTGGGATCATTTTACGCCCGTGGATTGTATATGGTTTTGCAGGATGTATGATCCAGACCGTAGGGCCATAAAAATTTTGGGGCTTTGTTGGCGTCTGCATCGCTGCACTGGAATATGGTACCAGGAGCGACTCATCATTCGCCGTTGGGGTATGGGATTTGGAATTTGGTTGGCGTCTGCATCGCTGCACTGGAATATGGTACCAGGAGCGACTCATCATTCGCCACTTGGAGATTGGGGAGCGATGGCTTAGGAGACAGGTTTAGATCCCTATCCCCTAAGACTTTTCAATTTTATGGGCCGTGAGGGTCCCATAAAGCATTTTCTCCCTACGAGTCGTAAGGATCCCGCAGGTGTATTTTCTTCTTAGGAGTCGTGAGGACTCCTAAGTGTGTTTTCCCTTTGTGAGTCGTAAGGATCCCACAAAGGTTTGTTCTCCTCATGTATCGTGAGGACACATGAGTGGGTCTTCTCAATGGAGCATAATTCCAAAGGCGGAGACCAGCCGCGTAACTGGTGATTGCGGTGGGGCATGGGTATGAAGAGAATTATTTGAGCCCGTGGATTGTATACGGTAGTCAATTTGGGGATTGGCCGTAGAGCTGGGAGAGTTTTGGAAAATTGGATTTTGGTTGGCGTCTGCATCACTGCACTGGAATATGGTACCAGGAGCGACTCATCATTCGCCGTTTTTTTGTTTTTGTTTTTTTTTGTTTTACCGCGATTGCTCTATCATTTCATCTTTTCTTATCGCGAAGGTCGCGATTGCCCCATCATTTCGGCTTTTATTCGCGGTTGCCCCATCATTTCGGCTTTATTTCATCTTTATTTTACTCGCTGATTTTTATTGCGAGTTGCCCCATCATTTCGGCTTTTCTTTTTATTCATTTTTTTACACATTCCTTTTTTTCTTATTTACACATTTTTTTTACATTCCCAGTTTAACGACTTAGAGGACGATTGTTTCCAGTTTAATGACGTGGTGGTCGATTGTTACCAGTTTAATGACGTGGTGGTCGATTATTCCCAGTTTAATGACGTGGTGGTCGATTGTTCCCAGTTTAATGACGTGGTGGTCGACTGTTTTCAAAGAAAGGCAGATGTCTGAAAGAATGAGTTTCACGAAGAACTTTGGTCTCCGTTTGTATGAAATTGGCGGTCGCAGCTGGACTGTTTGTTAACACGCCTTTGGACAGTTCTATCTTTCCTGCCTTGTATTGCTTTTCGACCCAATTTTTGAAGACGAAGCAGTCCTCAATGGCATGACCTATCACTCTGTGATAGGGGCAGTATTTGGGGTCGTCGGTCCTATTCGCTTCCTGCGGTCTTTTTGACTCTGGCAGTTGTAGACCGTTCTTCAGGGCATCTTTGAATATTTTTCGGATTTTGTCCCTTCTGAAGGAATAGACCTTATTCAGCTTCTCTTTCAGTGGAGATTCTCCTCCCTCTCCGAACATTGGCTTCCGAGGCTGGTTGGCGCTAGGCCCGCTCAACCCTTGCTTATTTCGGTTGGCCGAGGCATTGAAAGATTCAGAATCGTCGGAATTTCCGCCTTTGCGATTATCGTCCTTTCGGTTTCTCCAGGACCTATTGTTATTTTGGGAATCCGAGGAGGATTCCTGCTTTGAGCGCTCCAGCATTTGAACTTTCCTGGTCAGCTCTCGGAATGTTTTGAGACCCGCGGTGCATAGAAACGGGGACATCCAATTGTTGAGATTTCCGACAAGGAGACTGACAGATTGGTCCTGCTCTATCGGCGGTTCACATTTGACAGAGAGATTGCGCCATCGGGTTATAAAATCCGTGCAGCTTTCGTTGTTCTTGGGCTTGTTCCTTACGAGATCGGCAATGGTGATCTTATCGCTGACGCTCATGAACCTTTGTCGAAACAAAGATTCCATTTGGACGAAAGTAGTAACGGAGCCATCCGGTATGCTCGCATACCAGTCGAAAGCAACATCGGTCAAGCTATTAACGAACTGGCGGAGGAGAAGCGCATCATTGCCCCCAGTATTCCCGCATGAGGCTTTGAAGTGGGCGATGTGTTGATTCGCATTTCCCGTCCCATCGAATCTTCCGAATTTGGGGATGACATAGCCGCTAGGAAATTCTACCAGATCATACTGAGCGGGATATGGTCTCCCACTACTGCTGATATCTTTTTGCGCTTCGGCTTCGGCCACCAATGTTTTGACTTTGCTGGCAACCAAATCCATGATTTGATCTTGAGTTAGCGGGCTACTGTCATCGGTTGCGAAGACATTTCCCGAGATAGGATGCGACTGATTTTCATGTAGTTCGCCCACTTTTGGATTTAAGGGAATAGGCGTTGGCTGCTTTGGGACACCATTTCCCGGTTCACGAGCAGGGCCCTCCGCTTGATTGGGCGGCTGAGAGGCAAGTTGGGTCGTGAGCTGTAGGACGACATTTGTCAAGTCGTCAATTTTGGAGTAGAGCTTGGCCATCTCCTTGTCTTTGTTTCTGAGCTGCTTTTGGAGCTCTTGAAGCAGCTCTTGCTCCGCGGTCCTGGGGCGGAAAGTCGGCTCTTCTTCGCTTTCCGAGCCCGGCTCCTCATGGACCGAAGGGTCTTTCCACCTATCATCCTCATCAATAGGGTTTTCATCACCCAGCAGAGGCGGCTGTTCTTGGGAAGCGGCCACCACATTCAAGCCAGATTGGGTTTGAGATGTGGTAGTCCCGTCCTTGCTCTTGCTGCGCGTGCCCACCGTGTAGACAGTGTGGACCACATACCCAGCCATTTCCTCATCTTCGGCGGGGTAACCCTGTTCTTCGAACCTCATGAGGTTCAGCCTGGCAGGAGCCCTAGCCCTTTTGTTTGGCTCTATATCTGAGCCTTTTCTCCCTCAGCTTCTCGATTTTGAAGGCTTGGCGGGCATCCGCTATCCGGGAAGCCATTGTGAGTTGATCAGCGGGGAACTTAGAGAAAACACCCGATCGAGCAGTTATCAGGGGCACCGCCGGAGCTTGCGCGAGACGCCCTGTCGCTTTGTTGGTGCTGATGGCCTTGCCCCCAACTGGGGCCATGGAGAGTCGTTCGGAAACGGACTTGCGCTTGGGCTAAGGTGCCCTCGCAACCACCACATTTGGCCTCTTGCCTTTCGAGACCGGTCTGTCTGTCACTGGGGCTTGAGGAGCCGGGATGGCGCCAACTGGCATGAACATGATAGAGCCGAATGGTAGCAGCGGCTCCTCCCATTATCGCCCGAGACTGGCCGGAAGGACCGTTCTAGAATCTATCCTCATTGTGTAGGAGATGGGAGCTGAGTTCATCATCGAAGACATCGTTGAAAGGTGATTGCTTGAAAATCTGCATGAAAAGAGCATTATTTTACTATAAGTACAGATATGTACATTGATTGAGCTCGCATGAATGCTTAACCCGAAATATGGGAGGAGAGATTGGTCCCACCGGGCGTGCCAGAATCTGTAGGGTGTTTTTCGTCACCCCATTGAGATGGGAATACACGCGGCTTGTCAGGCGTACTACAGATTCCCCCTACCTAGGGTAGGCCGGGGTTTAATGATTGTGGGGATCCGAATCTCCGGCAGCCGCGGACTAAGCTGTCGTTAATTACCCTCGCCTTTGGGGCGAGAGAACCTCCATTAATAGGTTGAACTGGTCATGCGAACTCAATGTGCAGTGTACGCGTGTTGTTGTTTTGGAGGGGGGTTTGAATATATCGGGAGCCACGCAGAGTTTTTACGGGGGTCCCGCTACCCGGATAGCGAGCTGGGGGTCAAGGGGGCTAGCAGCCCCCTTGCGGGGTGCGGGGCAGCGCCCCGTTAGAAATTTTTTTCTAACAGGGGCAGTGTCGTAGAGTATGTTTATGTGTAAATATGTATACATATGTCTATATATATGTATGTACATAAAAAGAGGGGGGAAAGACATCCAAAGGATGCGTGGGGCAGCACCTAGGGCGCTGTGCGCCTAGGTGCTGTGCGCTCAGGTGCTAGAGTGCCACGTGTCGGCACTTGGGCGCTGGGCGCTTGAGCGCAAGCGCGCCACGTGTCGGCACGGGGGCGACTTGCGCTCGAGCGCCTGCGCTGGAGCGCAAGCGCGCCACGTGTCGGCACGGGGGCGACTTGCGCTCGAGCGCTGAGCGCTAGAGCGCAAGCGCGCCACGTGTCGGCACGCGGGCGCTCTGCGCTTGAGTGCCGGCGAGAAAAAGAGGCTTTTAGCCTAAAAAAAGATTTCTCGAAAGAGAAATCAGAGAGGAGTTGGACTCCTGAGTGTGTTTTTTGGGGTTAATAGAAGGGGTTCTTCTTCTTCCTCCTGTTGTTTGCTGGATCTTGAAGATCAAGAGATGTGAGATCTCAAAATCTCTCCTTTTTGAGATCTGATGACAGATCTAAGTTCCCCTTTATGGGTTTTGTGGTGAAAAACTAATTTGTTTTATAAAAAGAAGAGTAAAACTCTTGATTTAATTCAAGAGAAAGAAGAAGGTTTTAGAACCTTGAAGAAGAAGAAAAGATCTCAGATCTGAAACTTTTTTTGGAGAGAGAAAAGGTTATATTTTTTTATTCATCATCATGTTGCCTTTTATAGGCTTACATATTTATATATAGCCGCTTGGGCTTCACAAAATGGCATTTTGCCTATCCCATGGCCCATGTGCCATTTCATTTTTGCACATAAGCCATGGGCCTACAAAATATTGGTTTTATACCCATTTTGCATACATTCATGTATAAAAAATTACATAAAAATTATTTATTACATGATCTATATTTTGGCATGGAGAGGCTAGCCGCGGGCTCGACTTGGGCATGGGCCCGCTTGACCTGGGCTTGGACCCACCTATCTTGGGGATTGACCTTGACTTTGACTCGGTCAACCGGGGTGCAAATTTTTACCCCAACACAGTGCATTTTGTCTGGCCTATTAGGCCCCTTTTAATTGGGCTATGCCCTTTTTAAATGATGCACAGCATCTATTTTGAGCCTGACAGACCTTTGTTTGGGGCTTTATCCCTTTTAATAGTGCATAGCATTTTGTTTGGTCTGATAGACCTTTCTTTATTGGGCTCTGCCCTTGATAATGCATTGCATTAATTAGTCTGACAGAGTGCCACATGGCTTGTCAGGCGCTTTGCGCTGATTGAGGAGCGCAAGGCGCAAGTTCATATGGAGGTGACACGTGTCACGCTCTGGTGAGCGCAAGCGCAGTGCGCTGCGCTGTTGCGCTTCTGACACGTGGCGCGCTCTGGTGGGTTGCGCCAATTCATGAGAGCAGTGCTCTATTTTAACAGCGCATAGCGCAGATCATTCTGAAGCTGACACGTGGCGCTCACTGGTGGCTTGCGCCAACCCAGGAGCGCAACAATGCAGATTTGCAAGTGCAAGGCACTGTTTTTTTAATATCTTGATCCAATTTTGGATTCAAGAAAAGAATCTTTAAGATTCCAGAACCAATGGTTCATAAAAAAGTGCAAGGCACTGTTATTATTTATTTTTTATTGAAGATCATTGATCTTGTTCTTAGATCAATGATCTATTCAGAAGAAATTCTTTTTTTTATAAAGGTTTTTACCTTTTTTCTCTTCTTGAGTTTTTCTCAAAATTCTTCAGAGTTCTCTTTATTCTTTGTGCTGTTGTTTTTTGATCTTTCTGAGTTGTGTTGTTTAGACTTGGGGTCTAGGGGCCTTTTTATAGTGCCAAATGATTTGTTAGGTTGGTTAAAAGAGATCTTTCTCTGAGTGATTTGGGGATATTTCCCCACCGTTGGATCTTAAATCCAAGGGCTTCTGTTTTACAGAAGCCAATTTTCTTGTTTTAACGAGAACAGAAAGATCTTACTGGAATTTTAATTCTGTTTGGCGCAAGCGCACCTACGCTTGACACGTGTCGCGCAGCGCAGAGCGCAGCGCAACTGTGCTAGCGCATGTCGCGCAGCGCAACTGCGCGGCCACGTGTCGCAGAGCGCAGCGCACTGCGCTAGCGCAACTGCGCGGCCACGTGTCGCGCAGCGCAGAGCGCAAGTTAGCTGAAGCGTTGCTTCTTTATTTTAAGATTTGATTTTTATTATCTTTTAAAACAGAGTTTTGCTCTGATTGGGGGAAACAGAAGCATTGCTTCATTTCCCGCCTTAGGATTTGAACAAAGCTTTGCTCTGAAAGGGAGGTTCTCTCCTCTATTATTATTATTTATTTATTTATTTATTTTTATTTTATTGGGACGGGTTTTGAGCCAAAATTTTTGGCGGGAACACCTGTGTTTGACACACGGTACGCTGCTGAGAGTGCAGCGTGCCTTGCGCTAGCACACCCGTGTTTGACACGTGGCGCGCTGCGCAGCGCGCCTAGCGCTAGCGCACACATGGTGCGCTGCCTAGGGCGCAGCGCACTTGGCGCTGCATCTGAAGCGTTGCTTCAATTTTTTTAAAATTTGAATTTGAAACAGAGTTTTGCTCTGATTGGGGGAAACAGCTGGATGTTATGCGATCTGAGATGGAATCCATGTACACCAGCAAAGTGTTGACTTTGCATATTGCTCCTAAAGGGGTAAAACCATCGGGAGCAAGAGGATTTTTGAGAAAGATAATTTGGTGTAGATGGAAAAGTTGAGACTTTCAAAGCTAGACTTGTTGCTAAGCTTAAGTCCATTAAGATCTTACTTGCCATTGCCGCATACCATGACTATGATATCTGGCAGACTGCTCGTCAAAACCGCTTTTCTAAATGGTGATTTAGAAGAGAGCGTGTATATGACACTGCCAGAGGGCTTCGTAGACAGCGGGAGCAGCGAAAGCATGAGCAAGCCGCTTAAATCCATCTACGGGTTAAAGCAGGTATCGCGGAGATGGAACATCTGTTTTTATGAAGTCGTCAAAGAGTTTGATTTTATAAAAAAGATAGATGAACCATGTATAAGTAAGAAGGTTGTAGAGAGTATGGTTGTCTTTCTCGTATTGTACGCGGATGACATACTCTCGATAAGAAAAGGTGTTCCTATACTACACTCGGTCGAGCACCTCTTATCACACAGGTTCTCCATGAAAGATCTAACTAATGTCTCCTACATCCTGAGGATATAGATCTATAGAGATAGATCTAAATGAATTTGAGATTGTCCAATCCAGGTACATAGACACCATGCTAAAGGGGTTTAGTATGAATGATTCTAAGCGTGGTAATGTACCCGCTTGTTCAAGAATCACTCTCTCCGGAGAGATATCTCTCGAGACTGATTTGGAGAGGGCTTGCATACAAGGGATACCCTATGCTTTGGCAGACGGGTCAATCATGTATGTGATGTTATGTATCAGACCAGATGTAGCTTACTCACTAGGTATAGTGAATAAGTATCGAAAATATCTTTAGGAAAACCACTGGACAGCTGAAGAACATTCTTAAGTGCTTGAGAAGGACTAAAGAGATGTTCTTGGTGTATGGTAACGGTGAACTCCAGATGGAGTCCTTTACCGATTCAAGGCTCCAGAGTGATAAGGACGACTGAAAGTCAGTCTCGGGTTTTGTCTTTACCCTCAGTGGAGGGACGGTATGTTGGAAGGGTTCCAAGCTATATACCGCAGCAGACTCATTGATAAAGGCTAATTACATCGCTACCAACGATGCTGCCAAAGAGGTTGTCTGGATGAAAAAAGTTCATATGATGAACTTGGTTCCTACCATTGGTCATCCAGTACTTGGGTATTGGGATGACAATGGAGCTGTGGCTCTGGCCTAGGAACCCCGATCCCGTCAGCGATCCAGACATATTC
This sequence comes from Agapanthus africanus, assembly GCA_030015575.1. Classification (NCBI taxonomy): domain Eukaryota; kingdom Viridiplantae; phylum Streptophyta; class Magnoliopsida; order Asparagales; family Amaryllidaceae; genus Agapanthus; species Agapanthus africanus. The sequence goes on along the minus strand of CM057346.1, from coordinate 453,940,519 downwards.
TTAGATAGTATCACCTGATCAGGGAGATAGTTGATCTTTGGAAGATCGAGGTCAGGAGAGTTGACACAGAGGATAACACAGCGGATTCACTCACCGAGGCCATCCCCCAGATGCTATTCGAGAGACTTTTGGGACGTTGGGTATGAGATACTACAACAACTGGCCTTAGTGCAAGTGGGAGATTGTTAGTTATATGTATGCCCTAGAGGCCATTATTGTACATATGATATATATTATAGTGGATGCTTGGACATATATAGAGAGGACTTTCTTACTCGACATGATAGTATGCTATCTGGTTGCTCTTTGTCTTAACATGTAAACTTGTATTATGATATTGTCTTGCTCTCACAAGTTGATAAAGCCCTTAGGATGTGTACTTGACTCCCAGGACTATGATGGAGATCATACTAGTGGGGCCAGGGTAGTCCACAAGTTCATCCTTTGATTGTTCCTAGTCGAGGGTATATTGAGACAGGGCCTCAATATTCCAGAATAAACTAGCGTATACGCTTCTTGACCCATATGATGGGCGATGGATGATCCCACATCCATTAGTGTTTGACATCAAAGATGGTATACAGGTGCTCAGTGGAGATCAGGTACACTGAACAGGACTCGCCGAGAACTCCTATGTGGTAGTATACCTATCGTCAGATAGCAGTCTTCTGGTGACACTGGTACAGGTTAGTCTGTAGACCCGAGATCGTCATATAGTCTTGTGCGGCTCCCACTATGCTTTGATTTCCTCCCTACCACGCTCAAAGGAGACGTGCAAACAGGTGGATTTTGGGTACAGTCCCGAATCGCATGGAGGCAATGAGCGATAGGAGGGTTTCATCTCTCCCGGTATTAGGGGTTGATATTGCGCTATGCTCGATTGGCTATAACTGGAGGTCCTTGGCCAGGGCTGCTTATGAGATTTACTAATAAGTGTTATCAGTAGTTTCTCAAACCGTTATAGGTCAGACATCGGCATGACTTATCACGTTACCGGGGTCTGACGATTTCCATCACTAGACTTGATATGCGACATATCAGATGAAGAGACCGGACTGTACGGTAGTGTTACTGATAGGCTTCATGGAGAGTATGGACGCGCTTGCTTGTTGATCTTCATATCGATCAATACCCGGGTAGCCGTTACGTCCAGCTAGTACCGCTGACGGCTTGTAGGTGGTTGATGCGATTATCACCTACTGCTGGCGTATTAACGAGTCTTTAGAGTCCCACACAGAAGTTTCCTGGTTCGAGCGAAACGAAGTAGGGCACATATGTTGATATGTGCGTGGGCCTGATTAAATATGAGTATGTGATACCGTATTATAATTTGGCAGTTATCTGTTATCGGTTCGGTTATATGTGATATAACTAGATTGTCGAATCAAGTGTTGATTTGATAATGTGATATACAAATGAATGATATTAGTCTGTCATATATAATATAACCGGATTATTAAATTAAGTGTTGATTTAATAATATGATATACATTATATGTGATATAATTATATCTTAACTAATATCATTAGCTCACTAAATATTTTCTTATATGTATTAATATATATATATATATATATATATATATATATATATATAGCATGTCATGATTTCTATTTTTGTCATGTTTATTCATCTTGACTCACTATTCAAGCATGGTTGCAATTTTATATTGCAAAATTCCATGCTTGAATGAGTGGGGGTCAAGAGTTGCCATTCATTCTAGTCTCATTCTCAACACTTAGCCATTTTTCTTAAGTTGCTTCCATGGTTGCTCTCTAACTTCATCTTCCTCCTCAAATGTCATGGTTTAAGCTTCAACCCTCACATGAGATGTGAATCATGAAGTTTGGACACAATCTTGTGAGCTTTTAACATCCCCTACTTCCCCATCCCACACCAAACTAGCAATTTGGTGTAGTGTGTTTGCTACACTAAAGGAGTTTTGTGTAGAGTTAGCTTGGGCTAGAGGAACTTCGGATGGATCGTCTTTGGCGTGAAGATCACGAAAGAGGGTCTTTCAACTCAAAGAGGAGCCTTGTAGAGTCACGTGGACTTCAACCTGGAGCTTTAGAAGAGAAGGACTCGAACTACAAAGATTGTATGCTCTTTTCTTCTCTTGGTTTAAATCACATCTCAAAGGCAAACCCTAATAATCTAGTAATGATCTTGTTAGTCTAACTTAGCACCTAATAAAAAGTAAAATGTGGCATGCTTGATGCCTCTAGAACCTCATGGTGGTGTTAAGGTAGACTTTCATTTCTTTTGTTAGAAGTTCATCTCAAGGAGGGAGACGACAGCTGAACTGTCCAGATCGGCTCACTCTTAACAAGGGATGCTCGGGACAGCCTGATCTAGTTTCTTCGGAGCAACTCCGACATGTTCGCTTGGACTCTCACGGACATACCCGGGATTGACACCAAGGTGATCTCCCATAAGCTCGGGGTCGACTCAAAAGCCTCGCCAGTCCGACAAAAGAAAAGGAGTTTCGCGCCAGTAAAACAAAAAGTAATAGAGGAGGAGGTGGACCGACTGTTCGCGGCCGACTTCATCAGAAACATGGACCACTCGGCTTGACTAGCAAACATAGTTATGGTCAAGAAGGCAAACAGGAAATGGCGCATGTGCGTCGATTTCACGGATCTAAACAAGGCCTGCCCCAAAGACAACTAACCACTCTCTTGGATAGATCGGTTAGTCGACAGCTCAGCCGGTCACGAGCTGTTGAGCTTCATGGATGTCTTCTCCGGTTATAATCAAATCCGGATGAATCCGGCCGACGAATAACTGACCACGTTCACCACCGATCGAGGGGCCTACTGCTACAGGGTAATGCCCTTCGGCCTAAAAAACGTGGGGGCAACATACCAGCGGCTGGTCAACAAGCTGTTCAAACCATAGATTAGGAAAAATATGGAAGTTTACGTCAAAGACATGCTCGTGAAATCCACCCTGTAGGTTGAACACACCACGGACCTCGGCGAAACATTCGATATCCTGCGAAAGTACAAAATGAAACTAAATCTAGCCAAGTGTGCGTTCGGCGTCACGGGCGGAAAATTCCTTGGATTCATGATCACCCACCGGGGAATCGAAGCAAACCTAGAGAAGATTAGAGCCATCATTGACATGGCAACCCCCAAGAGAAATGTTGATATCATGCGGGTCACGAGCAGGGTGGCCGCTTTGAGTTGCTTCATGTCCAGATCCAGATAAAAGTGCCTGCCCTTCTTCAAAGCCTTAAAGAAGATCCCCGAGTTCGAGTGGTCCGAGGAGTGCCAAGTCGCTTTCGAGCAACTCAAGGCACATTTGGCGCCCCCTTGCTTTTCACCAGACCAGCTGAGGGGGATGAGCTGTTACTGTATCTGGTCGTCTCCAATTAGGCTGCCGGCTCCGTACTTATCAGAGAATCCGAAGGAATACAAAGACCGGTCTGCTACGTCAGCCACGTTTTCAAGAACGCAAAGACCGGATATCTGGCCATAGAAAAAATAGTTCTGGCACTCGTCGTCGTCTTCAGGAAGCTCTGGCACTATTTCCAGGCTCACATGATCATTGTTCTCATTGAACGACCTTTAGGGAATATCCTCGGTTCCCCGAATCGTCGGGCCGCTTAGAGAAATGGAGATGTGAGTTGTCCCAATTCGACATACGGGGCCGACCAAGGCAAGTTATCAAAGCACAGGCCCTAATCGATTTCATGGTCGAATGCACCATTCTCAATATGGAAGTGCCGGCATGAGGCCCCAACCCAGACCCTCAGTCGAAGAAACGCTCGGCCCGATTCCGAACTGTGTACTCTATGTGGATGGATCCTCCACAAAGGAAGGGAGTGGGGCTGGGTTGGTCATCCGTGGCCCGAATGAAGTAGAGATGGAGTATTCTCTGAAGCTTGGCTTCAAGACGTCGAACAACGCCGCAGAATATGAAGCCTTGTTGGTTGGGCTACGAATCGCCTCTGGGTAGGGCTAAGGACAATTAGGATCCGCAGCGACTTTGTGCTGGTCGTCGGTCAGGTGACCGGACGTTTCGAAGCCCGGGAGCCCCTGATGATGAAATACCTAGTGGAAGTAAAAAGATTTCGGAGAAATTTTGATGAGGTCCAAGTATAATCCGCACTTTAAAAATGCGGATTTAACTTAGTTGTCTCTCTCGAGAGCTAAGTGTAATCTGCACCTTGTAAGTAGGGATCAAAGTGCGGATTAACTTGCGTCCAATTTTTGCGACCGTTCATCCCACGTGGCGTCCATGTGGCATTGAGCATCTTCTATTCCTTAGGATAAAGCTTTTTTGACCAGAACTTGGCATTTTCATAAATTGTCTTCAAATCTTCCAGAATCCTTGATTGCTTGGAAAAACTTGCTAATTCCCAGATTTTGTACTTTCTTCATAAGGTTTCGCTCAATCTTCCCCCAATGAAAAAATATCCCCAATCAAAATCCATGGCGTCGACGCCGGCGGCGGCGGGTACCGATCTGACCCGACAATTCAAGCTGTCGAAGGAAAGCGAGCTTCGGGTCGAAGACGGACCCGATAGCCCCCTAAAGATCCGATTACTCGCCGGCACCGCCGAGATCTTCGGCACAGAGCTCCCCCCCTGGGAACTGGCTCTCGATACCCCCACGATACAAATTCGCAGAAAGCACTCTCTTAATTTTAGTATTTGGCAATTTCCCCCCCTTCAATTTTAATTTTTTGTAGTAAATTTTAGGGTTCTTATGTTTTTTTAGGTTTTTACTAGGAATGGGGCGACGATGGAATTGGAAGGGATCAGTGAGGTTGAGTACGTGGCGGATGAGGTAATTTAAGAAAAGCTTTGATTTTTAGGAAAAAGATGGTTTCTTGGGGGTTTATGATGATGGATCAGGGTTTTTGATTGATGCAGACACCAATGGTTAGTTATGTAAATGTTCATGCGATATTGGATGGAAGAAGGGCTAGGGATAAGGCGGAGTCGAGCAGGGGCGGGTATAATTCTTAGGTGATTAGTCTCCGCTTAATGAAATTCTGATACTCATTATCTTGCTTCAATCTTATATATATATATATGAGAATAACGGAGGAAAGATGTCATAGGAGTCCTCCTATGGCGTCGAAAAAGTACGCCCTCCATCATGTTTTCCGACGATCGGCACTCATCATCTTCATCATTATCATCTAAGATACGAGTACAACAAATTTCATGTGATTTTATAACTTTTTCACCATTGAATTAGTGGGTTCAAAAGTAACGGTTTACCAACAATAGAACTTTTTACATTGCTAAATCAACGGTGAAAAAAATTGTAGAATCACATGAAATTTGGCGTACCCACATTTTAGATGATAACGATGAAGATGGATTCCGATCATCAAAAAATACGATGGAGGGCATACTTTTTGGACGCCATAGGAGTAAATTCCCTCCTATTGCCTCTTTCCTCCATTATTCTCTCTCGCTCTCTATATATATCTATAATTGTTGAATCAGGTCTATGAATTGTTGTAAATCTTCGGTAATAGTGTGCACCATCTCTACCTTTGTAGGAAAATTGTAGTGTTAAATCTTATGTAAGCATGTTCTACTTATTCTGATCTTCACTTGCTAGTTAGACTCTTGACATTATCATGCCTTGGAGCTGGAAGTAGTTCCCTAAGAAGAAAAATCTTCTCCCTCCTTTCCCGAGAATTTTCTTCAATCTCGGAATGTATGGATACTAAGTGACAATTTAAGATAGAGATTAATGTATCTGTTTGGTATAACAGAGAAGTGTCTGTTAGCCAAATAAAAGAACGAGCATTTCATCCTCAACAGCCTCTCATGACCTTCTCTCTCCTCGTCGTTCTCTCCCAACAATGAACCCAAAGCTCTGAAAACTTTTCCAAAAAAATTTCTACCATGGAGATCCAAATCCAAAACGTGGTTTTCCAATAGGTCGCAAAAATCTAACTCTAGATCTGCAAGCTCTCGATCTCCAAGTTCTCGATCTACAAGAGGAGGCAAAAAACCTAACCCTAGATCACGAATCTCCAACGATCTATAAGGTGCCCCTTTTGAAATATGTGAATTTTTCTAATTATACATGCTTTGAATATGTGGATTTAAGAGATCATGATCTGAACTTTAAGCTCCATTTTAAAGATTTGCGACCTTACCATTTTTTAAGATCTGATCATGATCTGATCTTTTTCTAATTATACTTTCTTGGTTCAAATTTGTGATCTTTAAGCTCCATTTTTAAGAGATCGTGATCTGATCTGGTTTGAGAAGTGCATATGAGAGCTTTTATGCTGTTCACATTTGTGTTTGAGGAAGTATCTGTTGACCTACAAGCATGGCCAGGGTTGAAAAATGTATCTGTTGATGAGGCATCTCTTGAGCTTCAAGCATGGCCAGGGTTGAAAAATGTATGGTTGAAAAATGTATCTGTTCAGCTTCAATTTCGAGCTCTCTAACCTGATAATGTACAATATACCTGATTAGTAAAAAAATTTGTGAACAAGTAGCTCCAATTATGTGGCAATATACCATTGTGCAGCTACTTGACAGTGGCGAGGTACTCTGACTTTGGCGAGGAACTTTGAGTTGAGACTGATATAATCAAAGGTGATGATTTTAAACAGGCTTTACATACAATGAAGTCCCTTACAAGGTGATGATGTTTTAAAATTCTGAGCCTTATACAAAACAATCCCATTTTTCCGTCATATTACTATGAGAATTTAATTTTTTTTTTGTTGAAGGAGAACTGTATAAATGGCACGTTTTTATGCGGTGTATGTTGGTCAGAAGATAGGAGAAGATAGGAGTATACGACTCTTGGGTAGAATGCAGTGCACAAGTTTCAGGATTTTCTGGATGTGCGTACAAAGGCTTCCCAACATACCCAGAGGCCTACAACAGTCTTCAAGTATTTATTGCGAGGGAGATGAAAAAATTAGAAGCTGAATTCATCAAGGAAATGAAGAAGCTCAATATTTATTGTATGGATGATTGAAGACTTGTATGTAATGAACTTTGTTCTTGTAAAGAACTTTAATTTGTAGGTGTTATTTAGTGCTGTAATCAACTTAGAGTTTGTTAAGAACTTTGACTGAGTTTGTATTAAGTGATGTATTCAACTTTGAGTATGTAATGAACTTGTGGGAGGATGTTATTTAGATAAATTTATCCTCTTATTGTAGTTGTTTCTTATATCTGTTCTTATTTGTGGTTGATGTAGTGTGTGAAATATGTGAATTCATCAATGTCTGTGTACATGATTATATTCGAAACTTTTGAAATATGTGAATCGGTGAAGCTACGCCAACATCCGCTTCCGCCAAATCTGATTATAGTTATTATAAGCCATCAAACAGTTTCCAGAGAGAAAAAAATGTCCGTATACAATGTCTGTGTACATTATAAGGCTAAGAATTTTGTAAGCAAAAAAAAAAAAACAGCATTGCCTGCTTGTTTAATTTCCAATTTCGTTTAATTTCACTAAACTAGTATAAACTTTTCCCACTTACCAAGCATGCTACCAAGAACTTATAAAATTACAAGACAATACTAATCTTTTGGATTTCATGTGATGTAAATTATAGTAATGAAGAACATAAAAGTCTGTAATTTTTCAACTCTGCTCGTGAACATCCTTAATACTTTGTCACCTAGAAAGCATAGCTTTGGTTATGCATCATCCAACCAAAGAAGTCTATCGAACATTATACGATAAATTAACAAGCACTTATCAGATGAGATACATAGCTTTGGTTACCATTTTTTTTTCAAGATAAAGTTTCAAAGATTAGACGAGAACATTATACGATAAATTAACAAGTGTCTATCACATCATTAGATAATTCACAAATTATGTGTTTATCACATGCACTTATGAGATCAGAGAAAGTATAGAAAGTATGTTGCACATACTTGATCAGAGAAAGTATCACATCACATCCAAATACATAACACAAATGTAGAAAGTATTAATAGAACATAAACTACATTGGAGGTACATTGCACATACTTGATACTACATAAGATCAAATGTATCACATCACATCCAAATACATAACACAATATAGAAAGTATCAATAGAACATAAACTACTCCTTAGTTTATGCTCTCAGGATCAAATGTAGAAGCTACGCCAACATTCGCTTCATTTGGTTCATTACTCTGTATGAAACATAGATCAAGTAAGTGTCTTTTACAAGAATTGACTAAATAAAAAGTAAAATACCTTAGATTGAGGGCAAGTTCTTGCATCATGCCCCTGTTGGCTACATTTACTGCAAGTTCGGGTCTTTTTTCCTTTTGAAACGTGTATTCCTGATGGTATTCTAGTAGCAATTTTTGGACGACCTTTTCTTGGACGAATTTGAGGGCCGTGAATCGTAATATTATGCGGCAAGTCTGTAGTTGCATTTGAATCGACTTGAGTAGAGGAATCAACAGTAGCACGAGATTTTTCAACCAAACACTTTTTCTGAAAACTATCTAACAAGCCCTTGGCAAAATCATACATCTCTCGGTCATGAAGTGACTTCTCCATGCAATCCATCCATGATGCTTGAAAACTCCATGCTTCAAGTGGTGCAACTTGTCCTTCACGAATTGTCTTTTCCACAAAACTCCCACGTTAATTATCGTGCTCACTAGTAGTAGGGTATCTTGCATTTAGGGTCCATCTAGGTAACACATAACGATTTGGGATCATTTGTAACTTTAACTTTGACCACATAATATAAAGAATATGTTTACAAAGAATCCCCCTGTTTCGAAACGAGCACATGTGCAAGTACATATCTGCTCCGCTGAATTGCACTCAACTAGGTGATTACTTATTCTACCATCTATTAGAACCATGACTTTGTATGTTTTAATGAATCCCTCTGTTCTCACCCTCTCATATTGACAATGAATAATATATCTAAACTCTTCTTGAAAAATTTGAAATACATTTGGAGCATATACCTTAGAGGCAAATATTTTCAAAACATGCATGGAACGTGTATCAATAGTGGTCCTCAAGCACAATGTGTCTTCCCTCTCTTCTTTGGTTCGACGATCAACTAAAGCTTGTTCATATTTATGAACAAATTCAGACAACGGCGTCATTAAGTTAACATAGTTGTCAAAAAAGGCATTTATACTCACTCCTTTGGCTTGATTTCATTCCTGCAAAGAATCTGTCCTTGAGATAAGCCTCCACCCTATGATATCTTTGATCATACATATTTTGAAGCCATTTCCATGACTTCAACTGTTTCTTTTGACTTTCCGTTAATGGTTCATCAAAATTTTTCATGTACTTCTCCGTCAACGTCACCCAACGAGTCTCAACTTCATTGACATTTAGGCTAAAATAAGCCCATTTCCGGCAGTCATCATCAAATGTCGGGTAAGCATGTTGCAAGGAACGAAGTTGTTCAAGCTCATGAAGTCCTATGTGCCATATGCAATATCGATGCAGAGTATTCGGTAGTACTCTCCTAATCGCATTTCTAATCGTTGTATCTTGATCAGTGACGATGGCACCTGGCATTTTACCCCATATGCAATGCAGCCATGTTTCAAATAACCAAATAAAAGTTTCCTCTCGTTCATCAGCTAGAAGAGTGCAACCGAACAAAGATGACTGTCGATGGTGGTTAACGCCAGTGAAAGGTGCAAAAGGCAGCAAAAAATTATTTGTCTTGTATGTGACGTCGAAAACAACCATATCACAAAATTTCAAATAGCTTGTTCTTGCTCTCCCATCAGCCCAAAAAATACTTCTACAAGTGTTATCCTCATCAATCTCCATAGCAAAATAAAACTGACAATCCTTATACTTAATGATATTTGGCATTCACGACCGATGTTGCTCTTTCTTTTCTCCCGCCTTATGTCTATGCATTGTTGAGGAATGACAATCGCTAAAGAAGTGTCACATGTCACGGTCAAAGCCCTTGCCATATGTGATGGTCTAATACTATCCTCTCCAAATTGTTCAACCAAAGCCTTGAATTTGGGGTTCAAGTGAGCTTTATTATGCGACCGTAAGCGTGTCACTTTTGATGGAGTAGATAACAAGTCGTGATTGTGTTCATTATCAATAGATTTAACTTCCCCAAAACCATTCTTTGTTTTATTAACGGTCATTCTAGCCATACAACCAACTTTATCGACCCTCCGACGTTTAGCTCCCGCTCTAACATGCTTATCATTCTCATCCTTAAATCCTTCTTTGCTGCATACAAACATTCTCCACACAAGAACATCATTCTTCTTCTCTAAAAGGCCGACCGTCGTATGGAGAAACCTTGATTCCTCGCCAATGCATTATAAGTAATTATAAGCCTCTCCTTCGCTTGAAAATTTCTTACCGACATGTGGAAGATTAATATTTTGATCTTCCATATATACCATTGTGTGACCAGTATCCTTCAAATCACCATCCATATCCGTAACACTGTACTCTACAACAACACCATAATGTTCAACCTCAGTTGGATATAAGAGAGAAGCAACATCGATCATATCAATTAATCCAACATTAGATTCTTCATTAAGTCCCCATTGAAGATTAGTATGATCCATTGCCCTACGACATATACAAGAACATCACATTTTAAAAAGTTTTAGAAGAATTTTAAACTTATTAATTTAAAAAAAAATGAAAAAACTTACAGATCTAGAATTTTAAAAAGTTGTTTAAAAATTTTCAGATGTAAATTCTTAATCTCAAAATTTTTCAGAAACATTAAACAGAACCAAGGTAAATTGTACATTCTGACCAGAACTTAAAATTTTTATTTTTGAAAATTTCACCAATGATCAAAATTATGCTTGAGTTAAATCTGGATACAGACACATTGTGCTTGTAATTTTACATTGTGATCGAAATTGCACAATTTGTATAATTACAAGCACAAACAAGAAAGTATAATTGCACAATTTGTGACCAGAACTTGCACAATTTTGATCACAATTCTGATCAGAACCAAGAAAGTATAATTATTTAAAGATCACAAATTTGAACGAAGTATAATGGAGCTTAAAGATCAGATCATGATCTCTTAAATCCATATGTTCAATGCAAGTATAATTAGAAAAATATCACCAAAAAAATCCAAATCTTCTATTTATTAGAGAGGTAATGTATACCTTATAAATCGTTGGAGATTTATGATCTAGGGTTAGATTTTTTGCTTCCTCTTGTAGATCGATAGTTTGCAGATCTAGGGTTAGGTTTTTTGCTTCCTCTTGTAGATCGATAGCTTGCAGATCTAGGGATAGGTTTTTTGCCTCCTCATGTAGATCGAGAGCTTGCAGATCTAGGGTTAGGTTTTTGTGACCTATTGGAAAACCATGTTTTGGATTTGGATCTCCATGGTAGAATTTTTTTTGGAGAAGTTTTCAGAGCTTTGGGTTCATTGTTGGAAGAGAACGAAGAGGAGAGCGAAGGTCACGGGAGAGGCTGTTGAGGGTTTTTGTGCAGCGATATTTATTTGATTAATTCTCTTTAAATATGCATCCAATAGGATTTGAACTGATCCTTAAAATCCGTGCCGCTACACTAAATTCCAAAGTTGTGTCAAGGGTTGAGGAATATATATTTATATTCTAACACAACAAAACATGTTTTCCATATGAAGTAATGAATTTGACTAATTAAAGATTTAACCTAAGATTTTCTGCATATGTTATGCAAAGTGGGAATGCAGAATTATACAAAGTGCTTGTGAAAGAACCGGCGCAAACTTTGGAGAGACAGTTCTCGGGCAACGCAGAATCTAGAGCTTCTGGAATGGTGGTTAACACAGTGGGTCAGGTTGAAGGTCTTGGATATGAGGCGGTTTTCTACATGCAAGTTTTGATCTTTCATTTTCCTTGTATATATATATATATAGTTGTTTTGATTATCTCCATGTATTGCTTATGTATAAAATATTGATTTTGCGCTTCTTGTATACAGTTGCTTCTTCATGCCATCGATACCTTTAATGCTAATATTGTTCTGGTCCTGGGACAGGTATATTATTACTCACTTTGCTGTTTAATCTGGTTGTTATACAAAATCATCCTCCAAGACAATGTCACTCAAAGGCATGTAAATATCCAGATCAAGTATCTGGGTCTAGACAATTCTTTATCCCTTACATGAATCTGTATAATGAGTAAAAACTGTAGTATAAGAGAACTAGTTACGCATCGAGTTATATTGTTCTATTTGGTGTACTCTGATATAATTATATTATACGATCAGCGTTGACATTTAGATGTTTATAATAGAGGATCCAACTTGATGAGAAAACTGCCGCCTGTCTTCTCTTCTATCAACTATGAAGCACGAATTCGTGAAAACGCCTCCTCCTGGTATCATGTGTCCTCTCTAGTATTCACACCTATTCGTGTATCGGAATTGCAAATCCTGATTTTCATGATTAAATAAATAAGAAAATAATTCGGATATTTCATGATTTGATCCGATTCAGGGATCGGGGTCATGTATCAGATTTGATCATGTGACTTGAATTTTAGATACGGTTTGGTAACTTGATTTTTAGATATGGTTTGGGTGATCATTTAAATTTTTTTTAGATGTGGTTTGGGTTGATCTTTAAATTTAATCTCACCCAACAAAGGATGGTTACTCTCTCCACAAAAAACTAGGGCTTTCCCTTCAGATGCTACAGCTGACCATAGATCCATTTTTATACACTCACACATAACATGCATGTATGCACGTATGTATTCATGAGTGTTATTAACTTAGAATTGTAATAGTATTTTATTTATTTAAATATGTATATAATATAGACAATTATACACACACCACACGCGCGCATGCACCACACCCACGTGAGCACACACGCGCACACAAAAAATTATTATTAAAAGGTATCTAGCATCCTAGGTTTTGGAAAATTACAATTCCGTGAATCTAAATCATATCGTATCCGAATCTGTGCTACATAGTTTATCAGTGCTGGGAGAAATTTGCATATGTCAAGAGTTCGAAGAGTGGCTTGAAGATTCTTGGTGATCCTAGCACATCTTATTAGCGGGTAATATTTGCATAATTTGTCGATCTTTGTATTAGAGAGAGTAACCCTACAACAGAGTTTGGACTTTGGAGAGGGCATGACCAGAGCTCTTAAATAATAACTTAGTGGATGTCAAGATTATTGGATGTAAACTTAGAAAAACTAGCAACCATAGTTTTCTTACTTTATTAACTTTTCTAGGTAGAAACTTGTATTTATAAATTTAGTAAGCATGTTGTCATTTTACTTGCATATCATTTTATTTTCAATATCATCAGATAACTCCTTACTCATGGATCACAATCAAGCCACAAGCATGAATAGTAAGTTATAGAGAACACTAACTTCTTCAAGGTCAGATGTTCTATATGCTAATATCATGGCAACACCTTCTATGTTTCTTTGAGGAAATAAATAAGTTAGAGGAGAGATTTAGACTCTTTGGGAAGGAGAAAAGGAAAAACATCATATGATGATCGAAATATCAAAATTCCATTCCTTACATGAAAGTTGATTGTCTTATATGCTGTTTTTTGGCAGGAATACTTTTATGGCCTTGAAAACTGTTGAGTCGTGTTTGGAAATAGTCCCACGTTGGAAAAGCTATGAGAGGTGCATGTGTATAAAATATAAGATGGGATAAATCTTAACAAGGCTTGAGACTTATTGATAGCAAAAGTCCGTGTACACTCATAAATAAAATATATAACTGCCTCTGTTTTTGTGAATTTATATAAATTTAATATACATTTGGTTGCTTGCAGTTGTGCTCCAAGAAGATTTTGATTCCTTTTTAATTATGGAATTGCAAATCCAAGGCTTGTTGTACTGTTGCATGTAGTTCTGAGGCTTCTATCGAGGAGATGATGCAATAGTTCCCAACTATAAAATGCAATTAGATTTCAGGGTAATTTTTCATGAGAGAAAAAACAGTTGTAATTAGATTTCAATTTATTTGCTAATCAACAAATGATTTCCAAAGCAATTAATGTGTTTACCTTACATATCGTATTCATAAGTCATGATTTTAGATTACAAGCAACCACAATGGACCCATACATCCCTTGTCACAGAGATCGCATAAGCCATCACCCAAAAAGAAAATGGGGGCTCAAAAACATGCATCAAGGATTTCTCAACACATATGAACAATAGAAAATTAGATAACGGGGTCAGATTAACCTTTTATTTTCTAAGTATTTGCTATAAGCTATAGTTAAAATTTGCTGACACGTCATTCCCTACGTTTTGCAGCAATGTTGCAGGTTTCATCTATGTCACGGATATTGACATCCAGAGGTAACGCCACAAACGTTTCACCGGGTACCTTTCACTAAGTTAGCTTTAACATTCAGCATTTTTGCACTATGTTGTCTCAAACTTGCCTGGTCATTTGTTACTGCTATTAAGTTTCAATATTTCTTTTTTTCCACCCAAATGACCAACTTCCATTAAAAATTTAGTCATGTGAGTGTGTCCAAGTATGATTTGGTTAGTTTAGTGAAAATTTGAAAATTTAGGGTAGTTTAGTGCAATTAAGCTTACCTCATTTCTCGTGCAAGTCATGTATTAACAGCTCATGATAATTTCTGTTATAGGAAGAAGATCACATTTCTTGCACCTTGCGCCGGTGAACTTCCAAGCAAGTTTTTGATAGTCGGAAACTTTGAATTGGTTGGAGAGCTAATTTAATGGATATATGAGCACTCTTTGGAGTTGGATGTAGAATTGTATTAATTTCTCACCAACGTTTGAAATTTCTCGTACTGTAGCTTGTATCAATCTAAGCGAGTAATTATTTGTTGTTATGGGGCGTCGTCATCTGGAGTTTTGTTCCTAAATTTTTTTCGTGACTTTGCTTGTAATTTTAGTTGAAACTTCAACAGGATCCAATTGTTCTTGATTTCTGGTTTTGATAAAACCTGACCGCAAATAAAACATGGTGTTTTGTTGTTAATTTTAAGCTGTCTTCGATGAAACAATATGGTTTTCTAACTGGCACACTGAAAGAGTGATGGGATTTCCCCCGGATTTGAATGATTTAGGGAATCACAATGCAACTAAATATCTCCATTTCACAATGCTAGTCTTTTTTCACTTTTGCGCATCTATCAAGGGGAGAAAGATTTTTCTGAACTCAAAAATTCTATGGATGTTAAATTTCTAATATAAACGTAATATCCTTTTCATTAGCATGTTGAGACTCGAACAGGAATGAAAGAAAACGTTTCCTTCGAAAATTTAATTGTGGTTTAAATTAAGAATATAATATTTCAAGTGTACTGGGAATTGAAACTTATTTCTTGATAGCATGTAGGAACAAATAATTTGATAAAAAATAATAAGCATAAAAGGGCAAGCATTGTGAAAAGGAGGGGGTATATATGAAGTAGCAGCTTCCTAGCAAATATAAATATCAAAGCATGGAATTCCATCATCTCAGCGCCTAAATCTCTCTTTACATAAAGAAAAGGCTCTCTTCATAGGTAAAGGCAAATATAATATATGAAGATAAAAGAAATTTTAAAGAATACAACACAGGTTGCATTACAAGATCGACTATAATAGGCAATATACATATAGAAAAGCACGTCTTTGCTGCGTTTCTCGCTTAGACTTCGAATATGATGCACAAATAAGTCCCTTAAAATAAGCAAGCCATGGTAGCAGCAGCAGCAGAACTTGCAAACAAAAGAATGGTAATAATAATAAACAATATACAATAATGATAATAATCTCCAGTTACCAAAAAACAATAATGATAATAATCTCCAGTTACCAATACTCTTCCTTTCGGCTACACATCTATAAAACAGACAAGGCGTGACGCGAATTGAGTTTACAAAAAATAGTCTGGGGTCTTTCGAGTAGTATCGGGTTCAATCTGACGGGGCGCTGGATCGAACTGGAGGAAATTTTGAGACATGTCCTCTCCAATCTCTAGTATCGCTGCCATGTTACCGCAGCGGTAACAGTAGTTTGGTGCACTGAATACAGTGACAACATTCTTGTCCTGCATGATACACATGCAAAACAAATAGCATATTATGAATTTAGCATTTAACTATTTAAGTAAAATGGGTAAATTGTAAACCTCCCTCATTTCTGCTCGTATAGCACCCTCTCTTTATGAAAACTGTATTTCGCAACCTGCTACCATTACTTTTCTTTGTTTTATGTCACTTCTGTCTGCCATCAACACCTCGCTAGGGGGTGTTTTGGCAAGAAAAAGAAATCATAAAAATGATACAAAACGATAGTTTATTGCACAAAACCCACCTGTAATTTACCCAATGTAGCACTATACTCTCTCAACTGATTTATTAGCACAAACACCCCCTCTGCTCGTCGACCAAAACCTTGAAAAACACTCGGATCACACAAATTCTACAGCTATATCTGCCAATCATTTGAGTTGTTGAGAGTGGAATTAAAGTGTAATTTATAGTTTTTGTCGACGGGCAGATGGGTTATTTGCAATAATAAATTATATAAGAGGTATAAGTGCTACACGGTGTAAACTACAGAGGGTTTTGTGCAATTGACCCTAAAAAACGGCGGATAAAGCAGAGGGCAAAGTACAACTTATTAAATGAAAGAGTATTGTTCTGCTGTATAGGCAAAAATCAAACAAGGTTTCGCGCAATTTGACCTTTAGGAATTCAACTATAAGTTCAAATTCTTTTGCAAAAGCTATAAAATTTCCTAAACAATTATATCGGTTAACATATAGCAAAATGTAACGAAATTATAATGAAGCGCTGTAACTCCGACCTGACACCAATTGAAACCTTCCATGACTAATTGGTGGGCTCTGGCTACTAGTGTGAGACCGTTTGTGTGATTGAACTGCCGCGCAATGTCCTGTCCAAATGTGTACCCTGCTCCTCTTGGTGAAATTCCCCATCCACAACGGTCATCTGGATCCGACCACAAAAGATCACACATTGGCCCTTCGTGTGGAACCTAGGATCCAGAACACTGTCACTACCACATAAATTCAAGAGTCGCATGGAAATACATAGAACATATTTTGCGTCATTATTTGTCTATGATCATCCCTATATTAACGGATTCTTTAGAACTGACATTGGTCTATAGAACTAGCAAAATAACTCTGACATGTGATAAGCACATGCAAAAAATGTAACTGGGCAGAAGATAACATTTAACCATAGAAAAAATTTCAAATGTTATTTCATTGAATTGAAGGGATTTATTTTGGGAAAAAATGATTCTGGTGGGTCCCTTCTATTTTTAAATAATATGACAACATGGAGCCATATGTGGCTCTTCTGTTAAAAGATGCTATGGTATATAGAGAGGTTTGAGGGTTTGCAGTAGATAAAAACGGCGACCAGTGTACATCAATTCAACATGCAGAAAATGGGGATCAACACTTATATATTGTATAGCAATTATTCGTAAGCATTACCT
Source organism: Agapanthus africanus (assembly GCA_030015575.1). Classification (NCBI taxonomy): domain Eukaryota; kingdom Viridiplantae; phylum Streptophyta; class Magnoliopsida; order Asparagales; family Amaryllidaceae; genus Agapanthus; species Agapanthus africanus. Next base: position 453,923,085 of record CM057346.1, on the reverse strand, counting down.
AATAATAACATCGCGAGGCAATAAAAATTTTGGACGCTTTTGTGCTATAATGGATATTCAATGGTGCGATGAAATTCATACCTCCTGTATGCGATCTAGAGCACGAATGTTATCTAAAGTATCCAAGGATGGGGATAAACCACCATGCAAACAGAATACCTACACATATAATCAACTTTGTGTCAGAGATTATATAAGATAAAAGCTATAAGTGAAAAATATCATGCGGTCCTCTGAAACCCACACCAACCTGATTCTCAATTAGAGCTGTAAGTGGTAGATAATCAAAAAGGTCTGTAAAATACTTCCAAACATTTGCATTACCATATTTTCTCAAGCATTCATCATAGAAGCCATAGCTGCAACCAAGAAACTACAGATTACCATAGTAAAATGCTAAATTATACAAATGTAAGGCAGTATTATGAAAATACAAAAGATTCCCACTAGGTAACCATTAATTTAAGATTATTCGGTCAATCACATAAAGCACCCTTCGTCTAAGCTCATCTGACCACTTTATTACCCTCGATAGGCTTACTAGTAGTACCCCACCCCTGAAGTTGGTTTTGTTATGGATCAATATAACACGTATACAGTTATATAGTTATACCCCTTCAAATGACCAATTAAAGGGGTGTCAAGAGCTAATAAGCAAGTTTAGGGGCATCAGGAGTATGGATGAGGTGTGGATGAGGTAAGATTTTTTAACTGTCAGCAGAATGGGAAAACTTAAAGTACCATAAAAGTTCAAGGGTTTTTATTAAAACCAAAAAAGAAAGCAATTAAGTGTCAATACTGGAAGCCACGATTTCTAAAGATGTTTAATAGAACCAAGTTACCACCATCAACCACTATAGGCTTTCATCAAATTCATTTCTATATAATCATTTCAAGTCGGAATGTTTCTCATTAGCATGTATAATTGAACACTTGATACACCATAATTCTTGATGCAAGCTGATCATAAAAAAGACTTGGTATATTACCATTTTTACCATTGTTTATCAGCTGACGATCAGATCCAGAATGGCTTCAATTAAGCACCTTAAACTACAACTCCCTCAAACCACCAAACACCAATGCATTCTCACCGATGCAGAGAAATCATAGCTGATTAAATTTGTATGTCCAGATTAGACCTTCAATAAAAGGTTACTAAATTATGAGCTCAGAGGCAGCGAACTTTTTCATATCATGTCTAAATGGAGGCCGGAGCATGACAAACCCAAAGAAAACACTTAATGACGTAGAATTATCCAAATCTACCCTAGAAGAAACCTAGAAGCCTATTTAAATGACAAATCTCACAAACTCCCAACCTGCCACCACAAAAATATAAAAAGAAACTTACCAAGTCATCTTTTACGTCAATGGATATCTATGTTGAATTTCAAGTCCTGTTTTTACTGTCATTTCTTTGAAAGCTAATCATTTTGCACCACAATAACTATGAAAGAACTAAAAAGATTATCAACTTACACTTGAGTAATTTGCCGACTCTCATGGTTTCCCCGCAGGATTGTAATCCTATCCCTATAACGAACTTTCAGAGCAACCAGAAGTGTGACGGTCTCCACAGAATAGTAACCTCGATCTGCAACAGAAAACTACTGATGCTTAACAAGGCTTTTAACCTTTTACATCAAACAATGGCATCTTAATGCCAAATGGTGCAGGAAAAGTAACTATGCCATATTTTTCTGATAATCTGTGCATAAATTAACATTTATAATAGAACATGCAAGGGAGTGAAGGGAAGCACAAATAAACCAGCGTGTTGAGGGAAAGCAAGCCAACCACTTAATGACTTCCTTGACAGCTAGAATTTTTTTTTTTCAAATATAGATAAATAATGAATCTAATGACTTCATTTCCAGTTAACAGGCCTATACCATTTAGAAAAACATTAAAAAAAGTATCACTACTTTTTGCATTAATAATAGGGGGAGTGGTCTATTGCAAACTAGTCCACGTTTTTTAAAAACGGGAACTCTCGATCCATGACATATTTAAATGATCCGAACTGTTCAAGTTGATCACCCTACCCTCATGTGCATGTGTATGAAAATGAAAGGATTTGAAGATCTTCAACACATGCATCAAATGGGTGCAAAATGAACGTTTTTCAATATAGCAACATAAACTCCATCTAATACATGGGTTAGAGCTCTTCAAATCCTTTGATTTTTCATACACATGCACATAAAGGTACGATGATCAACTTAAACGGCACAGACCGGTTTGCAATGGATCGCTCCCCTTAATAATAGACAAAGGCATACCTTGTTTACTTCAAATAAAATGCCAACAACTAACTCTTTCAAGCAACTGCAAATCCCAAGCACCTTGATCAGCCTATACATATTGGTAAGTTTCTTTAAAGCATTTTACTACTTACGCCTTTTAACCTTAAATATGTTAAAATGAAACATAAATAATCTTGGTTTATCCACAAGATCTTAAATGTTCTTTCCTCTCTTTTTAAAGTGCATGAAGGGTTCACGCCTCTTTTCTAACACCTTTAAGTTTTAGCGCTATGGTAATGCGGCATTCACTAAATTTGAGGTCTGTGTTTTGTGCATTTAAAGTTAGTTTTGACACATGAAGACATAACTATTTTGCATTAATATGAGTTGTTTTGGGCCATGGGATGAGTGCGTGGATTTAATCACTACTAATTTATATCCTAAATGGGCCAATTCATCGCTGACAAAGGAGCGAAAGGCGTCATGCCTCAGGCGCAGGGTGCAACCGGGCTGTGAAATGCGCCTCGTGAAGATTCGAGACGCTGCACGGAAGAGAGGTATGCACTTAGACGATCTAGGCATGTCTCACGTAAGACGCGCGCGTCGCCCTAATTAGCATATATAAAGGTATTAGGTTGAATAGGTTTTATTATTGGTTTTTTTTTATAAAGCTGATTTCCTGAAACCAAAACTTAAACTTAAGACAATTCGAGAGCATAGAAGTCGTTCGTTGCTCCTCGAGTTTGTAGGTGCTCGGTTACGGTTTCTCCAGTTTGCTTCGAGCCTTCGACTAAGGCTTTTCGTGTTCATCCGCGCCTTCTGGGTGGCACCTGAGTTCGTCGACGATTTCTCCATATTCTCGGCTCCAAAGTTCGTTGACAAGCAACTCCAGAGCAAACCCAAAACATAATATTATTGAGGTATTTCTTTTTCTCTTCTACTTTTTATTCGATTCTCCCCTTCTCTTCTTCCTTTTATAAGGCCCAAGATCAAGTCGTTTCTATTTGCTCTTATCATATTAGGTGCATAATTTTTTTATGTTAATTATTATTATTATTTAATGACTTTGTGTATTTGTTTTAGTGTTTATTTATTATGTAATTTAAATTCTCCTAATACGACGTGCATATTAGGTTCAAGCAATGATATATTAAAATATTAAACATTATAAAAAGAACTTGTGACTCACATACTCGGGTTTGCGCCTCAAGCGTATTACACTTTTTGCACCTCGCACCGTGCTTTGCACATTGATAGCACTGGCCAAGATGTGAGTGCATGGATTTAATAATTAATAACTTATTTGCGGTCACTCTTAAAACGAGTCTAGTTGTAATAGTAATCCTAAATGATTTGATATTTGGCGAATCTAGTTGTAATAATAATTCTAAATGCTCTATGATTGTAAATATCTTATGGCTACAAAATCCAACAAAAGTAAAAGCACAAGCAATCACATAAGCATGCCTATAAAAAAATGTTAGACCTACATAATCCTTATGAAGAGGTAATTAGAATCAGGCATATTAAATCCGATCTTAAATAGCTTAATCAAATCTATGGAACAGACCACATGTTCCACACATGGCCACCAGACACTTCACTAGACGAGTGTTTGACTCAATCAAATTTTAGGATATTTGACTCAAACTTCCCATAACTATAATATTTAACTCACATTGTTAACTAAACGACTACCTTACGAATTGAATCTTTAATTAATAGTTCAATTGCGAGTCTTTTGCAATTGACAATTTCAGATCTCTTGTCATTCCATGCTAGGTTACCTTCCTTTAGAAGCATTACTGGGATCACTACCAAAAACAAAAAGACCTCATGTCTTCGCACACAAGTGAGGCAACACAAATCTGTGAATCCCAGTAAGAGGTACAAAGCTATCTTTTGCTTGACTAGAAAAGTGGATAAATACATTCAATCACCATACAGTTAGATGACAAAATTCCAACAAAGATTTTGCTTTTAGTCCTTCCCCACGTGTTAATTAATTTAAAAAAGTACGGATAAGCGCATGCATGAGTAGGTGCACGGTGCACCTATTAGTTAAAACATCACGGCGTGAAATAACATTACTTGGTCAGGTGGTATGCTGACCAAGAGTTTTGTAGGAGTACACTTTGAATTTGTTATCTGGGGTGTAATATATAATACATTAAAGTTGTTTTTAACACTATTAAAAATATAAAGCTTTTACCATAAAATTTTCCCATAATTTCCCCTAAGGGATTTCTCCTCTCATCGATCCTAAATCCATTGTTGCCGACAACATTGAGGGCCATTACGAGGACAACCCACCACCGACTTCGAGGGCCGCCTTCGACTTGGAAGATCTCCACGTCAATCTCGACATCAAACTTTGATCTTGCCTTTATCTTTGATCTTCAACTTCAAACCCGCCTTCGATTTTGAGCTTCGACCATGCCACCACCATCTTCAAGCTTCAACTACGTCATCAAGCCTCGAGCCTCGAGCTTTCGGCATCAACGGTTTTTTCTTTCTGTTTTTTCCCTTTTTCTTTTTGTACTTAAAATGTTAAGTGGTGATTCAACTTAGATAATTTAATTCACCGTTTAATCATTTTTTTGGGATCTTTGAACACTTGGCATTCACTTAAAAATAGTTGGGGACTTATCTTAGATAAAAATACAGAGTTTGATTCCTGTGCTAACTTGCAATTATCTGTTTACGCATTTTAGAATGCTTTTCTAGGCATCTGCAAATGAAAAAGAAACCAAATTGGTAAAAATCTCAATTAAAATCAATGTTTAACAAATTAGCTAGCAAAAAAACAAAATTAACTCAAAATGTGGCTAAATTGATGTCAATGCGACCTAGACAGCCAGGGCCTTTGTCCGCACCACTTTTTGTCGCATTTTAATCATTGTCCTAGTGTATACATATAGCTCTCCAGACTTGTGCCATGTGTATAATATAAAACCTAAAACCAAAGGGGGCATAGAGGATGTCAAAAACAAAGGTTACGCTTCAAATGGCTCCAAATTGTCTGGCTAAGGTATGATTTTGTCCATATTGAAACCCTCCCAATAACTATATTTACATATTTGAAAAATGGTTTTATTGTAATGACCCCAAAATCTTTATACATTTGTATTATCCCTCTTCAAAAATATACCGTATTTATTTGTACTTGGTATTTTCCTCTTTCTATTAAATTTATTATTATTTTATTCCTCAATCTATTATGTATTTATTTCTAGGTACAATTTCTTTTTCTTATATTTAAGTTTTTAACTTCTCATTCTTATTTTTTCCTTTCATAAATATTTAACCCAAATCCATTATTCTTATTCTCCATAGCCCATCTAAAAAGTCCATTTTCTTTTTAAGCAACATCATATATTTAATTCTAATTAAATATATGCATGAACAACTTTATAGCTCATTGGTTAAGTCCTTGCATTATTATTCCATAAGTCGCATGTTCAAATCCCCATTCTTGCAATTATTTTTTTATCATTTTTTATTCTTCTCATAACCTACAAATGAGATCTTTCATTTCCAAATTGAATGGTGACCTTTCATTTCTCTTTTAATTCTCATGTTGAATGCATATATTATTATACATAATTCACCATTACACCATCTTTATTGTCCTCCTATATCTTTTCCTTCCCCACATTTTCCTATCTCTCACTTCTTCCTCTTCACCTAGAGTCCAAGAAGAAGAACATGAAGAAGTATTCAAGAAGGTCTCGCTACTAACGCGAGGCTATCGGCGGATAGACAAGCCCGGTGACAATACCGGCTTGTGCATGTAAGTCCCTTCTCTCCTTCCTTCCCTCCATCTCTTTCTTCTTCTCTTTATATTTCTCTTGTTTTATATTACCATGAAAAACTTTCATTGACATATCATTGTTCCTAAATAATTAATTAAACGGATACATATATAAATAATGAATACACAAACATACACACATATATTGTTTGTAAAGTCTTTTTCATTACTCCCAATTCACATGTTAAGATTTCATAGTGACCAATTAGGATTGCATGTTTGTTGTTTTATTTTAAATCACTTTATTTAAAATTTGTATAAAAAAAAATGAAGTTACGAATAAATACCATAGTTTTCTCATTTCTCACATATGACATATCAATACCTTTAGTTTTAAAATAATTTTTATAAATTAATTTTAATTCTGAAAATTTCATGAAATTTACATATAATAGAATATATTATTTTATACACTCTGTAAAAATTTTAGATCGATCCGCATAACGGTTTAGGAATTACATCGTATTTATTCACTGATCGTAAAACAGAAAACTGCAGCTATCGGTCAGTTTCTAGGACACATAACTTGGTATACCGGTATCCAAATTGAGCAAACTCAGGTGTTTTTGATATCTACATCGAATGATCTAGATTTTATTAGTTCTATAGTTTTACCGAAAACCTATCTAAGATAAAGAAAACTGCATTACAATATTAAGTGACGGATCTGGACAGAATCTGTTCCGATTCGCACACTGTTTTTAAATTGGACATAACTCGAACACGCGATGTCCGTTTGTGACAAAATTTAGATGTGTAGATGCACCATTGATAGAACTATAATTTTCTGTATATTATATTACTTAGGAATGCATGAAACAACCTGATATAGGCTTTACAATAGAATATATAGTTGCTGTCCAGAAATCTGAATTTCTGTTTTAAATGCTGATATTAAAATGATCATAACTAGAGCTTCAGAAATCCAAATCATGTGAATCTTGGTGTTTTCGATAAGTACATCGAAATACTTACAATTTTCTAATAATTTTCGTAAGCTGAAACCTGATACAAATTAACTCAAACTGCGTTTTAAAAATATATGACGGTGCCGAATAGATTCTGATCTGTTTTGCGCGACGATACGAAAACATATATATCTCTCAAACCGGTAGTCATATTTAGGTAAAACTGGAACTCACGCATGCAAAACATTTAGAGCCATATTTCTGTTTATATTTCGCATTCGTTCAACTTGATTAATTAGTCGTACATAATATTTCTTTACAGCATTGTTTATGGTAGTTACTCGAATAATATACTTGACTCATTTCATGCTATTCGAACATGTATACATATTTATCTTGATCATTAAATTGTTGTATGTACTTAAAGAAGATAATTAAATACTTGAGTTATATTTTGAAAACTATACAAAAATATTTTTACATAAAACCCCCCTCAAGTTTATAAATTACCCTAAGGACCCTAACAATTATAAGACCACGATTCATAATTCTGATTGTCTGACTCGGGTTTGAGTCTGATTAATTTGACTTGAATCTGATTCAAGTCAACCTATAATCTACAAGATTCCAATTCAAAATGAACACATGAATCCATGAATACAATTATCAATTTATACAATTTGGCTGAACCGAACCATGGATATATTCCTTTTACATGATTCTCAGTATTCCATTTACATGACTCTACGGTTACAACCGTTTCCTGATATCATGGTTTCGATCAGTCAGTCAATCAATCTACAATTACTACAATTTACAAGATAACAATACAAATAAGACTTCGCGGGGTTTAAGGGGTAGATTGGTACGGAAGGTGTTAAAGGTGGCACGAGGTGGTCAGATTTAATACACCTAACATGAATCCAGTTGCTGTTGTACCGTGGCATAAACGGTTCCTTGTACTATACGTGCCCTTAGTCTCTGGCATATAGAGACTCAAAATCTTTATACATTTGTATTATCCCTCTTCAAAAATATACCGTATTTATTTGTACTTGGTATTTTTCTCTTTCTATTAAATTTATTATTATTTTATTCCTCAATCTATTATGTATTTTTTTCTAGGTACAATTTCTTTTTCTTATATTTAAGTTTTTAACTTCTCATTCTTATTTTTTCCTTTCATAAATATTTAACCCAAATCCATTATTCTTATTCTCCATAGCCCATCTAAAAAGTCCATTTTCTTTTTAAGCAACATCATATATTTAATTCTAATTAAATATATGCATGAACAACTTTATAGCTCATTGGTTAAGTCCTTGCATTATTATTCCATAAGTCGCATGTTCAAATCCCCATTCTTGCAATTATTTTTTTATCATTTTTTATTCTTCTCATAACCTACAAATGAGATCTTTCATTTCCAAATTGAATGGTGACCTTTCATTTCTCTTTTAATTCTCATGTTGAATGCATATATTATTATACATAATTCACCATTACACCATCTTTATTGTCCTCCTATATCTTTTCCTTCCCCACATTTTCCTATCTCTCACTTCTTCCTCTTCACCTAGAGTCCAAGAAGAAGAACATGAAGAAGTATTCAAGAAGGTCTCGCTACTAACGCGAGGCTATCGGCGGATAGACAAGCCCGGTGACAATACCGGCTTGTGCATGTAAGTCCCTTCTCTCCTTCCTTCTCTCCATCTCTTTCTTCTTCTCTTTATATTTCTCTTGTTTTATATTACCATGAAAAACTTTCATTGACATATCATTGTTCCTAAATAATTAATTAAACGGATACATATATAAATAATGAATACACAAACATACACACATATATTGTTTGTAAAGTCTTTTTCATTACTCCCAATTCACATGTTAAGATTTCATAGTGGCCAATTAGGATTGCATGTTTGTTGTTTTATTTTAAATCACTTTATTTAAAATTTGTATAAAAAAAAATGAAGTTACGAATAAATACCATAGTTTTCTCATTTCTCACATATGACATATCAATACCTTTAGTTTTAAAATAATTTTTATAAATTAATTTTAATTCTGAAAATTTCATGAAATTTACATATAATAGAATATATTATTTTATACACTCTGTAAAAATTTTAGATCGATCCGCATAACGGTTTAGGAATTACATCGTATTTATTCACTGATCGTAAAACAGAAAACTGCAGCTATCGGTCAGTTTCTAGGACACATAACTTGGTATACCGGTATCCAAATTGAGCAAACTCAGGTGTTTTTGATATCTACATCGAATGATCTAGATTTTATTAGTTCTATAGTTTTACCGAAAACCTATCTAAGATAAAGAAAACTGCATTACAATATTAAGTGACGGATCTGGACAGAATCTGTTCCGATTCGCACACTGTTTTTAAATTGGACATAACTCGAACACCCGATGTCCGTTTGTGACAAAATTTAGATGTGTAGATGCACCATTGATAGAACTATAATTTTCTGTATATTATATTACTTAGGAATGCATGAAACAACCTGATATAGGCTTTACAATAGAATATATAGTTGCTGTCCAGAAATCTGAATTTCTGTTTTAAATGCTGATATTAAAATGATCATAACTAGAGCTTCAGAAATCCAAATCATGTGAATCTTGGTGTTTTCGATAAGTACATCGAAATACCTACAATTTTCTAATAATTTTCGTAAGCTGAAACCTGATACAAATTAACTCAAACTGCGTTTTAAAAATATATGACGGTGCCGAATAGATTCTGATCTGTTTTGCGCGACGATACGAAAACATATATATCTCTCAAACCGGTAGTCATATTTAGGTAAAACTGGAACTCACGCATGCAAAACATTTAGAGCCATATTTCTGTTTATATTTCGCATTCGTTCAACTTGATTAATTAGTCGTACATAATATTTCTTTACAGCATTGTTTATGGTAGTTACTCGAATAATATACTTGACTCATTTCATGCTATTCGAACATGTATACATATTTATCTTGATCATTAAATTGTTGTATGTACTTAAAGAAGATAATTAAATACTTGAGTTATATTTTGAAAACTATACAAAAATATTTTTACATAAAACCCCCCTCAAGTTTATAAATTACCCTAAGGACCCTAACAATTATAAGACCACGATTCATAATTCTGATTGTCTGACTCGGGTTTGAGTCTGATTAATTTGACTTGAATCTGATTCAAGTCAACCTATAATCTACAAGATTCCAATTCAAAATGAACACATGAATCCATGAATACAATTATCAATTTATACAATTTGGTTGAACTGAACCATGGATATATTCCTTTTACATGATTCTCAGTATTCCATTTACATGACTCTACGGTTACAACCGTTTCCTGATATCATGGTTTCGATCAGTCAGTCAATCAATCTACAATTACTACAATTTACAAGATAACAATACAAATAAGACTTCGCGGGGTTTAAGGGGTAGATTGGTACGGAAGGTGTTAAAGGTGGCACGAGGTGGTCAGATTTAATACACCTAACATGAATCCAGTTGCTGTTGTACCGTGGCATAAACGGTTCCTTGTACTATACGTGCCCTTAGTCTCTGGCATATAGAGACTCCTCTCGTATACACTGGCATCCTTCTGTACCAAGCTACAAAACTTGAATATGTTTCAAGTCAATCTATATTCTTTTATATTCCAACTCAAGATGAATACATGAATTCCAGATTCCAGTTAACAATCTATATAACTTGACCGAACCGAACCATGGATATTCCTTTTACATGATTCCCAGTATTCCATTTACATGACTCTATGGTTATAACCGTTTCCTGATATCATGGTTTCGGTCAGTCAATCAGTCAATCAAAGTCAATCAAGCAATCATTACAAGTTTACAAGATAACAATACAAACATGACATCGCGGGGTTTAAAGGGGTAGATTGGTACGGAAGATGTTAAAAGTGGAATGGGGTGGTCAGATTAAGACATCTAACCTATATTCAGTTGCTGTTGTACTGTGGCATAAACGGTTCCTTGTACTATACGTGCCCTTAGTCTCTGGCATATAGAGACTCCTCTCGTATACACTGGCATCTTTCTGTACCAAGCTACAAACAACATCGTTAAACAATATTCCACAATTTACTACAATACAATACTTTAGAAAATACCATACTCTGCCACTCTCATTCTTCATTCTTCTTTGGGACTTACCGAGCGACCTGTTCGCTGACGACATTCTATTTCTCTCCTCTTTAAATGTCGTCAGGTGCGTTGGACCAAGTTGAGACCGAGCCTACAAGTGAAGATTTGGAGGAATTCCAGGAAGACCCAGAGCTCTAGACTTTGTACTTGTTCTTCTCAGTATTTCCTGTATTTATTATGCCATTGTTTAGGCATTGCTTTTCAGTTCAGATGTATTTCCATTTCATGCATTGTAAAAAGAATGTTGTTAATAAAAGTTGCTGTTCTTTTATACCCTTGTCTCTTGTGATTATTTTATATTGCTTAGTTACGCTTAGCGTATGTATTTCTGAGTACATACGTAGCGGGCCTCGTCGCGTCCACTTCGCCGTACACTGGGAAGCAGGGCGTGACATTTATCCAGTAATCGGGCAGTGTATATGTTGGAAAATTAAAATGATGCAACATTTCTAGTGGAGTGTGCACGAGTATAGCTAATTATAATAGATTTAATGATGGTTTATGGAGTGGATTAGCAAATATGAATGGTAACAAAAGTATCTCTACAAATATATCATGAAAAGATAAGATATCAATAAGGAGTTTTCACACATAAAAAATATATAAACTTCAACAATCATATATAGGTAACTGATCTGTTGATTAATAGAATTATTCCCATGGCATCAAGCTATTAATATCCGCTATGTATATAAAGTCATAATGAACCTATGGCACATACATGTCGAAATAAGGATAAAACATGTGTTTGGATAAAGGCTTTGAGTTTGATTTCTTGATAAAACTACAGTTTTCGGCAGCTCAATCTTATCATACAAGATATTAAAAGAATTTATGTGGGCAATGACTCACAGGTACACGTGTATTACTCTTCAAGTTCTGTATATTATACAGATTTCTGTTCCTAATATAGACTTCACAATTATGTCCATGACATATCTTTGGAGCTTCCATTAATTTCACTCATGTTAATTAAAATCTTTCCATTCAAAATTTATGGTCTAGAAAACAGAAAAACTAGCTGCAAATAATTTCCAAAAAATAAACTCATGCTTCCATAAATATATAGTAACCAAAATGGCTATCATGAATGGATTTGGAATCGTCTTTAATAACCTAAGAGAGCGACAACAGAGAACCCATGATTGTGCCCTCTTGCTCAAAGCAACAAATGTCACATCTGCCCAAGGGCATCAACTTACACCGTCCGCAAACATATCTCAAAAATAATGTGTGCCTATATAATCCATTTAAGATGAAGGGCACTTCTCGGAACTTGAAGGTGAGAAGACCCTAAACAAACAGACGCACAACAGATTACAATATCTTTCACATTTCTACACATGAAGCATATTCTTGACTCACAATCGACAAAGAAGGTTAAAAAAATGGGAAGTGTGCATCCTTACTCTAATCTCTGTCTGAGTCCCTCCCCAAGCACATATTTAGCTCATTAACTTATATATCTTAAATCTAACGCTTGAATCCCGACTCCCAATATCTTTTCTTCAAAAAAGAGCAGAAAATATTCTAAATTTCTCCACAACCTGCACAATTTCTAATAACCAGATCAATTCATAACATAAAAAATTACCGACCTACGTAATCGCCCATGAAGAGGTAATTGGTGTCGGGGGCGTCTCCACCGATCTTGAAGAGCTCGATGAGATCGTGGAACTGGCCGTGGATGTCGCCGCACACCGTCACCGGACACTTCACGGGCTGGACGTTCCACTCCTCCATCAGAATCGCCTTCGCCTGCTCGCAGAGCGTCTTCACCTCGGCGTCGGGCAAGAACTTGCATTCCCTCAGATGCTCGATCTGCCGATCGAGATCCAAATACGGCGGCATCGTCGAGATCGGCCGGAGCTGCGATCGATTTTGGTTGAGATTTGAAGTGGGGGGGATTAGGGTTAGGGTTTGGGATTGTGAGAGAGAGAGAGAGAGAGAGAGAGATGGGCCGCTTGAGTCGTTGATTTGATTAGTCGTTGGCCGCTGATTGCAACCTTGAGAGGGTTTTTTTTCTCTATATTTTTATTTTTATTTTTTTAATTTGGCTGGGTCGAGTTTGCAAATGTAGAACATCTAAGTGAGATAATAATTCTTGCGTGTTCCTGAGACTTTCTAGCTTTGATCCGTGGTACCTCAGGATTGTTTCTTTGGATCTTAAAATGCGATTCTATATCAAAAAAACGTGAAATAATAATTATAAGGAGATATGCGCTCTAGAGAATTTGTACGGTTCGTTTTTCGTGCAACCTTGTTCACAATTTAATAACCCTTTTCTTTGTTTCAAAAGTAAAAAAAAAAAAACCTCTTAAATGCAAAGTACATTCTCAATTTTGCTTGAAAAGCAAAAAATCCTTAACTTGAAACATATATAATAGGGGAAATTCTTTGGTGCTTTCAAAGAAGGAGAGAGAGAGAGAGTGAGTGTGTGTGAGAGAGAGAAAATGGGCGGAAACACGAAAGAATAACTTTTCTTGATTCTCCAAGCATTTAATTAAGTTACTTTTCTTGATTCTCCAAAACCCCCTCCAAAAGTCATGCAACCTTTCTTCACCAAATTTCCCTCTCCTTTCTTAAAAAAAAAATTTCCCTCTAGGTTCCCTCTGTATTCTAAAAAATTTTAGTATGTATTACATATTATCTACCGTCTCTTCCAAAAAGCCAGACTGGAATCATAAAAATGTGACTTTAGAAAACAAAAGGATGGAAAAAAAATATTTCTCTCTGTCTGAATTGCCATTGCTGAGCGAGTGAGGTAGCGATAATCTAGATAGACGCCAACCTTGAGGCTGAACATGAAGGATAAATTTTTAATGGGTTTGTACGAGAAGATGTTATAGGATATAAAGTAGATGATGATGGTGAATTGTTTTTGTTGCTGGTGCTGATGTTTTTCCACTCATGCATAAGGATATAATCCATAGGAATAAGGATTTAATGGGTTGATTAAAACCTTAACCCAGATTATTAGTAGGAATGTAATTGAATGGAGAAACATGGTACGACAAGAAACAGATCAATTAAGACTTTCATTATATTGATTGAAGCCCCTAACCTTAAAAATTCTAATAATTAGGAGAATGAGAAGATTCATTAAGGCCTTGACTGGGTTTTGGTCATATATATGGAAATATTAAAAATGTTCACAATAAGAAATGAGGGTTTATTTCGTCAGAATAAAGCCCACGAAATAGACCTTATTTCGTCGGAAACTACCTATTTAGTCAGATTTGGGCCGACCAAATAGGCTTTGACAGAATATGGTCTATTACATCGGTTAATTTATGGCCCCTATTTCGTTGGATTTTAGTCCGATGCAATAGGGTAAAATTTTTATAAAAAAATAAAAACGCAAATCCGAGCCGACATCAAATACAATCCAAACCTGAATCCTTGCCGATACACCACAATACAAACTCGAGACAACACATAATCCGATACAACTTTAATAGAATCCGATTCCGATACCAATCGGATTCGCACAACTAAAAACATACATGAATTCAATACGCACAACCATAATAGAACCCGATACATTATCAAACTTTAATACACAGTTTCAAACCGTTAACAAGTTATAAAATTAACTACAATTTCAAAACACAAAAATAACGGCGAGTTTATAAATTTAAGTAAATAAAAATTATCAGATGTTAAAAGTTTACAAGTTCAAAGCTCTGTCGCTAGCATCATCATCCTCCTCGTCTTTGTCATCGGGTGTAAAAAAGTTGCAATAGTGTAAAAAAGAGACACAATCTAGCATATATGATAGATAATCAAATAAATTAACATCACGGTTAAAAAGATTATCGAACTTGTGTGTGTAGTGTGTGTTTAGTGTGTGTGTGTTTGTGTCGAGTGTTTTGGGTTGAAGTTCATACCTATTTACTCTTTGATAGGTTTGATCTACTTTTGGGAAGATGTTATGCACTAGGTTTGATTCGAGATGATGTACTCCATGTTGTGAAATCGGTAATTCTGGATATATGTTTGCTTGAAATCAATGGCATTTGATGTTAGATCTACGGTGTTTCTTTGTTGTTGTAGTTCAACGATGATTAACTCATTGTTACTTATGCAAATCAATTCCTCGAGCTTTTCTTGAATCCACAAACAAACTAGAATCCTCTAGGATTGAAGAAAACTTCAAATTTTATCGATAAACAAAAACATCTAAACCACGTACATCTAAAATATTAATAGGGTTACAAAAGACTAAATTGGGATGGCAATAAAATCTAAAAATAAAAAATCTAAATAAATCTAGTTTAGTCCAAGTAGAAAACCTCATATTTGAAAAATAAACGAGATCCTGTTATGACTCAATTTCGTAAGGACTGCTATGGCATCCCTAATGAGAATGGTCATCTCTTCCTTGTCATACCCCACTTAATTAATTATTGGTGTGAGCTTTAATCTTTTCATACTTGCATTAGCAACTTGTTTCTCAAGTACTGCTCTCTAAGACATAGAACTCCTATTAAGAGAAAAAATGGAACAGTCACATCTCTTGCCCTGAGCTTAACCTCACTTATGATCACATTGCTTAAACCTCAACCTCGTTAGCATCCTCCATATCGGGGTAGAAGTATCCAATGATGTCCCTGATCATTTTACATTGTTGCGATAAATACGATCACGAAGACAAAACAAATGATATAGAGAAGAAACAAAACCACAGGTAAATAGAAAATACGAAAACTTACTAATTAAACGAAAGCGAAGCTTTATTAATAACCAAAAGTGGAGGAGTACAAACGGTGGACGAATACAAATACCTCTCATAAATAGTTCTCTCTCAAAAAACTATCTCAAAGGCATCAATTTCTAGAGTTACAAAATACTACAATATATATACTATACTAAAGATAAGTCTAAATAACTAATTTCCCAACTAATAAATATCGACCTTACTTATAGATAAGTCTGAATTTATGGAAAATCAATAGGGATCGGAATGGAAGGCATACACAATAAATCTCCACCTTTCCCCACATTCCCACAAACTTCTCCATCAAAATTAATAATATCTTCACCATAAAATACCTCAAGGGTTCAAATGAGTTCGACGCACTCCAATAAATTTCAAGTAATGCCCAAACTTAACAACCGAAAGAGATTTCGTCAATATATTGGTCGGATTATCCGCTGTGCCAATTTTCTTCACAACAATCTCTTCTTTCTCAACGACTTCCTGAACAAACCAATATCTCATATCATTGTGCTTCGTCCTATCATGATGCATCCGATCTTTCGTCAAGTGAATCGCGTTTTAGCTATCACAGTAGACTATTATAGCATCTTTTTGAATACCAAGTTCTGAAAATAATCCCTTCAACCAGATCACTTTCTTAATGGCCGCAACAATGGCTATATACTCCGCCTCCATCATAGACAACGCTACCGTAGGCTGCAAAGAAGTACACCAACTAATGGCACATCCTCCCACGGAGAATATATAACCGGTGATCGATTTGCGTCTGTCAAGATCACCTGCATAATTGGAGTCGCTGAATCCAACTAAATTGTCGTCGTTCATTCGAAACACCAACCCCACGTCAGACGTACCTCGTAGGTATCGTAATATCCATTTCACTATCTGCCAATGGACCTTACTAGGAGAAACCATATAGCGACCAACAACATGTGAATTGTCAGGTCGTGTACAAATCATGGAATACATGATGCTACCCACCGTATTCGCATATAGAACATTCGACATATATCTAATCTTATCCTCTGTCTGCGGTGATGAACGACCTGAAAGTTTAAAATGAGTTGCCAATGGAGTACTTACAGATTTAGCGTATGCTATGCCGAAATGCTCCAAAACTTTCTCAACATATTGCTGTTGAGACAAGTATGCATTTCCTTCTTTGCCATCGCGCCTGATCTCCATACCAAGTATTTTCTTGGCCGCTCCCAAATCCTTGGTCTCAAACTTACCTTTTAACTGTTTCTTCAAATTTATAATATCAACCATATATCTTACTGCTATCAATATATCATCAACATAGAGTAGCAAATATATGAAAGAACCATCGGCGAGCTTCTTCGAATATACACAGCTGTTGCCCATATTTCTCGTAAACCCTATTTCTTTCATGAAGGAGTCGAACTTCTTATACCAACGTCTTGATGACTGCTTCAAACCATAAAGAGACTTGTCTGACAAGCAAACGTGGTCTTTTTTACCTTCGACTTCTAAACCTTCGGGCTATTTCATGTAGATTTCTCTACCAAATCACCGTGCAAGAATGCAGTCTTCACATCAAGCTGCTCAAGCTCCAAATCTTGCATAGCTACCAAACCGAGCAAGAGACGTATAGAGGTGTATTTAACAACCGGAGAAAATATCTCAGTGAAGTCAACTCCCCGCACCTACGAATAGCCTTTAGCTACCAACCGCGCCTTGTATCTCATACCAACCGCCCCTTGGTCATCTTCTTTTTTCTTGAAAACCCACTTACAGCCAACTATCTTCTTTCCTCTTTCGGGCTTCACGAGCTTTCAAATTTGGTTCTTATGAAGAGACTCAATCTCTTCATTCATAACAACTAACCAACGAGCTGACTCATCGGATGAGATGACTTCTTTATAGTTCGTCAATTTGCTACCATCAATTGTCTCTACAATAGACAGTGCATACGCCACTAGATCATTATAACCATATCTTTGTGGCAGTCTAATGTCACTTCTTTGTCGATAATGAGCGAGAAAATACTCTTCATCATGGGATTACTCATCACAAGCTTCTTCGGACGATGGTGAAGAAGAGATCTCTTGCGAACCCGAGCTTTCACCGACCTCAATATCAATGCTCGGCTCATCCTTCTTCAAATCGTCTTCAACAGGAGATTTCACAATCTCCGGCTTCAATATAGCAAATTCATCAAAAGTCGCATCTCTTCTAATTATAAATTTAGGCGACTTAGGATCCGAACACCACAATCTGTAATATTTAAAGCCGGTAGCATAACCGAAAAATATACATTTCTTCGCACGAAGATCCAACTTGTCTTCACGGCAATGTGCATAACCAGGGCAACCAAACACCTTAAGTGTTGAATAATCGGTGTGCTTCCCTGACCATATCTTCTCCCGTGTCTTACTATCTAATATCGTATGAGGTGACCGATTCACAATATAGCACGCCGTGTTTACCGCTTATGCCCAAAACTCCTTACCGAGTCCTGCATTAAACAATATGCACCCCGCTTTCTCCAAAAGAGTCTGATTCATACGCTCCGCGACTTCGTTCTGCTGTAGTGTGTAGACAATGGTATGGTCCTGAACTATCCTTTCATTTTTGTAGAAATTATTGAAATCTCTACCACAAAACTCTAACCTGTTGTTTGTTCTCAGTCTCTTGATCGGTTTCCCGTATGTTTCTCAAGCAACGTCTTCCATTGCTTAAATATAGTAAACACATCACTTTTATATTTCAAGAAGTAGACCCAAATCTTTCTAAAAAAATCATCAATGAAGATAAGCAGATACTTGGCACCGCTTCCTTTAGAAGCAACTAGAGGGAGTCCCTAAAGATCCGAATGGATATAATCAAGGGTATCTTTTATTTGTGCACAACCGAACTGAAGCTAATACGTTTCTACTTCCCCAAAACGCAACGCACAAAACTCCAGCATCGTCATACTCTTCCTACCAAGTAGACCCTGCTTCGACAACTCGGCCATACCTCACTCACTCATAAGTCTGAGCATCATGTGCCATAATCTAGCAGTTTCTAAATCTGTCATAGATTTGGATGATGAAATATCTGTTGATTCGGTTGTTGTCAAACCCTGCAACGCATATAAGGACCCCTTCTTTGAGCCCTTCATAACACTAGACCATCTTTGGTTACCTTCAAAACTCCACCTTCAGCGGAAAACTTATAATCTTTGTCGTCAAGTGCACCTAAAGAGATGAGATTCTTCTTCAAGTCAGGTACGTGCTTGATTTTCGCCAATGTCCTCATAACACCGTCAAACATCTTGATTTGGATCTTCCTCTTACCAATAGCTTGACATGAACTATTGTTGCCTATCAAAACCACTCCACCACCAATGGACTCATAGATGGTAAACAAATCCCTATTGGGACATATGTGGTAGGAACAACCCGAATCCATAATCCACTCATCCTTGGATCGATGTGTGCTGTCAAGAACCATAAGAAGATCTCGTTCTCCTTCCAATATACCCGCCTCAACCGAAGACTCCTTCTATTTGTCTTCCTACTTTAGCTTATTCCGCAACTTAAAACAATCGACCTTGAAGTGCCCTTTCTTCTTACAATAATTGCAGGTTATGTTCTTAGCCTTGGATTTCGACCTCGACTTCTTTCTATTTGCTTCCGGATCTTTCTTCTCCGAATGCCCTCAAAACAAATAAGCCATACGAAGAACCATCCATTTCGGTAGAAGTCAACTCCTTGTCGATCTTCTCTTTGTTCATCAAGTTCTCTTTGACATTCTTAATTGAGATCGTATTTCGTCTATAAACTATGGTGTCACGAAAGTGCTTATATGAGGGTGGCAGCGAACACAACAAAAGAAGAGTCCGATCTTCATCATCAATTTTAATATCAATCCCAAATCTGTAATGATTGATTTAAACTCACTGACATGAGATTTGATTGAAGAGCTTTTTGACATACGAACTGTGTAGAGATGCTGCTTCAACAGGATTCAATTCGTGAGAGATTTTCTAAAATATAACTCCTCCAATTTCTTCCACAAATCAGCCGCCGTCTTCTCTACCAAAATTTCTTATAAAACTTCGTTTTGTCAAACGTAACTGGATAGCCATAAATGTCTTTTCATCCATCTCCTTCCAAATTAGACAAATCATTGAGAATGAAAGGGTGAACATTCTTATTAGACAACTCCTCAAAGAAATATTCCAGATAGAAAGGTGACGCAGGACGTAATTGTTGGGCTTAACTAAGTATGTGTAGGACGATGCACATGACTAAATCAAGCAGCTATGATGGGTATGCAATAGGAGTTAACACATGCAAGACCTAATCTAAATGATCAACACATAAGAGATCCCGCATAAGACAATAGCGAGTAAATTATTCGCAATTGAATTCATTCGCAATTGAATTCAAGAAGTTAAAGATTTGATGTACTGATGGTAATAGATAGTCCTCCAAATTTAAATCACTATGCAACCTTTCTAGAGAATCCAAATTATATGTCAAAAAATGGATTCAAATATCTAGGCCCTAAATAATAGAATTCGAGAAATTAGTCACAAAACCTGAATGTATTCGAGCCATGTGCTGGTTGTCCAGAATCTAAGGTTGAACTGAAATTAGCTCTCGAAAGCGCCCATTGATTTGGCTCAGATTCGAGGAGACAAATACTCTACCCTTTCCGGGAAGCAATGACGGTGATCGTGACCTTGAAGTGAAGCTGTAACGAATGCAAATTCAATGTACCTTTCTTTTTGTAATTCCTTTCCTTTAATAAAATTTCTTTTTCTTTAAACATCCATATGTATATTATCTATTCCAAATCTATACATGGTCATTATTTGTATCCTATTAGTTAAGACGTTGAGATGTTGTTCTAAAGGTGAGAGGGTTGAATCTTGTGATGCTTTATTTATTTTTTTAACAAGAAATAATTCATTTGAAAAGAGAATTTAATTTTATTTGAAAAGAATATAAATTGTTTAAAGGTTTTATATGAATTTTTATTAAAGAAAAGAATTTAATTTCAAAAGATTTATTTTGAAAAAGGTTTCTTTTTGGGATATAATATTCATTAATGTTTATAGAATATAAAATAATTATTTTGAATTTATGAATATTTATTTGGAAATTTTTAGAATTTATTATTACTCTTTTCAATTAAAAGCCCTCTAAGCCGTTCGATCTAATCAATCTAATCATAACCCATGATCCTTAAAAACCAAAATCTCCAGTTTTATGTCACGCCTCGCTTCCCAGTGGACGGGGAAGTAGGCATGGCGGACACGCGACGTATTTACTCAGAAATAAACACGTTAAGCGTAAATAAGCAATATAAATAAATGCACAAGAATGAAAAGAGATGTAATATAAACAACAACTTTTATTAATATCCATTCTTTACATTACAACTGATTTGAAAAGGAAATGTACAATGATAAAAAACAGTGGCATACAAATGAAAAGTTAAGTACAAGTGAAGACTAGAAGTCTGGCTCCTCTGTGAACTGATCCAAGTCCTCCTAGCTAGGCTCGGTCTCCTGAGAGTCGGGTCCTCCTGACGAACATTTCAAAGAAAGAAGAGACAGGAATGTCGTCAGCAAACTAGCACTCGGTAAGTCCCAAAGATAAGGGTGGAATAGATCAAGTAAAGAATATATGACTGGTGATCTGAACAAGTATATGTTTGTTATACTAACGTAGTTGTTCGTAACTTGGTACAGAATGTATCAGTGTATACGAGAAGAGTCCAACTATTCCGTGGACTATGGTAACATGTAAGTAAAAGGCCCCGTTAAAACCCACGGGACAACGACACGAGAGTTCATGTAGGTGTCTTTTGTTGGCTATAGCGCCCTCAAGGCAATTATTGTAATCGCAGGCAGGTGATTATGATGATTGAGGGAGGATCTATACGGGTAGAACAGTCTTACTCAAAATGATAGTATGCTATCTGGTTTGTCTTTATCATCATGTACATGCATTATGTGGTATTACAGATCACTATCACATGTTGATAAAGCCCATAGGATTTGCTTGACTACCAGCATTATGATGGCGATCATATACGTGAGAGCTGGGTGGTCTATAAGCACATCCTTAAATGTCCCTAGTCGCGGGAGTATAGAGACCGGGCATCAATACTTCAGAGTAGACTAGTGTATACTTATCGAGACCCCGATGAGGGGCGGTGGCCGGTCTCACAAGCCATTGGTGTCAGTTGGCCACCTAAGATAGTATACAGGTGCTCATTGGGTTATGAGTACACTGGACGGACTCACCGGGAACATGCTGGTTGGTATTATACCTATTGTCAGATAGCAGTTCCCAGGTGACATGTATTCAGATTAGTCTGTCGACCTATGATCGTCATTTGTCTCGTGTGAGTTCCCACTGTGCTTTAATTACTACCCTACCACGGCTCAAAGGAATCGTGCAAACAGGTTTTAGTTGGGTATAGTCCCGAGCCACATGGAGGCAGTGAGCGAATCGTCGAGGATTCTTCTCTCCCGGTATTGGGGGTTGATATCGTGCGGTGCACGGGTGGCCATCACCAGAAATCCTTGGCCAAGGTAGACGAGAATTACTGATTTGGATCAGTAGTTTCTCAATTTGTGATGAGCTTCATACCGACACGAAATATCGCGTTATTAGGGGTCTGACTTTATCCACCCCCCTAGACTCGATATGCGATACTCTTAAACGAACAGACCGGACTGTACGGAGATTGTCACGGACAGGCTCAGTATGTGTTCGGATGAGTTTGCTCGTCGGCCTCCCTTTCGCTCAATACCTGGGTAGCCGTTACGTACAGCTAGTGTCGCTGACGTGCTTGTGGTTAAACCCACTGCCAGCGTATTGACGAGTCTTTACAATCCCACACAAAGGGTTTTCCTGTTTCGGGCGAAACAATGTAGAGGCCGTATGGTATTACGGCGGGGTTCGATCATATACGTGCACTTGTGCACGTATCATTATTCGAACGGATAATACTAGTGAGATTTGGTTTAAGCCGGATCCTAGTATTATATTATTGGATTATTTTCGTCTCTTTGTATTCGTATTTTTCGGAATACGGATACGGGTATGTATATACGGATGATGGGTATTCTTGTAATTTATTACAAGGTGATTCTAGAAGATAACACCTCATTTTAGTTTTAATCATTTTGGTTAAATGGTTAAATGGGGTGGAGGGATGAGTTGTGTTGTGGCATTTAATGAAGCATGGCTCAATTAGTGACTCATGGGGTGACTCATGGTTTACTATTGTGACATGCTTGATATTTGTGAAATGAATTATTGGTTTGCTTAAAGAGATTCTTCACACAAATAAAAAAAGACATAGCCATTTTTTCCATGGTTGCTTCATGCTCTACACTCTCATCTCCTCAAGCTCTCTTCTTCTTCCTCAAACCCTTAATGTCTCATGTGTTGAGAAACCTAGGGTATTTTGAGACAAACTAATCCATCGTTAGACTCTACATCCTCTAGGCTATCTAGTTTAGTGAACTAGGTACCCTAATTATCTCGGCTTTGAGGTTGGAGCTCGAACTTCAAATTCTCAGGTGGATCATCTTCGATGGAAGGAGACCGGAGGCCAAACTCGATCCATGATGCCTCAAGGAGCTTATGAAGATGGTAGAAGGCCGAAAGATACGGATCATTCGTATAACCATTCTAATTCCTCTTTAGTTTGCTAGCTTATAGGTTTATGGTAGATCCGGGTTATCGGGTTGTTCTAGCGCCAGTTTATAAAAATTTTGTTCCGCAAACGGTCACGGTAGATGGCTAGGGCACTGGCATAACCCAAGATGGTATCAGAGCCACCCTATAAACCTATACTAGCTAGTTTGCACAAGGTTAAAATCTCGATCAGCCGATTTTTCCGAACCGTTTTTCCAAAATGACATGCTTGCTGCCGATTTTAAAACTTGTTCAAAAAATCTTTCAGAGCATCTTAAAAATATGAGCAGGCAAATTTAGAGCACCATAAGAAATTTGGGCACGTGAGTTCACAAAGTTGCCACGGAACCGCCGCGTTTGATACCTATTGACAGCGGTTCCACGGCTCTTTTGAGGCCACATTGCGCCAAATTTCTTCTGGCACTCTACAAGTTAGAAATATGATTTTTGGTATATTTAGTTTTGGCCCAGATTTGTTTGAGTGCTGGTTTGCATTTGGGTCCAATATGGAAAAATTTAGTCGATCGAAATTTTAAGTGTGTATTTATCAGTGCATACATTACTATCTGCGACCGTGAATATCATAAGAGCGATATAACTCGTCTAACTGCTATATGTTCTATTAGACGGATTTGCGAACATGATATTCACGTTGATGTTTTGTGTTGTGCTGATATTGTGGTTGGATTGTCGTGGTGGATAGTCAGTGGTGCAATGATAGTTGTACAGTTCAGATTCATTTGTACATTTGATATCGAGGGACGAGCGTCCGACATGTGGACTGCCTCTCTGCCAGTTTGTATATTATTTGTTTAGGGCACGACCGGGTTGAGGTCGATATCACCCTTGTACATATATTTTCATTTTCTGTACTAGGATTACCCCGCGGAGGAGTGCTCGAATAGCCGAGTTCAAGAGGGTGACGGGTCTGCATCTCATGGCATTGAGACGGAGGGGGCCTTACTCTAGAATTGGCGGCTATTCGCCGCACTCGTAGGGGGTATAGGATGACCCACGGAAGGGTGCTCAAGTTACCGGATTCCGTAAAGTGCTGGGTGACCCATTCATTTTGATGATTGGTGTAACACCCTAGTTCATTTGGACCAGTTATACCATGTTTGATTTGGTTATTTTATTTAGTGTACAACAATTTCTTGATTTTTGTTGTTAAGGATACGAATAATGTAATTGGTATCTGTATTTGCATCCGACCCGACCCGCATGCTTGAAACATGTCTTGACACCTATTTATGATTTATCCCTGCTAGTGCGGAGGATCCGTGCACTTTCAAGTTCTATGTCCTGTATACCTGCATTATATCTGGCATCTGCATATATTTTAATAATACAATTATATTCAAATAATATATTTTAAAAAAATATCTAGCATGAACTGCATCATACCCCTAACCCTGTGGTGGTATTCGTACATCTTGTTCTCATTCCGTTTAGTGAAACAGACTTGTTTGGATCGCTACGTGCACGCTACGCCTATCCGTTCTTGGGGGTATGCATTTTTGTTACCCGGATATCGCATTTTGGTTTTGATTGCTACGTATATTATCCGTATTTTCAAACCGTAATTTTAGACCCAATCCGGGCATATTTTGGACAAAAAAAAATATAATATAAAATTCCTTATATATGAAACTGTTTAGAATATAAGTAAATATATATTAGTTAATTAAAAATATATTTTAAAAATATTTTCCTAATCTAAACAAGCTCCTTTATCTCTGATTCTCTCCTCTCTAATTTATATTATATATTATATAATATTTTTTCTACCCAACGCTATTTTTCTCACAACCTTTCTCTTTTCCTCAGGTCTCTCTCTCCCCCCTCTTCTTCTCAAAATTCTTTTTCCGCCTACGTCCTCCTCCTCGCGAGAACCTTCGCCCTCGCCGCCGCGCGTCGCTGTTCCACCCTCGTCGTCGTCGACATCCCCTCATCACCGACAACACCTTCTCCCTCTCTTTCACCACTCCAAACCCCGACGACCCATCACCGCACGATCCACGCCCGCTCGTCGCCGCCGGCGACCTTCGTCAACACCCCCGTCTCCACGCCCTCTTCCTCGCCTCCACCTTCTTCTCTCCTTCTTTGCCCCGATTGCAACCTTGCACATCCTTGAAAACAACGCAAGAACCTGCTACAACCCTCGCCTGCACACCAGCCCCTCGCCGGAGCTCCGACCCCGTCGGCCTCACCCCATCACCACCATCTCTCTCCTCTCTCCTCTCCTCCTCCCTGCACCCTGACCAGAACCCGCACACCCAATCCCGGTGATCAAGAACGCCCACCGTTCTTGCCGGAAAACCTCGCCGGAAAACTCATCGCCGTCGTCTCCCCTGCCTCGCCTCTATCCACAACCACCAAAACCCAAGTCCTCCTCATCATCCTTCTTCTTCTTCTACTTCTCCTTCTCTTTTCTTCTTCTTGTTTCTTGTTTTCCGGTCATCGCCGGAGCAGTGCTATCGCCGAAGATCCAGGCGACCCAGTGAACGTCCCCAGCCAGCATGGTAACATTCTTGGTTTGCTTGGTTCTATTCTGTACACCCGCGTGTGCATCGCGACATTTACCGATATCATACGCGGCGTACACATCCCGTCGTAAGATCCGATCAGGCAAGTTTACCTTGCTACATGCTATGATACATATTTTGCATCCATATGAATAAAAATATCACATGTTCACTGCATTGTACATCCATATTATTGTTTTGCTGTTTTCGGATAGCCGTTCGTATCCGTATCATTTATCACATATATAGTCGCATGCAAGTTACCTTGCTACATGCTATGATACATATTTTGCATCCATATGAATAAAAATATCACATGTTTACTCTATTGTACATCTTTGTTACTGTTTTACTGTTTTCGGATAGCCGTTCGTATCCGTATCATTTATCACATATATAGTCGCATGCAAGTTTACCTTGCTACATGCTATGATACATATTTTGCATCCATATGAATAAAAATATCACATGTTTACTGCATTGTACATCCATGTTATTGTTTTACTGTTTTCGGATAGCCGTTCGTATTCGTATCATTTATCACATATATAGTCGCATGCAAGTTACCTTACTACATGCTATGATACATATTTTGCATACATATGAATAAAAATATCACATGTTTACTGCATTGTACATCCATGTTACTTTTTTACTGTTTTCGGATAGCCGTTCGTATCCGTATCATTTATCTCATATATAGTCGCATGCAAGTTTATCTTGCTACATGCTATGTTATTACATTTGCATCCATATTAATAATAATATTACATGTTCATTGCATTGTGCATCCTATGTTACCGTTTTACAATTTTACAATATCCGTTCGCATCCGTACAATTTATTATATATCTAGTTGCATATCATGTCATATTATATCATGTTACCGTTATATTAGCACCCCATGCTTGATAATGTACATCATACGTAGTCATGGAGTTGTAGATGTAATCCCTGATAGACATTTGTGCATCTATGTTTTAGTATGCATCCATACTTTTACCGTGATTCGATACTTGCTACATTTTACTGTTGGGCATTCATTTGATACATGTGCACTACCTGACATGACTTGATATACCACTGCTTGACTTCATACCTGATCCTGTTCCTAATACCAACAATCCTGACTTGTCTTCCTGACGGACGTATCCTGTTGTCTACATAGACAAACCTGTAAACATGTACCTGCTTGATCCTGTGTTGGCATTAGCTCCAGATTATCAATACCTGACTTGAACACATAACCTTGGAGGCATGGGAAAATCATAAGTGTGACTGAAGTGTAGCTTAAAACGGTATTACTTGATCCGTGGTCCCGGGGGATAACGAGACAGAATCATTCGTGATTCTTACTTGATTCGTGGTCCCGGGGGATAACGGGACAGAGTCATTCGTGACTCTCACTATCTGATCCGTGGTCCCGGGGGATAACGGGACATATTCTTTTGAGTTACATGGAGGAGTACACTAATTGATTTCAAATAAACTTTAGAATAGATAACCCAGTAGCACAGTTTACATTGATCACAGCATGTCACATACACTGATACACTTCACTGTTCTATATCCGTGTTTACTTATTACATTCATGTTACTGTTTATAATTCATGCCAGCATATTTTGTTACCTCCTGATTATATTCTATTATTTGATATTATGACGCACTGACGTCTGGGTTTTGCATGGCCCAGATCCTTTATCTCTTTCGCAGGCTGACCAGGAGTACTTCAGCCGACAGGACGAACAGTGAGGAGCATGTTAGTGTTTAGTTTAGTTTAGTTTTTCTTTCCGAATTTTTATTTCCTGATGTTGTTGGGGTCAAAATTTGCACTCCTGGTTGACCGAGTCAAAGTCAAAGTCAACCCCAATCCAGGTGGGCCCAAGCCCAGGTCAAATGGGCCCATGCCCAAGTCGAGCTCGCGACCAGCCTCCTCCATGCCAAAATATAGATCATGTAGTAAATAATTTTATGTAATTTTTTATGCATGAATGTATGCAAAATGGGCATAAAAGCCAAATTTTTGTAAAGCTCATGGTTTATGTGCAAAAAGAAATGGCACATGAGCCATGGGATGGGCAAAATGCCATTTTGTAAAGCCCAAGGGGCTATATGTAAATGTGTAAGCCTATATAAGGCAACATGATGATGAATAAAAAATATACTTTTTCATTCTCTCAAAAACCTAGGGTTTGTGTCTCTTTCTCCTTTCTGAAGGTTCCAAACCTTCTCCTTTTTTTTGAATTAAATCAAGAGTTTTACTCTTCCTTTTCCAAAACTAAATAGTTTTCACCACAAAACCCACAAAGGGGAACTTGGATCTGTCATTAGATCTCAAAAAGAAGAGATTTTTAAAATCTCACATCTCTTGATCTTCAGGATCCGGCCAAACGACAGGAAGAAGAAGGAGACCCATCTCCAGAAACCCCACTTTGGGGAAGAACTAGGGCTCAAGGGGAGAAGCCCCTTCATCAGCTTCAAAACATCCTTGGAGTTTAACTCCTCATACACACACACACACACACACAAAATAATAAGTGCTCCTTTCTGAGAGTACAACTCCCTTTGCAGGGACCAAGTCCCTTTTTGCGCCCAAGCGCCCACGTGCTGACAGGTGGAGCGCTAGCGCTCTTACGTTCAGGGCGCTAGCGCCCACGTGCTGACACGTAGAGCGCTAGCGCTCAAAGCGCTAGCGCTCTTGCGCTCAGGATGCTAGTGTTGGAGTTAGTGCCCTCAGAGTCAATTATTGGATCACAGGCACGTGATTGCAATGATTGAGGGAGGACCTATCCCGGTAGGACAGTCTTACTCGAGATGATAGTATGCTATCTGGTTTATCTTTATCATCGTGTACTGCTTTAGGTGACCTGACATGTCGCTATTACACGTTGATAGAGCCCCTAGGATTCTTGCTTGACTGCCAGCAGTATGATGGCGATCATATACGTGGGAGCTGGTGGTCTATAAGCACATCCTTAAAAGGTCCCTAGTCGTAGGAGTTTCGAGACAGGGCATCGATACTCCGTTAGTAGACTAGTGTATACAGTCGAGACCCCGACGAGGGGCGGTGGCCGGTCTCGCAAGCCACTGGTGTCAGTTGGTTCACCTAAGATGTATACAGGTGCTCATTGGGTTATGAGTACACCGGACAGGACTCGCCGGGAACCTGCTAGTTGGTCTTATACCAGATGTCAGATAGCAGTTCCCTGGTGACATGTGTACAGGTTAGTTCATCGACCTGAGATCGTCATTTGTCTCGTGTGAGTTCCCACTGTGCTTTGATTACTACCCTACCACGGCTCAAAGGAGTCGTGCAAACAGGTTTTAGTTGGGTACAGTCCCGAGCCACATGGAGGCAGTGAGCGGATCTGCAGGGGTTCGTCTCTCCCGGTATTGGGGGTGAGGTCGCGCTGTGTCTAGGAGAGCCATTACGCAAAGCCCTCGGCCGAGGCAGGAGATTTACTGGTAGGTATTCCAGTAGTATCTCAGGGCGTTCTGGGCTACGCTCCGACACGACTTGTACCGCTTTTGGGGGTCTGACTTTCACCAACCCCCTAGGCCCGCCATGCGATACTCATAGACGAACGGACCGGACTGTACGGATATTGTCACTGACAGGCTCAGTTGGGTGTCGGGGTGAGCTTCCTCATCGACGTCCCATTTGGTCAATAGCTGGTGGCCCGTCACGTATTGGCTTATACCTCTGACGTGCCAGTGGTTAAATCCACAGCCAAGGTATTGACGAGTCTTTAGAGTCCACCACAGTTACAGTTACTCAAGTTTCGGGCGAAACGCTGTAGAGGCCGTATGGAGATATGGCAGGGTTCGATCAGATACGTGCGGTATTGCACGGATCGTGATCGGACAGTTTTTACTAGCCGGCTTTGGCTTAAGCCGGATTCTAGTATTTGATAGTGTAGTTTTGTCTCTTTGCATTTGTGTTCAGTGGGAATACAAATGCGGGCATGTATTTGCAGTAGCGGGGTTTTCCTGTAATTTATTATGGGATCGGTTTTCTGGGGTTGCCAGTTTGCATTCCGTTCCGGCCGGTTTTCCTTCATTCCTTCTCGGTCGGACTTTCTTGGTGGAGGGTGTTAATTGCAAGTTCGCAATTAACATTTAGTGGAGGGTTTTCTTGCAAGTTTGCTTTATGATGAGACTTGTTTCATCATGAGATGCCTTTCTAGTCCATCCTTTATTCTTTTCATTTGATGGTTGTTTGATATGATAAGAAATGAAATGAGAGTGACTAATTTCTATATTGTTGATATATTCTTTCTTGCATTCTTTTTCTCTCTCCAATCTATTTTTGAGAATGGGAGGGGCCGGCCACTTCAAGGGAGAAAGGGAGAGGGTATTATTTGGAGTGTGGCATTTTTCTATCTCATTCTTGAGTTGCAAAAGATTAGCTTCAAAGCTCATTTTTTCTTTCTCTCCTTCTCTTCTCCATTCCTCCACATCAAGGCAACCCCATAACCCCAAGAGACAAGTTCACTACACTATTCTATAGCAAGCCTTGGACGCGTCGGCTAGCCAACTTCGCGCCCGAGTTGCCTCGGTCAAGAGGCAGGAGCCCGTAAAAGATTCCGGCTACGTGGTGCTTTTCCGACGAGCGAGAAGGTGACGGAGATTCCGCGGGAGATCGGAGTGGAGACGAAGACCGAAGGACACGGATCGCTTGGTATAACTTCTCACCCCATCTCTAGATAGCTAGCTAGGTTAATGGTTTCGATCCGGGTTTTAATTGTCCGCGGTAGCGCCGGTTTCCGAGTTAGGAAAAAATTTTTATTCCGCATTTTGGCCTCGAGTACGAGGCCGGGGCGCTGCCGTGGCGCAACATGGTATCAGAGCCACGCCATTAACCTAACCTAGCTTCGTTTGATGTGTTTGCATTTCCGATCGACCAAAATTTCCAAAAACCGTATTTTTTGTTCACATCTGTTTCTGTTGAAATATTTTGGTCTCGAAAAATTTTTCAGGTTGTAAAATATTGATGTACTGGAAAATCTAAGAGCTCTGTAAAAATTCGATGAAGTGACTCCACAGTTGGAGCGCGGAACCGCCGCGAAAATCCCCTTTGTGCGGCCCTTCCGCCGCGCACTATTCACTTCACTTCACCATTTTTTTACAGAGGCCTTCTGGGCTTAAAATATGGGCTTTGGAATATTAAAGTTGGGCCAATTGTTTCTGTGAGTGCTACAGTTTTCTTTGGGGCCCACTTGTTAATTGTTTGATTGATCGGAAAATTTTAAACACATTATTTCACAGTATTTACATTATTTTCTGCGACCGTGAATGTCACTCGATCGGTAAATCCGATCTAACTGCTATAGCCCGGTTAGACGGATTTGCGAACGTGATTTTCACGTTGATGTTTTATGTTTATGCTGTGGTGTTGCGGATCGGTCGTGGGGGATAGCCTGGTTGCAATATAGTACAGTTTTGTTGTATTATGTACATTTGATATTGCGGGGCGAGCGTCCGACATGTGGACTGCCGTCTCTGCCTGTTTGTATTATTCTTTTGGGGCACGACCTGGTTGCGGTCGATGTACCCGGTGTATGTATATTTTTACATTCTGTACTAGGATTACCCCAGGAGGGGTGCACGGATAGCCGGGTTCTGGAGGGCAACAAGCCCGCATCTCATGGCATTGAGACGGAGGGGGCTTCACTCTGGGATTGGCGGGCTATTCGCCGCACTCGTAGGGGGTACAGGTTGACCCAGGAGGGGTGCCCAAGTTGCCGGATTCCGTGGAGTGCTGGGTGGTCCATTCACGGAGCTGAAGGGGGCTGCCTCGCTTCAGGTTTTGGCGGGTGACTTGCCGCGCCCGTAGGGGTCTAGGTTTTCATTGCACAGGCTATCCACACGACCAGGGGAACGTCGGGTTTCAGCAGCGGCTCTGTGAAACCCGGGGTTTCCAGATATCTGTATTGTTCTGTGTTGCTATACATTTCTGTGTTGCTGCATTTTTATCACGCCTTGAGCGAAATACTATATATTGGTATATATATTAGTAGACGTTGTATATGTTTTACATCCGCGCTAGTCCAGTCCCCGCTCTGCCGTTAGTTAGCTAACCTAACGGGTGATGACGGGACCCAGTGGCGAATGCGGATGGCATATACGTACGTCATTATATTTTCGTTCTTTGTGGTGTGATTAATTGATGGGACTGCATTGATTCGGATCAATGCAAGATAAACAAACCTATTCTGATGTTGTTGGAACATTTTTTTCAAAAAGCTGTTATTGCAAGGACGTTCACTTTTGTTTTGCATCGTGGTATTCATTTGGAATATCCTGCTCCTCAGTCGACGAGGCAAGGGCCGAGATCCCTTCACCGGGAGTGACCCCTTGGACAGAAGTTTGCGTCAGGGCATTAACTTCACTATAGCCGATTACTTTTGCTTTGCATCGTGATATTCAGTTGGAATATCCTGCACCTCATTCTACGGGGAAAGAGCCGAGATCCCTTCACCGGGAGTGACCTCTTTAGTAAAGGTTTTCGTCACTATATTTTCTAAAAGGCTATGCAGTTCCTTCAACGATATCAAGTTCATTACGTTAAAGGTTTTTCGCCAAAAACCAGTCGTAACCCTCCGTCATTTTTTACAAGTATTACTTAGTATTCGTGCTGCGTTTGTTGACTGTGTCAAGGCGTAGTGTGCGGTAGCTAAGTAGTGTTTGTTTGCAGCATATTAATGGGATTGGTTAGGACAGTCGTGCGGCCTTGTTGACTGTGTCAAGGGCTCGTACGGGTGGGTTTAATGCAATCCAGGATAATGACGGGTTGAACTTGACTAGGACTCTTTGACTTGTTGACTGTGTCAAGGTCACTTGGGTCCTAGGGGTAAAAAATCACATCGGGAGTTTCAAAAGAACTGAAACTTGCCAGGTATGCGCATACCTTCTGGAGTGTGGTGACGTGAGTGGATTCCGTCACGTTATCATGCGATGATAGTTGGATCCCGATTCCCACTGATGAGTTGGTTTACTCCTCGGGTGACCCCGACTAATTCTTCTTTCAGGTTTGGAGGAGAATTTGAGGTACAGTGGGAGGTTTCCAGATTAGATAAAGTGATAACCATTCTGATCTAGGTTAGAGTGCACGCTGAGTGTTTCTTTTCTCTCTCTCTGGCAGCGACCATTGACCCGACCCTAAAACTTTGACTCAGTGACCAAGTTGACCGAACCTTCTTAACACTGGCTTTTGGATTGTCAGAGTTGCAGACCTCATTGCCACTCCTACTTTTACCCTTTTCTCCAGGACACCCCGTATTACTACGAACGTCCACTTCCATTGGACAAAACCATCGTATGGTTAGATACGAACTCGAAGGACTTCGAGGATGGTTTCTGGTTCTGGAGAAAACGAATAGGATTATTCAGTTGTCTTTTCTTTTCACCTTCTCTCAGGTTGCGAGTACTCCTTGGTTTAGGAGTAGTACACCTATTACGCAAATTGGATAGTCTTCTTCCAAACCATAGGCTGGTGCCGACGGGTAGGGAATGAAGAAAACCAATTAGCATAACGATGGTGTGCAGAAGGTATTAAGTTAAGACAAAGCAAGGGATTAGTAAGAGGGCAAAGTAAGTTGTGACTGCTATTCACGACCAAACCAAGTATTTCTTCGCCAATCCTAAATCACCTTTGTATTTCTCCAGGACACTCCGTATCACTACGAAGATCCCATTTTATTGGATAATCCATCGTATGGTTATATACGAACTCGAAAGGAACTTGTTCCAGTTCGGGGATGGATCCTGGTTCAGGAGAAATAGGAATAAAGTACATTCAGGTGTCTTTTATCTTCACCTTCTCTCGCATTGCGAGTGCTCCTAGGATTAGGACAGTACACCCTTTATGCTTTTTGGATAGTCTTCTTCCAAGCCATAGGCTGGTGCCGAACGGTAGGGAAGGAAGAAAACCATTTGGCTTAAAGGGGTGTACAGAAGGTAATGACTAAAGACATATAAAGGGATTTGGAGAGGTGGCAAAGAATTATACGGTTACAGTTGTGAATCTGGATAATGGAAGAGGCATTACTAGGAATACCACGATACCCCAACGAAACATTTCAATGTTTCAGTTTCACTGTGTACTGTTAATGGAAAACTGATTTCCCAGTTAGACACTTGCTCCAGGGTATGTATTTACCAGGTTGGATTCTCACATCTGCATGGTTTTACAGATGCTGAGTGGGAGTAAGTTATTGGGAATTGGGTGATCATCCTCGTTATATCGGGATTCGTTGTAATCGGTGATATTTGAGGAGATCACCTGGGCTGTTTGCCGGTCGGCAAATATTTGGTTTTGAATATCCGCGGTTATGCACCAATTTCAAATTGATATATCTGTACGTCTATTTTCATAGAGTGAGATATACCTTTTGATATTATGTCTACGACATTTACCTATATCAGTGGATGGTTAGGTAAGGAGCATTAAACAGCGGTGTAATTCTTCTTAACCATAAGTACAGTTTTCAACCTACGACACACAGTGAAAGAGTTGTTAGACTCAGCGGACTTATACAGAGTATTGTATGTTGTCCAGTGTCCATTAGGACAGAGGGGTTGGTCCTCGTACTATATTCTGTTTACTTTTAACTTCTCTAGTTCTTAGACATATGTTTCGTGGAAACACAGGGTCTAAGTTTTGAGGAGTTATGGGTATTTGAATAGAGTAGAGAACCAGGTGTAGCAAGTATCGGGATTCTTCAAAGAGATCGAAGATGTAGATACTTGTGTATGGTATTCAGTTGATAGTAATGATGAAGACAGATTGCTTCTCTTTCAGGTTACTCATAATTGGAAGCATTCCTAAGTTGAGTAACGCTGATCGGCCTCCTTCCATTTAGTTGACATGCACTGGAGACAGCTGCATGATTTGAATCTGGTTCAATTAAATCAGTGCCTCTGGTTCTATATTGGATATAGAACAGTTCATATCTTAACGATGTTAAGGTACGGGGAGTTGTCCGGCTTATGCTTAAAACCAGACTCCGGATAACTCAAGGCACATTTCTGTAATGGCTGTTTGTGGGTTGACCCAGGCTATGACGAGGGTTGACTTTCTACCATCTGGCAGATCAATAGAAATATTGTTCTAGACTCGCCACAGTTTTATTAAAAATGGATTTTTTCAAAAAACAGTAGTGGGAGTATGGTAGAACTGGAAGTGATTCCAGAACCGCAAACGATTACTGAAGATTTAATAAGGAACCTAAAGATTCAATCTGATTTGACATTCCATTGGCCACTCCGCAGATAAGGTGGGTAACTTCAGGCACCCGAGAGGTACTCCGGTAGCCTCAAGGACGGTGACAGGGAAGTTCTTGTTTACCCACAATTACCATTGCTGTTGTTCCAGGCTGCGAGACCCGGCAGGAGGATGAGTATAGCGTCGTTCTAAATTAGCTTTAGAAGTGCACGTCTATGTGACTCTGCCAGAGGGTTGTCGTAGTCAGTGGGAGCAGCGGAAGAATTGGTGGACATCAGGCTTATGTCTATAGACTAAAGCAGATATAGCGGAGTTAGATCATCTGTTTCTGATGTGACAGTCATGGGTTTGACGTCATCAGAATAGGGGATGGATCTGTTGAGAAGGTAGTAGGAAGTGACATTCCTATACTACGATCGGTTATACTTTGGTCGTCATACAGTGTTTTCTCCACATGGGACTTGGATATTATATCAGACATACTGGTTACTAGACCTATGGTTTTAGATCTAGATTTGGGTGGTTTCCCAATCAGGGTACCTTGACAGCATTCTATGAGTATTTAGAATGGACGACTCCTGGCATGGTAGTGTACCTGCAGGTAATGGAGTCACCCTCTCTAAAGGTGTCTTACAGACTAAAGAGGAGAGGGATACGCATGATTGACAGATCACTTGCTTAGGCAATTGAGTCAGTCATGAGATGTCAAGTACCACACCAGATGTTGTTCTTGCAGTAGGTGCAATAAGTTGATATTAATCCAATCCTGGAAAAACAGTCGGAAGCAGTTTTAGAACATAAGTGAATGGTTCTAGGGATATGATAACGGCTGCCTCTTTTAGGAGACGGTTATCACTCCAGGCTTCCAAGGTGACATGGACGACAAGGAGGTTGTCAGAGTTATAGTTCTCCCTCTGACGAGGGGCAGTATTTTGGACAGGTGGTCCAAGGCAATACTGAGGGAGGCATGGCGCAGGATACTGATTAAGTTCAGTTGTTGATACAGTCTAAGAAGTTTGGATTTGGAGTTCATTTATGAGCTAGGTCCCATCAGACATCCAGACATTCTAAGACAGGTATTGCTCGTTTCGGGAGATGGCTTTCTCCGCGAACATGAGATATAGAGAGACATAGAAAGAAACATCACTGCGGATCCACTCACTGAGGCTATTCCTCGAACGCAATAGTTTCGCAAACAGGTTTTGTGAGACTGACTAGTAGAGGAGTTGGGTGTTCGGTATCACACGGGCTGTGAGTATGCGACATCGCAATAATTAGCCTTGAGTGCAAGTGGGAGATTGTTGGAGTTAGTGCCCTCAGAGTCAATTATTGGATCACAGGCACGTGATTGCAATGATTGAGGGAGGACCTATCCCGGTAGGACAGTCTTACTCGAGATGATAGTATGCTATCTGGTTTATCTTTATCATCGTGTACTGCTTTAGGTGACCTGACATGTCGCTATTACACGTTGATAGAGCCCCTAGGATTCTTGCTTGACTGCCAGCAGTATGATGGCGATCATATACGTGGGAGCTGGTGGTCTATAAGCACATCCTTAAAAGGTCCCTAGTCGTAGGAGTTTCGAGACAGGGCATCGATACTCCGTTAGTAGACTAGTGTATACAGTCGAGACCCCGACGAGGGGCGGTGGCCGGTCTCGCAAGCCACTGGTGTCAGTTGGTTCACCTAAGATGTATACAGGTGCTCATTGGGTTATGAGTACACCGGACAGGACTCGCCGGGAACCTGCTAGTTGGTCTTATACCAGATGTCAGATAGCAGTTCCCTGGTGACATGTGTACAGGTTAGTTCATCGACCTGAGATCGTCATTTGTCTCGTGTGAGTTCCCACTGTGCTTTGATTACTACCCTACCACGGCTCAAAGGAGTCGTGCAAACAGGTTTTAGTTGGGTACAGTCCCGAGCCACATGGAGGCAGTGAGCGGATCTGCAGGGGTTCGTCTCTCCCGGTATTGGGGGTGAGGTCGCGCTGTGTCTAGGAGAGCCATTACGCAAAGCCCTCGGCCGAGGCAGGAGATTTACTGGTAGGTATTCCAGTAGTATCTCAGGGCGTTCTGGGCTACGCTCCGACACGACTTGTACCGCTTTTGGGGGTCTGACTTTCACCAACCCCCTAGGCCCGCCATGCGATACTCATAGACGAACGGACCGGACTGTACGGATATTGTCACTGACAGGCTCAGTTGGGTGTCGGGGTGAGCTTCCTCATCGACGTCCCATTTGGTCAATAGCTGGTGGCCCGTCACGTATTGGCTTATACCTCTGACGTGCCAGTGGTTAAATCCACAGCCAAGGTATTGACGAGTCTTTAGAGTCCACCACAGTTACAGTTACTCAAGTTTCGGGCGAAACGCTGTAGAGGCCGTATGGAGATATGGCAGGGTTCGATCAGATACGTGCGGTATTGCACGGATCGTGATCGGACAGTTTTTACTAGCCGGCTTTGGCTTAAGCCGGATTCTAGTATTTGATAGTGTAGTTTTGTCTCTTTGCATTTGTGTTCAGTGGGAATACAAATGCGGGCATGTATTTGCAGTAGCGGGGTTTTCCTGTAATTTATTATGGGATCGGTTTTCTGGGGTTGCCAGTTTGCATTCCGTTCCGGCCGGTTTTCCTTCATTCCTTCTCGGTCGGACTTTCTTGGTGGAGGGTGTTAATTGCAAGTTCGCAATTAACATTTAGTGGAGGGTTTTCTTGCAAGTTTGCTTTATGATGAGACTTGTTTCATCATGAGATGCCTTTCTAGTCCATCCTTTATTCTTTTCATTTGATGGTTGTTTGATATGATAAGAAATGAAATGAGAGTGACTAATTTCTATATTGTTGATATATTCTTTCTTGCATTCTTTTTCTCTCTCCAATCTATTTTTGAGAATGGGAGGGGCCGGCCACTTCAAGGGAGAAAGGGAGAGGGTATTATTTGGAGTGTGGCATTTTTCTATCTCATTCTTGAGTTGCAAAAGATTAGCTTCAAAGCTCATTTTTTCTTTCTCTCCTTCTCTTCTCCATTCCTCCACATCAAGGCAACCCCATAACCCCAAGAGACAAGTTCACTACACTATTCTATAGCAAGCCTTGGACGCGTCGGCTAGCCAACTTCGCGCCCGAGTTGCCTCGGTCAAGAGGCAGGAGCCCGTAAAAGATTCCGGCTACGTGGTGCTTTTCCGACGAGCGAGAAGGTGACGGAGATTCCGCGGGAGATCGGAGTGGAGACGAAGACCGAAGGACACGGATCGC
This sequence comes from Agapanthus africanus, assembly GCA_030015575.1. NCBI lineage: Eukaryota > Viridiplantae > Streptophyta > Magnoliopsida > Asparagales > Amaryllidaceae > Agapanthus > Agapanthus africanus. Next base: position 453,884,505 of record CM057346.1, on the reverse strand, counting down.
TTGGTATAACTTCTCACCCCATCTCTAGATAGCTAGCTAGGTTAATGGTTTCGATCCGGGTTTTAATTGTCCGCGGTAGCGCCGGTTTCCGAGTTAGGAAAAAATTTTTATTCCGCATTTTGGCCTCGAGTACGAGGCCGGGGCGCTGCCGTGGCGCAACAGCTAGCGCCCAAAGCGCTAGCGCCCAAAGCGCTAGCGCCCGAGCACCCACGTGCTGACACGTGGGGCGCTAGCGCTCAAAGCGCTAACGCTCTTGCGCTCAGGGCCCTAGCGCTAGCGCTCGAGCGCCCACGTGCTGACACGTGGAGCGCTAGCGCCCGAGTGCCCACGTGTTGACACGTGGAGCGTTAGCGCTCTTGCGCTCAGAGCGCCAGCGCCCAAAGCGCTGGCGCTTTTCCCCACACATCCTCTGGATTCCCTTTTCCCTTTTTTATATATATATGTATACATGTATATATATAGATACTCACACACTCCACAACACCGTCCTTCTAAAAAAATTTTGGGCCGGGGCGCTGCCCCGCACCCCACAAGGGGACCGCTAGCCCCCTTGACTCCCAGCCCGCTATCCGGGTAGCGGGACCCCCGTAAAAACTCTGCGTGGCTCCCGATATATCCAAGCCCCCCTAAAACAAAACACATGTACCCTGCACGTTGAGTTCGCATGACCAGTTTAACCCGTCAATCGGAGGTTCTCTCGCTCCAAAGGCGAGGGGTAATTAACAGCAGCTTAGTCCGCGGCTGCCGGAGATTCGGATCCACACGATCAATAAACCCCAGCCTATCTTAGGCATGGGGAATCTGTAATGCGCCTGACAAGCGCGCGCGTATTTCCATCTCAATGGGGTGACAAAAAACACCCTACAGATTCTGGCACGCCCGGTGGGACCAATCTCTCCTCTCATATTTCGGGTTAAACGTTCATGCGAACTCAATCAATATACATATCGACTGCCTGTACTGAAATCATGCTTCTTTGTGCAGGTTAACAAATTTCAAATTGCAATCTCCGGTCGCAGCAAAAATATCTCTAAGGACAAGCTCAGCTCTCGACACAACTCCCGTCTCCTACACGATGAAGATGGACTCCAGGACGGTCCTTCCGGCCAGTCTCGGGCGACAATGGGAGGAGGAGCCGCTACCATTTGGCTCTATTACGTTCGTGTCAGCTAACGCCGTCCCAGCTCCTCAAGCTCCGGTAACAGACAAACCGGTCTCAAAGGGGAAAAGGCCGAATGTCATGGTCGCAAGGGCGCCCCAACACAAACGCAAGTTGGCGTTTGAACGTCTTTCTTTGGCCCCAGCTGGGGGCAAGGCCATCAACACCAACAAAGCAACAAGGCATCTCAGGCAAGCTCCAGCGGCGCCTCTGACAACTGCTCGATTTGGCATCTTCTCAAGCCTCCCCATCTCTCAGCCTATGGCGGCTTCCCGAAGAGCAGAAGCCTGCCAAGCGCTCAAGGCAGAGAAGCTGAGGCAGAAGCGGCTCAGATACAAAGCTAACAAAAGGGCTAGGGCTCTGGCCATGTTAAAATTTATGAATTTCCAAAGCCCGAACCGCTCCGTGAAATCAGCCGCCAAAGATAAAGAGATGGCTGGGTATGTGGTTCGCACTGTCTACATGGTCGGACATGAAGAAACGAATCCTCCTCTTCTTCACAGCCATGGTGATGATATGATTGACGGTACCCAGCATCGGCTCGATCTAAGTGATGAAGAGCCCGCTCAGGCCGATAAGCCAGAGGAGCCCGTGGTTCCTGTGAAATTGAGCTCAGGCAATAATGATGACCCGGTTGTCATAGCCGGAACTACAGAACAAGCGTTATTCCGATGGCTTCAGAGGCAGCTTCAGGACAGGGATGAGAAGTTAGCCAAGGTACAGTCCAAGGTCGACGAATTGGCAAACTTTGCGGCAGATCTCGCGACCCAAGTTGCCCGATTGCAATTACAGCAGAATCAAATTTTGGTTCATGAACCAGGGATTGATACCCGGAGGCAGCCAACTGATACCCCCTTCGACATAAGAGCGGAGCGCCTTCGCGAAAAACGGCTGCGAGCAGCCTCCGGTCCCTCCGATACATACACCGGAGGAGAATCTCCACTGAAAGAAAAGCTGGATAAAGTCCATTCCTTCAGAAGGGACAAAATCTGTAAAATATTCAAAGACGCCCTGAGGAACGGTCTACAACTGCCAGAATCAAAAAGACCGCAGAAAGCGAATATGACCGACGACCCCAAATACTGCCCCTATCATAGAGTGATAGGTCATGCTATTGAGGACTGCTTCGTCTTCAAAGATTGGGTCGAAAGGAAATACAAGACGGGAGAGATAGAACTGTCTAAAGACGTGTTAGCAAACAGTCAAGCTACAACCGCCGATTTCATACAAATGGAGACCGAAACCTTTTGGGAACCTAATCCTCCCAGACATGTGTCATTATCTGAAAAGGGCGAATCAAAAACTGATCGGCCTCAAGGACCAGCATCAGTAAGGGCACCCACTCTAATGGAGAGAAAGAAAAAGGTGTACTCCTTCAGGAGGGATGAGGTCCGCAATATATTCGAGGAAGCCTTGAACAACGGTCTGTAATTGCCTATTCCGAAGAGGCCACATGAAATGAATATGACCGGCAATCCCGTATACTGCCCATACCATAGAGTGGTGAGTCATACCATTGAAGACTGCTGTGTTTTCAAAGATTGGGCAGAGGACCAATACAAGCTTGGAAAAACCTCACAATTCTCGGATGTATCGGCAAGCCACAGAGCTAGGTCATCAACACAGCTCCGCCAAAATCAAAGTTCAAGGAGCTGGGATAAGCAAAGAGGACCACCACGTCGTTAAACTGGGAATGATAGACCGCTAAGTCTTTAAACTGGGAACAGTCGACCTCTAGGTCGTTAAACTGGGAATGTAAAAAAAATAAATAAATATATATATATATATATATATGTAAATAAACAAAAAAAAAGTGTAAATAAAAGAAAAATAAAGAAAAGCCGAAATGATGGGACAACTCGCAATAAAAATCAGCGAGTAAAAATAAAAATGAAAATAAAACCGAAATGATGGGGCAACCGCGAATAAAAGCCGAAATGATGGGGCAATCGCGATCTTCGCGATAAGAAAAGCTGAAATGATAGAGCAATCGCAGTAAAACAAAACAAAACAACAAAAACAAAAACAAAAACAAAAAAAAACAACGGCGAATGATGAGTCGCTCCTAGTACCATATTCCAGTGCAGCGATGCAGACGCCGTCCAAAACTCCGAATGTCCCAACGACGAATGATGAGGTGCTCCTGGTACCATGTCCCAGCGCAGCGATGCAGACGCCGTCCGAAACTCAAATCCCAACGGCGAATGATGAGTCGCACATGGTACCATATTCTAGTGCAGCGATACAGACGCCAACAAAAATCCAATTTTCCAAAATTCTTCCAGCCCTACGGCCAGTCCCCAAATTGACTGCCGTATACAATCCACGGGCTCAAATAATTCTCGTCATACTCATGCCCCACCACAATCACCAGTTATGCGTTTGGTCTCCGCCTTTGGAATTATGCTCCATTGAGAAGACCCACTCATGTGTCCTCACGATATATGAGGAGAACAAACCTTTGTGGGATCCTTACAACTCATAAAGGAAAAACACACTTAGGAGTCCTTACGACTCCTAAGGAGAAAATACACCTGCGCGATCCTTACGACTCGTAGGAAGAAAATGCTTTTATGGGACCCTCACGACCCATAGAATTGAACAGCCTTAGGAGATAGGGATCTAAACCTGTCTCCTAAGCCATCGCTGCCCAATCCCTAAGTGGCGAATGATGAGTCGCTCCTGGTACCATATTCCAGTGCAGCGATGCAGACACCAACCAAATTCCAAATCCTAATCCCCAAGTGGCGAATGATGAGTCGCTCCTGGTACCATATTCCAGTGCAACGATGCAGACGCCAACCAAATTCCAAATCCCAATCCCCAAGTGGCGAATGATGAGTCGCTCCTGGTACCATATTCCAGTGCAGCGATGCAGACGCCAACCAAATTCCAAATCCCAATCCCTAAGTGACGAATGATGAGTCGCTCCTGGTACCATATTCCAGTGCAGCGATGCAGACGCCAACCAAATTCCAACTCCCATACCCCAACGGCGAATGATGAGTCGCTCCTGGTACCATATTCCAGTGCAGCGATGCAGACGCTAACGAAGTCCCGAAATTTTTCCGGCCCTACGGTCTGGATCATACATCCTACGAAACCGTATACAATCCACGGGCGTAAAACAATCCCAATCTCTCCCAAGTCCTACCGGTGAGACCACATTCAAAGTCCCATAAAAAATAATTTAAAAAATAAAAAAAAATGGTATGTCCACAAGCAAGATGGGCACGAATGAAAACCCAAATGGGCTCGGTGAGTAAAAACAGCAGGACTGCCGGCGAGTTTGTGGAAACCCGAAAGGGCGCAAACTCGTAAAAAAAAAGAAAAAGAGATGAAACGCACTCGCAAAGTTCTCTCGACTTTGTGAGGAGAAAATTCCCGCGTGAAATCCTTACGACTCACAAAGGAGCAACACACTTGGGAGTCCCCATGACTCCTAAGGAGAAAATACACCTACGGGATCCTTACGACCCGTAGGGAGAAAATGCCTTGTGAGACCCTTACGGCTCACAAAATTGAAAAGTCTTAGGTGATAGGGACCTAAAACCTGTCTCCTAAACCATCGCTTCCTGATAAGCAAGCGCAAATGATGATTCGCTCCTGGTACCATATTCCAGTATAGCGATACTGATGCCAAAAAAAAAAACCAATTCCCAAATCCTCCGGGACAAATGATGAGTTGCTCCTGGTATTATTCCAGTGCAGCAATGCAGATGCGAAGCAAAAACCAATTCCCAAATCCTCCCGGGGCAAATGATGAGTTACTCCTGGCATTATTCCAGTGCAGTAATGCAGATGCCGACAAAAAATAAACCAATCCCAAAATCCTCTCAAAGACAGATGATGATTCGCTCCTGGTATCATATTCCAGTATAGAGATGCTGATGTTAACCCAAATCACAATCAACAAGTCGACTTCAACTCCGACACCACAGAAAGAGGAGCAAGTCGGAATCCAATCTCGACACTGCAAGAAGCGGAGCAAGTCAAGTCCACCCCTGACACTGCAAGAAGCAGAGCAAGTCAAATTAAGCGTCAACCGTCCATGTCGCAAAAAGGGCAGTGCAGGCTTCCCACAAATCGGGAACCAAATCGCTCTGGATCAGAGCGTCGACCGTCCATGTTGCAAAAAGGGCAGTGCAGGCTTCCTACAAAGCAGGGAACCAAATCGCTCCGGATCAGAGCGTCGACCGTCCATGTCGCAAAAATGGCAGTGCAGGCTTCCTACAAAGCAGGGAACCAAATCGCTCCGGATCAGAGCGTCGACCGTCCATGTCGCAAAAAGGGCAGTGCAGGCTTCCCACAAATCGGGAACCAAATCGCTCCGGATCAGAGCATCGACCGTCCATGTCGCAAAAAGGCCAGTGCAGGCTTCCCACAAATCGGGAACCAAATCACTCCAGATCAGAGCGTCGACCGTCCATGTCGCAAAAAGGGCAGTGCAGGCTTCCTACAAAGCAGGGAACCAAATCGCTCCGGATCAGAGCGTCGACCGTCCATGTCGCAAAAATGGCAGTGCAGGCTTCCCACAAATCAGGAACCAAATCGCTCCGGATCAGAGCGTCGAACGTCCATGTCGCAAAAAGGGCATTGCAGTCTTCCTACAAATCGGGAACCAAATCGCTCCGGATTAGAGCGTCGACCGTCCATGTCGCAAAAAGGGCAGTGCGGACTTCCTACAAAGCAGGGAACCAAATTGCTCCAGATCAGAGCGTCGACCATCCATGTCGCAAAAATGGCAGTGCAGGCTTCCCACAAATCGGGAACCAAATCGCTCCGGATCAGAGCGTCGACCGTCCATGTCGCAAAAAGGGCAGTGCAGTCTTCCTACAAAGCAGGAACCAAATCGCTCCGGATCAGAGCGTCGACCGTCCATGTCGCAAAAAGGGCAGTGCAGGCTTCCTACAAAGTAGGGAACCAAATCGCTCCGGATCAGAGCGTCGACCGTCCATGTCGCAAAAATGGCAGTGCAGGCTTCCTACAAAGTAGGGAACCAAATCGCTCTGGATCATAGCGTCGACCGTCCATGTCGCAAAAATGGCAGTGCAGGCTTCCTATAAATTGGGAACCAAATCGCTCCGGATCAGAGCGTCGACCGTCCATGTCGCAAAAATGGCAGTGCAGGCTTCCCACAAATCGGGAACCAAATCGCTCCGGATCAGAGCGTCAACCGTCCATGTCGCAAAAAGGGCAGTGCAGGCTTCCTACAAAGCAGGGAACCAAATCGCCCTGGATCAGAGCGTCGACCGTCCATGTCGTAAAAATGGCAGTGCAGGCTTCCTACAAAGCAGGGAACCAAATCGCTCCGGATCAGAGCGTCGACCGTCCATGTCGCAAAAATGGCAGTGCAGGCTTCCCACAAATTGGGAACCAAATCGCTCCGGATCAGAGCGTCGACCGTCCATATCGCAAAAAGGGCAGTGCAGGCTTCCCACAAATCGGGAACCAAATCGCTCCGGATCAGAGCGTCGACCGTCCATGTCGCAAAAAGGGCAGTGTAGGCTTCCTACAAAGCAGGGAACCAAATCGCTACGGATCAGAGCGTCGACCGTCCATGTCGCAAAAATGGCAGTGCAGGCTTCCTACAAAGCAGGGAACCAAATCGCTCCGGATCAGAGCGTCGACCGTCCATGTCGCAAAATTGGCAGTGCAGGCTTCCCACAAATCGGGAACCAAATCGCTCCGGATCAGAGCGTCGACCGTCCATGTCGTAAAAAGGACAGTGCAGTCTTCCTACAAAGCAGGAACCAAATCGATCCGGGCCAAGGAAACGTCTACCACAGACACTCCGTCTCGGAGACGCGTCAAGTGTCGACCGTCCATGTCGTAAAAAGGGCAGTGCATTCCAAAAAGTGGGAACCAAAGAAAGTCACCTCCACGCAGAAGAAGATCCATCAATTTCATACACACGACTCACATATGTGGTGTGCATTTATTGATGGGGGGCACTTTGTTGGGGTCAAAATTTACATCCATGGTTGACCGAGTCAAAGTCAAAGTCAACCCTAAGCCAGGTGGGCCCAAGCCCAGGTCAAGCGGGCCCATGCCCAAGTCGAGCTCGCGGCCAGCCTCCTCCATGCCAAAATATAGATCATGTAATAAATAATTTTTATGTAATTTTTTATGCATGAATGTATGCAAAATGGGCATAAAAGCCAAATTTTTGTAAAACTCATGGCTTATGTGCAAAAAAAAATGGCACATGAGCCATGGGATGGGCAAAATGCCATTTTGTAAAGCCCAAGGGGTTATATGTAAATGTGTAAGCCTATATAAGACAACATGATGATGAATAAAAAATATACTTTTTTATTCTCTCAAAAACCTAGGATTTGTATCTCTTTTCCCTTTCTGAAGGTTCCAAAGCTTCTCCTTTCTTTTGAATTAAATCAAGAGTTTTACTCTTTCTTTTCCAAAACTAAATAGTTTTTCACCACAAAACCCACAAAGGGGAACTTGGATCTGTCATTAGATCTCAAAAAGAAGAGATTTTTAAAATCTCACATCTCTTGATCTTCAAGATCCGGCCAAGCGACAGGAAGAAGAAGGAGACCCATCTCCAGAAACCCCACTTTGGGGAAGAACTAGGGCTCAAGGGGAGAAGCCCCTTCATCAGCTTCAAAACATCTTTGGAGTTTAACTCCTCATATAGACACACACACAAAAAAAAAATAATAATAAGTGCTCCTTTCTGGGAGTACAACTCCCTTTGTAGGGACCAAGTCCCTTTTTACGCTCGAGCGCCCACGTGCTGACAGGTAGAGCGCTAGCGCCCGAGCGCCCACGTGCTGACACGTAGAGCGCTAGCGCTCAAAGCGTTTGCGCTCTTGCGCTTAGGGCGCTAGCGCCCGAACGCCCACGTGCTGACACGTGGAGCGCTAGCGCTTAAAGCGCTAGCGCTCTTGCGCTCAGGGCCCTAGTGCTCGAGCGCCCACGTGCTGACACGTGGAGCGCTAGCGCTAGCGCCCTTGCGCTCAGAGCGCTAGCGCCCTTGCGCCCACGTGTTGACACATGGAGCGCTAGCGCTCAAGGCGCTAGAGCTCTTGCGCTCAGAGCACCAGCGCACAAAGCGCTGGCGCTTTTCCCCACGCATCCTCTGGATTCCCTTTTCCTTTTTTTTATATATATGTATACATGTATATATATAGATACTCACACACTCCACAACACCATCCCTCTAAAAAAATTTTGGGCCGGGCGCTGCCCCGCACCCCGCAAGGGGGTTGCTAGCCCCTTGACCCCCAGCCCGCTATCCGGGTAGCGGGCCCCCCATAAAAACTCTGTGTGGCTCCCGATATATCCAAGCCACCTAAAACAAAATACACATACCCTGCACATTGAGTTTGTATGACCAGTTTAATCCGTCAATCGGAGGTTCTCTCGCTCCAAAGGCGAGGGGTAATTAACGGCAGCTTAGTCCGCGGTTGCCGGAGATTCGGATCCCCACGATCAATAAACCCCAGCCTACCCTAGGCATGGGGAATCTGTAATGCGCCTGACAAGCGCGCGCGTATTCCCATCTCAATGGGGTGACAAAAAACACCCTACAGATGTGAGCTCGTATTTGGGACGTATTTACAGATGTTGCTGTTATTGGATTTATTGCTTCTGCATATTTATATTTCTTGACTCGTTTATTCTGGCAGATGGACATGTAGTTGTTAGTTTTATATTTTTACTATTCTTGATATCTTATAGACAGCCGTAATGTGACCGTGGAGGGATGTTTCCTAGCCACAGGTAGCATGGTTGGCTCTGTCACGTGCCGATCGTAGCGCACTCTGGGAAGCGGGGTGTGACAATTGGGGTTGCCTCACTTCTGGGATTGACGGGTAACTTATCGCGCTCGTAGGGGTCCAGGTTTTCATTGCACAGGCTATCCACACGACAGGGAACGTCGGGTCTCATTTGCGGCTCAAATGAAACCTAAGGCTCCAAGATTATCCGCCATTCTGTATTGCTTGCTGAGATTCTGTGATGTTTCTTATATCATGCCTGGGACGAATGTTATATATATTTATATATATACTAGTAGATGTTGTATATGTTTTGCATCCGCGCTAGTCCGACCCCCGCTCTGTCGTTAGTTAAGTAACCTAACAATGCATGACGGGACCCCATGGCAAATGCGGATGGCATATATGTACATTGTATTTTCGTTCTTTTCTGATGTAATATGGATTAATTGATGGGACTGTATTAATTCTGATTAATTCAAAAAAAACAAATCTAAATGATGTTGATGGAACCAAGTTTTTGAAAACTGACATTACAGACGTTTCCTTTTGCTTTACATAGCGGTATTCGGTTCTGAATATCCAGCATCTCATTCTACGAGGCAAGAGTCGAGATCTCTTCATCGGGAGTGACCTCTTGAGCAAAAGTTTGCGTCATTGTAACAACTTCACTACAGTCAATTCTTTTGCTTTGCATCGTGGTATTCAGTTTAGAATATCCTGCTCCTCATTCGATGAGAAAAGAGCCGAGATCCCTTCACAGAAAGTGACCTCTTTAGCAAAAGTTTGCGCCACTATATATTTTTAAAACCACTCGGTTCCTTCAACGATATCAAGTTCATTATGTTAAAAGTTTTTTGCCAAAAACCAACCGTAACCTTCCGTCATTTCAGAAAAGTAGCGCATAGTATTCGTGCTATGTTTGTTGGCTTCCATCAAGGTATAGTGTGCGGTAGCTATGTGTTACTTTTTTGTAGCATGGATAAATGTATTGGTTTAAGACAGTTGTACCACTTTGTTGGCCAAAGTCAAAGGTGTGTGCGGGTGGGTCTAAATCAATCTGGATAATGATGGGTAGAACTTGACTTGCGTGTTATGATTTGTTGGCCAAAGTCAAGGTCATAAGCGCTTGGGGTAAAAACCACATCGGGAGTTTCAAACATTCAGGAAACTTGCCAGGTATGCGCATACCTTTTGGAGTGTGGTGACTTGAGTGGCTTCCATCAAGTTATCATACGATAATAGTTGGATCCCGATTCCCACTGATGAGTAGGTGTTACTCTTCGGGTGATTTTAGATGATCCCGACTAATTCTCCTTTTAGGATTTGAAGGAGAATTCGAGAAAACAGTGGGAGCCATCCTGATTAGATAAAGTGATTAACCAATCTAATTTAGGTTAGAGTGCACGCTGAGTGTTTCTTTTCTCTCTCTCTTTGGCAGTGACCATGGCCTGACCTTGAAAAACTCATGAACCAAGTTAACCGAACTTTCTTAAAAACACTTTGGCTTTTGGATTGTCATTTAGTTGCATATGTCGTTGCCGCTCCTACATCCCCTTTGTATTTCTCCAGAACACTCCATATCACTACGAAAATCCATATTTCTTGGATATGCCATCGTATAGTTACATACGAATTCGAAGGAACTTGTTCCAGTTCGAGAATGGTTTCTGGTTCTGGAGAAATTGAATAGAATTATTCAGTTGTCTTTTATCTTTATTTTCTCTCAGGTTGCAAGGGCTCCTAGTATTATGAGAGTACACCTATTGCGCTTATTGGATAGTTTTCTTCCAAACCATAGGTAGGGAACGAAGAAAACCAATTAGCCTAAGTGTGATGTACAGAAGGTAATAAGTAGAGACATATAAAAGGATTAGATTAAGGGCAAAGAAAATTGCGACTGCTATCATTCACGACGAAACAGTGTATACCCCTGCCACTCCTATATCACCTTTACATTTCTCCAGAACACTCCGTATCACTACGAAAATCCATATTGCTTGGGTTTGCCATCGTATAGTTACATACGAACTCGAAGGAACTTGTTCTAGTTCGAGAATGGTTTCCGGTTTGGGAGAAATTGAATAGGATTATTCGGTTGTCTTTTATCTTTATCTTCTCTCAGGTTGCGAGGGCTCCTGGTATTAGGAGAGTACACCTATTACGCTTGTTGGATATTCTTTTCCAAACCTTAGGCTGGTGCCGATGGGTAGGGAAGGAAGAAAACCAATTAGCCTAAATGTGGTGTACAGAAGGTAAGAAGTAAAGACATATAAATGGATTGGAGTGAGGGCAAGAAAGTATACGGTTACTGTCATGAATCTGAATAGTGGAAGATACATTATTAGGAATACCCGCTTACCCCTTCGAAACATTTTCATGTTTCAGTTTTTCTGTGCGGTGTTAATTGAAAACTGTTTTCCCAATTAGATTCCAACTCCAGGGTATGTATTTACTAGATTTGATTTTCATATCTGTATGGCGATACAGATGGTGAGTGGGAGTAAAATATTGGGAATTGGGTGATTAGATCCTCTATATATCGGAATTCTTTGTAATTGGTGATATTTGAGGAAATCACCTGGGTTTTGCCTGACGACAAATATTTGGTTTTGAATATCCGTTGTTATGCACCAATTTCAAACTGATATATCTGTACGTTTATTTTTTTTGGAAATTATGTCTATGATATTTACCTATATCAGTTGATGGTTAGGTAAGGTGCATTCAACAACGGTGTAAGTCTTCTTAACCATAGTACAGTTTTCAACCTACGATGCATAGGATTTGAGTTATTGAACTCAGATGATTTATACAAAGTATTGTATGTTGTCCGATGTCCGTTAGGACAAAAGGGCCGGTACTCGTACTATATTCAGTTTACTCATGACTTCTCTAGTTTTAGACAAGTATTTCAATGAAATATAAGGTCCAAGTTTTGAGAAGATATAGGTATAAGAATAAAGTAGAGAACCATATGTTGCAAGTATCAGGATTCTTTAAGGTGATCAAAGATTTAGATACTTGTGTTTGGTATTCCTTTGTAAGTAATAGTTTTGAGAACTTGCTTCTCTTTCAGGTTACTCATACGTGGATGTATTCCTGGATGAGTAATGATGTATGGTCTTCTTCCATTTGGTTGATATGCACTGGAAACAACTGCATGATTTTTGAATCTGTTTCCAATTAAATTAGTGGCTCTGTTTCTATATTGGATATATAGAATGGATTCACATCTTAACGATATTAAGGTATATGGAGTTGTCCGGCTTATGTTTAAAACCAGAATCTGAATAAATTCAAGACACGTTTCAGTAATGGCAGTTTGTGGGTTATCCCGGTGTCACGCCCCGCTTCCCATTGTACGGGCAGAGGACGCGACGGGCCCGCTACGTATTTATTCAGAAATAAACACACTAAGCGTGTCTAAGCAATATAAAGTAAATGTACACAAGAAGATGACAATAGATGTAATTTGAACAACAATTTTATTTATTAAACATTATCCACCGATTTATTCGACGATCCGCACTCATCATATTCATCTTTATCATCTAAGACGTGGATATACTGAATTTCATGTGATTTTACCACCTTTTTACCGTTGAATTAGCAATGTAAAAAGTTCTATTGTTAGCAAACCGTTAATTTTGCATTCACTAATTCAACGGTGAAAAAGTGGTAACATCACATGAAATTCAGTGTTTCCACATCTTAGATGATAAAGATGAAGAGGGTGGGTGCCGATCGTCGAATAAAACGGTGGAGGGTTAAGTTTTTTGACGCGACCTGACGAAAAAGCCTCGAAGGCCTCTCTCCTCCATTATTCTCATATATATTCCGTAGCATACCAAGGAATTCCAGAGGCAAACTGTAACCATCTAACTAGCACTGGTGTGATGGACGATTGTGGATGGACGATGACCCTATTCGAGAAATCTGTCCATTTGCCAAACCTTGTAGATAGTTAAGATGAGAACTCCCATATGATGTGGAGCTTTTTGGACTTTTACAATCTGTTAGGCCTTAGGAATGAGTGGTCTTTCAATAACTTAAATTTTAGAATCTTTTATGGTAGATTGTGAATGAACGAATGGAAGATTGTTGATGCGCGAACTCGGGAGGTCGTAGATATCCACAAAATTCCCTCACCTATTCCCCCATACGTAACGGTTCTCATAGATCAGCCACTCAGAACTATCATAGAGAAGCCGGGAGCGGACGAACCTCGGAATTGAACTTGTTTGGCATTCACTAGAAACCTCAGCTGAGCATCAAGGATCAAGGTTTGGCTGACTTTCTCATAGAATTCAGTCTCAGATCCCCGACAAAGGAAAAGCCTGAAGAACCGCACCCCCCACCCCGCACCCTCTTCCCTTATGGAACTATTGATACTTCATCATACGACCGATAGTGACGCAGGGATGCTCATCATAGGACCTTACGCAATCGAACTTCAGTATGCAATCTGATTTGGATTCAAAGCAACAAACAATGAGGCCGAATACATGGCCATAGTTGTCGAACTTAGTATGGCATGCACCATTGGAGCCAAAAAGGTATGACTACATACCGACTCCCAGCTCGCGTTCGGTCATATAAGAGATGAATATGGAACAAAAGATGAATGGATGACGACATATGTAGCCAAGATCCGGTGGCCCATGACGAGGTTAAAAGGAAAAGATTATAATAGCGCCCCGAAACAAGAACCGACTCATGACATGCACTCCATACTAGCATCCTCACCAAAAATGGGTTTTTTTTGGGCGGGTGGCGGGTGGGGGTTGCTGCACCATTCTGCTTGACTGGATGGAGGCGAGATCACCGCCGTCCCCAAAGTGTCTGTCAAAGGGGCTCGCAGACCATGCAGGATTGAACATTATAAAGTTCCACAAGAAGGGTTAAAACAATGAGATGATCCTTTGCAAGGAAGATTTCTCATAACCGTTCCTGGGATGCCTGGGTCCGTTAGACGTGTGTAGGGTAATGAACGAATCACATGAGCTATCAGACTATGCAAAGTGTGTAATTGCGATACAAACCAAAATAAATACATAACCAAGTATCATCCAATTCCAATCCCCATATAGGATTTGCTAGCACTACAGTTTAACATACTAATACAATCGAGCACATGATGTTGATGTTGCTTTTCTTTCAACCGGTAAACAAAAAGGTTCCTTGGATGCCCAAATAAATGTACACAAAAATGCCTGAAAACACGATCAATTATATATGCAAAAAGGACTACACAGAGACTCCCGCGTCATGTATTTTTCTTGTGCGGACCTCACAATAATCTCTACCTAAATTAAATAAATAGTCATAAACTGTTGCTTGACGGCTAAGTATCTTGTCATAAGAAGCTTTGATGCAGGGTTAGGGTTTCAGGTGAACTACAGCATGACTTTCCGACAACTTGCTCTGATTAATTTCTTCGGCCTTTATTTTGCTTTGCTCGTCGACTGATATCGGACCTGCATCTGAGGCCTGTATCATGTTCAATGAAAAGACAATTAGAAGCCAAATAAACTATACATGCAGTACATTGAAAACATCCCAAACCCCACTTGTAGTTCATACCCAGTATAGCACTTGTACCCCTACCCCACCCCCACTCACCCCAATAATAATAATAATAATAATAATAGTGCAATACCTCTGCTGAAACAATGCTCAAATTCTATTCTAAACACAAACAAGTCCTAAAGTTACAATGGACAATCATTTCTTTATGATATGTATGGCAAGGAGAGAGAGTATCAAATGGCATTACTACTTTGTAAGTTTAAGGAGGTGCTAGTGAAGTAAGTCTCTTGAGGAGGTACAAAAGCTGTTAAGGGCTCTCTCTCTCTCTCTCTCTCTGTGTGTGTGTGTGTGTGTGTGTGTTTGTTTTTTGTTGTTTTTTTTTGGGGGGGGGGGGTTACTTGTAAATTATACATGAATACTATACAATCTAAAGTTCCTGTAGAATCCTTCACGCAAAATTATAAAAACAGCTTATCCACTATCCATGATGTAATACAAGGACGGTCGAGGTTGAATGGAAAAATCAACGGCTATTTTTAGGATATTACTTATTCTTGTTCCAATCTCAACCGTCCTTATATCTCACAATGGAAGGTCGATAGCCAATAGGGTGCTACATTTTTGCATCAAATAGGTATTCTACAAGATCTTTTATGGCTTTCGAGTGTCACCTTGGAGGATGACTCCTCATTCATGGGTTCTGCGCCTTTGAAATGTTCTCCTGCTGCTTTGTGAGTTTCCTGAATATAATATAATATATATGGTAAGACATAGAATGCAAAATAAATCAAAACCGTAGAACCGATAATATATTAAATGATGAATTAATTCTGAGAATAGCCAGGTTATATCCATCTTTGACAGTCTCACCAAACTTTGTTGTTAACCTAGTACTATAATTTCTAAATTTCTTGGCGCATGTGCAAAATTCATGATTACTTTGTATACATGTATATAATGCAAGTTTTTTAATGCAAAGTTTCTCACTCACACGCGCGCGCGCTGGGGAAAACATTAAAGAATATATGACAAAATAAAATTAGAGTTTTCATGCAATTATGCGTCTGGAAGGGCTTGTGTTGAAGATGGAACAGTTTTACAGGTTAAAAAGATGTTTGAGAGATGCCAAGTGATATTCTATATACAAAAAGACAATCTATTACCTCATTTTCATTAATTTCCCTTTTGATTCTTACACTCTGGATGCTGCTTGTGTTAGGTTTGCTGAAAGAAAACATACTGTCAGAAGCAGGCATATAGGTAGTAAAATATGATAGGCAGGCAAAAAGAAGTACCATGGTGTGTCGTTGCATATAGGTAGTAAAATATGATAGGAAGGCAAAAAGAAGTACCGTGGTGTGTCATTTGGTAGCTTAAGATCATCAATATCCATATCAGAATCGGGATCATGTCTTTCATCAGGATCCTCCAGATCTTCATCTGGCTGGAAATTGAAACCAAGCAAAATTAGGAGCACAGATTTGATATTCTCTGCTCACGATCAACCCATCATTTTGCAGTTTATCATCATCCTAGGTAGCACACAGACACTACCATCTGCTTGTTGTGTCCAACAAGTATCAGGCACTTGGACACTCGGGACACTCCACCCGGCCCATGTCAGACACGCTTGTGCCGTGAATGGGATGTGTCCGACGTTTAAAATATATAAATGCACAAATATGTGTGGACAACTTTGATATCTTTGAGGATACAATGATATCAACTATTTATTTCAAATTCAAATCTCTCTACTCGGACTAGCGCCATGAGTAAAGCTCTAATTTGATCCAAAAGATGAAGTCGGATCTATGAAAATCGGCTCCAATAAAAAAAGGTTGATATGTTGTTTGTTCTAACTCGTATGGATTGTATTCTTGTGTGCTTTACTTAAATGTTATCTCGTCTGCATAGGCATAGATCTGCTCGTTTAGGAAAAAGCACGGCTCATTTAACATTTTGCGAAGAGAACACTTTCAGCCAACATTTTCAATTACTATAAAATAAAACGGAATATGCATTACCACCATAGTCAATTTCCTACATTACCGACTCTAAAAAGCAATCATCCATCTAACTTTTTTATAATGATCGGCACTGGCATCTAGATCTCTACGTGCTTAAATATTTTTGTGTCAATTTTCATATAATTTGGACACCTTTTGCCCTTTCACTGAATGATTGCAAAAGAACATTTAATAATACTAGCTGAATGGGCAAAGAATATCCAAACCACATGGAAATAGGTATACCTATAAGTTAGAACATGAAGATCAATATAACCGGTGCCAATCGTCAAAACAATCAACGGATAGTTGACTTTTCGAGATGCCGTTATAGAAAATTTCCTATAGTGTCACCGTATAATATGTGCCTTCTTATTACACATGTCAAAGGCAAAGCCCATCTAGTGAATGCACATAATAAAAAATATTGTTGAGTGTAATAGAAAGTTAAAATGAAAAATTTATTTGCTGTTCTGACCGTAAAAAGAAACTTTAAAAAAAACATAACCTGCTTTTATTATGTTGTATAGCATTTTGAAAGACTATTTGTACGTACGTATAAGTGACATAATATTACTACCTGTTAGTTGTATGTATGCCCTAGAGGCGATTATTGTACATGAGATGTATATGATAGTGGATGCTGGGACATATATAGGGAGGACTTTCTTGCTCGACCTGATAGTACGCTATCTGGTTGCTCTTTATCTTAACATGTATACTTACTGTCTCTCTGTTACATGTTGATAAAGCCCTTAGGATGTGTACTCGACTTCCAGTATTATGATGCAGATCATACTAGTGGGGCCTGGGTAGTCCATGAGTACATCCTTCAATGTTCCTAGTTATGGGAATATCGAGACGGGGCATCGATATTCCAGAGTAGACTAGCGTATATCTTCTCGACCCATGTGATGGGCGATGGATGATTCCATATCCATTGGTGTTTAACATCAGAGATGGTATACGCGTGCTCAGTGGAGACTGGGTACACTAAACGGACTCGCCGAGAACTCCCAGATGGTATTATACCTCACGTCAGATGGCAGTTCTCTGGTGACACTGGTACAGCTTAGTCTGTTGACCTGAGATCGTCATAGAGTCTTGTGTGTCTCCCACTGTGCTTTGATTTCCACCCTACCACGGCTCTACTGAGTCGTGCAAACAAGTGGTTTTTGGGTACAGTCCCGAGTCACATAGAGGAAATGAGTGATAGGAGGGGATTCGTCTCTCCCGATATTGGGGGTTGATGTTGCGCTATGTTCGATTGGCCATAACTGGAAATCACTGACCAGGGTTGATGTGATTTACTGATAAGTGTTATCAGTAGTTTCACGCTCGTTATGGACCTTACATCGGCATGACTTATCAAGCTACTGGGGTCTGATGTTTACCACCCCTAAGAGAGATATGTGGCATATCAGACGAACAGACCGGACTGTGCGGTGAGTGTTACTGATTGGATTCGCAGGAGTGTGAGCAAGCTTGCTCGTTGATCTTCTGATCGCTCAATACCCGGGTGGCCGTTACGTTTAGCAGACCGCTTGCGGCTTGTGGATGACTGATATGATCACCACCTACTGCCGGCGTATTGACGGGTCTTTAGAGTCCTACACAGAGGTTTTCTGGCTCAAGCGAAACGAAATAGGAGCGCATATGAGATATGTGCGGGACCGAGAATAATACCAGTATATGATACTGTATTCTATTCTCGCGATTTGTATCATCGGTCGGTTATATGTGATATAACCGGGTTACCGAATCAAGTGTTGATTCGATATATTTATACACTAGATATTAGTCGGTTATATGCGATATGACCGGATCATTAAATCAAGTGTTGATTTAATGATTTAATGTATAATTATATATTTGATATATTACTTTACATTAACTAGTATTTGTTCACTTAAGATTGATTTTCTCACTTAGTATGCACATGTTGTATATGTGATATATGTTTGTGCACTAGATTGTATCATGTTTGATGATACATCCAAACTTGGGTGTATGAGTGATTTATACCATATTTAAGTTAGTGGAAAAGGTTTATATTTATTTTGTAATTCAAAATTAGTGTGCACTTTGTCATGCTTGAAGCTTCATTAAGCTTTTAGCATCATTTGACCAAGTCCACTAACTTTGTCTCACTAAAGATATTTATTAACCAAACCACTAACTTAAACTATGGTTTAGTCTTTACATAGGTTAGTGGATGATATTAACCCACCCATGGTTGCATTATGATAATAATCTTCACTTCATTTTTGTTCTTCTTCTTCTTCATTCAAAAGAAAAAGCTCTCTAGATTTTGTTTTAAGTGAAGAAATAAAGTGAGAAATCAAAATCTAAAGTGAACCCATTTCCTATTTCATCATCATCTACTACTTGCCATTTAGTTTAGGGCGTTCTCTTCACAAAGTTCTTGACCTAGTGAAGTGGAAGCTTGAGTTTGAGTCTCCTCGACGTAGATCATCTTCGGCCTCGAAGTCAACAAGCTAGCTTGATTATTTCTCCGGGGAAATCCTTTCTAGAGTCCAGGATCTCGATGATCGCAGCGAAGGGAGGTCAACACGGAGCTTTAGAAGTAAATGACCGGATCTACAAAGGTTGTATTTTCATTCACTTCTCTTTGTAATGTTAGATTACAAGTTTTTGTTACCCTAGTTTTCTAATTCGATTCGTAGTTAGATTGCTTAGCACACCCTAAATTTTTTGTTGTGGCATGTGTGATACTTGCAAACCCTAGGCTAGGTGCTAAGGAATCCCAACATGGTATCAAAGCCTAACTAGAAACTTAGACGATGCTAAGATAATACGAAACCGAGAAACTCCGCAAAATTACGATTTTAGAAACCTTGAAATTGCTCTCTTGAAATTTTTTAAAAAGTGGTCTGAAAATTTTTTAAGCAACTGCAGAGTGGCATTTAGGGTATTTTAAGAACACAGAGGAAATACGGGGGGGGGTGCTCGGTTCCTGGCCGGCAACATGGCCAAGAATTCCGGCGTTGCCGACCCCTTAGGCTCCCCTCCCCCTCGTATTGCACCTGTGATCTTTTACTCCTATTTTGAGGTTTCTGGTATTGTTTGGGAAGTCCAGATTTTCATGTGATGATAATTGTGTTATGGACTCTTTACGGAGTATTTCGTATTCGTATTTTTTAGCATTGTATTGGTAACCTAGGCTATGTTTAACAGTTCGAACGAAATTCAAACTTCACCCCATAACCCCCTCTGAAGTTTCCAAGTGTTGGAATTTTTCTATGTTAATTATATTCAATGATTTGTGTAAGTAACTCTATGGACTCTCTAGAAGAACATAAAGCTTAACTCGATTCTGTGCCCTCGGAACCGCGGCTTGAACCCTAGGGTTTGCCGTGGTTCCGCGGTGTCATAGGTGAGGCGTTGGTTTGACCCTTCTACGGCTGGATCATAGGTACTGTGGCACGTTTTGGGTACTTTAACTTCGCTCAAGTGTTGAGCTCAGAGGGAGTTGTGGGGATTTGTTGATTCGATCGAAACGTTTAACATTGTCTAGTATATTATGATACAATACTTGGAATCAACATTTGAATTTTATAAGTCTAGCAATTTAGTTTCATTTGATCGGTTGCCACGGGATTTTGATGTGATCAAAAGTCTGTCGCAATCACTTTGTGTATTCGGATACTCGCCGGGTAACCTTATTAGACAGCCACGCCCCATAACCCCGACCAAGTGACTATAAGAGAACTCCGTTGCCAAAAAGCATCCGTCCGGGTGCTCGCGGCCGCGGTGTTCCGCCTA
The DNA here is from genome assembly GCA_030015575.1 of Agapanthus africanus. Classification (NCBI taxonomy): domain Eukaryota; kingdom Viridiplantae; phylum Streptophyta; class Magnoliopsida; order Asparagales; family Amaryllidaceae; genus Agapanthus; species Agapanthus africanus. The sequence continues at coordinate 453,864,280 of CM057346.1, read as the reverse complement.
AGTGCACTTCGTCGTCGGTATCGGTGGTGCGGCCGTCTACTAAAGTTTACGACCAGCATTCGATCGGGATGTCGAGAATCTTGTTGAATTGCCCGACTAATTATTGGAAGGTGTTTTCAATATCGAGACTAAAATGCGGGGTTTATAATTGTTAGGCATACGATGTCTAACGAATTCATATTGTTAGGCATAAAATCCGCAATATGAGATATTACGGGTTTATGATGTCTAAGGCGGTTGCGGATTCCAACTGTTGTAGTTTTCATTTTCTTTCTGCGGCCGTAAGTGTAATATGTGGAGTATCGCCGGTTTCGTTGCTATACGTCAACGACAATTGGGTACGCATATTTACTTACGTTGATGACATGTGATGTTATGTATTGCTGGATATATTATATTGGATCGTCGTAATTGAATAGCCGAGGGTTTTTATGTGAGATGAGTGTTTTTCATTTTCATTCATGTAAAAACTTGTATGTAATATCCTTTTATTTGGGGCACTTCCGGATTGAGGAAGATATCACCGTTGATGTATATTATTTACTTTTCCGCATTAGGATAGACCCAAGGAGGGGAGCACAAGTAACCGGGTTCTAGAGTCCAGTGGGAGATCATCTCGAGGAGTCGAGTCCGAGTCTCCTAACTCTAGAATTGGTAGGGTTGCTTGCCGCTCTCGTAGGAGTCTAGGGATGTGGGTTTGGCTATTCATCACGACCGTAGAATCCGTGTTTTATATAGGCTCAAAATAAAACACGGACATCCTAGTATATCCAATATTTCATATATTGTTTTCTGCTGAGTGTGATGTGATCATGTGATATGTTCAGATAAATGTTGTATATAGTATATATGATATATTATATAGACGTTGCTTATGTTTTACACCCGCGCTAGCCTTGTCCCGCTATGCTGTTAGTTACCTAACTTAACGGTGCATAACGGGACATCGAGACGAATGCGGATGGTATAAGCGTACGTTGTATTTATCTGTGATGTTTAGGTGACTTAAATGATGGGACATTCATTAATGAGAGTAATGAAAGAAAATAAACCTAAAAGATGTTGTGGAATCGAATTTCAAATATCAGGTAGCTCTAGTTGTTGTTTTGCATAGCGGTGTTCCTTGTAGAACATCCAGCACCTTATTCAATGAGGAAAGAGCCGAGATCCCTTCACCAGGAGTGACCTCTTTAGCAATAACTAGCAGATGCTACAACCCTCGGTTTGTCTTTTGACTGCTTTTCTAATTCTTGCTTTGCATAGTGGTATTGTGAATATCCTGCACCTCATTCGACGAGGAAAGAGCCGAGATCCCTTCACCGGTAGTGACCTCTTTAGCGAAGCTAGCAAAAACCTCAAAAACACTCCATTTAAAACCATTTGATTCTACAACGAAATCAAGTTCAAAACGTTAAAGGTTTTCTTAAAAACCATCCGCAACCCTCCGTCATTTTAGGAAGTAGAGTACTTAGTATTCGTGCTACGTTTGTTGAACTTAGCCAAGACGTAGTGTGCGGTAGCTAAGTGATATCTTCCTACACAGCATATGATGCGATTAGTTAGGACAATCATGTGACTTTGTTGACCTTAGCCAAGAGTCATGTGGATGGGTCTAATTAATCACGAAATGACGGATAGAACTTGACTAGTGCTTATAATTTGTTGACCATAGCCAAGGTCATAGATGCTAGGGGTAAAAACCATTATCGGGAGTTTCAAGTGTTAGAAATTTGCAATGAGATTGCATACCTTCTATATGATAGTTGGATCCTGATACCCACTGCGAGTAATTGTTACTCCTGTGAGAGTTTTGCACTTTACAATTAGCCGATCATGTAGGTGTCTAGAAAGATGTCAACGGGGTTACGCCCCTGGAAAAACGAGGTTTATTTTAATTAGGTCCGTGCGAAGCACGGGGAACCTCCCTCAAAGTACCGATACTGGCCTGGCTGAAAGATTGACGAACTTGTAAAGTGTAATTAATCCCGGCTAGTCATTCCTTTTAGGGTTTGAAGGAAGATTTGATAAAAACAGTGAGAGCTATCCTGATTAGATAAATATATAACCAATCCAATCTTGCAAGAGCGCACGCCGAGTGTTTACTTCTCTCTCTCCAGATAGCGACCATGTCACGCCTTAATCAAGATAATAATATGGACGTATTGACCGAACCCGCTTGTTATACTGAGCTGGGGAACGTTGGTCCCGCTCCAACTTATAACTGTTATAAGATCGAGCATGTAATAGAGGAATACCAGGATTCCCATGCTGCCCAAATGAAGAAAATGCATGATGATGCATCTTCTTCGGGTGTGTTCATTACCAAAAACTGTTTCTCAGTATCCTCTACGTCCTGAGTATGTGATACCGGATCAGGATCCCGCATATGTAATCTGTTACATGGGCTACAGATAGGTAGAGAACTGGGAATGGGTGATATGTCTCTAAGTGTAGAGAATAGTGCAATTGTTGCAGCCAAGGAGTTGGCAGTTATCACCCTGTATTACGAAATACATTGATTCTGAACGAATGTTATTAGATACCGAACCTGATATACATCATATCAGTCTCTTTGTTTATTAAAGAAGGATATAATTTTGTATTGTTGGATAATGTTTTGAACATTTCCTATATCAAGAGTTAATCGGTTTCAGGCACGTTATCTAAAAGCATATACATTCTAAATCAAACCACAGTTCTTAACGTACAGAACACACACAAGAGAAAGAATTCATAAATGAACGAATCCTTCTTGAGGCATTGTAGACTAGGTCATATCAATGCGACCCGACTAGCTAAGTTACATTAAGATGCATATTTAAATCAGTTTGAATTTATATCTTGTGAAACTTGCCGGTCATGTCACAAAGATAAGATGACCATAGCTCCGTTTACTTGAAACAGAGAAAGGGTTAGTAAACTCTTGGGACTGATACATGATGATGTATGTAGTCCCCTGTCTACACATGCCAGGACTGGTTCTTTATACTTCCTTACATTCATTGATGATCTCTCAAGATTCAGACACATGTTCCTGTTGAAACACATGTCTGAAGCTTCTGAGAAATTCAAAGAATATAAGTCAGAATTAGAGAACCAAAACCGGGTATAAGTATTATGTCCTGTGATGAGATCAGGGAGGAGAATACTTGAGCTCAGAATTCCTGGATTGTTCTAAAGGAGAACGAGATTCTCTCTCAACATTACTCCTCCGTATACACCACAGTACAACGGTGTATCGGGACGGAGCAATCGCACCCTATTTGATATGGTACGCTCTATGATGAGTACTACTGAGTTACCTGTTTCCTTTTGGGAGTTATGCGCTTGAAGAAGCTGCATACCTATTGAATAGGGTTCCAATCAAATCAGTGTCTACTACTCCATATGAGATATGGTATGGGAAGAACCCATGTCTTAAGCAAGTTAAGATTTAGGGTTGTCCGGCCTCTGTCTAAAAGCAAAATCCGGACAAGCTCGAGGCAATGTCAGTTCTGTAGAACTGAAAGGAGTTCCAGCTATACAAACTACAGCTGATGATTTGATAGAACCAAAGGATTCAATAGTTCCCGACGAACCTCAGCCTCTCCGCCGATCTACCAGGGTTCCTCATCCGCCTGAGAGATACTTCGGTTTCTCGATGACAGTGGGAGCGAGGATTGCATCATGAGATGATGACCCAACTAGTTTCGAGCAGGCCATCGAGAGTGAAGACTCTGTAAGAATGGCTGAATGCTTAGCGATCTGAGATGGAATCTATATACACCAACAAAGTATGGACTTTGGTTGCTATATCTGAAGGGTTAAATCCCCATCAGGAGCAAGTATATCTTGAAAAGATTACTTGGTGTAGATAGAAAAGTTGCGACTTTCAAAACTAGACTTGTTGCAAAAGGTTCTCGTCATTGACCAGGTATGGATTATGATGAAACCTTTTCTCCAATAGGTATGCTTAAGTCCATCCGGATCCCACTTGCCATTGCTACATACCATGACTACGATATCTGGTGGTTGGGTGTCGTGACTGCTTTTCTAAATAATGATTTAGAAGAGAGCGTCTATAAGTACACAGCCAGAGGTCTTCGTAGACGGTGGGAGCAGCGAAAACGTGTGCAAGTTGCTTTAAAAGTTAAAACAGGTATCGCGGAGTTGGAACGTCTGTTTTGATGTGGTAGTCAAAGTGTTTGACTTCATCAAAATGGTAGATGAACTTTGTATATACATAAAGGTAGTAGAGAGTAAGATGGTCATCCTCGTATTGTACGTGGACGGCATACTCTTGATAGGAAAAGAGTTTCCTATGTTACGCACGGTCAATCTCCTCTTATCACAAGGATTCTCCATATAGGATCAAGGTGATATCTCATAAATCCTGGGTTTTGGATCTATGAGATAGATCTAAATGGATGTTAGGATTCTCATTAGGTGTAGTGAGATGGTATCAATCGATCTGGGGAAAATCACTGGATAGCTTCCAAGGTGGTAAGGACAACTGAATGTCAGTCACAGGCATTGTCTTTACCTTCAGTGGAGGGACGGTATGTTGGAACAGTTCCAAGCTAGATACCGTGGCAGACTAGACGATAAAGGCTAGTAACATCGCTACCAAAGATGCTACCAAAGAGGTAGTCTGGGTGTATATTTGTTCATGAGATGAACTAGATTCCTACCATTGTGTGACAATGGAGGTGTGGCTTTGGCCCAGGAACCCCGGTCCCATCAGTGACCCAGACATATTCCAAGGCAGTATCACCTGATCATGGAGATAGTTGATTTCCAGAGAGATCGAGGTTCGGAGAGTAGACTCAGAGGACAACATGGCAGATCCACTCACAAAGGCCTTTTCCCAAAGAGAAACTTTATGGAATGGTTGAGTATGAGATACTACAACCATGCTATATAATGGCCCTAGTGTAAGTGGGAGATTGTTAGTTGTATGTATGCCCTAGAGGCCATTATTGTACATGAGATGTATATGATAGTGGATGCTGGGACATATATAGGGAGGACTTTCTTGCTCGACATGATAGTACGCTATCTGGTTGCTCTTTATCTTAACATGTATACTTACTGTCTCTCCGTTACATGTTGATAAAGCCCTTAGGATGTGTACTCGACTTCCAGTATTATGATACAGATCATACTAGTGGGGCCTGGATAGTCCATGAGTACATCCTTCAATGTTCATTGTCGTGGGAATATCGAGACGGGGCATCGATATTCTAGAGTAGACTAGCGTATATCTTCTCGACCCATGTGATGGGCGATGAATGATCTCATATCCATTGGTGTTTGACATCAGAGATGGTATACGGATGCTCAGTGGAGACTGGGTACACTGAACGGACTCGCCGAGAACTCCCAGATGGTATTATACCTCACGTCAGATAGCAGTTCTCTGGTGATACTGGTACAGCTTAGTCTGTTGACCCGAGATCGTCATAGAGTCTTGTGTGTCTCCCACTGTGCTTTGATTTCCACCCTACCACGGCTCTACTGAGCCGTGCAAACAGGTGGTTTTTGGATACAGTCCCGAGTCACATGGAGGCAATGAGTGATAAGAGGGGATTCGTCTCTCCCGATATTGGGGATTAATGTTGCGCTATGTTCGATTTGCCATAACTGGAAATCCCTGGCCAAGGTTGATGTGATTTACTGGTAAGTGTTATCAGTAGTTTCACGCTCGTTATGGACCTTATATCGGCATGACTTATCAAGCTACTGGGGTCTGACGTTTACCACCCCTAGACGAGATATGCGACATATCAAACGAACAGACCGGACTGTGCGGTGAGTGTTACTGATTGGATTCGCAGGAGTGTGAGCAGGCTTGCTCGTTGATCTTCTGATCGCTCAATACCCGGATGGCCGTTACGTTTAGCAGACCGCTTGCGGCTTGTGGATGACTGATATGATCACCATCTACTGCCGACGTATTGACGAGTCTTTAGAGTCCTACACAGAGCTTTCCTGGCTCAAGCGAAACGAAATAGGAGTGCATATGAGATATGTGCGGGACCGAGAATAATACCAGTATGTGATACTGTATTCTATTCTCGCGATTTGTATCATCGGTCGGTTATATGTGATATAGCCGGATTACCGAATCAAGTGTTGATTCGATATATTGATACACTAGATATTAGTCGGTTATATGCGATATGACCGGATCATTAAATCAAGTGTTGATTTAATGATTTAATGTATAATTATATATTTGATATATTACTTTACATTAACTAGTATTTGTTCACTTAAAATTGATTTTCTCACTTAGTGTGCACATGTTGTATATGTGATATATGTTTGTGCACTAGATTGTATCATGTTTGATGATACATGCAAATTTGGGTGTATGAGTGACTTATACCATATTTAAGTTAGTGAAAAAGGTTTATATTTATTTTGTAATTCAAAATTAGTGTGCACTTTGTCATGCTTGAAGCTTCATTAAGGCTTTAGCATCATTTGACCAAGTCCACTAACTTTGTCTCACTAAAGATATTTATTAACCAAACCACTAACTTAAACTATGGTTTAGTCTCTACATAGGTTAGTGGATGATATTAACCCACCCATGGTTGCATTATGGTAATAATCTTCACTTCATTTTTGTTCTTCTTCTTCTTCTTCTTCTTCCAAAAGAAAAAGCTCTCTAGATTTTGTTTTCAGTGAAGAAATAAAGTGAGAAATCAAAATCTAAAGTGAACTCATTTCCTATTTCATCATCCTCTACTACTTGCCATTTAGTTTAGGGTGTTCTCTTCACAAAGTTCTTGACCTAATGAAGTGGAAGCTTGAGTTTGAGTCTCCTCGACGTAGATCATTTTCGGCCTCGAAGTCAACAAGCTAGCTTGATCATTTCTCCAGAGAAATCCTTTCTAGAGTCCGGGCTCTCAATGATCGCAGCGAAAGGACGTCAACACGGAGCTTTAGAAGTGAAGGACCGGATCTACAAAGGTTGTATTTTCATTCACTTCTCTTTGTAATGTTAGATTACAAGTTTTTGTTACACTAGTTTTCTAGTTCGATTCGTAGTTAGATTGCTTAGCACACCCTACAATTTTTGTTGTGGCATGTGTGATGCTTGCAAACCCTAGGCTAGGTGCTAAGGAATCCCAACACTACCCACCTTTACAAGAACCTAATGTAAATCTATTAAACTGTTAAGTGAACAAGTGATTAAATTAGTACCTATACATATGAAGACAGCACAGGTACAATCAAATTTGGGGGTCATAATTACATCGCATGACTTTCACTCAAAGATAAACTCTAGTAAAGGCTATAAACCTGTCAGGTGATGAAATTGAGACCCAAAAGATGGCGGTCGCTAACCAGTGCTAACACTGTTATAATGAAACACACTGATGGAACAAATTTGAGGACACGAACATAATAACAACAGATGATTTCCAAATTCATGGGAAATTTCTTCTCAAATTGGGCATTTGAATGTGATTATATGCAATAGAGAAAATACCTCAGCAAACTCCGTATCAGGAGGCCGCTCTTGAAATTGGATACTAGGTGCATGCTGAAGCTTAGATAGATTCTCTAGAAGATTTGCTCGTATATCATCCAGAGCTTGGCGGGTATTTTTGTTTTCCATATTACTTGGTGCAACATGAAGGGTGTAATCTGGACCAAAATACTCGTAATATTCATTCACAGGCATTTTATCATCAACTTCAACACCAAGCGCAACTCCTGTCTGCTCAGAAGATTAAAAGGGGGGGGGATGATATTGTCAATACAAAGAATTGAAATGAAGGTAAAATTTGAAGCCGGGTAAATGCACTAGGCAATGCAACCAAACTGAAACAAGCAAGAAGATACATTAGGGTCGGTATCAGGGTTTTGATACAAATCTATCCACGAACTGTATAAAGGGAAAATCGTTCTGGTGCACAGCTATATTAGGCTCATAAGACTTCAATAAAACTAATCAATGCAAGGGAAACCCTCTTACAATAGCAAGTTAAAGACTCTATTTGCCTAATCAATGCAAGTTTGTGCTCATAAATTATAAGATTTAATGCAAAAATCAGCTTCATTAGGATGCTGTAATTCTTTACTATTCGTAAAGAATTCAAATACCCTAGCAAAAGAAAAAAGAAAAGTTTTGAAGTACAGAAGTCTTCTGTATAAACTACTAAAGTAGAATGATAATTATATCTTTGCAAGCAGTTCTGATTGAAAATGATGACACGCTGAGAATAGTTAATCACATCAGTAGAATTAGCTCAATAAAAAAATCATTTGGTATATGATTTTTAAGGCACTATAATAACCCTGAGAAACAATCATTTTTAGGTCAGATTAATACCTCATAGCACCAACAACGAGCAACATTTCGAATTGTATATCCACCTCCGCCTAATAGCAAAAGCGGCACATTAAACGATCTCATGTATCTCACACACTCCGCATGCCCTTTAATGGAAAGGTTAAAACAGCCCAACCGATCTCCAGATAAAGAATCAGCACCACATTGAAGAACCACAGCACCAGGCCTGAAAACTTCCATCACTTTCCCCATGATAGGTTTAAATAGAGAATGATAGCTCTCGTCATCGATGCCGTCATCTAATGGAACATTCAGAGAGTAGTATTTCCCTTTCCCACATCCAATATCTCTCACATCTCCTGTCCCGGGAAAATAATCTCCAAACTTATGGAATGAAACGGTCATTACTCTATCAGTTGTGTAGAAGGCCTCCTCAACACCGTCTCCATGATGGATATCGATGTCTACATACAGAACACGCTGCCAAAAGATAAAGAATAAATGCATGTTATTCAATCTAAAGTTTATTCTGCATTTTCTCTAAGATTGTATAGGAAGCTGTTCGTTTACTAGTATAAGGAATAACGTCCATCATCCAATATATATACATTTGTAAACAGGAGGCAGGCTCTGGCAAATGATGGGGTAAGAAGTCCCATGGAAATGAACTAAAATAAATGGTTTCATAATTTGTGTTTGTCCTACTTGCAAAAGATTAGGTACATAACTAATGAGTAAATTTTCACTGAGATGCAAACAACCGTTTAACGTTCTAGAGCAACCCAAGAATACAGCACAAATGAAGTCCTTGTTTGGGTATGGAGCTAGAGTAACCAGAGTTTATTTTTAAGTGGAGGTAGAGGATATGCACACACTAGTTTGCAAATTCCTACCTCTATTTAAAGAAGTTAACTATGATGGATGTCTAGTTTTGGAGTTTTTCTAATCTCTAACGGCACGTTTGGGAATGGAGTTTTGTAAACTAAGTTAGCAAAATTCAACTCCAAAATGCTAACTTTGGCTTGTTTGGCAACCATTTTGGAGTTGCCTTAAACTGCAGATATCTCAACTCCAATCTGATCAAAGTTTTCTAAACTCCATTTTTTGGAGTTAATTTGGGGGTTGCAAACCATAGTTTGCATGTCTCCTGCCTCCACTTTAAAATAAACCATGGTTATCCCAACTTTGTATCCAAACAGGGCCTAACATGTCGTCGTTTTGGAGTTATCTAAACTCCAAAATAGGTGTTTCCTTCACAAATTATCTAACTCGCTATTGTTTTTATCAATCCAAACCTTCATTTGGAAGCGAAACCTTTACCTCATGCTTCTTCAGCAGCTCTAGTATGGCGAGCACGATGTCATTGACATAGCAGAACCCAGAGGCCTCGCACTTCTTAGCATGATGCAGGCCCCCGGCCCAATTGATGGCGATATCATGGCCGTGGTTCAGCTTGACCGCGCCGCCGACGGAGCCTCCGGCGTAGGTCTGGCAGAAGCTGTAGAGGCCGTCGAAGACGGGGCAGTCCTCGCCGACGTTGAAGCGCTTGAGGGCGCGGAGGTGGTCGTTCTGGGTCTCGGGCGTGACGGAGCGGAGGAAGGAGACGTAGTCGTCGGCGTGGAAGCGGCAGAGGTCGCGGTCGCGGGCGGGGTTGGGCTTGTAGACCTGCATCGAGTGGAGGAGGCCGTAGTGGGAGAGCAGGGCGTGGGTCATCCGGATCCGGTGCGGCTTCATCGGGTGCCCCTGCCCGTAGTAGTAGTTCCCCACGTCCGAGTCGTAGAAGTAGCACACCTTCCGCTTCGTCGCGTCGCTGCCTGACGACGGCAGGGAGTTGCCGCCGCCGCCGCCGCCGCCGCCGGTGGTGGTGCTGGGATCCATTGGAGGCTCTAATTTCTTTTCTTTTCTTTTCTTTTCTTTTGAGCTAGGGTTTTGGTTGAGAATGGGGAAGGAGGCGAGAGGAACGGGGGAATTTTAATTTTTTGTTTTTTGCTTGTCGGAGGTTGATTTTAGATTTTAGGGATTTTTTTGGATGCTTGGGAGTTTGTAGGGTAATGACATGCGGGGCTAGTAAAGAAGATAGATGTGATTGGATTGGAGCATGACAATATACAATGGAAGTAATATGGAAGTATTCCTGACGCGACCCGGAACGCGTCAAGATGTTGTCTTCTGTTGATCTTGCTGATGTCGGCGGTAGACGGCTAAGATTGGATCTGGAGGCTGGCTCCTGAAACGTGTAGATCTCAATGGGTTTGAGGTTGTTTGCGCCGAGTTACCTGCAAGGAAGTCCCGGGATGGTTGTACCACTGAGGACCCTCCGACGGTCAAGTTAGAGAGTTTATATAGTAGAGTAAAAATGGCTTACTTGAACCGTCTGAAGAAGAGGTTTATATAGCGGTGGCAGCAGGCAGGGCAGGCACGAGAATCATGCCGGCAGTTACGCTCCCGACGTCACGCCCGCGCGATGAGCTGGATCCTGCATTAATGGCGAGACATGCTCGTTAATGGGGGGATCATGATGGCGTGGAACGTGGGATGTGGCCGGCGGATATCTCGCGCATGGCGAGATTCGCGGGATGGCGGTTGCGCCTGTGAGCGGTGCTGTTGGTCGGTCGATGAGACCGAGGAAGATGGCCTCGGCGGGAGAGCCGAGGTATCTTGGTTCCGCGGTAGCCCGGAGACGAGCTGATAGGGCCGAGGAGGCCAATTGTGCAGGGGGCTCGGAGGTGAGCCAGCGTTTGCCTGTAGGACGGGCATAGGAGTGGTCTGGTCGGCCATTGTAGGTTCTTTCTTGTGAGCTTGGGGACACGTCGTCTGCCATGTGTCATGATCTGGGAGATCACCAATATCGAGCATCATCATTAGCCCCCCACTCTCGTCCCGACCAGCTGACGGGTCGGGTCGAGAGTGGTCTGCCGGGTCACCCGAGGTGTGCTCCTTTCCGAAGATATCGTCGGGGCGTGTTCCCGGCTAATCTGCTGTATTTTCTGGATGACGCCGGCGAATCAGGGGAGAGATCTCTGCATTAAAGAGGGTGCGCCGGATCGTGTGTACGTTTATTGAAGCGAGAGTCCACGTGTCGGGCGCTGGTTGGCTGACGCGACGGGCCGCAGACCTCTGGCGTCTGATGGGATATGCCAATGTACGTGCGACAGATGGAGCGATCGTGGCCGTCGGGTGTACTGAACCGTTTCGGCGGGAGATGACTGTCGCCATTGGATGAGGATGCCGGTGGCAATAAGTAGAGGTGGGGTCCACGTGAGGGCCCATTCCTCTTCATAATCTCCTCGTCTTTGGTCTTGTTAGCTCGGCGTTCACCTCTTTAGGTCGGGATTTCCGCGTTTGCTTTTCCGAGGACTCCTCTTCATCAGGTTAGATGTCTTCCTCTGAGGAGTCTGTAGATGTAGTTGGTGTAGAGTCTGGGAAGCCCTCTGTAGAGTCTTCCTCTTCCTCTTCTTCTTTTGGATCGGAGTCCTCCCAGGGAGTTAGGATTAGGTCTTCTTCCCAGGGTCGCGCGACGGGGGCGGCTCCCCGAGTGGAGGTCGCGGATGCGCCTGGCGTGCCGTCTACGGTGAGGCACGAGGAAGAGCTTGCCAATGCTCGGACTCGTTTCCATATTCCTCCCGGCTACATGTTGCGTTTGGCCGGGGAGGGGGAGAGGGCAGATCAGGTACGGGGTAAGGAGATTGCCATGTACTTGGAAGCCTTTTGGGCTGGAATGCGCCAGCCCTTCTCCCCCGAGGTTGTTAGAGCGCTGAATTACTTCGGGTTAGCCCCGGGCCAGCTAGTGTCGAACTCCTGGAGGATTCTCCTCAGGTTCCTGGTCCGTTTGAAGTTGCAGATGATCCCCCTCGGTCTGTCCATCCTTGCCTTCTCTCTCATTTACAAAGGTCACCCCGGCACTCGCGCGGACGACCCGAGGTGGGTTTACCTCTCCTTTAGGAAACAACGGGGGAGTGCAGCCGAGTCGGGAGTCGTCATCTTGCCTTCTTCCATCCACGATTGGAAGAAGAAGTTTTTCTTTGTTGGGCCGCCAGAGGGTGAGTGCTGGCCCGTGCCGACCCAGTGGTCTAGGGATAGGTGCTGGCGGGGAAGTCTGTCCAACGATCCCGACGCGGTGAGAGTGGCGGAGTAGGAGCCCATTCCTCGGGCCGACGTGCTGCTTTCTGAGCGGGCCCTTAGTTGGGCTGGGCTCAGCCCCGCCCAGTTCATCGGTAAGTTAGGAGCTTGCGTTTGTTTTCATTTTTGTTTGTGTTGCTAATTCCATTGCATCTTGTCTTGTGCAGAACCCATGGACTTGAGCCATCTCCGAGCGGCCATGCGCAAGTCGAAGAAGGGATCGAAGGCTGGAGGTGCCAGCTCTTCTCGTCCGGCGTCGGTCCTGGTTCCCCCGGTAGCCGTCCCACCCCAGCGTTCGAGTGCGGGCCGTGCCCCGGAGCCCAGCCAGGCGCCGAGCCGAAAGCGGGTTCGGGGACTGGAGGTCCAGGCTTTGGAGGTGGAGACCGGCACTCCGCCGTCGTCTCTCAAGAGGTTCCCTCGAACGGTTCCGTGGACCCCGGCCTCCCCGATCTTGGTGGACGAGGGGGAGCTCCGCTTTGAGGTGCCCTCGGGGATCTCCGTCGCTGACAGCTTGCTGGCCGATATGGAGAGGTCGGCCGGGGGCAAGGTCCCTCGGGGGACTCTCAAGGCTCAAATGGCGGCCATCGCCCAAGAGGCCGTGCAGGTTAGTGCTCGCTCCTTACTCGATTTTTCACTCAGCGTCTCATCATTCGCGAGATTTGGTGCCCCCTTTCTTTTCTGACCCCCTTCTGATTTCTTCAGGTCCTCCAGCACGTCGCCCTCGTCATCCATATGGAGGAAGAGGAAATTGCCCCGGCGGTGCGAGCCGCGGGCGAGCTCTCCTCGCCAGAGAAAAGCTCAAAGCGGGAGCTGGAGGTGGTGATGGTGAGGGTCGCTGCCCTGGAGGACAAGGTGGCGGCCGTGAAGCAGGAAATGGCGGCCGTGAAGCAGGAGGTGGCGGCCATGAAGCAGGAGGCTGCCAGGTATCGTGAAGCCGCCGAGGCCAAGCTTCAGGACTCCAAGGTGCTCATCAGCACCATGAAGAAGTCGGCGAGCATCCTCCGGAAGGAGCTGAAGGTGGCGATAGAGGGGACGAAGCGAGCCGACCTCAGAGCGGCGAAGGCGGTGGAGAACTTCCAGAAGTCGGAACATTTTTACACCGTCTTAGCCTCAGCCACTACCGCCATCTGGCATGAGGCCCTCGATGCCGTCAAGGCTCGGATGCCGGAGTTCGTTGACGACGAGCTCCGAGCTGAATATCCTCGCGGGGATGACGAGCAGGGGGATGGCCCCGGGGGCGAGGCCGGGGAAAAGATTTCCGGCGAGGGCGACGCCGAGGCTCCTATGATGGGCGCTGAGCTTCCAGAGGTTGCGCCTGGCCCTGAGGCCTAAAGCCCCTCGTCTTCTTGTTTCATTTCTTTGTTGTATCAGGAATTTTGTAGGCCTCCGGGCATTTTGTAAGGCTGGGGAGCCCCCAATACCCTTGTAAATACTTTTTATTTTGGGAATAAAAACTTTTTGTAGTGTTTGTGCTCGTATTTTCCTTTATCGGTAAACACTTGTATTTGCATAGTATTGCCTTCGTGTTATGTCGGTTCTTTGTCTGGTGATTACGTATCGAGTTGAATCTGATCATTTGCCAAGTGTGCAAAGATCGGGGGGAAGACGGTTTCTCCATGGTCCCGAAGTCGAGGTGGAGATCGCTCAGACGTAGATAGACCGGATGCCTCTTGGTGAGGGCTTTTGTTCCTTAGTTGTCGGTGGGTAGTGAACTGCCAGCCATGGATGACCGAGCAGTATAGCCGCTCGGCTGCCTCTTGGTGAGGGCTTCGATCCTTAGCGCTAGAGGAGCCGTAAGAGGCCTGCTAAGGATGGACCGAGCAGTGAAGATGCTCAGTTGTCTCTTGGCGAGGACTTCGATCCTTAGCGCGGGAGGGACCGTAAGAGGCCTACTAAGGACGGGCCAAGCATGGTTACTACCCGGTGCCTCTTGGTGAGGGCTTTGATCCTTAGCGCGGGAGGGGTCGTACAAGGCTTACTAAGGACGGGTCGAGCAGGGTAGCTCTCCCGTGCCTCATGGTGAGGGCTTTGATCCCTGGTGTGTTAGGGTAGGGAGCTACCAGCCAGGGATAACCGACCAAGGGTGGGCCCGGTTGCCTCTTGCTAGGGCTTTTGATCCTTAAGGCCGGGCCGGGTAGGGTTACTGCCCGGTGCCTCTTGGCGAGGGCTTTGATCCCTGGTGTGTTGGGATAGGGAGCTACCAGGCAGGGATAACCGAGCAAGGGCGGGCCCAGTTGCCTCTTTCGAGGGCTTTTGATCCTTAGCACAGGAGGGGCCGTAAGTGGCCTACTAAGCACGGGCCGAGCAGGGTTACTACCCGGTGCCTCTTGGCGAGGGCTTTGATCCTTAAGGATGGACGATCATGGTTGCTGCCCGGTGCCTCTTGGCGAGGGCTTTGATCCCTGGCGTTGTGGGGTAGGGAACTACCAGCCAGGGATGTTCCCCTCCGAAAGACGGCTCGTAGACTGGGACGTCTAGGCCTGAGATTCAGGGCAGATGCTATTTGGTGCTATCCTTCCACCTCTCCAAAGATGCCAAGTTGATTTATGGCACCGTGTATCGGAGGTTTAGACGGATGCGTCCGATGTAGCAGACTTCGTCAGATTCCTCCTCTTTCGAGGGGTTTTTGATTGTGGGGACGCTCTTCCCTGCAGGTGCAAGCCCCTGCAGTTAATTACGCTACCGCATCGCGGTAACCACTTTCTCCTTCCCCAGATGGTCACTTCGTGTCGTGGGTGTTTATTTTGTTTGTGGTTGCCCGTGGATTGTATACGGAGACTAATTTATGTTGTCGCCCGTAGGACGTTGATTAGTCCAAATCCGTATTTTTTTAGATTTGGTTTTGGGGTTTTGGTTTAAGGATACGTTAGCCATATTTGAGGCTAAGATCAACTTAAACGTTTGTTAAGGATACGTTAGTCTAATTTCCATACTAAGATCAACTTAACGGAATCGTTTGGATCCAACAAGAGAGCAATTGGCTCTATTGTTTAGTTTAATGATATTGCGGTCGATTTCCAGTTTAAGGACATGGTGGTCCAATATTCCCATTTTGGGGACGAACATTAGTTTAAGGACATTTCGGTCCAACATTCCCATTTGGAGACGAACATTAGTTTAAGGACGTTTCGGTCCATGAGTTTAAGGACCCCACAGTCCGTATTCATGCGTGGTTGTCGGGACCCGTCACCTCTCTGACGACGTTGAAGGATTACAACGACAAATATCAGAGGAGTTCAGAGATGTACCCTTGAACCGGGTGTAAATTGATTTGGGAGAGCAGTTGTGCTCGGTTCAATTTAATTTGAGGACTTACGGCCAATGTTGGGCTAAGTCCAGTTGAAAAATGTTCAACATTTTATTTGCATTTGGCCTATTAGGCCTTTGTTTGGGCTTTGCCCTCTTTTAAAATAATGCAAAGCATTTTATTTTGGTCTGTTTAGACTTCTTTCTTTTAATTGGGCTCTGCCCCTTTTAATAGTGCACAACACTTTTTGTTTGGTCTGATAGACCTTTTTTATTGGGCTCTGCCCTTGATAATGCATTGCATTAAATGCTCTGACAGCGCCCCACGTGGCTTGTCAGGCGCTTTGCGCCAATTGAGGAGCGCAAGGTGCAAACTCATGTGATGGTGACACGTGTCACGCTCTGGTGAGCGCAAGCGCAGTGCGCTGCGCCATTACGCTGCGCCATTACGCTGCGCTAGTGCGCTGCTGACACGTGGCGCGCTCTGGTGAGTTGAGCCAATCCAAGAGCGCAATGCTCATTTTTGTAAAGCGCAAGGCGCAGTTTGTTCTGGGGCTGACACGTGGCGCTCTCCGGTGGCTTGCGCCAACCCAAGAGCGCAACAGTGCAAATTTTACAAGTGCAGGGCACTGTTTAATCTCTTGATCAAATTTAGATTAAAGAAAACAAGTTTTTTCTTATTTCAAGAGGTTTTACCTCAAGATTAAAGAACCAATGGTTCATCAAAAAGGTTGTGCCTTTATATAGATCAAAGATCTAATCTTTTTTGGTCTTTTTTCTTTTTATGTTGAAGATCTTGATCTTGTTCTTAGATCTTTGATCTTTTTAGAAGAGGTTCTTCTTTTTTGTTTAATTCTAAGAATTAAATTCTTTAAATGAAGAAGATGATCTTCTTTTTTTTTTAAAGGTTTACCTTCTTTTCTTTTTGAGTTCTTTCTCAAAGTTTTCAGAGGAATTCTTTGTTTCTCTTTCTCTGTCTATTAATGTCTTAGACTTGGAGTTTAGGGGCCTTTATATAGTGCCAATTGATTTATTAAATCAGTTAAAGAGATCTTTCTCTGAGTGATTTAGGGATGTTTCCCTACCGTTGGATTTTTGATCCAAGGGCTTCTGTTTTACAGAAGAGAATCTTTTTGTTTTAACAAGATCAGAAAGATCTTTCTGGAATTTTAATTTTGTTTTGGTGCTGGCATTGGCGCAAATGCATCTGCGCTTGACACGTGTCGTGCAGCGCAACTGCGCCAGCACAACTGCGCTGACACGTGTCTCGCAGCGCAACTGCGCCAGCGCAACTGCGCTGACACGTGTCGCGCAGCGCAACTGCGCTGACACGTGTCGCGCAGCGCAGAGCGCAGCGCAACTGCGCTGACACGTGTCGCGCAGCGCAGAGCGCAGATCACCTGAAGCGTTGCTTCCTTTATTTTTATTTTGAATAGAGCTTTGCTCTGATTGGGTGCGCTGCCTTGGGCGCAGCGCTGGCGTGTCAGCTTTTGACACGTGGCGCGTTGCGCGCAGCGTAAGAAATCCGAAGCGTTGCTTCAATTTTTGAATTTTTGAATTTTTGAAATTCAAACAGAGGTTTGCTCTGATTAGGGAAACAAATGCCCCCCCACCGTTGCGCTCACGTGGCGCACACGTGAGTGCAGCGGTGGCAAGATCCCAACCGTCAGATCAACTGAGGAGTTGAAGGGGCGCACAAGCGCCTATAAATAGGACCCCTGGTCCTCAACAGATGATCACCATCTTCAAGATTTCTCATTTTCAGAGCCTTACTCTTGCTTTCAAGAACTTCAGAGCCTTGCTTTTGCTTCCAAAGTTAGAACTTTTTAGAAAAACTTTAGGTAAAAAATTAATCTTAAATTAAATTAATTTTAATTAATAGAGCCTTACTCTCATAGATCTTTTGATCTAAAGAAAACCTCTTTGGGGTTTCACCAACAGAGCCTTGCTCTCAAGAATCTGTTTCAGGGTTTCTTAACTCATGAACAGATCTTTTGATCTAAAAATGAAGAACTCTTAAGAGTTTTCATGGATTTTTAAGATCCCAATTTTTTTTTAATTTTTAATTTTTAAGAATTAATTTTCCTTTGATGGATATTTCCATCATTATCACAGAGCTAAGCTCTTTTAATCTTTTGAGGAATTTTATTCCCTTGAGACCAGAGTTTGACAAGTGTCACTCTGTGACAGAGCTTTGCTCTGAAAGAGGAGATTTTCTCCTTGTCTCTAGGGATTTCTCATTAATAAGAATATTCTTTTGGGGATCTCCTCATTAATTGACAGTCTCATCTAATGATGGGGCTGTCTTATTAACTGATGCATTGTCATCTAGATTTTGTGGGTCCCCCTTTGGCCCCTATCCACTGTATTGCAGTGTGGTACAAATCTTGAAGTCCCAAGTGTCAGGCCTCTTTAAAATTAGATTAAGATACTGATGGCTGAACCTCGTTTTTCTTTGCAAGCAATCATGTCTGCTGATCTATCCTTCCCATTCGTTCGCTCAGAGGGAGGATTTCCTGAGGCGCCGGTGGACCGGGAGGTGCTCGTTCTCATTAAGGATCATGACCCCGAGTATAAGAACCTTCACCTGTGGGGTAGGTCATACAGTGAAATCATCAAGGGTCGCCGAAGCTTCGGTTGCGCGACGCCGTCAGAGCCTATCTCGTCGATCCCCTATGCGGATGAACCCCCGGTGAAGTATGCCGTGGAGGTCGTGAACTGGAATTTGGAGGATCTTCTCCAGCCTTCGATTGGTGCCATTCCCGTGCAGTCGCCGCTGGCCGTGGACATTTTGGGGCGGCGCATATGTCAGGGTGAGGCACGCCCTTGGGGACAATCTTACAATATTGGACTGACCCCTCGACAACCGGCCGGATACTTGCAATGGGCCAGGTATATCCTATCAGCGAAGAGGACGCATCTGATGAAGATTGGTCTGTACTCCGCCGTCTACGTCTCACTGTTCGAGTACCCTGTTCCTCCGACGTGGTGGGTTAAGGCATTCATAGAACAATGGAACATCCTCACCCATACCTTCCTTCTATCGGATAGGGAAGTCTCCATCTCCCTGGAAGAGTTCGCTGAGATCTCGGGTTTGCCAGTGAGGGGGGAGCATTATGAGGAGTTGCTTCCTCCTGACGAGTATGTCTTTGCCACCAAGCCACTGGTGATGGGCCTAGCACCCGAGAACGCTATTCAACACCAGTTTCCGAGTCTGGTGAAGGTGCTGAATATATATGAAGGTCTTTATTTGGAATCGGGAGTCCGGGGAGTTAGTTTTGCAGACTTTATCGCCCGCTTCCTTCGACCGGAGATTTTAGCGCAGCGGAGTGAAAAGTTCGCCAAGCTCGACGACCCTTTCGGCTTCGGCTTAGATCGTTGACAAGTATCGGAAGACGATCAAAAGGATTTCTATCTCCCCGATGCCACCATCATGCCCTTATCAGAAATCGCCGCCCCGGGCATTGATGAGGAGACCTTCTTTTTAGGGTTTCTGGGATTGTGGCTGTGCTGGTTCACGCTCCCCATGCACCCGCGATATATGAGGCCATCCGTTTTCTACCCAGCGCATTGGATGGTGGCTGGCCTACAGTTGTCGATCGGAATCGCCGGGTTGGCCCACTTATACCATGGACTTAGCGTGGCGGTGGACGCAAATGAACCTGGGGTGCAACCTGCCAATTTCCCGATGCACTACTTCACTTCATGGATGGAAATGTATGTGCTCGGGATATTCGACATTCATAAGAGCCCCTCGTTTTTCGAGAAGTGCAGACTCCCAAGAGTCATGCGGCTGGTCGTCGCCTCGATTGTGAATCCGCCTCCGCGGGAAGCTAGGGGGTTGCTCCTTCGTCCGCACATGGTCGGAGCGAGGATTTCTTTTATGAACAAAGTCGTGACCATCGGCTCGGAGACCTCTAAGGCGGTGTTGGCGCTGCGTGATGGTTTTAAGGACGGGGCTTCCGTATTGAAAGCCCGGGAGATTCTTCACCTCTACTCCATCCGGTCGGGCTTCCTGGTGTTCAGGCAAAACGACATGGCGCTCTTCATGAGCTACAACCCCCACCGGTTCGCCCAACAATCAAGCTATAACCAGGGGGTCCCATTGGAGGCGTTTTTAGAAGAGCCCGCGGCCACCATGGAGGGGATACGGAGCGCGATGCACCATTTTATGCGGCTGAATACGGGCTCCCACTTCTTTATCAGCGAGCCGAGCTGCATCCCCCGGGTCCTCCACGTGTACGTGGCTTGGTACGCGCACGCGATGGGTGCCGTTATCCGAGAAGAGAAGCGCATGTTGGTTGACCGCAAGGGTGCGCCTCCCGGTAGCGACCGCAAGGCTCCCCTGAAGCCAAGGACCCTGGTCGTTCCTCCACTGAAAGATGCTGGAGATGGGCCACCGCGCGTGCTGAGCCCTCCGCGCGGATTGCCGCCTCATGATACCGTGGACGCGCCCTCAGCGCCCCGTGCTCCAGTGGAGACGGTGAATGTAGTTTCGCCCGAGTCTGGCGTGGGCTCGGACATTGGGACCCGCCGCCCTAAGGTGCCCGCGAAGCATAAGATGATTTTGGCGGCGACCGGGGTCCGCGCGCAAAAGAGGAAGAAGAAGTCCGCTCTTTCTCTGGATGCCATCCTCGGCTTAGAGCCTCAGGCCCCTCTCACCGAAGGCTTAATCGAATACGGGAGCAACGAGGGTTTCTTGGTAAAGCTAGAAGACACCGACCTGGCGGCCGCCATTGAGGCTTCTGAGCGATCGGCGAGGCTCGAAATGTGGTTGGCTAAACTGGCTCAGTCAGGTAATCATTGGTTGCACTCTTCGTCATCTCATTGTACTTTTATCATTATCTTTGACTAATGCTTCTCCCCCTTTTTTAACAGGCGTCACCACTGAAGAAGCTATCGCTGCTTCCCTCAAAACTTTTCAGAAGGAGGAAAGGAAACGCGCTCTGTCAGGCGCTGCTATATATCGGCTCACTGAGTCTTTTTTTATTCTCCTTCTTATGGCCAATCTAATCTTTTCTTTGTCTCTTTGCAGGGGCCGCGGGATCTTCTGCGCAAGCCGATGCGGGGACTCTTCCTGGGCCAGCTATTGAAGTCCTGGCCTCTTCGGGGCTGCCGCGAGAGAACCGACTTGAAAAGCCGATGAGGGATGCCTTGAAGGCTCTGGAGGCAACTCTGAACGCGGACGATGACGCCTCGATGATGGAAGCTTCGAAGAGGTCCATCGTGACGGCCCGGGAGGAGAGGAAGCGCTTGAGGCGCGAGGCGAAGGAGCGCAGAGCTGCTTTGGCCGTGGGAGTGAGCTCAAGCACTGTTCCTCGTGCTGCTACTCCTCCAGAAGAGTCTCCGGTCGCCCTGTCCACTGCCCATAGGCGGGCGGTGCGTGCATCTCGGGGGGCCAACGATCAATCCACCTCAGGTAATGTGTTTTTCGAGGCTTTTTGTTGTAAGAATTGTAAACCTATCGATTCTTATATGTCTTGTCCTGCAGGGCCGAGTCCAACTGAGGGAGTGGCGGAAACCGTCGAGCCTGAGGGGACGGTGGAGAAGGCGGCAGCTGATCCCGAAGCAACGGTGGGCGACGTAGCCGGGGTTGCTGGATCCGAGCCAGGGGCTGACGAAACTATGCCCGAGAAGGTTGTCGATGCCGAGCCCGAGGTAGCGGCAAATGAGACGGCTTCTATAACTGAGCCTGGGGCAGCGGTGGACGAAGCGGCTAAGACCGATGACCCTATGGCAACGGTGGATGAGACGGCCGCGACCGCTGAGCTCGAGGGAGTAGCGGGTGAGACGGACATGATTCCTGAGGACAAGCTGGCCGCTTTTTCTCAAGAGTCTGGCAATGCTCCAATCATTGCTCTCCCCATCTACGGTCCTCCGCCGTCTCCTATCCTCGCGAGCACGACGACGGCTCCCGTAGAGTCTGGCGATGAGGCATCGGGAGGTGGTCTCATGTCAATGGAGGGAGACGCCGCCGTTTCAGCCGGATCATCTTCAGGTAAATTTCCGGTTACCGTCCTTCTTTTATTCTGCAACCTTTCCTGACATGGCTTATCTTGTTTCTAACGCAGGCGTGGCCAGTGTTGATGCCCCGTTGCTCGAGGGAGCGACGTCAGCTGCTGCTTTGACGGTGTCCACCTTTCTACCTTCTCTCGTACTATCACAAATGCTGGAAGGTATGGATTCGTGACCCATCAGTTTCATCTTTAGGCTGCATAATTCATGTACTGATGTCGTACTATTGCGCCATTGCAGGAGTGCTTTTTGATCACCTTTATCAGGTGCTGCACCCACACTTCTCCTTCCCGTCAGAGCGTGCTTCCTCCAGTGGCGCCGGTGAGTATAGTTTTCAATTAATACCCTTTATTTTTTCAATAATGGAATTATTTCTGATTCTTCCTCGCCTTGATTGCAGTGCTACAAATCGAAGGAGGAGATGCAAGATCGGTCGCGCCACCGGCCCTCCCGGCTGTGCCGCCTGCTGCAGCTGGTATAGTAAACTCTCCTATTGATGACTTTCTTATATTTCTTGAACCGTCATCTGATTGCGTTTTGTTTTTTCAGCTGTCGTTCCGGTTCTGGCCCTCTTCGAGCCTTGCATCATAATGCCGGCAGGCCCCTTCTTGAGACGTCTATCTTCAAAGGGTGCTGCAATGAGTTTGGGCATGCTGAGCGGATACGTCGAAGAGCTTGACGCAGACGCTCCCCCATCTGCCGCAGATTTCGCTGCGGAGGTTAATCCGATGCTGGCGACGCTTGTAAATTTTCATAATGAAGGCATCGTCGAGTCTTGGGTTAATCACTGCAGGGAAATCGAGGCCCGCGTGCATCAGCTGGAGCTCATGCGTCTTGCCTCCAAGATCTTGGCCGCAAGCACTCAACGGGCAGCATGGATCGAGTAGAGCGCTTCTTACTTCCTCCATTTGGAACAAGAAGCGGCTTTAAGGCTGAGGGAATGCCAAGAGACCTCAAGCGAGACTGCTCGCCTGCGTGCTGAGGTTGAGGCGAACGCCGCCCAGGTGAAGGCTATCTTCGAGGGCCTTCTGCAAAGTATTTCTGATGGGCTAACACTGAAGCAGAAGCTCGATGCCGCTGAGCGTGATGCCCAAGGTCGCGAAGCAGCTCAGCAGGCAGTTGAGGAGCAGCTTTCATCCTTCTTGTAGCAGCGGACTCAGGTGGAAGCAGAATTGGTGGTGGCAGCCGATCAGGAGAAGGCATGGAAGGAAGTGCGCGAGCAATTGATAGGGCTATTTAAGATGCTTCCTTCTCAGTAGCTGCTTTTTGTATCAATTATACACTTGTAATCTTTGAATAAAATGTATCCATTCTTTATTCTTTTATACGATTCGCCTTGTACTTAGTTGAATTCATGAATAAAGATACACACATTTTTTTTGCAATGTCTTGTGTCATCTCTGTGCTTTCTCCCTTCTTCTATTATCAGCATGCTACCTTCGTAAACATGGTTGACAGATGATAGAGCGAGCATCCTGTCTTGGCTTCTTCAAGAGGTAATGATGGCTTAGGACGCAGGTTCAGATCTGCTGCCTAAGACTTTTCAACTTTATGAGCCGTGAGGGTCTCACAAAGACTTTTCTCCCTACGGATCGAGAGGATCTCGTAGGTGTATTTTCTCCTTAGGAATCGTGAGGATTCCTAAGTGCGTTTTCTCTTATAAGTCGTAAGGATCTTATAAGAGAATTCTCCCTCTTACGAGTCGAGAGAACTCGTAAGCGGTTGTTTCCCTACTTGTCGAGATTCGACTTTGGAGAGTGAGACCCGTGGATAGTATGCAAGAGACCGTTTTAGACCGACTTGCAGGGTCCCAGTGCTTAGGAAATAGGTTTTTTAATCCCCGCTGCCTAAGGCTTTATCTCGCAAGTCGAGATGAATCGAGAAGTCCTCACGAAGACACTAATTTCCTCATGAGTCGAGACGAATCGAGCAGCTTTCGTCAAGGACACTAATTTCCCTGAATCAAGGTATTTGCCAAAGACACTGATTTCCTCGGAGTTGAAACGAATCGAGGTAGTCCTGCAAAGACACTGGTTTCTCTGCGGGTCGACGCGAATCAAGGTGCTCTCATCAAGGACGCTAATTTCCCTGAATTGAGGTATTTGCCAAGGACACTGATTTTCCTGGGGTTGAAACGAATCGGGGTATTCCTGCAAAGACTCTGGTTTCTCTACGAGCTGACGCGAATCAAGATGCTCTCATCAAGGACGCTAATTTCCCTGAATTGAGGTATTTTGCCGAGGACACTGGTTTCCTCGGGGTTGAAACGAATCGAGGTATTCCTGCAAAGACGCTAGTTTCTCTGCGGGTCGACGCGAATCAAGAAGCTCTCATCAAGGACGCTAGTTTCCCTGAGTCGAAGTATTTGCCAAGGACACTGATTTCCCTAGGGTTGAAACGAATCGAGGTATTCCTGCAAAGACACTGGTTTCTCTGCGGGTCGACACGAATCAAGATGCCGTGGTGACATTTCGTCTGTTGTGTAGAGACGAACGTTGAAGTGGTGATCACTCCACGCTGGGGTGAGATGATCTCCGATTGTCTTTCGGGCTTTATATGAGTTGCCGTCAAGACTCGGCTCCGTTTTCTGATGGAGCATGGGGAGGGAAGATATGTTTCCTTCTGTGTTTGTGCCCCTGGATTGTATACAGGGATTGCTGTGATATCTCCTGTAGGGAAAAAATTTCATTATATATATATTTTTTATTTTATTTCTTTCCGCGATGCTCCATCATTTCAGCTTTTTGTATCGCGAAAGTCGCGATTGTCCAATCATTTCGGCTATTTATTTTATTTTTACTCGCTGCTTTTTATTGCGAGTTGCCCAATCATTTCGGCTATTTTTGCATGCATACATTTTCTTTACTTGCTGATTTTGTTGCAAGTTGCCCCCATCATTTCGGCTATTTCGTATGCATGTGTGGCTTGCTGTCTTTTCGCCGCAAGCTTAGGATTAGACATCGATTTCGGCATCAGCATCGCTACAACTGGGATATTGCCAGGTGTGAATCATCATTTGCCTCTGTTGATGTCGAACAAAGGTGGCTTAGTAAACAGGGTTAGGATCCTGTTGACAAAGGCTTTTGACTTCATGCTGTAAGGGTCTTACAAAGGTATTTCTCCCTGCGAGTCGTGAGGATCTCGTAGGTGTGTTTTATCCTTAGGAATCGTGGGGATTCCTAAGTGTATGTTCCCCTGTAAGTCGTAAGGATCTTACAAAAAGGGCTTTCTCCTTATAAGTCGAGAGGACTTGTAAGGGTTGTTCACCATATGGACATATCCCTAGTCACAGGTGGGACTTGGTTAGGGAAATGTTTATTCGCGCCGGTGGATTGTATACAAGGGTCAGTATTGAGCCACCTGTAGGGCAGTAGTAGAGGTTGTGGGGGTTGCTTAAGAACAGGTTCAGCTCTCTGTAACTTAAGACTTTCAAATCTTATGAGTCGTGAGGGTCCCATAAGAGAGTTCTCCTTACGAGTCGTAAGGATCTCGCAAGTGTAATTTCTCCTTAGGTATCGTGAGAATCCCTAAGTGTGTTGCTCCCTTGTGAGTCGTAAGGATCTCACGCAGGTGGTTTCTCCTTACAAAATCGAGAGGACCTTGCAAGTGTCTTTTAACGAGATTGCGCCCTTTCGGGTTTTCATAAACACTCGCCGGTAGCTCTACTGTTTTTACTCACGGAGCCCTTTCGGGTTTTCATCCGTGCCCATTTTGCTTATGGACATACCGTTTTTTTTAATTCTTTTTCCCTTCTTTTTTTATCATTATTTTTTTATAACGAGATTGCGCCCTTTCAGGTTTTCACAAACACTCGCCGGTAGCCCTGCTGTTTTTACTCACGGAGCCCTTTCGGGTTTTCATCCGTGCCCATTTTTCTTATGGACATACCATTTTATATATATATATATATATTTTTCTCTCTTTTTTTTATTGGCTCTAGGATGTGGCAATCCACCGTAGTTTATCGACATCTCGGTCAACAGCTAGTTTTAGGACATAGTGGTCCGTTGTTAGTTTAAGGACGTTTTGGTCCATTAACCAGCTACTACTTGTAGAGTTTTGGGCTTAGGAAGATAGCGAGCGGACATAGTCGTCGTCATCTATCATTGACCTAGGTTGTAACTCGTTAGGCGTAGTATTTCTTCAGGAAGCGGCCATTTATTGGCTTGAAAGGCCTGTCTCCATGCATATCCATGAGTAGATAGGCTCCACCCTGGTAGACCTTGTCTATGATGTACGTGCCTTCATAGTTTGGCTCGAATTTTTCCCGCTTGGCGTGATTGGGGATCATAGGTCTTTTGACCACTAGCACGAGTTCGTCTTGGCGGAATGTCCTCGGCCTGGTCAATCTTTCATATGAGTACATCATCTTTGCTTTATAAGCTTCTAGATTTTGCTGCGCCAGGAGCCGGGTTTCATCAAGGGCATCAAGCTCCTCAAGGCGAAGGTGAGCATTCTCTTCGTCCGTTAGCTCGTAGTGGACTGCCACTCGTAGAGAGGGTAGCTCTATTTCGAGAGGGAGTACTGCTTCTGTACCGAATACTAACGCGTACGGCGTAGTGTTCGTGGCCGTCTTGAACGTGGTTCGATACGCCCAGAGAGCTTCTTGCAGCCTCTCGTGTCAGTCCTTCTTATTTCGGGACACCATCTTCTTCATGATCTTCGTCAAGGTCTTGTTGAAAGCCTCAGCTAGACCGTTGGCTCGGGGATTATAAACTGAGGAGTATCTCCAGTCTATGTTGTGCTGTTGCGCGAAGCGGCTGATCTTGTGACTTCTGTAAGCTGGCCCGTTATCGGAGATGATCCGTCGCGGAGTTCCAAACCGATAAATGACGTGCGTCTTGAAGAAATGGAGGATATTCTCCGTCTTCACTTCCCTCAGCGGTACTGCTTCTGCCCATTTGGAGAAGTAATTAGTCGTCGCCAAGATGAATCGATGTTTCTTAGACGATGCTGGTTCGATCGGGCCGATTATGTCAGTCCCCCACATCTCGAACGGCCAGCTAGCCACTGTTGGATGTAGTGGATTTGGATGCTGATGGATGAAGTCCCCATGGATTTGGTACGAATGGCATTGCTTCGCATATTCGAGACAATCCTGAATCATCGTGGGCCAATAATAACCCATCCTTTTAATCTTCAACTTCATCTTCGGGCCTGCTTGGTGAGAACCACAGAGTCCGTCGTGAACTTCCTGAACGACTCTTTTCGCTTCGTCAAGTCCCAGACATCTCAACCACAGAGAATCAAACGACCTCTTGTACAGAGTATCATTGACGAAGGCGAAAGACAGAGCTCGTTATGTCTTGAGGACGTATCTTCAGGTGTTCGATGGGATTTGAAGTAGTATATGAAGACTTCTCTCCAATCCTCAGCCTTTTCTTGGTCTTTTATCTGCATAGCCATTTGCTCAGTCATTTCCTTCCCCTCGGATGATTCCGGGGATATTTCCACCGGTGTGAGGACTCGACGGCTTTGTATCACGATTCTTACGTCATCGAGGTTCTCGTCGGCTAGTTCTTTAGCAAGCTTAGCCAATGCATCCGCTTTGCTATTTTTCGCACGCGGTATGCTTTCCAAAGTGTAGGAAGGAATTTGGGTCAACAATTGCTGCACCTTTTCGCCGTACTTCACCAACTCTGGCTTGCACGTTTGGTACTCGCCATTTACTTGACTAACGACCAATTGGGAGTCCCCGTATATGAGGAGGTTTTCAATTCCCATGTCGATGGCGATCTCGAGGCCTGCTATCAAAGCTTCGTATTCAGTTTCATTATTTGTCCTCGGCTCTGTTAAGGAGAAGACAAAACGCATTATCCCTCCTTGTGGAGTCACGAAGATGAGACCTACCCCTGATTTGATCATAGGGGTGCTTTGTTTGCGCTTCTTCATGGAAGACGCTCCATCAAAATAGAGTTCCCATCGGATATCACCTCCTTCGATCGCATCAAACACATGTTCGTCTGGCAGCTCGCAATTCAGAGGAGAGTCGGCCGGTGTCAGATGCTCAGCGAGGAAGTCGGCGATGGCCTGGCCTTTCACTACTTTAAGAGGCTGATAGGTTATTGAGAACTTCATCAAGAGCAAGGCCCATTTAGCGAGTCTCCCCGTCAATATATCCTTTGACATTAAATATTTGAGGGGGTCCACCTTCGATATAAGACGGACTTCATGCGCCAACGCATAGTGCCTGAGCTTTGTTATCGCGAAGATCAACGCCAAGCAGTGTTTCTCGATGGGAGAATAATTCCTTTCTGCCCCCAGGAGAACCCGACTCAAGTAATAGAGAGTCCTTTCCTTCCCTTGGTCGTTCTCTTGTGCCCATAATGAGCCTAAAGAACCTTCAAGGGCTCTTGTATAAAGAATAAGGGGTTTTCCCTTGACCGGAGCGGCCAGCACTGGCGGGTTCTGCAGGTACTGCTTGATCTCGTCCAGCGCGTCTTGACATTTATGATCCCAGACGAACGGTGTTCCCTTTTTCATCAAGTGACTATAGGAGCGACATTTCCCAGAGAGGTTGGCTATAAACCGCCGGATATACGTGAGTTTCCCTTGGAGAGACCGCAATTGTTTGAGAGTCCTTGGCAGAGGCATTTCTATGATCACCTTGATCTTTGACGGATCTATCTCGATACTTCGGTGTCGGACAATGAACCCCAAGAATTTGCCCGAGGAGACCCCGAATGCGCATTTGAGTGGGTTCATCTTCAAATTATATTGCCGAAGGCGTTGAAACACGGTCTTCAGATGCTCGAGATGTTCCTCGTATGATTTTCTTTTCACCATGAGATCGTCGATATAGCATTCGACGATTTCATGTATGAGGTCATCGAAGATCTTCGTCATGGCCCTCTGATAGGTGGCACCGGCGTTCTTTAGACCGAAAGGCATCACCTTGTAGCAAAATATGCCCAAAGGGGTCCGAAAAGCAGTATGCTTCTGGTCCTCAGGGTGCATCTTTATCTGATTGTATCCCGATGAGCCGTCCATGAATGAGAAAACTTCATGAGTGGACGTATTGTCTATCATCTGTTCGGTTACCGGTACTGGGAAATCGTCCTTCGGGCACGCTTTATTGAGATCCCGGAAGTCCACGCATATGCGCACCGTCCCATTTTTCTTCATCACCGGGACGATGTTGGCGATCCAATCAGGATACTGAACCTCTTGGATGAAGCCGGAGTCAATTAGCTTCTTGACCTCGGTGTTGATGCTCATCGCAAGCTTGAGCCGCATTCTTCTCGGCGCCTGTTTGACTGGCTTAACGTCTGGGGATATCGCCAGTTTGTGGACGGCAATCTCTGGGTCTAGTCCCGGCATTTCGGAATAGTTCCACGCGAAGTAATCCTTATGCTGCATAAGCACGTCTTTTAACTCAACCAGCCTTTCTTCAGATAGTAATTCACTGATGAAGCTCGGTCGCGGGTCACTCGCCATTCCCAAATCAATCTTCTTAAGGTCATCTGCAGTAGTGTGTATTCCGTCTTCCAGCTCTTTTGGCGCTGGTGGAAATTCTGAGATCACTTCCTCATCGTTGTTTTCGAAGCACCAGGGAAAGCCATCCATATTCTCGGGCTCTTCTTTCGATATCGTTATCATATGACAAGCACGAGCTCGCTTCCAAGACCGATGTGGATCCGGTTCTGCTCTCGTGGCTTTGGGTTCATGCTTCTGTGGTGGCGTTACCCTCCAGCTGTCAGATAGAGCGAACTTGCCAAGCCGATACTGATCTTCGACCCAGTTCTTGAAGGTGAAGCAATCTTCGAGAGGGTGTCCTATTACCCTGTGATAAGAGCAATAGTTCGGGTGTGAGACTTCGCCTGCTTGCTCAGGGTGTTTAGACTCTGGCAGTGTGACCATTTGATGTTTTATAGCGAGGTCAAGTATCTTCTTTGTCTTATCTTGAGGAAAAGAGTATGCTCGACTCATCTTCTTCATAAGAGATAGATCCGGCCCGCTCGATTCTCGATCGCGTGACTTCTTAGTCCCGCTTTGTCGCTGCTGCACGCCTTTTTCGCTCTTCAACTTGTTTTTGCCTCCGCGTCGGGCCTTTTTTACAACAGGTTGACAGGGAGGGGCATTTTCATTTTCCACAGCCTGTTGAAGAAGGCGCTGCGTCCTGGCTTTCTCGTAAAGGGCCATTTCGCGATTATAGTCGTCTCGAATGTTTTGACCAGCTTTCCTTATAAGCTTGTCCATTTGTTCTTCGAACGACGGACTGGGCAATTTTACGTCGGGGACTTTTTCTGGCTTAGGGTTAGCATCTTCCCATTGAGCGTCCCCTTCTTCATTGAAGTCATGTACGACGTAGCAGTCGTGGAGCAGCTCTCGTTTCTTAGACCGAACATATCCAAGCCCGATTGCCTCCATTCTCCCATTGGGCAACTTGCGCCGAGTTCCGGGAACATTCCAGATCCTGTCATAGAACTTGGCTTTTCGAGCAGTTTGCTTAAGGGGTACACCTTGGCGCCTCAAAAGTCTTCTTAGTCCGTCCGTATAATATCTGGGTAGACGGATGGGCTGGAGCCTGTCAAGTGTAGGATCAGCGCCGTGCCAGATTTCTTTCTCCATTTTAGTTTCCCCGGAGCGGTAGAATAGGATCGCCTTTTTGCCTTCTCGCCTGGGAGGGACGTAGAACGTCTGCAGCTCTTCTACACTGTAGGTATTGAGCGCGTCCAATTCTTTATGATGTTTAAGTGGAACTATGGCGACTTGCAGACTTTGTTCTTCGTCAGCGAATGTTCGTATTGGAGGCCGAGCGGAGAATATAGCATGGACCTCGTCTTCTGAGTCGCTGCCGAAGATCAGCATGGGAGCGGATGGTCCTGGCTTGTTGTGCTGGGGTGGACCTGAATAAACCATCTCTTCCTCTTCCTCAGTATCACTCCCGAAGACAGGGATGGTGGCGATAGCTTTGTTCTCCGGCTTGTGACACCTCTCCGTGTCTTCGAAATCCGGTAAGAAGTATTTTGCATCTTCGTACTTGCGGACTTCGTTCACAGAGAACGGGTTTAGCTCTCCTGTCACGGTATACTCGAGACCGTTCTTAAAGTACTTCATACACTGATGTTGTGTAGAAGGGATGATGTTGTACTCGTGCAACCACGGTCGACCGAGCAAAGCATTATAGCATGTCTTGGCATCTATAACGTGGAATTTAATGTCCGTGATGAGTAGCCCAAAGCACAGCGTCAATATCACTGACCTGACAGCCCGTGATGATTGAGAGTCGAACCCGGAGATGGTGATCTTGTCCCGAGCGAGGTGCTGTACGCTCATGCAGATTTCTTTCAATACCCGTACATTGAGGAGATTGACGGAGGACCCATTGTCGACCAAGATCTTGCCTATCTTTATATCGTGGCAATACCCTGAGACATAGAGGGGACGATTGTGTTCGCACGTCCCAAGGAGAAGGTCTTCATCACCGAAAGTGACATCGGCTGTGTGCACTTCTTCTAACTCGTCCTTCATCTTTTCTTCGGCGAGAAAAGCTTGGAATTACTCCAGCTCTTATAGCGCCTTGATCAATGAATCCCTTGCTTCCTTTGATAGTAAAAGGGCGTCAAGAATGCTGAGTTGCGAGGGTAGATTCCTCAAGTATGCCAGGATGTTGTAGTCCACCTTATTTTCCTTTGGCGGGTCCTTGGCAGTCAGCTCTTTCATGACTTGGTCATCTTGGGCGATATCTTCAGAGACCTTTTCTTTTCCCTTATCTTTCCCGTTCGAAGGTCCGAGATTCTTTTTGGATAGCGTACGATTACGCAGCTGGATATTATCGCAGGCCTTTGGCTCTTCCTCTTTTACCGAGGTAGACTCTTTAAAGAGAGGGCTAAGGGCCATTTCCTCATCAGAGTCGCTCCCGAATGTGAGAATTTGCGCTTCCCCGGCGTTAACTATGCGACAATCGCGGGTAGTTCTTCTAAGCTCCTCAGTCGTACTTTGCCGCTCTCGACGAGTTTTGCGCTTCTCCCGCTTAAAATGTTGTCGGTGAGCGACATACCCCTGCCACCATTTATTGAAAGCTTTGCACTCTTCGGTGGGGTGCGAAATCTTTCGATGATACAAGCAGTAGGAAGGATGCATCTCTGCTGCACTAGAAGTGTTTCCTTCAGAGGGTGGTAGCTTCATCCCTATTGATATGGCTTTGGCGAATCGTTTCCTCGTCTTGAATTTGTTTTTATCCGCAGCGGATGTCTTTTGATTTGACGGGAGTGTCTCAACTCTTTCATCTAGTCACCGTCGCTTGGCCCTTTCAAATATAACCGTCTCGCGTTTCCGATCAGCTTTACTTTTCAAAAGAGCTTCGTTGAGGAATGCATCAATTGTTTCATCTGATGGCCCTAGAAGTTCTGGTTTAGGATCTGCCCCCAGTTTCTCAGTGCAAGGAGTTTTCTCATCGTCTGTAAATGAGTGGGAGATCATATGACAACTTGCCACGTAACCCTCAGATTCATCTGTCGAGCTTTCTCCATCATCTTCCTCCTGAAAGACGTGGTTGAGGAACTCTTGGAGCGTGATGGGAGTCCGTGCTTTCTGATTATACTCCTCCAGCGCGTCAATCTGTTTCTGTAAGTCCATGCGCTTGTCGCCGGGCTTTACGGGCTTTTTGGATCTTTTCTTCTTCTTCCTCGAAGATTTTTACGGCTGGGCGTGAGTGCTTGGGCCATCACCACCGATCTTTGGAGTCGGGCGCGGCTTCAGCATCCCTTCGATGATCTGGGGTTCTAGCGGGCCCTTCCACCTGATTGCCGGGCATGTTCTGAGATCACTCAGCATCCTTTTGGTTTTTGCCGATAGTATAACCTCCCATGGAGCTTCTTCAACAAGGGAGCACGTTGCCCCCGGCATATTCACCTTTTTAGAGGTATGAGGTTGCGGCGGGTTCACCTTCCATTTTTCGGATAACGCGAACTTGCCTTGTTGGTACTGATCTTCAATCCAGTTTTTGAAGACGTAACAATCCTCGATCGGATGACCCAATACTCGGTGATAGGGACGGTAATTGGGATCATTGACGTCGTTTGGCTGCGACGGATGTCTTGACTCCGGCAGATTAATGAGTCTGTTACGCAATGCTAGCTCAAACAGTCTTCTCGTTTTATCTTGAGGAAATGAGTAAGGGCGTCCTAGCCTCTCCTCGAGAGATAGGTGTGGACACGTATTGTTTTGACGGACGACCGGTTTCAAGTTGCTCGGCTGTTGTTGAGCATTGGTGACGACGATCGCTTTCCCTTTCCCCTTCTTATTTCGAGAGTCCGGCTTTGGAGGAGACGGTCTGTGACCCATCAGATCCATCTGGGCTAACTTATCGATCAAGGCTTGGAACATGGTTGGTTTAAAGAACATCATGAACTATGAGATAGTTGCATGAGGATCTAGGGTGCCCACGAACATGCCCACCGCCGGCGCTTCCTCGATGCGCTGTTCGCACTTCGACCATAGATTCCGCCATCGGATTGCATATTGAACCCACATTTCGCCCGGCTTTACTCTTGCGTTGATCAAAGCTGTTATTGGAGTACGTTCGCTGGCGCTCGCAAATCGCTGAGTAAATAACAATTCCATTTCAGCGAAAGTTTTGACGGAGTCGTTCGGAAGCTCGGAGTATCATTCAAACGCCGTCTCCGATAGGCTACTGACGAACTGGCGAAGTAACAGTTTATCATCACTGCCGGTATTGCCACAAAGAGCCCTGAACTGGGCAACATGTTGATGGGGATTGCCAGTTCCCTTATTGACATGGAATTTTGGGATCGTGTAGCCCGGCGGGTATTTGATCTGATCATACCAGCTCGGATATGGTCGCCCCGTTTTAACAACTTGTCCAGCCGCTTCGTTCTCCTGGTGAACTCGTATCTGCTGAGCTATGTAATCATCCAGGGCAGCTTTGGAAATCGTCTCCTCCTTGGCTGTTGACAGAGCCGGTAGAGGATTTGATGTCTCCCCTTTGTCATCTTCAAGAATAATCGGGGGATCTTCATCGGGAGGATCCTGTTGGATCATCATACCCACCATGTCCTGAAACAGAAGGGCTATTCGTTTTATATTGGCTGCTTGTTCCGCAGCCTCTTTATCTTTCTTTTCAAGTACCCTGCGGAGGAATTCGGCATCGGTTTCTTGCTCTTGTCGCTGATCCGAGGATGCTTCTGGGCTTTCTTTTGGCCCAGTGAGCGCAGCCATCGCAGTCATCATTTCTTGGAGCTTCTGCTGCTATTCTTGAGCTTTAGTCACCGATCGCGTGAGCGGTCGATGACCTGTGGATATACGGCTGTCCTCTTTCCCGGACGCCATATATACGGTATGTACCACAATGCCCCCGGACTTAGGGCGTTTAGGCTCACTGCCTTTGACATTTTCCGCAGGCATGGGAACTTTCTCCGGCCTTCTTCTCTTATGGGCCGTCGAAATTGAGGGGGCCGTTGTTGCGGGCACCCAGGTGGTCGTCGTCTTCTGTTGCTTGACAGGGGGGTTTTCTTCCCGTCGGCCCTTTGACTTCTTATGCTGGTGAGAGAAATTCGGATCAATCACCGATTCTCGGACTCGTCGCCAAGTCTTGTAGATCCTAGAAGACAGCCGTTGAGGAGACTGCTCCGACTCTTCTGGTTTTGGTTCCACGACAGTCTCTACCGATGGAGGAGATCTTTTGAGTACCGCAGTTGGCGAATTTCTGCGTACCCTGTTCAGCAGCTCAAAGCTGTTCCCGGTTGGAACAGCAGCCTCAATTTCCACCGTTGGGGCTGGTGGAGTTAGCCTTGAGGGGGAATTGCCCCCAGCCTTCCTTATCCGGCTCTAGTGGCGTCGTCGGGCGTGACGAGTTGTCGGTATTGGTTCAACGACGGTTTTATTTTGCCCCTCGTTCAGATGGGGGGCTGTTACCGGTGTCAGCCTCTTGAAGACCGACGTCCGTTGAGAAGCCGTGTCCAACCGGTCAAACACAGATTTCTGAGCGGGAGCGGGACTGGGAGCAGTCAGTCTCGCGAAGACCGACCCTCTGGGAGGAGAAGCCGTCTTGACGACTTTATGAGCAGCTATCTTCTTTGGGATGGCCACTTGAGGTACTATGGGCTTCTTGGTAGGCCCTTCGGAGCTCAGGCTCAGTCTGGTGAAGACCGAGGAGTTGGAATTGGACGACCCGTTGAGAGGGGCCGTGATAGCAGTGAGCCGATCGAATACCGACTTCTTTTGCACTTCCTTCGGCAGCGGGATGTTAATGTTCACTGGCGGGAGCATGGTCCCAAAGAACAGACCGGTGGTAACCTGAGTCACTTGTTCCACAGGCATAGTGAACAGGGAAGCAGCCTGCGGTCCATAGGCCATACCTCCAGGTGAGGCGGAGCGTCGGCTGCATTTGCATTTGGAGCAGTTCGAGCAGTTGGACGCCATTACTGTTTGATTTCTGCGCCAAGCAAGAGACCAAATCTTAGTAACTTGAAACCCGAGGGCAACCATTAACAAACCGCGATTCGTTCGCGAATGCGACACACGAAGTGTGGAGTGGAAAGAGGAAAAGGTTCCACCGGGCGTGCCAGAATTTGTTCCCCTCCGAAAGACGGCTCGTAGACTGGGACGTCTAGGCCTGAGATTCGGGGCAGATGCTATTTGGTGCTATCCATCCACCTCTCCGAAGATGCCAAGTTGATTTATGGCACCGTGTATCGGAGGTTTAGACGGATGCGTCCGATGTAGCAGACTTCGTCAGATTCCCCCTCTTTCGAGGGGTTTTTGATTGTGGGGACGCTCTTCCCTACAGGCGCAAGCCCCTGCAGTTAATTACGCTACCGTATCGCGGTAACCACTTTCTTCTTCTCCAGATGGTCACTTCGTGTCGTGGGTGTTTATTTTGTTTGTGGTTGCCCGTGGATTGTATACGGAGACTAATTTATGTCGTCGCCCGTAGGACGTTGATTAGTCCAAATACGTATTTTCTTAGATTTGGTTTTGGGGTTTTGGTTTAAGGATACGTTAGCCATATTTGAGGCTAAGATCAACTTAAACGTTTGTTAAGGATACGTTAGTCTAATTTCCAGACTAAGATCAACTTAACGAGATCGTTTGGATCCAACAAGAGAGTAATTGGCTCTATTGTTTAGTTTAATAACATTGCGGTCGATTTCCAGTTTAAGGACATGGTGGTCCAACATTCCCATTTTGGGGACGAACATTAGTTTAAGGACATTTCGGTCCAACATTCCCATTTGGGGACGAACATTTGTTTAAGGACGTTTCGGTCCATGAGTTTAAGGACCCCACAGTCCGTATTCATGCGTGGTTGTCGGGACCCGTCACCTCTCTGACGACGTTGAAGGATTACAACGACAAATATCAGAGGAGTTCAGAGATGTACCCTTGAACCGGGTGTAAATTGATTTAGGAGAGCAGTTGTGCTCGGTTCAATTTAATTTGAGGACTTACGGCCAATGTTGGGCTAAGTCCAGTTGAAAAATGTTCAACATTTTATTTGCATTTGGCCTATTAGGCCTTTGTTTGGGCTTTGCCCTCTTTTAAAATAATGCAAAGCATTTTATTTTGGTCTGTTTAGACTTCTTTCTTTTAATTGGGCTCTGCCCCTTTTAATAGTGCACATCACTTTTTGTTTGGTCTGATAGACCTTTTTTATTGGGCTCTGCCTTTGATAATGCATTGCATTAAATGCTCTGACAGCGCCCCACGTGGCTTGTCAGGCGCTTTGCGCCAATTGAGGAGCGCAAGACGCAAACTCATGTGATGGTGACACGTGCCACGCTCTGGTGAGCGCAAGCGCAGTGCGCTGCGCCATTGCGCTGCGCTAGTGCACTGCTGACACGTGGCGCGCTCTGGTGAGTTGCGCCAATCCAAGAGCGCAATGCTCATTTTTGTAAAGCGCAAGGCGCAGTTTGTTCTGGGGCTGACACGTGGTGCTCTCTAGTGGCTTGCGCCAACCCAAGAGCGCAACAGTGCAAAATTTACAAGTGCAGGGTACTGTTTAATCTCTTGATCAAATTTAGATCAAAGAAAACAAGTTTTTCTTGTTTCAAGAGGTTTTACCTCAAGATTAAAGAACCAATGGTTCATCAAAAAGGCTATGCCTTTATATAGATCAAAGATTTAATGTTTTTTGGTCTTTTTTCTTTTTATGTTGAAGATCTTGATCTTGTTCTTAGATCTTTGATCTTTTTAGAAGAAGTTCTTCCTTTTTGTTTAATTCTAAGAATTAAATTCTTTAAATGAAGAAGATGATCTTCTTTTTTTTTAAAGGTTTACCTTCTTTTCTTTTTGAGTTCTTTCCCAAAGTTTTCAGAGGAATTCTTTGTTTCTCTTTCTCTGTCTGTTAATGTCTTAGACTTGGAATCTAGGGGCCTTTATATAGTGCCAATTGATTTGTTAAATCAGTTAAAGAGATCTTTCTCTGAGTGATTTAGGGATGTTTCCCTACCGTTGGATCTTTGATCCAAGGGCTTCTGTTTTACAGAAGAGAATCTTCTTGTTTTAACAAGATCAGAAAGATCTTTCTGGAATTTTAATTCTGTTTTGGTGCTGGCATTGGCGCAAATGCATCTGCGCTTGACACGTGTCGCGCAGCGCAACTGCGCCAGCGCAACTTCACTGACACGTGTCGCGCAGCGCAGAGCACAGCGCAACTGCGCTGACACGTGACGCGCAGCGCAGAGCACAGCGCAACTGCGCTGACACGTGTCGCGCAGATCATCTGAAGCGTTGCTTCCTTTATTTTTATTTTAAATAGAGCCTTGCTCTGATTGGGTGCGCTGCCTTGGGCGCAGCGCTGGCGTGTCAGCTTTTGACATGTGGCGCGTTGTGCGCAACGCAAGGAATCTGAAGCGTTGCTTCAATTTTTGAATTTTTGAAATTCAACAGAGCTTTGCTCTGATTGGGGAAACAAAGGATAGCCGAGCAGGGTAGCCGCTCGGCTGCCTCTTGGTGAGGGCTTAGATCCCTGGCGTTGTAGGGTAAGGAGCTACCAGCCTGGGATAGCCGAGCAGGGTAGTCGCTCGGCTGCCTCTTGGTGAGGGCTTTGATCCCTGGTGTTGCGTGGTAGGGAACTACCAGCCAGGGATAGCCGAGCAGGGTAGCCGCTCGGCTGCCTCTTGGTGAGGGCTTTGATCCCTGGTGTTGCGTGGTAGGGAACTATCAGCCAAGGATAGCTGAGCAGGGTAGCCGCTCGGCTGCCTCTTGGTGAGGGCTTTGATCCCTGGTGTTCCGTGGTAGGGAACTACCAGCCAGGGATAGCCGAGCAGGGTAGCCGTTCGGCTGCCTCTTGGTGAGGGCTTTGATCCCTGGTGTTGCGTGGTAGGGAACTACCAGCCAGGGATAGCCGAGCAGAGTAGCCGCTCGGCTGCCTCTTGGCGAGGGCTTTGATCCCTTGTGTTGCGTGGTAGGGAACTACCGGCCAGGGATAGCCGAGCAGGGTATCCGCTCGGTTGCCTCTTGGTGAGGGCTTTGATCCTCAGTGCTGGAGGGGCCGCACGAGGCCAGCTAAGGATGGATCGAGCAGTGAAGCTGCTCAGTCGCTTCTTGGCGAGGGCTTTGATCCGCCCTCCCTGGTGTGAGTACCGGGAAGAGGGACAGTCGCCGGCGACATGTGTCATGATCGCGTGCGGAACGCGAAGTGATGGAGAAGCGTCGTTTCGACTTCGCATCGAGTGGCGCGATGTCTACCGCGTGGCGGCACGGTTGTGGATGGAAACGGGAGACCGTTGAACTCCGGGGGCGTTGTGGGCTATAAAACGGAGGGAGTGTTGATTACTCCCTTCCTTATATCCAAAACGTAAGGATGGAGGACCTCCCTTTCACCATCCCCGAGATCATAAACTTCGAGGACGTGTACCGAGGATGATCAGTACTGTACCGAGGATGATCATTTTGGCCGATTGCTCCCCCGGCGCTTCCCCCTACTTCAGCTGTTGATGTACTCCATCTGGAGGGCGTCGCCGAGGCTCTACAACCCTTTGTCCGAACAGCTGAAGGACGAGGTCGTTGGCAAGCTAAGGTCTCTGAGGCGCTTCAGCCTGATCTCTGCGAGTCGGCTAAATCGCTCGGTGGCGCTCATCCTTGAGTGCTACCAATTGAGGCACAATGCCGACGTTCGCGGGGGGCATCGATGGCAGAGGTTAGATGCCGCGAGAGCTCGGTTGGCGGAAATATCCTCAGAGTACCACGAGCAGTGCTCTCTGCACCCCCTTCCCCCGCTATTGTAATTTTTCTTTTTCGATGTATGGCTGAGGAGCCTATAGTACCCTTTTGAATAAACGAAAATTTCCTTTTTCTTTTTGCAATGTTTTATTGACCTTTTCTTATTACATAAACAAAAAGATCTTGAGAATGGTTTGCATTGCTTTGGCAAAGGAAATACATGCTAGTAGATGTTCTTATACGTGCAGCTTGAGCCCCTCAGATGCCTGTCGGCCTCTATGCCCGACATAGGGTACCGAGCTTTGTTGGTACCTGGCGTATCCTCCGCTGACACGACCATGATTTGGCCGATGGTCAGCTCGGCGGGAGGGGGACGCTGCTCCTGCTTGTGGTCAGCTTGCCGCTTGTCCCTCAAGTACGCCGCGAGGTGCCCCGAACGGATGAGCTCCTCGATGTAATCTCGGAGTTGCTTACAGCCCTCCGCGGAGTGGCCTAGCGACCTGTGGAAACCGCAGTAGGGGCCTCGGGTGCGCTTTGCTGCCATGCGCGAGATCGGGGGGAGCTTGAAGAACCCCTCACCCTTAGCCTTCTCTAGCAACACTGTCTGGAAGACGTTGAGCGGGGTGTACTCCTGAAACTTCGGGAGATAGGGCTTTGACCGCTCGGGTCCCCTTCTCTCTTCCCTTTCCCTTTTCTTTTGGTCGGCATGTTCTGCCCGGGGGAGATTTGCGTTCACCTCGGATTCGAGCTGGACCTCGCGCTCGGTCCAGGCCTTTACCTCGGCCATGGTCTTAGGTTGCGCTAATGCAAAGGAGCGTAACCACTCCTTGTACCTAAGACCAGACCTCAGGGCCGTGATGACCGTCTCATCCCGATGTTCTGGGACCTCGAGAATGGCGTTGTAGAAGCGGGTGACGTATGCTTTGAACGCTTCCTTGTCCCCGCTCTTGATCGTGAAGAGATAGTCAACTGTGCGTTTTTGCCGCCTGTTCCCGACGAAGTGGCCGAGGAACTGGGTAGCCAGCTCGTCGAAAGTTGAGATCGAGCGTGGCTCGAGTTCTCGGAACCAGTCTCGTCCTGAGCGGATGAGAGTGGCCGGGAAAGCTCGGCATTGGGCGGCGTCGGAGTTTTCTTGGAAGCTCATCCTCGCGGTGAATGCATCCAAATGGTCCTTCGGGTCAGATTTGCGGTCGAAGAGGGAGACCTTCGGGGGCTTGTTGCGAGAGGAGACGCAAACAGTGAGCAGCTCCTCAGTGAATGGTTTGGTGAGCAAGTCGGCGGCGTACTTAGCCCCGTCGCTCGAACGGTGACCTTCTCGATGCATACCCTCGATCTTCTTCTCGAGGGAGTCGAGTCGGCTGTGGTACCCTGACGATTCGGCACATTCTGATCCCCGGCCTCTTCTGTTGGAGACCTGCGTCTGGACGCGGCCCCGGTTCCTCTCAATGAGGTTCCTTAGATCCTCCGGCAAGGTAGTCTTCGAGTCACCGTGGCGAGTCCCGTTCGCGTGACCCCGTCGAGGGAGGGGGTGTGGGTCATGCCTGGTAACAGATGAGCTGACCGACATCATCTCAGGAGGGACAGGTGCGCGAAGGATCTCGGGGCAAGGTGCTCTGGCGACGGACCTCGGCATTGAACTGTGGGGTGCTCAGCGGGTCGCAGAATGTATCGGTCCGGGGGATCTGCGGCCGTGGGAGACAGCGAGGCGGTGGTCGGCAGTGCCGATGTGAGCGGAGTCTTCTCTTCCTCTGCAGGGGTCCTGGTCCTAAGGTAGGGAAGCGGCGACCTGGGGAGCTTGCCCCGCCGTTTGGACACGGACGAGCACGTCCACGACGGACGCGAGTCGATCTATCCACGCGGCGAGGGCGATGATAGTGTTCGGAGGAGGAGATTCGTCCGTGCCTCCGTTGTGGGGGAAGCGGTGGCTAGTGCTTTGATCGTCGTGGTGACCTCTCGCCATTTGGTTGAGATTGAAAGACGAACTTTTGTTTTTATGGAATCAAGATTCTTCCCACAGACGGCGCCAGCTGACGCGACCTGGATCGCGCTAAGATGTTGTCTTCTGTTGATCTTGCTGATGTCGGTGGTAGGCGACTGAGATTGGATCTGGGGGCTGGCTCCTGAAGCGTGTGGATCTCAATGGGTTTGAGGTTATTTGCGCCGAGCTATCTGCAAGGAAGTCCCGGGGTGGTTGTACCACCGAGGACCCTCCGACAGTCAAGTTAGAGAGGAAATCCGAGCAGAGTAACGACTTAGTGGAGTAAAAATGGCTTACTTGAACCGTCTGAAGAAGGGGTTTATATAGAGGTGGCAGCAGGCACGGCAGGCGTGAGAATCATGCCGGCAGTTACGCTCCCGACGTCACGCCTGCATGATGAGCAGGATCCCACATTAATGGCGAGACATGCTCGTTAATGGGGAGGATCGTGATGGCGTAGAACGTGGGATGTGGTCGGCGGATATCTCGCGCATGGCGAGATTCGCGGGATGACGGTTGCGCCTGTGAGCGGTCCTGTTGGTCGGTCGATGAGACCGAGGAAGATGACCTCGACGGGAGAGCTCGCGGACGAGCGGGAGAGCCGAGGTATCTTGGTTCCACGATAGCCTGGAGACGAGCTAATAGGGCCGAGGAGGCCAATTGTGCAGGGGGCTCGGAGGTGAGCCAGCGTTTGCTTGTAAGACGGGCATAGGAGTGGTTTGGTCGGCCACTGTAGGTCCTTTCTTGTGAGCTCGGTGACACGTCATCTGCCACGTGTCATGATTTGGGAGATCACCGATATCGAGCATCATCAATTCCTTTTTGGCAAATTGACTCCCCAAAATTTAATGCATCGGGGAGTCGAGAATTCCTAGTCCACTTAAGTATAAAATCTAATGTTTGTTTGAATGAAGTATTTTTGTTAACATGTGATTTAGTTTTTTGTTTGTTTGGAGATTGAGTTGTTTTTTGGAGTTGAAATAGTGGTGGAGTATGGACACATACGGTGAGAACAAACTATATGTCACCCCAAGCACAAATTAATATGTTGTATTAATAATAGTTAAAGTAATCGTATCTATGGGAGTTAACCATATTTTATTTTATTAAAAAAGATAAGATGGCAATAGTCAAGCCATAAGTTAGGAGCCAAAAAGAGTTGGCATCAACTCTTGGCTTTTAATAATATGAGATGATATTTTGACTCCCAAGCCAATAATTGAAGTCAAGCAAACAAACGCCATACTTCAAACTGAAGGGAACAAGAAAAATTGTTGTCCGCCTTGACCCCCTACTCAAGTCCCAAATCCACGAAACAAACAACTCCTAAGCTTACTTCAAATACTTTAGCAGTTTGGTTTAAGTAGAGTTTGTAAGTTACTTTAAGGTGATCGTTGAAGATATTATGGATATTGTTGTTAGTATTATTATCTTTCTGAGTGTCCAATTCGGGTGGTTTGATGGTCATCTCTTGTATGCTATATATTTAGCGTTTTTTTACCATACGAAGAATATGGAGGAATATTTTAATAGATATTTAGAAATATGCTAAGGTAAAACCCCACGCAAAACATGGGATTTGCGGATCATCCGTAAGGTTATATGGTATTTGTTTTCAATAAAACAAAACCTTTGATGATGTAAAAAAAATATTAAAATTTCACTTATCTGTAATAACAAAGTCCATGGACTTTATTTGAAGACTTCTGTTCATATCAGATTTTTGCATTTTTATACCGCCCATTTTTG
The DNA here is from genome assembly GCA_030015575.1 of Agapanthus africanus. Taxonomy (NCBI): domain Eukaryota; kingdom Viridiplantae; phylum Streptophyta; class Magnoliopsida; order Asparagales; family Amaryllidaceae; genus Agapanthus; species Agapanthus africanus. The sequence continues at coordinate 453,821,753 of CM057346.1, read as the reverse complement.
ATCACATTGCTTATAGGTAGGTACTCTTGATCCGTGTTTTGCTAGATAATTGCAGGTTACATGTTCTCAGCTCTAAGCAGTAAAATTCATGGAAAAACGCGACAAATTTTGGATTACTGCCAACCACAGATAAAATATGGGTCTCCGCTCTCTATCCGTATGTTGCTGCACACCAGTTTAAGGGACAAAATGGCAAATCGATGGTCATTATCATGCACAAAGCACAATGGCAACACAAAATCCAAGATATCCACGCGGAGCTCAAGAAAATCATGGCAAAAGATCCACATCAAATCACCTTTTGATCTGCTAAAAATCTGGAAGAAATGTGAAGAGCTTCTGAGAAACCACATATACCACACTGAAGATAACATCAAAACAGGGAAACCCAAAAAATCTGATGAGCCAACTCTTCCTAATGGCCGCGGATCCGCGGCCAACATGGCGACTCGGCCGCGGATCCGCGGCCGAGTTGACTCGGCAGATGACAATTTTCAGGGGGGCGGTTTGGTAAATTCATGTGGGGCTAGAATGTTGCCCTAGGGTTTCAGTTTCCTGCCTATAAATAGCCCAGAACAATGCCAAGTGAAGGGGGCTTGAATTCTTGTGTTAGATTTTAGGATATATTTTGTTGTTCTTCTTCCTCTTTTCATCTTTTCTCCATTAAAACTTTGTAGTGAGCTTTTATGAGTGAAGTGATGAATAAAAGAGTTCTTTTCTTTATCATGCTTGTCTTGTTATGTTGTTAATTATAATTGCTTGTAATTTTCATTTGCTAATCTAGTTGTTGTTATTTGTTGTTTGTTTCTTTCTTGTTCTATTTTTCTTTATCCTTAACAACAATGATGCTTAAGCTTGATCCTTGCCAAGGTGAGGTCTCAAATAGCTAGTTGTAATCTTCTAACCTCTTTCTTTCTATCTTCCTCCTTTTGTTGTATTTTTCCTTTTTTTTGTAATGGGTGAGTAGTTTCTCACTTGTTAGGGCAGGATAAGGAAAGTTTGAGAGAAGGAAATCTCTTTCACTCTTTTCTTGCCCAACATCTTAATTCGGACTCCCGTTAATTGAACCATAATCCGCTCCCTACGGCACCCTATCCTACATGATAGCGGTGATTCCTTAGTGAGACCGGTTGTGGTTGAATTAACCGGAGGTTAAGGCTAAGATCCAAGAACGGACGGACAAGGACCAAAAGGAAGGAATTAAGCGTTGGAAAGCCTAGCTTATACTCGCAAGTTCCTTCCTAGTCGTGCTAATCCCCGTTGTTGCCGATTACCGTAACACCGATATTAAGAGTGGCAACGAAAGAAGTGAGCGACTCCTATCTCAAACTAACCTAATCCTAACCCTAACAAGCTCTCTTTATATAAATTTTAGCACTTAGTTAATCTCAAACAAATCTGGACATTTGGACTTAACTCGTTAAAGCACATAGAAAAAGATTCCCATCTCCCTGCAGACGACCCGTACTCAACCGGCTAGCTACAAGCGAAACTGTCTTGATTGCGGTAATTAACTAAGCACGCAAAAGCTCTAACAATCAAATGGCGCCGTTGCCGGGGAGACGGTAGTTTATTTCTTTGTGTAATTTCGGGTTAATTTGTGAATATAACCGAAAAACAAAACAAAAAAAATATATTGTAAAAATCATCTTGTTATTTTTGAATTATTTTTTGTGCAAGTGTGCAGGATAAAAAGAAAGTCGAGTTCAGTGCTAAAGACGTGGGAAGTTAGACCCATATCTCGCGGCTACACCGCGTTTGATCAAGACGGAACCAACGGTCTACTGTAAAATTCTGGAGCAGACCCAGTGAGCAAATCAAGATTCAGGAGCTCCAAACATGAAGAGGACAACCAACCCAGCACAGCCCAGAAATCTCAAAGTCCAATTCATCATTTTAGCCGCGGAACCGCGGCCAAAGGGCTTGTTTGGCCGCGGAACCACGGCCGGTTGCTGACATCAGCAACCAAATTCTCTCTGGCTGGTTCCCTGTGAGTCATTCTACTCTCTTCCTCCTCTGAACTCCACTGAACTGTTTTTTCTGCAGCATTCTTTACGCAAACTCTCTTCCCCCTTCCAATAAATTGTTTTTATGCAGGATTCTTTGCACCGCGCTAAAAAATAAAAAAAATTGATTGCAATTGATTGTTACTGCTTTGCATATTTTTAATCGGACTTTAAGGGGCTTGAAACCAATCCAGATTGGGTGGGGATTTCATCACCCTTCCCAGGACCCCAGAAATCACAAAAGGCAATGCATTGACCATTATTTAATTAAAAAATACTAGACTCAGCCCTAAGGACGTCGCGCTCAATAGGACAGGGGACTAATTGTAGGCATCGGGCGTTTATCCTAACCTGACTTTGCGGTGTCTAGGCAAGTGTGTCTAAGGCAAGTGGTTACTTAATTAGATCCACTACTTGTAGTGGAGAGCCTCCCACTTACCTGGTCGCAATAGGCGGTGAAGAGGTGGTTTGAGGTCCTATTTCTAGCCTTTTGGAACAGTTAGGAGCTGTCTAGCTGACCTAGGTGACCCTAGATCTAGGTGTGATTGTGCATATTTTGTCTGTGATTGTTTGAATCCGTAAGTCCGTACATATTTCTGCAAAGCTCTTTCTAAAAAACAAAAAGAAAAAAAAACACAAAACAAAAACTTTTATAAAATCTTGCCCTTTGTCGCCAGAATCCCATTTTTTTCACCCACCTCCCATCGTATTTCTCTATTGACGTTTTCTTACCCTCACCTTCTCCACTTTGACTACACTAAACTCGTTTAGTGTATGTCCGGTTGGACTCGGGACACTAGTGCCCGCCTAGTCCGTGTTACGTTAGTCGCTACCGATTACGCGATCGACTCAGACGTCGAAACTCCTTCCACGCCTCTTTCACCCTTACCTTTGCCGGCCAACTCCGACGTTGACCGGGATTCTGTTCATACATCCTCACCTTCACTATCACCAACCTCTTCTTCTGCGATGTCAGGATTTAATCCAAACATCCCTTTGACTCCCCCGGGATTGATTCCACCTCCTATGGATGCGAATAACCCACAACCACCGCCTGTTGTAGCGCCACAGCGATCGCGCTCCAGGATCGTTTCTATCCCACCCGCTCCGCACTTCCTACCTGTCTTTCCCTTCCACCGGCCAATGGGGATAATTTTGAAATTAATCCCCACTTCATTAACATGCTTCCGAAATTTCATGGGCTTGAATCTGAAGATGCCTATATCTTCATCAACAAGTTCCAGAATGTTTGTGCCATGATGAAAACGACCCACCTGTCAGACGATGCTATACGGCTACGGGTCATTCCGTTCACTTTGTACGATCTTGCTGAAAAGTGGCTATATAGCACTGCTTCCCACTCCATAACCAGTTGGGACGAGTTTGTGAAAGTGTTTCTCAAGAAATTCTATCCAAATCATAAAACCGTGAGGATCCGTAATGAAATCAACCAATTTGCCCAGCTTCCTACTGAACCTTTTTGGAAGTGCTTTGACCGGTATAAAGACCTTCTTGTTCAGTGCCCTCACCACGGTATTGAGAAATGGAAACTTTGCCAAACTTTATACGAGGGCCTAAATCCAGCAACCAAGCAGTTGTTGGAAACCATTTGTCAAGGCCACTTCCTATCGAAATCTGACGAGGAAGCATGGCAATTCTTCGACGACCTTGCGGAACAAACGCTTCAATGGGAGAGCACCAGACCAAGTACTTCTTCTTCTTCCTCTACTTCTATTGGTCAGTCTAGGGTAGGCATTCACCAACTCGATGTCTCTATTGTAATGAAAGCCGAAATGGCTGCAATAACGAGAAAACTTGAAGCGATAGAGAGCAAATTTTCATCTTCTGCTCCTGCCCCTGTTCTTCCCTTTCGTACCATTTGTGCTTGTTATTCCGATCCATCTCACCTAACCGAAGAGTGTCCTTACAATCCACCATCTCAAGGACATGATCAGGTTAATGCTGCATTTCAGCAAAGACCAAGAAACAATCCATACTCTTCCACCTACAATCCCGGTTGGAGGAACCACCCCAACTTCGCTTGGAATCAGAACCAGCATCAATTCCAAGGCAACAATTTCCAGAGGCCCCCTCCGCCGCAACAACAAGCTCAGCAACAAACTCAACATCAATTTCAGCAGCCTTTCCAACCCCAACCTTTTCAAAATCAGACGAACAACTTTGCACCCAACAATTCTTTTCCTCAAAACAACTTTGTTCCATCAAACAACGATAAGGTTTTCTCGCTAGAACGAAGTCTGGAGGCGTTCGTTAAACAATCGACACAATCCACCGCAAACATCCAGTCGTCTATTCAGTCTTTGGTGCAACACACTGCTGCACACGGGCAAAGCATCAAGACCATCGAAGCCCAGATTGCACAGCTGAATGCAGCGTTAAGCGAGCGAGAAAAGGGGAAGCTTCCATCTCAACCACTCCCAAATCCTGGTCACCCACATAATGTGCATGTTGCTCTTGAACAACAGAACCATAATGTGAGTGCCGTGACTACATTGAGATCTGGAAGAATGCTGCACAACAATTGAGGATAATGACACCCCGGCCGCTTCGTCTTCTTCTTCTTCTTCCTCATCTTTTGAGCCTATTCTTCATTCTTCAAAAGGCTCTTCTTCTTCTTCTTCTGCTCTGAACGGACCCACATCTCACTCCACGAAAACTCCGGCTCTGGGATCCGTTCCAACTCCACAATCTCCTCCAAAAATATTGGACTCAACCAATTTCAAAAACGTTCCATTTCCAAACCGGTTGAGGTCCAATAAACAAAATCCACAAATGGAGAAGATTCTGGAGTTGTTTAAGCAGGTTAACATCAACATTCCCCTTTTAGATGCTGTCCAACAAGTCCCTTCCTACGCAAAAATCTTAAAGGACTTGTGCATGAAAAAGAGGAAATCTCAGGTACCAAGAAAGTTTTCTTAGCTAGTGCTGTGAGTGATGCTCTTACCCAATCTTTACCTCAAAAACGGAAGGACCCTGGCTGTCCTACGATTTCTATTACTATTGGGGATAAGAACATCAACCGCGCACTTTTGGATCTTGGTGCCAGTGTTAACCTGCTTCTGTACTCAGTATATGAGCAATTAGGTGTAGGAGAGCTGAAACCCACACACTGTACTCTCCAAATGGCCGACTGATCGATCACCCATCCTAGGGATGAGCTAGAGGATGTGTTAATCAAGGTTGGGGACTTCATATTCCCCATTGACTTCATTGTTTTAGACACACAGCCTGTAGCTAACCCCCGGAATCAAATTCCGGTGATACTCGGTTGCCCATTCCTTGCAACCTTAAATGCTGTGATCAATTGTCGAAATGGTTCGATGAACCTATCTTTTGGAAACATGACAATTGAACTCAACATTTTTAGGTTGGGGAATCAGCCCTCCGAACCTAATGCTCATTATACTAGACGTTTGTTCAATCCAGGAGATCACCCCAGAGGACTGTGAATTCGAAGAGTTTTTGTTCGATCACAGCAATCTTAACGCCACTAGTGCGTCCCTCCTTGAACCTACTGCTGCTTCTGCGTCCGACAATGACTACGAGTGTTTCACTTTCTCGAACGATCTTGGCCAGTCACCACCCGAGTTTGAATCCTTCGAATTTCCGGATGAGTTACCTGAACCATCCAACTCGGTCGCTTACATTCGTTTTGAACCTCTGCTGAAATCCTTTGAGTTCGAGACCGTTTCACCAATCTTGCCTTCAATCGTTTCACCTCCAACGCTCGAACTCAAGCCATTGCCGTCTCACCTTAAGTACGCTTACTTGGGTGAGAACGAGACCCTTCCTGTTATCATCTCGGCTTCTCTAGCTCCAGAGCAAGAGAAAGCCCTTCTGACGGTCTTGCACAGCAATAGGCAGGCCTTTGGCTGGTCAATGGCGGACATCAAGGGGATTAGTCCCCTGATCGTTGAACATCACATTCATCTGATGGATGATGCCAAACCAGCCACGGATCCACAAAGGCGACTCAACCCAGTCATGAAGGAGGCTGTAAAAAAAAAGATCGTAAAGTGTTTAGATAGTGGTATCATTTACCCTATCTCTGATAGCCAGTGGGTTAGCCCCATTCACGTTGTCCCCAAGAAATCAGGCATAACGGTCATAACCAACGAGGCGAACGAGTTAATCCCTACTCGCACCCAGACTAGGTGGCGAGTATGCATCGATTATAGAAAACTCAACGCCGCAACGCGGAAAGACCACTTTCCGCTACCTTTCATTGACCAGATGCTTGAACGATTGGCTGGACACGAGTACTACTGCTTTCTTGATGGCTACTCCGGCTATAATCAGATTCCCATCGCCGAAAAAGACCAGGACAAGACCACATTCACTTGTCCTTTCGGCACGTTTGCATAACGTCGCATGCCCTTTGGGTTATGCAATGCGCCCGCTACCTTCCAGCGGTATATGATGGGAATCTTCTCAGACATGGTGGAAAAATTCTTGGAGATCTTCATGGATGATTTCTCCATTTTCGGCGATTCCTTTGATGAGTGTTTTCTGCATCTCGACGCTGTCCTTACCCGGTGTAAGGATAAGAACCTCACTTTAAATTGGGAGAAGTGTCACTTCATGGTGCGCGAAGGTATTGTCTTAGGACATATCATCTCGCAAAATGGCATTGAGGTAGATAAAGCAAAGATTGAAGTCATTTCCAATCTCCCTCCTCCCAGACGCGTCAGAGACATCCGAGCCTTCCTTGGCCATGCCGGTTTCTATAGACGGTTCATCAAGGACTTTAGCAAGATTGCTAGGCCCTTGACTCTTTTGCTGGCTAAAGACACGACATTTGACTTCAACTCGAGCTGTGTGACTGCGTTCGAGTCATTAAAAAGCTCACTCACTTCTGCTCCCGTTCTTTCTCCTCCTGATTGGACGTACCCATTTGAGATTATGTGCGATGCATCCGACTTTGCCATCGGTGCTGTCCTTGGACAACACATCAACAAGATGCCGCACGTAATCTATTATGCTAGCCGAACCCTGAACGACGCCCAACTGAACTATACAACAACCGAGAAGGAATTCTTGGCTGTTGTATTTGCTTTAGAAAAGTTCAGGCCCTACCTCATCGGCTCTCCAGTCATCGTATACACGGACCATTCTGCTCTGTGCCATCTTTTTGCGAAGAAAGATGCAAAATCTCGGCTGATATGTTGGATCCTCTTGCTTCAAGAGTTTGACCTTGTCATCAAGGACAAAAGAGGATATGAAAACGTAGTCGCCGACCATCTCTCACGACTTCCTTCTTTGCCGTCGCTTCAAATTCCGATCAACGACGTTTTTCCGGATGAACAGCTCTTCACAGTATCCTGCGAATCCTGGTTCGCAGATATTGTGAACTATTTGGCCACATGATTACTACCATCTGAATGGTCAAGTCAGGACAGACTTCGATTATGTTCCTCTCCGAATACAGAGACGCGATAAACGTCTTGCCTGTGATTCGGGGCAGATGCTATTTGGTTTTATCCGTCCACCTCTTCGAAGATGCCAAGTTGAGTTATGGCACCGTGTATCGGAGGTTTGGACGGATGCGGCCGATGTAGCAGACTTCGTCAGATTCCCCCTCGCTTGAGAGGGTTTTTGATTGTGGGGACGCTCTTCCCTGCAGGCGCAAGCCCCTGCAGTTAATTACGCTACCGCATCGCGGTAACAACTTTCTCCTTCTCCAGAATTTCACTTCGTGTCGTGTGTGTTTGTTTTGTTTGTGGATGCCCGTGGATTGTATACGGAGACTAAGTTATGCCGTCGTCCGTAGGACGTGGATTAGTCCAAATCCGTATTTACTTAGATTTGGGTTTGGGGTTTTAGTTTAAGGATACGTTAACCATATTGAAGCTAAGATCAACTTAAACGGGATCGTTTAGATCCGACAAAAGAGCATTTGGAGGCTCTATTGTTCCAGTTTAGGGACATAGTGGTCCATTGCATGTATGGCCATCGGGACCCATCACCTCTCTGACGACGTTGAAGGATTACAACGACAGGTGTCATAGGAGTTCAAAGATGTACCCTTGAACCGAAGTTGATTGGGGGATCTGTAGTCCAATTTGGGACTAAAGTCTGTTTGAAGGTTTAAAGATACGTTAACCATATTTGAGGCTAAGATCAACTTAAACGGGATCATTTAGATCCGACAAAAGAGCATTTGGGGGCTCGATTGTTCCAGTATAGGGACATGGTGGTCCATCGCCAGTTTAGAGATATGGTGGTCCATCGCTAGTTTAGGGACATGGTGGTCCATCGCCAGTTTAGGGACATGGTGGTCCAACATTCCCATTTTGGGGACATGGTGGTCCAACATTCCCATTTTGGGGACAGGTGTTGGTTTAGGGGGCTCGATTGTTCCAGTTTAGGGACATGGTGGTCCATCGCCAATTTAGGGACATGGTGATCCATCGCCAGTTTAGGGACATGGTGGTCCAACATTCCCATTTTGGGGACATGGTGGTCCAACATTCCCATTTTGGGGACAGGTGTTGGTTTAAGGACGCATAAGTCCATGAGTTTAAGGACCCCACAGTCCGTATTGTTGTGTGGTTGTCGGGACCCGTCACCTCTCTGACGATGTTGAGAGATTACAACGACAAATATCAGAGGAGTTCAAAGATGTACCCTTGAACCAGGTGTAAAATTGATTTAAGAGAGCGGTCGTTCTCAGTCAATTTAATTTGAGGACTTATGGCCAGAATTGGGCTAAGTTCAGTTGAGGATGTTCAACATTTTTATTTGTAGTTGGCCTGTTAGGCCTTGGCTTGGGCTTTGCCCTTTGTTTAATAATGCATAGCATTAATCTTGGTTTCTGTTGGACCTTTATTTGGGCTCTGCCCCTTTTACATGATGCACAACATCTGTTTTGGTCTGACAGACCTTTGTTCGGACTCTGCCCTTTTTTTTTAAAAATAATGCATGGCATTTTATTAGGCCTGTTAGGCCTTTTTTAATTGGGCTCGATCCTCTTTAAGTAATGCAGAGCATTAATGATCTGACAGTGGCCACGTGGCCTGTCAGGCGCTCTGCGCCAATTAATGAGCGCAAGCGCATGTGGAGGTGACACATGTCGCACTCTGGTGAGCGCAAGCGTAGTGCGCTGCGCTGTTGCGCTGCTGACACGTGGCGCGCTCTGGTGCAGTGCGCCAATTTAAGAGAGCAGTGCTATGTTTTTAAAGCGCATAGCGCAGTTTGTTCTGGGGGCGACACGTGGTGCTCTCTGGTGGCTTGCGCCAACCCAAGAGTGCAACAGTGCAGATTTACAACTGCACGGCACTGTTTAATATCTTGATCCAATTTTGGATTAAAGAAAAGAATCTTTTAAGATTCCAGAACCAATGGTTCATCAAAAGGCAATGCCTTTATAGATCAAATGATCTGTGAAGTAATACTTCTTTTAATCTTTTTGTGATTGGATCTTTTTTTATCTTTTTTCCTTTTGATTTGTTCTTTGATCATTGATCTTTATAGAAGAAAATTCTTCTTTTTATTCAAAGGTTTTTACCTTTTTTTTTTCTCTGAGCTCTTCTCAAAATTTTCTAGAAGAGTTCTGAATATCTCTCTCTCAGTTAGACTTGGAGTCTAGGGGCCTTTATATAGTGCTATTTGATTTGTTAAATCAGTTAAAAAGATCTTTCTCTAAGTGATTTAGGGATTTTTCCCCACCGTTGGATCTTTGATCCAAGGGCTTCTGTTTTACAGAAGATAATCTTCTTATTTTAACAAGATCAGAAAGATCTTTCTAGAATTTTAATTCTGTTTTAGTGCTGGCACAGTTGGCGCAGCGCAAATTGCCTGAAGCGTTGCTTCCTTTATTTTTTATTCTTATTTTAAATAGAGCCTTGCTCTGATTGGGTGCGCTGCGCTCCTTGCGCTGGCGTGCCTGATTTTGACACGTGGAGCGTTGCGCCCAGCGCAAGGAATCTGAAGCATTGCTTCTTTAGTTTTAACTTTAATTTCAAAACAGAGCTTTGTTCTGATTGGGGGAAACAGAAGCGTTGCTTCATCTCCCGCCTTGGAATTTGAACAGAGCCTTGCTCTGATTGAGGTAAACAGATTCTTATCCCAAGTAAAACACTTTTACTGGGACGAACCCTATCTGTTCAAGTACTATCCCGACCAAATCATTCGTCGGTGTGTCCCTGACAATGAATTCAAGAGTGTGCTATCGTTTTGCCACGATCAAGCATGTGGCAGGCATTTTGGCCCCAGAAAGACAGCCGAGATGATCTTGCAGTGTGGTTTCTACTGGCCACAACTCTTCAAAGACGCTCATGACTACTGCAAGACTTGCTCCCGGTGCCAACACTTGGGCCAGATATCCAGAAGAAACGAGATGCCGCTCCAACCAATCTTGGTTGTGGAGATTTTCGATGTTTGGGGGATTGATTTCATGGGGCCGTTTCCCAGCTCTTTTGGGAACTTGTATATCCTTCTCGCTGTTGATTATGTCTCTAAGTGGGTCGAGGCTGTGCCCAGCCGGACTAACGACAATAAGGTTGTCATTAGATTTCTTAAGGAAAACATTTTCTCCCGGTTTGGGCACCCCCGAGCGATCATTAGCGATAATGGAACTCATTTCTGTAATAAGACTTTCGAGGCCTTGATGCGGAAATATTCTATTAATCATAAGCTATCTACGCCCTACCACCCCCAAACCTGTGGGCAAGCCGAAGTTTCAAATCGGCAAATCAAGCAGATACTGGAGAAGACGGTTTCCAAGAACCGTAAGGATTGGTCGTTAAAACTTACTGATGCCCTTTGGGCATTTCAAACCGCTTATAAGACCGATCTTGGCATGTCTCCCTATCGGCTTGTTTACGGAAAGGCTTGCTGTAGGGTTCCTAGGAACACTAATGAAGTCTCACAACAGATCAAACATGCCCAATTCAAATTTTTCATGTGCCTACAAACCCTAGTACGGATTGTTAACTAGATGATGAGGCGATGCAAGCAAGTAAACTACTTTATTGCTAAAGGAAAGTGACTACAACCTTTGTAGATCCGGTCCTCCACTTCCTAGGCTCCATGATGACGTCCCTCCGCTGTCCATATCGGAATCCGGACTCTGGCGAAGGTTTCATCGGAGAAATGATCGGGCTAGGTCGTCGACTTCGATGCCGAAGATGATCTACGTCGGGGCAACTCAAGATCAAGCTCCAACTTCACCAAGTCATGAAACTTGTGAAGAAAACACCCTATACTACTTCTCAAGTGGTAGAGGATGAAGAAATAGGAAGTAAGTTCACTTTAGAATTGGATTTCTCACTCTTTTTCTCATTTCACCATTGATGGTAGCAAGCTTTTCTTCATCTTGAAGAAGGAGAAGAAGAAGAAAAGAATATGATATCTATTTTAAAATAGGAAATAAAATGATACTTATCATATTTGCAACCATAGTTAGGTGTAGAGAATAAACTAAGGTTAGGTTGAATGGTTAGGGTTAAGCATGAAACAAAAAATGGTGGACTTATTCAAAGCTTCATGAAGCTTCAACTAGAAAACAAATCAAGCCACCATTTCTCTTTATCTTTCCAAAATGAATAAATAAATAAATAAATTAATAAGTAAATAAACAAAACCCTAACCATTAGCATAACCATGGTTTAATCACACACACAAACCCAAGTTAGCATGTATCATCAAACATGATACAAACAAGTGCACAAAAGTATATCACATATACAACTTGTGTATTTCAAGTGAGAAAATCCATTTAAAGTGAACAAATATTAGCTAATGCAAAGTAATATATCAAATATATAATTATACATTAAATCATTAAATCAACACTTGATTTAATGATCCGGTCATATCGCATATGACCGACTAATATCCAATGTATCGGCTTATCGAATCAATCCTCGATTCGATAACTAGGTTATATCGCATACAACCAATCGATACATTCATCGCGAGAATAGAATACGGTATCACATACATGCATTATTCTCGGTCCCGCACATATCTCATATGCGCTCCTATTTCGTTTCGCTTGAGCCAGGAAACCTCTGTGTAGGACTCTTAAGACTCGTCAATACGCCGGCAGCAGGTGATGATCATATCAAACACCCACAAGCCGCAAGCGGTCTGCTAAACGTAACAGCCACCCGGGTATTGAGCGATCAGAAGATCGACGAGCAAGCCCGCTCACACTCCTGTGAATCCAACCAGTAACACTTACCGTACAGTCTGGTCTGTTCGTATGATATGTCGCATATCTCGCCTAGGGGTGGTAAACGTCAGACCCCAATAGCTTGATAAGTCATGCCGACGTGAGGTCCATGACAATCGTGAAACTACTGATAACTCTTACCAGTATATCACTGCAACCCTGGCCAGGGATTTCCTGTTATGGCCAGTTGAGCATAGCGCAACATCAACCCCCAATACCAGGAAAGACGAATCCCCTCCTATCGCTCATTGCCTCCATGTGAATCGGGACTGTACCCAAAAACCACCTGTTTGCACGACTCAGTAGAGCCGTTGTAGGGTGGAAATCAAAGCACAGTGGGAGACACACAAGACTCTATGACGATCTCGGGTCAACAGACTAAGCTGTACCAGTGTCACCAGAGAACTGCCATCTGACGTGAGGTATAATACCATCTGGGAGTTCTCGGCGAGTCCGTTCAGTGTACCCAGTCTCCACTGAGCACCCATATACCATCTCTGATGTCAAACACCAATGGATATGGGATCATCCATCGCCCATCGCATGGGTCGAGAAGATATACGCTAGTCTACTCTGGAATATCGATGTCCCGTCTCGATATTCCCATGACTAGGAACATTGAAGGATGTACTCATTGACTACCCAGGCCCCACTAGTATGATCTGCATCATAGTCCTGGAAGTCGAGTACACATTCTAAGGGCTTTATCAACATGTAATAGAGAGACAGAAAGTATACATGTTAAGATAAAGAGCAACCAGATAGCGTACTATCATGTCGAGCAAGAAAGTCCTACCTATATATGTCCCAGCATCCACTACAATATACATCCAATGTACAGTAATGGCCTCTAGGGCATACATATAACTAACAATCTCCCACTTGCACTAGGGCCATCTGTAGCAGTGGTTGCAGTATCACATACTCAACCATCCCATATAAGCCTCTCTCTGGGAAAAAGCCTTTGTGAGTGGATCCGCCGTGTTGTCCTCTGTGTCTACTCTCCTAACCTCGATCACCCTGCAGATCATCTATCTCCATGATCAGGTGATGCTGCCTCAGAATATGTCTGGGTCACTGATGGGACCAGGGTTCCTGGGCCAAAGCCACACTTCCATTGTCGTACAATGGTAGGAACCTAGTTCATCTTATGAACCAAATATACACCCAAACTGCCTCTTTGGTAGTATCTTTAATAGCGATGTTACCAGCCTTTATCGTCTAGTTTGTCACGGTATCTAGCTTGGAACTCTTCCAACATACCGTCCCTTTACCGAGGGTAAAGACAATGCCTGCGACTGACATTCAGTCGTCCTTATCACCATGGAACTTTTCCAATGATTCTCCCCAGGATCGAGGAGGTATCACCTTTATCCTATTTGGAGAATCCTTGTGATAAGAGGAGATTGACCGTGCGTAGCATAAGAAACTCCATCCCTATCAAGAGTATGTCATCCACGTACTCTACGAGGATCACTACCATACTCCCTACTACCTTTTTGTATATACAAGGTTCATCTACCATTTCGATGATGTCAAACACTTCGACTACCACATCAAAACAGACGTTCCAACTCCTCGATGCCTGCTTTATTTTGTAAAGCAACTTGCACACGTTTCCGCTGCTCCCACTGTTTTCGAAGCCCTCGGGCTGTGTTCTTATAGACGTTCTCTTCTAAATCAGTATTTAGAAAAGCAATCATGATACCCAACCACCAGATATCGTAGTCATGGTATGTAGCCGTGGTAAGTAGGATTCGGATGGACTTAAGCATAGCCACCGGAAAAGGTTTCATCATTATCCACGCCTGGTCGATGACGAAAACCTTTAACAAGTCTAGCTTTTAAAGTCTCAACCTTTCCATCTACACCAAGTAATCTTCTCATGATATACTTGCTCCTGATGGGGATTTAACCCTTCAGTTATAGCAGCTAAAGTCCATACTTCGCTGGTGTACATGGATTCCATCTCAGATCGCTAAGCATCCAGCCATTCTTACAGAGTCCCTACTCTCGATGGCCTGCTCGAAACTAGTTGGGTCATCATCTCATGATGCATTCCTCGCTCCCATTGTCATCGAGAAACCGGAGTATCTCTCAGGCGGATGAGAAATCCTACCAGATCGGCGGAGAGGCTGAGGCTCGTTGGGAACTATTGAATCCTTTAGTTCTTTCAAATCATCAGTTGCAGTTTTGTATAGCTGGAACGTTTCCAATTCTACAGAACTGACCTTGCCTCGAACTTGTCCGGATTTTGCTTTAGACATAGGCCGGACAATCCTAAATCTTAACTTACTTAAGAGATAGGCTCTTCCCATACCATATCTTATATGGAGTGGTAGGCAGTGATCTGATTCGAACCTAATTCAATAGGTATGCAGCTTCTCAAGTGCACAACCCCTTTAAAGAAACAGGTAACTCAGTAATACTCATCATAGAGCGCACCATATCATATAGGGTGCTCATTGCTCTGCCCTGATACACCGATGTGCTGTGGTGCATTCAGAGGAGTAATACTGAGAGAGAATCTCATTCTCCTTTAGAATAGTCCAAGAATGCCATGCACAAGTATTCTCCTCCTTGATCTTATCATAGGACATAATACTTATACCCGTATTTTGGTTCTATACTTCTAGCTTATATTCTGTGAATATCTCAAAAGGTTCGGACTTATGTTTCAACAGGAACATATGACTGAATCTTGAGAGACTATCAGAGAATGTAATGAAGTACAAAGAACCGGTCCTGGCATATGTAGACAGGAGACCTTACATACATCATCATGCATCAGTCCCAAGAGTTTACTAACTCTTTCTCTGTTTCCAATAGACAGAGCTATGGTCATCTAATCTTTGTGACATGACTGGCAAGTTTCACAAGATGTAAATTCAAACTGATTTAAATATGCATCTAAAATGTAACTTAAGCTAGTCGGGTCACATTGATACGACCTAGTCTACAATGCCTCAAGAAGGATTCGTTCATATCTGAACTCTTCCTCTTGTGTGTGTTCTGTATACTAGGAACTGTAGTTTGATTTAGAACGTCAATGCTTTTAGATAACGTGCCTGAACCGATCAACTTTTGATATAAGAAATGTTCAAAACATTATCCATCAATACAAAATTTTATCATTTCTTTACTAATGAAGAGACTGATATGATTTTGTATATCAGGTTCGGTATCTAATAGCATTTGTTCAGAATCAATGTACTGGGATACAGGGTGACAGTGACCAACAGACTTGGCTGCAACACTTGCACCGTTTTCTGTCTCATGAAACTTATCACCCGTTCTCAGTTCTCTGCCTTTCTGTAGCCCTATGTAACAGATTACATATCTGGGATCCTGATCCGGTGTTAAATACCCAGGATGCAGAGGATACTGAGAAACAGTTCTGTGTGATGAACACACCCGAAGGAGATGCATCATATGCACTTTCTTCGTTTGGACGGCATAGGAATTCTGGTATTCCCCTATTTCCTGCTCTGTCTTATAACAATTATAAGTTGGAGCGGGACCAACGTTCCCCAGCTCAGTATAATAAGCGGGTTCGGTTAATACATCCATATTATTATCTTGATTAAGGCGTGATATGGTCGCTACCTGGAGAGAGAGAGAAGAAAACACTCTGCGTGCGCTGTTGCAAGATTAGATTGGTTATATATTTTATCTAATCAGGATGGCTCCCACTGTTTTTATCAAATCTTCCTTCAAACCTTAAAAGGAAAGACTAGCCGGGATTAATTACACTCTACAAGTTCGCCAATCTTTCAGCCAGGCTAGTGTCGGTACTTTGAGGGAGGTCCCCCGTGCTTTCGCACGAACCTAATTAATGTAAACCTCGTTTTCCCAGAGGCATAGCCTCGTTGACACCTTTCTAGACACCTACTTGATCGGCTAATTGCAAAGTGCAAAACTCTCCCAGGAGTAACAATTACTCGTAGTGGGTATCGGGATCCAACTATCACATAGAAAGTATGCAATCTCATTGCAAGTTTCAACACTTGAAACTCCCGATAATGGTTTTTACCCCTAGCACCTATGACCTTGGCTAAGGTCAACAAATCATAAGTACTAGTCAAGTTCTACCCGTCATTTCTTGATTAGTTAGACCCACCTATATGACCCTTGGCTAAGGTCAACAAAGCCACATGACTGTCCTAACTAATCACATCATATGCGGTGTAGGAAGACATCACTTAGCTACCGTACACTACGCCTCGGCTATGGTCGACAAACGTAGCACGAATACTAAGTACTCTACTTCCTAAAATGACGGAGGGTTGCGAATGGTTTTTTATGAAAACCTTTAACGCTTTGAACTTGATCTCGTTGCGGAATCAAATGGTTTTTAAATGGAATTTTTTTGAAGCTTTTCTAGTTTTGCTAAAGGGGTCACTCCCGGTGAAGGGATCGTCGGCCCTTTCCTCGTCGAATGAGGTGCGGGATATATCATATATATCACTGTGCAAAGCGGAAACTATAGAAGCGATCAAAAGACAAACCGAGGGTTGTAACATCTGCCAGTTATTGCTAAAGGAGTCACTCCCGGTGAAGGGATCTCGGTCCTTTCCTCATCGAATAAGGTGCAGGATGTTCTATAAGGAACACCGCGATGCAAAGCAAGAACTGTAGCTACCTGTTTTATTTTTGAAATTCGATTCCACAACATCAATTAGGTTTATTTTCTTTCATTAATCTCATTAATGAATATCCCATCATTTAAGTCCACCTAAACATCACAAATAAATATAACGTACGCTTATGCCATCCGCATTCGCCTCGATGTCTCGTCTGCACCGTTAGGTTAGGTAACTAATGCCAGAATGCGGCAGGGCTAGCGCGGGTGTAAAACATAAGCAACGTCTATATAATATATCATATATACTATATATAATATCTATCAGAACAAATCACATGATCACATCACAGATAACACAACAGAAAATATCATATGAAATATTGGATATACTAGGACGTCCGTGTTTTTAATACGAGCCAGTATAAAACACGGATTCCACGGTCGTGATGAATAGCCAATCCCACACCCCTAGACCCCTACGAGAGCGGCAAACAACCTTACCAATTCTAGGGTTAGGAGACCCGGACTCGACTCCTCGAGATGGTCTCCCACTGGACCCCAGAACCCGGTTACTTGTGCTCCCCTCCTTGGGTCTATTCTAGTGCAGAAAAGTAAATAATATACAAATGGTGACATCATCCACAACATGGAAGTGCCCCAATAAAAGAATATTACATACAAGTTTTTACATGAATGAAAATGAAAAACACTCACCTCACATAAAAACCCCGGCTATTCAAACACGACGATCCAATATAACATATCCAGCAACACATAACATCACATGTCATCAACGTAAGTAAACATGCGTATCCCAATTGTCGTTGACATATAGCAACGAAACCGGCGATATCACATATTACACTTACGGTCACAGAAAAGAAAGTGTAAAACTACAACAGTTGGAATCCGCAAACTCTTTAGACATCGCATGCCTAATCAAATGAAATACTTAGACATCGCATGCCTAACAATTATAAACCCCGCATTTTAGTCTCATTATCGAAAACTCTTTTCAATATCAAGTCGGGCAATTCAACAGGATTCCCGACATTCTGATCGAATGCTCGTCGCAAACTTTAGTAGGCAGCTGCACCCCCGACGCCGTCGACGAACTGCACCAAGGCGGAACACCGCTGCCGCGAGCACCCGAACGGATGCTTTCGGCGACGGGGTTCTCCTACAGTCACTTGGTCGAGGCTATGGGGCGAGACTGTCTATTAAGTTTACCCGGCGAGTATCCGCGTACGCTACGTGATTGCGACGGACTTTTGATCACATCAAAATTCCGTGGCAACCGATCAAGTGAGACTAAACCGTTAGATTTATAACATTCATTCAGTTATCTCATAACTACTTGTGAATTCCAATTATTGTATCACATTCCGGATAAATAGAAAATGTTAAACTTTCCGATCGAACATTCGAACACCCAAGTTTTCCCGAAACAGCTCAACACATGAAATAAGTTTAAAAACATTCACTTCGTGCCTCAGTACCAATGGTCCAGCCATAAAAGGGTCAAGCCAACGCCTCACATGTGGCACGCCGTACTGCCCCAAACCCTAAGGTTCAAAGGGCAGTTCAAGACGGTCACATAATCGAGTTAAGGTTTGTTGTCTTCTAGAGAGACCATCGCGTTACTTGCACTACTTAGAACGTCATTAAACTACGGAAAAATCCAATAACTGGAATTTTCCCGGCAGAGGGAAAAAGCGGGTATTTATATCCGGTCGAACTTTCTAACATATTCTAAATTATCCGGAAAAACACAGACAAAGTTTGACAATCCGATCGAATCCTTGAACTCCCAATACAACCCAGAAAACTCAACTCTTGAGTGCAAATTAAAAATTCCCAGAAAACTCAGCACCTGAAGAAACAAATTACTGTGCAAAAATTGAAGGCTGATCTCATCATATGGCCGCGGAACCGCCGCATAAGCCAAGCTTCTGCCGCGGTTCCGCCGCACTTTAGCCGTATCTTTTGGTCATTTTTGCATCGTAATTCTTAGAACTTCCTGCTGAATTTTTAAAGAATTTTTAATTTGGAAAAAACCAAGTTTTGAAAAAATGTCCAGAGAGGGTGGAAATCTAGGGTTTCGGGGTTCGATCGGGTTTCTAAGATCGTCTACGCATCGCCTAAGGCTCTAGCTAGGCTCTGATACTACTGTAGGGTTCCTAGGCACACTAATGAAGTCTTACAACAGATCAAACATGCCTAATTCAAATTTTTCATGTGCCTACAAACCCTAGTACGGATCGTTAACTAGATGATGAGGCTATGCAAGCAAGTAAACTACTTTATTGCTAAAGGAAAGTGACTACAACTTTTGTAGATCCGGTCCTCCACTTCCTAGGCTCCATGATGACGTCCCTCCACTGTCCATATCGGAATTCGGACTCTGGCGAAGGTTTCATTGGAGAAATGATCGGGCTAGGTCGTCGACTTCGATGCCGAAGATGATCTACGTCGAGGCAACTCAAGATCAAGCTCCAATTTCACCAAGTCATGAAACTTGTGAAGAAAACACCCTATACTACTTGGCAAGTGGTAGAGGATGAAGAAATAGGAAGTGGGTTCACTTTAGAATTGGATTTCTCACTCTTTTTCTCATTTCACCATTGATGGTAGCAAGCTTTTCTTCATCTTGAAGAAGGAGGAGAAGAAGAAAAGAATATGATATCTATTTTAAAATAGGAAATAAAATGATACTTATCATATTTGCAACCATAGTTAGGTGTAGAGAATAAACTAAGGTTAGGTTGAATGGTTAGGGTTAAGCATGAAACAAAAAATGGTGGACTTATTCAAAGCTTTATGAAGCTTCAACTAGAAAACAAATCAAGCCACCATTTCTCCTTATCTTTCCAAAATGAATAAATAAATAAATAAATGAATAAGTAAATAAACAAAACCTTAACCATTAGCATAACCATGGTTTAATCACACACACAAACCCAAGTTAGCATGTATCATCAAACATGATACAAACAAGTGCACAAAAGTATATCACATATACAACTTGTGTATTTCAAGTGAGAAAATCCATTTAAAGTGAACAAATATTAGCTAATGCAAAGTAATATATCAAATATATAATTATACATTAAATCATTAAATCAACACTTGATTTAACGATCCGGTCATATCGCATATGACCGACTAATATCCAATGTATCGGTTTATCGAATCAATCCTCGATTCGATAACTAGGTTATATCGCATACAACCAATCGATACATTCATCACGAGAATAGAATACGGTATCACATATATGCATTATTCTCGGTCCCGCATATATCTCATATGCGCTCCTATTTCGTTTCGCTTGAGCCAGGAAACCTCTGTGTAGGACTCTAAAGACTCGTCAATACGCCGGCAGCAGGTGATGATCATATCAAACACCCACAAGCCGCAAGCGGTCTGCTAAACATAACGGCCACCCGGGTATTGAGCGATCAGAAGATCGACGAGCAAGCCCGCTCACACTCCTGTGAATCCAACCAGTAACACTTACCGTACAGTCCGGTCTGTTCATCTGATATGTCGCATATCTCGCCTAGGGGTGGTAAACGTCAGACCCCAATAGCTTGATAAGTCATGCCGACGTGAGGTCCATGACAATCGTGAAACTACTGATAACTCTTACCAGTATATCACTGCAACCCTGGCCAGGGATTTCCTGTTATGGCCAGTCGAGTATAGCGCAACATCAACCCCCAATACCGGGAGAGACGAATCCCCTCCTATCGCTCATTGCCTCCATGTGAATCGAGACTGTACCCAAAAACCACCTGTTTGCACGACTCAGTAGAGCCGTGGTAGGGTGGAAATCAAAGCACAGTGGGAGACACACAAGACTCTATGACGATCTCGGGTCAACAGACTAAGCTGTACCAGTGTTACCAGAGAACTGACATCTGACGTGAGGTATAATACCATCTGGGAGTTCTCGGCGAGTCCGTTCAGTGTACCCAGTCTCCACTGAGTACCCGTATACCATCTCTGATGTCAAACACCGATGGATATGGGATCATCCATCGCCCATCGCATGGGTCGAGAAGATATACGCTAGTCTACTCTGGAATATCGATGCCCCGTCTCGATATTCCCACGACTAGGAACATTGAAGGATGTACTCATTGACTACCCAGGCCCCACTAGTATGATCTGTATCATAGTCCTGGAAGTCGAGTACACATCCTAAGGGCTTTATCAACATGTAATAGAGAGACAGAAAGTATACATGTTAAGATAAAGAGCAACCAGATAGCGTACTATCATGTCGAGCAAGAAAGTCCTACCTATATATGTCCCAGCATCCACTACAATATACATCCAATGTACAGTAATGGCCTCTAGAGCATACATATAACTTACACTTGCCACCTTCCTGTGGAAATAGAGTATCGCGCATTTTGGGCGATAAAGGAGCTGAATGTGTCTCTCGAAGATGCGGGCAGCCATCGGAAGCTGCAGTTGAACGAATTGAGCGAGTTTCGGGATGAGGCTTACGAAAACGCGGTTGTCGTTAAGAACCGAACGAAGGTGCTTCCCGATAAACACCTTTTGCGCAAAACATTCGCACCTGGTCAACAGGTACTGCTTTACGACACCCGGCTACATTTCCATCCAGGTAAGCTCAAATCTCGCTGGAAAAGGCCATTTTTTGTGCGGAATGTGTATCCGCATGGCGCTGTGGATTTGGAGAATCCAAAGGACGGTTCATTTTTCAAAGTAAACGGACACAGACTAAAACCGTACCTTAGCACCGAACCAATAGAGAAGCTCCTGGTCTTACAGGAGCCAGTTTACCCTGCATAATCTTCCTCTGCCTACCACCAAACTTTGGTTATCCAGCCAAAACAGTGGACACTATTTCAAATAAGTTTGGGGGTATGTATATACCATTTTGTATATATATGTGGATATTCTTGTCCGGTGCATATCCATCTTTAACAATTTTCTTTAAAAAAAAATCTAAAAAATATAAAAAATATAAAAAAATGTGTATATCTAACCGACAATTTTGACCCTTCAATGATTTCTTCATGCAATGACAGTGAGGACACTGTCCAGTTTAAGTTTGGGGGTACACTCGGTACGCATTTCTAACCTTCGCATTCATATGTATATTTTGCATCTGCATACTAAAATCCATAAAATCCATAAAAATCTGAAAATTTTCTAAAACATAAAAACTTTTTCGTCAAGTTAGCTAGTGGGAGAATTCAGATTCAACATTTCAATGATTTTGTTTGATAAGATAAGAATAACTAAATCTTATTTTTAGATTTTGAAAACCTGAAAGATAACTCTCCTTTGAAGTTAACTATAGCTGATATACGTCTTTACACCACACTACACGTGTCGTGAGTTTTGAAAATTAGATGACAAGTCTATTATGTCTGAAAACTTTTAAATGGATAAATTATTTTCTGAGGATCAAATAGGTTTGTTCTGAAATAAGTAATATCAAGAATAGTTTATGAAGTGAAGCGGATATGAAGGGATGTTATTGATGCCTTAATTGGAACTAATTCTGAAAAATAACCCATCTGGAACTTGATTGGAATGATTACACACCAAACCCACTAAACACGTCTTTTATCCAAAAAATAATTGAACTGCCGGTTATATCTCCGTTCGTATTGAATCATCATGATTTTTACGCTAAATTGTCTTTTGTTTTTGGGCCTAGGTAACTTGAGTAATTAAGTCCGCTGGGGTGTCTCTACACCTAATGCCCTAAAGCCAACTGGTTTGGGAGTATTGACCCAAAGCTCATTAAGAAGCCTAGAAAGTCCAGATTAAAACAAAGTCAAGAAAGTGTTCTCTCCGAGTTAAAATTCCTAACGGTTCTTTGTGTGAGAATAATCTTGACAAAAGACAGGTTTTTATAAAAAAATATTTCTAGCGGAGATATGAAGGTTTTATTCTATGATAAAAACTATTGCACGTTCACAAAGGTGTGTATGAAATGAAAACAAGAAAAAGGTGGAGTGAAAAATAAGACCGAGTTTCCTGTTAAGGAAGATAGAAATTCTGAAATTGAAACCTTACTGGAAAACGAAACTTGAAAAATGCTTAACTCTTTATAAAACTTATGTGATCCTTTTTAAATTTTTATCTGGGCTTTATTTTATGACATGATGACTTTAATCGATCCTTCTGAAACTTAACGACACTATTTGCACTGCACATAAAGACATATAAAATCTTAAGTTAAATGAGAAGCGAGGTGTGAAAAATAAAGGTTCGATAGTCTAGAATTAGGATAATAGAATTATTATTTTTAAAAACAAAACCTTAGGATTTTGAATCATAGTTATTTCGCAAAACTAGCTTGACGGGATTTTGTGGGTAGTATCCGCTGAAAACCCTCAGGAGACAATACTCCTCCTACTAGGGACACCTAGAGGTTTAACGGCTTGTTGCACATGCTCAGTGCAATCGCGTTCCCTGCGAAAGTGAGGTTAGGAATTTTTGTGAATAAATTGGCTTTGCTCGGGACGAGCAAATGATAAGTTTGGGGGTATTTGTTCATATCAGATTTTTGCATTTTTATACCGCCCATTTTTGATCACATTGCTTATAGGTAGGTACTCTTGATCCGTGTTTTGCTAGATAATTGCAGGTTACAGGTTCTCTGCTCTAAGCAGTAAAATTCATGGAAAAGCGCGAAAAATTCTGGATTACTGCCAACCACAGATAAAATACGGGTCTCCGCTCTCTATCCGTATGTTGCTGCACACCAGTTTAAGGGACAAAATGGCAAATCGATGGTCATTATCATGCACAAAGCACAATGGCAACACAAAATCCAAGATATCTACGTGGAGCTCAAGGAAATCATGACCAAACATCCACATCAAATCACCTTTTGATCTGCTGAAAATCTGGAAGAAATGTGAAGAGCTTCTGAGAAACCACATATACCACACTGAAGATAACATCAAAATAGGGAAACCCATAAAATCTGATGAGCCAACTCTTCCTAATGGCCGCGGATCCGCGGCCAACATGGCGACTCGGCAGATGATAATTTTCAGTGGGGCAGTTTGGTAAATTCATGTGGGGCCAGAATGTTGCCCTAGGGTTTCAGTTTCCTGCCTATAAATAGCCCAGAACAATGCCAAGTGAAGGGGGCTTGAATTCTTGTGTTAGATTTTAGGATATATTTTGTTGTTCTTCTTCCTCTTTTCATCTTTTCTCCATTAAAACTTTGTAGTGAGCTTTTATGAGTGAAGTGATGAATAAAAGAGTTCTTTTCTTTATCATGCTTGTCTTGTTATGTTGTTAATTATAATTGCTTGTAATTTTCATTTGCTAATCTAGTTGTTGTTATTTGTTGTTTGTTTCTTTCTTGTTCTATTTTTCTTTATCCTTAACAACAATGATGCTTAAGCTTGATCCTTGCCAAGGTGAGGTCTCAAATAGCTAGTTGTAATCTTCTAACCTCTTTCTTTCTATCTTCCTCCTTTTGTTGTATTTTTCCTTTTTTTTTGTAATGGGTGAGTAGTTTCTCACTTGTTAGGGCAGGATAAGGAAAGTTTGAGAGAAGAAAATCTCTTTCACTCTTTTCTTGCCCAACATCTTAATTCGGACACCCGTTAATTGAACCACAATCCGCTCCCTACGGCACCCTATCCTACATGATAGCGGTGATTCCTTAGTGAGACCGGTTGTGGTTGAATTAACCGGAGGTTAAGGCTAAGATCCAAGAACGGACGGACAAGGACCAAAAGGAAGGAATTAAGCGTGGGAAAGCCTAGCTTATACTCGCAAGTTCCTTCCTAGTCGTGCTAATCCCCGTTGTTACCGATTACCGTAACACCGATATTAAGAGTGGCAACGAAAGAAGTGAACTAACCTAATCCTAACCCTAACAAGCTCTCTTTATATACATTTTAGCACTTAGTTAATCTCAAACAAATCTGGACATTTGGACTTAACTCGTTAAAGCACATAGAAAAAGATTCCCATCTCCCTGCGGACGACCCGTACTCAACCGGCTAGCTACAAGCGAAACCGTCTTGATTGCAGTAATTAACTAAGCACGCAAAAACTCTAACAATCAACTTCAAAAGTCATGGTATTTATTTGCAGCGGACAAATTCCTTGGCGTTTATCTAAAAAAGTCAAAATTTCGTGGTATTTATTTGTAAGGAATGAAGTACATCGTATTTATCGCTATAAGAAATTATCAAAAAAAATTCATAATTATATTTAAAAAAAATTAACAAATAATTACATTCATCTGCAGGGATTTCACAATAGGAAATTGCCAAAAAAGAAAAAAATCTTAAACTGTGTTTTTTCTTTAATTTAAGAAAATGATAATTATGTTCAAAAAAATCTAATTACATGCATAAGTTTGTGAAACATTTTTCATAATTTATAGACATTAAAGGAAATTTATTTATGAGCATATTTTTATCCAAACAATTTGTAAATTTAAGAGTGAGATGTATATATATATATATATATATATATATATATATATATATATATGCCACGAATTCTAATAATTGCCTTCAAGATTATGGCACAACCACAAATTTATCGATATAGCCAAAAC
The DNA here is from genome assembly GCA_030015575.1 of Agapanthus africanus. Lineage (NCBI taxonomy): Eukaryota > Viridiplantae > Streptophyta > Magnoliopsida > Asparagales > Amaryllidaceae > Agapanthus > Agapanthus africanus. The sequence goes on along the minus strand of CM057346.1, from coordinate 453,796,380 downwards.
ACCACAATGCTTCATGTGAAGGGTAAAATGGGCATCCAAAAGTTTTGCTCATAACTAAATTTATATGTTTGCTTACACCACCAAACCATATTCTCGAAGATACAAAAATAGTCCAAATTTGATGCAAGAGATAATTGTCAAAGACAAGGGGTAAAATGGAAAATCTCAAAGTTTCTCTAGTGGTATATCACTTTCTATCTATTTATTACTCTAATACAAAGTAGGGTTGGTCAACGAATCTTTTGCAAGTAAAAACACAAATTTTGGTCTTATCCTTTTTGCCCTTCTCTTTTTCTATATTTGTTTCCATATTTCGTTTTCAAAAGGCCCATTAATATGTGACCCAGAATAAAAGAAAATTAATTTGCGGGCTATTTCCATTTTAATAATTTGTTCTTTTATTTTATTTTAATTCTTTTGGCTAAAAAGTTATTTCTCAAGAATTAATCAAGTAATTTTTCCTTTATTTTTTTATTTTTATTTTTGAAAAATATTTATGATTGAGTTTTTTTGCAAAGATTTATCCCTGAGATATCATATATTGAGTTTTTTGTAAATGTTCATGATTTCCTTCAAAAAAATTGTTCATGATTGAGTTATTTCTCAAAGATTTTAATATTTGTATCTAAAAATAACTAACATCATTTATCGTTTTTTAAACATAAGGAAAATATATGTAAAAAAATAATATTTGTATATTTTTCTTAAATATAGCAAAAAATAATATTCGTTTATAAATATATCCGATCATTTTTTATCTTACGCGTTATGCGTGGGGTCAAAATCCATACAATGATGTTGCCGTGTTAAAAATAAAATAAAAATTCTTCATCAAATAATTTCATTTCTAGCGAAAGCGACTCGGGTGAGGTCCGTCCCAAAAGCGACTCTTGACGTAAGTCTATCATGCTACAATCATAGTGTAGTGAAAAAGGACCAATGATAATGTAAGTAGGCCTAGGGCTCTCTACTAATAATTTTGCACAAGAAAAATGGGTTTTAATAAAATCTAGAAAGCTCAAAATCTATACTACCTAGAATCAACATTAAAGAAATAAATTAGAGACCAAGTAGAGAGCAATACAATCTTTATAGTATCTTCATATACTCCATTTTGTGTTGAACTCTAATTAGGCTCTTAGGATCTGTGCACAAATTTGGTGAAGACCTCTCTTTCCATAGATGATCCACTTAAGGAATCCCTTCTCTAGCTCCGTTTTCATCTCTAACTTCAAGCCGAGTGAAGAAACTATCAATCCATTTATGCTAGGATTGGAATGTTAGGGATGTAGTATAGTCACTCTATTTTTATCCCACCATCCATTTTCTTTTTCTTATTCTCTTTTTAATTTAAAGGAAGAAGAGGAGAGCTTGAAAGAGATGAGAAAAAAAAGATATGAATGAAATCCTTAACCATTTAGAAGATGGTTGCTATCTTTTAACATAACATAAAGAAGTCCTAACTATATGATTTCATCTCATCTCTAAATGTCATCCCTTTACTCTTCCCTCCACATGTCACTCTAGAGAGAGTGGGCATGCATGTGCTAAACCATGGCACAACTTAACTAAAATAGAAACTAAAAAGAAAAGGAAAAAACATTATGAGTGTGTATGTAACATTACACACACACACACATATACGTATTAAAATACATAAATGAGATATAAATAAATAGTGAAAAAATACTAGCAAATACATATATCCAATACATGTATTATCAAATTAAATCGGTACTTGATTTAATATCCGTCTTTCTAAAAGATCGGTTAGTATATTCAAAAGTCCGATTACCGTCAGTGCACTAAATACACTAGTTTTAATCGAACTCCGGTACGTACACACATCTACATCATATCGCTAGAGTCGGAAAAATCTCTATGTGGGATTCTAAAGATTCGACAATACGCTGGCAGTGGGTTTAATCACAAGCACGTCGGAGGCACTAGCTGCACGTAACAGCTACCCAGATATTGAGCGAAACGAAAGTCAAAAAGCAAGCTCGTCTAAACCCCTACCGAGCCTATAAATGACAGTCTCCATACAGTCTGGTCTGTTCATTAAAGAGTATTGCATACCGGGTCTAGGGTGTTGGTATACGTTAGATCCCTAATAACCCGATAAGTCGTGTCGGTGTCAAGCTCATGACCTGATTGGTTTTGCGAAGGTGTGTGTATGTGTAACGACCCCAATATTACTATACCATCATGTTTTCTTTGTTTAGTAAAATACTGTATTTATTTATTCGTAGTATTTTTCCGTATATTTTGTTTTCTATTATATATATTATTTTATTATTCCATCTATTTTTCCCAAACACATTTCTTTAAAACTAAATTTTAATTTCTTTTCAAATTAAACAGAAGACCTAACTAAGCCCATAACTTAAATCCAATTTCATTTTCATTTTCTTTAATAAAACTATGAGCCCAAAAGCCCACTTTTTTTTAAGCAACATCATATATTTAATTCTTATTAAATATGTGTATGAACAACCTTATAGCTCATTAGTTTTTGCATTGTTATTCTATAGATCACATATTCAAATCCCCATTCTTGTAAATATTTTTTATCAATCTTTATTCTTCTCATAACTTACAAATGAGACATTTCATTTCCAAAATGAATGGTGACCTTTCATTTCTCTTTTAATTCCCATGTTGAATGTATATATTATTATAGATAATTCACCATTACACCATCTTTATTTGTCCCCCTCTTTCTTTTTCTTCCTCACATTTTTCTATCTCTCCCTTCTCACTCTTCACCTAGAGTCCTGGAAGAAGAACACCAAGAAGTTTCAAGAAAATCTGGCTAGTAACGCGAGATTACCGGTGGATAGACAAGCCCGGTGGCAATATCGGCTTGTGTATGTAAGTCCCTTCTCTCTTTCCCTCCCTCTATCTCTTTCTCTTTCTCTTTCTCTTTTTTATATTGCCATGAAAAACTTCCCTTATCGTATCATAGTTCCTAAATAATTAATTAAATGGATACATATATAAATAATGAACACACACAAATATACACAAATATATAGTTTGTAAAGTCTTTTTCATTACTCTCAATCCATATGTTAAGATTTCATAGTAACCAATTAGGATTGCATCGTTTGTTTTTGTATTTTAAATTACTTTATTTAAAGTTTGTAAAAAAAATGAAGTTACGAATAAATATCATGGTTTTCTCATTTCTCACATATGACATATCAGTACCTTTACTTTTAAAATAATTTTTAGAAATTAATTTTTACTTCTGGAAATTTCAGAAAATTTACATATGATAGAATATATTATTTTGTACATGCTGTAAAAATTTCAGATCGAATCTCTTAACGGTTTAGGAATTATATCGTTTTTATTCACTGTTCGTAAAACAGAAAACTACAGTTATCGGTCAACTTCTAGAACACATAACTTGGTATATCGATATCCAAATTGAGAAAAATCAGATGTTTTGGATATCTAAATCAAATAATATAGATTTTCTTGGTTTTAAGTTTTTACTGAAAACCGACGTAAAATATACAAAACTTCGTTACAATATTAAGCGACGAATCTGGACAGAATCTGTCCTGATTCGTACACTGTTTTAAATTGGACATAACTCGAACACCCGATATCCGTTTGTGACAAACTTTAGATGTGTAGATGAAAAATTGATAGAAATATAATTTTCTGTATACTAGATTACTTATAAATGCGTGAAACAACCCGATATAGGCTTTGCAATACAATATATAGTTACTGTCTAGAAATCTGAATTTCTGTTTTTAACGCTGATGTTAAAAAGATCATAACTAGAGCTTCAGGAATCCAAATCACGTGAATCTTGGTGTTTTGGATAAGTATATCGAAATACCTACATTTTATATTAATCTTCGTAGCCTGAAACCTGATAAAAATTAACTCAAAATGCGTTTTAAAAATATGTGACGGTGCTGAACATATTCTGATCTGTTTTGCGCGACGATACGAAAACATGTATATCTCCCAAACCGGTAGTCATATTTAGGCGAGACTGAAACTTGCATGTGCATAACACTTAAGGCTATGTTTTCATTTATATTCTGAATTCAAATAACTTGATTAACTAGTCGTACATATCACATATTTACAACATTGTTTTTGGACGTTTCTTGTATACTTATCTTATATTATGTTCTATGATTGCTTATCTATTTTTATCTATATGACTTGTGATTAAACCATTACATGCTGGAATTGACTTGATCTTGACACGACTCAATCATGAATACCTGAACCCAATAGGTGCACTGTAGGGTTCCTAGGCACACCCATGAGGTTCTACAACTGATCAACCATGCCAAAATCAAATTTTTTCATGTGCCGAGAAACCCTAATTGAGATCGTTAACTAGAGGTAAGGCGAAACATAGCAAGTTAACTACTTTAACTACAAGTGAAAGGTATTACAACCTTTGTAGATCCGGTCCTCCACTTCTTTAGCTCCGTGATGACGTCCCTCCACTGCGATCATCGGGATCTCGGTCTCTAGCGTTGGTTTCATCGGAGAAATGAGCGGGCTGGGTCGTTGACTTCGATGCCGAAGATGATCTACGTCGAGGCGACTCTAACTCAAGCTCCATCTTCACTAGGTCATGAAACTTGTGAATAAAACACCCCATACAACATGGAAAGTGGTAGAGGATGAAGAAATAGGAAGTGGGTTCACTTTGGATTTGGATTTCTCACTTGATTTCATCACTTGAAATTTTCTAGAAAGCTTTCTTCACTTCATCAAGAAGAAGAAGAAGAAAGAAAAGAATGAATAACGAATAATAGAAAATCAAGTGAAGCCTTATCATATTGCAACCATGGGTGAGTGTTTCTTTTGTAGAAAATAAACTAGGGTTTAGGTGAATGGTTAGGTTAAGAAACAAAACAAAATGGTTAAGACTTTTTCAAAGATGCATGAAGCATCATGAAGCTTCTAGCAAAGCAACAAAAAGCCACCATTTAGTTTTTTACCAAAATAAATAGAAAGAATAAATAAAACCTAACCATTAACCTAAACATGGTGTATAGCATACACACACCCAAGTTTGCATGTATCATCAATCATGATACAATCTAGTGCACAAACATATATCACATATACAACTTGTGCACATCAAGTGAGAAAATCAATCTTAAGTGAACAATACTAGTCAATGTAAAGTAATATATCCAATATATAATTATACATTAAATCATTAAATCAACACTTGATTTAATGATCCAGTCATACTGCATATAACCGACTAATATCAAGTGCATCATCATATCGAATCAACATTTGATTCGGTAACCTGGCTATATCTTATATAACCGTCCGATGATACAAATCGCGAGAATAGAATTTAGTATCACATACTGATATTATTCTCGGTCCTGCACATATCTCATATGCGCTCCTATTTCGTTTCGCTTGAGCCAGGAAACCTCTGTGTAGGACTCTAAAGACTCGTCAAGACGCCGGCAGTAGGCGATGATCATATCAAACACCCACAAGCTGCAAGCGGTCTGCTAAACATAACGGCCACCCGGGTATTGAGCGATCAGAAGATCAACGAGCAAGCCCGCTCACACTCCTGCGAATCCAACCAGTAACACTTACCGTACAGTCAGGTCTGTTCGTCTGATATGTCGCATATCTCGCCTAGGGGTGGTAAACGTCAGACCCCAATAGCTTGATAAGTCATGCCGATGTAAGGTCCATAACAAGCATGAAACTACTGATAACACTTACCAGTAAATCAGTGCAATCCTAACCAGGGATTTCCAGTTATGGCCAGTCGAGCATAGCGCAACATTAACCCCCAATACCGGGAGAGACGAATCCCCTCCTATCGCTCATTGCCTCCATGTGAATCGGGACTGTACCCAAAAACCACCTGTTTGCACGACTCAGTAGAGCCATGGTAGGGTGGAAATCAAAGCACAGTGGGAGACACACAAGACTCTATGACGATCTCGGGTCAACAGACTAAGCTGTACCAGTGTCACCAGAGAACTGCCATCTGACATGAGGTATAATACCATCTGGGAGTTCTCGGCGAGTCCGTTCAGTGTACCCAGTCTCCACTGAGCACCCGCATACCATCTCTGATGTCAAACACCAATGGATATGAGATCATTCATCGTCCATCACATGGGTCGAGAAGATATACGCTAGTCTACTCTGGAATATCGATGCCCCGTCTCGATATTCCCACGACCAGGAACATTGAAGGATGTACTCATGGACTACCTAGGCCCCACTAGTATGATCTACATCACAGTCCTGGAAGTCGAGCACATCCTAAGGGCTTTATCAACATGTAATAGAGAGACAGCAAGTATACATGTTAAGATAAAGAGTAACCAGATAGCATACTATTATGTCGAGCAAGAAAGTCATACCTATATATGTCCCAGCATCCACTACAATATACATCCCGTGTACAGTAATGGCCTCTAGGGCATACATATAACTAACAATCTCCCACTTGCACTAGGGCCATCTGTAGCAATGGTTGTAGTATCTAATATTCAACCATCCCATATAAGTCTCTCTCTGGGAAAAAGCCTTTGTGAGTGGATCCGCCGTGTTGTCCTCTGAGTTTACTCTCCTAACCTCGATCACCCTGGAGATCAACTATCTCCATGATCAGGTGATGCTGCCTCGGAATATGTCTGGGTCACCGATGGGACTAGGATTCCTGGGCCAAAGCCACACTTCCATTATCACACAATGGTAGGAACCTAGTTCATCTCATGAACCAATATACACCTAAACTGCCTCTTTGGTAATATCTTTAATAGCGATGTTACCAGCCTTTATCGTCTAGTTTGCCACGGTATCCAGATTGGAACTCTTCCAACATACCGTCCCTCTACTGAGGGTAAAGACAATGCCTGCGACTGACATTCAGTCATCCTTATCATCCTGGAACCTTTCCAGTGATTCTCCCCAGGATCGATTGATACCATCTCACTAAACCTAGTGAGAAGCCTAATATCCATTTAGATCTATCTCATAGATCCAATACCCAGGATTTAGGAGGTATCACTTTGATCCTATATGGAGAACCTTTGTGATAAGAGGAGATTGACCGTGCGTAGCATAAGAAACTCTTTTCCTATCAAGAGTATGTTGTCCACGTACAATACGAGAATGACCACCTTACTCTCTACTACCGTTTTGTATATACAAGGTTCATCTACCATTTTGATGAAGTCAAACACTTTGACTACCACATCAAAACAGACGTTCCAACTCCGCGATGCCTGCTTTATTCTGTAAAGCAACTTGCACACGTTTCCGCCGCTCCCACGGTTTACGAAGCCCTCTGGTTGTGTTCTTATAGACGTTCTCTTCTAAATCATTATTTAGGAAAGTAGTCATGGCACCCAACTACCAGATATCGTAGTCATGGTATGTAGCAATCACTAGTAAAATAAGGGGTTGCCCCTACGGATAATATCATCCGTAGGGGCAATAAAAGTTTGGCCCTACGGATTAATCTGTAGGTCAAAGTGGTTGCCCCTACGGTCGTTCAATATTTATTTAAAATTTATTAAATCTTAAAGTGTTTTTTGCCCCTACGGTGGCGCAAACCAAGCACCTACGGGTATATCCGTAGGGGTATATAAATAGGGATTTAATAGATCGATCCCTACGCTGATTATTTCTCTTTCCTATTCTCGCGCGAAACCAAATTTCCCAAATCGAGATCGTCGTCGCCGCCGCCGCCGCCGCAGTGATCTCCTCGTCACCGAATCCAAGCCGAATCGTCGTCGCCACACCTGCGCAATGATCTCGTGGTCGCCACCGTGCTCCGTTCTCGTTGTCGCCACCGCCCTTGTCGTCGCCGATTGCGTCTCCGTCGTCGCCTACAGGTAATTACTTAAACATTATTATAATGATGTTAGGGTAGCGATCAATGAGGGTTAGGATTAGGTATCGGTTGTGGTTAGGGTTAGGATTAGGGTTAGGGTACGGGTTCGATCGGCGGTTGGGGTTCGACGACTGGTGTTGGGGTTAGGGTTAGGGTTAGGGTTTCGGTTGGGGTTTGGTGTTGGGGTTGGGGTTCGGCTGGGGCTGGGTTGGAGTTAGGGTTAGGCCGGGTTAGGGTTTGGTGTTGGGTTGGGGTTCGGCTGGGGCTGGGTTGGGGTTAGGATGAGTTGGAGAGATTGAAGGCGAGCTGGGTTTTGGGAGAAGAGAAGGAAATGGCACTGCTTAATTGCTGCTTCAATTTTTTGATATAGATAAATAATTAGTTCTCCGAGTTAAAATTTAGGGGGAATTGGATACCTCATGTCAAATAGAAAACAGACTAGGTCCATGCTTGCATACGCACACCAGGCATCTAATTTCAAAAGATCCGATGGTATATAGGATTATGGCTCATACAAGACTAGATCAAGAAAGTTAGTATAAAATGGAGAATGCTCTGTTGCTCCCCTCTACTTCAGCTTACATACAATCTATATAAGGTTCTTTTGGGATTTTGGAGGGGTTTTAATTTGGGGGAAATAAATAGCTTTGGAGATGAAATGGGGCATTTCGGTAATTTGATTCTCTGTTGCAAATATTATTTATCAATATATTTAATTATATATATTAAATAAAATAAAGTAAACTATAAATAATATGAAACCAATATATGATACTCGATGATAATACGAAACCTTCATATTCCCATCGATACCCATATATGAAACTAAAAGCGCCACTTAGTCCCCGTCTATCGGTTAACATACGTGCGATGCTCGTCGTGACCTAGAATTATACGAAAGTTGTTAAATATCGGACAGTATAGCTCGATACTAACAACCGCCGTATAGTCTACGCGACGAGAAAATTCAATCGTATGGTAACCCATAGATTTGTCCCGTGTGGACAAGTTAAGAATGTATAAAGCAAACGCCTTCATTCACTTGTGTTTTCATCCGTTTCGAGATATTTCGTCGGTACCTTTCCGCTGGTTCTCCGTGTACAAAGATAGATTAGATGTTCATTTCAACGTTGTTTCATAGCTTTGAAATGATTATCTATTCTATTACAGTGTACTCGGAGAACAGCGGGGAGGTGCTGCCGAAATTTACTCGAAACGGTTGAAAGCACAAGTGATGGGCGTTCGCTCTATACATTCTTAATGGGATAGAAGCCTACCCTCGACAGCCGGAACACATACATACAAACGCATAATTAGAGAGCGACTCGAGATGTTCGGGTTAAAACCAATATATGATACTCGATAATGATATGAAACCTTCATATTCCCATCGATACCCGTATATGAAACTAAAAGCGCCACTTAGTCCCCGTCTATCGGTTAACATACGTGCGATGCTCGTCGTGACCTAGAACTATACGAAGGTTGTTAAATATCGGACAGTATAGCTCGATACTAACAACCGTCGTATAGTCTGCGCGACGAGAAAATTCAATCGTATGGTAACCCATAGATTTGTCCCGTGTGGACAAATTAAGAATGTATAAAGCAAACGCCTTCATTCACTTGTGTTTTCATCCGTTTCGAGATATTTCGTCGGTACCTTTCCGCTGGTTCTCCGTGTACAAAGATAGATTAGATGTTCATTTCAACGTTGTTTCACAGCTTTGAAATGATTATCTATTCTATTACAGTGTACTCGGAGAACAGCGGGGAGGTGCTGCCGAAATTTACTTGAAACGGTTGAAAGCACAAGTGATGGGCGTTCGCTCTATACATTCTTAATGGGATAGAAGCCTACCCCCGACAGCCAGAACACATACATACAAACGCATAATCAGAGAGCGACTCGAGATGTTCGGGTTAAAACCAATATATGATAATATGAAACCTTCATATTCCCATCGATACCCATATATGAAACTAATTAAAAGCGCCACTTAGTCCCCGTCTATCGGTCAACATAACGTGCGATAATTTATTCTTTTCAACGACAAACGCACACACAAAGCATATACATGGATTTTCTCCTTTGTCAGTAACTATCCCGTTCTTATATTTCTCAATATAGTCAGCATAACCTACAATTTATATGTTATTCAGTCTAACATGGCCCATGAGTACGTCAGAGTTAAGGACTGGATGTATGTGGATTGGAAACAACGTATGCAACCTAAGTTTGTCGCAGGGGTTGCTGCTTTCCTTGAATTTGCACGAGCACATAATAAGATCATAATAGAGAAGATTCTCTGTCCGTGCGATAGATGTGGCAATAAGTACTGGCAGAAGGTAGAATTGGCAGAGCTTCATATTGTAAAACATGGGTTTACTAGACTTTATTCAATTTGGAAATATCACGGGGAAGGAGAAGAATGCAGTACTGCGGTAGAAGAAGGAGAACACGATAATGCGGCAGGAGAAGAAGAAGAATTCGGTAATACGGCAGGATACGGAAATTTATTTCCATCAGAAGAAATGGAGGATATGGTAGAGGCTGCCCTAGGTGAATCTATTCGTACCGAAGATGACATTCCTTCCGGTCAAGGACCGCGTGCGGATAAATATGAAAATTTCATGAATGATGCTAGGAAACCAATTTATGAGAATGCGAAGTATTCCACCCTCTCATGGTTCGTCCAACTTTTCCAAATTAAGTGCCTAAATGGATGGAGCAACAAGTTATTCACAATGCTTCTTTCGTTCTTGAAAGATTCTATGCCTCCGGGAAATAATGTGCCCGAAAGCTGGTACGAAGCCCAGAAAATGATGTCTGATTTGGGTCTAAAGTGCGAGAAGATTCAAGCATGTCCTAAAAATTGCGTGTTGTACCGGAAAGAGAATTCAGATTTGAAAGAGTGTCCAACATGCGGAGAGGCCAGGTATAAGCCGAAAGATTCTGATAAGAAGCCTGATATACCTGTGAAGATAGCACGATATTTTCCCATAACACAGAGGCTACAGAGGCTATTCAGGTGCAAGAAAACAGCCGAGGCAATGATTTGGCATCATCGTGCTCCTCCAAGCGAAAATGGAAAAATGAGCCATCCAAGAGATTCACCGGCATGGAAGGATTTCGATAGGAGGCACACAATATTCAGTAGCGATCCCCTCAATGTCCGGCTCGGACTGGCTGCCGATGGCTTCTGCCCATTCAACTATATGGCTGGAAGTCACAGTACATGGCCCGTTGTAATGATAATTTATAATCTGTCGCCTTGGTTGGCTATGGACCAATCATACTTTATGATGCCTCTTCTTATCGACGGACCAAACTCACCGGGGAACAATATCGACGTCTATCTCCGACCTCTGATTGAGGAGCTGAAAACTTTGTTTATTGATGGTGTAGAGACATATGATTCAAACACAAATACAACCTTCATACTGCGTGCGGCTTTAATGTGGACAATTAATGACTTTCCTGCATATGGAATACTTTCAGGTTGGTCCGTACATGGTCACAAAGCATGTCCTCATTGCCATGAACACACAACATCAAAATTTTTGAATTTTAGCAGGAAGGTTTGTTATTGCGGCCATCGACGTTTTCTGCCTCCAGACCACCCCTACAGGTTAGACACGGTTCACTTTGATGGTCATCAGGAGCTTCTTGGGCCTCCATCCCCATTGTCCGGAGAGGACGTGACTGCTAAATGGGATGGTTACAATAACGTGACCTTCGGGATGGATCCGACGAGACAGGTCAAACCACAATATTGGAACAAGTTAAGCATTTTCTTCGAGCTTCCGTACTGGTCTACAAATTCAGTGCGTCATTGTCTGGACGTCATGCATATAGAGAAGGGAGTATCAGAGCACATACTTAACTTGCTTCTGTGTAAAGACGGGAAATCGAAAGACAACATGAATGCCCGGATGGATCTACAAGAGTGGGGAATAAGAAGTGAACTGCACCCTAAACCGGTAGCGGGTAAACCGGGCAAGTTTGTACTTCCCAATGCCGCTTATCATATGTCACAACCGGAGAAGAAAAGATTCCTGCAGGTGTTGCATGATTTGAAAGTCCCCATAGGTTTCTCAGGATCATTCAGCAAGAAAATAAAAATTGTGAAGGGCAAGATCGATGGGCTGAAAAGTCATGACCACCATGTTATCGTGGAGCACCTTCTTCCATTAGCCCTCAGGACTTCTCTCCCCGACTCGGTTGGTCTAGTAATCAACGACCTATGTTGTTTTTTCAGGGAGTTGTGTGCTAAAACGCTGGAGGTTGCGATGCTGGATAAACTAGAAAATTCTATTGCGTTGATACTTTGCAAGTTTGAGCGTATTTTCCCACCGTCATTCTTCGATATCATAATACACTTGACGGTTCATCTTGCAACTGAGGCGAAGTTAGCCGGACCGGTACAATATCGATGGATGTATCCCGTCGAGAGGTACGTGTAATTTTTCGTTTCGCGCAATTTATAAATTTATTTTTGTCATGTATGCCCGTGTTTATTTATTCAACATATTCTCATTAGGTACCTTTACACTCTTAAGAAGTATATACGCAATAAAAATCGACCAGAGGGTTCTATCATGCAAGGTTATCTTCTTGATGAAGCAACCACATTTTGTTCCCGCTATCTGGACGAGAACATTGAGACAAGGCTTAACCGACCTCGAAGAATTCAAGACGGGCCATATGGTAAAGCCGAGTATAAGAGGGTAGACACTATGTTTATCAACAAGATATACCGGTTTATCTTGCTTAATTGCGAATGTCTTGAACAAATTAGAGAGTAAGTTCTTTTGGATTAATTGTTATATCTGTGTTTGTGTGTGTATGAAATGACATAATATTAATGTCACAATTATTTGTCGAAAACAGAACTCATTTTAACGAGGTACGTGAGGGGCATCCTGATTGGAACGAAGAGCGTTTGGAAAAATACCATCAGGATAATTTTTGTGATTGGGTCACAGAGCATGTAAGTTATTCGAATTACATTTTATTGCTATCAGTTTTAATCTAAACTTGTATCGTTATGTATTTATCGTAAAATTTGTTTTGTTAGATCCACGATCCGAACTTGTCTGCATCATTTGAGAGTGATTCAAGATGTTTAGCTCAATTTCCTAGTATGGAGGTTGCACATTACAAAGGATTTGGTGTCCTTGGATACAAATTCGAAATTAAGGACATAGAAACATCTAGAATCACTCAGAATAGTGCTATTGCGACGGTAGGATCGGACGGTGTGATTTACTATGGGTACTTAAATTGTATACTCGGCATCCACTATCCCGGACGATCAGAACCCTTTTATATATTCCACTGTACTTGGTACGATCCGCGAACCGATACAGACAGGTGGAGAAGCAGTCTTGGGACTTGGAAAGATGAATATGGATTGACCAGTGTGAACACACTTCGATTTTACGGTCAAGACGATCCGTTTATCTTTCCGAACCAATCGTTCCAAGTATACTACTCACAGTGTTTGAAGCATCCGGGGTGGAGTGTTGTATGCCGATGGAAACCTAGAGATGTCTACGATGTCCCAGAATACGAGGACAGCGATGAGGACGAAGAAGAGAGAAGGCTTAAAGTGCTCCGACCGTCTGTTTCGAAGGACGGGTTGTCTTCGACCGATCATGAAGTTACGTGGGTTAGAAATGACATCGACGATGAAATCCAAGTAGATATGTATGATGCGCCCACGAAACGAAAAAGGTTATCAGTAATGTTATATTATTACTTCACATTTTACGCTCTAGATCATATATAGTCAATACTTTTAATGATTGTCTAATGCGTCCACGAACCGTTTATCTAGATTGGATGACGATGTCGGGAGCAGCGAGGGGCGGCAGGAGCTCCAGCCGCGGCAGAGGCAGAGGCAGAGGCAGAGCGGTTCTGCCGCCCGGAGAGCTCCGTAGGGAGCTTCAGAGGGCCGGTCTTGCACCCAGATCGGAGACCCCTTCGGATGCCTCCTTCCGTGTGGATTTTGCCACACCTCCAGGTATACTGCACGCATATCCATTTTCAATTTAATATTACAGATATTCATGCCTGTTTATGTCAAAATTACTTATATTGTCAATGTTTGATTGTCTAGTTGTTGGTCCTGCGTCCACATCTGGGACAGAGGCCACCCCCGCTCCTCCAGGTATGTTTATATATCATATAGTGTATGTATATTGATTTAGAATACTATATCATAAATATACACATTCCTTTTGCTCTTACTTAGCAATTTTTATTATTGTCTAGCTGTAGGTGGTGACACCACCGCACCTGCGGGTATGTTTATATGTCCTATAGTGCATGCATATTGATTTAGAACGTTATATTATTGATCTACACATTCTTTTTGCAATTACTTATCAAATCTATTTTTAATTGTCTAGTTGTTGGTCCTGCGTCCATATCTGGGACAGAGGCCACCCCCGCTCCTCCAGGTATGTTCATATATCATATAGTGTATGTATATTGATTTAGAATGCTATATCATAAATATACACATTCCTTTTGCTCTTACTTAGCAATTTTTATTATTGTCTAGCTGTAGGTGGTGACACCACCGCACCTGCGGGTATGTTTATATGTCCTATAGTTCATGCATATTGATTTAGAACGTTATATTATTGATCTACACATTCTTTTTGCAATTACTTATAAAATCTATTTTTAATTGTCTAATTATAGGTGGTGCGTCCACACCTTCCACAGGGGCCACTCCTGCCGCTTCCGTACCCTCCGCATCGTCTGCAGGTTAGTATGAATAAATTTAAAATATTTATTTATTTTACATATGCTCTATAGAATAAATATGAACTTCATGGAGATTTAGCGTCGATGTTTATTTTATAGTTGGAGGGGATGCGTCCGGGTCCGGGACCCTGGTTGTTCCTCACCGGAGGAACTATCGTCCCGCTCGTGCTGCTGCTCGGGCCCAGGCTCGTGCGTTATTCACCGGAGGTATATATCACACTTGAATTTTTGTTTAACCTTGATTTCTTAATACAACTTTGTATTATTATTGATTGTCTTGATATTTCGTGCAGACGCAGGGCCTCTCCATCCCCAGAGGGGGACTCGAGGCCCGAATCAGTCCCATAGGCTGAGGCCTAATAGAGCTAGGGGGGAGGCAGCATTCCCCCTATTTTTTACCCTTGACTATCGCTATACCGGTCCTCATGCCGAGAGGTTCGGCCGGTATTTGGGGGACGAGAGCCGGATCGTGAAGAACTATCCACTTCACGTTGAGTGGGGCGAGCAGCACCAGCGCTCATTCGCCCTCTTCTTTGAACAGGCTCGGGTATGTATTAATATATATTTTCATTTGATCTATCCAATATATTTATTATTAACACTTGCAATCTAATAACAATGTTTTTTTTTGTATTTTCAGTTGGATTATGATTTTCAGCCTGTAGCCGACCCTGATCACTCGGGGAGGGTGCTCGACCTTCATGCTCTGTACAATGGCCTGATGAAGAACATGCAGGCCAAGGTCCGATACAACAGGAATGAGCTGAAGGCCGACTGCTACTCCCTGTGGATAGCGACCCCCGAGGCAGAGAGAGCGGCCCTCCTATCTACTCCGGCGTTTGCGAGAGTCGACGTAGAGACATGGCCTCTATTGTGCGCTTATTTCGACTCCGAACGCAAACAAGTATGTATTTTAAATTTAATTCATTATTTATGATATAATTTATTTCTTTGTGTTTCTTAATTAGAAAACTAAATGTTAATGCGTTGTGCAGAAACAGGCCGCTCAGAATACGGAGAACAGGAAGTCGGCGAAGAGGGGTCGCCCCACTTACACAGGTGGCTCGAGGAACATTACTCGAGCCATGGAGTTATCGGTAAATTAAGTGTTATTCTCTAATATTCTGCAATATTAAGAGTTATTCTCTAATATTTCTAATATTAAGAGTTACTTTCTAATATTGCAGACATCTCGGACCGTGGCGTCAGGTGGTACACCGAGCGTGCTGTCCGCATATCTTGCCGTCCACGGCACCTCGACAGATCCCGCCACGGGCGAGCTTCGATGTCCCGACATCGCTACCCAGGAGTACTGCGTAAGTGTTAATATTTTTTCTACCCAAATTTGAAATTTTAGTTTTGGAAGGTTCAAGTTTAAATTTTATACTTATACTTTACTGCTTAATGTGGGTGTAGGAGCGGGTGGTTGAGCAGGCCCAGGCCTCGGGGATCGATTTTACCGGACAGAACGATCCGAGGCTGCTGACCCCAGTTCTGGACGCCGCACACGGAGGGCACCACGGAGGTTGGGAGAGAGGCCGGGGATTGGGCCCTAGCAGGGCCCATATGAGGTTGGACTCCACCCCGGCGGTTACTTCCTCCGTCTCCAGTGGCCGGCATGTCCATCAGGAACTGGATAGCTTGAGGGCCACCGTTCAGGAGTTGAAGGAGATGCTGGTATGTATACTACTTTATAGTAAAATATCATTTCATATTATATACATATCAACATATCCATAATTAGTACGTAGGTTGAGCTTATTTGGTTTTAGACTTAAGTCTGATTAATCATACATACATATGTAATTAAAATAAACAACGCTTTTCCAAACTAGATATCCAAACAGGGTTTCGAAATAACTTAATAATGAAACGAATTCGAATAATTCACAGTTCTTAGACGCTTCTTACACACGTTATGTCCAGACGCGACAGGGTAGATCGGCCGAGCCTCCACATGCATCTCCTTCGGCTGCGGCTCCGCAAGCCACTACATCGGCTGCGGTTCCGCAGACAGCTCCTGTAGCTCCACCGCCCACTCAGACTCCCGCAGCCGCGGCTCCGCAAGCGACTACCTCGACGGCGGCTGCGCAGACCACATCGCCAGCTCCACATGCCGCTCAAACTCCCTTATATGCAGCATTGGAGAGTGTATTTACCGAGGAGCAGGCGCGCGTTATTCGAACGTTATTCGGAGGTGGAGCTGGACCGAACTAGGGTAGCTTTTTGGTTCTTATTTTTTGAAACATGTATTTATTTATATCACATTGTACTACATTTTGAAACGATATTGATATTGGTTTGTATTTATATCATATTCAGTTTTTGGGTTTCTTTTGTATATTATATATATGCGTGAGATGTGATTATGAATACTGCAATATATGATTTGATTGATGTATATAGTATTGTGCACAGGGCGGCAAAAAATCTGGCAGCCCATTTTTTAAAAAAAAACACAGACAATATGTACCTACGGATTAAGCCGCAGGTACATATGTTGCCCCTACGGATATATCCGTAGGGGCAAACTATCAGGAAACCTGATATTTTCCCACCTGATATCAGCGCAGGGTGTTGGGGTTGTCCCTACGGATATGTCCGTAGGGGCCAGTGTTTATCCCCTACGAATTTATCCGTAGGGGAAAATATCAGGTTTCCTGATATTTTCCCACCTGATATCAGGCTAAGGTGTTGGGATAAGCCCCTACGGACATAACCGTAGGAACTACTGTATATCCCCTACGGATATATCCGTAGGGATATAAAGGGGACCTACGGGTATATCCGTAGGTATATACAATATATTCAAAAAAAAAATTACATTTATGATTTTATTACCCCTACGGGGTACTCCGTAGAGGCTATAACACCTACTGATATATCCGTAGGGGCTTAAATTTGTCCGTAGGGGCACGTTCAGGGCCTCAACTTGCACCTGCGGCCTTTGCACCTACGGGGTCTTTTTTCGCCCCTACGTATATATCCGTAGGGGCAGTGGGTTGCCCCTACCGATAAATCCGTAGGGGCAACCCTTATTTGTACTAGTGAATGGCAAGTAGGATCCGGATGGGCTTAAGCATAGCCACTGGAAAAGGTTTCATCATTATCCACGCCTGGTCAATGACGAAAACCTTTAACAAGTCTAGTTTTGAAAGTCTCAACTTTTCCATCTACACCAAGTAATCTTCTCAAGATATACTTGCTCCTGATGGGGATTTAACCCTTCAGATATAGCAACTAAAGTCCATACTTTGTTGGTGTACATGGATTCCATCTCAGATCGCTAAGCATCCAGCCATTCTTACAGAGTCCCTACTCTCGATGGCCTGCTCGAAACTAGTTGGGTCATCATCTCATGATGCATTCCTCGCTTCCACTGTCATTGAGAAACCAAAGTATCTCTCAGGCAGGTGAGGAACCCTACCAGATCGGCGGAGAGGCTGAGGTTCGTCGGGGACTATTGAATCCTTTGGTTCTGTCAAATCATCAGCTGCAGTTTGTATAGCTGGAACCTTTCCAGTTCTACAGAACTGACCTTGCCTTGATCTTGTCCGGATTTTTCTTTTGACATAGGTCGGACAATCCCAAATCTTAACTTACTTAAGAGATAGGCTCTTCCCATACCATATCTTATATGGAGTGGTAGGCACTGATTTGATTCGAATCCAATTCAATAGGTATGCAACTTCTCAAGTGCATAACCCCAAAAGGAAATAGGTAACTCAGTAATACTTATCATAGAGCACACCATATCTAATATGGTGTGATTGCTTCACCCTGATACACCGTTGTGCTGTGGTATATTCAGAGGAGTAATACTGAGAGAGAATCTCATTCTCCTTTAGAATAGTCCAGGAATTCTATGCACAAGTATTCTCCTCCCTGATCTTATCATAGGACATAATACTTATACCCGTATTTTGGTTCTCTACTTCTAACTTATATTCTGTGAATATCTCAAAAGCTTCGGACTTATGTTTCAACAGGAACATATGACTGAATCTTGAGAGATCATCAGAGAATGTAATAAAGTATAAAGAACCGGTTCTGGCATGTGTAGACAGGGGACCTTACATACATCATCATGTATCAGTCCCAAGAGTTCACTAACTCTTTCTCTGTTTCCAATAAACAGAGCTATGGTCATCTAATCTTTGTGACATGACTGGCAAGTTTCATAAGATATAAATTCAAACTGATTTAAATATGCATCTAAAATGTAACTTAAGCTAGTCGGGTCACATTGATATGACCTAGTCTACAATACCTCAAGAAGGAATCGTTCATTTCTGAACTCTTCCTCTTGTGTGTGTTGTGTATACTAGGAACTGTAGTTTGATTTAGAACGTCAACGCTTTTAGATAACGTGCCTGAACCTTATCAACTTTTGAAATGTTCAAAACAATATTCAACAATACAAAATTATATCTTTTCTTTACTAATAAAGAGACTGATATGATTTTGTATATCAGGTTCGGTATCTAATAGCATTTGTTCAGAATCAATGTATTGGTAATACAGGGTGACAGTGACCAACAGACTTGGCTGCAACACTTGCACCGTTTTCTGTCTCATGAAACTTATCACCCGTTCTCAGTTCTCTACCTTTCTGTAGCCCATGTAACGGATTACATTTGCGGGATCCTGATCCGGTATCTAATACCTAGGACGTAGAAGACACTGAGAAACAGTTCTTTATAATGAACACACCCGAAGGAGATGCATCTTATGCACTTTCTTCGTTTGGGCAGCATGGGAATCCTGGTATTCCCCTATTTCCTGCTCGGTCTTATAACAATTATAAGTTGGAGCGGGACCAACGTTCCCCATCTCAGTATAACAAGCGGGTTCGGTCAATACATCCATATTATTATCTTGATTAAGGCGTGATATGGTCGCTACCTGGAGAGAGAGAAGAAAACACTCTGCGTGCGCTCTTGCAAGATTAGATTGGTTATTTATTTTATCTAATCAGGATGGCTCCCACTGTTTTTTATCAAATCTTCCTTCAAACCCTAAAAGGAAAGACTAGCCGGGATTAATTACACTCTACAAGTTCGCTAATCTTTCAGCCAGGCCAGTGTCGGTACTTTGAGGGAGGTTCCCCGTGCTTTCACACGGACCTAATTAAAATAAACCTCGTTTTCCCAGGGGCGTAACCCCGTTGACACTTTTCTAGACACCTACTTGATCAGCTAATTGCAAAGTGCAAAACTCTCCCAGGAGTAACAATTACTCGTAGTGGGTATCGGGATCCAACTATCATATAGAAGGTATGCAATCTCATTGCAAATTTCAACACTTGAAACTCCCGATAATGGTTTTTACCCCTAGCACTTATGACCTTGGCTAAGGTCAACAAATCATAAGCACTAGTCAAGTTCTACCCGTCATTTCCTGATTAATTAGACCCACCCATATGACCCTTGGCTAACGTCAACAAAGCCATATGACTGTTCTAACTAATCGCATCATATGCGGTGTAGGAAGACATCACTTAGCTACTGTACACTGTGCCTTGACTATGGTCAACAAACACAGCACGAATACTAAGTACTCTACTTCCTAAAATGACGGAGGGTTGCGGATGGTTTTTAAGAAAACCTTTAACGCTTTGAACTTGATCTCGTTGCGGAATCAAATGGATTTTAAATGGAGTGTTTTTGAGGCTTTTCTAGTTTTGCTAAAAGGGTCACTCCCGGTGAAGGGATCGTCGGCCCTTTCCTCATCGAATAAGGTGCATGATATATCATATATACCGCTGTGCAAAGCAAAAACTATAGAAGCAATCAAAAGACAAACCGAAGGTTGTAGCATCTGCCAGTTATTGCTAAAGGGGTCACTCCCGGTGAAGGGATCGTCGGCCCTTTCCTCATCGAATAAGGTGCAGGAGGTTCTACAAGGAACACCGCGATGCAAAGCAAGAACTGTAGCTACCTGTTTTTGAAAAATTCGATTCCACAACATCTTTTAGGTTTATTTTCTTTCATTAATCTCATTAATGAATGTCCCATCATTTAAGTCTACCTAAACATCACAGATAAATATAACGTACGCTTATGCCATCCGCATTCGCCTCGATGTCCCGTCTGCACCGTTAGGTTAGGTAACTAACGCCAGAGCAAGGCTCGGCTAGCGTGGGTGTAAAACATAAGCAACTTCTATATAATATATCATATATACTATATACAATATCTATCTGAACATATCACATGATCACATCACAGATAACGCAGCAGAAAATATCATATGAAACATTGGATATATCAGGACGTCCGTGTTTTATTTTGAGCCTTAATAAAACACGGATTCCACGGTCGTGATGAATAGCCAATCCCACACCACTAGACCTCTACGAGAGCGGCAAGCAACCCTACCAATTCTAGAGTTAAGAGACCCGGACTCGACTCCTCGAGATGGTCTCCCACTGGACCCTAGAACCCGGTTACTTGTGCTCCCCTCCTTGGGTCTATCCTAATGCGGAAAAGTAAATAATATACATCAACGGTGACATCTTCCGCAACCTGGAAGTGCCCCAATAAAAGAATATTACATACAAGTTTTTATATGAATGAAAATGAAAAACACCCATCTCACATAAAAACCCCCGGCTATTCAAACACGACGATCCAATATAACATATCCAGCAACACATAACATCATATGTCATCAACGTAAGTAAATATGCCCATCCCAATTATCGTTGAGATATAGCAACGAAACCGGCGATATCACATATTACACTTACGGTCACAGAAAAGAAAGTGTAAAACTACAACAGTTGGAATCCGCAAACTCTTTAGACATCGCATGCCTAACCAAATGAATTCCTTAGACATCGCATGCCTAACAATTATAAATCTCGTATTTTAGTCTCATTATCGAAAACACTTTTCAATATCAATTTGGGCAATTCAACAAGATCCCCGATATGTGATTGAATGCTCGTCGCAAACTTTAGTAGGCGGCCGCACCTCCGATGCCGTCGACGAAGTGCACCAAGGCGGAACACCGCTGCCGCGAGCACCCGAACGGATGCTTTCGGCGACGGGGTTCTCCTATAGTCACTTGGTCGGGGCTATGTTGTGTGGCTGTCTATTAAGTTTACCCGGCGAGTATCCGCGTACGCTATGTGATTGCGACGGACTTTTGATCACATCAAAATTCCATGGCAACCGATCAAGTGAGACTAAACTGCTATGTTTATAACATTCAAATCAGTTATCTCATAACTACTTGTGGATTCCAAATATTGTATCACATTCCGGATAAATAGAAAATGTTAAACTTTCCGATCGAACAATCAAACACCCAAGTTTTCCCGAAACAGCTCAACACTTGAAATAAGTTTAAAAACATCCATTTCATGCCACAGTACTAACGGTCCAGCCGTAGAAGGGTCAAGCCAACGCCTCACATGTGGCACGCCGTACTGCCCCAAACCCTAAGGTTCAAAGGGAAGTTCAAGACGGTCACATAATCGAGTTAAGGTTTGTTGTCTTTTAGAGGATCCATCGAGTTACTTGCACTACTTAGAACGTTCTTAAACTACGGAAAGATCCAACACTTGGAAATTTCCTGTCAGGGGAAAACGTGGGTCATTCATATCCGGTCGAACCTTTTAACATGTTCTAAAATATCCGGAAAAACACAGACAAAGTTAAACAATCCGATCGAAACATCGAGTCCCCAAAACAACCCAGAAAACTCAACTGTTGAGTATAGATTAAAAATTCCCAGAAAACAGAGGAAACAGATACGGGCATTACTGTAGAAAATAAAGCGCATGATCATCACATACGGCCGCGGAATCGCCGCCAAAAGTAGGGTACTGCCGCGGTTCCGCGGCGCTACTGTAATGTTAGCTTGTCGTTTTCTGCAGTTTGCCTTAGAATTTCCTGCTCTATTTTCTGAGCATTTTTAATTCACAAAAATCCACTGTTTTAAAAAATGTACAGAGAAGGGTTTTTTTAGGGTTTCGGGGTTCGATCGGGTTTCTAATTTCGTCTACCAATCGCCTAAAACTCTAGCTAGGCTCTGATACCACTGTAGGGTTCCTAGGCACACCTATGAGGTTCTACAACTGATCAACCATGCCAAAATCAAATTTTTCCATGTGCCGAGAAACCCTAATTGAGATCGTTAACTAGAGGTAAGGCGAAACATAGTAAGTTAACTACTTTAACTACAAGTGAAAGCGATTACAACCTTTGTAGATCCGGTCCTCCACTTCTTTAGCTCCGTGATGACGTCCCTCCGCTGCGATCATCGGGATCCCGGACTCTAGCATTGGTTTCATCGGAGAAATGAGCGGGCTGGGTCGTTGACTTCGATGCCGA
The DNA here is from genome assembly GCA_030015575.1 of Agapanthus africanus. Taxonomy (NCBI): domain Eukaryota; kingdom Viridiplantae; phylum Streptophyta; class Magnoliopsida; order Asparagales; family Amaryllidaceae; genus Agapanthus; species Agapanthus africanus. The sequence continues at coordinate 453,773,378 of CM057346.1, read as the reverse complement.
AGATGATCTACGTCGAGGCGACTCTAACTCAAGCTCCATCTTCACTAGGTCATGAAACTTGTGAAGAAAACACCCCATACAATATAGCAAGTGGTAGAGGATGAAGAAATAGGAAGTGGGTTCACTTTGAATTTGGATTTCTCACTTGATTTCATCACTTGAAATTTTCTAGAAAGCTTTCTTCACTTCATTAAGAAGAAGAAGAAGAAAGAAAAGAATGAATAATGAATAATAGAAAATCAAGCAAAGCCTTATCATATTGCAACCATGGGTGAGTGTTTCTTTTGTAGAGAATAAACTAGGGTTTAGGTGAATGGTTAGGTTAAGGAACAAAACAAAATGGTTAAGACTTTTTCAAAGATGCATGAAGCATCATGAAGCTTCTAGCAAAGCAACAAAAAGCCACCATTTAGTTTTTTACCAAAATAAATAAAAAGAATAAATAAAACCTAACCATTAACCTAAACATGATGTATAGCATACACACACCCAAGTTTGCATGTATCATCAATCATGATACAATCTAGTGCACAAACATATATCACATATACAACTTGTGCACATCAAGTGAGAAAATCAATCTTAAGTGAACAATACTAGTCAATGTAAAGTAATATCTCCAATATATAATTATACATTAAATCATTAAATCAACACTTGATTTAATGATCCGGTCATACTGCATATAACCGACTAATATCAAGTGCATCATTATATCGAATCAACATTTAATTCGGTAACCCGGCTATATCTTATATAACCGTCCGATGATACAAATCGCGAGAATAGAATTCAGTATCACATACTGATATTATTCTTGGTCCCGCACATATCTCATATGCGCTCCTATTTCGTTTCGCTTGAGCCAGAAAAGCTCTGTGTAGGACTCTAAAGACTCGTCAATACGCCGGCAGTAAGCGATGATCATATCAAACACCCACAAGTCGCAAGCGGTCTGCTAAACGTAACGGCCACCTGGGTATTGAGCGATCAGAAGATCAACGAGCAAGCCCGCTCACACTCCTGTGAATCCAACTAGTAACACTTACCGTACAGTCCAGTCTGTTCATCTGATATGTCGCATATCTCGCCTAGGGGTGGTAAACGTTAGACCCCAATAGCTTGATAAGTCATGCTGATGTAAGGTCCATAACAAGCATGAAACTACTGATAACACTTACCAGTAAATCAGTGCAACCCTGGCCGAGGATTTCCAGTTATGGCCAGTCGAGCATACCGCAACATCAACCCCCAATACCGGGAGAGACGAATCCCCTCCTATCGCTCATTGCCTCCATGTGAATCGGGACTGTACCCAAAAACCACCTGTTTGCACGACTCAGTAGAGCCGTGGTAGGGTGGAAATCAAAGCACAGTGGGAGACACACAAGACTCTATGACGATCTCGGGTCAACAGACTAAGCTGTACCAGTGTCACCAGAGAACTGCCATCTGACGTGAGGTATAATACCATCTGGGAGTTCTCGGCGAGTCCGTTCAGTGTACCCAGTCTCCACTGAGCACCCGCATACCATCTCTGATGTCAAACACCAATGGATATGAGATCATCCATCGCCCTTCACATGGGTCGAGAAGATATACGCTAGTCTACTCTGGAATATCGATGCCCCGTCTCGATATTCCCACGACTAGGAACATTGAAGGATGTACTCATGGACTACCCAGGCCCCACTAGTATGATCTACATCACAGTCCTGGAAGTCGAGCACATCCTAAGGGCTTTATCAACATGTAATAGAAAGACAGCAAGTATACATGTTAAGATAAAGAGTAACCAGATAGCATACTATCATGTCGAGCAAGAAAGTCATACCTTTATATGTCCCAGCATCCACTACAATATACATCCTGTGTACAGTAATGTCCTCTAGGGCATACATATAACTAACATGCACTTTACTCAACTTGACCCGAACCATGAATACGTAATGACTTAAAATGAATACATGAACAATTGACTTGAATACTTGAACTCGACTCGATACTTGAATTTCACTCTCTTATGTATTCATGAATTTGGGCAAGACTTGTAATTTTAATCACAGACTTATATACACGGGGTGTTGGGTGTAGTTTGAGTATGAATCCAACGGAATCTCATGCGTCCCATTAATACAACTCATGTTGCTGTGGTACCGGGCTGAAACGGTAAAATCATGTTGCTGTGGTACCGGACTAAAATGGTACAAATTATGTTGCTGTGGTACCAGGCTGAAACGGTACAAATCACAAATTCACGAATGAGGGCCCGTGTTTCCAAGCCCCTGGATGATAGCCTGTTGGGTTTGGAATACTTCAATAACAATTGAAGTCCCGCTATTTTGGGCCCGTGATTCCTTTCCCCTGGACGATAGCCTTGGGTTCGAGAATACTCTTGAGATTGGTTGGCATTCACACTTGAACTCACGTTAGTTAATTTTACCATTTTAGAGACCTTTTAGGACACTTACATTCACTTCATATTCACTATACCTACACTACACGGCCATGCTATACTTGTTTGCTATGCTCATGTTATATTTCCATGCTGATATAGTTGCCATATAGATTTCCATACTTGTTCACATATTACAATTTCCATTTATACTATATTACATGTCATTTTGCACTCAATTTATATATTACACATCTCTATTGGGACTTACCGAGCGTTAGTTCGCTGACGAGCATTCCACCCACTTCTTTCTATTCTTGGAATGTTCATCGGGTGACATCGAGACAGAGAAGATAGAAGTGGTCGAAAAAGAGTACAACTAGTTCGCATCACAAACAGACGTATAGTTTCATTCAGTTTTTCATTTCATTTCAGCTTATTTATGTATGCCTCCTTGTTAAGTCTTATCATGTTAAATATCTTGTATTCAGATATTTTGTCTACTATAAATCATGAATGTAATAAATCACAGTTGTATTTCATTCTTTTGTTTATTCTTATTAGTTTATGTTGCTTATAGACGCTTAGCGTATTTATTTCGAGAAATGAGCTTCTCGGAATAAATACGTCGCGGGCTTGCTACGTACCATTTTCATCCACTGGGAAGCGGGGCATGACAAGTCTTGCCCAAATCCATGAATACATAAGAGAGTGCAATTCAAGTATCGAGTCGAGTTCAAGTATTCAAGTCAATTGTTCATGTATTCATGTCAAGTGTTCATGTCAAGTTATTACGTATTCATGGTTCGGGTCAAGTCGAGTCAAGTGCACCTATTGGGTTCAGGTATTCATGATTGAGTCGTGTCAAGATCAAGTCAATTCCAGCATGTAATGGTTTAATCACAAGTCATATAGATAAAAATAGATAAACAATTATAGAACATAATATAAGATAAGTATACAAGAAACGTCCACAAACAATGTTGTAAATATGTGATATGTACGACTAGTTAATCAAGTTATTTGAATTCAGAATATAAATGAAAACATATCCTTAAGTGTTATGCACATGCGAGTTTCAGTCTCGCCTAAATATTACTACCGGTTTGGGAGATATACATGTTTTCGTATCGTCGCGCAAAACAGATCAGAATCTGTTCAGCACCGTCATATATTTTTAAAACGCATTTTGAGTTAATTTTTATCAGGTTTAAGGCTACAAATATTAATAGAAAATTGTAGGTATTTCAATTTACTTATCCAAAACACCAAGATTCACATGATTTGGATTCCTGAAGCTCTAGTTATGATCATTTTAACATCAGCGTTTAAAACAGAAATTCAGATTTCTAGATAGTAACTATATATTGTATTGCAAAGCCTATATCGGGTTGTTCACGCATTTATAAGTAATCTAGTATACATAAAATTATATTTATATCAATTGTGCATCTACACATCTAAAGTTTGTCACAAACGGACATCGGGTGTTCGAGTTATGTCCAATTTAAAACAGTGTACGAATCAGGACAGATTCTGTCCAGATTCGTCGCTTAATATTGTAACGCAGTTTTGTATATTTTACGTCGGTTTTCAGTAAAAACTTAAAACCAAGAAAATCTAGATTATTCAATTTATATATTCAAAACACCTGAGTTTTCTCAATTTGGATATCGATATACCAAGTTATGTGTCCTAGAAGTTGACCGATAACTGTAGTTTTATGTTTTACGAATATTGAATAAAAATGATATAATTCCTAAACCGTTAAGAGATTCGATCTGAAATTTTTAAAGCATGTACAAAATAATATATTATATCATATGTAAATTTTCTGAAATTTCTAGAAGTAAAAATTAATTTCTAAAAATTAATTTAAAAGTAAAGGTATTGATATGTCATATGTGAGAAATGAGAAAACAATGATATTTATTCGTAACTTTATTTTTTTTACAAACTTTAAATAAAGTAATTTAAAATACAACAACAAATGATGCAATCCTAATTGGTTACTATGAAATCTTAACATATGGATTGAGAGTAATGAAAAAGACTTTACAAACTATATATTTGTGTATGTTTGTGTGTGTTCATTATTTATATATGTATCCATTTAATTAATTATTTAGAAACTATGATACGACAAGGGAAGTTTTTCATGGCAATATAAAAACGAGAAAGATAAAGAGAAAGAGATGGAGGGAGAGAAAGAGAGAAGGGATTTACATACGCAAGCCGATATTGTCATCGGACTTGTTTATCCACCGATAATCTCGCGTTACCAGAGATTTTTTTGAAACTTCTTGGTGTTCTTCTTCTAGGACTCTAGGTGAAGAGGGAGAAGAGAGAGATAGAAAAATGTGAGGAAGAAAAAGAAAGAGGGGGACAAATAAAGATGGTGTAATGGTGAATTATCTATAATAATATATGCATTAAACATGGGAATTAAAAGAGAAATGAAAGGTCACCATTCATTTTGGAAATGAAAGGTCTCATTTGTAAGTTATGAGAAGAATAAAAATTGATAAAAAATATTTGCAAGAATGGAAATTTGAACATGTGATCTATAGAATAACAATGCAAAGACTTAACCAATCAGCTACAAAGTTGTTCATACACATATTTAATAAGAATTAAATATATGATGTTGCTTGAAAAGAAAGTGGGCTTTTGGGCTCATAGTTTTATTATAAAAAATGAAAATGAAATTGGATTTGAGTTATGGGCTGGGTTAGGTCTTATGTTTAATTTGAAAAAAGTTAAAATTTAGATTTAAAGTAATGTGTTTGGGAAAAATAAATGGAATAATAAAATAATATATATATATAATAGAAAACAAAATATACGGAAAAATACTACGAATAAATAAATACAATATTTTACTAAAGAAAGAAAACACGATGGTATAGTAATATTGGGGTCGTTACAGTATGTGTTTTCTAAATAACCGCAATCAAGACGGTGTCACAAATAGCTAGTCGGGATGAGTACGGGTCGTCCGCAGGGAAACGTGAATTTCTTTTCTTATTTTAGACGAGTTGATAAAAGAGAGAAGGGATTGCTGTCGTTTTAAACTAAGATGGTTAGAAATTTTATAATAGAAAGGCTTGTAGGGTTTTTAGGACTTGGTAGTTAATGGATGAAGGTTTAGAAATGATTCTTTTTATTTTTTAATTTTTTAAAACTGGAGAGATAGCGATGAATGTGTAGGGTTCCCTAAGGCGGCAGCAATGTTTCGGGAGGCATCGTCCATGTTGTTTTCAAATTTTTGCCGTACTAAAGAACCTTAATCCTAGAATCGTAACTAGAGATTTAGACGAACTAGCAATGCAAACAACTTTACATCTAAGTGAATGAGGAATACAACCTTTGTAGATCGGTCCTTCACTTCTAAAGCTCCGTGTAGTAGTCCCTTCGCTCCAAGTAGTGAACACCCGAACTCTAGTAAGGGTTCACATGAAGAAATGAAAAAGCTTGCTCGAAGTCTTCGAGGCCGAAGATGATCTACGTCGAGGAGACTCAAGCTCATGCTACCTCTTCACTAATGGTGGATTAGTGAAGCAAACATCCTAAACTAAATGGCTAATATAGTAGAGGATGATGAAGTAAGAAATGTGCTCACTTTAGATTAATTTTTCTCACAATATTTCATCACCTTTTCAAAAGCTAGAAAGCTTTTCCATGACGAAGAAGAAGATGAGAATGAAACTCATGAGGTGAGAATAGCAACCATGGGTGAGTTAGTGTCATACCCTAACTCATGTAGAGATTTAACTACAGCTAACAATAATGGTTAAGTTAAAAAATATCTACAAGTAAAACAAAATTAGTGGACTTGCTCAATGGTTCCACAAGCTTCTACAAGCTTCAACCATGTGACTAATTACCATCTAATTTTGATTAACTTTAAATAAATAAAACCCTCCATTATATCAAGCATGGTGTGAGTCTCATACATCCATGAAGCATGTGGCATCAAGCATGACACAAATAAAATGAACATTAATATATATCACATATATACTATATGCACACAAGTGAGAAAAAGAAATGTTTAAGTGAGCTAATATTAGTTAATGTAATTCAATATATCAAATATATAATTATACATTAAATTATTAAATCAACACTTGATTTAATAATCTGGAAATATCATATACAACCGACTAATATCAAATGTAACAATCTATCTGTCATGACCTGAAATAGCACGTGACTGGCACATGAATCATATGAAGTCTATAGGACCCCATCTAATTCAAGTAAGCCAAAAATCCCAGAAATCTAAACCATTTGAAAGAAGGAAGTGAAGGAAAACTTGTTTTAAAGTTTGCATATAATCACTTTGAAAAGTCGTAGTAAACCTTTTTAAAACATCAAGTCTTTTTCCAAAAATTTCGGCAGAGTTTCCTTTGTAAATACTGGCCCCAAATAGGCACAACATGAATAATATGAATAAAGGCATCCCCAAGCGGGAGCTAGCTCTTCGCCAATTGGCGGTCACAACCACGCAAGCAATATAGTATACAACGCCGAAGGGCGAGAATCAAAACTCAAAAGTAAACCAATATCATCAAGAAAACCATAATAATACAGCGCGCGACTCTAAGGTCGAACGAATATACAACTGGTCTTCTAGGTCTAATAAATATACAAGTCTGGTTGATGGAGTTTACTAGATACAACTGAAATAATAAAGTACAATGGTGGTCACGATGCGAGTGAACCCACCTACCAAAGCAATCACCCGGAATGAAGTAATGTGCCAGCAAAGCCGCTAAGGAAAACTTGTACGTCAAAACCTGCAAGAAACTGTGGGACAACGGGGGTGAGTTGCCAACTCGTGAGTAGAAAACATCACCGAGTAGAAATCGCATGTGTGACTCAATCCTAGGTCATACGATAATATATATCCCCAATATATAAACCGGTACCATCTACACATAAGTGTAATACCACGTGCTCGTGTCAGTGCCTCAGATAGCAACATATCATATATATGATGTATGAATGCATTACGAATGAAAACAAAATATATCATGAATGAGAAAACTGTTTTCTTTATTTAGTAAGATTTCTGTATATATAAATCGAGGTATCATTAATGAAATCAACATAAAATCCGTGTCAAGCATCGACACAAAACATAAATCCAAATATCCAATATCTCGGGCTCCGGCTATCCGGACTGGCCCATATCATATAATCTCAATACCTCAAAGTCTCAATATCTCGGGCTCCGGCTATCCGGACTGGCCCCTGGGCTCCGGCTATCCGGACTGGCTCCTCATTAAAATCTCACGACTACGTTGGTATCCTCCGGATATCCGCCGCGTCATAAATAACCGGTCGGTAGTGCTCCCCTGCCAGGCTCAACGCCATCATCTGCGACCATCTTGCCCTGGGGTACCGCATCGGGTCCACCATGCACCCACAGACGATTCCTTCTCCTCCTCGAATCGGGTGTATGATATCGTTCAAGAGCCGAGAAAACTCATGGTGGACATATCTCACATCATATCACGAGAAAACCACACTTTTTATCTTTTGAAAATGATAAATGAGTTTATAAAATCTTGCGGTTTCTCCAAATCCAGAAATCTCATGGAAAATCCGAAATCCAAAAATAAAGAGTCAATAATAGTGAATACCGGGCTCCGGCAATCCGGACTGGCCCTATAATATTGCATGACAAATGAATATATAAACATGCATGGGTATCTAATAAAGAATGCAATATCTAAATTAGCACAGTAATGATATATCAGAACTATCAGTTAACAAGAGATATCAATAAAATAATATTCTCTAAAGTGTATGTGACATGGCAATTACCGATGATGATGTGTGTGAGCCGGCAAGCAAGTGATTGTGAACATACGCATCATCGGTAATGGTGCTGGTGCTAGTGTCCTGACAGCATGCGCTCATAATAAACAAGAATCACAAGTATACGCATGCAATGCGATAATAACAACATGAATCTATGGATAATGAATAGTAAACACAGCAAATAAGAATATACGTTTCTAAATACGAGTCATACAATTTTGGCATTTGAAATAACACGAATCGTGGTGTTTAGAAAATAGGGCTACGGTGTTTTTAAGAAAAGGTACGTCCTTTAAAATATCCGTAGTATCCCTTGGCCTGTCTTTAAAATACTCACGATTCGTTAGTTTTGGAAATAAGTATGACTCGAGCCCAGTCTAACATCTACTAAGTAACTACAGGACAAAACTAAGAGACTAATCAAAGGGTTAGGAAAACCACCTAAGTCTAAGTCGATATATGTATATAGTAGTCGGTGATCCCGCCTCAATAGCTTCACATACGATAAAATATGTAATAAGACATCCTCGAATCATGAGTGCGGATCTATCATCATAATTATATTTCGTACGGTAAATCCATCGTACGGCATCCCAAAATCGGGGTACGGGTCGCCTATCACATATACCTCAATATCCATATGGTATCATTATCATAATATCATGAACATGGTACTGATCTAAGTCTAGTACATACTGATACCATCAACATATCTACGTGTGTGTATGAAAACACATCGCCCAACGATCCGCTAATATAATATGTCGTATCTCATAACATAACCCACATTACATCACCGATCTCACGGCATCCAGCCCAATCACCTCGACTCATCTCCAAATATCATATACTATCCTCATCATACCTATACACACACACACACACACACACACACACATATATATATACACACACACACACATACATACTCACATACATATATGTATATCTATATCTATATATCTATATCATATATATATATATCCCCATATACGCACAAGAACATCGAATGTATGCGTGTGTGTGCGCGTGTGTGCAAATCATTACTCTAGGGTTTCGCGACTAAGAAGCCAAGCTAGAAGCATTTTCTTACATTTACGCTAAAACTAACACAACGTCACCTAAGCATTTCATGCTAAGTATACATATCTCAAGATAAACATACACACACACACACACACACACACACACACACATAACGCATCAATTGCTACGAAATTGCGGGGGTGCTATACGCCATCGACCCGACTTCCCCCATAGATATATATATCTACTCACCTGATCCTCGCTTGCCGAAGTCGATGTCGCCATCCTCTTCTTCATCATATGAAATCCACGTGAAGGTACAGTATTGTAAACAGAAATTACGCACGAAAACCAAAATGGTACAGGTATCACGCACAGGTTAAAACCTATGGTCTACACATGCAAGAAAGGCCAAACAAATCCTCGATGTCGATGTACAAACGTCAAACCATCGAGTTAAAACCTAAAAACTAAAATCCAAGTTAAAACAAAGTCGCAAAACAAGGCAACAACTCAAGAAAACAACTCCAGATTTTACCCTAAGTTGAATTAGCCAATTTTGCACATGGGAGAGGTCTAGTTTACTGAAAATGGAGCCATGGATCATACACGAACCCAATTGCCCATACCCTGGCCGCAATTTGCATCCAGACAGATTAAATTTGCGGCCATGACAAGGTGTTTGGGTCTCGGGTCTTGGGGTTAGCTTCTAGTGGCCTGCATGACTCTCTGTGATTGCTAAATATTTTTCAGGTCCCCCGGGTCATAGCAGATCTCTAAAACACACCAAAATTCTTACACAATTCCGATATCGGCAAATCTAAAGTTCGCAAATTGGGGTTTGGTCTCAGGTTTTGTCCTGAATTCTAACACTAGAGGGGTTGTATGGTCTCTACTAATCTCAATTACACAATCACAACTCAAGAATCCCTCAACCCTCTTCTAGGAATTTTCTTATGTCACAAAACCCCACTAAACCAATTCTAAACTAAAGTTTAAGCTAAAGGAAATGAAATACTATACTAAGTGTGAAGGAATTACCTCATTTGCCAACTCAAGAAATTTCTTGAGTTGCCCCAAGTGCTCAAAATCCTAGCTTTCTTGGTCTAAAATGCTTGTAGTGAGCTTGTGCACATTTTTAGTGAAAGCAAGATGATGTTTTGATGTGGTTTTGGTGTTGTTGTGAGGAGGTAGAGGAGGGAGGAGATGGAGGGCAGCCATGGAGAAAGAGGAGAGGAAAATGATGAAGAATAATGAGGGGGAAACAAATAGGGACTTGGTCAAATGACCCCTTACCTCTATCTCTCTCTCTTGCCCATACCCAATATTCTAATCCCTCCCTTTTCTTTTCTTTTCCTTTTCCTTTCATTTTAAAACAAATCCAAGCTTGAAAAAGAAAAGCCATGGTAGAAAATGTAACAATGTGTAATATGACATGGTGCATGTCATGTGCACAAATCAAGCTTAATGCACGATTAGTGATATTTAATCGCGATTAGCATTAAAATAGAATATAATTAATCATAAAGAATTTATAATTTGCTTAAATCATATAAAACACTCTCATTTCAGTAATTCCTTTAATTTTCCAAATATTTCCAAATTTATCGGTAATTCATTATACCGCATTATCAAAATATTCATAATATTTATTATTTAATTATATAAATTCCCAAAAATAATATTTTATTTTTCTGAAATGTTACAATCTTCCCCCGTTAAATAAGTTCGGTCCCCGAATTTAAATTTAAACCCCTCAAATACTAAAACATTTCAGTAAAAAGATCAAGTCGTTAGGGCTCCGAAATCATAAATACATAAAACACATCATAGCGCAAAGCACGCGCAAGAAAAGTGAATATATAACTCAAAATTAAGACTCCGTCAAGCATCCCGCAATCATCGGAGTCATGGGGAAGACATCAATGTCAAAGTCCAATACGAAAACCAACATGATCTACATCAAAACTATAACATGTACATAGTACGCGTCGGTGTAAACTCGTCAAAACATCTGAAAGAAATGCATGCCAAACCTTTTCAAGTCGCTGTGCAACGCGCGTATCACGACACCGTGGCGGACGTCTATTGTAAAAAAAACAACTATATATATACATATCCTTTGTTTAGCATACACGTCCCGCCGTTTTTGAAAATAATTTTAGAAGGGTTTCCTTTGTAAAATGTTTCGTGTCATCCCGGACACGTAGGTAAATACTGAGACTATAACTCCCTTTTTGGATATCCCTTTAATAACTATCGATGCATGCAAAACAATATATGGAGGTACTTTCTTCAGACTAGTCCTGCTCAGCTACTATACCATATAGTGAGTATCATAAAACATACTGCTCCAAAGGAAATCAATCCCAAAATGTGTATATGAATGCCACGTGCGTCTGGTGCGCACGGAAATTGAAATCCATGAATGTGCCATACATGTGCACAGAAACAAACTCTAAGTGCAACAGGTGTGCACGGAACACCTGTCAAAGGCAACGGGTGTGCCTGACAGCAATGTCAGGTGCATCTGATATGCACGAAGAATCCCGATTTAGTGTATCTGGTGTGCACCAAAATCGCATCAAGCGCCCAAGTATGCGCAAGAATCCAAATCAAGTGCACAAGGTGCACGAAAACAAATATCGAGTATCACAATCGAAATCGACGGTATACAACATATCTCAATCCAAATCAGGTATACCGCGGTATATAATCTCACAACCATGTGCATCAGTGTGCACAAATCGAATAAAAATACTAAAAGTGCATGAAAACTATGCCGAAAGCACAAGTCAAATCACATGCATACCATAGGCATGAAATCGAAATCAACATCTCGATTGACATCAAATCGAAGTCAAGTGCAACTGTAGTGCACAAAATCTCAATCATGCAAATAAATCGCCCAAAATACCGAAATCAAAGATGGCGGAAACAGTCCCGCTCTGGCACATCCTCTAAAGATCTCTGGCCAACTGTCATGGTCACTCATAACATGTCTCATCGACGATGCCGAACTCTGGCCTACTGGGTGTGCGTAATATGACCGATCCTGTGTCCAAGTCTTCTCATATAGTATTCCAAAAAGGTTCCATCGAAGTCTCCCCCAAATCTCGTTTCTGCCGAACTGCCCGTAAGTTATCATCATTTACTAAATCTATTTCTTGTTCCGGAACGGCTGCATACTCATCACGACTCCTTCTGGAAGATATATCCATATACAACGCCTTTGCATGCGTATCAAATCTCTGATGTCAGCGGAGTGGAATGCCATCTCATCAAGATATAAGTTAAAGTTAAGTTCTCTAATGGCCCACATTGCTTTGTGCTCAATCTCGACCGGAAGGTGACAAGCCTTTCCAAACACTAGTCGGTAAGGAGACATACCTAGATCGGTTTTATATGCAGTTCAGAAAGCCCAAAGAGCATCCGTCAATTTGGTTGACCAATCTTTTCGATTTTTAGAAACTGTTTTCTCCAAAATTTGTTTGATTTGTCTGTTTGAAACCTCAGCCTGCCCGCTCGTTTAGGGATGATAGGGTGTGGAAAGTTTGTGGTTGATTGCATATTTCCGCATCAGAGTCTAGAAAGAACGATTGCAGAAATGCGTCCCGTTATCGCTAATGATAGCGTGAGGGTATCCAAATTGCGAAAAGATATTCTCCTTAAGGAACCTAATGACAACCTTGTTATCATTAGTGCGACAAGGAATAGCTTCCACCCACTTCGAGACGTAATCAACCGCAAGCAATATGTACAGATTCCTGAAAGAGTTGGGAAAAGGACCCATAAAGTCAATACCCCAAACGTCAAAAATTTCAACCACTAATATGGGTTGAAGTGGCATCTCATTTCTCTAGGAGATCCTACCCGTGTGTTGACACTGTGTACAGGTTTTGCAATGATCAAATGAATCTTTGAACAAAGTCGGCCAATAAAAACCGCATTGCAAAACCTTCTCCGCCGTCTTTCGAGGTCCGAAATGACCCCCACATGCCTGATCATGACAAAAAGATAGAACACTCTTGAATTCATCATTAGGGACACATCTGCGAATGATCTGGTCAGGACAATACTTAAATAGATAAGGTTCATCCCAATAAAAATGTTTTACTTGGGATATGAATCGATGTTTGTTCTGTTTCGACCATTCACAGGGAATAAGTCCCGTAGCAAGATAATTCACAATATCCCCGAACCAAGGTTCAGTGGATACTTTCAAGAGTTGTTCGTCTGGAAAAGAATCATTGATTGACAGGGTCACAGGTGAAGAAGAGATGCGCGACAGATGGTCGGCTACAACGTTTTCACATCCTTTCTTATCTTTAATAACAAGATCAAATTCTTGTAATAGAAGGATCAACGTATTGGCCTAACTTTAGCATCCTTCTTCGCCAAAAGATGTTTCAAGGCGGAGTGGTCAGTGTACACAACAATTGGTGAGCTAATCAAGTAAGGCCTGAATTTTTCTAATGCAAATACACCTGCCAAAAGTTCTTTTTCGGTAGTTGTATAGTTAATTTGAGCATCATTCAGGGTCTTACTTGCATAATAGATCACGTGTGGCATCTTTTCAATGTGCTGTCCTAAGACTGCACCAACTGCAAAATCTGATGCATCACACATAAGCTCAAACGGGTGGTTCCAATCTGGAGAAGATAGAACGAGGCTGTAGTGAGAGAGTGTTTAAGTGAGTCGAATGCTGACTCACAATCCGAGTCAAAGTGAAAGGTTGTGTCCTTGGCCAAGAGAAGAGTTAAAGGTCTAGCAATTTTGCTAAAATCCTTAATGAATCTCTTGTAAAAGCCTGCATGGCGAAGAAAGGATCGTATATCCTTGACGCATTTGGGATTAGAAAGGTTTTGAATGACATCTATTTTGGCTTTGTCAACCTCAATGCCTTTCCGTGAAATAACATGTCCAAGCACAATTCCCTCTTGGACCATGAAATGGCATTTTTCCCAATTCAAGGTTAAGTTCTTCTCTTTACAACGAGTAAGAACCGCGTCAAGATGAGATAGGCAGTCAGCAAAAGAATCTCCAAATATCGAGAAATCGTCCATGAAAATCTCTAGAAAATTCTCGACCATGTCCGAGAATATCCCCATCATACACCGCTGAAATGTAGCGGGAGCATTGCATAACCCAAAGGGCATGCGTCTATAAGCAAAAGTACCAAAAGGACAAGTAAATGTAGTTTTGTCTTGATCCTTTTTGGTAATAGGGACCTGATTATAGCCAGAGTATCCGTCCATAAAGCAGTAATATTCACGTCCAGCTAAGCGTTCGAGCATCTGGTTAATAAAAGGTAGAGGAAAGTTGTCTTTCCTCATTGCGGCATTGAGTTTTCTATAATCAATACATACACGCCACCCAGTTTGAGTGCGTGTCTGGATTAACTCATTTTCCTCATTTGTTACGACCGTAATGCCAGATTTCTTAGGGACGACATGAATTGGACTTACCCATTGGCTATCGGAGATTGGGTAAATGATACCATTGTCAAGGCATTTGACGATCTCTTTCTTTACCGCATCCTTCATTACGGGGTTTAACTGTCTCTGTGATTCTCGGGTTGGCTTGACTTCATCCATCAGATGCATATGATGTTCTACAATCAAGAGACTAATCCCTTTGATGTCAGCCATAGTCCAACCAAACGCCTGCCTATTAGATCTCAATACCGTCAAAAAAGCATTCTCTTGCTCTAGAGCTAGAGAAGCTGATATGATAACAGGTAAAGACTCATTTTCACCTAAATATGCATATTTAAGATGAGAAGGTAAAAGTTTGAGATCTAATGCTGGCGGAGAAACTATGAAGGTTGGGTCAGCGAATGATATTCGGAGTCACGGAGAAGCTCATAGCCTGTAAAAGATACAGACTCGGAAAGTGAAGAGTCAAGAGTGTCAGACTTAGGAGTGGAAAGAGTGTCCTCACTAAGATGTGAAAGATCAAACATTGATGTGCTAGTGTCGTCGAGATTTTCAAAGCAAAGTTCATCAACTTTGCAACTTTCGGGAGCTATCTCGTAGATAGAACAGACATCAAGTATGTGAGCAGAGGGTTCAGACGGCTGACTTCCAATTTTATAGATGTTCAATTCAATTGTCATTTTTCCAAAAGATAGGTTCATAGAACCGTTTCGACAATTAATGATAGCATTGGAAGTGGAAAGGAATGGTCGACCCAGAATCACCGGAATTTGGTTCCGTGGGTTTGCTACAGGTTGTGTATCGAGAACAATAAAGTCCACAGGGAATATAAATTCCCCGACTTTTATCAACACATCCTCCAGTTCACCCCTAGGTTTGGTGATTGAATGGTCTGCCATTTGGAGAGTGCAATGAGCTGGTTTCAACTCTCCAATCCCTAACTGCTCGTAAACTGAATATGGAAGCAGGTTAACACTTGCGCCCAGGTCAAGTAAAGCACGGTTAATCTTTTTACCCCCAATAGAAATCGAGATTGTAGGACAGCCAGGGTTCTTACGTTTCTTTGGTAACTGTGGGGTAAAAGCAGTGCTAACATTATTAGTCATGAAGACCTTTTTGGGCACTTGAGTTTTCCTCTTCCTAGTGCACAAGTCCTTAAGAATTTTCGCATATGACAGGACTTGTTGGATAGCATCTAGGAGAGAGATGTTGATATTAACCTGTTTAAATATTTCCATAATCTTCTCCATATGTGGACTCGATTTGTTTCCCCTTAACCGATTCGGATAAGGAGCTTTAGCAATAAGAGCCGGGTCCAACATTGGAGAAGGTGGTGTGTGTGGAACTGATCCCAGAATAGAAGTGGGGATCATCTTTGGTGGACTAGAAGAAATATGCTGAAGGTTCGAGCATTAAGGAAAACGAAGAATAGGCCCGCAAGAAGGTGGTGGGATAGATAAAGTAGGATTAGAAGTAGAAGTGGATGTGGAAGGAAAAGTCTCAATCAGGGTATTATTGATTAATTCTTCATGATTATCAATCTCTTCCCTGACTTGATTATTCAGCACTCTTCCAGATCTCAAAGTTGTAATGGCATTCACATTGTAACGCCCAGGATTCGGTAGGAGTTGAGACGGAAGATTCCCTTTCTCTCTAGCACTCATCTCGTCTTTTAATTGTGTTATTTGTGCTTCTATCGATTTTATACTCTCTGCTTGGGAGGCGGAGATTTTCTTTATATCATCAACAGAAGACTTAACTTCAGTTTTAACTTGCATGAAATTTTTCAGAATCAAATTCATGGTTTGTGCGAGTGAAGAGGATTCATCAGTACCGGTCAATTGCAAAAAACTAGACGGTGTACCGGATTTTGAAAGTTTTGTGATTGGTAGGGGTGCTGAGTCAATTGTAGTGGTTGCTGTTGTTGTGGAGGTACCCTTTGAAAGTTGTTTTGGTTTGGAACCGTGTTTTGATTTTGTGATTGGTTCCAAGCAAAGTTAGGGTGATTTCTCCAACCCTGATTATAAGTGGAAGAATATGGATCGTTTCTAGGTCTTTGTTGAAAAGCAGCATTGGTATGCTCTTGACCTTGAAACGGAGAATTTAAAGGACATTCTTCCGTAAGATGAGATGGATCAGAACAACATCCACATACAGTTTTAGAGAGTGACATCTAATTTAGGGAGGCTGCTAAAAATTTATGTTCCATAGCTTCGAGTTTCTTTTGCATTGCTGCCATTTCAGCTCTAACTCCTATGGAAACATCCAGTTGATGAATACCACCCCTAGATGATGACTGGTTTACACTCTCCCACTGTAAAGTTTTTTCAGCGAAATCTTCTAAAAATCTCCAGGCTTCACCATCATCTTTAGTCATGAAGGTGCCTTGACACATGGATTCAAGGGTCTATTTTGTTGTAGGATTAATGCCCTCATATATGATTCTACACAGATCCCATCTAGGAATTCCGTGATGAGGACATTGAACTAACAGATCCTTGAAGCGTTCAAAACACTTCGAAAATGGTTCATTTGGAAGCTGGGTAAATTGATTTATTTCGCTACGGACTCGAGCTGTTTTATGATTGGGGTAGAATTTCTTTAGGAAAGTTGTTACGAATTCTCTCCAGTTTTAAATAGAATGTGCGGCTGTGTTATATAGCCACTTCTCGGCTATATCGCACAAAGTGAATGGGAGAAGTCGTAATCTCATAGCATCTACAGAAAGCTGTGAAGTACCCATCATAGCGCATACATTTTCAAATTTGGTAATAAAGACGTATGCGTCTTCAGACTCGAGACCGTGATATTTGGGTAAAAGATTAATATATTGAGGTTTGATTTCAAAGTTGTCCCCATTGGCTGGTGGAATGGTAAGACAGGTCGAAAGAGGACCTTGCATAGGGTAACATCTCTCTTGAAGAGAGATGCGGGGTGGATTCTGCGCACCTGCGGACGGTGGCAGAGTGGTGTTAAAGAATTTCGATGGAGAACCGTCCATCGAAATGGGTATGGTTGTTGGTGAAGAAAAAGTAGACGTAGAATTACCGACTTTGGAGTCGATAGGAGGAACGCGGACAAGACGGGCACTAGAATCTCGTGTCCAGCCGAGCACACAAGTGGCAGCGTTAAATGATAATTAAGGAAAAGATGAGTTGGTGTTTGTTTTTGAAAAATACGGATTTTGAAAAATTCACACAAACAATGCACAAGCAACCCTAATTCTAGTGGTCACCTAGGTCAAGGCTCTAGACCGCTCCTAGACTTTCAGAAGACAAGTCGCAAGAAAATCCTCTACTGCCTCTTTGCCCCTTCTGTGGACAGGTAAGTGCCAGGTAAGTGGGAGGTTCTCCACTACGTAAGTAGTGAGCCTAATTAAGTAACCACTTGCCTTAGACACACTTGCCTTAGACACCACAAAAGAAACGGGGATAAGCAATAGATTACCCACGACCTTCGTCTGTCCTAAGTGAGCGCGACGGTCCTTAAAGTCTTGTCTAGATTTCTTTTAATTAATGACGGTAATGCGGATGCAAGTTTTGTGATTTCCGGGGCTTAGGAAGGGTAATGAAATCCCCACCTAATCTGAATTTGGTCTTTGCCCCTTAATTTCCGTATTAAAAATGCAAACAACCAAGATCAAACACGCACAATTTTTCTTTTTGCGGCGCTACGAATTTTTGCAAAGAAACCTGCAGAAATTGGTTAATGGAGCAGATCAGAGAGGAGATAAGAAAGTCAGAAATGGACCTAAGAATTTTGGTGCACTGAAACCCTAATCTCGCCGCGGAATCGCCGCGAGATGCTGCAATGTGCCGCGGATGCGCGGTCAGCTAATGAGATCCCTGCACAAAAATTTCAAAAACTGCTCCTGTAGCCTCTCTGGACTTTTTGAGATGTCCTGAAAATTTTTCCTCTCGCTCCACAGATTCCAGATCTCCTTGCAGCAAATCACAACAAATCGTTAAGTGCTTGTTGCGAATTTTGATATAAAAATTCAGATGTAATAATAAATTTTCCAACTCAAATTACAAAAACGAACAAATTAGCACACGATCCCCGGCAATGGCGCCATTTGATCGATCATCTTCGTGTGTATTTGGAAAAGTTTTAATCACAACCAAAGAAATTTATACCGCAATCAATTAACGGTGTCGATGTAGCGCGTTAATGAATACAGATCGTCCACAGAGAAAGTGTGATTTGTTCGAAATCGTTTTAGTTGAGTCGAAAATTAAAAGATAAAAGAAAAATTGATTCAAATTTGTGAGATTTTAGTTTCAAGAATATCAAGAAATAGATCTAAATTCAAGAATTATTATAGATCAAGAAATGTCCAAACCAATTGAATTATCAAGATATGAAGAATAGCTTGTAGGATCCGATTGAGTTAATAGCTAATGATGAATCTAATAATTCCTAATCTTCTCGATTGAATATTTGTAGCTAGATTGATGATGATGATTGAAGATTAGGGATCAATTGGAGAAACTAGGGTTTCTCCTTCACTATCCCTTGTCTTTTCAATCATAATCATTCGGATCTACCCTCTAGCAAAGAAAATCACCGATAGCTTGATCCCTAATTTGCAACAAAATAATCAAGAAGCCATCTCGCTCCAAATTAGGTCATCAACGATTCTTTTTGCTAAGGTTCACACATCTCATAAGACTTAAGAATAGTATTGCGATTTGATCATCACTAGATCTATCAATTTTCTCGGATCCTCCACAAGCGGAGAATTCACTCAAATATCATAAAAAAGAAAAGAATCAAGAATCGATAACTCTTCATAATGCACGAATGTAAAGAAAAGAAAGATTTAGAATTTTCACCTTTATTACTCGATGATTAATTACAATTCACTCGAATCGAGGTTACAAGATTTGAGGAGAGAACTAAATCGTCGAAATTAGCTTCGCATCGGTCTTCTTGAGTTGCGGATCGTCGTGGATCTCTTGCTCGGATGTAGATCGGCGTTGCTTCAAAGGCTTATTGAAGGCTTGCTTTGATTCGGTACTCGATGGATCTTGATTTTGATCAAATTGTGTCACTCAATTTGCTTAGAATTGATTTGGATCTTTTTAGAATTTTTATCCTAATTGATGAACAACTACCGAACAACCTTTGTAATGAAGCCCTAAGTGCCTTTTTATAGTTTTCCCTTTAGCTTCCCCTAGAATCTAGGTTTATCTTCCCTTGGAAGCTTGGTTGTTATGAAGCTTGTATGAGAAGCTTGGTAGGTATCAAACTTGCACAAGAAGCTTGTCTGTTAGAAGGGAAGCTTCTGGAGAAATCTACACAATTTGAAACGTCTTGGAGAAGTTTGGCCGATAAAAGAAGAGCTCTACAAAAAGTTCCAACCGCCGACGAGTCAGATCGGCCGCAGATCCGCGGCGGATCGGCCTGACTCGGCCGCGGATCCGCGGCCATCTGGTGGACTCAGTGAATGAATTCTTCTATGCTGTTTTATGTTGGCTTTAGGGTCTTCTTCTGATGTCTGGAATATTTTTATACTTTCTTGTTTACTGCCAGATCACAAGTCTTGGACTTGGTGTATTTTATCAGCACTTTTAAGCAGTTCCGGCTCTTTTACCTGGAGAATTTCCTGCACACAATCTCGAGACAAGGGTTTATATATACAATTCAATGCAAGTAGTAATAAACACTTAATTTCCCTTTAGAATGTCGATTATAACTATAACACAGGTTATTTGGTATTTTCCAGATGAATTCATAATCTGTGTTATAATTACAATAAACACCCACGTATGAATGATAAGAGTAAGGAAATTAACATGTTGAGAATGCACTATTTTCGACTGATCATCGACTGATTCGGACTCGTCTCTTCATGGCTGCATGGACTGCGCTCCAACGGCTATACTCATATCTGGAGTCTCTCAAGCAATGCATCCCATCACATGATATCCGAACGACATCGAACCTTTCGACCGATTCATCAAAGTTCCATAATTCCCCGAGAGCTCAGCTCTTGAGTACAGTTTAATAATATCCAGTACATGCCACAGTATTTATGGACCAGCCATAGAAGGGCAAACCCAAGCCTCATTAAGGGCACCGCGGAACTGCTGCAAACTCTAAGGTTCAAAAGCGTTCCCATGGTCATTATATCGAGTTAGAGTTTCATTCATCTAAAGGGTCCACGGAATTACTTGTATGTTTTTCCGAATACTTTAAACTTGGAAAATAGGCTTCTGACATTCGCTGCCCTTGTCCGGTGGGCCCGGTGAGCCCGCCCTGAAATATTCACTTGAATACACGGAGCTTGACCGGTTTTATTTCGACTCCCAACGTACCCGCATGAAGTCTTCTCTAGCTGGAATCAATCAATCTGATGACCTCGCATCGGGGTGTGCAAACGAACCACATGTCCTAGTCATTCATCCTTGGTGACTAGCGATCTTCTATTATATCACTAAGTATAAACTCGTGCTGCATTAGCTTCAAACATCTGGGGCGATATCTTGTCAGTCGCAGCAACAACTAAATCATTCGTCCGCACACTGAACAGTGCCTCAATCATCAAGAATAACCAGTGCATTGACGGTCATCACATTCTGGCTGGCCTCTAGCAGTGGCCCAATCCTCTGGTGCTGATCTGCACGTTCGAGAAATTTGTAAAAGCAATCCATCAAACGCTTATGGCGCGAAAACACAATAAAATGACACTGTCACGACCCAAAATTTGGCACGTGACGGCCCTTAAACCACGTAATATCTACAGGCGTAACACAATTTAAGTAAGCCGAAAGCCCAGCAATCTAAACCATCAAAAGTAGTAAGTGATAAGAACATTGTTAAAACTTTTGGAATCTCAATCAAAAATCTTTAAAATCCAAATTTATTTCTTTTAAAATTTGGCAGCACCTCCTTTGTAAAACCAGCCCCCAAAAAGGGTATAACATAAATATATAAGTGAAGCATCCCCAAACGGGAGCAAATCCACGCCCAAAGGCGGAAACAACCACCAAAACAGATATACGACGCCGTAGCGAAGAAAAAAGACGATATAAAGACAACAGCATGAAAGACCTCCAAGTCACAAAATAATATACAATATCGTTCTCACAACTCGTCTCTAAGTCAATACATGAAGTAGTAGATGGAGAGTACTGGATACAACGAATATACAATGAGCAATATCGGATAACTGCCAAACCCACCTATAGCAAACTGCACACAGTCAGCCGTAGCGGTATCCGCTGCAAAAGATGATACGATAGGAAGATGCCCTGCCGCGACTGCTCTGAGGGACTACCTGCAAAACACTGTGGCACAACGGGGGTGAGTTGCCAACTCGTGAATAGTAAATAACATATGCAGGTAATCGCAGGTATGCACGTACTGCGATAATCTATCACATGCAAGCTGATAGCAATAAATGGCAATATGTATATGCAACAGTCATGAAAGGTACATTATCAGGTACTACTAATACATGAAGCAATGCATATCAAATAAATGCGGAGTATGGGATAAAACATGTCATCCTCACGGAATCCTCATCGTGGCAGGAGTGTCCATCAAGACAATCTAAATCTCAAATTCCTCAGATCGGCCCTCAGATCGGCCCTCATAACCTGTAAGTCTCATTGAACCTGAGTGTCCAACATCGACACCCTAAAACATCATGAAAACAAGTGTCCAGCATCGACACATAAATACTCATATCCATACGTTCCTCGGAACCTAAGTGTCTAATATCGACACTCGTGATCCGCGTATCGGTTTTCAATATACATACATTCCTCGAATCCTAAGTGTCTAAGATCGACACTCGTGATCCACGTATCGGTTTTCAATATCCATACGTTCCTCGAATCCTAAGTGTCCAAGATCGACACTCGTGATCCATGTATCGGTTTTCTAATACAAGTCTCAGAGTGGATGTATCCAAATATCAAGTAAAGAATAAGAATACTTGCATAGATCATTATGATGATATATATTATATATATACATATATAACAACGTCCCATACCACTGACACACACACACACACACACACATATAACAGTGTCCCATACCACTGATATATATCATCAGGAGTAAAACATCCAGAAAACATCATATGAAATCCATATCTCAATGCGGAAATCCATGAAATATAATATATGCAACACAAAACAGTAATATGAGCATATAAAGAAAAAACCGCTATATAATTGCAACAAGTTATTAAATATATCATGCGGTTCCCAATTTCTCCAAAGTCCATACAACATCATATAAAGGTGAACATGTAGCTATAGCCAGGTATGCATAACCATGTCGGTATAGCAAGATATGTGTATCTATATGTAAGCATGTATGTATGATGCATCTCATATGCGCAATAGCATAAGAATCAATGTCTCCATGTCAATGACAATACAATACCACATAGGGGTATATGTAGCTCTAGTCAGGTAAATGGGTGTACATGTAAGTATGTGTGCATGATGTACATGTAGCTGTAGCAAGGTATGTGTCTATACATGTCAATAATGATGCAATACCCTCCAGGTATATGTGTAATCATATAGGCATAGCAAGGCATATGTGTAAGCATGCAGGTGTACAGGTATGCTATATTTCATATGCACAATGAAAATAAGGATCATGCCTCAAGTCCCTAACCAATACAATATCACGTATGTATAGGTGTTGTGCGTATCATGGCAATTATCGACGGTGTGGGTGTAGCATACAATTAGTGCTCGTACAACATGAACCATCAATAATAGTACAGTGTCCAATGGGTACAAGTCCAAGAACAACAAGTAATAATATGCAATGAAGTTTTATGCACAATCTCTATATGTGCAATATAAACATGCGGCTAATATCATATCATATCTAGCCCTGACGCATAACGCCATGCGGGTGATTCCTCTGTAGATGTTAAATCTACTCACAAATGATCTTGGGCTAAGTAAAACCAACCACTCACTTTCCCTTCTTCGCAGCGTCCGAAGTCCCCGCTTGTGTCCCTGAGATCATAAAACAACAATAACAACAAGTTCACATTAGCAATCGACCAATAACACGTATCCACTACGTTTGACCGACGCATCAACTCCAAATATACTCTCAAGTGTTCGTCTAGTGGCTAACATGCGTAGCGACACTACGAAACCAACCCAAGAGCAAAAGCTACACAAAGTACATGAACCGTGTCGGATAACGTAACGCGCGTAGTCGTAACACTAGAAACAAGAAAAGTGATCTCAGATTTTGTATACTGTCAAAACTCAAAAATCAAACAGTACCAAACACTCTAAAACCACAGCAGACAGCTACCCTGAAAAATCCAAACCCTATTTCCCCACAAAAACCGAGGTCGCCGGATTTCCTATACAAGTCGCCGGCCAAATCCGAGCAAAAGGGGTTCGTGCTTCAGGTGAAAGTTTAGGGTCTATGGTACAACACAACTACACTGCTAGATTTTCTAGTATGCACTCTGGGTCACAGCAGATCACAGATATCACAAAAAGACACTAAAAATACGATATGTGCACGAAACTTTACTTTAAGTGTTCTAAACGACAACTAACATGCTACACAACACTATACCATCCTATTTAACAGTTTGAGATTATTACCTAACCATAAAAGCTCAAAGATCCTAGCTTTCCAAGCTCCAAGGCACCTTAGAGGCAAAACAAGTCTTGAAAAGGGATTTGGGTATGATTTGATGAAGTTTAGTGAAGGTTTTGTGATGGAAATGATAAGGTTTCGGTTTGAGGGTTGAGGAATGAAGAAAATGATTGAGAAAGAGATAGAGTGAGAGAGAATGATAGTGTGTGAGGTGATAAGCATGAGAGGTGAGTGTAGGGTAAGTGTATCTTACGCTTACTCGCACTCCCTCACTTCATCATTAATGCACATTAATGCCATCCATGATTCACCTTGCTACCTCCTATCATTTCCAAAACACAAATGGAAAATATCTCCCTCACCACAAATATCTAGGGTTTAGGTTAAAGCAAAGCAAGGATGGATTTGGCTAAAGGTTTAACTTAAGGTTGTCATGGTCACTAACAAGATTAACACTAACAACCCTCACATTAACATGCACAAGTGTGTGCAAGACATAACAAATAATAATAAAATATTAATTAATTGTTATAAAATATGAGGAAACCAATTTGGTAAACTTTTTACAGAAAACCCGCATTATCGCATAATTAACACTACTCACATTCTAAGGTGTTACAGACACATCTATACAATCGTGTGTCCCTGGAATCATGCCCCGGGTCAGTCCTCGTCCGTGACGAGCTCATGTTGACCGCAACTCTAGCCGCAGCTCTTTCTGTCTATGCAATCGTGGTAGCAAAACCATAAACCGATATCGATGAGGATAGATAATATGAATGAATATAATACTGTGCAAGGAAATGTACATCCTAAGGCTTCTTAAGCGGAGTAGCGTATCGTAAGTATGCCGCGGAACATACACACGGTACATCACTCTACATAAGTCACCTACTCTATCAACCAAGGTCAACCTACACGACGAAAGTTCGGGTCTAATACCCCCTCGACCAAGTCTAAGTTCCGTAAGGTCAAGCTTAGGTTCCGAATATATATATGCCCTAGACTCCGCATAGTCAAACATAGACTCGAACCAAGGTTAAACCTAGCGCTCTGATACCGATTTTGTCACGACCCGAAATAGCACGTGACTGGCACTTGAATCATATGAAGTCTATAGGACCCCATCTAATTCAAGTAAGCCAAAAATCCCAGAAATCTAAACCATTTGAAAGAAGGAAGTGAAGGAAAACTTGTTTTAAAGTTTGCATATAATCACTTTGAAAAGTCGTAGTAAACCTTTTTAAAACATCAAGTCTTTTTCCAAAAATTTCGGTAGAGTTTCCTTTGTAAATACTGGCCCCAAAAGGGTACAACATGAATAATATGAATAAAGGCATCCTCAAGCGGGAGCTAGCTCTTCGCCAATTGGCGGTCATAACCACGCAAGCAATATAGTATACAACGCCGAAGGGCGAGGATCACAACTCAAAAGGAAACCAATATCATCAAGAAAACCATAATAATACAGTGCGCGACTCTAAGGTCGAACGAATATACAACTGGTCTTCTAGGTCTAATAAATATACAAGTCTGGTTGATGGAGTTTACTAAATACAACTGAAATAATAAAGTACAATGGTGGTCACGATGCGAGTGAACCCACTTACCAAAGTAATCACCCGGAATGAAGTAATGTGCCAGCAAAGCCGCCAAGGAAAACCTGTACATCAAAACATGCAAGAAACTGTGGCACAACGGGGGTGAGTTGCCAACTCGTGAGTATAAAATATCACCGAGTAGAAATCGCATGTATGACTCAATCCTAGGTCATACGATAATATATCCCCAATATATAAACCGGTACCATCTATACATAAGTGTAATACTATGTGCTCGTGTCAATGCCTCAGATAGTAACATATCATATATATGATGTATGAATGCATTACGAATGAAAACAGAATACATCATGAATGAGAAAACTGTTTTCTTTATTTAGTGAGATTTCTGTATATATAAATCGAGGTATCATCAATGAAATCAACATAAAATCCGTGTCAAGTATCGACATAAAACATAAATCCAAATATCCAATATCTCGGGCTCCGGCTATCCGGACTGGCCCATATCATATAATCTCAATACCTCAAAGTCTTAATATCTCGGGCGCCAGCTATCCGGACTGGTCCCTGGGCTCCGGCTATCCGGACTGGCCCCTCATCAAAATCTCACGACTACGTCGGTATCCTCCGGATATCCGCCGCGTCACAAATTACCGATCGGTAGTGCTCCCCTGCCAGGCTCAAGCCATCATCTGCGACCATCTTGCCCCGGTGTACTGCACCAGGTCCACCATGCACCCACAGACGGTTCTTCCTCCTCCTCGAATCGGGTGTATGATATCGCTCAAGAGCCGAGAAAACTCATGGTCGACATATCTCACATCATATCATGAGAAAACCGCACTTTTTATCTTTTGAAAATGATAAATGAGTTTATAAAATCTTGCGGTTTCTCCAAATCCAGAAATCTCATGGAAAATCCGAAATTCAAAAATGAAGAGTCAATAATAGTGAATACCGGGCTCCAGCAATCCGGACTGGCCCTATAATATTGCATGACAAATAAATATATAAACATGCATGGGTATCTAATAAAGAATGCAATATCTAAACTAGCACAGTAATGATATATTAGAACTATCAGTTAACAAGCGATATCAATAAAATAATATTCTCTAAAGTGTACGTGACATGGAAATTACCGATCATAATTGTGTGAGCCGGCAAGCAAGTGATTATGAACATACGCATCATCGGTAATGGTGCTAGTGTCCTGACAGCATGCGCTCATAATAAACAAGAATCACAAGTATACGCATGCAATGCGATAATAACAACATGAATCTATGGACAATGAATAGTAAACGCAGCAAATAAGAATATACGTTTCTAAATACGAGTCATAAAATTTTGGCATTTGAAATAACACGAATCGTGGTGTTTAGAAAATAGGGTTACAATGTTTTTAAGAAAAGGTACGTCCTTTGAAATATCCGTAGTATCCCTTGGCATGTCTTTAAAATACTCACGATTCGTTAGTTTTGGAAATAAGTATGACTCGAGCCCAGTCTAACATCTACTAAGTAATTACAGGACAAAGCTAAGAGACTAATCAAAGGGTTAGGAAAACCAGCTAAGTCTGAGTCGATATACGTATATAGTAGTCGGTGATCCCGCCTCAATAGCGTCACATACGATAAAATATATAATACGACATTCTCGAATCATGAGTGCGGATCTATCATCATAATTATATATCGTACGGTAAATCCATCGTACATCATCCCAAAATCGGGGTACGGGTCGCCTATCACATATACCTCAATATCCATATGGTATCATTATCATAATATCATGAACAGGGTACTGATCTAAGTCTAGTACATACCGATACCATCAACATATCTACGCGTGTGTATGAAAACACATCGCCCAATGATCCGCTAATATAATATGTCGTATCTCATAACACGACCCACATTACATCACCGATCTCACGGCATCCAGCCCAATCACCTCGACTCATCTCCAAATATCATATACTATCCTCATCATACCTGTATACGTATACATATATATACATATATACTCACATACATATATATACATATCCCCATATACGCACAAGAACATCGAATGTATGCGTGTGCGTGTGTGCAAATCATTACTCTAGGGTTTCGCGACTAAGAAGGCAAGCTAAAAGTATTTTCCTACATTCACGCTAAAACTAACCCAACGTCACCTAAGCATTTCATACTAAGTATACACATCTCAATATATATATATATATAACGCATCAAATGCTACGAAATTGCGGGGGTGCTATACGCTATCCACCCGACTTCCCCCATAGATATATATCTACTCACCTGATCCTCGCTTGCCGAAGTCGATGTCTCCATACTCTTCTTCATCGTATGAAATCCACGTGAAAATACCTACACATATAAACACATAGTATTGTATACAGAAATTACGCACGAAAACCAAAACGGTACACGTATCACGCATAGGTTAAAACCTATGGTTTACACATGCAAGAAAGGCCAAATAAATCCTCGATGTCGATGTACAAACGTCAAACCATCGAGTTAAAACCTAAAAACTAAAATCCAAGTTAAAACGAAGTCGCAAAACAAGGCAACAACTCAAGAAAACAACTCTAGATTTTACCCTAAGTTGAATTAGCCAATTTTGCACATGAGAGAGGTCTAGTTTACTGAAAATGGAGGCATGGACCAAACACGAACCCAATTGTCCATACCCTGGCCGCAATTTGCGGCCAGACATATTAAATTTGTGGCCATGATAAGGTGTTTGGGTCTCGGGTCTTGGGGTTAGCTTCTAGGTGGCCTGCATGACTCTCTGTGATTGCTAAATATTTTTCAGGTCCCCGGGTCATAGCAGATCTCTAAAACACACCAAAATTCTTACACAATTCCGATATCGGCAAATCTAAAGTTCGCAAATTGGGGTTTGGTCTCAGGTTTTGTCCTGAATTCTAACACTAGAGGGGTTGTATGGTCTCTACTAACCTCAATTACACAATCACAACTCAAGAATCCCTCAACCCTCTTCTAGGAATTTTCTTATGTCACAAAACCCCACTAAACCAATTCTAAACTAAAGTTTAAGCTAAAGGAAATGAAATACTATACTAAGTGTGAAGGAATTACCTCATTTGGCAACTCAAGAAATTTCTTGAGTTGCCCCAAGTGCTCAAAATCCTAGCTTTCTTGGTCTAAAATGCTTGTAGTGAGCTTGTGCACATTTTTAGTGAAAGCAAGATGATGTTTTGATGTGGTTTTGGTGTTGTTGTGAGGAGGTAGAGGAGGGAGGAGATGGAGGGCAGCCATGGAGAAAGAGGAGAAGAAAATGATGAAGAAAAATGAGGGGGAAACAAATGGGGACTTGGTCAAATGACCCCTCACCTCTATCTCTCTCTCTCTTGCCCATACCCAATATTATAATCCCTCCCTTTTCTTTTCTTTTCCTTTTCCTTTTCCTTTCATTTTAAAACAAATCCAAGCTTGAAAAAGAAAAGCCATGGTAGAAAATGTAACAATGTGTAATATGACATGGTGCATGTCATGTTCACAAATCAAGCTTAATGCACGATTAGTGATATTTAATCGCGATTAGCATTAAAATGGATTATAATTAATCATAAAGAATTTATAATTTGCTTAAATCATATAAAACACCCTCATTTCAGTAATTCCTATAATTTTCCAAATATTTCCCAATTTATCGGTAATTAATTATACCGCATTATCAAAATATTCATAATATTTATTATTTAATTATATGAATTCCTAAAAATAATATTTTATTTTTCTGAAATGTTACACTATCGAATCAACACTTGATCCGATAACCCGGCTATATCTCATATAACTGACCGATATCACATATCGCGAGAATAGAATGCGGTATCACATACACGCATTAATCTCGGTCCCGCACATATCACATATGTGCTCCTACGTCGTTTCGCATATGTAGGACTCTAAAGACTCGTCAATACGCCGGCAGTAGGTGATGATTATATCAAACACCCATAAGCCGCAAGCGGTCTGCTAAACGTAACGGTCACCCGGGTATTGAGCGATCAGAAGATCAACAAGCAAGCCTGCTCATACTCTTGTGAATCCAATCAAGTAACACTACCGTACAGTCCGGTCTCTTCTCCTGATATGTCGCATATCGCAGCCTGGGGGTGGTAAAATGTCAGACCCCAATAGCCTGATAAGTCATGCCGATGCAAGGTCTATAACGGTTCGAGAAACTACTGATAGCACTTACCAGTAAATCTCAGCAACCCTGGCCAGGGATTTCCTGTTATGGCCAATCGAGTATAGCGCAACATTAACCCCCAATACCGGGAGAGACGCATCCCCTCCTATCGCTCATTGCCTCCATGTGGCTCAGGACTGTACCCAAAAACCACCTTTTTGCACGATCTCTTGAATGTGGTATGGTGGAAATCAAAGCACAGTGGGAATCACACAAGACTTTATGACGATCTGGGGTCGACAGACTAACCTGTACCAGTGTCACTAGAGAACTGCTATCTGACGATAGGTATAATACCATCCAGGAGTTCTCGGCGAGTCCGTCCAGTGTACTCAGTCTCCACTGAGCACCCGTATACCTTCTTTGATGTCAAACACCAATGGATATGGGATCATCTATCGTCCATCATATGGGTCAAGAAACGTATACGCTAGTCTACTATGGAATATTGATGCCCTATCTCGATACTCCCATGACTAGGAACATTTGAAGGATGTACTTACCGACTACCCTGTCCCCACTAATATGATCTGCATCATAATCCTAGTAGTCAAGTACTCATCCTAAGGTCTTTATCAACATGTAATAGAGAGACAATAAGTGTACATGTTAAGATAAAGAGCAACCAGATAGCATACTATCATGTCGAGCAAGAAAGTCCTTCCCATATACGTCCAAGCATCCACTACAATATACATCACATGTACAATAATGGACTCTAGGGCATACATATAACTAATAGAATGTGGATTAGGGTTCTTGGAGGGAATTAGGATTTCCCACAACTGCCCCTTGTCCTTCCATTGATCTCTATTTATCTCAAGCCCTTAACAAAACGATAATTAACGAATCTCAAATCATGGCCGTGACTATCATGAATTGACAACGCACCCGATAAGAGGGTTAACATTCATTTTGCTAAAGTTTATAAGCATTAAAACTTTTAAAAAGAATTTAAGTTATAGTTTTCATCCATTATTCTACCCTATCCTACAAACCCTATCAAGCAAGAATTTACTCGCTCATGGATATTAGCGATTTAAAAGAGAGGTGGAAGACGAATGAAACCATAATTAAAAATTAAAAGTGAAGAAAGTTGTCACGACCCAAAATTTGGCACGCGATCGACACTTAAACCACGTAACGTCAACAGGCGTAACGCAATTTAAGTAAGCCGAAAACCCAGAAATCTAAACAATCAAAAATAGTAAGTGATAAAAACATTGTTAAAAACATTTGAAAATCTCAAGTAAAAATCTTTAAAGTTTAAATTCATTTTCTTAAAAATTTCGGCAGCACCTCCTTTGTAAAAACTAGCCCCGAAACGGGTACAAACATAAAATATAAGTAAAGCAATATATGATATAAATAAAGTATCCCCAAATGAGATCAAATCATACCCAAAGGTGGAAAAAACCACCATAACTATATATACGACGCCGTAGTGAAGAAATGGACAATATAAGTGAAAAACATCATAAAAGATAAAACTGCATAATAAAAGCCGGCTCACACGAGCACGACACCCAAAGTCACAAAATATACAATATCGTCCTCACAAATCGTCTCTAAGTCAATACATGAAATGGTAGATGAAGATTACTAGATACAATAAGATGTACAATGAATATAAAATTGGATAACCGCAACCCACCTACAACAAAACGGCTCACAGCCAACCGTAGCAGTATCCGCTGCAAAAGGATACAACAAGAAGCCCTGCCGGGACTACTCTGAGGGTCAACCTGCAAAACACTATGGCACAACGGGGGTGAGTTGCCAACTCATGAATAGTAAGTAACACCGTACAGATAATCGCAGGTACGCACGTACTGCGATACTCTATCTTATGCAATCTGATAGTATCAATATGCTAATATGGATAATGCAACAATCATGAAAGGTACTCTATCAAGTACTACAAATACATGAAGTAATACATATCGAATGAATGCTGAGTATGGGATAAAACATGTCATCATCAATGAATCATCATCGTGGGAAAACCGGTGTCCATCAAATACACCCAAAATCCCAATACCTCAGGCGCCGTCACTCTGATCAGCCTTCATATCTGTAAATCTCATGGAACCTGAGTGTCCAACATCGACACTCGAAACATCATGAAAACCCGTGTCTAACATCGACACATAAATACTCATCTCTCAGGCTCCGCATACCCAGATCGGCCCTCAATATATCTCATGTCATAACTCTCAAACGGTATCTTCTGGATATCCGTCGGGCTCTATACTATCACCGGTAGGTAGTGCTCCTTCTGCCACGCTCATTGTCTAGACCACAAAATCATTTCTTGCCCCGGGGTACCATACCGGGTCCACCATGTACCCGCAGATGGTGCTTCCTGCTCCTCGAATCGAGTTTCTAACACAAGTCTCAGAACCGAGAAAATGCATGGTGGACGCACTGAAATATCATATCACGAGAAACCGGGTTTTCAAAATAATGCATACTTTCTTGAAATAATACCACGGTTCTCAAATCAATAAATCACATGAAATCCGTATCTAAATGCGTAAATCCATGCAATATGATATATGCAACATAAAACGTAATATGAGCATATCAAGGGAAACCACTCTTTAAATGAATCCAGTTTTTAATTATATCACGCGGTTCCCAATTTCTCCAAAATCAAATCCAACATCATATAAAGGTGTACATGTAGCTATAGCAAGTATGGGTGTATACATGTAAGTATGTATGCACGATGTATCTCATATGCTCAATAAAACAATAATCCATGTGTCAATATCAATAACAATACAATACTGCATCTGTATATAGGTTGTGAGTGTCATGGCAATTACCGACGGTGTGGGTGTAGCATACAATTTAGTGCTCGTGCAACATAAACCGTCAGTAATGGTGCAGTGTTCACTAGGTATTAAGTCAAGGCACAACAAGTAATGGTATGTAATGATGCTCATGCACACTCAACATATATGAATATAAACATGCGGCTATAATATCCTATCATGTCCTGACGCATAACGCCATACGGGCGATTTCCCCGTAGATGTTAAATCTACTCACCGTGATCTCGAGCTAGGTATATCCAACCACCTGCTTCTCTTTCTTCCCAGCGTCCGAAGTCCCCGCACTTGCCCCTAAAATCACACAAACATAGCAAGTGCACTTAGAAATCGACCAATAATACATACAATTACGTTTAAATCGACACACCGATTCCAACACCCTCTAAAGTTTCGCTTAGCGGATAATGTGTGCGGAGACACTACTAAAATGATCCACGTGCAAAAATCACGCGAAGCACAGAAACTGAGTCGGACACCGTATCACGCATCGTCGAAACACTAAAAACTAGCTAATCGATATCAGATTTTGATACACAAACAATTAGTGAAAATTGCAAGTTCCACGAGACCATAAACATCCCCAGGGACCCCACGACCAAGACTCAAGACACCAACCCCTAATCTGGCCGCAATTTGCGGCCAGAACCTATTAATTTGCGGCCACGGTTGCAGGGAGTGGGCTTAGGTTTTTATGGTGGGTTCTAGGCCTCTAAACTAGGTCTCTGTGATGGCAACTTCTCCAACAAATTCCTGGTTCGAAAGCAGATTCACCCGAGACACAATACTATACCAAAATACGACATTTGCACACAAACTGTAAGTTTAGTGTTCTAAACAACATCTACTAAGCAACACAACATAATTAACAACCTAATTACAGTTTAGAGATTGTTACCTATCCACACTTGCTCAAAATCCTATCTTTTCTTGCTCCAAGTGATCTTAGTGGCCAAACTTGGCTTTGTGAAGGGGTTTAGTGAGTTGTAGTGGAGATTAGCTTAGGTTTTGTGAGGATTGTGAAGGTTTGGGTTGGGGTTTCAGTTGAGTGAGTGAGTGTGTGAGATGAGGTGAAAAAAAAATATGAGGAGGAGAAAAATGAGAGAATGAGGTGAGTTGAGAGAATGTAAGTGAGAGTGAGGGGTGTATGAGTGAGGGTGAGGGAACACAAATGGGGTGTGAGTTTAGCCTAAGCTATGCCTCCCTCTTCTCTCTCCTCATTTAATGCATGGCATTCTTGCCATGCCTCATGATTCCCATGCCACCCTCTCTCTCTCTCTCTTTCTCATGTCAACAATTTTCAAAAACCCTTTATTTTATTTTGAAAACTAATTAATTAACTAATTACATAATACATAATAAAATGAGGTTAAGGTGCTATGGCTACTTAAGCATGGTTTAACACCTAATTAACCCTAGGTTAACATGCACATGTGTGTGCAAGCCCAAAATAAATATTAATAAAATATTAATTAATTTTTATAAATTATTTGAAAACTATTTGGTAAAATTTTTACTAAAAACCCGCATTATCGCTTAATTAACACTAATCGCATTCTAAGGTGTTACAATTTTCCCCCCTTAAAGAAATTCGTCCCCGAATTTAAAAATCTTACTATGCGTACCTTCAAATAGATGAGGGAATTTCTTCCGCATCTCGCTCTCGGCCTCCCGAGTGACCTCTTCACTATTCAGGCTACGCCAAAGAACCTCTATAGATGGCAAGACCTTTGACCGAAGTTTCTTCACCTGCCGATCCAATATAACTATCGGCTGCTTGGTGAACGAAAGATCGCGCTCAAGCTGAACGGTCTGGTGCTGAATCATGTGAGAAGGGTCATGAAGGTATTTGCGAAGTATTGATACATGGAATACGGGGTGAATATCCGGAAAACTGGGTGGAAGTGCCAAACGATAGGCAACGGTACCAACTCGTTCAAGGATCTCAAAAGGACCTACAAATCTGGGACTAAGCTTCCCTTTCTTCCCAAATCTCATCACGCCCTTCATCGGAGAAATCCGTAGGAATACATGATCCCCCACTGCGAACTCGAGCCTACGACGACGACGGTCGGCATAAGACTTCTGTCTGCACTGGGCTGCCTCATCCTATCCTGAATCAATTGAATTTTCTCCGTAGTCTCTTGAACTAGCTGGGGTCCTAAAATCTTGCTCTCGTTGAGTTCAGTCCAACAGACCGGCGATCGACACTTTCTACCATACAAAGCCTTAAAAGGTGCCATCTGAATCGTCTCCTGATAACTGTTATTGTAGGAGAACTCTATCAATGGCAAGTGACGATCCCAACTGCCACCAAAATCAAGCACGCACGCACGAAGCATATCCTCCAGAGTCTGTATAGTCCACTCTGACTGACCATCGGTCTGCGGTTGGAAAGCGGTGCTAAAGCTCAAACGGGTACCCAAGGCTTCCTGAAGCTTCTGCCAAAGACGGCTAGTGAACTGGATGCCCCTGTCGGATACAATGCACGTGGGAACGCCGTGCAAACGTACAATCTCATCAATGTACAACTGAGCATACTGAGCATAACCGAAAGTGGTCTTCACCGGAAGGAAGTGAGCCGCTTTCGTCAACCGGTCAACAATCACCCAAATGGAGTCATACCCTCGACTAGACCTGGGTAGACCTACAACGAAATCCATAGTAATCTGCTACCATTTCCACTCCGGAACGGGTAAAGGATGCAACTCTCCTGCCGGTCTCTGATGCTCAGCCTTGACTTGCTGACAAGTCAGACACCTCGAAACGAAATCCGAAACATCACTCTTCATCCCTGCCCACCAGTAGATATCTCTCAGTCACGGTACATCTTGGTGGAACCAGGGTGAACACTATAAGCTGACTGATGTGCCTGCTCTAGGATCTCACGTTTCAACCCATCGATATTAGGTACACACAAACGAGTCCCAAAACGTAGCACACCCTGGTCATCAATCGAGAACTCCGAATCTCTACCCTGCCGAACATGCTCAAGAATCTCAGAAAAACGGCCATCGGCAGGCTGTGCCTCACGAATACGATCAAGTAGAAGTGGACGGGCGCGGACATGAGCATGCTATCCCTCAGTGGAAGTGAACTCAAGCTGTACTCTGCTGTCGTACAAGATCTGCAAATCTGTAGAAGACTGTCTCTGAATTGCGCTCAACTGGGACAAGCTACTCCGGGCCTACGACTCAAAGCATCGGCTACCACATTCGCCTTGCCCGGGTGATAAAGGATCTCACAATCATAATCCTTCACAAGCTCCATCCAACGGCGCTGTCTCAAATTCAGATACTGCTGCTGGAAGATGTACTTTAAGCTCTGGTGGTCTGTAAAAATCTGACACGACTCTTCGTATAAGTAGTGTCTCCAAATCTTAAGCGCAAAGACCACCGCGGCCATCTCAAGATCATGAGTGGGATAATTTTGCTCGTGCTTCTTCAACTGCCGGGAAGCATAAGCGATAACTCTATCATGTTTCATCAATACACAAACGAGCCCCACTCGAGAAGCATCACAGTAAACGACAAAGCCGCCCGATCCAGAAGGCAAAGATAAAATTGGTGCAGTCGTCAACCGAGTCTTCAACTGCTGAAAACTCTGCTCGCATGCCTCAGTCCAAAGAAAAGGAACTCCCTTTCTGGTCAGTCCGGTAAGCGGTGCAGCGATACTCGAGAAGTTCTGCACGAAACGGCGGTAATAACCGGCTAAGCATAAAAATCTGCGGACCTCTATCACTGATACAGGTCTGGGCCAAAGCTGTACGACCTCGATCTTCCTCGGGTCCATACGAATACCATCTCCCGTAACCACATGACCAAGGAAGTCAACACTATCAAGCCAGAAGGCACACTTTGAGAATTTAGAAAACAGCTGGTGCTCTCTCAATGTCTGCAAAGCAATCCTCAAGTGCTGCTCGTGCTCCTCTCGACTCTTGGAATAAACCAGAATGTCATCAATAAACACAATAATAAACTGGTCGAGGAACGGCCTGAAAATCCGGTTCATCAAATCCATGAACGCCGCTAGGGCATTAGTGAGTCCGAACGACATCACTAAAAACTCAAAATGCCCGTAGCGCATACGAAAAGTAGTCTTCGGAACGTCATCATTCCGAACCCGCAATTGATGATAACCTGATCTCAAATCAATCTTTGAAAAATGTCCCGCACCCTGGAGCTGATCAAACAAATTGTCAATGCGAGGTAAAAGATACCTATTCCGCACCGTCACTCGGTTCAATTGACGATAATCAATGCACAACCTCAAACTGCTGTCCTTCTTCTTGATGAACAGAACATGAGCTCCCCAAGACGAAACACTCGGACGTACAAGTCACCTATCAAGCAACACTTGCAACTGATCCTTAAGCTCTTTAAGCTCCGCCGGGGCCATCCGGTAAGGCGGTATAGAAATAGGCCCTATACCGGGAATCAGATCAATGCAAAACTCAATCTCACGCTCTGGCGGCAATTCAGGTAACTCATCGGGAAAGACGTTTGGAAACTCTCGCACGATAGGAACCTGGTCCAACGATCTACTGTGGCTCCGGTATCACGAATGAAAGCTAAGAATCCCCAACAGCCTCTTCTCAAAAGCCGACTAGCGCAAAGGGCTGAAATCAAACTGTGAGAGGCGGTACCACGGTCCCCTTGTAGGGTTCCTAGGCACACTAATGAGGTCTCACAAGGAATCAACCATGTCAATATCAAATTTTACGGGTGCCGAGAAACCCTAATACGGATCGTTAATTAGAATTTTAGGCGAAACAAAGAAACTAGTTAACAACTTAACTACAAGAACGGAAATACAACCTTTGTAGATCCGGTCGTCCACCTCCATAGCTCCGCAATGAAGTCTCTGTAAGCCCGCGGGGGCGCCCCGGCCGTCGATCCGACGCCGGAAACGCGGAAAACAAAAACTTTGCGAACTTTGCAAAACGGCACCACCGCGGACTTTTTACCCGGATCGGGCCATTAACCTAGCTAGCAAACTAGAAAAGAGTAGAGATGCTATACCAAGTGATCCGTGTCCTTCGGTCTTCGTCTCCACTCCGATCTCCCGCGGAATCTCCGTCACCTCCTCGCTCGTCGGAAAGGGCACCACGTAGCCGGAATCTTTTACGGGCTCCCGCCTCTTGACCGAGGCAACTCGGGCGCGAAGTTGGCTAGCCGACGCGTCCAAGGCTTGCTATAGAATAGTGTAGTGAGTTGTCTCTTTAGGGTTTATGGAAGTTGCCTTGATGGAAGGATGTGAGGAGGAGAAGAAAGCAACTAAAGAAAATGGTGCTTTGGAATTTTGGTAGCATAAAATGATATGAATCTTTTTCCTCACACACAATGAAATCCCCTCTTCTCTCCCTCTCTTGAAGTGGCCGGCCCCCCCATCTCAAGAATGAGATTGGAGAGAGAAAAAAAAATGGCACCTCCTTTTGTATATAAAAATACAAAGGAAAAACCAAACAAAGAAAATGGTCACTCTCATTTCTTTTCTCAAACCATCAAGTGAAAAGCCATCAAATGGACAAGAAAGGAATATCATCATGAAGCAAGTCTCATCATAATCCACAAGTGCAAGAAAACCCTCTACAAAAGAGTTATTTGCAAATTGCAAATAACCCCCTCCAACAAGAAAGTCCGACCGAGAAGGAATGAAGGAAAACCGGCCGGAACGGAATGCAAACTGGCAACTTCAGAAAACCGATCCCGTAATAAATTACAGGAAAACCCCACTACTGCAAATACATGCCAGCATTTGTATTCGCACTGAACACAAATGCAAAGAGACAAAACTACACTATCAAATACTAGAATCCGGCTTAAGCCAAAGCCGGCTAGTAAAAACTGTCCGATCGCGATCCGTGCAATACCGCACGTATCCGATCGAACCCTGCCATATCTCCATACGGCCTCTACAGCGTTTCGCCCGAAACTTGAGTAACTGTCTGTGTGGTGGACTCTAAAGACTCGTCAATACTGTGGCTGTGGATTTAACCACTAGCACGTCAGAGGTATAAGCCAATACGTGACGGGCCACCAGGTATTGACCAAAAGGGACGTCGATGAGCGAACTCATCCTGACACCCTACTGAGCCTGTCAGTGACAATATCCGTACAGTCCGGTCCGTTCGTCTATGAGTATCGCATGGCGGGCCTAGGGGGTTGGTAAAAGTCAGACCCCCAAAAGCGGTACAAGTCGTGTCGGAGTGCAGCCCAGAACACCCTGAGATACTACTGGAATACCTACCAGCAAATCTCCTGCCTTGGCCAAGGACTTTTCATGTTCTGGCTCTCCTAGACACAGCACGACCTCACCCCCAATACCGGGAGAGACGAACCCCTGCAGATCCGCTCACTGCCTCCATGTGGCTCGGGACTGTACCCAACTAAAACCTGTTTGCACGACTCCTTTGAGCCGTGGTAGGGTAGTAATCAAAGTACAGTGGGAACTCACACGAGACAAATGACGATCTCAGGTCGATGAACTAACCTGTACACATGTCACCAGGGAACTGCTATCTGACGTCTGGTATAATCCCAACTAGCAGGTTCCCGGCGAGTCCTGTCCGGTGTACTCATAACCCAATGAGCACCTGTATACATCTTAGGTGAACCAACTGACACCAGTGGCTTGTGAGACCGGCCACCGCCCCTCGTCGGGGTCTCGACTGTATACACTAGTCTACTCTGGAGAAACGATGCCCTGTCTCGAATCTCCCACGACTAGGGACCTTTTAAGGATGTGCTTGTAGACCCCAGCTCCCACTTATATGATCGCCCTCATACTGCTGGAAGTCAAGCAAGAATCCTAGGGGCTTTATCAACGTGTAATAGCGACTCGTAAGGTCACCTAAAGCAGTACACGATGATAAAGATAAACCAGATAGCATACTATCATCTCGAGTAAGACTGTCCTACCGGGATAGGTCCTCCCCTCAATCATTGCAATCACGTGCCTGTGACCCAATAATTGACTCTGAGGGCACTATCTCCAACAATCTCCCACTTGCACTCGAGGCTAATTATTGCGATGTCGCATACTCACAGCCCGTGTGATACCGAACACCCAACTCCTCTACTAGTCAGTCTCACAAAGCTCGTTTGCGAGACTATTGCGATCGAGGAATAGCCTCAGTGAGTGGATCCGCTTTGATGTTTCTTTCTATGTCTCTCTATATCTCATGTTCGTAGAGAAAACTATCTCCCGAAATGAGCAATACCTGTCCTAGAATGTCTGGATGTCTGATGGGACCTAGCTCATAAGTGAACTCCAAATCCAAACTTCTTAGACTGTATCGTCAACTGAACTTAATCAGTATCCTGCGCCATGCCTCCCCTCAGTATCCACTTGGACCATCTGTCCAAAATATTGCCCCTCGACAGAGGGAAAACTATAACTCTGACAGCCACTCTGCCATCCAGGTCACCTTGGAAGCCTGGAATAATAACCGTCTCCTAAAGGAGGCTGTCGTTATCAATTCCTTAGAACATCAACTTGTGTTCTAAAACTGCTTCCGATTGTTTCTCCAGAATTGGATCAATATCAACTTATTGCACCTACTGCAAGAACAACATCTGGTGTGGTACTTGACATCTCATGATTGACTCAATTGCCTAAGCAAGTGATCTGCCAATCATGCATATCCCTCTCCCCTTTAGTCTGTAAGACACCTTTAGAGAGGGTGACTCCATTACCTGCAGGTACACTACCGTGCCAGGAGTCGTCCATTCTAAATACTCATAGAATGCGGTCAAAGTACCCAGATTGGGAAACCACCCAAATCTAGATCTAAAACCATAGATCTAGTAACCAGAATGTCTGATATAATATCCAAGTTCTATATGGAGAAACCACCGTGTGACGACCAAAGTATAACCCATCGTAGTATAGGAATATCACTTCCTACTCTGTGTATGTCATCAAATACCAGGACATCACACCCTACTACCTTCTTAACAGATCCATCCCTTATTCTGATGAAGTCAAACCTATGACTGTCACATCAGAAATAGATGATCTATCTCCGCTATATCTGCTTTAGTCTATAAACAGACATAAGCCACATGTCCACCAATGCTTCCGCTGCTCCCACTGACTATGACAACCCTCTGGCAGAGTCATATACACGTACACTTCTAAAGCAAGTTTAGAACGACGCTATACTCATCCTCCCGCCGGGTCTCGCAGCCTGGAACAACAGCAATGGCAAGTGTGGGTAAACAAGAACCTCTCTGCCACTGTCCTTGAGTATACCGAAGTACCTCTCGGGTGCCTGAGGTAACCCACCTTGTCTGCGGAGTGGCCAATGGAATGTCAAACCAGATTGAATCTTTAGGTTCTTATCAAATCTTCAGTAATCGTTTGCGGTTCTGGAATCACTTCCAGTTCTACCATACTCCCACTACTGTTTTTCTGAAATAATCCATTTTTGATAAAACTGTGGCGAGTCAAGAACAATATCACTATTGATCTTCCAGATGGTAGAAAATCAACCCTCGTCATAGCCCGGGTCAACCCACAAACAGCCACTACTGAAACGTGCCTTGAGTTGTCCAGTGTCTGGTTTTAAGCATAAGCCGGACAACTCCCCGTATCTTAACAATGTCAAGATATGAACTGTTCTATATCCAAGAACCAGAGGCACTGATTTAATTGAACCAGATTCAAATCATGCAGCTGTCTCCAGTGCATGTCAAGTAAATGGAAGAGAGGCCGATCAGCGTTACTCAACTTAGGAGTACTTCCAATTATGAGTAACCTGAAAAAGAAGCAAGTTCTCTTAATCATTACTTTCAACTGAATACCATACACAAGTATCTACATCTTCGATCACCTTGAAGAATCCCGATACTTGCGATACCTGGTTCTCTACTGTATTCTTATACTTATAACTCCTCTAAACTTAGACCCTGTGTTTCTACGAAACACATGTCTAAGAACTAGAGAAGTTAAAAGTAAACAGAATATAGTACGAGGACCAACCCCTCTGTCCTAATGGACACTGGACAATATACAATACTCTGTATAAGTCCCCTGAGTCTGG
Source organism: Agapanthus africanus (assembly GCA_030015575.1). Lineage (NCBI taxonomy): Eukaryota > Viridiplantae > Streptophyta > Magnoliopsida > Asparagales > Amaryllidaceae > Agapanthus > Agapanthus africanus. The sequence continues at coordinate 453,731,400 of CM057346.1, read as the reverse complement.
TGACTCATTCACTGTGTGTCGTAGGTTGAAAACTGTACTTATGGTTAAGAAGAATTACACCGCTGTTCAATGCTCCTTACCTAACCATCCACTGGTATAGGTAAATGTCACAGACATAATTTCAAAAAGATATGTCTCACTCTATAAAAATAGACGTACAGATATATCAATTTGGAATTGGTGCACAACAACGGATATTCAAAACCAAATATTTGCCGACCGGCAAACAACCCAGGTGGCTTCCTCAAATATCACCAGTTCCAACGAATCCTGATATAATGAGGATGGTCACCTAATTCCCAATAACTTTCTCCCACTCATCATCTGTAAAACCATACAGATATGAGAATCCAACCTGGTAAATACATACCCTGGAGTAAGTGTCTAATTGGGAAATCAGTTTTCTTTTAACTGTACACAGTGAAACTGAAACATTGAAATGTTTCGATGGGGTATCCTGGTATTCCTAGTAATGCCTCTTCCATTATCCAAATTCACAACTATAACCTTATAATTCTTTGCCACCTCTCCAAATCCCTTTATATGTCTTTAGTCATTACCTTCTGTACACCCCTTTAGGCCAAATGGTTTTCTTCCTTCCCTACCGTTCGGCACCAGCCTATGGTTTGGAAGAAGACTATCCAAAAAGCATAATGGGTGTACTGTCCTAATCCGAGGAGCACTCGCAATGCGAGAGAAGGTGAGGATAAAAGACAACCGAATGTACTTAATTCATAGGTGATTTAGGATTGACAAAGAAGTATATGGTTAGGTCGTGAATAGCAGTCGCAATTTACTTTGCCCTCTTACTAATCCCTTGCTTTGTCTGAACTTAATACCTTCTGTACACCGTTTAGGCTAATTGGCTTTCTTCATTCCCTACCGTTCGGCACCAGCCTAAGGTTTGGAAGAAGACTATCCAATTTGCATAATAGGTGTACTATCTCCTTAAACCATGGAGTACTCGCAACCTGAGAGAAGGTAAAAGGTAAAGACAACTGAATAGTCCTATTCGTTTTCTCCAGAACCGGAAACCATCCTCGAAGTCCTTCGAGTTCGTATATAACCATACGATGGTTTTGTCCAATGGAAGTGGACGTTCGTAGTAATACGGGGTGTCCCGGAGAAAAGAGTAAAAGTAGGAGTGGCAAAGGGGTCTGCAACTCTGACAATCCAAAAGCCAGTGTTAAGAAGGTTCGGTCAACTTGGTCACTGAGTCATAGTCTAGGGTCGGGTCAATGGTCGCTGCCAAAGAGAGAGAGAAAAGAAACACTCAGCGTGCACTCTAACCTAGATCAGAATGGTTACCAATTTATCTAATCTGGAAACCTCCCACTGTAACGTCAAATTCTTCCCCAAACCTGAAAGAAGAATTAGCCGGGATAACCCGAGGAGTAAACCAACTCATCAGTGGGAATCGGGATCCAACTCTCATCGCATGATAACGTGACGGAATCCGCTCACGTTATCACACTCCAGAAGGTATGCGCATATCTGGCAAGTTTCAGTACTTTTGAAACTCCCGATGTGATTTCTGCCCCATGCTCTTATGACCTTGACGAAGGCCAACAAATCATAAGTCACATGTCAAGTTCTACCCGTCATTCTCCAGGTTGATTTGAACCCACCCGCACAAGCCCTTGACGAAGGCCAACAAGGCTATACGACTGTCCCAAACCAACGCATCTATCTATGCTGCAGAAAGGCAACAAGCAGCTACCATACACTATGCCTTGACGAAGGCCAACAAACATAGCATGAATACTACGTGCTACCCGTCTGAAACGACGGAGGGCTACGAATGGTTTCTGGCGAAAACCTTTAACGTAATGAACTTGATATCGTTGAAGGAACTGATAGCTTTATAAAAATATAGTGACGACAACCTTTGCTAAAGAGGTCACTCCCGGTGAAGGGATCTCGGCTCTTTCCCCGTAGAATGAGGTGCAGGATATTCCAACTGAATACCACGGTGCAAAGCAAAAGCAATCGGCTATAGTGAAGTTAATGCCCTGACGCAAACTTTTGTCCAAGGGGTCACTCCCGGTGAAGGGATCTCGGCCCTTGCCTCGTCGACTGAGGAGCAGGATATTCCAAATGAATACCACTGTGCAAAACAAAAGAGAACGCCCTTGCAATAACAGCTTTTTGAAAAAGTGTTCCAACAACATCAGATTAGGTTTGTTTAACTTGCATTGATCCGAATCAACGCAGTCCCATCAATTGATCACACCACAAAGAACGAAAATATACTGATGTACGTATATGCCATCCGCATTCGCCACTGGGTCCCGTCATCACTCGTTAGGTTAGCTAACTAATGACAGAGCGGGGACTGGACTAGCGCGGATGCAAAACATATACAACATCTACTAGTATATATATAAATATATAGTATTCGCTCAAGGCGTGATAAAAGCAACACAGAAATGTATAGCAACACAGATCAATACAGATATCTGGGATCCCCGGGTTTCACAGAGCCGCTACTGAAACCCGACGTTCCCCTGGTCGTGTGGATAGCCTGTGCAATGAAATCCTAGACCCCTACGGGCGCGGCAAGTTACCCGCCAAAACCTGAAGCGAGGCAGCCCCCTTCAGCAACGTGAATGGACCACCCAGCACTTCACGGAATCCGGTAACTTGGGCACCCCTCCTGGGTCAACCCTATACCCCCTACGAGTGCGGCGAATAGCCCGCCAATTCTAGAGTGAAGCCCCCTCCGTCTCAATGCCATGAGATGCGGGCTTGTTGCCCTCTAGAATCCGGCTATCCGTGCACCCCTCCGCGGGGTAATCCTAGTACTGAAAGTAAAATATACATACAATGGGTACATCGACCGCAACCAGGTCGTGCCCCAAAATAATAATACAAACTGGCAGTGACGGCAGTCCACATGTCGGACGCTCGCCCCGCAATATCAAATGTACATATAAAACAAAACTGTACTACCACTGCAACCAGGCTATCCACCACGACCGATCCGCAACAACACAGTACAATCACAGAACATCAACGTGAAAATCACGTTCGCAAATCCGTCTAACCGGGCTATAGCAGTTAGACGGGATTTACCGATCAAGTGACATTCACGGTCGCAGATATAATGTAAAAACTGTGAACTAGCATGTTTAAAATATCCGATCGAACAAATTTATCAAAGTGGGCCCCCAAAAAGAACTGTAGCACTTACAGAAAACCTGGGCCCAAATAAAATATCCCAAAAGACCTATTTCTAACTCATAAGCTTACTGGGAAAATATGGTGCCAAGATTCCTCCTATCCGCCGCGGAAGCGCGGCCAAACCGAGGGTTTGGCCGCCCTTCCGCGGTCGAAGTGAAGAATCATTGGATCGTATTTTCCCATAATTCTTATAATTGCTTGTACATGCCTCTGCAACAACCTGAAAAATTTTAGGAGCTCAAAAAATTTCAACAGAGAACATATGTGCACAAAAATACGGTTTTTGGGGATTTTGTTCGATCGGGTTCTAAACGCGCTAGAGCAAGCTTGGCAAGGTTAATAGCGTGGCTCTGATACCATTGTAAGCCCGCGGGGGCGCCCCGGCCGTCGATCCGACGCCGGAAACGCGGAAAACAAAAACTTTGCGAACTTTGCAAAACGGCACCACCGCGGACTTTTTACCCGGATCGGGCCATTAACCTAGCTAGCAAACTAGAAAAGAGTAGAGATGCTATACCAAGCGATCCGTGTCCTTCGGTCTTCGTCTCCACTCCGATCTTCCGCGGAATCTCCGTCACCTCCTCGCTCATCGGAAAGGGCACCACGTAGCCGGAATCTTTTACGGGCTCCCGCCTCTTGACCGAGGCAACTCGGGCGCGAAGTTGGCTAGCCGACGCGTCCAAGGCTTGCTATAGAATAGTGTAGTGAGTTGTCTCTTTAGGGTTTATGGAAGTTGCCTTGATGGAAGGATGTGAGGAGGAGAAGAAAGCAACTAAAGAAAATGGTGCTTTGGAATTTTGGTAGCATAAAATGATATGAATCTTTTTCCTCACACACAATGAAATCCCCTCTTCTCTCCCTCTCTTGAAGTGGCCGGCCCCCCCATCTCAAGAATGAGATTGGAGAGAGAAAAAAAAATGGCACCTCCTTTTGTATATAAAAATACAAAGGAAAAACCAAACAAAGAAAATGGTCACTCTCATTTCTTTTCTCAAACCATCAAGTGAAAAGCCATCAAATGGACAAGAAAGGAATATCATCATGAAGCAAGTCTCATCATAATCCACAAGTGCAAGAAAACCCTCCACAAAAGAGTTATTTGCAAATTGCAAATAACCCCCTCCAACAAGAAAGTCCGACCGAGAAGGAATGAAGGAAAACCGGCCGGAACGGAATGCAAACTGGCAACTTCAGAAAACCGATCCCGTAATAAATTACAGGAAAACCCCACTACTGCAAATACATGCCCGCATTTGTATTCGCACTGAACACAAATGCAAAGAGACAAAACTACACTATCAAATACTAGAATCCGGCTTAAGCCAAAGCCGGCTAGTAAAAACTGTCCGATCGCGATCCGTGCAATACCGCACGTATCCGATCGAACCCTGCCATATCTCCATACGGCCTCTACAGCGTTTCGCCCGAAACTTGAGTAACTGTCTGTGTGGTGGACTCTAAAGACTCGTCAATACTGTGGCTGTGGATTTAACCACTAGCACGTCAGAGGTATAAGCCAATACGTGACGGGCCACCAGGTATTGACCAAAAGGGACGTCGATGAGCGAACTCATCCTGACACCCTACTGAGCCTGTCAGTGACAATATCCGTACAGTCCGGTCCGTTCGTCTATGAGTATCGCATGGCGGGCCTAGGGGGTTGGTAAAAGTCAGACCCCCAAAAGCGGTACAAGTCGTGTCGGAGTGCAGCCCAGAACACCCTGAGATACTACTGGAATACCTACCAGCAAATCTCCTGCCTTGGCCAAGGACTTTTCATGTTCTGGCTCTCCTAGACACAGCACGACCTCACCCCCAATACCGGGAGAGACGAACCCCTGCAGATCCGCTCACTGCCTCCATGTGGCTCGGGACTGTACCCAACTAAAACCTGTTTGCACGACTCCTTTGAGCCGTGGTAGGGTAGTAATCAAAGTACAGTGGGAACTCACACGAGACAAATGACGATCTCAGGTCGATGAACTAACCTGTACACATGTCACCAGGGAACTGCTATCTGACGTCTGGTATAATCCCAACTAGCAGGTTCCCGGCGAGTCCTGTCCGGTGTACTCATAACCCAATGAGCACCTGTATACATCTTAGGTGAACCAACTGACACCAGTGGCTTGTGAGACCGGCCACCGCCCCTCGTCGGGGTCTCGACTGTATACACTAGTCTACTCTGGAGAAACGATGCCCTGTCTCGAATCTCCCACGACTAGGGACCTTTTAAGGATGTGCTTGTAGACCCCAGCTCCCACTTATATGATCGCCCTCATACTGCTGGAAGTCAAGCAAGAATCCTAGGGGCTTTATCAACGTGTAATAGCGACTCGTAAGGTCACCTAAAGCAGTACACGATGATAAAGATAAACCAGATAGCATACTATCATCTCGAGTAAGACTGTCCTACCGGGATAGGTCCTCCCCTCAATCATTGCAATCACGTGCCTGTGACCCAATAATTGACTCTGAGGGCACTATCTCCAACAGTCTCCTCGCTGTCCAAATCGAATCCCGGGCTCTAGCGTCGGCTTCATCGGAAAAATAGGCGGGCTAGGTCATCGACTACGATGCCGAAGATGATCTACGTCGAGGCATCACAAGATCAAGCTCCCACTTCACCAAGTCATGAAACTTGTGAAGAAAACACCCTATACTACTTGGCAAGAGGTAGAGGATGAAGAAATAGGAAGTGGGTTCACTTTAGAATTGGATTTCTCACTCATTTTCTCAAGTTGCCATTGAAGGAGGCAATCTTCTTCTTGAAGAAGAAGAAGAAGAAGATGAAAAATGTTATGATAAGTATATTTCAAAAAGAAAATAAAATGTATACTTATCATAATCCAACCATGTTCAAGTGTAGAGAATAAACTAGGGTTAGGTCAATGGTTAGGGTTAAGCATGAAGACAAAAATGGTGACTTAGTCAAAGCTTCATGAAGCTTCAACATGCATCCAAAGAAAGCCACCATTTTTCTTTTCTTTTGCCAAAAAGAAATAAATGAATAAATAGATATGAAAAACAAAACCCTAACCATTTAAATAACCATGGTTTAATCTTTACACAAACTCAAGTAAGCATGTATCATCAAACATGATACAATCAAGTGCACAAAAGTATATCACATATACAACTTGTGAACTTCAAGTGAGAAAATCCATTTAAAGCGAACCAATACTAGTTAATGCAAAGTAATATATCAAATATATAATTATGCATTAAATCATTAAATCAACACTTGATTCAATGATCCGGTCATGTCACACACAACCGACTAGTATACAATGTATCGTTTTATCGAATCAATCCTTGATTCGATAACTAGGTTATATCGCATACAACCATTCGACACATTCATCGCGAGAATGAAATACGGTATCACATACACGCATTATTCTCGGTCCCGCACATATCTCATATGCGCTCCTATTTCGTTTCGCTTGAGCCAGGAAACCTCTGTGTAGGACTCTAAAGACTCGTCAATACGCCGGTAGCAGATGATGATCATATCAAACACCCACAAGCCGCAAGCGGTCTGCTAAACGTAACGGCCACCCGGGTATTGAGCGATCAGAAGATCGACGAGCAAGCCCGCTCACACTCCTGTGAATCCAACCAGTAACACTTACTGTACAGTCCGGTCTCGTCGTCTGATATGTCGCATATCTCGTCTAGGGGTGGTAAACGTCAGACCCCAATAGCTCGATAAGTCGTGTCGATATAAGGTCTATAACAATTCGAGAAACTACAGGCAACACTTAACAGTAATTCTCAGCAACCCTGGCCAGGGATTTCCAGTTATAGCCAATCGAACACAGCGCAACATCAACTCCCTATACCGGGAGAGACGAATCCCCTCCTATCTCTCATTGCCTCCATGTGACTCGGGACTGTACCCAAAAACCACCGTTTTGCATGCCCTCTTGGACATGGTAAGGTGGAAATCAAAGCACAGTGGGAACCACACAAGACTCTATGACGATCTCGGGTCAACAGACTACTCTGTACCAGTGTCACCAGAGAATTGCCATCTGACGTAAGGTATAATACCATCTGGGAGTTCTCGGCGAGTCCGTCCAGTGTACCCAGTCTCCACTGAGCACCCGTATATCATCTCTGATGTCAAACACCAATGGATATGGGATCATCCATCGCCCATCTGTATGGGTCGAGAAGGTATACGCTAGTCTACTCTGGTATATCGATGCCCCGTCTCGATATACCCACGACTAGGGATTTTGAAGGATGTACTTATGGACTACCATGTCCCCACTAGTATGATCCGCATCATAGTCCAGGTAGTCAAGTACACATCCTAAGGGCTTTACCAACATGTAACAGAGAGACAATCAGTGTACACGTTAAGGTAAAGAGCAACCAGATAGCATACTATCATGTCGAGCAAGAAAGTCCTCCCTATATATGTCCCAGCATCCACTACAATAGACATCCTATGTATAGTAATGGCCTCTAGGGCATACATATAACTAACAATCTCCCACTTGCACTAGGGCCATCTGATAGCAGTGGTTGTAGTATCTCATACTCAACCATCCCATAAAAGTCTCTCTCTGGGAAAAGGCCTTTGTGAGTGGATCCGCCGTGTTGTCCTCTGAGTCTACTCTCCTAACCTCGATCACCCTGGAGATCAACCATCTCCATGATCAGGTGACACTGCCTTAGAATATGTCTGGATCACTGATGGGACCGGCGTTCCTTAGCATAAGCCACAACTCCATTGTCTTACAATGGTTGGAACGTAGTTCATCTCATGAACCATTATACATCCAGACTGCCTCTTTGGTAGCATCTTAAGTAGCGATGTATCGAGCCTTTATCGTCTAGTATGCCACGGTATCTAGCTTGGAACTCTTCCAACATACCGTCCCTTTACTAAGGGTAAAGACAATGCCTGTGACTGACTTTCAGTCGTCCTTATCACTTTGGAACCCTTCCAGTGATTCTCCCTAGGATCGGTTGATACCATCTCACTACAACTAGTGAGAATCCTAACATCCAATTAGATCTATCTCATAGATCCAAAACCCAGGATTTAGGAGGTATCATTTTGATCCTATATGGAGAATCATTGTGATAAGCGGAGATTGACCGAGCGTAGCATAAGAAACTCCTTCCCTATCAAGAGCATGTCATCCACGTACTCTACGAGGATCGTCACTATACTCCCTACTACCTTTTTGTTTATACAAGGTTCATCTACCATTTTGATGATGTCAAACTCTTTGACTAACTCATCAAAACAGATGTTCCAACTCCATGATACCTGCTTTATCCTATAAAGCATCTTGTACACGTTTCCGCTGCTCCCACTGTCTATGAAGCCCTCTGGCTGTGTACTTATAGACGTTCTCTTCTAAAACATCATTTAGAAAAGCAGTCATGGCACCCAACCGCCAGATATCGTAGTCATGGTATGTAGCCGTGGCAAGTAGGATCTGGATGGACTTAAGCATAGCCACTTGAAAAGGTTTCATCATTATCCACGCCTGGTCGATGATGAAAAGCTTTAACAAGTCTAGCTTTGAAAGTCTCAACTTTTCCATCTACACCAAGTAATCTTCTCAAGATATACTTGCTCCTGATGGGGATTTAACCCTTCAGATATAGCAACCAAAGTCAATACTTTGTTGGTGTACATGGATTCCATCTCAGATCGCTAAGCATCCAGCCATTCTTATAGAGTCCCACTCCTGATGGCCAGCTCGAAACTAGTTGGTTTATCATCTCATGATGCAATCCTCGCTCCCACTGTCATAGAGAAACCGAAGTATCTCTCAGGTGGGTCAGGAACCCTACTAGATCGGCGGAGAGGCTGAGGTTCGTTGGTAACTATTGAATCCTTTGGTTTTATCAAATCATCTGCTGTAGTTTGTATAGCTGGAACATTTCCAGTTCTACATAACTTGCCTTGCCTCGAGCTTGTCCGGATTTTGCTTTTCAGACATAGGCTGAACAACCCCAAATCTTAACTAGCTTAAGACATGGGCTCTTCCCTTTCCATATCACATATGAAGTGGTAGGCAACTGATTTGATTTGAACCCTATTCAATAGGTATGCAGCTTCTCAAGTGCATAACCCCCAAATGGAAAAAGGTAACTCAGTAGTACTCATCATAGAGCACACCTTATCATATAGGGTGTGATTGCTCCGTCCCGATATACCATCGTGCTATGGTGTATACAGAGGAGTAATGCTGAGAGAGAATCTCATTCTCCTTTTAGAATAGTCCAGGATTTCCGTGCTCAAGTATTCTCCTCCTTGATCACATCAAAGGACATGATACTTATACTCGTATTGGTTCTCTACTTCTAACTTATATTCTGTGAATATCTCAAAAGGTTCAGACTTGTGTCTCAACAGGAACATATGTCTGAATCTTGAGAGATCATCAGAGAATGTAATGAAGTACAAAGAATCGGTCTTGGCATATGTAGACAGGGGACCTTACATACATCAACATGTATCATCCCAAGAGTTTACCAACTCTTTCTCTGTTTCCAATAAACAGAGCTGGTGTCATTATATCTTTGTGACATGACTGGAAAGTTTCACAAGATGTAAATTCAAACTGATTTAAATATGCATCTAAATATAACTTCAGCCAGTCGGGTCGCATTGATATGACCTAGTCTACAATGCCTCAAGAAGAATTCGTTCATGTCTGAACTCTTCCTCTTATGTGTGATCCGTATACTAAGAACTGTAGTTTGATTTAGAACGTCAATGCTTTTAGATAACGTGCCTGAACCGATCAACTTTTGATATAGGAAATGTTCAAAACATTATCCAACAATACAAAATTTTATCATTTCTTTACTAATAAAGAGAGTGATATGATTTTGTATATCAGGTTCGGTATCTAATAACATTCGTTCAGAATCATTGTATTGGTAATACAGGGTGACAGTGACCGACAGACTTGGCTGCAACTCTTGCCCTGTTTTCTGCCTCATGAAACTTATCACCCGTTCTCAGTTCTCTACCTTTCTGTAGCCCTATGTAACATGTTACATATCTGGGATCCTGATCTGGTATCACATACCCAGGACGTAGAGGGTACAGAGAAACAGTCCTTTGTAATGAACACACCCGAAGATGATGCATCAGCATGCACTCTCTTCGTTTGGGCGGCACAGGAAATCTGGTATTCCCCAATTTCCTGCTCTGTCTTATAACAATTATAAGGTGGAGCGGGACCAACGTTCCCCAGCTCAGTACAACAAGCGGGTTCGGTCAATTATCCGTATTATTATCTTGATTAAGGCGTGATATGGTCGCTACCAGGAGAGAGAGAGAAGAAGACACTCAGCGTGCGCTCTTGCAAGAATAGATTGGTTATTATTTTATCTAATCAGGATGGCTCCCACTGTTTTTATCAAATCTTCCTTCAAACCCTAAAAGGAAAGACTAGCCGGGATTAATTACACGCTACAAGTTCGCCAATCTTTCAGCCAGGCCAGTGTCGGTACTTTGAGGGAGGTCCCCCGTGCTTTCGCACGAACCTAATTAATGTAAACCTCGTTTTCCCAGAGGCGTAACCCCGTTGACACCTTTCTAGACACCTACTTGATCGGCTAATTGTAATGTATAAAACTCTCCCAGGAGTAACTCTTACTCGCAGCGGGTATCGGGATCCAACTATCTCATAGAAGGTATGCAATCTCATTGCAAATTTTAACACTTGAAATTCCCGATAATATTTTGCCCCTAACCTCCTATGACCTTGATAAAGGCCAACAAACCATAGGATGCTAGTCAAGTTCAACCCGTCATTTCCTGATTGAATTAAACCCACCCGCACGACCCTTGACAAAGGCCAACAAGGTCGCACGACTACCCTAACCCAATCTGCATCATATGCATAAGCAGATAAGCACCAGTCAGCTACCGCACACTACGCCTTGACAAAGGCCAACAAACGTAGCACGAATACTAACTACTACTTATCTGAAATGACGGAGGGCTACGACAGGTTTTTCTGAAAACCTATTGCGTAATGAACTTGATATCGTTGTAGAATCAAATGATTTTAAAATGGAGTGCTTTTGAGGCTTTTCTAGTTTTGCTAAAGGAGTCACTCCCGGTGAAGGGATCGTCGGTCCTTTCCTCGTCGAATGAGGTGCGGGATATATCATATATATCACTGTGCAAAGCAAAACTCTTAAAAGTAATCAAAAGATAAACCGAGTGTGTAGCATCTGCCAGTTATTGCTAAAGGAGTCACTCCCGGTGAAGGGATCTCGGTCCTTTCCTTATCGAATAAGGTGCCGGATATATCATATATACCGCTATGCAAAGCAAGAACTGTAGCTACCTGTTTTATTTTGAAATTCAATTCTACAACATCTTTAGGTTTCTTTTATTTCATTAATCACATTAATGAAGTCCCATCATTTAAATACCTAAACATCACAGATAAATACGACGTACACCTATGCCATCCGCATTCGCCTCAATGTCCCCTCGTGCACCGTTAGGTTAGGTAACTAACGGCAGAGCGGGGCAGGGCTAGCGCGGGTGTAAAACATAAGTAACGCCTATATAATATATCATATATACTATATACTGTATCTATCACAGAACATCACATGATCACATCACAGATATCGCAGCAGAAGAAACATATGAAATATTGGATATACTAGGACGTCCGTGTTTTCAATACGAGCCTGTATAAAACACGGATTCCACGGTCGCGATGAATAGCCAAACCCACACCCCTAGACCCCTACGAGAGCGGCAAGCAACCCTACCAATTCTAGAGTTAGGAGACCCGGACTCGACTCCTCGAGTTGGTCTCCCACTGGACTCCAGAACCCGGTTACTTGTGCTCCCCTCCTTGGGTCTATCCTAGTGCGGAAAAGTAAATAATATACAGAGGGTGACATCTTCCGCAACTTGGAAGTGCCCCAATAAAAGAATATTACAAACAAGTTTTTACATGAATGAAAATGAAAAACACTCATCTCACATAAAAACCCCCGGCTATTCAAACACGACGATCCAATATAACATATCCAGCAACACATAACATCACATGTCATCAACGTAAGTAAATATGCGCATCCCAATTGTCGTTGACATATAGCAACGAAACCGGCGATATCACATATTACACTTATGGTCACAGAAAAGAAAGTGTAAAACTACAACAGTTGGAATCCCCAATCTCTTTAGACATCGCATGCCTAATCAAATGAATTACTTAGACATCGCATGCCTAACAATTATAAATCCCGCATTTTAGTCTCATAATCGAAAACACTTTTCAATATAAAGTCGGGCAATTCAACAAGATTCCCGACATCCTGATCGAATGCTCGTCGCAAACTTTAGTAGACGGCCGCACCCCCGACGCCATCGACGAACTGCACCAAGGCGGAACACCGCTACCGCGAGCACCCGAACGGATGCTTTCGGCGACGGGGTTCTCCTACAGTCACTTGGTCGGGGCTATGGAGTGACGCTGTCTATTAAGTTTACCCGGCGAGTATCCGCATACGCTACGTGATTGCGACGGACTTTTGATCACATCAAAATTCCGTGGCAACCGATCAAGTGAGACTAAACCGCTAGATTTATAACATTCATTCAGTTATCTCATAACTACTTGTGAATTCCAATTATTGTATCACATTCCGGATAAATAGAAAATGTTAAACTTTTCGATCGAACAATCGAACACCCAGGTTTTCCCAATACAGCTCAACACATGAAACAAGTTTAAAAACATTCACTTCATGCCTCAGTACCAACGGTCCAGCCGTAGAAGGGTCAAGCCAACGCCTCACATGTGGCACGCCGTACTGCCCCAAGCCCTAAGGTTCAAAGGGCAGTTCAAGACGGTCACATAATCGAGTTAAGGTTTGTTGTCTTCTAGAGGGTCCATCGCGTTACTTGCACTACTTAGATCGTCTTTAAACCATGGAAAGATCCAACATTTGGAAATTTCTCGACAGGGGAAAAGATGGGTATTTATATCCGGTCGAACTTTTTAACATATTCAAAAATTATCCGGAAAACACCTAGACAAAGTTTGATAATCCGATCAAATAATTGAATCCCCAAAACAACCCAGAATATTCAACTCTTGAATAAATATTAAAAATTCCCAGAAAATCCAGCACCATAAAAGAGGAATTACTGTGCAAAAATGGTTGGCTGATGTCATCAATTGGCCGCGGAACCGCCGCAGAAGGCATGCTTCTGCCGCGGTTCCGCCGCGCTTTAGACACATCTTGAGTAAATTTTTTCACCGTAATTCTTATAATTCCCTGCTGAATTTTTTAAGCATTTTTAATCTGGAAAAAACCCAGTTTTTGAAAAAAGTCCAGAGAGCATTTTGGATTAGGGTTTCGATGTTCGTTCGGATTTCAAACGTCGTCTACATTTCGCCTAAGGCTCTAGCTAGGCTCTGATACCACTGTAGGGTTCCTAGGCACACTAATGAGGTCTCACAAGGCATCAACCATGCCAATATCAAATTTTACGGGTGCCGAGAAACCCTAATACGGATCGTTAACTAGAATTTTAGGCGAAACAAAGAAACTAGTTAACAACTTAACTACAAGAACGGAAATACAACCTTTGTAGATCCGGTCGTCCACCTCCATAGCTCCGCAATGAAGTCTCCTCGCTGTCCAAATCGAATCCCGGGCTCTAGCGTCGGCTTCATCGGAAAAATGGGCGGGCTAGGTCATCGACTACGATGCCGAAGATGATCTACGTCGAGGCATCACAAGATCAAGCTCCCACTTCACCAAGTCATGAAACTTGAGAAGAAAATACTCTATACTACTTGGCAAGAGGTAGAGGATGAAGAAATAGGAAGTGGGTTCACTTTAGAATTGGATTTCTCACTCATTTTCTCAAGTTGCCATTGAAGGAGGCAAGCTTCTTCTTGAAGAAGAAGAAGAAGATGATGAAAAATGTTATGATAAGTATATTTCAGAAAGAAAATAAAATGTATACTTATCATAATCCAACCATGGTCAAGTGTAGAGAATAAACTAGGGTTAGGTCAATGGTTAGGGTTAAGCATGAAGACAAAAATGGTGACTTAGTCAAAGCTTCATGAAGCTTCAACATGCATCCAAAGAAAGCCACCATTTTTCTTTTCTTTTGCCAAAAAGAAATAAATAAATAAATGAATAAATAGATATGAAAAACAAAACCCTAACCATTTAAATAACCATGGTTTAATCTTTACACAAACTCAAGTAAGCATGTATCATCAAACATGATACAATCAAGTGCACAAAAGTATATCACATATACAACTTGTGAACTTCAAGTGAGAAAATCCATTTAAAGCGAACCAATACTAGTTAATGCAAAGTAATATATCAAATATATAATTATGCATTAAATCATTAAATCAACACTTGATTCAATGATCCGGTTATGTCGCACACAACCGACTAGTATACAATGTATCGTTTTATCGAATCAATCCTTGATTCGATAACTAGGTTATATCGCATACAACCATTCGACACATTCATCGCGAGAATGAAATACGGTATCACATACACGCATTATTCTCGGTCCCGCACATATCTCATATGCGCTCCTATTTCGTTTCGCTTGAGCCAGGAAACCTCTGTGTAGGACTCTAAAGACTCGTCAATACGCCGGTAGCAGATGATGATCATATCAAACACCCACAAGCCGCAAGCGGTCTGCTAAACGTAACGGCCACCCGGGTATTGAGCGATCAGAAGATCGACGAGCAAGCCCGCTCACACTCCTGTGAATCCAACCAGTAACACTTACCGTACAGTCCGGTCTCGTCGTCTGATATGTCGCATATCTCGCCTAGGGGTGGTAAACGTCAGACCCCAATAGCTCGATAAGTCATGTCGATATGAGGTCTATAACAATTCGAGAAACTACAGGTAACACTTACCAGTAATTCTCAGCAACCCTGGCCAGGGATTTCCGGTTATAGCCAATCGAACACAGCGCAATATCAACCCCCTATATCGGGAGAGACGAATCCCCTCCTATCGCTCATTGCCTCCATGTGACTTGGGACTGTACCCAAAAACCACCGTTTTTCACGCCCTCTTGGACGTGGTAAGGTGGAAATCAAAGCACAGTGGGAACCACACAAGACTCTATGACGATCTCGGGTCAACAGACTACTCTGTACCAGTGTCACCAGAGAATTGCCATCTGACGTAAGGTATAATACCATCTGGGAGTTCTCGGCGAGTCCGTCCAGTGTACCCAGTCTCCACTGAGCACCCGTATATCATCTCTGATGTCAAACACCAATGGATATAGGATCATCCATCGCCCATCTGTATGGGTCGAGAAGGTATACGCTAGTCTACTCTGGTATATCGATGCCCCGTCTCGATATACCAACGACTAGGGACTTTGAAGGATGTACTTATGGACTACCATGTCCCCATTAGTATGATCCGCATCATAGTCCAGGTAGTCAAGTACACATCCTAAGGGCTTTACCAACATGTAACAGAGAGACAATCAGTGTACACGTTAAGGTAAAGAGCAACCAGATAGCATACTATCATGTCGAGCAAGAAAGTCCTCCCTATATATGTCCCAGCATCCACTACAATATACATCCTATGTATAGTAATGGCCTCTAGGGCATACATATAACTAACACCCCTTGCACAACAAGAACAGACTCGCCGGGAAAAGAAAACCTAACTGTATTCTCATGGCAGTCCAAAGACGTATAGCAAGTAGCTAACCAGTCCATGCCCAGGAGAACGTCGAAGTCCAACATCTCAAGAAGGATCAAGTCGACGGACGACTCTCTATCTCCAAAACGGACGATACACGACCGAAACACGTGTCGCGCGACAACCGACTCGCCAACAAGAGTAGTCACAATAAGCGGCTGATCTAGCAAACACTACTCTCGGCCCAACCTCGGCACGAAGTGTGTAGAAACATACGAGTGCGTAGATCCCGGATCAAACAACACGTGTGCATCAAAAGAACATACTGAAAGAATACCTGAAACCACTGCATTGGACGCCTGCGCGTCCTGATGAGTCAAAGCAAATACTCGTGCCTGCCCTCTACCTGCAACTGGCTGTCCTCCGCCTCTGCCACCCCGTCCTCTCTGAACAAACCCTCCGCGACCACAACCTCTCTGAGCATAAGTCTTCCGCGGAGCAACAACAGGCACAAGAGGCAACGCTCTCTGAGGTGGAGAAGGTGGTAAGGTAACATGTGGTACGGCTGCCTCTCTCTGGCGTATCACGGTACAATCCATAATGAGGTGATGTAGACTGCCACACCTAAAGCACCCATACGACGACTGCTGACCCTCATGGGAATAAAATCTAAACAACTGGCCTTGTCCCAAGCCTCTGCTACCTGAACGAAATCTGTCGCGGCGTCTAAACAACTGTCCCCGTGCTGATATACCAGTACGAACTCTCTTCGGTTCCAGAACGACCGACGTCTCGGAAGACGCTCCTCAACCAATAGGGCCGCGTCCACTGCTGCTGCATATGTATCACAATGCTGTGCGCTGATAGCGAGGAACAACTGGGTAAGCATGCCTCGTACAAACCTCTTGATCTGCATCTCCTCAGTGTCCACCAAATATGGAGCATACACAGATATCTCTGTAAACTGCACATCGCACTCTGCCCCCGTCATACCCGGAGTCGGGCGTAACGCTCGAAACTGCGCGTTCGAGCATCCCTGACCCTCTGCGGAAGAAAACGGGCAAGAAACACCGTCACGAATTCAGCCCAGGTCATAGGAGAAAGACCTGCGGCTCTGCCCCTCTCTAAAGACACGCACCACTTTTGGGCAAGACCTTCCAGACGAAAAGTCGCGAACTCTACCCATCTCGCGTCGGAACATATCAGCGAACGACATATCCTGGCCATCCGATCGATAAATGACTGCGAATCCTCTGCTGCATCAGTGCCGGTGAAAACTGGAGGCTTCAGCCTCATGAACTCAGATAACGATACGGTGATAACCTCCATAGCTGCAGGTATAACTGCCGGAACAGTAGGCACCATCACGGTCCCCGTAATAGGTGGGACAGCCTCCTGTCGCTGCGCTTTACTGGCCTCAACTAACGATCCCATCATCTGGCGCAAATCCTGCATACCGGCCTCTAGCCTAGTAATACGATCAAGCGAAGGTGGATCAATCTGCTCCTGAACAACGGACGTACCACCCTGGTCAGTCCTTGTCTCAGACGAGCCAACTCTGACCTCGGTTCTCGCGGTCGTTCTCTTCGCCTTCGTAATCTTCGGCGGCATAATGGCTGGAAATGAAAACAGGATTCGATAAGAACACGGAAATTGAATCACAAGGATGTATATAATCACAGAAGGAATTTCAACCAACAAGTCGTAAGGCCACTTAGGCAGAGTACCGTATCGTAAGTATGCCGTGGAACATACACACGCTACGTCACTCTGCCTAAGCTACCTACTCCATCATACTAAGGTCATCCTACACTCCGAAAGGTAAAACCTAGCGCTCTGATACCAACTTTTTCACGACCCAAAATTTGGCATGTGACCGACACTTAAACCACGTAACGTCATCAGGCGTAACGCAATTTAAGTAAGCCGAAAACCCAGAAATCTAAACCATCAAAAGTAGTAAGCGATAAAAACATTGTTAAAAACATTTGGAAATCTCAAGTAAAAATCTTTAAAGTTTAAATTCATTTTCTTAAAAATTTCGGCAGCACCTCCTTTGTAAAAACTAGCCCTAAAACGGGTACAAACATAAGATATAAGTAAAGCAACATATGATATAAATAAAGTATCCCCAAATGGGAGCAAATCACGCCCAAAGGCGGAAACAACCACCACAAGTATATATACGACGCCGTAGCAAAAAAATGGACAATATAAGTGAAAAACATCATAAAAGATAAAACTGCAAAATAAAAGCCGGCTCACACGAGCACGACACCTAAACTCACAAAATATACAATATCGTCCTCACAACTCGTCTCTAAGTCAATACATGAAATGGTAGATGGAAGTACTAAATACAATAAGATGTAAAATGAATATAAAATCGGATAACCGCAACCCACCTACAGCAAAACGGCTCATAGCCTACCGTAGCGGTATCCGCTGCAAAAAGATACAACAAGAAGCCCTGCCGCGACTACTCTGAGGGTCAACCTGCAAAATACTGTGGCACAACGGGGGTGAGTTTCCAACTCGTGAATAGTAAGTAACATCGTACAGATAATCGCAGATATGTACGTACTGCGATACTCTATCTCATGCAATCTGATAGTATCAATATGCTAATATGGATAATGCAACAATCATGAAAGGTACTCTATCAGGTACTACAAATACATGAAGTAATGCATATCGAATGAATGCTGAGTATGGGATAAAACATGTCATCATCAATAAATCATCATCGTGGAAAAACCGGTGTCCATCAAATACACCCAAAATCCCAATACCTCAGGCGCCGTCACTCTGATCGGCCCTCATATCTGTAAATCTCATGGAACCTGAGTGTCCAACACCAACACTCGAAATATCATGAAAACCCGTGTCCAACATTGACACGTAAATACTCATCTCTCAGGCGCCGCATACCCAGATCGGCTCTCAATATATCTCATGTCATAACTCCCAAACGGTATCCTCTGGATATCCGTCGGGCTCTATAATATCACCGGTAGGTAGTGCTCCCTCTGCCAGGCTCATTGTTTAGACCACAAAATTATTTCTTGCCCCGGGGTACCATACCGGGTCCACCATGTACCCGCAGACGGTGTCTCCCGCTCCTCGAATCGGGTTTCTAACACAAGTCTCAGAACCGAGAAAACGCATGGTGGACGCACTGAAATATCATATAAAGAGAAACCGGATTTTCAAAACAATGCATACTCTTGAAATAATACCACAGTTCTCAAATCCATAAATCACATGAAATCTGTATCTAAATGCGTAAATCCATGCAATATGATATATGCAACATAAAACCGTAATATGAGCATATCAAGGGAAACCGCTCTTTTAAATGAATCCAGTTTTTAATTATATCATGTGGTTCCCAATTTCTCCAAAATCAAATCCAACATCATATAAAGGTGTACATGTAGCTATAGCAAGTATGGGTGTATACATGTAAGTATGTATGCACGATGTATCTCATATGCGCAATAGAACAATAATCCATGTGTCAATATCAATAACAATACAATACTTCATCTGTGTATAGGTTGTGAGTGTCATGGCAATTACCGACGGTGTGGGTGTAGCATACAATTTAGTGCTCGTGCAACATAAATCGTCAGTAATGGTGCAGTATCCACTAGATACTAACTCAAGGCACAACAAGTAATAGTATGTAATGATGCTCATGCACAATCAACATATATGAATATAATCACGCGGCTATAATATCCTATCAAGCCTTAACGCATAACGCTATACGGGCGATTTTCCCATAGATGCTAAATCTACTCACCGTGATATCGAGCTAGGTATATCCAACCACCTGCTTCCCTTTCTTTGCAGCGTCCGAAGTCCCCGCACTTGCCCCTAAAATCATACAAACATATTAAGTGCACTTAGAAATCGACCAATAATACATACAATTACGTTTAAATCGACGCACCGATTCCAACACCCTCTAAAGTTTCTCTTAGTGGCTAACGTGTGTGGCGACACTACTAAAACAACCCACGTGCAGAAATCACGCGAAGCTCAGAAACTGAGTCGGACACTGTATCGCGCGTCGTCGAAACACTAAAAACTAGCCAATCGATCCTAGATTTTGATACACAAACAATTAGTGAAAGTTGCAAGTTCCACGAGACCATAAACATCCCTAGGGACCCTACGATCAAGACTCAAGACACCAACCCCTAATCTGGCAGCAATTTACGGCCAGAGCCTATTAATTTGCGGCCACGGTTGCAGGGAGTGGGCTCAGGTTTTTATGGTGGGTTCTAAGCCTCTAAACTAGGTCTCTATGATGGCAACTTCTCCAACAAATTCCTGGTTCGAAAGTAGATTCACCCAAGACACAATACTATACCAAAATACGACATTTGCACAAAAACTGTAATTTTAGTGTTCTAAACAACATCTACTAAGCAACACAACATAATTAACAACCTAATTACAGTTTAGAGATTGTTATCTATCCACACTTGCTCAAAACCCTATCTTTTCTTCCTCCAAGTGATCCTAGTAGCCAAACTTGGCTTTGTGAAGGGTTTTAGTGAGTTGCAGTGGAGATTAGCTTAGGTTTTGTGAGGATTGTGAAGGTTTGGATTAGGGTTTCAGTTGAGGGAGTGTGAGATGAGGTGAACAAAAAAAATACGAGGAGGAGAAAAATGAGAGAATGAGGTGAGTTGAGAGAATGTGAGTGAGAGTGAGGGGTGTATGAGTGAGGGTGAGGGAACACAAATAACTACGGATTGATTGTCCCTACCTAAAAGGTTGTGAGTTTAGCTTAAGCCATGCCTCCCTCTTCTCTCTCCTCATTTAATGCATGGCATGCTTGCCATGCCTCATGATTCCCATGCCACCCTCTCTCTCTCTCTCTTGCTCAGGTCAACAATTTTCAAAAACCCTTTATTTTATTTTGAAAACTAATTAATTTACTAATTACATAATACATAATGAAATGAGGTTAAGGTGCCATGGCTACTTAAGCATGATTTAACACCTAATTAACCCTAGGTTAACATGCACATGTGTGTGCAAGCCTAAAATAAATATTAACAAAATATTAATTAATTTTTATAAATTATTTGAAAACTATTTTGGTAAACTTTTTACTAAAAACCCGCATTATCGCTTAATTAACACTAATCGCATTCTAAGGTGTTACAAAAGTAATGTGGAAAGTAATGCAGAAAAGTAATGCGGAAAGTAAATGCGACAAAAATTAAAAGAAAAGACTATCTTTATTGATCAACTAGTGCATTACAAATCGTTTGCTGAAAAACTAAATTACAAAAACCTAGTTGCTCGCTTGATCCTTCTCTAGATCGATGAATATATGAATGTATGACTTGATTAGATTATTTTGGAATGCACAGCTCTCGGTCTTTTATATAGCCCCTGAAAGTACAAACCCTAAATGCCATGTTGGATTAGGTGAAGTTACGATCATGCCCCCAAAATTCCATATCCAACGGCTGCTATCCAATCGCGGTTCCGTCGTCCTTGCCACCTATTGACCGTGGATCCGCCGTCTCCTAGTGGGTCTGAGACTTGAGATTTTTTCTGGCCCTTTCTCTCGATATTTGGAGGTTCTCTTGATATATAGATTATGAAAATATTGCTCTTAGTCTCTGCCGTTGCTAGATTCTTTGATTTGCTTCTAATATTTGGCAGATTCGGTTTGATACTTTGATTTGATGTTGATCTCTTACTTAGATTTTAGACCAGAGCTAATACCTGCACAATATCTCAAATCAAATTGTTAGTAGCATTTGTTATTTTTGAGATATTTTTCTAACCATTTATATGATATGATATGTTAAGAATATTGATTAGGAATATTTGATATGATATGCATATTTTAATTAATAATATTTCTTTTAAATATTATATGCATATATTTTCCCTAATTATATTAATTATAAATGGAGAAATATATGATAATAATATTTTTACAAATAAACCCACATATGTTCTTTATTTACAATTAACACTTTTTAGTACTTAACAATAATAGGGAAAATGTCCATACAAATGTGCAATATATTTGATTAATCAAATACTCCCAAACTTATTTTTGATCGTCCCGACCAAACTATTTATTAAAAAAAAAGAAAAACCTAGCACACTTTCGTAGGTAACACGATTGCACTTAGCTCATGCAACAAGCTTTTAAACCTCTAGGTGTCCCTAGTAGGAGGAGTGTTGTCTCCTGAGGGTTTTCAGCGGATTACACCCACAAAATCCAATAAAAGAAAGAAGATGAAAATTACATGTAAAGATAAGAACATATAAAAGAAAGAACTTGAAAATAAGTGTTTCAAACTATACTAGCTTTTTAGTTGTCATGAGACCTATCTTAATGGTCTTGAAAAGATATCAGAAATCACATCATCACTCAATAAAACATCGTCTTTAGTCTTCCTCCTTACTTTTCTTCCAAACATCTATCATATATCCCTACGTGTGTGTAAAAGACATCTTTACACTTGGAGAATTCAATTAAGGCTATCACACCCTTTATCCATATACCTTAGTACTTTTTAGTCGGTGAATGTTTTAGATGGATTTGCTCACACATTCTTCATGCGACCGTTAATACTTCTTGAGGTACTAACCAACTTATTACCAAATGTGCTCACTTATTAAGACGTAATTAGCAATATCCTAGTCTTGTAATATCTGAGGCTTAGCAGTGACTCCCAAACCATTTAGTCTAAGGCACTAGGTGATAAGGCACCCTCGCTATATTTTTTTTATGCTGCCTTAAGTAATTACAAAACCAGTGTTCATTTTTCTTCATACTAAGGCTTTTAGACAAGAGCATTTTAAGGTATCCTCTACTATCCCAAGTTTCAAGATGTGTGCGAGTGCGTATAGTAGGGTATCAACGTTCAGAAGTTTGGACTCAAGAATAGGGACTATTGTTCATACTTATTTCTATC
The DNA here is from genome assembly GCA_030015575.1 of Agapanthus africanus. Classification (NCBI taxonomy): domain Eukaryota; kingdom Viridiplantae; phylum Streptophyta; class Magnoliopsida; order Asparagales; family Amaryllidaceae; genus Agapanthus; species Agapanthus africanus. The sequence continues at coordinate 453,708,568 of CM057346.1, read as the reverse complement.
ATCAGATTAGTGATTCCTTTCATCTTACTAACCCTTGAGACAACAACTCATGACTACCTATTACTAACTTTGTTTTAAAACATCTAATTTTCTTGCATTTCTTAAATCTCTTCCTCTCTTTTATATGTATTTTTCACTTTCTAACTTTTATTTTCAAAATTTATTATGCAATGCAATATTTACATATGATGCGTGGATATATACAAACCATTCATACAAACCATCCCCCCAAACTTGTTTGGTAGTGTCCTCACTGATGTTGTCCTGTAAGCTTAAAACCTGAAGACTGGGAGAAACAGTTCAATAAGATGGTACAAAGAAGGGGTCAAGAGTGAATGACAGTAAAATCTTCTCCCAAACTTATTTTTGGCTCACAATCGTGCAAAAATTTCTTTTCTTTCAAGAGCCATTTAAAAATATTTTTCTTCTTCCCCCCAAACTTGAGTACAACAGTGTTTTCATTACTAAGTATTGAAATTTAACATAAGAGGGGGGTAAATATTATCGGTCTACATAAATCTTTATAAAGAACAAAAATCAATACCAACCATTCAAATATTTTATCAATGTAACACCATGGTTGGTAGAGGATCGTGTAACGAATATATGCGTATAAAACTTGAGACTATATAAGTATGGAGGTTGCATCATATCTCAAGTAGATGAAACATAAATGAGAGTAACGAGAAGAGATGAACTAGGGAGAAGAGAAGAGGTGTAATTGAAAGGTTTTACGTCTTGGTTGGTGGAGACGAAGAAGTGATGGTGAATGAAAACGAGAATTTGAAAGATAAGGAATGGGTGGAATAATTACATTCTCGTATGTGATAAGAAGAAGGGGTGTTGGTTTAACTTCTTCGGCCTTTAACAAAGGCGTACGAATTTCCGGTGGAGATTGATTCTTCACAACATTCAAGTCTTTAAGGAATGCGAGTTCTTCAGCAAAAATACTTTCGAAACTTTCATCGATGGTCCGAGTGATAATCTCATCGGAAAGAAAGGAATCAACATTTATATTAGTGGAATATGCAGATTCACTAGGAAGATTGAAAGTTTCAAGGTCCATGTGTTGCGCACCAAGGTACAAAACACTCGATTCGTCAGAAATTATGGAGGTAGGAGACTCGAAAAGCTCATCTACCCTATTCGTATAATAAATAGCTGGATCAAACAACAGTACACTAGTGGCGTCGAGACCACTATCGTGGAGAAAAAACTCCTCCAATTCGCAACTATTGGAAATTATCTTGTTGACAGAACATATATGAATTATATGAGGAGAAGGTTCGGAGGGTTGACTTTCTACCTTGAAAATGTTAAGTTAAGCTCAATTGTCATCTTTCCGAAGGATAGGTTCATGGACCCGTTACGACAATTGATTCCCGCATTGGAAGTTGCTAGAAAATGTCGACTAAGAATTACCAGAATTTGGTTCCGTGGGTTCGCCACAGGCTGTGTATCTAAAACTATAAAGTCCACAGGGAATATAAATTCCCCGACTTTGATCAACGCGTCCTCTAGCTCACCCCTAGGGTGGGTGATAGATTAATCGACTATCTGGAGAGTGCAGTGAGTAGGTTTCAGCTCTCCTATGCCTAATTGCTCATAAACAGAATACGGGAGCAAGTTAACACTAGCACCAAGATCGAGTAGAGCGCGATTGATATTTTTACCCCAATAGTTATAGAAATTGTAGGACAACCGAGGTCCTTCTGTTTCTTGGGCAAATGTTGGGTAAGAGCATCGCTCACATTGCTCGCTAAGAAAATCTTTTTAGGCACTTGAGTTTTCCTTTTTCTAGTGCACAAGTCCTTTAGAATTTTCGCATAGGATGGAACTTGTTGCATACCATCTAAGAGAGGAATATTTATATTAACTTGCTTAAACATTTCCAAAATATTCTCCATTTGTGGATTTTGTTTGTTGGGTTTCAACCTATTTGGACAAGGAGCTTTATCAACAGGGTTTGGGTCCAACTCTTGTGGAGAAGTTTGTGGGGATGGAATGGATCCCAAAATTGCGTTTGGGATGGTCTGAGATGGTGATTCATTCAAGGAAATGGACTGAGGGTTCGAGCCCAGTAAAGAACGAAGAATGGTATTAGAAGAAGATATTGGATTAGACGAAATAGGAGTAGAAGTAGTAGCCGGGGTATCATCGACGTCATCAACTTGTTCACCAACATGGTTGTTCAGCACTCTTTCTGATTTCAACATAGTTACGGTACCCACGTTATAATTTTGTTGGTTAAGGACGATATTAGCGCTTTGTGAGTGGCCGGGATTTGGTAGAGGTTGAGATGGAAGTTTCCCTTTCTCTCTCTCACTCATCGCGGCATTTAATTGTGCAATTTGAGCTTCAATAGATTTTATGCTTTCGCCGTGTGAAGCAGTGCGTTACACTAGCATTTGGATAGAAGACGTTAAATTAGCCGTCGTTTGTGTGGATTGTTTAATAAACGTTTCTAAGTTTTTTTCGAGTGCAAAGATTTTATCGGTGCCGGCCGTTGGAATATTAGTCTGTGGTTGGAAAGAATTATTATAAGGGGCAAAGTTGTTGGCCGGATTTAGGAAAGATTGCGGTTGAAAGGGCTGCTGAATTTGTTGTGGTGGCTGTTGTTTCTGTGGGGGAAGTCTTTGATAATTATTTTGGCTTGCGAATTGATTTTGAGTTTGAGTTTGGTTTTTGTTCTAAGCAAAATTAGGATGATTCCTCCATCCCTGATTATATGTGGAGGAATACGGATCGTTTCTAGGTCGTTGCTGAAAAGCATCATTAGTTTGTTCTTAACCTTGAGATGGAGGATTCAAAGGACATTCTTCCATTAAATGTGATGAGACAAAATAACAACCACACACGGTTTTGGGGAGCGTAACTTGGTTTAGGGAGGATAAAGAGAATTTGCTCTCCATAGCTTCGAGTTTTTTTTGCTTCGCAACCATTTCGGCTTTCATTGCGATGGAAGCGTCGAGCTGATGGATACCTGCCTTAGATGAAGATAATGTGGTTGGTCTAGTGCTCTTCCACTGTAATTGTCACGACCCGGAATTGGAACGTGACTGGCACTTTAATCACGTGAAGCCTATAGGACCCCACTGTAACACAAGTAAGCTGAAAAGCCCAGAAATCTAAACCTTTTTAAGAAAATAACGGAGGTGAAGTTTCGAAATAAAGGTACAATGAAATCAAGTTCTTCTTAGAAAAATATAAGTGATGTATTAAAATACAAGTGGGTTGTATACTGTTTTTAAAAACATTTTCGTCATTTAAAAATTGGGCAGCACCTTCTTTGTAAATTTGATCCAAAACCAATACATAGTAATAATAATAGGCATCCCTAAGCGGGAGCTAGCTCTTCGCCAATTGACGGAATCACAACCACACAAATAAAAAGAATATACGACACCCTAAGGCGAAGATCAATCAAAGAAAAGAAGATAAAGAAAAACCCAAGTATCACCAAAACCAAAAATAAAGAATAGATACATATCCGTGACTCTAAGTCCAAATGAATATACAAACCTGTGGTTCCTATGTCTACCAAATATAAATAGTCTGGCTGATAGATCTTTTAATTAGATACAACTGAATAAATATATACAAATGGTAGTCACGATCCAAAGTGTACTCCACCTACCAAATGCAAATCACCCGGAAGAAAGTTGTGTGCCAGCAAGCCGCTACTGAATCCGTGCGGTCAAACCTGCAAGAAAAACCGTGGCACAACGGGGGTGAGTTGGCAACTCGTGAGTAGAAGACATCACCGGGTAGAAATCGAATGTATGGCGATCTTCTAGGTCATACAATAATATAATAATAATATAACAATATCGAGTGATAATAAGGGTGATAGTGTAAACATAAGTATAATAATACTAATATAATCTTGTTGATGTCATAATACGGTACCATGTCACCTGTATCATATATATGTGTTTAGGTGTATCATCCAACGTGTATCCATCAATGACACTCCAAATCATCATAAAAACCTGAGTGACCAGCATCGACACTCGAAAACATCATAAAACCTGTGTCCAGCATCGACACATAAATCCTCATATCTCGGGCACCGTCTCATCGGATCGGCTATCAAATCCTTTTGATCACATGACTCCGGTCGGTATCCTCCGGATATCCGCCGAGCCAAAACTATCATCGGTCGGTAGTTCTCCCATGCCGGGATCAACGTCTCTCTATACGATCTTTTTGCCCGAGGGTACCTATCACGCCCTACCCCCAATACAGAGAGTATTGTCCGTTCTGGCCGAACCCGCACGGTTTTGTCCTTCGGAGCGAACCGGACCCGACCAGGGGCCACTTCCCAGGAGGTCACCAATCCCAGGACTTCCCTGGCCCGAGCACGCTTAACTACGGAGTTCTCAAACCCTTGTAGTGCCAGTTCACTTAAAAGGCGCTTCTGTATTGAAGAGCAGGATCATTCCATTTATAGTACAGATCTGTCCTCTTCCGGAATGTATTCCGAAGATTCCCCATTGTTTTACAGTGGGTCCCCATGCTTATCTGGTATATATGGGTATACCAGATAATACCTGGGGTATTACATTCTCCCCCACTTAGAACAATGGTTCGTCCTCGAACCACAGACCTACTATTGAGGAACCAGCTCTGATACCATTCTGTCACGCTCACCCCCAATACAGAGAGTATTGTCCGCTCTGGCCGAAGCCGCACGGTTTTGTCCTTCGGAGCGAACCGGATCCAACCGGGTCCACTTCCCAGGAGGTCACCCATCCCAGGGCTTCCCTGGCCCGAGCACGCTTAACTACGGAGTTCTCAAACTCCTGTAGTGCCAGTTCACTTAAAAGGCGCCTCTGTATTGAAGAGCAGGATCATTCCATTTATAGTACAGATCTGTCCTCTTTTGGAATGTATTCCGAAGATTCCCCATTGTTTTACAGTGGGTCCCCATGCTTATCTGGTATATATGGGTATATCGGATAATACCTGGGGTATTACAGTACCGTACCGTGTCCACCATGTACCCACAGACGGTGTCTCCTCTCTCCTCGAATCGGGTATACACAGAACTCAGAACCAAGAAAACTCATGGTGGACGCCACACATCATATCAAGAGAAACCGCGTTTTTAAAACAATCATAAGTTTTGAAAAATGTATCCGCGGTTTCTCAAATCCAGAAATTTCATGAAAACCGAAATCTCATAAGTATGAACCAATAATAAAACAATGAGTACAAGCACAGAACAAATCCGTAATGCATAATCAGTGTGTATATATGAGCGTGGCATTTAACTAGGTATGAAAATGCGATAACTGAACTAGTAAGTGTGATATGGATACTAAACAATAACTAAAAACCTACAGGTTACTAGGTTATATGATGAAGTATGATTTCTAATGTGTACGTGGCATGCAAATTATCGATGATTTGTGTGCGAGCCGGCGAGTATGTTTGTGTGCAACATGTGCATCAACGATAATGGTGCGTGTGTCCTAACAGACGATGTCATATAAGATAAAGAAAAGAGCGTATATGTATACCGCAAAAAGAGAATAATATGAGCATAGCAGGAAAAAAGGAAAAGTAAACGCAACAGTATAAAATACATAGCTACTTATGAGCCATATAGTTATAGTTTAAAATAGTACGAATCGTTATTTTTAGAAAAATAGGGGCTACGATATTTTTGAGAAAAAGATAACATTTGAAAATCCGCAGCGTCCCTTTGGGGTTGTCATTTAGAAACACATAACGATTCGTTAGTTTTGAAAACAGGTATGGCTCTAATTACATTCTAATATCTACTTAAGCGAATATAAAACAATAATTTTCCGAGTCGATACATCCATAAATCGACGATTCAGTCTCATAGTATCACGTGCGGTATAATCCATCATACGACATCATCTTGTCAAGAGTGCGGATCAATCATCATGTATATCATATCATGTACGGTGTAATCCATCGTACGACATCATCATGTCAAGAGTGCGGATCAATCATCATGTATATCATATCACGTACGGTATAATCCATCGTATGGCATCATTATGTCAAGAGTGCGAACAAATCATCATATATATCATATCACATATGGTATAATTTATTGTACGGTATCATCAAATCAAGTGTGTGTGGCTCAATCATCATGTGCATCAAATCACGTACGGTATAATCTATCGTACCATATCATCAAATCGTATTATGAACATATATATCACCTAATCCATATATAATATAATATGTCATATCGTATCATGCCAATTCACCTCATGTCATACAACATAGTCTCGTGACATCATATCCGATCATATCGACTCATATCATTTTAACATGTCATATCCTCATCTCGTGATATTATATCGAAGTTATTCTCAAACTAACATGTGGATACACACACACATACACATATACATACATACATATACACACATACACACACACATACCAATGTGTGTGTGTACTACATATATACCAATGGCTCGAGGCTAAGAACATAAGAACTAAGAACAGAACTCCCTACAAGTATGCTTACTATCGCCTATAGTCTCCTAGAACCCTATTAGCTAAGTATACAAATCTAATATTTATATATATAAAACTATATATGAGTAACCTAATACTACGGTTGCAGGGGTGCTATACGCCATCCACGCGACTTTCTCCGTAGATGTACATCTACTCACCTACTATCCTGGTTCCAACAGAAGTCGACGAATGCCTTGTTCTCCTTTGTCGTCCCGGAAGTCCACACGAAAGTACCTACAATTCAACGCATATCGTATCGTCATCAAAAATCAAATCCGAAAACCGATACGGCAAGAGAAACACACATAGGTTAGAACCTACGGTCCACGCATGCAAGAACAACCAAACAACTTCCAACGTTGACGTACAAACGTCAAACGACCGAGTCAAAAATTATTTATCAAAAATCTAGTTTTCAAACGTCGCAAAACGAAATCAGCAACTTAGAAAAACACTTTCAGATTTTACCCTAGGTGAAATTAGGACATTCTGCATATTGGATTGGCCTAGTTATCAGAAGATTGAACTATGGACCAAGAACCAAACCCTAATTCTAAGGTCAGGCTGCAATTTGCGGCCAATAGGGTTATTTTAGTGGCCAAGTGTGGGAGTTGAGGGCTCGGGTTTCAGGGGTAACTTCTAAATAGCCTGCACATCTCTCTGTATATGCAATTTATTTTTCAGAGCTCTCGAGTTATACCAGATTCTATTTGATCATCACAATTTAACAAAAACCCGATATCGGAAAATTCCAAGTTCATTTTTGAAAATTCTAAATTCCAGTTTGGCCAAGGATTCAATCACTAATAGGTTTGTGGTCACTAACTAAGCCTCAATTACATCTCTACAACTCAAAATATCCACTAAAGATCATCCTAGAATTTTCCAAGTTCATTAAACTTAAACTTCTTAACTCTAAACTAACATTTGATCTTAGGAAACTTAAAAACTTAGTAGAAGGTGAAGTTTTTACCTTATGGAGCAACTATAGAAAATTCTAAGATGGCCAAATGAGCCCAAGACTAGAAATTGATCCCACCATGATGCTTGTAGTGATGTGAGGAACATTGTTTATGAAGTTGGTATAAGGTTTTAGTGAAGTTTTGATGGTGTTTCATGGTAGTAGTGAGGGTAGAGGAGGAGTTACGAAAAATGTAGGAGGAGATGAGGAAGAGAAGAAGCGTAACATTTCAGAAAATATAAAATATTATATTTGGAATTTAATATTAAAATAATATATTTCCCGAAAACTCCCCGATTTGCGAAATTGGGGTTTTCGAAAAAGGGTATAAATATAAACCAATATTTGTGAAATAATTAGGGTTTTAAAATGATTTATTCATTTAAAAATATATTTAAAGGATTTGGCATTTTAAAAAAAAAATCAATTATATGCAGCTCAAATGAAAACCCGATTAGTGCACTGCTAATCGCGATTAGGCCAAATCCGTGTTTCTACAGTTTTCCATGGCTAGTGCACCATGACATGTTGCATTTTGGTTACATGTTGTTTTATTGTGTTGTTTTGGGGTATTATATGGTTTGGTTTTAAAAGAAAAGAGAAAAGGGTTAAAGAAAGAGAATGATTGGAGAGAGAGAGAGTGAGATATGAGTGTGAGGGTAAGAATAAGAGGGGGAGAGAGAGAGAGGGCAGCCACATATCATCACCCCCATTTGTTTTCTCCATTATTTCCTCATCTCCTTCAACCTCACTTCCCTCCACCTCTACCCCAAGAAATCATCTCAAAATCTTCATGCAAACCCTATACTCCCTTCACAAAAGTTGATCCCCTCCTTCTCCTCTACACATTAGACCAAGAAAAGTTAGATTTTGATGACTTTGAGAAGTTAGGGTTTTTCTTGGGTTACCCAAAGGAGGTATAAATTCTTCCATTTAGTTTAATTTTTAGTTCGTTATATTCTAGTTTAGTTTAGAAGTTGTTTTAGTGTTGAATTGTGATGTTAGCAAATTCAAGAGAATGGTTTCGGTGTTTGTGTGGATGGGGTGATACCTAGTGGCTATTACAAGACTTGGAATTGAGTATAGAAACTAAAAACACGAAGTTATAATTTCCCGATATCGGTTATTTGGCAGTTTGTGAGTGTAATTAGGAATCTGGGATGACCCGAGTGATCCATAAAATAAGTTCCCTTCATAGTAAGACATGCAGGCCACATAGAAGCAATCCTAGAAACCTGAGCCCCTACTGAGATGTCCTGGCCGCAGATTTATTCGATCTGGCCGCAAATTGTGGCCAAGTGGCGGGTGATTCATGTGATTTTTGGTCAGTAGTCTTGTTTTCTGATATCTAGAGCAACCCAATGTGCAAAATGTTATAGTTTGGCCTAGGGTGAAATCTGGGAGTAGTTTTCCTATGTTGCTGTTTTCGTGTTTTTGCGATTCTGAAACTAGGTTTCTGTATTTTATTTGAATTCCGTCGTGTGGCGTTTGAACGTCAACGACGAGGGTTATTTGCCTGTGTTTTGCATGCGTAGGCTATAGGTTCTAACCTATAGGCGATCCGTGTGCCGTTTTGGTTTTCCGGATTCGATTTTAATAGCGATTGCGATTGTGTATTATTGTAAGTACCTTCGCGTGGATTCCAAGACGATGGAGCATAGCGTCATCGACTTTGTCAAGTATGGATCAAGGTGAGTAGATCTATATCTACGGGGGAAGTCGGGTGGATGGCGTAAAGCACCCCCACAAACTTTGATGGAAATCGATTTATATGTAGAATATGGTTAAGGGAACCTTTAATAGAAAACTATGGATAAAGTTAAAAGATAGTTAGGGAAACCATATTAGAAACTAAAGGATAGTTAGCAGTGATATAAAATGATTAATACGTGATGACGAGATTCGAGGATGATGTTCGATGATAGTACTGTATTGGATACTATAAGACTAGGTAGCCGACGCAAATGTGCCAACCGAACCATACCTATTTCAAACTGAAGAATCATATGCATCTTTTAAACAGATACTTTGAGGGACGTTACGGATTTTCAAATGATATCTGTTCCTTAAAAACACCGTAGCCCCTACTTTCGAAACTACGATTCGCATCTTTTAAAAACTGACTGTAAGGTTCGGGCGTGTATGTTAGATTATATACGTATGCTTATAGTAAAGGTAGAATGTATTTGTAAAATTGACTTGATGTAGGAGATAGATGCGATGAAAAAAAATACGATGTGATATGATGATTTGATGATATGTTGGTATACTGATGCGAGTCGATTGAGAGGATTGATACCTTTGCCGGTCCTCTGATATGAGATTGTTATGGATGTGACCTGGGACATAGGTATATAGATATATATAATGTTGTGAATCTTGAATGATATGTCGTACGATACGTTAGGTCCGTACCCCTCATTGTCATATAGGATAATAGGATCCCCGATGGTTTAATGCTGCCGTATGATGGTTTACCGTACGCGACGAGTTTTATGATGACAGATCCATATCCTTGACTAGAGGATGCCGTACGATGGATTATACCGTATGTGATGTTGTGAGGCTGGATGCTGATTGATTGATTCACAGACTCGATCATGTTAGATACGTATACCATATAGCTTTTAGCTGATGATTTACTTTATGCTGCATTCATGTTATTCTCATTGCATTTCATATACCTGTGCTAGTACAATTACACCATTATCGGTGATGCGTATATTACACGTACACAGATTTGTCGACTCACACACTTCATCATCGATAATTGCCATGTCACTACACAGTAGGATTGCTGCATTATGATATGACTCCTTGCATAATTTACTTGCTATAGTTACATATGCACCTTTATACGATGTTGCATTTGACCTTGGAGAAATTGGGAACCGCAGGATATATTTAAAAACACGATTCATTTTAAAGAGCGGTTTTCCCTTGATATGTGCATATTACTGTTCCATGTTGCATGATATACGGATATGCTTACATTCGGTTATATGTCGCATACATCATGCTTTACGATTATACGCATTGAGATATGCTGTTTTCATGAGATTTCTGGATTTGAGAACCGTGGGTATTTCAAAAGAAAATATATACTGTTTTAAAAACCTGGTTTCTCTTGATATGATATTTCAGTGCGTCCACCATGCGTTTTCTCGGTTCTGAGACGTATGACAGTGATACCCGATTCGAGGAGCTGGATGAGGCCGATTGCGGGTACATGGTAGACCCGGTATGGTACCTCGGGGCAATAAAGGGTATCGCGCAGTAGACGATGAGCCTGGCAGAGGACTACCGGTGATTGGTTAGACCTGGCGGTTATCCGAAGGATACCGACCGGAGTCGTGAGATGGATAGAGGCCGACCCGTTCTGCTGCAGCCCGAGGGCCGATTCGGACTGACGGAGCCCGAGATATGAGGATTTACGTGTCGATGCTGGACACGGGTTTCATGATGTTTTGAATGTCGATGCTGGACACCCAGGTTCCATGATCTTGATGTGTCGCGAGGGACACACGTAGATTTATATTCTCATACGTTCATGCATATACTTTTATGATATTTACATGCATGATATTGTTGTGTCATTGGTTGACACGTGGACGAGATCCACACGCATACTGGCATCGATTATATGGTTGGATGATATCCGCATGCATATAGACATTGAGTACATTGTTGGCACATATGCCGTTACAGTCACCCTAGATATCATCGTATTACCTTTGTGATACAGTTGACCTAGGAGTCGTTGTTTATTCGATTTCTACTTGTAGATATTTTTTCTACTCACGAGTTGGCAACTCACCCCCGTTGTGCCACAGTTCTTGCAGGTTGACCGCATGGATCAGTAGCGGTATCGCTGGCACACAGCTACATTCGGGTGTTTTGCTTTGGTAGGTGGTACATGTTGGATCGTACCCCTCTTGTATTTATTATTCACTTTGTATCTAGTCAACTCCATCAATCAAACTAGTATTTGTATAAGTAATGAGATTAAGTGAGATTTGTGGTTGCGAGACTTAGAGCGAGGGATATTCTGCTACCTGTGGTTTTGATGTCTTGCTTATTTCTTTATCTTTTGTGGTGAACTTCGCCGTTGGACGTCGCATACTTATATTATGCTTTGCGTGGTTATGGATCCGCCGATTGGCGAAGAGCTGGCTCCCGCTTGGGGATGCCTTTATATTATCATGTATTGTGGTTTTGGATCAAAAATTACAAAGGAGGTGCTGCCCAAATTTTTAAAAGTCGAAACATGTTTTCAACTATTAACACCCACTTGCATTTTCATGTTCCATTAGTTATGTATTTAAGAAAACTTATGATTTTCACCATACCTTTATTTCAAAACTTCACCTCTTTATTTTTCATAAAAAGGTTTAGATTTCTGGGTTTCAGCTTACTTGATTTACGTTACGCCTTTAGACGTGGCATGATTCAAGTGCCGGTCACGAGCTAATATTTTCGGGTCGTGACAAAGTTGGTATCAGAGCGCTAGGTTTAACCTTGGTTCGAGTCTATATTTGACTATGCGGAGTCTATGGCGTATATATATTTCGGAACCTTGGCTTGACCTTACGGAACATAGACTTGAGCAGGGAGGGTATTAGATCCGAACTTTCGTTTCATAGGTTGACCCTTATTGATAAAGTAGGTAGCTTGAGTAGAGTGACGTACCGTACATATATTCCGCGGTATATTTACGATACGATACCCCACTTAAGAAACCTTAGGATGTACATATTTTGAGATCTGTGATTCTCTTCGTACCCATGATTATACACCCATTTGAGATCCTTGATTCTGTTCGTTTCCATGATCATACTCTCATTGATGCTGTTTCTTCTTATGATCATGTATCCATCCTGGATCTGTTGATTCCTTTCATTCCGTTGATTTGTTTTCATCGATTCATGCTTGAGGTTCCTGCCACCATGGTTTGAGCGCAGATTGAGCTGCTGCTAGTGATGCGGTCAGGGCGAGCTCGTTGATTAATGTGATTTAGCGTGCTTGCGCTTTCTAAAAGATAGATCAAAAATATTAGTAACCGCAATCAAGAACGGCGTCGCATGAAGCTAGCCGGTGAGTACGGGTCGGTCCACAGGGATTTTGTGAATCTCCTAGTCGCGCTTACGAGTTAATTCCGAAGGGTGTTCGGATTAATTATTAAATCTAAAAACCTAATTAACCTAGGGCAATTATCTAGATCTACTCTTGCTAGGGTTTGGTTTAGGGATGGTTTGGAAATGTAATTAAATCTCACCGCTTTCAATACCCGAATGAAGATCTATGAGGAGTTATGGTAATTATCAATAAAGTGGATTAGATCCGTTCGGGAAGGTGTTCCTTCCTCTAGGTTCTTGTCCTTCCTTTAGAGATCCTTACCCTAACCTCCATGGAAAACACGCGCAACCGGTCCTTTACACTACGGTGTCATCGTTACCTCGAGGGATAGGATGCCGTAGGGCGCGGTATGTGCGTGTATGTATGGAGTCCTATTGTAAATATTTGGTGGGTAAGAAAGGGATGAGAGATCTCATCTCTCAAAATCCTTCCTCAAAGCTAAACCCTAAACAAGTTCCTAGGGCATTAAATTAAATCTACCTAGGGCAAGGAATTGAAATCTACACTAGGGCAAGAAATTAAATTACTTACAGATGGATCCCTCCAATCATCCATGCAGGTTTGTCAGATCTGAATTTCTGAATAGAAAAGAAGCACCGATGCTCTCCAAAAGATTTCTAAATTTTATTCATTAAAGGGAGGCATAAAGTTTACAATGAATTAGAGTCCCTATTTATAGAAGATAGGAAACCCTAGGGTTACAATGACTCGCATGTTTGCATTTACAAAAATAGCCCTTTAGGAAGACCGGTCAACGCCGCCACTTTATTTCGCTAAAAAATTATTTTTTTATTTCTTTAAAACTGTCGCGGAACCGCGGCCCGAGGCATGGTTTGGCCGCGGTTCCGCGGCCAAAAGGAAGAGTTGGCTTCTGCAACTTCTGGGCTGGGCTCCTGGTGACTTTGTCTTCCTGTTTATATATGTCTTTTTCCATTTGGGCTTCTAGGTTGGTTCCAGATCTTCAGTGAACAATTTGCAATGGCTTTTTAACCGTTTGCCTTGACATTTTAGTATCTTGCGTTGCCTTGTTAATTGTGAAATGTCTTTCGATGTAGGCTTGACTAAGGTCCTCCCATTTGTTGGTCAAAAGTCCATATTTTCATCGTCTTTACATCGTTTTCACTATTTCCTGTCCAAGAACCTGTAACCTGTAACATGTAGCAGACATGCGTCAAAAGCACCCGTTTATTTATAAAACGAATAAGAATGGGGAATATAATAATGCAATATTATGGTGTGAACAAATACCCCCAAACTTATCTTTTGCTCGTCCTCGAGCAAACTTATTTTTATTCACTAAAATCCTAACCACACTTTCGCAGGGAAACGCGATTGCACTGAGCACGTGCAACAAGCCGTTAAACCTCTAGGTGTCCCTAGTAGGAGGAGTGTTGTCTCCTGAGGGTTTTCAGCGGATTACACCCACAAAATCCTATCAACTCGGCCCATTGACTTTTGCTCTCCAATTAGGTTTTCTAACAAGGAATTCTATTATCTTTTGACTCACAAATTATCCACCCATATTCTTCACACTTCTTTATTATTTAACTTAAGATTATATATGTTATGTAGACCTACTTAGCTTTCGGCATCTCTTAAGTCTTCCTTCTAGGGTTTCATCTTCACTTAGGAATTTCTATCAACTCTACTAAAGATACAAGTTCTATTTTTCATTCCTCTCTCTTATCTAAATTCCAATCACATATCCCTACGTGTGTGTATAGATCACCCCTACACTTGGAAATTCAAATCAAGCAATCATACTCTCGTCCATTGTCCAAAGCACTTATTAATTAGTGAATTTTTAAATGAAATTTGCTTGCACATCCTTCATGCGACCGTTAATACTTCTTGAGGTACCAACAACCGATTACAAGATGCGTTAGCACTTTAAAGCGTACTTCCTAGTTTTGCAACACCCAAGGCTTTAGCAGTGACTCCCAAACCAGTTGGTCTAAGGCACTAGGTGATGAAGCACCCTCGCTAAATATTTTTCTATTTTTTTACAGCCTTAAGTAATCACAAAAACCAGTGTGCATTTTTCTTTATTCACTTTTTTTTTCTTTTTCATTGTACTAAGGACTTTAGACAAGAGCATTTCAAGGTCTCTTCTACTATTCCAAGTTTCAAGGTGCGTGATTGTGCAAATTGTAGGGTATACGTTTTCAGAATGTAGACTTAAGTTAGGAACTATTTTTCAAACTTATACTCTAATGAGAACATCAATACTCTTCTCTCGTTTCGACTTAGCCCAAGAAGTGAACCCAAAATTTGCCTATTTCTAAATAAACTACAAGGTATATACTTTCTATGTTAAACTTTAAGAAATGTTATTTTTAGGGTTTTTAATTCAATAAGTCTAAGATCTAGTTGTTCCTAGCCAGTTAACCTATTTGTCAAACTTAAGTCAAATATGGCCAAAATTGAATACAATTATTTTTATAATTTTTGAAATTTTTATGGGTTTTCAAATAAATATGCACATGCAAAAATATATACAAATGAATGCGAAGGAAGAAGACGTACCGAGCATACCCCCAAACTTGAACTTGACAGTGTCCTCACTGTCATACTAAACCAAGAGGGTCAAAATACTGGCACTCCCCTGTTTATTTATTTATAAAAAAAAATTTGTTTTTATTTTTTTGAATTTTTTTAATTTTTTTATAGAAAAAAGAAAACAAAAAGATATATACATATATACAACAAGCATCCCCCCAAACTTAAGCTTGGCCTTACACAAGCCAAAGGTTAGCACCAACCATTCAAAAATCTTATCGTGGAAATGGTATAGTTGGTGCAAGAAAATGAGAATCACGCGAGACTGTGTGGAAAGAAGAATGGTAGAATACGGTCTCGGTGGGGGAGAAGAATGGCGAAAAGAAGAAGGAAGTGGAGTACGATCTTGAGGGTGTAAATTTAGTGAATAAATTAGCGCAATATGTGATGACCGATATGTTATAAGCGATTGCGTTAACCTATCTACTCGTCGAGAAATGGGATCAAATCCCTCAAGATTCGCAAGAAAACATGGGTACGCCGAACTTGGTATCGGAGATGAAAGCGTAACGGTCATTTGTACGGTCGGGACAATAGGAGAGACGAAAGGGAGTGAATTAGGGATAGTATCTTTCTCACCGTAGTAAACTGTTTCGAACTTGAAAGATTCAATTAATGGTTCGAAACTACTATAATCAACCGAGTCTGATGGCTCATCTGAAAATGTAAAGGACTCAAACTCGGACGGTGAGTCATCAACATCGTCCGAAAAAGTGAAACACTCGCAAGTGTTATCATCTGTGAGAACAGTATCAGATTCAAAGGAAAATCTTTCAAGCTCACAGTCTTCAAGCGGGGTCGGAACGATGGGAAGGAGGGAGGGTGATATAACAGTCAAAGGTTCAGGAGGATGAATTGGAAAATCAGACACATCAAACAAAAATGATTCAACCTCAATATTATCCTCAAGACTCTTCTCGATACTATCCTCAATATTCAACTCATCCATGCCATTATCATCAAAATCTAGACGCATATGAGATTCGGGAGAAACATTTAATAACTCAGGATGATGATTTGAACATAAAATTTCAAGCAAATCGACATGTTCATCATCCGAAATATTCCCGGCGTCTATATCCTCAATCAAGTGAAAATCAATTTCTTTAGACACCTCATCAAAAGCATGGATATCTATCGATTTAGGTTCTAGATGGGAGGTGTAAAGATCGAAAGGATTAGGTGCGGTTTCACTCGAAAGGGGTTCCTCACAATCTGGCAAATCAAACACTACAAAATCACACAACTCGTTTTTATTTTCAACTGGTGAATCATTTGGAACAATCGATGGAAAACCGGAGTTGTGGG
Source organism: Agapanthus africanus (assembly GCA_030015575.1). Taxonomy (NCBI): domain Eukaryota; kingdom Viridiplantae; phylum Streptophyta; class Magnoliopsida; order Asparagales; family Amaryllidaceae; genus Agapanthus; species Agapanthus africanus. Next base: position 453,692,091 of record CM057346.1, on the reverse strand, counting down.
CTTCAATTGGGTAAGGGTAGGTTTGATTTGAAAATCCTCTCTCATTCTCACTCTGTTCAACCGCCTCCTTATACATTAAAATTTTTTGAGCTAGCGGGAAACTAGCTACCGGTTCGGTAGGTTGCATAAGGGCGGCTAAAGACGCTTCCACATTCCTAGTCATTTTATTCGTTGCTGCAATGTACGCTTCTAACGACTCTTCCAAACTAGACTTAGGTGGTGAGGGGGTTTCGGTAAAAGATTCAAAATGGCGTGTATATGCAAAACTCCCAACAGGCTGTGTAGAAACGGTGTCTAGTGAAGGTGGGAAGGTTGGGTATGACTGGTAGGAAGTGGGTGGTTGGGCAGGGGTAGGGTCAACATATGGATAAAAAGGTGAATAGTCGTGTTGATCCCTAGAACTAGACGAGTGGAGAGGGGTGAAAGATCGACTGCGAGATTGAGCAATATGCTCAACAATGGACATCGGCCTAGGAGTGACAGAAGGACTTGAAGAACTGGTATCAACATATGTAGGTGGTAAAAGTTGACTCGGTTGACACAAAGTAGGTTGAAAAGTCAAACTATTTCTCCTAGACGCCTCTATGTGCTCTTTCAAAGATTTTTTAGGCATGGAGGGATCGTTTTTAAATTGACCGAACAAATTAACATATGACGCAAAATTAGGTTCGGGATACCAAAGTTCGGCTAATGATTTATTGTGTGGGGTACCCATGTTAGAAGAAGAAAGGTGACAAGAAGGAAGGTTGGATGGTGCAAGGATTTATTTGGGGCTAAAAATTTTTGCAAGTTCTATAAAATATTTGTCCTTTTTATTTTCATTTTTCATTGATTTTTTCTTTCTCTTTATTTGGAAAAATTTTGTTGCAAAAAGATTTTTAGAGAAAAGATATGCAACAACAAAATATTTTATAGAAAAGATATGCAACAGCAAAATATTACTTGCAATCTATTTTATTTCAAGCGGGGCCCAAAAATCCTGCACAAGATTGTTATTTGGAAGGGAATATATTTCTAAAGTGCACAAAATTCTGCAGGCATTTCCAGAAAATATATTTCAAAATATACAGAGGATGAACAGAAGATCTTACAGAGCAAAGTTGGTCTGATGATGTCACAATTCCACCGCCCTTCCGCGGCAAAACGTGGCTCCCACCGCGATTTCGCGGTCACATTAACTGCACAGTGCCCCAGAATTTTTTTGGTGCGACGAATCGACAAGATGGCAGCGGTTCCGCGGCCTAAGGTGGGTTTTGGCCGCGGAATCGCGGCGGGATAGGGGATTTGGGGCTCCAAAATTTTTGTACTCTTCTGATAGTTAAAATCCCTTCTGTTCCGATACCCCTTTTTCTGTTTCGCTTTCTGGAATTTTCCAGATCTGACTCTGTATATCCTGCAAAAAATTCAACCACAAAGTATCCCTTCCAAAAATAACAAATGATATATATTTTTATATATTTTTTTTTGGATTTTTCAGATTTTTATGAATTTTTAAATTTTATGATTAACCCGAAATTGCGAAAAGAAAATTCTACGCCATCCCCGGCAACGGCGCCATTTGATTAATGTGATTTAGCGTGCTTACGCTTTCTAAAAGATAGATCAAAAATATTAGTAACCGCAATCAAGAACGGCGTCGCATGAAGCTAGCCGGTGAGTACGGGTCGGTCCACAGGGATTTTGTGAATCTCCTAGTCGCGCTTACGAGTTAATTCCGAAGGGTGTTCGGATTAATTATTAAATCTAAAAACCTAATTAACCTTGGGCAATTATCTAGATCTACTCTTGCTAGGGTTTGGTTTAGGGATGGTTTGGAAATGTAATTAAATCTCACCGCTTTCAATACCCGAATGAAGATCTATGAGGAGTTATGGTAATTATCAATAAAGTGGATTAGATCCGTTCGGGAAGGTGTTCCTTCCTCTAGGTTCTTGTCCTTCCTTTAGAGATCCTTACCCTAACCTCCATGGAAAACACGCGCAACCGGTCCTTTACACTACGGTGTCATCGTTACCTCGAGGGATAGGATGCCGTAGGGCGCGGTATGTGCGTGTATGCATGGAGTCCTATTGTAAATATTTGGTGGGTAAGAAAGGGATGAGAGATCTCATCTCTCAAAATCCTTCCTCAAAGCTAAACCCTAAACAAGTTCTTAGGGCATTAAATTAAATCTACCTAGGGCAAGGAATTGAAATCTACACTAGGGCAAGAAATTAAATTACTTACAGATGGATCCCTCCAATCATCCATGCAGGTTTGTCAGATCTGAATTTCTGAATGGAAAAGAAGCACCGATGCTCTCCAAAAGATTTCTAAATTTTATTCATTAAAGGGAGGCATAAAGTTTACAATGAATTAGAGTCCCTATTTATAGAAGATAGGAAACCCTAGGGTTATAATGACTCGCATGTTTGCATTTACAAAAATAGCCCTCTAGGAAGACCGGTCAACGCCGCCACTTTATTTCGCTAAAAAATTATTTTTTTATTTCTTTAAAACTGCCGCGGAACCGCGGCCCGAGGCATGGTTTGGCCACGGTTCCGCGGCCAAAAGGAAGAGTTGGCTTCTGCAACTTCTGGGCTGGGCTCCTGGTGACTTTGTCTTCCTGTTTATATATGTCTTTTTCCATTTGGGCTTCTAGGTTGGTTCCAGATCTTCAGTGAACAATTTGCAATGGCTTTTTAACCGTTTGCCTTGACATTTTAGCGTCTTGCGTTGCCTTGTTAATTGTGAAATGTCTTTCGATGTAGGCTTGACTAAGATCCTCCCATTTGTTGGTCAAAAGTCCATATTTTCATCGTCTTTACATCGTTTTCACTGTTTCCTGTCCAAGAACCTGTAACCTGTAACATGTAGCAGACATGCGTCAAAAGCACCCGTTTATTTATAAAACGAATAAGAATGGGGAATATAATAATGCAATATTATGGTGTGAACACTCGTCATGGACGAGGACTGACCATTGTGTTTTCTGGTGACATGGGAACGTCTTGATGTAGTGTTTGTGCATGTGACCTCTTGTTGAGGCAAGTGTTTGGTTTTACACCGGATGATCGGGCCATTGTTAGAGCTGCCAGTTGGGAGAGGACTGTTGATGTACAGCATACCTCAGAGATAGTGATGTCGTCTACCGTGTGGACATATGACTCAACAATTGCTGAGATTGATGTGATGTCGCTTCTAGAGCTTACGAGTTGAGATTGCTGGAGCTTCCAGGCAGAGATGCGACAGATGATAGCTAGTCTGTCCTGAGTTGAGAGACGAAGGCGATTCGTCAGATTGATGCGCCGACGCAGGCCCAGTTGAGTTGAAGATTTCCCGGGTGGAGAGTCTTACTCAGATCTAGAGTAGACCGATCCAGAGATGACCGTTGGTGTATCGTCTTTCCTGGAGGATAGAGGCATTATTTAGCATGCGGACGAAGGGTATTCACGTGTGGTATAGGCGAAATTAAAAAGTTCGAACGATTGTCAGAAACCCATTTTTCCAAGTTTAAAGTATTCAAAGAAATATGCAAGTAATTTTGTGGACCCTCTAGAAGAATGAAACCCTAACTCGACATAATGACCATGGAACCGCTTCTGAACCTTAGGGTTTGCAGCAGTTCAGCGGTGCCATCAGTGAGGCTTGGGTTTGCCCTTCTACGGTTGGTCCATAGGTACTGTGGCGTGTACTGGATATTATTAAACCGTGCTATGGTGTTGAGATTTCGGGAATTTATGGGACTTGATGACTCGATCGGAAAGTTTAACGTCGTCTGGATACCATGTGATAGGAGATCAGTAAGCTGACCAGCATTGGATATAGGACCTCACCCAGATGCATTGTGAGTTGATCGAGAACGGACGAGTATCGAGTATTCCTCCGATGGTTGGGACGAGTTCCCGAGGACGTGTTCGGCTAGAGATCTTCTACAGAGTGATGAAGATACCGAGTTCGTGATTTCGAGTCCGTATGAGAGACTCCGGATTGACTGTAGGCGAGATCATTTGCAGTACGCAGATAGCGTGACGTGACGTCGAAGTGGACGATGATACAGACGAGTGGAACCAAAGGATCGTGCGAGATGCTGGCGAGCTATTGTTACTCCCGTCGAGATTAGAGATCTGATATGCATACAGAGGCGTTGGGATGCGGCCAGTTCCCTAGGAAATGTTGTGCTGAGAACGCAGATGCCCAGAAAACAAGAAAAGATTATGCAAGAGTACCGGCCTCCGTATAGTTCGGCATAGGCAAGATCGGAAGAGACCCTGAGCAGGTTCCTTCCAGGACACTGCTGCGATGAGATTTGCACTGAGGATCAGTTGTGTCACGAGTACTCAGAGGGCCAGAGGCCGACGCCAGTGACGTGCTTCTGTACGAGTGGTCATGATAATCGGTCGAGAGATGACCAGAGGAGTGCCAGAGCGGAATTGTTTCCGTTAGTACACCTGACCGGGCCGAAGAGCCGACGGATTGCGAGATTGGTAATCCATAGAGAAATGAAGACCCAGAGATAGAGGACGCCAGACCGTGAGCAGGAGGCAAGCGGATGTTCTTGCTCTGCCAGTTTTGGGCACACCGACATTTTTCGACAGTGTAGGAGGTGTATCTCAATGTCATTTATTGCGATTTGCGTTTGTGATCCGAGTATCACGCTTATATCGCTTGGATTTGAGTTTTGATGATGAGTTTCCTAATATTGAATTCGTGCACCATGGCTGCACCTACTGGGTATTTGCATTTTATGCACAGTTATTGCACTTGATTTATATTTTATTCGTGCATGTCCGATGCACTTGATTTGGATTTTCGCGCATGTTGGGCGCATGATATGAGATGTGATTTTGTGCACACCGGATGCACTCGATTGGGATTTTCGTTGTGCGTGTTAGTTGCACTGGTTAGAGATTCTCGTGCACAACAGATGCACTAGATGTTGTTTTCGTGCACATCCGTTGCACTGGACAGATGCTTTCGTGCACACCCATTGCACTTAGTTTTGCTTTTGTGCATATTGTGGCACTTGTATTTGGATTTGATTTCCATGCACACCAGACGCACGCGATTGTTGAATACGCCTTTTGAGGCTGATTTCGCTCTTGAGCACCTTGTTTTCATGAGGGGCACTATGTTACATAGTAGCCGAACAAGACTGATCTAAGGACAATACCTGAGTACTTTGCATGCATAAAAAGTTTAACCAGAGGTTTTCAAAAAGGAGCTATAGTCTCGCTATTTCCTACGTGTCCGTGAGCGACACGAACGCTAAAAAGTAAAACCTTTTGGGATATTTCAAAAACGGCGGAACGTATATTTGAGCAAAACATATATGAATGTATACTTACTACTTTACAAATGAGCGTACGTCACTTGTGCCGTGAAATACACATCACACGGCGATTCAGGAAGGATTTTTGCATGGGTTTTATTCAGTTTTTGGAGATTTTTTTGAAGGATGCGTACTATATACATATTATAGCATTTGGCTAGTGTATATTAGATTTCAGTAGTGGATTTCGAGATCTGTATGTCCATTGTAACTCCGAGGATATGCGTGCAAATCCGATGATTTGCGTGACGCTTGACGGAGTTCGATTTTGAGTTTTATACTCGTTTTCCGGCGTACTCGATGCGCTGCGGTATTTCTGTATCTTCTGTGATTTCGGAGCCCCGTTGATTGAGTTGATTATTGAAATGTTTTAGCGTTTGGGGTTTAAATTTAAATTCGGGGACCGAATTTATTTAAGTGGGGAAGATTGTAACATTTCAGAAAATATAAAATATTATTTTTGGAATTTAATATTAAAATAATATATTTCCCGAAAACCGCCCGATTTGCAAAATTGGGGTTTTCGAAAAAGGGTATAAATATAAACCAATATTTGTGACATAATTGGGATTTTAAAATGATTTATTCATTTAAAAATATATTTAAAGGATTTGGCATTTTTAAAAAAAAATCAATTATATGCAGCTCAAATGAAAACCCGATTAGTGCACGGCTAATCGCGATTAGGCCAAATCCGTGTTTCTACAGTTTTCCATGGCTAGTGCACCATGACATGCTTCATTTTGGTTACATGTTGTTTTATTGTGTTGTTTTGGGGTATTATATGGTTTGGTTTTAAAAGAAAAGAGAAAAGGGTTAAAGAAAGAGAATGATTGGAGAGAGAGAGAGTGAGATATGAGTGTGAGGGTGAGAATAAGAGGGAGAGAGAGAGAGGGCAACCACACATCATCACCCCCATTTGTTTTCTCCATTATTTCCTCATCTCCTTCAACCTCACTTCCCTCCACCTCTACCCCAAGAAATCATCTCAAAATCTTCATGCAAACCTTATACCCCCTTCACAAAAGTTGATCCCCTCCTTCTCCTCTACACATTGGACCAAGAAAAGTTAGATTTTGATGACTTTGAGAAGCTAGGATTTTTCTTGGGTTTCCCAAAGGAGGTATAAATTCTTCCATTTAGTTTAATTTTTAGTTCGTTATATTCTAGTTTACTTTAGAAGTTGTTTTAGTGTGGAATTGTGATGTTAGCAAATTCAAGAGAAGGGTTTGGGTGTTTGTGTGGATGGGGTGATACCTAGTGGCTGTTACAAGACTTGGAATTGAGTATAGAAACCAAAAACACAAAGTTATAATTTCCCGATATCGGTTATTTGGCAGTTTGTGAGTGTAATTAGGAATCTGGGATGACCCGAGAGATCCATAAAATAAGTTCCCTTCACAGTAAGACATGCAGGCCACAAAGAAGCAATCCTAGAAACCTGAACCCCTACTGAGATGTCCTGGCCGCAGATTTATTCGATCTGGCCGCAAATTGCGGCCAAGTGGTTGGTGATTCGTGTGATTTTTGGCCAGTAGTCTTGTTTTCTGATATCTAGAGCAACCCAATGTGCAAAATGTTATAGTTTGGCCTAGGGTGAAATCTGGGAGTGGTTTTCCTATGTTGTTGTTTTCGTGTTTTTGAGATTCTGAAACTTGGTTTTTTTATTTGATTTGAATTCCGTCGTGTGACGTTTGAACGTCAACGACGAGGGTAATTTGGCTGTGTTTTGCATGCGTAGGCTATAGGTTCTAACCTCTGGGCGATCCGTGTGCCGTTTTGGTTTTCCGGATTCGATTTTAATAGCGATTGCGATTGTGTATTATTGTAGGTGCCTTCGCGTGGATTTCGAGACGACGGAGCATGGCGTCATCGACTTCGGCAAGCATGGATCAAGGTGAGTAGATCTATATCTACGGGGGAAGTTGGGTGGATGGCGTATAGCACCCCCGCAAACTTTGATGAAAACCGATTTATATGTAGAATATGGTTAAGGGAACCTTTAATAGAAAACTATGGATAAAGTTAAAAGATAGTTAGGAAAACATATTAGAAACTAAAGGATAGTTAGCAGTGATATAATACGATTAATACGTGATGACGAGATTCGAGGATGATGTTCGATGATAGTGCTGTATTGGATACTATAAGACTAGGTAGCCGACGTAAACGTGTCAACCGAACCATACCTATTTCAAACTGAAGAATCATATGCATCTTTTAAACAGATACCATGAGGGACGTTACAGATTTTCAAACGATATCTTTTCCTTAAAAACACCGTAGCCCCTACTTTCAAAACTACGATTCGCATCTTTTAAAAACTGACTGTATGGTTCGGGCGTGTATGTTAGATTAGATAGTATGCTTATAGTAAAGGTAGAATGTATTTGTAAAATTGACTTGATGTGGGAGATAGATGCGATGAAAAGAAAATACGATGTGATATGATGATTTGATGATATGTTGGTATACTGTTGCGAGTCGATTGAGAGGATTGATACCTTTGCCGGTCCCCTGATATGAGATTGTTATGGATGTGACCTGGGACATAGGTATATAGATATATATAACGTTGTGAATAGTGAATGATATGTCGTACGAGACGTTAGGTCCGTACCCCTCATTGTCATATAGGATGATAGGATCCCCGATGGTTTAATGCCGCCGTACGATGGTTTACCGTATGTGACGAGTTTTATGATGACAGATCCATACCCTTGACTAGAGGATGCCGTACGTGATGTTGTGAGGCTGGATGCCAATTGATTGATTCACCGACTCGATCATGTTAGATACGTATACCTTATAGCTTTTAGCTGATGATTTACCTTATGCTGCATTCATGTTATTCTCATTGCATTTCATATACCTGTGCTAGTACACTTACACCATTATCGGTGATGCGTATGTTACACGTACACAGATTTTCTGGCTCACACACTTCATCATCGATAATTGCCATGCCACTGCACAGTAGGATTGCAGCACCATGATATGACTCTTTTCATAATTTACTTTCTATAGTTACATATGCACCTTTATACGATGTTGCATTTGACCTTGGAGAAATTGGGAACCGCAGGATATATTTAAAAACATGATTCATTTTAAAGAGCGGTTTTCCCTTGATATGTGCATATTACTGTTCCATATTGCATGATATATGGATATACTTACATTCTGTTATATGTCGCATACATCATGCATTACGATTATACGCATTGAGATATGCTGTTTTCATGAGATTTCTGGATTTGAGAACCATGGGTATTTCAGAAGAAAGTATGTACTGTTTTAAAAACCCGGTTTCTCTTGAAATGATATTTCAGTGCGTCCACCATGCATTTTCTCGGTTCTGAGATGTGTGACAGTGATACCCGATTCGAGGAGCTGGATGAGGCCGATTGCGGGTACATGGTGGACCCGGTATGGTACCCCGGGATAACAAAGGGATGTCGCGCAGTAGACGATGAGCCTGGCAGAGGGACTACTACCTACCGGTGATTGGTTGGTCCTGGCGGTTATCCGGAGGATACTGACTGGATTCGAGAGATGGATAGGGGCCGACCCGTTCTGCCGGAGCCTGAGAGCCGATCCCGCAGACGGAGCTCGTAGGCCAATCCGGACTGACGGAGCCTGAGATATGAGGATTTACGTGTCGATGCTGGACACGGGTTTCATGATGTTTCGAGTGTCGATGCTGGACACTCAGGTTCCATGATCTTGATGTGTCGCGAGGGACACACGTTGATTTATATCCTCATACTTTCATGCATAAACTTTTATGATATTTACATGCATGATATTGTTGTGTCATTGGCTGACACGGGGACGAGATCCACATGCATACTGGCATCGATTATATGGTTGGATGATATCCGCCTGCATATAGACATTGAGTACATTGTTGGCACATATGCCGGTACGGTCACCCTAGATATCATGGTATTACCTTTATGATACAGTTGACCAAGGAGTCGTTGTTTATTCGATTTCTACTTGTACATATTTTTTCTACTCACGGGTTGGCAACTCACCCCCGTTGTGCCACAGTTCTTGCAGGTTGACCACATGGATCAGTAGCGGTATCGCTGGCACACAGCTAGCATTCGGGTGTTTTGCTTTGGTAGGTGGTACATGTTGGATCGTACCCCTCTTGTATTTATTACTCACTTTGTATCTAGTCAACTCCATCAATCAAACTAGTATTTGTATAAGTAATGAGACTTAGTGAGACTTGTGGTTGCGAGACTTAGAGCGAGGGGTATTCCGCTACCTGTGGTTTTGATGTCTTGCTTATTTCTTTATCTTTTGTGGTGAACTTCGCCGTTGGGCGTTGCATACTTATATTTATGCTTTGCGTGGTTGTGGATCCGCCGATTGGCGAAGAGCTGGCTCCCGCTTGGGGATGCTTTTATATTATCATGTATTGTGGTTTTGGATCAAAAATTACAAACGAGGTGCTGCCCAAATTTTTAAAAGTCGAAACATGTTTGCACCTAGTAACACCCACTTGCATTTTCATGTTCCATTAGTTATGTATTTAAGAAAACTTATGATTTTCAGCATACCTTTATTTCAAAATTTCACCTCTTTATATTTCTTAAAAAGGTTTAGATTTCTGGGTTTCGGCTTACTTGATTTACGTTACGCCTTTAGACGTGGCGTGATTCAAGTGCCGGTCACGAGTTAATATTTTCGGGTCGTGACAAAGTTGGTATCAGAGCGCTAGGTTTAACCTTGGTTCGAGTCTATATTTGACTATGTGTAGTCTAGGGCGTACGTATATTTCGGAAACTTGGCTTGACCTTACGAAACTTAAACTTGAGCAGGGGGTATTAGATCCGAACTTTCGTTTCATAGGTTAACCCTGATTGATGGAGTAGGTAGCTTGAGTAGAGTGACGTACCGTACATATGTTCCGCGGCATATTTACGATACGATACTCCACTTAAAAAACCTTAGGATGTACATATTTTGAGATTTGTGATTCTCTTCGTACCCATGATTATACACCCATTTGAGATCCTTGATTCTGTTCGTTTGCATGATCATACTCTCATTGATACTGTTTCTTCTTATAATCATGTATCCATCCTGGATCTGTTGATTCCTTTCATTCCTTTCATTCCATTGATTTGTTTTCATCGATGCACACTTGAGGTTCTTGTCACCATGGTTTGAGCGCAGATTGAGCTGCTGCTAGTGATGCGGTCACGGCGAGCTCATCATGGACGAGAACTGACGATTGTGTTTTCTGGTGACATGGGAATGTCTCGATGTAGTGTTTGTGCTGTGACCTCTTGTTGAGGCGAGTGTTTGGTTTTACACCGGATGATCGGGCCATTGTTAGAGCTGCCAGTTAGGAGAGGACTGTTGATGCACAACATACCTCAGAGATAGTGATGTCGTCTACCGTATGGACAGATGACCCAGCTGTTGCTGAGATTAATGTGATGTCGCTTCCAGAGCTTACGAGCTGAGATCGCTGGAGCTTCCAGGCAGAGATGCGACAGATGATAGCTAGTCTGTCCCGAGTTGAGAGACGAAGGCGATTCGTCGATTGATGCGCCGACGCAGGCCCAGTTGAGTTGAAGATTTCCAGGGTGGAGAGTCTTACTCAGATCTAGAATAGACCGATCCAGAGATGACCGTTGATGTATCGACTTTCCTGGAGGATAGAGGACTTATTTAGCATGCGGACGAAGGGTATTCACGTATGGTCTAGGTAAAGTTAAAAAGTTCGAACGAATGTCAGAAACCCATTTTTCCAAGTTTAAAGTATTCGAAGAAACATGCAAGTAATTATGTGGACCCTCTAGAAGAATGAAACCCTAACTCGACATAATGACCATGGAACCGCTTCTGAACCTTAGGATTTGCAGCAGTTCAGCGGTGCCATCAGTGAGGCTTGGGTTTGCCCTTCTACGGTTGGTCCATATGTACTGTGGCATGTACTGGATATTATTAAACTGTGCTCTGGTGTTTAGCTTTCGGGAATTTATGGGACTTGATGACTCGATCGAAAAGTTTAACGTCGTCCGGATACCATGTGATAGGAGATCAGTAAGCTAACCAGCATCGGATATAGGACCTCACCCAGATGCATTGTGAGTTGATCGAGAACGGACGAGTATCGAGTATTCCTCCGATGGTTGGGACGAGTTCCCGAGGACGTGTTCGGCTAGAGATCTTCTACAGAGTGATGAAGATACCGAGTTCGTGATTTCGAGTCCGTATAAGAGACTTCGGATTGACTGTAGGCGAGATCATCTGCAGTACGCAGATAGCGTGACGTGACGTCGAAGTCGACGATGATACAGACGAGTGGAACCAAAGGATCGTGCGAGATGCTGGCGAGCTGTTGTTACTCCCGTCGAGATTAAAGATCTGATATGCATACAGATGCGTTGGGATGCGGCCAGTTCCCTAGGAAATGTTGTGCTGAGAACGCAGATGCCCAGAAAACAAGAAAAGATTATGCAAGAGTACCAGCCTCCGTATAGTTCGGCATAGGCGAGATCGGAAGAGACCCTGAGCAGGTTCCTTCCAGGTCACTGCTGCGATGAGATTTGCACTGAGGATCAGTTATGTCACGAGTACTCAGAGGGCCAGAGGCCGACGCCAGTGACGTGCTGCTGTACGAGTGGTCATGATAATCGGTCGAGAGATGACCAGAGGATTTCCAGAGCGGAATTGTTTTCGTTAGTACACCTGACCGGGCCGAAGAGCCGACGGATTGCGAGATTGGTAATCCATAGAGAAATGAAGACCCAGAGATAGAGGACGCCAGACCGTGAGACATTTTTCGACTGTGTAGGAGGTGTATCTCGATGTCATTTATTGCGATTTGCGTTTGTGATCCGAGTATCACGCTTATATCGCTTGGATTTGAGTTTTGATGATGAGTTTCCTGATATTGATTTCGTGCACCATGGCTGCACCTATTGGGTATTTGCATTTTGTGCATAGTTATTGCACTTGATTTATATTTTATTCGTGCATGTCCGATGCACTTGATTTGGATTTTCGCGCATGTTGGGCGCATGATATGAGATGTGATTTTGTGCACACCGGATGCACTCGATTGGGATTTTCGTTGTGCGTGTTAGTTGCACTGGTTAGAGATTCTCGTGCACAATAGATGCACTAGATGTTGCCGTCGTGCACACCCGTTGCACTGGACAGATGCTTTCGTGCACACCTGTTGCACTTAGTTTTGCTTTTGTGCATATTGTGGCACTTCTATTTGGATTTGATTTCCGTGCACACCAGACGCACGCGATTGTTGAATACGCCTTTTGAGGCTGATTTCGCTCTTGAGCACCTTGTTTTCATGAGGGGCACTATGTTACGTAGTAGCCGAACAGGACTGATCTGAGGACAGTACCTGAGTACTTTGCATGCATAAAAAGTTTAACCATAGGTTTTCAAAAAGGAGCTATAGTCTCGCTATTTCCTACGTGTCCGTGAGCGACACGAACGCTAAAAAGGAAAACCTTTTGGGATATTTCAAAAACGGCGGAACGTATATTTGAGCAAAACATATATGAATGTATACTTACTACTTTACAAATGAGCGTACGTCACTTGTGCCGTGAAATACGCATCACACGGCGATTCAGGATGGATTTTTGCATGTGTTTTATTCAGTTTTTGGAGATTTTTTTGAAGGATGCGTACTATATACATATTATAGCATTTGACTAGTGCATATTAGATTTCAGTAGTGGATTTTGAGATCTGTATCTCCATTGTAACTCCGAGGATATGCGTGCAAATCCGATGATTTGCGTGACGCTTGACGGAGTTCGATTTTTAGTTTTATACTCGTTTTCCGGCGCACTCGATGCGCTGCGGTATTTCTGTATCTTCTGTGATTTCGGAGCCCCGTTGATTGAGTTGATTATTGAAATGTTTTAGCGTTTGGGTGTTTAAATTTAAATTTGGGGACAGAATTTATTTAATTGGGGAAGATTGTAACATTTAAGAAAATATAAAATATTATATTTGGAATTTAATATTAAAATAATATATTTCCCGAAAACCGCCCGATTTGCGAAATTGGGGTTTTCGAAAAAGGGTATAAATATAAACCAATATTTGTGAAATAATTGGGGTTTTAAAATGATTTATTCATTTAAAAATATATTTAAAGGATTTAGCATTTTTTTAAAAAAAAATCAATTATATGCAGCTCAAATGAAAACCCGATTAGTGCACTGCTAATCACGATTCGGCCAAATCCGTGTTTCTACAGTTTTCCATGGCTAGTGCACCATGACATGTTGCATTTTGGTTACATGTTGTTTTATTGTGTTGTTTTGGGGTATTATATGGTTTGGTTTTAAAAGAAAAGAGAAAAGGGTTAAAGAAAGAGAATGATTGGAGAGAAAGAGAGAGAGTGAGATATGAGTGTGAGGGTGAGAATAAGAGGGAGAGAGAGAAAGGGCAGCCATATATCATCACCCCCATTTGTTTTCTCCATTATTTTCTCATCTCCTTCAACCTCACTTCCCTCCATTTCTACCCCAAGAAATCATCTCAAAATCTTCATGCAAACCCTATACCCCCTTCACAAAAGTTGATCCCCTCCTTCTCCTCTACACATTGGACCAAGAAAAGTTAGATTTTGATGACTTTAAGAAGCTAGGGTTTTTCTTGGGTTGCCCAAAGGAGGTATAAATTCTTCCATTTAGTTTAATTTTTAGTTCGTTATATTCTTGTTTAGTTTAAAAGTTGTTTTAGTGTGGAATTGTGATGCTAGCAAATTCAAGAGAAGGGTTTGGGTGTTTGTGTGGATGGGGTAATACCTAGTGGCTGTTACAAGACTTGGAATTGAGTATAGAAACCAAAAACACGAAGTTATAATTTCCTGATATCGGTTATTTGGCAGTTTGTGAGTGTAATTAGGAATCTGGGATGACTCGAGGGATCCATAAAATAAGTTCCCTTCACAGTAAGACATGCATGCCACATAGAAGCAATCCTAGAAACCTGAGCCCCTACTGAGATGTCCTGGCCGCAAATTTATTCGATCTGGCCGCAAATTGCATCCAAGTGGTTGGTGATTCATGTGATTTTTGGTCAGTAGTCTTGTTTTCTGATATCTAGAGCAACCCAATGTGCAAAATGTTATAGTTTGGCCTAGGGTGAAATCTGGGAGTAGTTTTCCTATGTTGCTGTTTTTGTGTTTTAGCGATTCTGAAACTTGGTTTTTGTATTTGATTTGAATTCCGTCGTGTGGCGTTTGAACGTCAACGACGAGGGTAATTTGGCTGTGTTTTGCATGCGTAGGCTATAGGTTCTAACCTCTAGGCGATCCGTGTGCCGTTTTGGTTTTCCGGATTCGATTTTAATAGCGATTGCGATTGTGTATTATTGTAGGTACCTTCACATGGATTCCGAGACGACGGAGCATGGCGTCATCGACTTCGGCAAGCATGGATCAAGGTGAGTAGATCTATATCTATGGGGGAAGTTGGGTGGATGGCGTTTAGCACCCCCGCAAACTTTGATGAAAACCGATTTATATGTAGAATATGGTTAAGGGAACCTTTAATAGAAAACTATAGATAAAGTTAAAAGACAGTCAGGGAAAACATATTAGAAACTAAAGGATAGTTAGTGATTGTTAGGAGTTCTGCGAGTTCAAGTTTTAGTTTAAATACCGCAATCAAGACGGTTTCGCTTGTAGCTAGCCGGTTGAGTACGGGTCGTCCGCAGGGAGATGGGAGTCTTTTTCAATGTGTTTTAACGAGTTAAATCCGAGAGTTCAGATTTGTTTGTGATTATCTAAGTGTTAAGTTGATGTTTTAAAGAGAGCTTGTTAGGGTTAGGATTAGGTTAGTTTGAGTTAGGAGTCTCCACATCTTTCGTTGCCCCTCTTAATATCGGTGTTACGGTAATCGGCAACAACGGGGATTAGCACGACTAGGAAGGAACTTGCGAGTATAAGCTAGGCTTTCCAACGCATAAGTCCTTCCTTTTGGTGCTTGTCCGTCCGTTCTTGGCTCTTAGCCATAACCTCCGGTTAATTCAACCACAACCGGTCTCACTACGGAATCACCGCTATCATGTAGGATAGGGTGCCGTAAGGAGCGGATTGTGGTTCAATTAACGGGAGTCGATTTAAGCTGTTGGGCAAGGAAAGAGTGAGAGAGATTTCCTTCTCTCAAACTTCCCTTATCCTACCCTAACAAGTATGAACTACTCACACATCATGGTACGGAAAAATAAAACAAAACAAAAGAGGAAGATAGAAAGAAGGAGATTAGAAGAATACGACTAGCTATTTGCGACCTCACCTTGGCGAGGATCGAGCGTAAGCATCATTGTCGTATTAAGGATAAAGAAAAAGAGAGAAGAAAGAAACAACAAGAAAATAACAACAACTACTTAACGAATTAAAATTACAACAATTAACAAGATAAAGAGACAAGCATGATAATAAACGATTCTTCTTTATTCATCACTCTTCACTCACAAGCTCACTACAAGTTTCAATGGAGAAGAGGTGAGAAAAGGAAGAAGAAACACAACTAAACCTAGCAAAATGAAAATACAAGAATGGACCCTTTCCTTCACAAAGTTCTGGGCTATTTATAGGCTGAGAAATGAAAACCTAGGGCAAAATTTTGTATGTACATACAAAGACCAAAATACCCCCCAAACATCTTTTTCTGTGGCGCCAGAACGGCTGCGGAACCGCGGCCTATACCCCCCTTTGGCCGCGGTTCCGCGGCCATATAGATGAGTTAGGGTGTGGGCTTCTTGGTACTTTCCTGGTATTCTGTCCCCTCTTGTCTGGTACATGTATTTTCTGAAAATACTTCCACATTTCTTCCAGAATTTCTGTTGAGGGAAAGGTGGACTTTTGTCAATATTTTCTTGAGCTCCGCGTAGATTTCTTGGAACTTGTTGTTGCCATTGAGCCTTGTGCATGAAGGTGACAATCGATTTGCCATTTTGTCTCCAAAACTGGTGTGTGGCAACAGACGGATAAAGAGCGGAGACCGTGTTTTCTCAGTGGTTGGCAGGAACCCGGATTTTGTCGTGTTTTTCATGAATTTCACCGTTTTAGAACCGAGAACCTGTATCCTGCAATTGACTAGCAAACACGGCTCAAGAGTATCTACCGATATGCAATGTGATAAAAATTGGGCGGTATGAAAATGCAAAAATCTGATATGAACAAATACCCGCAAACTTATCATTTGCTCGTCCCGAGCAAAGCCAATTTATTTACAAAAAATTTCCTAACCTCACTTTTGCAGGGAATGCGATTGCACTGAGCATGTGCAACAAGCCGTTAAACCTCTAGGTGTCCCTAGTAGGAGGAGTGTTGTCTCCTGAGGGTTTTCAGCGGATACTAACCACAAAATCCGGTCAAGTTGGTTTTGTAAAATAACTAAGATTCAAACCCTACAGTTTTGTTTTAGAAAATAACAATTCTATAATCCTAAGTCTAGACCATCGAACCTTTATTTTTCACACCTCGCTTCTTATTTAACTACAGATTTTATATGTCTTTACGTGCAGTGCAAATAGTGTCGTTAAGTTCCAGAAGGATCGATTAAAGTCATCATGTCGCACAATAAAGCCCAGATAACAATTTTAAAAGGATCACATAAGTTTTATAAAGAGTTAAGCATTTTTCAAGTTTCGTTTTCCAGTAAGGTTTCAACTTCAGAATTTCTATCTTCCTTAACAGGAAACTAAGTCGTATTCTTCACTCCACCTTTTTCTTGTTTTCATTTCATACACACCTCTGTGAACGTGCAATAGTCTTTATCACAGAATAAAACCTTCATATCTCCGCTAAATTTTTTTTATAAAAGCCTGTCTTTTATCAAGATTATTCTCACACAAAGAACCGTTAGGAATTTTAACTCGGAGAGAACACTTGCTTGACTTTGTTTTAATCTGGACTTTCTAGGCCTCTTAGCGAGCTTTGGGCCAATGCACCCAAACCAGTTGGTTTTAGGGCATTAGGTGTAGAAACACCCCAGCGGACTTAATTACTCAAGTTACCTAGGTCCAAAAACAAAAGACAGTTTGGCGTGAAAATCAGATGATTTGATACGAACGGAGATATAACCGGCAGTTCCATTATTATTTTTTTTTTGGATAAAAGACGTGTTTAGTGGGTTCGGTGTGTAATCATTCCAATCAAGTTTCAGATGGGTTATTTTTCAGACTTAGTTCCAATTACGACATCAATAATATTCCTTCATATTCGCTTTACTTCATAAACTATTCTTGACATTACTTATTTCAGAACAAACCTATTTGATCCTCAGAAAATCATTTATCTGTTTAAAAGTTTTTTAAACCTAACAGACTTGTCATCTAATTCCCAAAAACTCACGACACGTGTAGTGTGATGTAAAGACGTATATCAGCTATAGTTAACTTCAAAGGAGCGTTATCTTTCAGGTTCTCAAAATCTAAACATAAGATTTAGTTATTCCTATTTTTTTCAAACAAGAACCGTCGAAATGTTGAATCAGAGTTTTTCCACTAGCTAACTTGACAGAAAAGTTTTTATATTTTAAGAAAATTTTCAGATTTTTATGGATTTTATGGATTTAAATATGCAGATGCAAAATATACATATGAATGCGAAGGTAAGAAATGCGTACCGAGCGTACCCCCAAACTTAAACTGGACAGTGTCCTCACTGTCATTGCATGAAGAGAGCATTTGAAGGGTCAAAAAAATGTCGGTTAGCGATACACAATTTTTTTTTTGTTTTTTTTTTTAAAGAAAAGAAAAAGAATATACTCAAGTATATACAAAATGGTTTTTACATACCCCCAAACTTATTTGGAACAGTGTCCACTGTTCTTGGCTGGATAACCGAAGTTTGGTGGTAGGCAGAGGAAGATCAGGCAGGGTAAACCGGCTCCTGTAAGAAAAGGAGCTCCTCTATTGGTTCGGCGCTAAGGTACGGTTTGCATCGGTGTCCGTTTACTTTGAAAAGTGAACCGTCCTTTGGATTTTCCAAATCCACAGCGCCCTGCGGATACACATTCCGCACAAAATACGGCCCTTTCCAGCGAGATCTGAGCTTTCCTGGATGGAAATGAAGTCGGGTGTCGTAAAGCAGTACCTGCTGACCAGGTACGAAGGTTTTGCGCAAAAGGTGTTTATCGTGAAACACCTTCGTTCGATTCTTAACGACAACCGCGTTATCGTAAGCCTCATCCCTAAGCTCGTTCAGTTCGTTTAACTGCAGCTTCCGATGGCTGCCCGCATCCTCGATAGACAGATTCAGCTCCTTTATCGCCCAAAATGCGCGATGCTCTATTTCGACAGGAAGGTGGCAGGCTTTTCCGTACACAAGCCGATAGGGAGACATGCCAAGGTCGGTCTTATAAGCGGTTCTAATTGCCCAAAGGGCATCAGTGAGTTTCAGCGACCAATCCTTACGGTTCTTGGAAACCGTCTTCTCCAGTATCTGCTTGATTTGCCGATTTGAAACTTCGGCCTGCCCGCAGGTTTGGGGGTGGTAGGGCGTAGAGAGCTTATGATTTATGGAGTATTTCCGCATCAAGGCTTCGAAAGTTTTATTGCAGAAATGACTTCCATTGTCGCTAATGATCGCTCGGGGGTGCCCAAACCGTGAGAAAATGTTTTCTTTAAGGAACCTAACGACAACCTTGTTGTCGTTAGTTCGGCTGGGCACAGCCTCGACCCATTTAGAGACGTAATCAACAGCTAGAAGGATGTACAAGTTCCCGAAAGAGCTGGGAAACGGCCCCATGAAATCTATCCCCCAAACGTCGAAAATCTCCACAACCAAGATCGGTTGGAGCGGCATCTCATTCCTCCGGGATATCCGGCCCATGTGTTGGCACCGGGAGCAAGTCTTGCAATAGTCATGAGCGTCTTTGAAAAGTTATGGCCAGTAGAAACCACATTGCAAGATCTTCTCAGCTGTCTTTCTGGGCCCAAAATGCCCGCCATACGCTTGATCATGGCAAAATGACAGCACACTCTTGAATTCCTCGTCAGGGACACACCGACGAATAATCTGGTCGGGACAGTACTTGAACAAGTAGGGTTCGTCCCAGTAAAAGTGTTTTACTTGGGATAAGAAGCGAAGTCTGTCCTGACTTGACCATTCAGTTGGTTGTAATCCTGTGGCCAAATAGTTCACAATATCTGCGAACCAGGGTTCGCACGATACTGTCAAGAGCTGTTCATCCGGGAAAACGTCGTTGATCGGAATTGGAAGCGAAGGCGAAGAAGGAAGTCGTGAGAGATGGTCGGCAACTACGTTTTCACATCCTCGTTTGTTCTTAATGACAAGGTCAAACTCTTGAAGCAAGAGGATCCAACGTATTAACCGAGATTTTGCATCTTTCTTCGCAAAAAGATGGCGCAGAGTTGAATGGTCTGTGTAGATAATGACTGGAGAGCCGATGAGGTAGGGCCTGAACTTTTCTAAAGCAAATACAACAGCTAAGAATTCCTTCTCAGTTGTTGTATAATTGAGTTGGGCGTCGTTCAGGGTTCGGCTCGCGTAATAGATTACGTGCGGCATCTTGTTGATGTGTTGTCCAAGGACAGCACCAATGGCAAAGTCGGATGCATCGCACATAATCTCGAATGGATGCGTCCAATCAGGTGAAGAAAGAACGGGAGCAGAAGTGAGTGAGCGTTTCAATGACTCAAATGCAGTCATACAGCTCGAGTTGAAGTCGAATGGCGTGTCCTTGGCCAGCAAAAGAGTCAAGGGCCTAGCAATCTTGCTAAAGTCCTTGATGAACCGTCTATAGAAACCGGCATGGCCAAGGAAGGCTCGGATATCTCTGACGCATCGGGGAGGAGGCAGATTGGAAATGACCTCAATCTTTGCTTTGTCAACCTCTATGCCATTTTGCGAGATGATATGTCCTAAGACAATACCTTTGCGCACCATGAAGTGGCATTTCTCCCAGTTCAAAGTGAGATTCTGAAAGGTTCCTAGGCACCCTATAGTGTTCTCACAAGGCATCGAACATGCCAATTTAAAATTTTTGTGCCGAGAAACCCTAGACTACGGATCTTTAACTAGATGTTTAGGCGAAATAGAAAGCTAGTTAACAGTTAACTACAAAGATACGGATATACAACCTTTGTAGATCCGGATTTCCACCTCCACGGCTCTGCAACGTCATGTCCTCGCTGTCCATCATGAATCCTCGACTCGATCATCGGCTTCATCGGGAAAGCAAGCGGAATAGCTCGTCGGCTTTGTGTCAAAGACGATCTACGTCGAGGTTGCACAAACTCAAGCTCCGACTTCACAAACTTGTGAAACTTGTGAAGTAAACACCCAAAACAACTTGGCAAGAGGTAGAGGGTGAAGAAATAGAAGGTGGGTTCACTTTGGATTTGGATTTAACTCACTAAAGCTCAAGTTGCCATTGGAGTAGCAAGCTTGAAGAAGAAGAAGAAGATGAGCTCAAGAAAAGATTATGATAAGTGTTATTATAAAAATAAATTTAAATCAAATACTTATCATAACTTGAACTAGGGTTAAGTGTAGAGAATTAACCATGGTCACTTTGATGGGTTAGGGTTAAGCATGAAGATAAGGATGGTTGCTAAAGTCAAAGCTTCATGAAGCTTCAACAAATGACAAAGAAAGCCACCATTCTCATCTTATTCTTTTCCAAATAAATAAATAAACAAATAAATAAATAAATGAAAATGCAAAACCCTAATTATCATATTAACCATGGATTAATTTTATACACTTAACTAAATGATCAAGTATCATCAAACATGATACAAAAAAGTGCACGAAAGTATATCACATATACAATGTGCAATAAGTGAGAAAAATCCGTTTAAAGTGAACCAATACTAGTTAATTCAATGCAATATATCAAATATATAATTATGCATTAAATCATTAAATCAACATTTGATTCAATGATCCGGTCATGTCGCACATAACCGACTAGTATACAATGCATCGATTTATCGAATCAATGATTCGATAACTAGGTCATATCGAATATAACCAATCGAAACATATATCGCGAGAATGAAATGCGGTATCACATACACGCATTATTCTCGGTCCTGCACATATCTCATATGCGCTCCTATTTCGTTTCGCTTGAGCCAGGAAACCTCTGTGTAGGACTCTAAAGACTCGTCAATACGCCGGTAGCAGATGATGATCATATCAAGCACCCACAAGCCGCAAGCGGTCTGCTAAACGTAACGGCCACCCGGGTATTGAGCGATCAGAAGATCGACGAGCTAGTCCGCTCACACTCCTGTGAATCCGACCAGTAACACTTACCATACAGTCAAGTCTCTTCGTCAGATACGTCGCATATCAAGTCTAGGGGTGGTAAACGTCAGACCCCAATAACCCGATAAGTCGTGCCGATGTGAGGCTCGTAACGGGTCGAGAAACTACTGGTAACACTTACCAGCAAATCTCTGATCAGCCCTGGCCAGGGACTTCCCTGTTACGGCCAATCGAGCACAGCGCAACATCAACTCCCAATACCGGGAGAGACGAAACCCCTCCTATCGCTCATTGCCTCCATGTGACTCGGGACTGTACCCAAAGACCACCGTTTTGCACGCCCTCATGGACGTGGTAAGGTGGAGATCAAAGCACAGTGGGAATCACACAAGACTCTATGACGATCTCGGGTCTACAGACTAACCTGTACAAGTGTCACCTGAGAACTGCCATCTGACGTGAGGTATAATACCATCTGGGAGTTCTCGGCGAGTCCGTCCAGTGTACCCAGTTTCCACTGAGCACCCGTATACCATCTCTGATGTCAAACACCAATGGATATGGGATCATCCATCGCCCATCACATGGGTCGAGAAGCGTATACGCTAGTCTACTCTGGTATGTCGATGCCCCGTCTCGAGATACCCACGACTAGGGACCTTGAAGGATGTACTTATGGACTACCATGTCCCCACTAGTATGATCTGCATCATAGCCCAGGTAGTCAAGTACAAATCCTAAGGGCTTTACCAACATGTAACTATAAGACAGTATAAAGAGACTAGTGTACATGTTAAGATAAATAGCAACCAGATAGCATACTATCATGTCGAGCAAGAAAGTCATCTCTATATATGTCCAAGCATCCAATATAATATACATCATCTGTACAATACTGGCCTCTAGGGCATACATACAACTAACAATCTCCCACTTGCACTAGGGCCAACTGCTGTAGTATCTCATACCGAGCATCCCGAAGAGTCTCTCAAACTGTATCTGGGGAATGGCCTTCGTGAGTGGATCCGCCGTGTTGTTCTTCGTGTCAACTCTCCTGACCTCGATCTCCCGGCGATCAACTATCTCCCGGATCAGGTGATCCCGCCTCAGAATATGCCTGGACCGCTGATGGGACCTGGGTTCCTTGGCCAAAACCACCGCTCCATTGTTATCGCAATACAAAGGTATTGGATGCTCAATGGATGGAACCACTCCAAGTTCATTAATGAACTTCTTGACCCAGACAGCTTCTTTAGCAGCATCGTTGGCAGCGATGTATTCAGCCTCCATCGTCGAGTCTGCCACGGTTTCCTGCTTGGAACTCTTCCAGCTAACCGCCCCTCCGTAAAGGGTAAAGACAAAACCCGACTGCGACTTAGAGTCGTCCTTATCACTCTGGAAGCTCGAATCGGTAAAGGACTCCACTTGGAGTTCTCCGTTACCATACACCAAGAACATATCTCTAGTCCTTCGCAAGTACTTGAGAATGCTCTTCACAGCTGTCCAGTGACTCTCTCCAGGATCAGCTTGATACCTGCTCACTACACTTAGTGAGTATGCTACATCGGGTCTGGTACATAGCATCGCATACATGATAGAGCCTACTGCCGAAGCATAGGGTATCCCTTGCATGCGAGCTCTCTCCAAATCAGTCTTGGGAGACATCTCTTTGGAGAGAGTGACTCCAGAGATCGTGGGTAAGTTCCCACGCTTGGACTCTTCCATACTAAACCTCTTTAGTATGGTGTCAATGTACCTGGATTGGGACAATCCCAAAATCCGTTTGGATCTATCTCTATAGATCCTAATTCCCAATATGCAGGAGGCATCACCAAGATCTTTCATTGAGAATCTTTATGATAAGAAGAGCTTGACCGATTGCAGCATAGGAATATCATTTCCTATCAAGAGTATGTCGTCCACGTACAATACGAGGAAGACAACCTTACTCTCTGCCACCTTCTTGTAGATACAAGGTTCATCTGGATTTTTGACGAAATCAAACTCTTTGATAACGATGTCAAAGCAGATGTTCCAACTCCGCGATGCTTGCTTTAATCCATAAATGGATTTAAGCAGCTTGCACACCTTCCCGCTGCTCCCACTGTCTACGAAGCCCTCTGGCTGAGTCATGTACACGCACTCTTCTAAATCACCATTTAGAAAGGCGGTCTTAACATCCATTTGCCAGATTTCGTAGTCATGAAAGGCAGCAATGGCAAGCATGATTCGGATGGATTTAAGCATAGCCACTGGAGAAAAGGTCTCGTCATAGTCCACACCTGGTCTTTGACGAAAACCCTTTGCTACAAGTCTAGCTTTGAAAGTCTCCACTTTCCCATCTACACCAAGTTTCTTCTTAAAGATCCACTTGCTCCCAATGGGTTTTACCCCTTCAGGAGCAACTTCCAAAGTCCATACTTTGTTGGTGTACATGGAATCCATCTCGGACCGCATAGCATCCAGCCATTTCACTGAGTCCCCACTAGTGATGGCCTGCTCGAAGCTAGTTGGGTCATCATCCTCCATGATGCAATCCTCGCTACCACCATCAATGAGAAAACCATAGTATCTCTCAGGTGGACGAGAAACCCTACTAGATCGGCGGAGAGGCTGGGGTTGGTCGGGTACTACCGAATCTTCTGGTTCCACTAAATCTTCAGTTATAGTTTGTGTTTCTGGAACTTCTTCCAGTTCTACCTCAGAGCCACTAATCTCTTTTGCAAGAAATTCCTTTTCTAAAAAGGTGGCATGTTGAGCAACAAACACCTTTTGTTGTTCACTGTGGTAGAATAGATATCCATACGAATTGCTTGGATATCCTACAAACTTACATAAAACTGATCGTGCCTCGAGTTTGTCCGGGTTTTGCTTTTTAACATAAGCCGGACAACCCCATATCTTAACTCTTTTAAGAGATGGTCTCTTTCCATTCCATATCTCATATGGAGTGGTAGGCACAGATTTAGTTGGAACTCGATTCAATAGGTATGTTGCTGTTTCCAGCGTATATCCCCAGAAGGAAATAGGTAACTCAGCTGTGCTCATCATAGAGCGCACCATATCTAATAGGGTGCGGTTTCTCCATTCAGATACACCGTTGTGCTGTGGTGTATAAGGAGGAGTCAGCTGAGAGAGAATCCCATTCTCTTTTAGGAAGTCCAGGAATTCATTGCTTAAGTATTCCCCTCCTCGATCAGATCGTAGGATTTTAATACTTTTTCCGGTTTGGTTCTCAACTTCTTATTTATATTCTCTAAATTTCTCAAAAGCTTCTGATTTGTGTTTCATCAGGAACACATATCCGAATCTAGAGAGATCGTCAGTGAATGTAATGAAGTACGAAGAACCATCCCTGGCATGTGTAGACATGGGACCGCATACATCACTATGTATTAGTCCTAAGAGTTCGGTAACTCTTTCTCCGTGTCCCGTAAACGGAGTCTTGGTCATCTTGCCTTTGAGACATGACTGGCAAGTGTCATAGGATGAAAATTCAAACGGATTTAAATATCCATCCTTATGCAACTTAGCTAGTCGTGTCGCATTGATATGGCCAAGTCTACAGTGCCACAAGAAGGATTCGTTCATTTCTGAGCTTTTCCTTTTGTGTGTGTTTTGTATATTGAAGACTGTATTTTGATTGAGAATGAATATGCCATTATGTAGCGAGCCTGATGCAATCAACCTTTGATCTAGGAATATGTTCATAACATTATCCTTTACTACAAAATTATAACCTTCTTTACTTAATAAAGAAACTGATATAATGTTGCACATCATGTTCGGTATATAATAGCATTCATTCAGGACTAGTGTATCACCATTTGGTAATACTAGGTGATATATGCCAACTGCTTTGGCTGCAACATTTGCCCCATTCCCTACATGAACGGAATGTTCACCTTTTCTCAGTTCTCTACCTTTTCTCAGCCCATGTAACATCTTACATATGTGGGATCCTGACCCGGTATCTAATACCCAGGACGTAGGGTGAACTGAGAAACAGTTCTCAATGACAAACACACCCGAAGATGATACATCAACATGCATGTTCTCCGTTTGGGCGGTGTGAGAATCCAGATATTCTCCTGTTTCCTGTTCAGTCTTATAACACTTATAAGATAGAACGGGTTCAACGTTCCCCTGCACAGTATAACATGCGGGTTCGGTCAATACATCCATTTTATTATCTTTATTAAGGCATGAAATGGTCGCTACCTGGAGAGAGAGAGAAGAAAACACTTTAGCGTAAGCTCGTGCAAGATCAGATTGGTTTTTATCTTATCTAATCAGGATGGCTCCCACTGCTTTTTATCAAATCTTCCTCCAAACCCTAAAAGGAAAGACTAGCCGGGATTAATTACACACTACAAGTTCGCCAATCTTTCAGCCAGGCCAGTGTCGGTACTTTGAGGGAGGTCCCCCGTGCTTTCGCACGAACCTAATTACTGTAAACCTCGTTTTCCCAGAGGCGTAACCTCGTTAACACCTTTCTAGACACCTACTTGATCGGCTAATTGCACTGTGTAAAACTCTCCCAGGAGTAACTCTTACTCGCAGCGGGTATCGGGATCCAACTATCTCATAGAAGGTATGCAATCTTATTGCAAATTTCAACACTTGAAATTCCCGATAATATTTTGCCCCTAGCAACTTTTGACCTTGGCTAAGGTCAACAAATCATAAGCGCTAGTCAAGTTCAACCCGTCATTTCCTGATTGAATTAAACCCACCCGTACGACCCTTGGCTAAGGTCAACAAAGTCGCACGACTACCCTAACTCAATCACATCTCATGTTTTAGCAGATAAATACTAATTAGCTACCGTACACCACGCCTTGGCTAAGGTCAACAAACGCAGCACGAATACTAACTAGTCTTTATCTGAAATGACGGAGGGCTACGCAGGTTTTTCATAAAAACCATGAGCGTAATGAACTTGATATCGTTGTAGAATCAAATGGAGTTTTGAAATGGAGTGATTTTGAGGTTTTTCTGGTTTTGCTAAAGGAGTCACTCCCGGTGAAGGGATCTCGGTCCTTTCCTCGTCGAATGAGGTGCGGGATATATCATATATATCGCTGTGCAAAGCAAAATTGCAAAAGCAGTCAAAAGCAAACCGAATGTGTAGCATCTGCCAGTTATTGCTAAAGGAGTCACTCCCGGTGAAGGGATCTCGGTCCTTTCCTCATCGAATAAGGTGCGGGGTATATCATATATACCGCTGTGCAAAGCAAGAACTGTAGCTACCTGTTTTATTTTAAAATTCGATTCTACAACATCTTAGGTTTCTTATCTTTCATTAATCACATTAATGAAGTCCCATCATTTAAATACCTAAACATCACAGATAGATATGACGTACACTTATGCCATCCGCATTCGCCTCGATGTCCCCTCGTGCACCGTTAGGTTAGGTAACTAACGACAGAGCAGGGCAGGGCTAGCGCGGGTGTAAAACATAAGTAACATCTATATAATATATCATATATACTATATACTATATCCATCACAGAAACATCACATGATCTCATCACAGATATCGCAGCAGAATAAACATATGAAATATTGGATATACTAGGACGTCCGTGTTTTCAATACGAGCCAGTATAAAACACGGATTCCACGGTCGTGATGAATAGCCAATCCCACACCCCTAGACCCCTACGAGAGCGGCAAGCAACCCTGCCAATTCTAGGGTTAGGAGACCCGGACTCGACTCCTCGAGTTGGTCTCCCACTGGACCCCAGAACCCGGTTACTTGTGCTCCCCTCCTTGGGTCTATCCTAATGCAGAAAAGTAAATAATATACAAAGGGTGACAACTCCCGCATCCTGGAAGTGCCCCGAATAAAAGAATATTACATACAAGATTTTACATGAATGAAAATGAAAAACACTCATCTCACATAAAAACCCCCGGCTATTCGAACACGACGATCCAATATAACATAACCAGCAACACATAACATCACATGTCATCAACGTAAGTAAGTATGCATACCCCAATTGTCGTTGATGTATAGCAACGAAACCGGCGATATGAACATACTACACTTACGGTCACAGAAAAAAAAGTGTAAAACTACAACAATTGGAATCCGCAACTTCTTTAGACATCGCATGCCTAACAGATATAAATCCCGCATTTTAGTCCCATTATCGAAAACTCTTTTCGATATCCAATGAAACTAAACCGCTAGATATATAACATCCATCCAGTTATCTCATAACCTTTTTGTGAATTCCAATTATTGTATCCAGTTCCGGATAAATAGAATATATCAAACTTTCCGATCGAACATTCGAACACCCAAGTTTTCCCGACACCGATCAACACATGAAATAGGCTCAAAGACATTCACTTCATACCTCAGTACCAACGGTCCAGCCGTAGAAGGGTCAAGCCAATGCCTCACATGTGGCACGCCGTACTGCCCCAAACCCGAAGGTTCAAAGGGCAGTTCAAGACGGTCACATAATCGAGTTAAGGTTTGTGTCTTCTAGAGGGACCATCGCGTTACTTGCACTACTTGGAACGTATTTTAACCACAGAAAATCCAACACTTGGAATTTTCCGTCAGGGGAAAACCTGGGTATTTGTATACGGTCGAACTCTTTAACATATTCTACAGTTATCTGGAAAAACACTTAGACAAAGTTTGATATTCCGATCGAATTCATCGATTCCCAATATAACTCCAGAGCACTCATCCCTTAAATTATTTTAAAAATACCCAGAAAACTCACCAGAATTTATCAGGTATTACTGTGCAAAAAAATTGGGATGATGTCACCATGTGGCCGCGGAAGGGCGGCAGAAGGCATGCTTCTGCCGCGCTTCCGCGGCAGAATGAACAGTTCAATGAAACGTTTTACACAGTAATGCTTAGAATTCTATGCTGAATTTTTTAGACATTTTTAATATAAAAAATTCCCAGAATTATGAAAATGTCCAGAGAGCTCTAAAGTATTTGGGTTTCGTGTTCGTTCGGACTTCAAACTGCGTCGGGACTTCGCCTAAAGCTCTAGCTAGGCTCTGATACCAGTGAAAGGTTCCTAGGCACCCTATAGTGTTCTCACAAGGCATCGAACATGCCAATTTAAAATTTTTGTGCCGAGAAACCCTAGACTACGGATCTTTAACTAGATGTTTAGGCGAAATAGAAAGCTAGTTAACAGTTAACTACAAAGTTACGGATATACAACCTTTGTAGATCCGGATTTCCACCTCCACGGCTCCGCAACGTCATGTCCTCGCTGTCCATCATGAATCCTCGACTCGATCATCGGCTTCATCGGGAAAGCAAGCGGAATAGCTCGTCGGCTTTGTGTCAAAGACGATCTACGTCGAGGTTGCACAAACTCAAGCTCCGACTTCACAAACTTGTGAAACTTGTGAAGTAAACACCCAAAACAACTTGGCAAGAGGTAGAGGGTGAAGAAATAGGAGGTGGGTTCACTTTGGATTTGGATTTAACTCACTAAAGCTCAAGTTGCCATTGGAGTAGCAAGCTTGAAGAAGAAGAAGAAGATGAGCTCAAGAAAAGATTATGATAAGTGTTATTATAAAAATAAATTTAAATCAAATACTTATCATAACTTGAACTAGGGTTAAGTGTAGAGAATTAACCATGGTCACTTTGATGGGTTAGGGTTAAGCATGAAGATAAGGATGGTTGCTAAAGTCAAAGCTTCATGAAGCTTCAACAAATGACAAAGAAAGCCACCATTCTCATCTTATTCTTTTCCAAATAAATAAATAAACAAATAAATAAATAAATGAAAATGCAAAACCCTAATTATCATATTAACCATGGATTAATTTTATACACTTAACTAAATGATCAAGTATCATCAAACATGATACAAAAAAGTGCACGAAAGTATATCACATATACAATGTGCAATAAGTGAGAAAAATCCGTTTAAAGTGAACCAATACTAGTTAATTCAATGCAATATATCAAATATATAATTATGCATTAAATCATTAAATCAACATTTGATTCAATGATCCGGTCATGTCGCACATAACCGACTAGTATACAATGCATCGATTTATCGAATCAATGATTCGATAACTAGGTCATATCGAATATAACCAATCGAAACATATATCGCGAGAATGAAATGCGGTATCATATACACGCATTATTCTCGGTCCTGCACATATCTCATATGCGCTCCTATTTCGTTTCGCTTGAGCCAGGAAACCTCTGTGTAGGACTCTAAAGACTCGTCAATACGCCGGTAGCAGATGATGATCATATCAAGCACCCACAAGCCGCAAGCGGTCTGCTAAACGTAACGGCCACCCGGGTATTGAGCGATCAGAAGATCGACGAGCTAGTCCGCTCACACTCCTGCGAATCCGACCAGTAACACTTACCATACAGTCAAGTCTCTTCGTCAGATACGTCGCATATCAAGTCTAGGGGTGGTAAACGTCAGACCCCAATAACCCGATAAGTCGTGCCGATGTAAGGCTCGTAACGGGTCGAGAAACTACTGGTAACACTTACCAGCAAATCTCTGATCAGCCCTGGCCAGGGACTTCCCTGTTACGGCCAATCGAGCACAGCGCAACATCAACTCCCAATACCGGGAGAGACGAAACCCCTCCTATCGCTCATTGCCTCCATGTGACTCGGGACTGTACCCAAAGACCACCGTTTTGCACGCCCTCATGGACGTGGTAAGGTGGAGATCAAAGCACAGTGGGAATCACACAAGACTCTATGACGATCTCGGGTCTACAGACTAACCTGTACAAGTGTCACCTGAGAACTGCCATCTGACGTGAGATATAATACCATCTGGGAGTTCTCGGCGAGTCCGTCCAGTGTACCCAGTTTCCACTGAGCACCCGTATACCATCTCTGATGTCAAACACCAATGGATATGGGATCATCCATCGCCCATCACATGGGTCGAGAAGCGTATACGCTAGTCTACTCTGGTATGTCGATGCCCCGTCTCGAGATACCCACGACTAGGGACCTTGAAGGATGTACTTATGGACTACCATGTCCCCACTAGTATGATCTGCATCATAGCCCAGGTAGTCAAGTACAAATCCTAAGGGCTTTACCAACATGTAACTATAAGACAGTATAAAGAGACTAGTGTACATGTTAAGATAAATAGCAACCAGATAGCATACTATCATGTCGAGCAAGAAAGTCATCTCTATATATGTCCAAGCATCCAATATAATATACATCATCTGTACAATACTGGCCTCTAGGGCATACATACAACTAACAGATTCTTGTCCTTACATCGGGTAAGGACAGCGTCAAGATGCAGCAAACACTCGTTGAAGGAATCGCCGAAGATGGAGAAGTCATCCATGAAAATCTCCAGAAATTTTTCCACCATGTCTGAGAAGATTCCCATCATACACCGCTGGAAGGTAGCGGGCGCATTGCATAACCCAAAGGGCATGCGACGATATGCAAACGTGCCGAAAGGACAAGTGAATGTGGTCTTGTCCTGGTCTTTTTCGGCGATGGGAATTTGATTATAGCCGGAGTAGCCATCAAGAAAGCAGTAGTACTCGTGTCCGGCCAATCGTTCAAGCATCTGGTCAATGAAAGGTAGCGGAAAGTGGTCTTTCCGCGTTGCGGCGTTGAGTTTTCTGTAATCAATGCAAACTCGCCACCCAGTTTGGGTGCGAGTAGGGATTAACTCGTTCGCCTCGTTGGTTATGACCGTGATGCCTGACTTCTTGGGGACAACGTGAATGGGGCTAACCCACTGGCTATCAGAGATAGGGTAAATGATACCACTATCTAGACATTTGACGATCTCCTTCTTCACAGCCTCCTTCATGACTGGATTAAGACGTCTTTGTGGATCCCGGGCTGGTTTGGCATCATCCATCAGATGAATATGATGCTCAACGATCAGGGGACTAATCCCCTTGATGTCCGCCATGGACCAGCTAAAAGCTTGCCTGTTGCCGTGCAAGACCGCGAGAAGGGCTTTCTCTTGCTCGGGAGCTAGAGAAGCCGAAATGATGACAGGGAGGGTCTCGTTCTCACCTAAGTAAGCATACTTAAGGTGAGACGGCAAAGGCTTGAGTTCGAGCGTTGGAGGTGAAACGATTGAAGGCAAGATTGGTGCAAAGGTCTCGAACTCAAAGGACTCCAGCAAAGGTTCAAAACGAGTGTAGGCAACCGAGTTGGATGGTTCAGGTAACTCATCCGGAAAGTCGAAGGAATCAAACTCGGGTTGTGCGCAGCTAAGATCGTTCGAGAACGTGAAACACTCGTAGTCGTTGTCGGGCGCAGAAACAGCAGCAGGTTCGAAGAGAAACGCACTAGTGGCGTCAAGATTATCGTGATCAAACAGAAACTCCTCGAATTCACACTCTTCTGGGGTGATCTCCTGGATCGAGCAGACGTCCAGTATATGAGCATTAGGTTCGGCGGGCTGATTCCCCAACCTAAAAATGTTGAGTTCAATCGTCATATTTCCAAAAGAGAGGTTCATCGAACCATTGCGACAATTGATCACAACATTTGAGGTTGCGAGAAATGGGCGACCGAGTATCACCGGAATTTGATTCCGGGGGTTAGCTACAGGCTGTGTGTCTAATACAATGAAGTCAATGGGGAATATGAAGTCCCCGACCTTGATTAACACATCCTCTAGCTCACCCCTAGGATGGGTGATCGATCGGTCGGCCATTTGGAGAGTGCAGTGTGTGGGTTTCAGCTCTCCGACGCCTAATTGCTCGTATACTGAATACGGAAGCAGGTTAACACTGGCACCAAGATCTAATAGTGCGCGGTTGATGTTCTTATCCCCAATGGTAATTGAAATCGTAGGACAGCCAGGGTCCTTCCGTTTTTGTGGTAAAGATTGGGTAAGAGCATCACTCATAGCACTAGCCAAGAAAACTTTCTTGGGTACCTGAGACTTCCTCTTTTTCGTGCACAAGTGCTTTAAGATTTTCGCGTAAGACGGGACTTGTTGGACAGCATCTAAAAGAGGAATGTTAATGTTAACCTGTTTAAATAACTCCAGAATCTTCTCCATTTGTGGATTTTGTTTGTTAGACCTCAACCGGTTTGGAAATGGAACATTTTGAAAATTGGTTGAGTCTAATGCTGGAGGAGGAGATTGTGGAGTTGGAACGGATCCCAGAATAGGTGTTTTCGTGGAGTGAGAAGTGGGTCCGTTCAGAGCAGAAGAAGAGGAAGGGGAGCCTTGTGAAGAACGGAGAATAGGCTCAGAAGATGAAGAAGAAGAAGAAGAAGAAGAAGAAGGAGAAGAAGAAGAAGCAGCGGCCGGGTTGTCATCGTTGATCCGTGTGCCAATGTTGTTTTGCAGCATCCTTCCCGATCTCAGTGTGGTCACGGCACTCACATTATGGTTCTGTTGTTCAAGAGCAACATGTGCATTATGTGGGTGACCGAGATTTGGGAGTGGCTGGGACGGGAGCTTCCCCTTTTCTCGCTCGCTTAAGGCCGCGTTCAGCTGTGCAATCTGGGCCTCGATGGTCTTGATGCTTTGCCCGTGTGCGGCAGTGTGTTGCACTAAGGATTGAATGGAAGACTGGATGTTGGCGGTGGATTGAGTCGATTGTTTAACAAACGCCTCCAGACTTCGCTCGAGCGAGGAAACCTTATCGTTGTTTGACGGAACAAAGTTGTTTGGTGGAAAAGAATTGTTTGGTGCAAAGTTGTTCGTCTGATTTTGAAAAGGTTAGGGTTGGAAGGGCTGCTGATATTGGTGTTGAGTTTGTTGTTGCGCTTGTTGTTGCGGTGGAGGGGCCCTTTGGAAATTGTTGCCTTGGAATTGATTCTGATTCTGATTCCAGGCGAAATTGGGGTGGTTCCTCCAACCGGGATTGTAGGTGGAAGAGTATGGATCATTCCTCGGTCTTTGCTGGAAGGCAGCATTAACCTGATCCTGTCCTTGCGAGGGTGGATTGTAAGGACACTCTTCGGTCAAGTGGGAAGGATCGGAACAACAAGCGCAGATGGTACGAAGGGGGAGAACAGGGGCAGGAGCAGGAGCAGAGAATTTGCTTTCTATTGCTTCAAGCTTTCTTATTATAGCAGCCATTTCAGCTTTCATCGCAATAGAGACGTCAAGTTGGTGGATTCCTACCCTAGACTGACCGGTAGAAGTGGAGGTAGAAGAAGAAGAAGTCGGTCTGGTGCTCTCACACTGTAGCGTTTGCTCCGCAAGGTCGTCAAAGAACTGCCACGCTTCCTCGTCAGATTTTGATAGGAAGTGGCGCTGACAGATGGTTTCCAGCAACTGCTTCGTTGCTGGGTTCAGTCCCTCGTATAAGGTTTGGCAGAGTTGCCATTTCTCTATACCATGGTGAGGAAACTGAACAAGAAGGTCTTTGTACCGGTCAAAGCACTTCCAGAAGGGTTCAGAAGGAAGCTGGGAGAATTGGTTGATTTCATTTCGAATCCTTGCGGTTTTATGATTCGGATAGAATTTTTTCAGAAACGCTTTAACAAACTCGTCCCAGCTGGTGATTGAGTGGGAAGCGGTGCTATACAGCCATTTTTCAGCAAGATCGCATAAAGTGAACGGAATGACCCGTAGACGTATGGCATCGTCCGAC
This sequence comes from Agapanthus africanus, assembly GCA_030015575.1. Classification (NCBI taxonomy): domain Eukaryota; kingdom Viridiplantae; phylum Streptophyta; class Magnoliopsida; order Asparagales; family Amaryllidaceae; genus Agapanthus; species Agapanthus africanus. Next base: position 453,657,919 of record CM057346.1, on the reverse strand, counting down.
AGCTGGGTGGTTTTCATCATGGCACAGACGTTTTGAAATTTGTTGATGAAGATATAGGCATCTTCAGATTCAAGTCCATGAAAACGTGGAAGCATGTTGATGAAATGGGGCGTAATTTCAAAGTTGTCCCCATTGGCCGGAGGAAGAGAAAGGCAGGTGGGAAGTGCAGAACGGGTGGGATAGAAACGATCCTGGAGCGCGATTCGATGTGGCGCTACAACAGGCGGTGGTGGTGGGATATTGGTCTCCGTAGGAGGTGGAGCCAATCCAGGGGTGGTCAAAGAGATGTTCGGATTAAATCCTGACATCGCGGAAGAAGAGGTTGGTGAAGGTGAAGGTGAAGATGTATGAACAGAATTCCGGTCAACGTCGGAGTTGGCCGGCAAAGGAAGGGGTGAAAGAGGAGTGGACGGAGTATCGACTTCGGAGTCGATCGCGTAGTCGGTAGCGACTAACGTAACGCGGACTAGACGGGCGCTAGTGTCCCGAGTCCAAGCGGACATACACTAAACGAGTTTAGTATAGTCAAAGCGGAGAAGGTGAGGGTAAGAAAACGTCAATGGAGAAAGGCGATGGGTGGTGGGTGAAAAAATGGATTTGGCGACAAAGGGCAAGTTTTTATAAAAGTTTTTGGTTTTTTCCTTTTTTTTTTAGAAAGATATTTACAGAAATATGTACGGAAATACGGCTTAATCAATCACAAACAAGATATGCACAATCACACCTAGATCTAGGGTAACCTAGGTCTACTAGACCTGCTCCTGAACTTGATTGTCGAATTTAAACAGTGCCGAGAAACGGGCTTAAAAATACACTGATCATGAGGCCAGGTAAGTGCAGAGATAAGGGGAGGTTGTCCAACGCTTTCGCGAAGTTCCTTAATTAAATAACCCTTTCTCTTTCGGCGGTTGCGCCTTTAACACTTTCCTAGACACCCCGTAAACAATATACCATTAAGCGAGGTTCTAAACACGGTTTATCTTCTCCTAATGAGCGCGAAGTCCTTAGGGCTGAAGTCTAGTATTTTTTTAATTTACAATGGACAATGCATATGCTTTTGTGATTTTTGGGGTCCTGGGAAGGGTGATGAAATCCCCACCCAATCAGGATTGGTTTCAAGCCCCTTAAGTCCGTATTAAAGAAATGCAAAGCAGTAACAAATCAACTGCAAACAATTTTTATTTGCGGCGCAAAGAATCTTGCACAAGAACAGTTTATTGAAAGGGGGAGAAGAATTTGCGGAAAGAAGGCTGCAGAAAACACAATTCAGTGGAGTTCAGAGGAGTGGAGAGAAGAGAAAGACTCACCAGAAAAAAAATTTGCACCCTGAAGCTTCCAAATGGCCGCGGATCCGCGGCCTAAGCTTCCTTATGCCGCGGTTCCGCGGCTATCTTGTGGAGTTGGGGCTTAATTTTTGTTGTGTGGGTTCTGTTGGGTTTCCTCTGCTTTTCTGGATGTGTGGAATTCTGATTTTCTCACTGTATCTGCTCCAGATTTTTACAGTAGACCGGATACTTTGTTTTGTCCGTCGCGGTGTAGCCGCGAAATGTGGGTCTATCTTCCCACGTCTTTGGCACTGTACTTGAACTCCGTATTTTCAACGTCTTGGTCACCGAACTCGAACCTTGTATTTTCCTGCACACTTGCACAAAAACTAATCAACAATAACAAGATGGTTTCTTTTACAAAGTATTTTTTTTTTGTTTTGTTTTTCGGTTAAATTTACAAGTTAACCCGAAATTACACAAGGAAATAAACTACCGTCTCCCCGGCAACGGCGCCATTTGATTGTTAGGAGTTCTGCGAGTTCAATTTTTAGTTTAAATACCGCAATCAAGACGGTTTCGTTTGTAGCTAGCCGGTTGAGTACGGGTCGTCCGCAGGAAGATGGGAGTCTTTTTCAATGTGTTTTAACGAGTTAAATCCGAGAGTTCAGATTTGTTTGTGATTATCTAAGTGTTAAGTTGATGTTTTAAAGAGAGCTTGTTAGGGTTAGGATTAGGTTAGTTTGAGTTAGGAGTCTCCACATCTTTCGTTGCCCCTCTTAATATCGGTGTTACGGTAATCGGCAACAACGGGGATTAGCACGACTAGGAAGGAACTTGCGAGTATAAGCTAGGCTTTCCAACGCATAAGTCCTTCCTTTTGGTGCTTGTCCGTCCGTTCTTGGCTCTTAGCCATAACCTCCGGTTAATTCAACCACAACCGGTCTCACTACGGAATCACCGCTATCATGTAGGATAGGGTGCCGTAAGGAGCGGATTGTGGTTCAATTAACGGGAGTCGATTTAAGCTGTTGGGCAAGGAAAGAGTGAGAGAGATTTCCTTCTCTCAAACTTCCCTTATCCTACCCTAACAAGTATGAACTACTCACACATCATGATACGGAAAAATAAAACAAAACAAAAGAGGAAGATAGAAAGAAGGAGATTAGAAGAATACGACTAGCTATTTGCGACCTCACCTTGGCGAGGATCGAGCGTAAGCATCATTGTCGTATTAAGGATAAAGAAAAAGAGAGAAGAAAGAAACAACAAGAAAATAACAACAACTACTTAACGAATTAAAATTACAACAATTAACAAGATAAAGAGACAAGCATGATAATAAACGATTCTTCTTTATTCATCACTCTTCACTCACAAGCTCACTACAAGTTTCAATGGAGAAGAGGTGAGAAAAGGAAGAAGAAACACAACTAAACCTAGCAAAATGAAAATACAAGAATGGACCCTTTCCTTCACAAAGTTCTGGGCTATTTATAGGCTGAGAAATGAAAACCTAGGGCAAAATTCTGTATGTACATACAAAGACCAAAATACCCCCAAACATCTTTTTCTGTGGCGCCAGAACGGCCGCGGAACCGCGGCCTATACCCCCCTTTGGCCGCGGTTCCGCGGCCATATAGATGAGTTAGGGTGTGGGCTTCTTGGTACTTTCCTGGTATTCTGTCCCCTCTTGTCTGGTACATGTATTTTCTGAAAATACTTCCACATTTCTTCCAGAATTTCTGTTGAGGGAAAGGTGGACTTTTGTCAATATTTTCTTGAGCTCCGCGTAGATTTCTTGGAACTTGTTGTTGCCATTGAGCCTTGTGCATGAAGGTGACAATCGATTTGCCATTTTGTCTCCAAAACTGGTGTGTGGCAACAGACGGATAAAGAGCGGAGACCGTGTTTTCTCAGTGGTTGGCAGGAACCCGGATTTTGTCGTGTTTTCCATGAATTTCACCGTTTTAGAACCGAGAACCTGTATCCTGCAATTGACTAGCAAACACGGCTCAAGAGTATCTACCGATATGCAATGTGATAAAAATTGGGCGGTATGAAAATGCAAAAATCTGATATGAACAGTTAGCAGTGATATAATACGATTAATACGTGATGACGAGATTCGAGGATGATGTTCGATGATAGTGCTGTATTGGATACTATAAGACTAGGTAGCCGACGTAAATGTGTCAACCGAACCATACCTATTTCAATCTGAAGAATCATATGCATCTTTTAAACAGATACCTTGAGGGATGTTACGGATTTTCAAACGATATCTGTTCCTTAAAACCACCGTAGCCCCTACTTTCAAAACTACGATTCGCATCTTTTAAACACTGACTGTATGGTTCGGGCGTGTATGTTAGATTAGATACGTATGCTTATAGTAAAGGTAGAATGTAATTGTAAAATTGACTTGATGTGGGAGATAGATGCGATGAAAAGAAAATACGACATGATATGATGATTTGATGATATGTTGGTGTACTGATGCGAGTCGATTGAGAGGATTGATACCTTTGCCGGTCCCCTAATATGAGATTGTTATGGATGTGACCTGGGACATAGGTATATAGATATATATAATGTTGTGAATCGTGAATGATATGTCGTACGAGACGTTAGGTCCGTACCCCTCATTGTCATATAGGATGATAGGATCCCCGATGGTTTAATGCCGCCGTACGATTGTTTACCGTACGTGACGAGTTTTATGATGACAGATCCATACCCTTGACTAGAGGATGCCATACGTGATGTTGTGAGGCTGGATGCCGATTGATTGATTCACCGACTCGATCATGTTAGATACGTATACCTTATAGCTTTTAGCTGATGATTTACCTTATGCTGCATTCATGTTATTCTCATTGCATTTCATATACCTGTGCTAGTACACTTACACCATTATCGGTGATGCGTATGTTACACGTACACAGATTTTCTGGCTCACACACTTCATCATCGATAATTGCCATGCCGCTACACAGTAGGATTGCAGCATCATGATATGACTCCTTTCATAATTTACTTTCTATAGTTACATATGTACCTTTATACGATGTTGCATTTGACCTTGGAGAAATTGGGAACCGCAGGATATATTTAAAAACATGATTCATTTTAATGAACGGTTTTCCCTTGATATGTGCATATTACTGTTCCATGTTGCATGATATACGGATATGCTTACATTCTGTTATATGTCGCATACATCATGCATTACGATTATACGCATTGAGATATGCTGTTTTCATGAGATTTCTGGATTTGAGAACCGTGGGTATTTCAGAAGAAAGTATGTACTGTTTTAAAAACCCGGTTTCTCTTGAAATGATATTTCAGTGCGTCCACCATGTGTTTTCTCGGTTCTGAGATGTGTGACAGTGATACCCGATTCGAGGAGCTGGATGAGGCCGATTACAGGTACATGGTGGACCCGGTATGGTACCCCGGGGCAAGAAAGGGATGTCGCGCAGTAGACGATGAGCCTGGCAGAGGGACTACTACCTACCAGTGATTGGTTGGACCTGGCGGTTATCCAGAGGATACCGACCGGAGTCGAGAGATGGATAGGGGCCGACCCGTTCTGCTGGAGCCCGAGGGCCGATCCCGCAGACGGAGCCTGTGGGCCGATCCGGACTGACGGAGCCTGAGATATGAGGATTTACTTATCGATACTGGACACGGGTTTCATGATGTTTCGAGTGTCGATGCTGGGCACTTAGGTTCCATGATCTTGATGTGTCGCGAGGGACACACGTTGATTTATATCCTCATACTTTCATGCATATACTTTTATGATATTTACATGCATGATATTGTTGTGTCATTGGCGACATTGATTTATAGTGGTATCAGAGCCTACTCAAACCTTAACTAGAAGATTAGACGATATTTAAAATTACGAAACCGAAATAACTCCGAAACAATTAAAACCATATCCAAGTTTCTGTTAAATTTTACCGAGCCTCTAAATTTTTTAAAAACAATTGCAGAGTAGTCATTTAGTTGTAACTAGAACACCATAGAAAAACGAGGCCCAAACTCCAAAGTTTGGCCAGCGGAATTTCCAATTTTCCCGATCTAGCCGGTCTAACCGAGGATTTATGTGTTGGGTTTTCTGTGGTGTTTTATACTCTTGGATTTAGGTTGTCAAGTATTGTTTGATTTTGCCCAGATTTCATATTCTGTTATCTTTGTGTTGGGGCAATACGGAGTATTTCAAAGTCGCAGTTTTAACATTGTTTATTCGTTTCAGTTTGTCTATGTGTTGCTAAACGTCTACTAATTGCTATATGTCGATTAGTGGGGGTTGCACATAACTAGTATCTTGTTGATGGTTTGTGGATATGAAGTATTGGATCTTCGTGAATGAATAGCCGGGGGGATGTGAGAAGAGTGTTCTTTTCTTTCATTCATGTAAATTTGTAAATTGATGTAATATTCTTTTGCGGGGTACATTCGGGTTGAGGTTGTAGCCACTTGTGTATTATTTCATTTATTTTTTCTTGCACCTAGGATAGACTCAAGGTGGGGTGCACAAACTACCGGGTTCTTGAAGTGTCGAGCGACCTACTCATTTTATTGAGGGAGGTTGCGTCATTTCAAGAATTTGGCGGGTAGTTTACCGCACCCGTAAGGGTCTAGGGTGGGGTTTGTCTATTCATCATGACCGTGTAATCCGTTTTTCTTTTTAGGCTAAAACGAAACACGGATATCCTAGTATATCCAATATATTCATCCATGTTGCTGTGATCTGGAATGCCTATTATTGCGTGAGACGAATGGCTATATATATTATATATAATAAAAGTTGCTTATGTTTTGCACCCGCGCTAGTCCAGCCCCCGCTCTGCCGTTAATTAAGTAACCTAACGGTGTATGAAGGGGCCCCGTGGCGAATGCGGATGGCATAAGCGTACGTTCTATTTTCGTTTCTTTCTGCAATGATAGGGTTAAATGATGGGACCGCATTAATATTGTTTAATGCAAAGAAAAAAACCCAAAGTTAAATCGTTGGAACTATTTCAAAACCACTCGGTTTTCTTGAAAAACAACTTTTAAATGCGGAGCCTAAACCATTTCTTTTAAAAGCTATCATGGTTCCTTCGACTATATCAAGTTCATTACGTTCACGGTTTTCGCCAAAACCAGCCGTAGCCCTCTGTCATTTTAGATGGGTATTCAGTAGTATTCAAGCTATGTATTTTGACCTTCACCAAGGCATAGTGATTGGTAGCTGCTGGGTATTCACCTGTAGTATAGATAGATACATTAATTTGGGACAGGCATACAACTATTTTGGCATTCATCAAGTGTTTGTACAAATGGGTTCAAATTAACCTGGACAACGACGGGTAGAATTTGACTTGCGTCTTATGATATGTTGGCCTTCGTCAAGGTCATAAGCGCCTGGGGAAAAAATCCACATTGGGAGTTTCAAAAGAAAAGGAAAGTTGCTAGTTTTGCATACCATATGGAGTGTGATGATTTTGGTAGGATTTCTTTAAAGTTTTCACACGATGATATTTGGATCCCGATCCCACCGTGAGTTTTGTTACTCCTCAGGAGAATTTTTCACTTCACAATCAATGCTATAAACCAAGTAGGTGCCTAGAACGGTGTTAGCGGGGCTACGCTTCCAGGAAAAAGAGTTTATATAATTAAGGAATTTCGCGAAAGCGTTGGAAAACCTCTCTCGAAGTACCGACACTAGCCTGGCCTAAAGGTTAAGCAAGAATTGTAGGGTGTGATTAATCCCGACTAATTCTTCTTTTATGGTTTGAAGAAGGATTTGAGAAATAGTGGGAGCCATCCTGTTTAGATAAACTAATAACCAATCTAAACTTGCAAGAGCATCATGCTGAGTGTTTTCTTCTCTCTCTCTTGACTGCAGCGACCAAAATGACTGGGTTTAAGTTACTGCTAGATAAAAATAAATTGATGGGGCCAAACTATAAATATTGGCTAAGAAATATCCAGATGGCCATAACCTATGGCAAGTTGGGCTGCCTCCTTACTACCAAAGCCCCCGCCGTCCCAGGTCTTGATTCCACCGTCGCGGATATTGAGATCCGTAAGACATGGGAAGTTGACAGTGCGAAAGCCAAGTGCCTCGTGCTGGCCTCAATGGATAATGAACACTAGAGGCGGCACGAGAAGATGGACTTAGCTTCCATCTTCCTCCATACCAAAGATTTATATGGAGAGCAATCTCGTATCGCAAGGTACGAGACCTCGAAGAAATTGTTTCAGGCGAGGTTGGCTATCGGGTCATCTGTAGGGGACCACATACTTAAGATGATTATCTATATTGAAGAGCTCGCAGACATTGGGACCACGTTGGAGAACGATTTATATACAGACTTGATTCTACAGTCCCTCCTCTCTACCTACGCCCATTTTATCTTGAATTTCAATATTCAAGGGAAGGAAGTTACACTTCCAGAACTCCTTAACATGTTGATGAGTGCAGAGGGCACCCTAAGGAATACCAGGGAGACATCTGCTCTGCTTATTGGGGAATCTTCTGTTAGTTATATGTATGCCCTAGAGGCCATTATTGTACATGATTGTATATTATAGTAGATCCTTAGACATATATAGAGAGGAATTTCTTGCTCGACATGATAGTATACTATCTGGTTGCTCTTTATCTTAACATGTATACTAGTATTATTATACTGTCTCTCTCTGATATATGTTGATAATTGTTAGTTATATGTATGCCCTAGAGGTCATTACTGTACATACGATGTATATTGTAGTGGATGCTTGGACATATATAGGGAGGACTTTCTTGCTCGACATGATAGTATGCTATCTGGTTGTACTTTATCTTAACATGTACTCTGATTGTCTCTATGTTACATGTTGATAAAGCCCTTAGGATATGTACTCGACTACTGGGACTATGATGAGATCATACTAGTGGGGCCACGGTAGTCGACAATCACATCCTATAACTGTTCCTAGTCGAGGGTGTATCGAGACAGGGCATCGATACACCAGAGTAGACTAGCGTATACGCATCTTGACCCATATGATGGGCGATGGATGATCCCATATCCATCGGTGTTTGACATCAAGGATGGTGTACGGGTGCTCAGTAGAGACTGGGTACACTGGACGGACTCGCTGAGAACTCCCAGATGGTATTATACCTCACGTCAGATGGCAGTTCTCTGGTGACACTGGTACATGTTAGTCTGTAGACCCGAGATCGTCATAGAGTCTTGTGTGATTCCCACCGTGCTTTGATTTCCATCATACCATGTCCAAGAGGGCGTGCAAAAAGGTGGCTTTTGGGTACAGTCCCGAATCACATGGAGGCAATGAGCGATAGGAGGGGATTCGTCTCTCCTGGTATAGGGAGTTGATGTTGCGCTGTGTTCGATTGGCTATAACTGGAAATCCCTGGCCAGGGTTGCTGAGATTTACTGGTAAGTGTTATCAGTAGTTTCTCGAACTGTTATAGACCTCATATCGATACGACTTATCATGCTACTGGGGTCTGACGTTTACCACCCCTAGACGAGATATGCGACATATCAGACGAAGAGACCGGACTGTACGGGAGTGTTACTGATTGGATTCGCAGGAGAATGTACAGGCTTGCTTGTTGATCTTCTGATCGCTCAATACCAGGATGACTGTTACGTTTAGCTGACCGCTTGCAGCTTGTGGGTGTTTGATATGATCATCACTTACTGCCGGCGTATTGACGATTCTTTAGAGTCCTACACAGAGGTTTCCTGGCTCAGGAAAAACGGAGTAGGAGCACATATATAATATGTGCGGGACCGAGAACAATACGTATATGTGATACCGTATTAGATTCTCGCGATATGAGATATCGGCCGGGTATATGTGATATAGCCGGGTCATCGGATCAAGTGTTGATTCGATGAACTGATACAGATTATATTAGTCGGTTATTTATGAAATAGCCGGATTATCGGATCAAGTGTTGATTTGATAATTTAATGTATGATTATATATTTGATATATTAAATTACATTAACTAGTATAAGCTCACAAAAATATTCTTTTTCTCACTCGGGTAATACATTGATATATATGCGATATATGTTAATTCTATTATTTTATTTTGTTACAATAAATATTGTGTATGCGATATATAATATTGTAACATGTTAGGGTTATTAATGCAACATGATTAGTGGAGATTAAACATGATTAAAGTTTGATTTGGGTTAATTTTTCTAGAAGCTTCTAGAAGCTTTTGTTTTGTTTTTGCAAAGATATTTTCTAAAGATCTTTTGGATGATATTTGTTAACCCAACCCAACCTGTAACCATGGTTCATTCTCTACATGGGTTAAGTTATCATACTTAACCCATGGTTGCATTTCTAACCTCACATGGATTCATTATTCATCACAAAGAGAATGGTTCTTCTTCTTCTTCCTTCTTCTTTCATGAAAAAGCTTTCTAGCTTTTTATGAAATGATGAAAATGAGTGAGATTAAGAAAACAAATGAGAGCTAAAATCCTACTTCATCATCCTAATCTATCCTAGCCATTTAGATTAGGGTGTTCACTTCATTAGTAAGTGAGAGCTTGTGTTAAAGAAACTTCAAGGTAGATCATCTTTGTTATCGAAGATCGGAAGCAAGCATGTATCTTTCTCTTCGTGGAGCCTCTCTAGAGTCCGGGAACATGATGATCGCAGCGAAGGGACCTTAACATGGAGCTTATGAAGCGAAGGACCGGACTACAAAGGTTGTAATCCCAAACTCTTAGAAGTAAAGTTGTTTACTTGCTATATGTTTCGCCTAATCTCTAGTCCAAGATCTTGGTTAGGGTTGTTCGGCACGTCTAAATTTTAAATCGGGCATGGTTGATACCTTGTAGACCCTTATGAGAGTGCCTAGTAATCCTACAGATAAAGCCCTTAGGATGTTAGCTTGACTACCAGGACTATGATGCAGATCATACTAGTGGGGCTTGGGTAGTCCGTAAGCACATCCTTTAATTGTTCCTAGTCGAGAGAGTATCGAGACAGGGCATCGATATTCCAGAGTAGACTAGTGTGTACGTTTCTTGACCCTGTATGGGGCGATGGGTGATCCCACATCCATTGGTGTTTGACATCAAAGATTGTACACAGGTGCTCATTGGAGAATGGGTACACCGAACAGGACTCGCCGATAACTCCTAGATGGTATTATACCTAACGTCAGATAGCAGTTCTCTGGTGACACTGGTACATGTTAGTCTGTAGACCCGAGATCATCATAGAGTCTTGTGTGGTTCCCATTGTGCTTTGATTTCCTCCCTACCACGGCTCAAAGGAGTCGTGCAAACTGGTGGATTTTGGGTACAGTCCCGAGTCACATGGAGGCAATGAGCGATAGGAGGGGTTTCGTCTCTCCCGGTATTGGGAGTTGATATTGCGCTATGCTCAATTGCCTATAACAGGAAGTCCCTGGTCAGGGCTGTTGATGAGATTTACTGGTAAGTGTTATCAGTAGTTTCTCGACCCGTTATGAGCCTCACATCGGCATGACTTATCAAGTTATTGGGGTGTGATGATTCCACCCTTAGACTCGATATGCGACATATCAGACGAAGAGACCGGACTGTACGGTAGTGTTACTTGTAGGATTCATGGTAGTTTGGACAAGCTTTCTTGTTGATCTTCTATTCGCTCAATACCTGTTTAGCCGTTACGTCCAGCTAGTACCGCTGACGGCTTGTGGGTAACTGATATGATCATTACCTACTGCTGGTGTATTAACGAGTCTTTAGAGTCCCACACAGAGGTTTTCTAGCTCAAGCGAAACGAAGTAGGGTACATATGTGATATGTGCAGGACTGAGATTAAATACGAGTATGTGATGCCGTATTCTAATCTCGCGATATAGTTTATATGTGATATAACCGGATTATTGAATCAAGTGTTGGTTCAATGGTTTGTTATATGTATATTTGATATACATATAAATGATATTAGTCGGTTATATATGATATAACCGGATTATTAAATCAAGTGTTGATTTAATAATTTGATATATTAATATATGTTAACTAATATTAGCTCACTAAAGAATTTATTCTCTTGATGTATATATGTTGATATATATATATTTATGTGATATATATATATATATATTTGTATATATATATATTTGTATATATACTATATATATTTGTATATATATTACATATATTATTGTGTCATGCTAGATGATACATTGGACATGGGTGTATGAGACTCACACCAAACTAAAGATAATTTGGGTGATTTAATTATTAAGGGAAAAACTAAAATTAGGTGGAAATTAGCATGGCTTAAGATGCTTGTGGAAGCATGTAGAAGCCTTGACTAATTCCACTAATTTTGTTTTACTCTAGATATTTTATAACCCAACCATTATCTTTTAGCCATGGTTAACTCTCTACAAATATCTATGAGATATTTTCTTCACCAAGGTTCACTACTTGATCATCTTCTTCATCTCATTCTTTTGCTCTCTAGCTTTTCATGAGTTCAAGGAGAAACAAAATTCTAAAGTGATCAAAATTCCTACTTCATCAATCTATACCAAACTAGCCCTTTAGTATAGGTTGTTTACTTCACTAATTCCTTAGTTAGTGAAGAGATAGCTTGAGTTAGAGATTTCTCAAGGTGGATCATCTTCGGCCTCGAAGATCCTTAAGCAAGCTTGTTTTTTTCGTCTAGTGGAGCCTAAGAAGAGTTCGGAGGACCACTACTTGGAGCTAAGGGACTACCACTTGGAGCTTTAGAAATGAAGGACCGATCTACGAAGGTTGTATTCCTTGTTCACTTAGTGTAAAGCTTGTTTGCTAGTTTAAAAACCCTAATTCTCTAGTTCGATTCTAGGATATCATGCAATAACACACTATATTTTTTTAAAATTGTATACTTGATGCTTCTAAAAACCTAGAAGTGGTGCTAAGGCATACTTTCATGGTATCAGAGCCAAGCTAGAGCATTAGGAGTGGCCTAGACGACATTAGAGTGTTCGATCGAACATTGAAACCCGTATTTCTCAAGTTTCTGAATTTTTTTCAAAAGTTAGAATTTTTAAAATTAAAAATATGCAGAATATTGTGCAAAGTTTTCTATGGATCCCCAAGAAAAACGAGAGCCCAACTCGACCAAACGGCCGTGCAACCACCACAAAACCATGGGTTTAGCTGCGGTTCCGCGGCATTGTTGGTGAGTCAGGGACTCCCCTTTCTTGTGCTACTCCGTAGGGATATTTGGCATTTTCTAGGTATTTTTAAATGAGACTCAAGTGTTGAGGTCTCTGAGATTTGTGGGTGTTTGATGAATTGATCGAAATGTTTAACATCGTCTAGATATATTTGATATGTGATACAATATTTGGAATCCAAAATAATTAGTTTTGTGAAAACTAATCAGTGTTTTGAAAATCTAGCAATCTAGTCTCTTTTGATAGATTGCCTCGGAGTTTCAATTGGGATCAAAACTCTGTCGCAATCTCGTATTGTACGCGGATAGTCGCCGGGCAACACTACTAGATAGTCATGCCCCATGGCCCCGACCAAGTGACTAGAGGTGTCACAACTCGAAATATTAGCTCGTGAACAACACTTAAATCACGCGACGTCTAAAGGCGTAACGTAACTCAAGTAAGCTGAAATTTGTTAGTTTGAAAACATGTTTCGTCTTTTAAAAATTTGGGCAACATCTCCTTTGTATATTTTTATCCAAAACCACAATACATAACAAGAATAATGGCATCCCCAAGCGGGAGCTAGCTCTTCGCCAAACGGCGGATCACAACCACGCAATACAGTATAAATAAGTATACGACGCCCAACGGCGAAGATCAACACAAAAGATAAAGAAAAGCAAGTCATAAAAACCACAAGTAGCGGAAAACCCCTCGCCCTAAGTCTCGCAACCAAAATCCCACTAAGTATCATTACTTATACAATTACTAATTTTGATTGATGGAGTTAACTAGATACAATATGAAATATAGATACAAGAGTGGGTACGATACAAGTGTCCCACCTACCAATGCAAAACACCCGAATGCAACTGTATGCCAGCGAAGCCGCTACTGATCCAAGTGGTCTACCTGCAAGAACTGTGGCATAACGGGGGTGATTTTCCAACTCGTGAGTAGAAAAATATGAACAAGTAGAAATCGAATAAACAACGACTCCTAGGTAAACTATATCATAAAGGTAATACTATGATATCTAGGGTGACCGGGTCGTATATGTGCCAATAAGGTTGTCAATGTCTATAAGCATGCTAATATCATCCAATCAGATAATTAATGTCTGTATGTACGTGGATCTCGTCCAACCATATGATCAATGTATGTAAATATCATAAAAGCATATGCATGAAGATATTAGGATATAAAACAACGTGTGTCCCTCGCGACACATCAAAACCATGGAACTGGAGTGTCCAACCTCGACACTTGAAAACATCATGAAACCCGTATCCAGCATCGACACGTAAATCCTCATATGTCTCAGGCGCCGCACACCCTGGTTGGCCCTCATATCCATCTCTCTACTCCGGTCGGTATCCTCCGGATAACCGCCGAGTCCAAATACAATCACCTGTAGGTAGTGCTCCCCTGCCAGGCTCATCGTCTACACCTCGAACTTCTTGCCCCGGGGTACCTTACCGGGTCCACCATGTACCCGTAATCGGCCTCATCTGCCTCCTCGAATCGGGTTTCACATGTCGCTCTCAGAACCGAGAAAACACATGGTGGACGCACTGAAATATCATGTCAAGAGAAACCGGGTTTATAAAACAGTACATGCTTTCTTTTGAAATCGCCACAGTTCTCAAATCCAGAAATCTCATGAAAACAGCATATCTCAATGCGTAAAATCATAAAGCATGATGTATGCGACATATAATAGAAATGCAAGCATATCCGTATATCAGGCAACATGGAACAGTAATATGACATATTAAGGGAAAACCGCTCTTTTAAAATGATTCCAGTTTTTAAATATATCCCGCGGTTCCCAATTTCTCCAAAGTCAAATGCAACATCGTCTATGTATGTGCAATACGTATGTATGTAGGCATGAATGCACAAAGATATATATACACAAGTATGTTATGCGGAGAGTCATATCATGATGCAGCAATCCTACTGTGTAGTGACATGGCAATTATCGATGATGAAGTGTGTGAGCCGGCAAATCGGTGTACGTGTATCATACGCATCATCGATAATAGTGCAGGTGTACTAGCACAGGTATAAGCAATGCAATGGGAATAATATGAATGCAGCATAAGGTAAATCGTCAGCTAAAAGCTATAAGGTGTACATATTTATCATGATCGAGTCGGTAAATCTATCAATCGGCATCCAGCCTAAACAACATCGTGTACGGTATAATCTATCTTACGACAACCTCTAGTCAAGGGTAAGGATCAATCATCAAGTCAACTCATCACGCACGGAAAATCATCGTACGACGGCATTAAGCTAATAGGGATCCTATCAACCTATAAGACAATGAGGGTATGACCTAATATCATGTACGGCCTATCATCCTATGTCCCAGGTCACATCCATAACGATCTCATATCAGGGGACCGACAAGGTATCAATCATTTCAATCGACTCGCATCCGTATAACAACATATCATCAGATCATCACATTCATCTTATATTCTTTTCATCGCATTTATATATCTCACATCAAGTCGAGTTTACATAAATATTCTATCTCCACTATAAGTATAAGTATCTAATCTAACCTACACATCCGAACCATACAAGCGGATTTTAAAAGAAGCGAATCGTAGTTTTGAAAATAGGGGTTACTGTAGGGTTCCTAGGCACGCTAATGAAGTCTCACAAGGCATCAACCATGCCAATTTCAAATTTTACGGTGCCGAGAAACCCTAGGCTAGATCGTTGGCTAGAAATTTAGGCGAAATACGAATCTAGTTAACAACTTAACTAAAGATAAGAAGCTACAACCTTTGTAAATCCGGATATCCACTTCCTTTGCTCCACGTAGGCGTCCTCTCGCTGTCCATCTCGAATCCAGGACTCGATCGTCGGCTTGATCGGAGAAATGGGCGGACTAGGTCGTCGGCTTCGTGCCGAAGATGATCTACATCGAGGCATCACAAGTTCAAGCTCCGACTTCACAAATTTGTGAAACTTATGAAGAAAACACCCAAAACAACTTGGCAAGAGGTAGAGGGTAAAGAAATAGGAGGTGGGTTCACTTTAGAATTGGATTTCTCACTTTAGATCTCAAGTTGCCATTGTTGGCATCAAGCTTTCTTGAAGAAGAAGATGATGAAGAAGAAGAAAGAATATGATAAGTGTTGAATTAAAATGAAAAATAATTCAATACTTATCATAAGCTAACCATAGTTGAGTGTAGAGAATAGACTATGGTTACTTGGATGGGTTAGGGTTAAGCATGAAGACAAGAATGGTTAAGAAGTCAAAGCTTCATGAAGTTTCAACTAGAAACAAACATAGCCACCATTCTTATCTAAATCTTTTCCAAATAAATAAACAAATAAATAAATGAAAAAGCAAAAACCCTAATCATCTCTTAACCATGGTTTAATCCTTTACACTTAACCACATGATCAAGTATCATCAAACATGATACAAATATGTGCACAATAATATATCACATATACAATGTGCATCAAGTGAGAAAATCCTTTTAAAATGAACCAATACTAGTTAATGCAAAGTAATATATCAAATATATAATTATACATTAAATCATTAAATCAACACTTGATTTAACGATCCGGTCATATCGCATATAACTGACTAGTATCCTATGTATCGGCTTATCGAACCAATCCTTGATTCGATATCTAGGTTATATCGAATATAACCAATCGATACATCCATCGCGAGAATGGAATACGGTATCACATACACGCATCATTCTCGGTCCTGCACACATCTCATATGCACTCCTATTTCGTTTCTCTTGAGCCAGGAAACCTCTGTGTAGGACTCTAAAGACTCGTCAATACGCCGGTAGCAGATGATGATCATATCAAGCACCCACAAGCCGCAAGTGGTCTGCCAAACGTAACGGCCATCCGGGTATTGAGCGATCAGAAGATCGACGAGCTAGCCCGCTCACACTCCTGTGAATCCAACCAGTAACACTTACCGTACAGTCCGGTCTGTTCGTCTGATATGTCGCATATCAAGTCTAGGGGTGGTATACGTCAGACCCTAATAACCGATAAGTCGTGCCGATGTGAGGCTCATAACGGGTCGAGAAACTACTGGTAACACTTACCAGCAAATCTCTGATCAGCCCTGGCCAGGGACTTCCCTGTTACGGCCAATCGAGCACAGCGCAACATCAACCCCCAATACCGGGAGAGACGAAACCCCTCCTATCGCTCATTGCCTCCATGTGACTCGGGACTGTACCCAAAGACCACCGTTTTGCACGCCCTCATGGACGTGGTAAGGTGGAGATCAAAGCACAGTGGGAATCACACAAGACTCTATGACGATCTCGGGTCTACAGACTAACCTGCACAAGTGTCACCTGAGAACTGCCATCTGACGTGAGGTATAATACCATCTGGGAGTTCTCGGCGAGTCCGTCCAGTGTACCCAGTCTCCACTGAGCACCCGTATACCATCTCTGATGTCAAACACCAATGGATATGGGATCATCCATCGCCCATCTCATGGGTCGAGAAGCATATACGCTAGTCTACACTGGTATATCGATGCCCTGTCTCGATACACCCACGACTAGGGACCTTGAAGGATGTACTTATGGACCACCATGTCCCCACTAGTATGATCTGCATCATAGTTCAGGTAGTCAAGTACACATCCTAAGGGCTTTATCAACATGTAACTATAAGACAGTTTAAAGAGACTAGTGTACATGTTAAGATAAAGAGTAACCAGATAGCATACTATCATATCGAGCAAGAAAGTCATCTCTATATATGTCCAAGCATCCAATATAATATACATCATCTGTACAATACTGGCCTCTAGGGCATACATACAACTAACAATCTCCCACTTGCACTAGGGCCAGCTGCTGTAGTATCGCATACCGAGCATCCCGAAGAGTCTCTCAAACTGTATCTGGGGAATGGCCTTCGTGAGTGGATCCGCCGTGTTGTTCTTCGTGTCAACCCTCCTGACCTCGATCTCCCGGCGATCAACTATCTCCCGGATCAGGTGATACCGCCTCAGAATATGCCTGGATCGCTGATGGGACCTGGGTTCCTTGGCCAAAGCCACCGCTCCATTGTTATCGCAATACAAAGGTATTGGATGCTCAATGGATGTAACCACTCCAAGTTCAGTAATGAACTTCTTGATCCAGACAGCCTCTTTGGCAGCATCGTTGGCAGCGATGTATTCAGCCTCCATCGTCGAGTCTGCCACGGTTTCCTGCTTGGAACTCTTCCAGCTAACCGCCCCTCCGTAAAGGGTAAAGACAAAGCCCGACTGCGACTTAGAGTCGTCCTTATCACTCTGGAAGCTCGAATCGGTAAAGGACTCCACTTGGAGTTCTCCGTTACCATACACCAAGAGCATCTCTTTAGTCCTTCGCAAGTACTTGAGAATGCTCTTCACAGCTGTCCAATGACTCTCTCCAGGATCAGCTTGATACCTGCTCACTATACTTAGTGAGTATGCTACATCGGGTCTGGTACATAGCATCGCATACATGATAGAGCCTACAGCTGAAGCATAGGGTATCCCTTGCATCCGAGCTCTCTCCAAATCAGTCTTGGGAGACATCTCTTTGGAGAGAGTGACTCCAGAAATCGTGGGTAAGTTCCCACGCTTGGATTCTTCCATACTAAACCTCTTTAGTATGGTGTCAATGTACCTGGATTGGGACAATCCCAAAATCCGTTTGGATCTATCTCTGTAGATCCTAATTCCTAATATGCAGGAGACATCACCAAGATCTTTCATTGAGAATCTTTGTGATAAGAAGAGCTTGACCGATTGCAGCATAGGAATATCATTTCCTATCAAGAGTATGTCGTCTACGTACAATACGAGGAAGACAACCTTACTCTCTGCCACCTTTTTGTAAATACAAGGTTCATCTGGGTTTTTGACGAAATCAAACTCTTTGATAACGACGTCAAAGCAGATGTTCCAACTCCGCGATGCTTGCTTTAATCCATAAATGGATTTAAGCAGCTTGCACACCTTCCCGCTGCTCCCACTGTCTACGAAGCCCTCTGGCTGAGTCATGTACACGCACTCTTCTAAATCACCATTTAGAAAGGCGGTCTTAACATCCATTTGCCAGATTTCGTAGTCATGATATGCAGCGATGGCAAGCATGATCCGGATGGATTTAAGCATAGCTACTGGAGAAAAGGTTTCATCATAGTCCACACCTGGTCTTTGACGAAAACCCTTTGCTACAAGTCTATCTTTGAAAGTCTCCACTTTCCCATCTACACCAAGTTTTTTCTTGAAGATCCACTTGCTCCAAATGGGTTTTACCCCTTCAGGAGCAACTTCCAAAGTCCATACTTTGTTGGTGTACATGGATTCCATCTCGGACCGCATTGCATCCAGCCATTTCACTGAGTCTTTACTCGTGATGGCCTGCTCGAAGCTAGTTGGGTCATCATCCTCCATGATGCAATCCTCGCTCCCACCATCCATGAGAAAACCATAGTATCTCTCAGGTCGGCGAGGAACCCTACTAGATCGGCAGAGAGGCTGGGGTTCGTCGGGTACTACTGAATCCTCTTGTTCCACCAGATCTTCTGTTGTAGCTTCTGTAGCTGGAACCTCTTCCAGTTCTACCTCATGACCACTAATCTCTTTTTCAAGAAATTCCTTTTCTAAAAAGGTGGCATGCCGAGAAACAAACACTCTTTGTTCCTCAGGGTGGTAGAAGATATACCCTTGTGAATTTTTGGGATATCCTATAAATTTGCATAGAACAGACCTTGCCTTGAGTTTGTCCGGATTTTGTCGTTTGACATAGGCTGGACAACCCCATATCTTAACATAGTTAAGACATGGTCTCTTCCCTTTCCATATCTCATATGGAGTGGTAGGCACAGATTTGGTGGGGACCATATTCAATAGATGTATGGCTGTCTCAAGCGCATACCCCCAGAAGGAAATAGGTAACTCAGCTGTGCTCATCATAGAGCGCACCATATCTAATAGGGTGCGGTTCCTCCTTTCTGATACACCATTGTGCTGTGGTGTATATGGAGGAGTCAGCTGAGAGAGAATCCCGTTCTCTTTTAGGAAGTCCAGGAATTCATTGCTTAAGTATTCACCTCCTCGATCAGATCGAAGGATTTTAATACTTTTTCCGGTTTGGTTCTCGACTTCTTGTTTATATTCTCTAAATTTCTCAAAAGCTTCAGACTTGTGTCTTATTAAGTACACATGTCCGTATCTTGAGAGATCGTCAGTGAATGTAATGAAGTACGAAGAACCATCCCTGGCATGTGTAGACATGGGACCGCATACATCACTATGTATCAGTCCCAAGAGTTCGGTAACTCTTTCTCCGTGTCCCGTAAACGGAGTTTTGGTCATCTTGCCTTTGAGACATGACTGGCAAGTGTCATAAGATGAAAATTCGAATGGTTTCAAATATCCATCCTTATGCAACTTAGCCAGTCGTGTCGCATTGATGTGACCCAGTCTACAATGCCACAAGAAGGATTCGTTCAGTTCTGAACTCTTCCTCTTGTGTGTGTTTGTTATGCTCAGAACTGTTGATTGATTTAGAACATAAATGCCATTGCACAACGTGCCTGATCCAACCAACTTTTGGTTACGGAAAATGTTCATAACATTATCCTGTAATACAAAATTATATCCCTCTTTACTTAATAAAGAAACCGATATAATGTTGCATATCAGGTTCGGCATGTAATAGCATTCGTTCAGAACCAATGTATTACCAGTAGGTAATACAAGGTGATATTCCCCGACAGTCTTAGCTGCAACAATTGCACCATTTCCAACTCTAATGTCTTTATCACCTTCTCCAAGTTCTCTACCTTTCCTTAGCCCATGTAACTGATTACATATATGGGATCCTGACCCAGTATCTAATACCCAGGACGTAGAGCAAATGGAGAAACAGTTCTCAGTAACGAACACACCCAAAGAAAATGCATCAACATGTACTTTCTTCATTCGGGTGGCATGGGAATCCTGGTATTCCCCTATGTCCTGTTCATTCCTATAACTCTTATAAGAAAGAACGGAACCAACGTTCCCCAGCACAGTATAACATGCGGGTTCGGTCAATACATCCATATTATTATCTTTATTAGGGCATGAAATGGTCGCTACCTGGAGAGAGAGAAAAGAAAACACTTTAGCATATGCTCGTGCAAGATCAGATTGGTTATTATCTTATCTAATCAGGATGGCTCCCACTGGTTTTTATCAAATCTTCCTTCAAACCCTAAAAGGAAAGACTAGCCGGGATTAATTACACACTACAAGTTCGCCAATCTTTCAGCCAGGCCAGTATCGGTACTTTGAGGGAGGTCCCCCGTGCTTTCGCACGAACCTAATTAATGTAAACCTCGTTTTCCCAGAGGCGTAACCCCGTTGACACCTTTCTAGACACCTACTTGATCGGCTAATTGTAATGTGTAAAACTCTCCCAGGAGTAACTCTTACTCGCAGTGGGTATCGGGATCCAACTATCTCATAGAAGGTATGCAATCTCATTGCAAATTTCAACACTTGAAATTCCCGATAATGCTTTTGCCCCTAGCGTGCTATGACCTTGACGAAAGCCAACAAACCACAGCCCGCTAGTCAAGTTCAACCCGTACATTTCTTGACTGAATTAAACCCACCCGCACGACCCTTGATGAAAGCCAACAAAGCCGTACGACTACCCTAATCCAGTCGCATCATATGTAGCAGATAAGCAGCACATAGCTACCGCACACTACACCTTGACAAAAGCCAACAAATGTAGCACGAATACTATATGCAACTTATCTGAAATGACGGAGGGCTACGTAGGTTTTTCTGAAAACCATGAGCGTAGTGAACTTGATATCGTTGTAGAATCAAATGAAGTTTTGAAATAGAGTGATTTTGAGGCTTTTCTAGTTTTGCTAAAGGGGTCACTCCCGGTGAAGGGATCGTCGGCCCTTTCCTCGTCGAATGAGGTGCTGGATATATCATATATATCACTGTGCAAAGCAGAAACTATGGAAGCAATCAAAAAAAAAAACCGAGTGTGTAGCATCTGCCAGTTATTGCTAAAGGAGTCACTCCCGGTGAAGGGATCTCGGTCCTTTCCTCATCGAATAAGGTGCAGGATATATCACATATACCGCTGTGCAAAGCAAGAACTGTAGCTACCTGTTTTATTTAAAATTCGATTCTACAACATCTTTGGTTTCTTTTCTTTCATTAATCACATTAATGAAGTCCCATCATTTAAGTACCTAAACATCACAGATAAATACGACGTACACTTATGCCATCCGCATTCGCCTCGATGTCCCCTCGTGCACCGTTAGGTTAGGTAACTAACGACAGAGCAGGACAGGGCTAGTGCGGGTGCAAAACGTAAGTAACGTCTATATAATATATCATATATACTATATACTGTATCTATCACAGAACATCACATGATCACATCACAGATATCGCGGCAGAAAATATCATATGAAATATTGGATATACTAGGACGTCCGTGTTTTCAATACGAGCCAGTATAAAACACGGATTCCACGGTCGTGATGAATAGCCAATCCCACACCCCTAGACCCCTATGAGAGCGGCAAGCAACCCTGCCAATTCTAGGGTTAGGAGACCCGGACTCGACTCCTCGAGTTGGTCTCCCACTGGACCCCAGAACCCGGTTACTTATGCTCCCCTCCTTGGGTCTTTCCTAATGCGGAAAAGTAAATAATATACAAAAGGTGACAACTTCCGCAACCTGGAAGTGCCCCAATAAAAGAATATTACATACAAGTTTTTACATGAATGAAAAATAAAAAACACTCATCTTACATAAAAACTCCCGGCTATTCAAACACGACAATCCAATATAACATATCCAGCAACACATAACATCACATGTCATCAACGTAAGTAAACATGCGTATCCCAATTGTCGTTGACATATAGCAATGAAACCGGCGATATCACATATTACACTTACGGTCACAGAAAAGAAAGTGTAAAACTACAACAGTTGGAATCCGCAACCTCTTTAGACATCACATGCCTAATCAAATGAAATACTTAGACATCATATGCCTAACAGTTATAAACCCCGCATTTTAGTCTCATTATCGAAAACTCTTTTCAATATCAAATGAAACTAAACTGCTAGATTTATAACATTCATTCAGTTATCTCATAACTGTTTGTGAATTCCAATTATTGTATCCCATTCCAGATAAATAGAAAATATTAAACTTTCCGATCGAACATTCGAACACCCAAGTTTTCCCGAAACCGTTCAACACATGAAATTAGTTCAAAGACGTTCACTTCATGCCTCAGTACCAACGGTCCAGCCGTAGAAGGGTCAAGCCAACGCCTCACATGTGGCACGCCGTACTGCCCCAAACCCGAAGGTTCAAAGGGCAGTTCAAGACGGTCACATAATCGAGTTAAGGTTTGTTGTCTTCTAGAGGGACCATCGCGTTACTTGCACTACTCAGAACGTCCTTAAACCATAGAAAAATCCAACACTTGGAAATTTTTCGGCAGGGGAAATGTTGGGTATTTATATCCGGTCGGACTTTTTAACATATTCTAAAGTCATCCGGAAAAACACATAGACGAAGTTTAACAATCCGATCGAATCTACGATTCCCAATGCAACCCCAGAATACTCAACTCTTGAGTCAATTTAAAAATTCCCAGAAAACTCAGCATAATTAAATAGAAGTTACTGTGCAGACGAGGAGGGCTGACGTCATCATCAGGCCGCGGAACCGCCGCATAAGCCATGCTTATGCCGTGGTTCCACCGCACTATATACTGTTCATGTGAAAAAATTTGCACCGTAATTCTTAGAATTCCCTGCTGAATTTTTTAAGAATTTTTAATATGGAAAAATCCCAGATTTTAGAAAAAGTCCAGAGAGTATGAAAAAGTTAGGGTTTCGGGTTCGATCGGGTTTCAAACATCGTCTAAGCATCGCCTAAGGCTCTAGCTAGGCTCTGATACCACTGTAGGGTTCCTAGGCACGCTAATGAAGTCTCACAAGGCATCAACCATGCCAATTTCAAATTTTACGGTGCCGAGAAACCGTAGACTAGATCGTTGGCTAGAAATTTAGGCGAAATACGAATCTAGTTAACAACTTAACTAAAGATAAGAAGCTACAACCTTTGTAGATCCGGATATCCACTTTCTTTGCTCCACGTAGGCGTCCTCTCGCTGTCCATCTCGAATCCCGGACTCGATCGTCGGCTTGATCGGAGAAATGGGCGGACTAGGTCGTCGGCTTCGTGCCGAAGATGATCTACGTCGAGGCATCACAAGTTCAAGCTCCGACTTCACAAATTTGTGAAACTTGTGAAGAAAACACCCAAAACAACTTGGCAAGAGGTAGAGGGTGAAGAAATAGGAGGTGGGTTCACTTTAGAATTGGATTTCTCACTTTAGATCTCAAGTTGCCATTGTTGGCATCAAGCTTTCTTGAAGAAGAAGATGATGAAGAAGAAGAAAGAATATGATAAGTGTTGAATTAAAATGAAAAATAATTCAATACTTATCATAAACTAACCATAGTTGAGTGTAGAGAATAGACCATGGTTACTTGGATGGGTTAGGGTTAAGCATGAAGACAAGAATGGTTAAGAAGTTAAAGCTTCATGAAACTTCAACTAGAAACAAACATAGCCACCATTCTTATCTAAATCTTTTCCAAATAAATAAACAAATAAATAAATGAAAAAGCAAAAACCCTAATCATCTCTTAACCATGGTTTAATCCTTTACACTTAACCACATGATCAAGTATCATCAAACATGATACAAATATGTGCACAATAATATATCACATATACAATGTGCATCAAGTGAGAAAATCCTTTTAAAATGAACCAATACTAGTAAATGCAAAGTAATATATCAAATATATAATTATACATTAAATCATTAAATCAACACTTGATTTAACGATCCGGTCATATCGCATATAACTGACTAGTATCCTATGTATCGGCTTATCGAACCAATCCTTGATTCGATATCTAGGTTATATCGAATATAACCAATCGATACATCATTCGCGAGAATGGAATACGGTATCACATACACGCATCATTCTCGGTCCTGCACACATCTCATATGCACTCCTATTTCGTTTCGCTTGAGCCAGGAAACCTCTGTGTAGGACTCTAAAGACTCGTCAATACGCCGGTAGCAGATGATGATCATATCAAGCACCCACAAGCCGCAAGCGGTCTGCCAAACGTAACGGCCATCCGGGTATTGAGCGATCAGAAGATCGACGAGCTAGCCCGCTCACACTCCTGTGAATCCAACCAGTAACACTTACCGTACAGTCCGGTCTGTTCGTCTGATATGTCGCATATCAAGTCTAGGGGTGGTATACGTCAGACCCCAATAACCGATAAGTCGTGCCGATGTGAGGCTCATAACGGGTCGAGAAACTACTGGTAACACTTACCAGCAAATCTCTGATCAGCCCTGGCCAGGGACTTCCCTGTTACGGCCAATCGAGCACAGCGCAACATCAACCCCCAATACCGGGAGAGACGAAACCCCTCCTATCGCTCATTGCCTCCATGTGACTCAGGACTGTACCCAAAGACCACCGTTTTGCACGCCCTCATGGACGTGGTAAGGTGGAGATCAAAGCACAGTGGGAATCACACAAGACTCTATGACGATCTCGGGTCTACAGACTAACCTGCACAAGTGTCACCTGAGAACTGCCATCTGACGTGAGGTATAATACCATCTGGGAGTTCTCGGCGAGTCCGTCCAGTGTACCCAGTCTCCACTGAGCACCCGTATACCATCTCTGATGTCAAACACCAATGGATATGAGATCATCCATCGCCCATCTCATGGGTCGAGAAGCGTATACGCTAGTCTACACTGGTATATCGATGCCCTGTCTCGATACACCCACGACTAGGGACCTTGAAGGATGTACTTATGGACCACCATGTCCCCACTAGTATGATCTGCATCATAGTTTAGGTAGTCAAGTACACATCCTAAGGGCTTTATCAACATGTAACTATAAGACAGTTTAAAGAGACTAGTGTACATGTTAAGATAAAGAGTAACCAGATAGCATACTATCATATCGAGCAAGAAAGTCATCTCTATATATGTCCAAGCATCCAATATAATATACATCATCTGTACAATACTGGCCTCTAGGGCATACATACAACTAACAGTTACGGTGTTTTTAAGGAAAAGAAATCATTTGAAAATCCATAACGTCCCTCAAGGTAACTGTTTAAAATATGCATACGATTCTTCAGTTTAGAAATATGTATGGTTCGGATGACACATCTACGTCGACTATCTAGTCCTATAGTACCCTAAAAGGCAATATCATCAAATGTCATCCTCAATTCCCGTCATCACATATTAGCCATATTATATCACTTCTAACTATCCTTAGTTTCTAATATGGTTTCACTAACTATCATTTAACTCCAACCCTAGTTTCCTAATCTAGGTTTTCTTAACCATAGTCTAATAATCAGTTTCCATCAAAACATTGTGGGGGTGCTATACGCCATCCACCCGACTTCCCCCATGGATATAGATCCACTCACCTGGTCTTCGCTTGCCGAAATCGATGACGCCACGCTCCGTCGCCTGGGAATCCATGTGAAGGTACCTGCAATAATAAACAATCGCAATGCGTATTAAAATCAAGGCGGAAAACCAAAACGGCCCACGTTTCGCTCATAGGTTAAAACCTATAGCTTCGCGTGCAAAACACGACAAATTACCCCTAGTCGTTGATGTACAAACATTCAACAACCAAATACAAAACCAATTATCAAGAATTAGCATTTCAAAATACGGAAAACATAGCCTAAAACACACCAAAGTGCTCCCAGATTTTACCCTAGGCCAAATTGGTCAATTCTGCACATACAGGGGGTCTAATTTACTGAAGATAAAGCCCTGGAACCAAAATGAATCAATTCCTCCCTACTCTGGCCGCAAATTGCGGCCAGAATGATTAAATCTGCGGCCATTTGGTGGAGTTGGGGTCTCGGGTCTCTGTGGTAGCTTCCTGGGTGCCTGCATGTGTTACTGTGTTCGCAAAATTATTTTTAGTGCCTCCGGGTTACTCCATATTTCCATATACCCTCACAAATCAACATAAAAACGACATAATCAATTCCCAAATCTGTATTTTGGTTTTCTAAGCTATGGTCCAGGTCAAGAATCACCTCAAAAGTCTCATTGACAGCCACAAAACATCATCAATCCACAATTTCACTCAAACCCTCACTAGGATATTCCAAGTTCACAAATCCACATCTTAAACCCATTTCTAACTAACTTGAATATAAAGAAACTTAAAATTATCTAAATGGTAGAAATGGTAGAAATTATACCTCATGGATGCAACTTAAGAAAAACCCTAGCTCCTCAAAGTTGTTAAAATCTAACTTTTCTTGGTCCAATGTGTAGAGGAGAAAGAGGTGATCAATTTTTGTAAAAGGGGTCTAGGGTTTTGCTGGATATTTTGAGATGATACCAAGGGGTGAAGGTGGAGGGAAGTGGGGAAGAATAAGGAGAAGAAAATGATGGGGGAGGTGAAAATGAGTCAGCCCCTCTCTCTCTCCTCTGTTAATCTCACCCACTCTTTCATCTATTTACCCTTTTACCCTTTTTCTCTTTTCTTTTCTCATTTCTTTTAAAACCAAACCATAAAAATACCCAAACCAACACAAGAAAACAACATGTAACCAAAATGCAACATGACATAGTGCACGAGCCATGAGAAACTGTAGAAACACGGATTTGGCTTAATCGCGATTAGCAGTGCGCTAATCGGGTTTTTATCGAAACTGCATAATAAAATTTTAAAAATTCCAAATCCTTTAAATATACTATTAAATGAATAAATCATTTTAATTTCCATTTATTTCACAATTATTGGTATATATTTATACATTTTTTCGAAAACCCCAATTTCGCAAATCGGGCAGTTTTCGGGAAAAAGATTATTTTAATATTAAATTCCAAAAAATAATATTTTATATTTTCTGAAATGTTACAATCTTCCCCCCTTAAATAAATTCGGTCCCCGAATTTAAATTTAAACCCCCAAAATCTAAAACATTTCAGTACAAAGTCCAAGTCGTCGGGGCTCCGAAATCATTAATACATAAAACACATCGTAGCGCAATGCATGCGCATGAACAATGAGCATATAACTCAAACAAAAATCTCCGTCAAGCATCCCAAAATCCTCGGAGTCATAGGGAAGATATCAATGCCTAAATCCAATATGAAAACCAATATGATATACATCAACACTGTACATATAAACACCTGAAGGAAATGCATGCCAAACTGTTTGAAATCGCTGTGCGATGCGCATAACACTGCACAGTGGCGGACGTCTCTAGTAAGAAAATAACTCTCTATATATATCCCTTGTTTACATGCTCGTACCGCCGTTTTGAAAACAATTTAGAAGGGTTTCCTTGTTTTAAACGTTTTTTGTCATCTCAGACACGTAGGTAAATACTGAGACTATAGTTCTCTTTTTGGAAATCCCTTCGATAATTATCAATGCATGCAAAATATATCCAGGAACTGTCCTCTGACTAGTCCTGCTCGGTACGAAAACAAATAGTAAATATTATAAAAATGCACTGCTCCCTAAGAAATCAATCCCACAAGGTGCATACGAATGCTACGTGCGTCTGGGGCGCACGGAAATCAAAATCCCTGAATGTGCCAAACATGTGCACAAAACCACATCTAAGTGCAACGGGTGTACACGAAACGCCTGTCAGAGGCAACGTGTGTGCCTGACAGCAAAATCAGGTGTATCTGATATGCACGAAGAATCTCGATTTAGTGCATCTGGTGTGCACCAAAATCGCATCTCAAATCATGCGCCCAACATGCGCGAAAATCCAAATCAGGTGCATCCATCATGCACTAATAAAAATCAAAATCATGTGCATCCAACATGCACGAAATCACGAAATCCAATGTCAAGCGCGTCAAATATGTACAAGAATCCAATCAGGTGCACAAGGTGCAAAAAACAAATATCGAGCATCACAATTGAAATCGGCGGTATACAACACATCTCAAATACAAATCAGGTATACCGCGGTATCAAATCTCACAACCATGTGCATCAGCGTGCACAAAATCTAATCAATGTCGAGTTATATTCACGCTCGAGCCTCCAAACGAGGCGGTTTGCGGAACAAATTTTTTTCTAGAGCTTTAAAAGGGGCGCAAAGATAACTTAAAAACCGGATCTTTAGCATAAAACCAACTAGCAAACAAAGATATGCTAACTACTATGAAAAATGATATACCAAAAGATTCGAGTCTTTCGGTCTTCGTTCTTCATCCTTAGCTCCTTACATCCACCTTGAACTTGTTTGAACTCCAACTCCGGCTCCGGCTCCATCGGTCCTCCGGGATCGAGCGTGTTCTCCGGCCTCCTTTTGTCGTAGACGATCCACCCGGGGAATATGATCCATGGCTCTAGCTCCTAACTATGTAACTAAAAGGAGCAACTAGAGAACTTGGTTTGCTAAACCAAGTAGTCTAGGATGTAGTTTGGATTTCTAAGTGTAAAGCTATCTCTTTCTTGCCTCTTCACTTGATTCTCAACACATGAGAAGGTAGTGAAGAGGAAGAAGATGAAGGTGGAGGAAGCTAGTGAGGAAGGAGAGGAAATGAGAGCTCAAGAGAAAATGAATGAAGCATGAAAGAGAAAAACACACACATTAGTTTTGTGTATGAATTCTTTCAATAAACAAATGACAACCATGCTTCAATAGTAACCACAAATGAATTGAAAATTCATTTGTTGATTATTAAGGCATGGTCATGCCCATTCCTCATATTCCTTATACTTTACACGTCATTTCCATTTATTGAATAAATGGAAAATGCATAATGAGGTGGCCACCTTCTAGAAAGAAAACTGTAATAAATACGGATTTCCAACTACTGTACAAATATACCGGCAATCAGATAAAAATCCGAACGCCCAAAAGAGATAGAATAACACGAAGAACGTAATACTAGAATATATATATCGAAATACATATATGTAAATTATTAAATCAATACCTGATTTAATAATCCGGCTCAAAACCCGAGCCGGCTAGTATTACAAACTGTCCGATCGAAAATCCGAGTACCAAGTACATCAATCGATCGAACCTTGCACGTATCCAATACGGCTACTACATCGTTTTGCCTGGATCAGGGAAACCCTCTGTGTGGGACTCTAAAGACTCGACAGTACTCTGGCAGTGAGTTTAACCACAAGCACGTTAGCGGCACTAGCTGTACGTAACGGCTGCCCAGGTACCTGTCGAAAAGGAAGACCGATGAGCAAACTCTTCCGGATCTCCTACTGAGCCTATCCGTGACAATATTCGTACAGTCCGGTCTCTTCGTCAAAGAGTATCGCATACCTGGTCTAGGGGATGGTGAACGTCAGACCCTAACAACCTGATAAGTCATGCCGATGTGGCTCAGGACCAATCCGGGAAACTACTGATCAACCTATCAGTAAATCCCAAGTACCTTGGCCAAGGTCTTATGGTCCTGACCTATCGAATCACAGTGCGATATCAACTCCCTATACCGGGAGAGACGAATCCCCGACAATCGCTCACTGCCTCCATGTGGCTCGTGACTGAACCCAACCAAGACCTGTTTGCATGACTCAGTAGAGCTGTGGTAGGGTAGTGATCAAAGTTCAGTGGGAACTCACACAAGACAAATGCCGATCTCGGGTCCAAAGACTAACCCATACACATGTCACCTGAGAACTTCCATCTGACGATAGGTATAGTACCATATGGAAGTTCTCGGCGAGTCTGTCCAGTGTACTCACACCCAATGAGCACCTGTATACGATCTTAGGTGCATCAGACCAATGGCTGCGGGACCAACCTTCCCCCGATGGGGTAGAAACGTATACACCAGTCTACTCTGGAGTATCAATGCCCAGTCTCGATACTCACGCGACTAGGGACCATTTAAGGATGTGCTTATGGACTACCCTGCTCCCACAAGTATGATCGCCATCACAACGCAGGTAGTCAAGTAAGATCTTAGGGGCTTTATCAACTTGTAACCGTAATATGTAATAACGAATATGACATATGCCATGTTAAGATAAAGACAAACCATAATAGTATACTACCGTATCGAGCCTTTATCAATATGTGCAAACCAGATATAATAACAATAAATACACATATCCCGATAAAGATAAGTCAAATAATATACTATAAAACTGAGCAAGATTGTTCTGTACATACATATCCCTAGTATCCATATATATACATATATAATACTGGCCTCTAGGGTATATACATCCAACAATCTCCCACTTGCACTAAAGGCCAGTGATTAGCGTACCGAATACCCAACGTCTGCTCTAAGGCCAGCTGCTGGCGTACCGCATACCCAACATCCCAAAAAGTCGCTCGAACTGTTCTTGAGGGAGGGCCTTTGTAAATGGATCCGCCGTGTTGTCCTTCGTATCCACTCTCCGGACCTCGATCTCCTGGCGATCTACGATCTCCCTGATCAGGTGATACCGCCTTAAGATGTGCCTGGATATCTGATGGGACCGTGGTTCCTTCGCTAAAGCTATAGCCCCATTGTTATCGCAATACACTGGTATTGGATCAACAATGGACGGAACTACCTGAAGTTCAGCTATGAACTTCTTTATCCAGACCGCCTCTTTTGCGGCATCTCTTGCAGCAATATATTCAGCCTCCATTGTCGAGTCTGCGACGGTATCCTGTTTGGAACTCTTCCAACATACCATCCCTTCGTTGAGGGTAAACACAAAACCCGAGACAGACTTGCTGTCATCCTTGTCACTCTGGAAGCTTGAGTTTGTAAAGGACTCGACCCTAAGGTCTCCATTACCGTAAATCAGGAACATCTCCTTAGTCCTTCTCAGGTACTTAAGAATGTTCTTTACTGCTATCCAGTGGTCCTCACCTGGGTCTGACTGATACCGGCTCACCACGCTCAGCACGTAAGCTACATCTGGTCTTGTACATAGCATCGCATACATTATAGATCCTACCGCCGAAGCGTAGGGTATAGTGCTCATGCGAACCCTCTCCTCGTCAGTCTTGGGAGACATCTCCTTGGAGAGGGTGATTTCGTGCAATGCGGGTATGTTACCGCGCCTGGAATCTTCCATACTAAATCTCTTTAGTACGGGCTCTATGTACCTGGACTGTGAAAGTCCCAATAGTCTCTTTGATCTATCTCTATAGATCTTGATCCCCAGAATGTACGAGGCATCACCTAGGTCTTTGATAGAGAACCTTTGTGATAAGAATAGCTTGACCGACTGTAGCATAGGAATGTCATTTCCTATCAAAAGAATGTCGTCCACGTACAAGACTAGGAACACGACAGTCCATCCTACAATCTTCTTATAAATACATGGCTCATCTTCGTTCTTGATGAAGTCAAAGTCCTTGACTGTTTCATCAAAACAGATGTTCCAGCTCCGCGATGCTTGCTTCAATCCATAAATGGATTTGAGCAGCTTACACACCTTCCCGCTGCTCCCACTGTCTACAAAACCTTCTGGATGATCCATATAAATGCACTCTTCTAAACTTCCGTTTAGAAAAGCCGTTTTCATGTCCATCTGCCATATTTCAAAGTCATGGAAGGCAGCAATGGCAAGCAGGATCCTAATGGATTTGAGCATAGCCACTGGAGAAAAAGTTTCGTCATAGTCCACTCCCGGTCTTTGACGAAAACCTTTTGCAACGAGTCTAGCCTTATAGGTTTCTACCTGCCCATCTACACCAAGTTTCCTCTTGTAGATCCATTTGCATCCAACGGGTTTCACCCCAGGTGGAGCAACTTCCAGGGTCCACACTTTATTGGTGTACATGGACTCCATTTCAGATTGCATAGCATCCAGCCACTTATCAGAGTCCCTACTGATAATGGCTTGTCTGAAACTAGTAGGATCATCTTCTTCCAAGATGCAATCCTCTCGATCCCCATCTATGAGAAAACCGTAGTATCTCTCGGGCGGATGAAAAATCCTACTAGATCTGCGGAGTGGCTGAGGTTCGTCCGGGGTTATTGAATCCTGAGGTTCCACCAAATCTTCAGTTACAGTTTGTCCTTCTGGAATTTCTTCCAGTTCTACCGTGCTCCCACTAATTTCTTATGCAAGAAATTCCCTTTCTAAGAATACAGCGTGGCGAGCAACAAACACCTTCTGTTCCTCGGTGTGGTAGAACTGATATCCTTGCGAATGCTTAGGATATCCAACAAACTTACACAAAACTGACCGTGCCTCGAGTTTTTCTGGGTTCTTCTTCTTTACATAAGCTGGACAACCCCATATCTTAATAAAATTAAGGTATGGTCTCTTTCGCTCCCATAGTTCATATGGGGTGGTAGGCACAGATTTGGTCGGAACTCTATTCAATAGATAGGCTGCTGTTTCAAGCGTAAGTCCCTAAAAAGAAAGAGGTAACTCAGCATTACTCATCATGGAGCGAACCATATCCAATAGGGTACGATTCCTCCGCTCCGATACACCGTTGTGCTGTGGTGTATACGGAGGAGTAAGTTGAGAGAGAATACCATTCTCTTTTAGAAAGTCCCTGAACTCAATGCTTAAGTACTCCCCTCCTCTATCAGATCGGAGGATCTTGATACTTTTGCCAGTCTGGTTCTCTACTTCGTTTTTGAATTCCTTGAATTTCTCAAAAGCTTCAGATTTGTGTTTCATGAGATACACATATCCGAATCTAGAGAGATCGTCAGTGAATGTGATGAAATATGAGAACCCACCCCTTGCATGTATAGACATTGGACCACATACATCACTGTGTATGAGTCCCAAGAGCTCTGCTGCTCTTTCTCCATGCCCGGTGAACGGAGATTTGGTCATCTTTCCTTTGAGACAAGACTGACAAGTTTCGTAAGATGAAAATTCGAACGTATTCAAGAATCCATCTTTATGTAACTTACTCAGTCTTTTCTCTCCGATATGACCAAGTCTACAATGCCATAAGTAGGATTCGTTCGTATCTGAACTCTTCCTCTTGCGTGTGTTTTGTACATTGAGCACTGTATCCTGATTTAGAACATAGATACCATTACACAGTGTACCTTCTGCAACCAGTACCTTATCTAGGTAAATGTTCTTGATATTTCTATCAAGAACAAAGTTATATCCATCCTTATCAAGTAAAGAAACTGATATGATGTTGCAAAGCATGGAAGGTACATAGTAGCAATTGTTCAAAATCATAGTATTGCCATTTGGCAACACTAGGTGATATTCACCGACGGCCGCAACATTAACTTGTGCTCCGTTCCCTACTCTGAGAGACATATCACCAGGTCCAACTATCCTACTTTTTCTCAGTCCCTACAATAAATCACAGATATGAGATCCTGATCCGGTATCGAATACTCAGGAGGTAGGACTGACCGAAAAACAGTTCTCAATAACAAGAATACCTGAAGAAGACACAACAGTGTGTTTCTTCTTCGATGGGTTTATCAAGGAATTCACACTTTCCTCTTTCCCTTGCTCATACTTATGACAGTTGTCATAAGTTAGAGCCGAACCGACGTTGCCCAGCCCCGAATAAGAATTCGGATCGGTCAAGCGGTACATTTTATTATCTTGATTAGGGCGTGAAATGGTTGCTACCTGGAGAGAGAGAGGGAAAACACTCAGCGTGCGCTCTTGCAAGATTAGATTGGTTATTAATTTATCTAATCAGGATGGCTCCCACTGTTTCCTCAAATTCTTCTTCAAACCGTAAAAGAAGAACTAGTCAGGATTAATCGCACGTCACAATACTTGCTTAACCTTTCAGCCAGGCCGGTGTTGGTACTTCAAGGGAGGTTTTCCAACGCTTTCGCGAAGTTCCTTAATTAAATAACCTCTTTTCCCTGGAGGCGTAGCCCCGCTAATACCTTTCTAGACACCTACTTGGTTTATAGCATTGATTGTTAAGTGTGATAATCTCCCGAGAGTAATCTTACTCATCAGTGGAATCATGATCCAACTATCATTGTGTGATGCACTAGATGGAATCCACTCTAGTCACCACTGATCAGTTGAAAATACTGCATTTCTAACACGGCAATTTTCCTACCTTTTGCAGTCAAGTAGAGGTATCCGGTATTCATATCACACATATTTGCAAAACACATGTAAAATACTGAATTACTTGTACCGTGTACTAAAACCGGCACTTTTAGGGAAATTGTGTGTTTTTCATGGCATCGCATCATCCTTGTATTGCGCAACTCTTGTCTGGGGACTAATGCAGGAAATCACAGAAGCAGAGCCCAAAATTGGGAAAAGATCTGATAAAAGATGCGCCAACTCAAAGGCTGAAGATCTGGTAGTGATACAGAAGGCCAAATAAAAATCCATACATCATAAAGAGGCCCATTTGACAGCCCAAAACCACACCAGAGAGATCAAGCCAAGAGGCTTCCAAACCGCCGCGGTTCCGCGGCGGGAGCTAGCTTGCGCCGCGGAACCGCGGCGCTTTGGTGTGATCACAGCACCAAATTTTGTACACGTGTCTCTTATAACGGCCAAAGCTTCCAGAAGACCCCAGAAGCTCCACGTGGCACATCTAGAAGGCTCGGCTTAACAACTCTTGGAAGGAAATTCAAATTTTGGGCTTAACTAATTTTTTGGAGGGAAATTTAAATCTTTTGGTTAACTAACATGTAGAGGGAATTCAAATTTCAATCCTAAATCTAGAATTTGGAGGTCTATATAAGAGAGCCTAGATCTAGGGTGCAAATTGTTCAAGAATCACCACCATCTTCAACCCACAAGTTTAGTGACAAAAACTTGTGCCTCAAATTCAAACCCCAATTCAACCTCAAGATCAAGATCCCGAGAGCAATTCAAGCAAGAGTGCCTTCAACCTTTAGTAAGCGACGCTGGATTTCAACGGAGCAAGAGATCCACGCCGATCCGCGACTCAAGGAGCCGAGCGAAGCCGAAATCGACGATCTAGTTCCTTCCTTTTGTAAATTCAAGAGAGTTGTAATGAAATTTGTCGATAAATAAAGGTGAATTTTTCATATTCTTGCTTATCTTTTAATTCAAGCATAATGATTAGATCTCAATTTGTGACTGTGTTTGTGATCATGATGTTTGAGTAATCTCCGCTCGTATAGGAGTTGTGACGATGTTTAGATGATGATGATTTAGATATTTTACAATTCTTAAATCCTATAATGTTTGGAAATTCTAGTTAATCAAATGATTAATAACCTAATTTCGAGATGATGCTTTCTTGATCGTGTTCACTCGAAACTAGGGAACAACTATTAAACATTTGATTAACTAGAAACTAGAATTTGAATGCGATCCATCGAAAGGACAAAGGATGAGTTGCGAAATCCCTAATTTCCTCGCAAGATCCTTAAACCTCGATGAAATTGCATCGATCTAGTATCAATTCGTTAATAGATAAGAATGAGTAATCATTAGATCTCATCACATCTATAGATCCGATCTACTCCTACGAGCCATACTTCTAATCTTGATTGTTGATTGGAAATTATCTCTCATCTCAATTCTTGTTTTTAATGTCTTTTCTAGATCTAGATTTTCTTATTTCTTGATCTTCAAATGCAAATCATGAATTGTTTTCTTTTCTTTGCTTTAAATTTTCAACTCATCTAATTCGAAAATTGAACGGATTACACTTTCCCTGTGGACGATCCGCACTTACTAACGCGCTACATCCGACACCGTTATTGATTGCGGTCAAAATATTTTTGGTTGTGATTTCTATATACAATTTTCTACATACACAACGAGAAATTCGTAACAATCAAATGGCGCCGTTGCCGGGGATCGTGTGCTATTTGTTCATCTTTTGAAATTTGAGTTGAAAAGTTTATTCCATCAATATTTTTTAGATCAAAACTCGCGCAAATTACTAATACGTATTGTTGTGGTTAATTGTAAGGAGATCTGGAGCTTGCTGTGAAATTGGAAAATTATTTGGAGAATTCCAGAGAGCTAGGGAAGTGATCAGGAGTGCTCTGGAAAAATTTGGTGGAGAGAGGAGCTCAAGGCGCGGCGGAATCGCGGTCTAAGGCGACAATTGCGTCGGAAGCGCGGCGGTTTGGGGACTTCTCTGGAAAAGTTTTAGCAGGTAACCTCTAACTTTCTTATCTCCTTCCTAAAATCTGCTCCAATTAACAATTTGTTGCAGACTTCTTTGCAAAAATTGCAGTGCCGCAAAAAGCAAAATAAATTGTGCTTGTTTTTGATTTTGTGGTTGTTTGCATAATTAATACGGACATTAAGGGGCACGACCAAATCAAGATTAGGTGGGGAGTTCATTGCCCTTCCTAGGTCCCAAAAATCACAAACCTGCATCCGCATTACCCTCATTAATTAAAAAATATCTAGAGATGACTCTATGGACCGTCGCGCTCACTTAGGACAGAAGAAGGCCGTGGGTAATTCATTGCTTATCCGCGTTTCTTTTTGTAGTGTCTAAGGCAAGCGTGTCGAAAGCTAGTGGTTACTTAATTAGGCCCACTACTTACGTAGTGGAGAACCTCCCACTTACCTGGCACTTACCTGGCCACAGGGGGACAAAGAGACAGTGGATGATTTTATCCTGCGACTTGTCTTTTGGCAGTTAGGAGCGGTCTAGAGATTGGACCTAGGTGACCATAAATTCTAGGGTTGCTTGTTGCATTTGTTGTGATCGCATCATATTTTCAAAATCCGTATCATTTTTTAAAACAAACACCGCATTCACTTCATTTCCCCTAATTATAAATCACGCTGCCACTTGTACTAACTCCTTTTAGTGCAAGATAGGCTGGACACGGGATTCTAGTGCCCGACTTGTCCGCGTCCCCTCGATCGACTCCGAAGTCGGTATTTCTCCATTTACCTTTCTTTTACCCCCCACCACACCCACACCGATGGATCAGTCTCCATCGAACCTCTTTACCGCTACTCTGCCGCCGTCCGTTGGTGCGCAGAATCCTCCCGGCATTTCTCTCCAAGAGAGGTGCTACCCTTTGCGAGGTCCTCTCTCGACCTGCTTATCCATTCCACCAGCCAACGGGGATAACTTTGAGATTAAGCCCCAGTACATCAACCTTCTACCCAAATTCCACGGTCTCGAGACTGAAGACGCGTGTTCAAGTTTAGTTAATTACCGCAATCAAGACGGTTTCGCTTGTAGCTAGCCGGTTGAGTACGGGTCGTCCGCAGGGAGATGGGAATCTTTTTCTATGTGCTTTAACGAGTTAAGTCCAGTTTTTCAGATTTTGTTGTGATTAATTAAGTGGCAAAATGATATGTAAAGAGAGCTTGTTAGGGTTAGGATTAGGTTAGTTTGAGTTAGGAGTCTCCCACATCTTTCGTTGCCCTTCTTAATATCGGTGTTACGGTAATCGGCAACAACGGGGATTAGCACGACTAGGAAGGAACTTGCGAGTATAAGCTAGGCTTTCCAACGCATAAGTTCTTCCTTTTGGTGCTTGTCCGTCCGTTCTTGGCTCTTAGCCATAACCTCCGGTTAATTCAACCACAACCGGTCTCACTACGGAATCACCGCTATCATGTAGGATATGGTGCCGTAAGGAGCGGATTGTGGTTCAATTAACGGGAGTCGAATTAAGCTGTTGGGCAAGGAAAGAGTGTGAGAGATTTCCTTCTCTCAAACTTCCCTTATCCTACCCTAACAAGTATGAAACTACTCACACATCATGATACGGAAAAATAAAACAAAACAAAAGAGGAAGATAGCAAGAAGAGATTAGAAGATAACAACTAGCTATTTGCGACCTCACCTTGGCAAGGATCAAGCGTAAGCATCATGGTTGTTTTAAGGATAAAGAAAAAGAGAAAAGAAAGAAACAACAAGAAATAACAACAACTAAGTTAACAAATTAAAATTACAATAATTAACAAGAGAACAAGACAAGCATAATAATAAACGGTTCTTCTTTATTCATCATTCTTCACTCAAAAGCTCACTACAAGTTTTAATGGAGAAGAGATGAGAAGAGGAAGAAGAACATGTATTCTAAAACCTAGAGAAAAAATACAAGATTATGGACCCTTTGCATTGGCAAGATCTGGACTATTTATAGGCAGGAAACTGGAAACCTAGGGCAAAAATCTGCCTCCCCATCAAAAGACCAAAATACCCCTAAAAGCCCAACTTCTGACTCCACAGTACGGCCGCGGTTCCGCGGCCTAAGCCTGCTATTGCCGCGGAACTGCGGCACTTTAGGGGGATTGGGTCATCGTATTTGGTGGCTTTTCCTGTTTTGCTGTGCCCTTTTGTTTGGTACATGCATTTTCTGATAATCTCTCCACATTTCTTCCAGAATTCTGGTGGATCAAAAGGTGCTTTGATGTGGACTTTTTGTCATGATTTCCTCGAGCTCCGCGTAGATTTCTTGGATCTTGTGCTGCCATTGAGCCTTGTGTATGAAAACGACATTGATTTGACATTTTGTCTCTTAAATTGGTGTGGCAACAGACGGATAAAGAGCGGAGACCCGTGTTTTATCTGTGGTTGGCAGGAACCCGGATTTTGTCGTGTTTTTCCATGAATTTCACCGTTTAGAGCCGAGAACCTGTATCCTGCAATTTGACTAGCAAACACGGCTCAAGAGTACCTACCGATATGCAATGTGATAAAAATTGGGCGGTATAAAAATGCAAAAATCTGATATGAACAAATACCCCCAAACTTATCATTTGCTCGTCCCGAGCAAAGCCAATTTATTCACAAAAAATTTTCTAACCTCACTTTCGCAGGGAACGCGATTGCACTGAGCATGTGCAACAAGCCGTTAAACCTCTAGGTGTCCCTAGTAGGAGGAGTGTTGTCTCCTGAGGGTTTTCAGCGGATACTACCCACAAAATCCGGTCAAGCTAGTTTTGTAAAATAAGTAAGATTCAAACCCTAAAGTTTTGTTTCAGAAAATAACAATTCTATTATCCTAAGTCTAGACTATCGAACCTTTATTTTTCACACCTCGCTTTTTATTTAACTACAGATTTTATATGTCTTTACGTGCAGTGCAAATAGTGTCGTTAAGTTCCAGAAGGATCGATTAAAGTCATCATGTCGCACAATAAAGCCCAGATAACAATTTTAAAAGGATCACATAAGTTTTATAAAGAGTTAAGCATTTTTCAAGTTTCGTTTTCCAGTAAGGTTTCAACTTCAGAATTTCTATCCTCCTTAACAGGAAACTAAGTCGTATTTTTCACTCCACCTTTTTCTTGTTTTCATTTCATACACACCTCTGTGAACATGCAATAGTCTTTATCGTAGAATAAAACCTTCATATCTCCGTTAAATTTTATTTTTTATTTTTATAAAAGCCTGTCTTTTATCAAGATTATTCTTACACAAAGAACCGTTAGGAATTTTAACTCGGAGAGAACACTTGCTTGACTTTGTTTTAATCTGGACTTTCTAAGCTTCTTAGCGAGCTTTGGGTCAATGCACCCAAACCAGTTGATTTTAGGGCATTAGGTGTAGAAACACCCCAGCGGACTTAATTACTCAAGTTACATAGGTCCAAAAACAAAAGACAGTTTGGCGTGAGAATCAGATGCTTTAATACGAACGGAGATATAACCGGCAGTTCAATTATTTTTTGGATAAAAGACGTGTTTAGTGGGTTCGGTGTGTAATCATTCCAATCAAGTTTCAGATGGGTTATTTTTCAGACTTAGTTCCAATTACGGCATCAATAACATTCCTTCATATTCGCTTTACTTCATAAACTATTCCTGACATTACTTATTTCAGAACAAACCTATTTGATCCTCAGAAAATCATTTATCTGTTTAAAAGTTTTTAAACATAAAAGACTTGTCATCTAATTCCCAAAAACTCACGACACGTGTAGTGTGATGTAAAGACGTATATCAGCTATAGTTAACTTCAAAGGAGAGTTATCTTTCAGTTTTTCAAAATCTAAACATAAGATTTAGTTATTCTTATTTTATCAAACAAAACCGTCGAAATGTTGAATCAGAGTTCTCCCACTAGCTAACTTGACAGAAAAGTTTTTATGATTTTAGAAAATTTTTAGATTTTTATGGATTTTATGGATTTTAATATGCAGATGCAAAATATACATATGAATGCGAAGGTAAGAAATGCGTACCGAGCGTACCCCCAAACTTAAACTGGACAGTGTCCTCACTGTCATTGCATGAAGAGATCATTTGAAGGGTCAAAATTGTCGGTTAGCGATACCCAATTTTTTTTTTTGTTGTTTTTGTTTTTAAAGAAAAGAAAAAGAATATACACAAATATATACAAAATGGTTTGTACATACCCCCAAACTTATTTGGAACAGTGTCCACTGCTCTGGGCTGGATAACCGAAGTTTGGTGGTAGGCAGAGGAAGATTATGCAGGGTAAACCGGCTCCTGTAAGAACAGGAGCTCCTCTATTGGTTCGGCGCTAAGGTACGGTTTTCATCGGTGTCCGTTTACTTTGAAAAATGAACCGTCCTTTGGATTTTCCAAATCCACAGCGCCCTGCGGATACACATTCCGCACAAAATACGGCCCTTTCCAGCGAGATCTGAGCTTTCCAGGATGGAAGTGAAGTCGGGTGTCGTAAAGCAGTACCTGCTGACCAGGTACGAAGGTTTTGCGCAAAAGGTGTTTATCGTGAAACACCTTCGTTCGGTTCTTAACGACAACCGCGTTATCGTAAGCCTCATCCCTAAGCTCGCTTAATTCGTTCAACTGCAGCTTCCGATGGCTGCCCGCATCCTCGATGGACAGATTCAGCTCCTTTATCGCCCAAAATGCGCGATGCTCTATTTCGACAGGTAGGTGGCAGGCTTTTCCGTACACAAGCCGATAGGGAGACATGCCAAGGTCGGTCTTATAAGCGGTTCGAAAGGCCCAAAGGGCATCAGTGAGTTTCAGCGACCAATCCTTACGGTTCTTGGAAACCGTCTTCTCCAGTATCTGCTTGATTTGCCGATTTGAAACTTCGGCCTGCCCGCAGGTTTGGGGGTGGTAGGGCGTAGAGAGCTTATGATTAATGGAGTATTTCCGCATCAAGGCCTCGAAAGTCTTGTTGCAGAAATGACTTCCATTGTCGCTAATGATCGCTCGGGGGTGCCCAAACCGGGAGAAAATGTTTTCTTTAAGGAACCTAACGACAACCTTGTTGTTGTTAGTCCGGCTGGGTACAGCCTCGACCCATTTAGAGACGTAATCAACAGCGAGAAGGATGTACAAGTTCCCAAAAGAGCTGGGAAACGGCCCCATGAAATCTATCCCCCAAACATCGAAAATCTCCACAACCAAGATCGGTTGGAGCGGCATCTCGTTCCTCCGGGATATCTGGCCCAAGTGTAGGCACCGGGAGCAAGTCTTGCAATAGTCATGAGCGTCTTTAAAGAGTTGTGGCCAGTAGAAACCACATTGCAAGATCTTCTCAGCTGTCTTTCTGGGGCCAAAATGCCCGCCACACGCTTGATCGTGGCAAAATGACAGCACACTCTTGAATTCCTCGTCAGGGACACACCGACGAATAATCTGGTCAGGACAGTACTTGAACAAATAGGGTTCGTCCCAGTAAAAGTGCTTTACTTGGGATAAGAAGCGAAGTCTGTCCTGACTTGACCATTCAGTCGGTAGTAATCCTGTGGCCAAATAGTTCACAATATCTGCGAACCAAGGTTTGCAAGATACTGTCAAGAGTTGTTCATCCGGGAAAACGTCGTTGATCGGAATTGGAAGCGAAGGCGAAGAAGGAAGTCGTGAGAGATGGTCGGCAACTACGTTCTCACATCCTCGTTTGTCCTTAATGACAAGGTCAAACTCTTGAAGCAAGAGGATCCAACGTATTAACCGAGATTTTGCATCTTTCTTCGCAAAAAGATGGCGCAGAGCAGAATGGTCTGTGTAGACAATGACTGGAGAGCCGATGAGGTAGGGCCTGAACTTTTCTAAAGCGAATACAACAGCCAAGAATTCCTTCTCAGTTGTTGTATAATTGAGTTGGGCGTCGTTCAGGGTTTGGCTCGCATAATAGATTACGTGCGGCATCTTGTTGATGTGTTGTCCAAGGACAGCACCAATGGCAAAGTCGGATGCATCGCACATAATCTCAAATGGGTGCGTCCAGTCAGGTGAAGAAAGAACGGGTGCAGAAGTGAGTGAGCTTTTCAATGACTCGAATGCAGTCACACAGCTCGAGTTGAAGTCGAATGGCGTATCCTTGGCCAGCAAAAGAGTCAAGGGCTTAGCAATCTTGCTAAAGTCCTTGATGAACCGTCTATAGAAACCGGCATGGCCAAGGAAGGCTCGGATATCTCTGACGCATCGGGGAGGAGGTAGATTGGAAATGACCTCAATCTTTGCTTTGTCAACCTCTATGCCATTTTGCGAGATGATATGTCCTAAGACAATACCTTCGCGCACCATGAAGTGGCACTTCTCCCAATTCAAAGTGAGGTTCTTGTCCTTACATCGGGTGAGGACAGCGTCAAGATGCAGCAAACACTCGTTGAAGGAATCGCCGAAGATAAAGAAATCATCCATGAAGATCTCCAGAAATTTTTCCACCATGTCTGAGAAAATTCCCATCATACACCGCTGGAAGGTAGCGGGCGCATTGCATAACCCAAAGGGCATGCGACGATATGCAAACGTGCCGAAAGGACAAGTGAAAGTGGTCTTGTCCTGGTCTTTTTCGGCGATGGGAATTTGATTATAGCCGGAGTAGCCATCAAGAAAGCAGTAGTACTCGTGTCCGGCCAATCGTTCAAGCATCTGGTCAATGAAAGGTAGCGGAAAGTGGTCTTTCCGCGTTGCGGCGTTGAGTTTTCTGTAATCGATGCATACTCGCCACCCAGTTTGGGTGCGAGTAGGGATTAACTCGTTCGCCTCATTAGTGATGACCGTTATACCTGATTTCTTGGGGACAACGTGGATGGGGCTAACCCACTGGTTATCAGAGATAGGGTAAATGATACCACTATCTAGACATTTTACGATCTCCTTCTTCACATCCTCTTTCATGACTGGATTGAGACGTATTTGCGGATCCCGGGCTGGTTTGGTAGTCTTCTGCTTGTCTGGATGTTTTGAATCTTGATTTGCTTACTGGAACTGCTCCAGATTTTTAAAGTAGACCGTTACTTCGTTTTGATCCGTCGCGGTGTAGCCGCGAAATGTGGGTCTATCTTCCCACGTCTTTGGCACTGAACTTGAACTTCGTATATTCTACGTCTTGGCCACTGAACTCGAACTTCGTATTTTCCTGCACACTTGCACAAAAACTAATCAAAAATAACAAGATGATTTTTCTTTACAAAGTATATATTTTTTTGTTTTGGTTATATTTATATTCACAAGTTAACCCGAAATTACACAAAGAAATAAACTACCGTCTCCCCGGCAACGGCGCCATTTGATTGTTAGTTATTCTGCGTGTTCAAGTTTAGTTAATTACCGCAATCAAGACGGTTTCGCTTGTAGCTAGCCGGTTGAGTACGGGTCGTCCGCAGGGAGATGGGAATCTTTTTCTATGTGCTTTAA
Organism: Agapanthus africanus; assembly: GCA_030015575.1. Classification (NCBI taxonomy): domain Eukaryota; kingdom Viridiplantae; phylum Streptophyta; class Magnoliopsida; order Asparagales; family Amaryllidaceae; genus Agapanthus; species Agapanthus africanus. The sequence goes on along the minus strand of CM057346.1, from coordinate 453,613,812 downwards.
CGAGTTAAGTCCAGTTTTTTTAGATTTTGTTGTGATTAATTAAGTGGCAAAATGATATGTAAAGAGAGCTTGTTAGGGTTAGGATTAGGTTAGTTTGAGTTAGGAGTCTCCCACATCTTTCGTTGCCCCTCTTAATATTGGTGTTACGGTAATCGGCAACAACGGGGATTAGCACGACTAGGAAGGAACTTGCGAGTATAAGCTAGGCTTTCCAACGCATAAGTTCTTCCTTTTGGTGCTTGTCCGTCCGTTCTTGGCTCTTAGCCATAACCTCCGGTTAATTCAACCACAACCGGTCTCACTACGGAATCACCGCTATCATGTAGGATAGGGTGCCGTAAGGAGCGGATTGTGGTTCAATTAACGGGAGTCGAATTAAGCTGTTGGGCAAGGAAAGAGTGTGAGAGATTTCCTTCTCTCAAACTTCCCTTATCCTACCCTAACAAGTATGAAACTACTCACACATCATGATACGGAAAAATAAAACAAAACAAAAGAGGAAGATAGCAAGAAAGAGATTAGAAGATAACAACTAGCTATTTGCGACCTCACCTTGGCAAGGATCAAGCGTAAGCATCATGGTTGTTTTAAGGATAAAGAAAAAGAGAAAAGAAAGAAACAACAAGAAATAACAACAACTAAGTTAACAAATTAAAATTACAATAATTAACAAGAGAACAAGACAAGCATAATAATAAACGGTTCTTCTTTATTCATCATTCTTCACTCAAAAGCTCACTACAAGTTTTAATGGAGAAGAGATGAGAAGAGGAAGAAGAACATGTATTCTAAAACCTAGAGAAAAAATACAAGATTATGGACCCTTTGCATTGGCAAGATCTGGACTATTTATAGGCAGGAAACTGGAAACCTAGGGCAAAAATCTGCCTCCCTATCAAAAGACCAAAATACCCCTAAAAGCCCAACTTCTGACTCCACAGTACGGCCGCGGTTCCGCGGCCTAAGCCTGCTATTGCCGCGGAACCGCGGCACTTTAGGGGGATTGGGTCATCGTATTTGGTGGCTTTTCCTGTTTTGCTGTGCCCTTTTGTCTGGTACATGTATTTTCTGATAATCTCTCCACATTTCTTCCAGAATTCTGGTGGATCAAAAGGTGCTTTGATGTGGACTTTTTGTCATGATTTCCTCGAGCTCCGCGTAGATTTCTTGGATCTTGTGCTGCCATTGAGCCTTGTGCATGAAAACGACATTGATTTGACATTTTGTCTCTTAAATTGGTGTGGCAACAGACGGATAAAGAGCGGAGACCCGTGTTTTATCCGTGGTTGGCAGGAACCCGGATTTTGTCGTGTTTTTCCATGAATTTCACCGTTTAGAGCCGAGAACCTGTATCCTGCAATTTGACTAGCAAACACGGCTCAAGAGTACCTACCGATATGCAATGTGATAAAAATTGGGCGGTATAAAAATGCAAAAATCTGATATGAACAACGCGTACGTTTTTATCACCAAATTTGAAAACGTATGCGCAATGATGGGTACATTACAACTTTCTGTGGATGCCATGCGTCTACGACATCTTCCATTTACTTTGTGCGATATAGCCGAGAAGTGGCTGTATAACACCACCGCACATTCCATCACGAATTGGGAAGAATTCGTTGCGGCATTCCTTAAGAAATTCTACCCTATGCAAAAGACAGCTCGAATCCGTAGCGAACTATATCAATTCTCCCAGCTTCCGGCTGAACCATTTTCAAAATGCTTTGACCGATTCAAGGATCTTTTGGTTCAATGCCCACATCACGGCATCCCGAGATGGGATCTTTGCCGAATCATATATGAGGGCAGTAACCCTACCACTAAACAAAACCTTGAAAACATGTGTCAAGGCACCTTTATGACCAAGGATGATGGGGAAGCATGGAAATTTTTAGAAGAGTTCGCTGAAAAGTCCTTACAGTGGGAGACTGGAACCCAGCCATCGAGTAGGGGTGGCGTACACCAAATAGACGTGTCCATAGATGTTCGAGCTGAGATGGCAGCAATGCAAAAGAAGCTCGATGCTATGGAACACAAATTTCTAGCAGCCTCCCTAAACCCAATGTCGCTCCCCAAAACCGTTTGTGGGTGCTGTTCTGACCCTTCTCACTTAACGGAAGAATGTCCATTAAACTCTCAGTTTCAAGGTCTCGAGCATACCAATGCCGCATTCCAAAGACCTAGAAACGACCCTTTTTCTTCCACATACAATCAGGGTTGGAGGAATCACCCGAACTTTGCCTGGAACCAATCCCAAAACACGGTTCCAAACCCTAATCAATTCCAACGGGCTCTTCCTCCACAACAGCAACCACTTCATCTCACCCAGCACCCCTACCAGTCACAAAATTTCTAAAACCAGGTCAACACTCCTGCACCTTCTAATCCTATGCAGTCGACCTGTTCTGACGAGTTCTCTCAAGTCGCTCAAACCATGAAATCACTCTTGTCAAATTTCATGGAAGTGTCGGCCGAGGTTAGGTCTTCCGTCGGTGAGATAAAGAAAAACTCAGCATCCCAAGCTGAGAGTATCAAAACGATGGAAGCTGAGATTGCACGACTTAAGGACGAATTAAGTGCGAGAGAAAAAGGGAAACTTCCGTCTCAATCCCTACCGAATCCTGGGCATTACAATGTAAATTCCGTCACAACGTTGAGATCAGGAAGAATGCTGGATAACCATGTTGGGGAAGAAGTTGATGATACTGAAAATCCTATCAATACCCCGGCTGAGACTTTTCCTCACACACACACTTCTACGTCTGATTCTTGTTCTCCTACCCCACCGCCTTCTCGCGAGCCTATTCTCCATTTCCCCCTAGGCTCACCACCTCAGCCCACCTCTTCTAGCTCTTCACAGACGATCCCCACTCCTCTTTCGGGATCTTGTCTACCCCCTCTTCCTTCTCCTATGATGGACCCAGCGCTCATTGCTAAAGCACCTTACCCGAACCAGTTAAGGGCTAACAAATCGAGTCCTCATATGGAGAAAATTATGGAAATGTTCAAACAGGTTAACATCAACATCCCTCTCCTAGATGCAATTCAACAAGTCCCCGCTTATGCGAAAATTCTCAAGGACTTGTACACTAGGAAGAGGAAGACTCAAGTGCCGAAGAAGGTCTTCATATCCAATAACATTAGCACTGCTTTTATCCCTCAGCTACCAAAGAAACGTAAGGACCCAGGATGTCCTACGATATCGATTTCTATTGGGGGGAAAAACATCAACCGTGCTCTGTTAGACCTTGGCGCAAGTGTTAACCTACTTCCATACTCTGTCTATGAGCAGTTAGGGATTGGAGAGTTGAAACCTGCTCACTGCACTCTCCAAATGGCAGACCGTTCAATCACCAAACCTCGGGGTGAACTAGAGGATGTGTTGATAAAGGTCGGGGAATTCGTATTCCCTGTAGACTTCATTGTTCTCGATACACAGCCTGTAGCGAACCCCCGGAGCCAAATTTCGGTGATTTTGGGTCGACCTTTCCTTGCCACTTCCAATGCTGTCATTAATTGTAGAAATGGTTTAATGAACTTATCATTTGGAAATATGACCATTGAACTAAACATCTACAAAATTGGAAGTCAGCCATCAGAACCCTCTGCTCATATCCTAGATGTGTGCTCTGTCCACGAGATTGCTCCCGAAAGTTGCGGAGTTGAGGAACATTGCTTTACAGATCTCAACGACATCACCACATCACTGTTCGACCTGACACATGACCTTAGTGAGGACACCATTTCTGCGCTTGAGTATGCCACTCCTGACTCATCACCATCCGAGTCTGTATCTTTTACAGGCTATGAGCTTCTTTGTGACTCCTAAAATCATTCGATGATCCCACCTTCTATTATTTCTCCGCCAGAATTAGATCTCAAAACTTTACCTTCTCACCTTAAATATGCATATTTAGGTGAGAATGAGTCTTTACCGGTTATCATTTCTGTTTCTCTAGCATCAGAGCAAGAGAATGCACTCTTATCGGTATTGAGATCTAATAAGGAGGCATTTGGTTGGACCATGGCGGACATCAAAGGGATTAGTCCCTTGATTGTCGAACATCATATACACTTGATGGATGATGCCATACCAATCCGAGAACCACAGAGACGGTTGAACCCCGTCATGAAGGAAGCGGTGATGAAAGAGATCGTCAAATGCCTTGATAGTGGTATCATATACCCAATCTCCGATAGCCAATGGGTGAGTCCTATACATGTCGTCCCTAAGAAATCCAGCATCACTGTTATTACCAATGAGGCAAATGAGTTGATTCAAACACGCGCCCAAACTGGGTGGCACGTATGTACTGATTACAGAAAACTCAATGCCGCCACGAGGAAAGATCACTTTCCTCTACCTTTCATTGATCAGATGCTGGAACGCCTAGCTGGACGTGCATATTATTGCTTTATGGACGGATACTCTGGCTATAATCAGGTCCCCATAGCCAAAAAGGATCAAGATAAAACCATTTTTACTTGTCCTTTTGGTACCTTTGCTTATAGACGCATGCCCTTTGGGTTGTGCAATGCTCCCGCTACCTTTCAGCGGTGTATGATGGGGATATTCTCTGACATGGTATAGAATTTTCTGGAGATCTTTATGGACGATTTCTCGATTTTCGGAGACTCTTTTTCCGACTGCCTATCGAATCTTGACGCAGTTCTTACTCGTTGCAAAGAGAAGAACTTAACCTTGAATTGGGAAAAATGCCACTTCATGGTCCAAGAGGGAATTGTGCTTGGACGTGTTATTTCACAGAAAGGCATTGAGGTTGACAGAGCTAAGATAGATGTCATTCAAAACCTTCCTCATCCCAAAAGCGTCAAGGACATTCGATCATTTCTTGGCCACGCGGGCTTTTATAGGAGGTTCATTAAGGATTTTAGCAAAATTGCTAGACCTTTAACTCTTCTCCTGGCCAAGGATACGACCTTCCACTTTGACTCGGATTGTGAGGCAGCCTTCGACTCACTTAAACACTCCCTCACTTCAGCCCCCATTCTATCGTCTCCAAATTGGGACTACCCCTTTGAGCTGATGTGTGACGCATCCAACTTTGCAGTAGGTGCAGTCTTAGGACAGCACATTGAAAAGATGCCACACGTGATCTACTATGCGAGTAAGACCCTGAATGATGCACAAATCAACTATACAACTACCGAAAAAGAACTTTTGGCAGTTGTATTTGCATTAGAAAAATTCAGGCCTTACATAATCGGCTCTCCAATAATTGTGTACACAGACCATTCCGCCTTGAAACATCTCCTGGCGAAGAAAGATGCAAAAGGTCGGCTAATACGTTGGATCCTTCTGTTACAAGAATTTGATCTTGTCATCAAAGATAAGAAAGGATGTGAAAACGTAGTAGCCGACCATCTTTCACGCATCTCTTCTTCCCCTGTGACCCTGCCGATCAATGACTCATTCCCCGACGAACAACTGTTGAACGTATCCAATGAACCATGGTTCAGGGATATTGTGAACTATCTTGTCACGGGATTGATACCCAGCGATTGGTCAAAACAGGACAAATACCGTTTTTTATCCCAAGTAAAACACTTTTACTGGGATGATCCATATTTGTTTAAGTATTGTCCTGATCAGATCATTCGCCGGTGTGTCCCGAAAGAAGAGTTCAAGAGTGTTCTTTCTTTTTGTCATGATCAGGCCTGTGGGGGTCACTTCGGTCCTAAAAAGACGGCGGAGAAGGTTTTGCAATGTGGATTTTATTGGCCGACCTTATTCAAGGACGCATTTGACTATTGCAAAACATGTACACAATGTCAGTACACGGGTAGAATCTCCCGGAGGAATGAAATGCCTCAGCAACCCATCTTGGTTGTTGAAATTTTCGATGTTTGGGGCATTGATTTTATGGGTCCCTTTCCCAACTCCTTTGGGAATTTGTACATACTGCTGGCGGTTGATTACGTCTCGAAGTGGGTTGAAGCTATTCCATGTCGCACTAATGATAAGAAGGTTGTCATTAAGTTCCTAAAAGAAAATATCTTTTCGCGATTTGGACACCCACGCGCTATCATTAGCGATAACGGGACACATTTCTGCAACAGGTCTTTCGAGACTCTGATGCGGAAATACGGAATCAACCACCGACTTTCTACACCCTATCATCCCCGAACGAGCGGGCAGGCTGAGATCTCAAATAGACAGATCAAACTAATCCTGGAGAAGACTGTTGCTAAAAATAGAAAAGACTGGTCGACCAAACTGACGGATGCTCTTTGGGCATTCCGAACTGCATTTAAAACCGACCTAGGGATGTCTCCATATAGGATAGTGTTTGGGAAGGCATGTCATTTACCCGTCGAGATAGAGCATAAAGCATTGTGGGCTATTAAGGAAATCAATTTTGACCTAAACCAAGCCTGCAACTTTCGGAAGCTGCAACTGAATGAGCTAAGCGAACTCCGCGATGAAGCTTATGATAACGCTGCAATCATAAAGAATAGGACCAAGGTTTTTCACGATAAAAACATTTTGAGGAAAACATTTTCACCTGGTCAACAAGTCCTTCTTTATGATTCACGACTACACCTTCACGCGGGTAAGCTTCGATCTCGGTGGAAGGGACCTTTTGTTCTGCGGTCTGTATACCCGCACGGGGCAGTAGAGGTAGAAAATGTTAAAAACGACACATTTTTCAAAGTGAATGGACACAGACTAAAGCCGTATTTTTCCACTGACCCCACAGAGGAGCTCCTGTTCTTACAGGAGCCAGTTTATCTTGATTAAAATTCCTCCGTCTCACCTCCAAATCCTGTATATTACCGCATCATCTTTTTGAATGGAGGTGAGTTAAAAGAATAAGTTTGGGGGAGGGTCTTCACTTAAATATTTTTCCCCACTAATAAATTCCTCCCAAGCTTACAGGTTTTTCAAGATTTAGCTGATGGCAACAGTGAGGACACTGTTGAAAACAAGTTTGGGGGAGGTTTGTGCTTAGTTTTGCATCATTTGCATATCATTTGCATAAGCACAAAACATTTCTTTTAAAAACTATAAAAATTTAAAAAATTTCAAAATCCATAAAAATTCTGTGTACATATTTTTGGCTCATCATTTTTTGTAAATAGTTTTTCAAAACCCATAAAAACCTATAAAAATTCAAAAATTTTCAAAACTCATAAAAATTTTTTAAAAAAAATTTAAAAATTTAAAAATATTTAATATTTATGATAATAAAAGATTAGATAGTGAACAATTACATCCATGAGATTAGAAAAATTTAAGAAAACTAAGAAAATTAGAAGTTTTCATATACGAACTAGTAATAAGTAGTTATGAGCCGTTGTCCCAAGGGTTAGTAAGATGAAGGAAGTCACTAATCTGAGGATAAAAATAAGTCTGAAAAATAGTTTCTATTCTGGAAAGCCAAATATTTTGAACGTTGATACCCTGCTATTCGCACTTACACACGTCTTAAAGCCTGGGATAGTAGAGGATACCTTGAAATGCTCGTCTTAAAGCCAAAAGTATGAAGGAAATTAAAAAAAATGATGAATAAAATATAAAGTGGTGAGAAAAATGGACACTGGTTTTGTTATCATCAAGGGCAATAAAAAATGTCTAGCGAGGGTGCCTCTTCACCTAGTGCCCTAAGGCCAACTGGTCTGGGAGTCACTGCTATGCCTGAGGTGGTGCAAGACGAGGAAAATACACCAAATAAGCAAAACACATGAGTAATCGGTCGGTTAGTACCTCAAGAAGTATTAACAGTCTCATGAAAGTGTGTGAGCAAATTCAGCTAAATATTCATTAATTAAAAAGTACTGAGGCAGAAGGGCAAGTGTATGATAGCTTGAATTGAATTCTCCGGGTGTAGGGATGTCCTTTACACACACGCAGGGTGATATGATCGATGTTTGGAATAAAGATAGGAATGAAGAATAAGACGATGTTTTGTTGAGGGAGGACGTGATTTCTGACATTTTTTCATGACCATTAAGATAGGGCTCATGACAACCGAAAAGCTAGCTTAGTTGGAAACCCTAATTTTCAAGGCTTTTCTTTTACAATTCTTTTCTTTAAATGTAATATTCATGATCTTTCTTTTATTATTGGATTTTATGGGTGCAATCCGCTGAAAAACCTCAGGAGACAACACTCCTCCTACTAGGGACACCTAGAGGTTTAAAGACTTGTTGTAAGTGCTCAGTGCGATCGTGTTGCCAACGAAAGTGTGCTTTTCTATTTCTTTATTTTCTCCTTCTCTTTTTAATAAAATAGTTCGATCGAGACGATCGAAAATAAGTTTAGGGGAATTTGATCAGTCGAAAATACTGCATTTCTAACACGGCAATTTCCCTACCTTTTGCAGTCAAGTAGAGGTATCCGGTATTCATATCACACAAATTTGCAAAACACATGTAAAATACTGAATTACTTGTACTGTGTACTAAAACCGGCACTTTTAGGGAAATTGTGTGTTTTTCATGGCATCGCATCATCCTTATATTACGCAACTCTTGTCTGGGGACTAATGCAGGAAATCACAGAAGCAGAGCCTAAAATTGGGAAAAGATCTGATAAAAGATAAGACAACTCAAAGGCTGAAGATCTGGTAGTGATACAGAAGGCCAAATAAAAATCCATACATCATAAAGAGGCCCATTTGACAACCCAAAACCACACAAGAGAGATCAAGCCAAGAGGCTTCCAAACCGCCGCGGTTCCGCGGCGGGAGCTAGCTTGCGCCGCGGAACCGCGGCGCTTTGGTGTGATCACAGCACCAAATTTTGTACACGTGTCTCTTATAACGGCCAAAGCTTCCAGAAGACCCCAGAAGCTCCACGTGGCATATCTAGAAGGCTCGGCTTAACAAACTCTTTGAGGGAAATTCAAATTTTGGGCTTAACTAACTTTTTGGAGGGAAATATAAATCTTTTGGTTAACTAACTTGTGGAGGGAATTCAAATTTCAATCCTAGATCTAGAATTTGGAGGTCTATATAAGAGAGCCTAGATCTAGGGTGCAAATTGTTCAAGAATCATCACCATCTTCAACCCACAAGTTTAATGACAAAAACTTGTGCCTCAAATTCAAACCCCAATTCAACCTCAAGATCAAGATCCCTAGAGCAATTCAAGCAAGAGTGCCTTCAACCTTTAGCAAGCGACGCCGGATTTCAACGGAGCAAGAGATCCACGCCGATCCGCGACTCAAGGAGCCGAGCGAAGCCGAAATCGACGATCTAGTTCCTTCCTTTTGTAAATTCAAGAGAGTTGTAACGAAATTTGTCGATAAATAAAGGTGAATTTTCTATATTCTTGCTTATCTTTTAATTCAAGAATAATGATTAGATCTCAATTTGTGATTGTGTTTGTGATCATGATGTTTGAGTAATCTCCGCTCGTATAGGAGTTGCGACGATCTTTAGATGATGATGATTTAGATATTTTTACAATTCTTAAATCCTATAATGTTTGGAAATTCTAGTTAATCAAATGATTAATAACCTAATTTCGAGATGATGCTTTCTTGATCGTGTTCACTCGAAACTAGGGAACAACTATTAAATATTTGATTAACTAGAAACTAGAATTTGAATGCGATCCATCGAAAGGACAAATGATGAGTTGCGAAATCCCTAATTTCCTCGTAAGATCCTTAAACCTCGATGAAATTGCATCGATCTAGTATCAATTCGTTAATGGATAAGAATGAGTAATCATTAGATCTCATCACATCTATAGATCCGATCTACTCCTACGAGCCATACTTCTAATCTTGATTGTTGATTGGAAATTATCTCTCATCTCAATTCTTGTTTTTAATGTCTTTTCTAGATCTAGATTTTCTTATTTCTTGATCTTTAAATGCAAATCATGAATTGTTTTCTTTTCTTTGCCTTAAATTTTCAACTCATCTAATTCGAAAATTGAACGGATTACACTTTCCCTGTGGACGATCCGCACTTACTAACGCGCTACATCCGACACCGTTATTGATTGTTGTCAAATATTTTTGGTTGTGATTTCTAAATTCTATTTTCTCAAGCCAACACACAACGGAAAATCATTTCAAATCAACCACACTCCAGACGGTATGCTAAAATCTGCAAGTTTCCTGTATGTTTGAAACTCCCGATGTGGTTTTCGCCCCAAGCATTTTATGACCTTGACGGATACCAACAAATCATAAAGCGCAAGTCAAGTTCTATCCGTCATTGTCCTGATTAACTTAGACCCACCCATACATGCCCTTGACGGATGCCAACAAGGCTGCATGACTGTCCTAAATTAATGCATATCCATGCAACAAATAAGTATCATTCAGCTACCGCACACTATGCCTTGACGGATGCCAACAAACATAGCACGAATACTAAATGCTACGTATCTGAAATGACGGAGGGCTACGGCTGGGTTTTTGGCAAAAAACCCGTTAACGTAATGAACTTGATATCGTTGAAGGAACCTGAGTATTTTTGTAAATATATAGTGGCGAAAACTTCTGCTAAAGAGGTCACTCCCTGTGAAGGGATCTCGGCTCTTTCCTCGTCGAATGAGGTGCAGGATATTCCAAACTGAATACCACGATGCAAAGCAAAAATAATCGACTATAGTGAAGTTATTACCCTGACACAAACTTTTACTCAAGGGGTCACTCCCGGTGAAGGGATCTCGGCCCTTGCCTCGTCGAATGAGGTGCTGGATATTCCAAAATGAATACCACTGTGCAAAGCAAAAGAGAATGTCTGTAATGTCAGTTTTTAAAATCTGGTTCCAAAAACATCTTTTAGGTTTTTTATCTTACATTAATTAAAATTAATGCGGTCCCATCAATTTGTAACCTATCACACCAGAAAAGAACGAAAATAAAATGTACGTATATGCCATCCGCATTGGCCACGGGGCCACGTCATCACCCGTTAGGTTACTTAACTAACGACAGAGCGGGGGCTGGACTAGCGTGGGTCCAAAACATATACAACATCTACTAGTATATATAACATTCGTCCCATGCATGATAATAAACAACATCACAGATAACAATACAGAATGGTGGATAATCTTGGAGCCCCGGGTTTCATTTGAGCCACAAATAAAACCCGACGTTCCCGGTCGTGTGGATAGCCTGTGTAATGAAAACCTGTTCCCCCTACGAGTGCGGCGAATAGCCCGCCAGTTCTAGAATGAAGCCCCCTCCGTCTCAGTGCCTTGAGATGCGGGCTTGTTGCCTTCCAGAACCCGTCTATTCGTGCACCCCACCGCGGGGTAATCCTAATACAGAAAATTAAAAATATATACAACCGGTGACATCGACCTCATCCCGGTCGTGCCCCAAAATAATATACAACCCGGCAAAGACGGCAGTCCACATGTCGGACGCTCGCCCCGCAATAACAAATGTACAAATGAATATAAACTGTATTTCTAATATTGCACCACATGCTATCCACCACGACAATCCAACCACGATCACAGCACAAGCACACAACATCAACGCGAATGTCACGTTCGCAGAACCCGTCTAAAAGAACATATAGCAATCAGACGAGTTTTACCGATCGAGTGACATTCCCGGTCGCAGATAAAAGTGAATGTACTGATAATAAAACACGTATCTTAAAATTACGATCGACTAAACTTTCCAAGTGGGCCCAAGTATTAAACCAACACTGTAACAAATCTGGGCCCAAAATGTAATTATTCCAGAAACCACAATTTTTAAACAGTGAGGCCCAGAAGAAAATTTGGCCATGTGGGCCCCAAAACGGCCGTGGATCCGCCGCCAAAATGGGGTTTGTGCGGCGGATCTGCGGCGGTTTAGAGGGAACACGTGACCATTTTTCTTCTGTGGTCTTAAAAACGCCTGCATGATTTTCTGAGACCATAAAATTGATTTTTCGAGCACTTTTAAAAATCGACAGAAACATCATGAAATGAAATGCGGTTTTTGGAATTTTCGGTCGATCGTTATTCTAAACACGTTTGAACTAGCTAGTATAGGTTTTATGGGGTGGCACTGATACCATGTTGAGTTATATTCACGCCCGAGCCTCTTAACGAGGCGGTTTGCGGAACAAAAAATTTTCTAGAGCTTTAAAAGGGGCGCAAAGATAACTTAAAAACCGGATCTTTACCATAAAACCAACTAGCAAACAAAGAGATGCTAACTACTATGAAAAATGATATACCAAAAGATTCGAGTCCTTCGGTCTTCGTTCTTCATCCTTAGCTCTTTACATCCACCTTGAACTTGTTTGAACTCCAACTCCGGCTCCATCGGTCCTCCGGGATCGAGCTTGTTCTCCGGCCTCCTTTTGTCGTAAACGATCCATCCGGGGAATATGATCCATGGCTCTAGCTCCTAACTATGTAACTAAAAGGAGCAACTAGAGAAGTTGGTTTGCTAAACCAAGTAGTCTAGGATGTAGTTTGGATTTCTAAGTGTAAAGCTATCTCTTTCTTGCCTCTTCACTTGATTCTCAACACATGAGAAGGTAGTGAAGAGGAAGAAGATGAAGGTGGAGGAAGCTAGTGAGGAAGGAGAGGAAATGCGAGCTCAAGAGAAAATGAATGAAGCATGAAAGAGAAAAACACACACATTAGTTTTGTGTATGAATTCTTTCAATAAACAAATGACAACCATGCTTCAATAGTAACCACAAATGAATTGAAAATTCATTTGTTGATTATTAAAGCATGGTCATGCCCATTCCTCCCATTCCTTACACTTTACACCTCATTTCCATTTATTGAATAAATGGAAAATGCATAATGAGGTGGCCACCTTCTAGAAGGAAAACTGTAATAAATACGGATTTCCAACTACTGTACAAATATACCGGCAATCAGATAAAAATCCGAACACCCAAAAGAGATAGAATAACACGAAGAATGTAATACTAGAATATATATATCGAAATACATATATGTAAATTATTAAATCAGTACCTGATTTAATAATCCGTCTCAAAACCCGAGCCGGCTAGTATTACAAACTGTCCGATCGAAAATCCGAGTACCAAGTACATCAATCGATCGAACCCTGCACGTATCCAATACGGCTACTACATCGTTTTGCCTGGATCAGGGAAACCCTCTGTGTAGGACTCTAAAGACTCGACAGTACTCTGGCAGTGGGTTTAACCACAAGCACGTCAGCGGCACTAGCTGTACGTAACGGCTGCCCAGGTACCTGTCGAAAAGGAAGGCCGACGAGCAAACTCATCCGGATCTCCTACTGAGCCTATCCGTGACAATATCCATACAGTCTGGTCTCTTCGTCAAAGAGTATCGCATACCGGGTCTAGGGCATGGTGAACGTCAGACCCTAACAACCTGATAAGTCGTGCCGATGTGGCTCAAGACCAATCCGGGAAACTACTGATCAACCTATCAGTAAATTCTATGTGCCTTGGCCAAGGCCTTATGGTCCTGACCAATCGAATCACAGTGCGATATCAACTCCTTATACCGGGAGAGACGAATCCCCGACAATCGCTCACTGCCTCCATGTGGATTGGGACTGAACCCAACCAAGACCTGTTTGCATGACTCAATAGAGCCGTGGTAGGGTTGTGATCAAAGTTCAGTGGGAACTCACACAAGAAAAATGCCGATCTCGGGTCCAAAGACTAACCTGTACACATGTCACCTGAGAACTTCCATCTGACGATAGGTATAGTACCATATGGAAGTTCTCGGCAAGTCCGTCCAGTATACTCACACCCAGTGAGCACCTGTATACGATCTTAGGTGCATCAGACCAATGGCTGCGGGACCAACCATCCCCCGATAGGGTAAAAACGTATACACCAGTCTACTCTGGAGTATCAATGCCCAGTCTCGATACTCACGCGACTAGGAACCATTTAAGGATGTGCTTATGGACTACCCTGCTCCCACAAGTATGATCGCTATCACAACGCAGGTAGTCAAGCAAGATCCTAGGGGCTTTATCAACATGTAACCGCAATATGTAATAACGAGTATGACATATGCCTTGTTAAGATAAAGACAAACCACAATAGTATACTACCGTATCGAGCCTTTATCAATATGTGCAAACCAGATATAATAACAATAAATACACATATTCCGATAAAGACAAGTCAAATAATATACTATAAAACTGAGCAAGATTGTTCTGTACATAAATATCCCTAGTATCCAGATATACATATACAATACTGGCCTCTAGGGTATATACATCCAACAATCGAAACACTAAAAGTGCACGAAACTATGCCGTAAGTATAAGTCAAATCATATACATGCCCTAGGCATGAAATCCAAATCAATATCTCAAATGACATCAAATCAAAGTCCAGTGCAACTGTGGTGCACAAAATGTGTATCACTGCACTGCAAGCATATGTAAACTAAACCGAGTGCAAAAACCAAATCGTGTGCGTACATATGCACAAAATCAACTCAACTATATGAAACCCATAAAATCATAAACAAGTGCAACCAAGGCATGAAAACGATATCAAGTGCAATAACTGTGCAAAAATTGTAAATACTCAGTAGGTGCAACCATGGTGCACGAAAACAAATATCATGAAACTCGGTCATCAAAACTCAATCATGCGAATAGATCGCCTAAAATACCGAAATCAAGTATGGCGGAATAGTCCCGCTCAAGCACATCCTCTAGCCAACTGTCGTGGTCACTCGTAACATGTCTCGTTGACGATGCCGAACTCTGGCCTGCTGGTGTGCGTAAAATGACCACTCCTGGGTCCCAGTCTTCTCGTGCATTATTCCAGAAAGGTCCTGTCAAGGCCTCTCCCAAATCTCGCCTCTGCCGAACTGTCCGGAAGTTATTACCCTTCACTAAATCTGTTTCTTGTTACGAAACGTCTGCATACTCATCACGACTCCTTCTGGATGATATATCCATATACAACACCTCTGCATGCGTATCACACCTCTGATGTCGGCGGAGTGGAACGTCAGCTCATCAAGATCTCGTACGAACCTCTTACTCCACTTTTATCTAATGTCGACTGCTTTGGACTCGTCTCATCGTGGCTATATGGACTGTGCTCCAACGGCTATACTCATATCTGGAGTTTCCCAAGCAATGCATCCCACCGCATAGCATCCGAATGAAGTCGAACCATTCGATCGATTCGTCAAAACCTCATAATCCCCCAAGAGCTCAACATCTTGGATGCAGTTTAATAGTATCGAGTACATACCACAATATCGGTGGACCAGCCGTAGAAGGGCAAACCCAAGCCTCACTAATGGCACTGCGGAACTGCCGCAAACCCTAAGGTTCAAAGGCTTTCACACGGTTATTATGTCGAGTTAGGGTTTCATTCTTCTAGAGGGTCCATAGAATTGCCCGCATGTCTTTCCGAATACTTTAAACTTGGAATATGGGTTTCTGACATTCGATCGCCTCTGTCGACTCTCAACGTATCCGCGTGAAGTCGCCTCTAGCTGGAATCAATCTATCTGATGACCTCGCATCGGGGTAAGCGAATGAAACACATGTCCTAGTCATTCATCCTCGGGTGACTAGCGACCTTCTATCTAATCTCTAAGTACAACTCGTACAGCAATAGCTCCAACATCTGGGGCAATATCTCATCGTTCGCAGCAACAACTGGCTCATTCGTCTGCACGCTGAACAGTACCTCAATCATCATGAATAAGCGATATATCAATGGTCATCACATTCTTGCTGGCCTCTATCAGTGGCTCAATCCTCTGGTGCAAATCTGCACATCCGAGCAATCTCATACAGCGATCCATCAAACGCTCGTGGCGCGAAAACACAATAAAAAGACACACCTCTGCAATCGTGTGTCGTCGGAATTACGCCCTGGTCAGTCCTCGTTCGTGACAAGCTCGTGCTGACCGCAACTCTAGCCATAGCTCTCTGTGCCCGTAAAACCGTGGTAACAAAATCATAACCGGTACCGATGAGGCTAGATCATAGGAATGAATATAATACTGTGCAAGGAAATGTACATCCTAAGGCTTCTTAAACTGAGTTGCGTATCGTAAATATGCCGCGGAACATACGTACGGTACGTCACTCTACTCAAGCTACCTACTCTATCAATCAGGGTCAACCTATGAAACGAAAGCTCGGGTCTAATACCCTCCCGTTCAAGTCTAAGTTCCGTAAGGTCAAGTCTAGGTTCCGAAATACATACCCACCCTAGACTCCGCATAGTCAAACATAGACCCGAACAAAGGTTAAACCTAACGCTCTGATACCAACTTTGTCACGACCTGAAATATTAGCTCGTGACCAGCATTTAAATCACGCGACGTCTAAAGACATAACGTAATTCAAGTAAGCTGAAATTTATTAGTTTGAAAATATGTTTCGTCTTTTAAAAATTTGGGCAGCACCTCCTTTGTATATTTTTATCCAAAACCACAATACATAACAAGAATAATGGCATCCCCAAGCGGGAGCTGGCTCTTCGCCAAACGGCGGATCACAACCACGCAATACAGTATAAATAAGTATACGATGCCCATCGGCGAAGATCAACACAAAAGATAAAGAAAAGCAAGTCATAAAAACCACAAGTAGCGGAAAACCCCTCGCCCTAAGTCTCGCAACCAAAATCCCACTAAGTCTCATTACTTATACAATTTACTAATTTTGATTGATGGAGTTAACTAGATACAATATGAAATATAGATACAAGAGTGGGTACGATACAAGTGTCCCACCTACCAATGCAAAACACCCAAATGCAACTGTGTTCCAGCGAAGCTGCTACTGATCCAAGCGGTCTACCTGCAAGAACCGTGGCACAACGGGGGTGAGTTGCCAACTCGTGAGTAGAAAAATATCAACAAGTAGAAATCGAATAAACAACGACTTCTAGGTCAACTATATCATAAAGGTAATACTATGATATCTAGGGTGACCGGGTCGTATATGTGCCAACAAGGTAGTCAATGTCTATAAGCATGCTAATATCATCCAATCAGATAATCAATGTCTGTATGTATGCGGATCTCGTCCAACCATATGATCAATGTATGTAAATATTATAAAAGTATCTGCATGAAGATATGAGAATATAAAACAACGTGTGTCCCTCACGACACATCAAAACCATGGAACTGGAGTGTCCAACCTCGACACTTGAAAACATCATGAAACCCGTGTCCAGCATCGACACGTAAATCCTCATATGTCTCAGGTGCCGCACACCCTGGTCGGCCCTCATATCCATCTCTCTACTCCGGTCGGTATCCTCCGGATAACCGCCGAGTCCAAATACAATCACCGGTAGGTAGTGCTCCCATGCCAGGCTCATCGTTTACACCTGGAACTTCTTGACCCGGGGTACCTTACCGGGTCCACCATGTACCCGCAATCGGCCTCATCCGCCTCCTCGAATCGGGTTTCACATGTCGCTCTCAGAACCGAGAAAACACATGGTGGACGCACTGAAATATCATATCAAGAGAAACCGGGTTTTTAAAACAGTACATGCTTTCTTTTGAAATCACCACGGTTCTCAAATCCAGAAATCTCATGAAAACAGCATATCTCAATGCGTAAAATCATAAAGCATGATGTATGCGACATATAATAGAAATGCAAGCATATCCGTATATCAGGCAACATGGAATAGTAATATGACATATTAAGGGAAAACCGCTCTTTTAAAATTATTCCAGTTTTTAAATATATCCCGCGGTTCCCAATTTCTCCAAAGTCAAATACAACATCGTCTATGTATGTGCAATACGTATGTATGTAGGCATGAATGCACAAAGATATATATACACAAGTATGTTATGCGGAGAGTCATATCATGATGCAGCAATCCTACTGTGTAGTGACATGGCAATTATCGATGATGAAGTGTGTGAGCCAGCAAATCTATGTACGTGTAACATACGCATCATCAATAATAGTGCAGGTGTACTAGCACAGGTATAAGCAATGCAATGGGACTAATATGAATGCAGCATAAGGTAAATCATCAGCTAAAAGCTATAAGGTGTACATATTTATCATGATCGAGTCGGTGAATCTATCAATCGGCATCCAGCCCAAACAACATCGCGTACGGTATAATCTATCGTACGGCAACCTCTAGTCAAGGGTAAGGATCAATCATCATGTCAACTCATCACGCACGGAAAATCGTCGTACGGCGGCATTAAGCTAATAAGGATCCTATCAGCCTATAAGACAACGAGGTACGGCATAATTGTTAGTGTATATGCCCTAGGGGCCATTATTGTATCATACTAGTTTGTATATTACTTAATGGAAGCTTGGGATATTCACATGTATATAACAGTCTTGCTAAACATGGTAGTATGCTACTTGGTTTTTCTATCTTAATATATGAGTATACGTATTGATAGAGCTCTTAGGATCTTGCTTGACTACCAGCGTTGTGATGGCAGTCACACTAGTGGGGGCTGGGTAGTCCACAAGCACATCCTTTTTCAGGTCCCTAGTCGTAGGATTATCGAGATAGGGCATCGATACTCCGGAGTAGACTAGTGTGTACGCTTCTCATCCCAGTTGGGGAGATGGTCTGTCCCACAGCCGTCAGTACGTTGTACTGGAGATAGTATACAGGTGCTCGTTGGGTTACGGGTACACCGGACAGGACTCGCAGGGAACTGTTGGTTGGTTTTATACTAGTCGTTAGTTAACAGTTCCCAGGTGATATGAGTACAGCATAGTCCGCAGACTTGACACTGCTACTTCGCCTCGAGTGTGTCCCACTGTTCTTAGATTGCTACCCTACTACGGCTCAAAGGAGTTGTGCAAACAGGTAGCAGTTGGGTGCAGTCCCGAGCACTTGGAGGCAGCAGCGGTTAGACAGGATTCGTCTCTTCCGGTATTGGGAGTTGATATCGCGCTGTGTCAGAGAGCCATTACGCAAAGTCCCTGGCCACGGCAAGCGAGATTTACTGGTAGGTTCTAGTAGTTTCTCAGGGTGTAATGGGATTCACTCCGACACGACTTATACCGCTATTAGGGGACTGACACTTGCCGCCCCCCTAGGCCGATATGCGATAGTCTTAGACGAACAGACCGGACTGTACGGAGATTGTCACATCAGGCTCAGTAGGAGTTCGGATGGGTTTCCTCACCGGCCTTCTTATCGACATCTACCTGGGGACCATTACGTACAGCTAGTGCCGCTTGCGGTCTGTGGTTAAACCCACTGCCAGCGTAGTAGTCGAGTCTTTAGAGTCCCACACAGAGAGTTTCCCTGCTCCAGGCGAAACGATATAGAGGTCGTATGGTTTTACGATAAGGGTTTGGACGCATATGTGTGTTTACGCACGTACGACATTCGGACAGTTTTTACTAGCCGGCTTTGGTTTAAGCCAGATTCTAGTATCGGGTTATTGGATTTATACAGTCTAAAGTTTTTCCGTGTTTTCACGGATAGGAGGGGCGTTCTCATAATTTCACGAGAAGCTTCTAGAAGGATGGTGACTTGGGGGTTTAGGTGGCATAAGCATTAAATGAGATTAGTGACTCATTTGTGTGATTCATCCTTGTCATTAATGCATCATAAATGGTTAATGACTCATGTAGATGAATCACTCATATGTATTTATGAAGCATGGTTGTTAAATCATTTATTTATTTATTTGATAAATAATAATGCTTCATATATATCATGAGAGATCATTATCTCATTCTTATTCTCATGCTCACCTTCTCTCTCCTCAAGCTCTCTCTTCAAACCCTAATCCTCCCTTCTCATGTGTTGAGATCAAGGATTAGATAGACTAATTAATCCATATCCTCACTCTATATCACCTAGGTACCTTTGATTAACAACTAAAGAAACCTAGTTACCTCAAGTTTAGATGTGAAGCTTGGATTAGAAGCTCTCGGGTGGATTGTCTATTACATAGAGGAGGCCGAGGAGGAGGTGGATAACGTAAAGAAGAAGGACACGGTTCATTAGGTATAATCACTTCTCATAGTAGTTAACAACTTCTATGTTTCTTGTTAGTTATAGTTTAGCAAAGATTCTTCGGTTAGTCGATGTTTACGCAAAGAACAAGATCGTTTTTCATATTTCCGCCTCCCCGCAAGTCGTGAGGTGTAGTACATCGACTTACAGTGGTACCAGAGCCTCACTAAACAATAATTAACTCATTAGCAAAGTCGTATGAATTTCGAACGCAAAACGAACCGAAAAAGACATCGATATCACTAAGTTTCTGTCGAATTTAAAACAGACTCTAAAAATTTTTCAGGGAGCAGCAGAATAACAAGCAGAGAAATATAAGAACACTGGTGAAAAATGGGTTCCTGAATCGACCATACAGCCGCGGAACCGCGGCCGATCCCACCGATCCGCCGCGGATCCGCGGCCGAGTTGGGGCCGATTCAACCCAGTTTGCTCCAGTAACTCTTCTGTGATATTTTTGTATTTTCTGGAATGTTTATTTTCTGCTCAAGTCTCAGGTGCACAGAGAAGTTTTGGGAGTAGAATCTGATATGTTTGCTTGATCGAAATTATATGATGTTTGCTAATTTGATTATATCTGTGATTGAATAATGTGTTCGTAAACCTCCTCTAACTGCTAGTATGTCGGTTGGCAGGGGGTTGCACATTTCTGTAATGGATTTTACTGTTTGTGGTTATGAACTATATTGGATTGTTGTGATGATTAGCCGGGGTTAATGATGGGTTATTATATTCATTCATTCAATATAATTGTAATTTGTTGTAATATTATTTTGCGGGGCACATCCAGGTTGCGGTTGTAGCCAACGTTGTATTATTTCATTTTACTGTTTTTTTGCTCCTAGGATAGACCCAAGGTGGGGTACACAGACTACCGGGTACGTTGAAGTGTTTAGTGGCCTACTCACGTTGTTGAGGGAGACCGCTTCACTTCGGGTACTTGGCGGGTAGTTTGCCGTACCCGTAGGGGTCTAGGGTGGGGTAATGGCTATTCATCACAACTGTGTAATCCGTCTTTTATTGCAGGCTCAAAGCAAACGCGGATTGCTTGTATATCCAATATTGTTCATCTGAGATCTGGAATGCCTATTATTGCATCTGGCGAATGTACAATATCTATATATGATAGCTATTATACGTCACTTATGTTTTACACCCGCGCTAGCCTAGCCCCGGCTCTGTCGTTAGTTAAGTAACCTAACGGGTGATGACGGGACCCAGTGGCGAATGCAGATGACATAAGAGGACGTAGTATTTTCGTTGTTTTCTGCAGTGATAGGATAATTGATGGGACGCATTATTATAATGCAAAGAAAATAAACCAAAGTTGAATCGTTGGAACAAATTTAAAAGTAACCACTCGGTTATTTTAAAAGAGCAGAAATTTTTAATTGCGGAGCTTTAACCACTCCTTTTAAAAAGCTATCAGGTTCCTTCGGTTATATCAAGTTCACTACGTTCACGGTTTCGCCAAAACCAGTCGTAGCCCTCCGTCATTTCTTATGGATGGTCAGTAGTATTCAAGCTATGTTTGTTTGGCCCTTAGTCAAGACATGGTGTTTGGTAGCTGCTGGGGTATTCATTTGTTGCATAGATAGATGAGTTGGTTTGGGACAGTCGTATTACTTTGTTTGACCCTTAGTCAAGAGTATATACGGGTGGGTTCAAATTAACAAGATAATGATGGGTAGAACTTGACATGTGACTTATGATTTGTTGGCCTTTAGTCAAGGTCATAAGAACATGGGGCAAAAATCCACATCGGGAGTTTCTAAAGAAACTGAAACTTGCTAGTGTTGCATACCATTTAGAGTTTGATTAATGTTGGTAGGATTCCTTCAACATTATCATACGATGATATTTGGATCCCGATCCTACTGTGAGTATATGCTACTTATCAGGAGATTCGTCACTTAACGATCAATGCTATAAACCAAGTAGGTGTCTAGAAAGGTGTCAGCGGGGTTGCGCCCCCAGAGAAAAGAGGTTATTTAATTAAGGAACTTCGCGAAAGCGTTGGAAAACCTCCCTCGAAGTATCGACACTGGCCTGGCTGAACGGTTAAGCAAGTATTGTACAGTGAGAATAGTCCTGGCTAATTCTTCTTTTATGGTTTGAGGAAGGATTCGAGAAACAGTGGGAGCCATCCAGTTTAGATAAATTAAAAACCACTCTAAACTTGCAAGAGTATCATGCTAAAGTGTTTTCTTCTCTCTCTCTCATTGCAGCGACCTTGTGACCATGACTAGGTTACATCTAGATAACAAGTTGACTGAATCTAACTTATATGACTGGCAAAGGTCTGTCCAAATGTCCATTACCTATGACAAGCTGGACCACCCTATTACTACTCAAGATCCCGCCGTCCCAGGTCCAGTTTCCACCGTCACGGATATGGATATCCGTCAGACAAGGGAAAAGGATAAAGCGAAAGCCAAGTGCCTCGTGTTGGCTTCAGATGATGGTGTATACCAGAAGCAGCACAAGAAGATAGACTCAGTTTCCATCTTTCTCCATAACAAAGATTTATATGGAGAGCAATCTCATATCACAAGATATGAGACCTCGAACGAATTAATTCAAGCGAGGTTGGCTGTCGGGTCATCTGTAGGGGACGACGTCCTTACAATGACTAGCTATATTGATAAGCTCAAGGACCTGGAGACCACGTTGAGAAACATGTCATACGCTGACTTATTTCCACAGTCCCTACCCTCTACTTACACCCTGAAAGAAACCAGGGAGACAAAAGCTCTGCTTAATAGGGGGCCTTCTTCTTCTACATCCAGGACGAAAGCAAAGGGTGAAAAGAGAAAAACCTCTATAAAGCCGATATACGGTGTCAGTAAAGTAGGAGGAAAGGGAAGAGAAAAAGTTTCGGGACTTGGTGTAGGTAAGGAGGGGTGTTCCTATTGTTATGGGAACGAGCATTGGCAGAAGGATTGCAGGGCTTTGGAAGCCAGTAGCCAGGATACGAAGCATGTTGTGGCTTCAGCCTCAAGTGTGTTTGTAATTGAGAACTGTTTGTCAATTAACTCTACTTCCTGGGTACTAGATACCGGAGCAGGATCTCATATCTGTAATTCATTACATGCTTTGAGAAACCGTAGAGTTATAAGGGTAGGTGATTTGTCTCTCAAAGTTGCGAACGGAATGAGCGTGGACGCTGAATCCGTGGGAGAATATCGCCTAGGTTTGACAAGTGGGCAGATATTGATTCTACGTAACTGTTTGTATGTACCTAGTTTGACTTGTAATATCATATCAGTGTCCTCACTTTTTAGAGAGGGATATGATTTTACATTCGTAAGCGATGTAGTTCACATCCACCTAAATCAAGTTCTGATTGGGTCCGGTACATTAGATGACGGTATATACGTATTGAGTCAAGCTCAGGTTTTCAATTTCCAGAACACACTTAAAAGAATGTCTCCAGAAATAAATCAGGCTTTCTTATGGAATTATAGACTAGGTCGCATCAATGAAACACGGTTGACGAAGTTACATAGAGAAGGATATTTGAATCCGTTCGAATATCAATCTTATGCTACTTGTGAATCTTGTCTCATGGGAAAGATGACAAAGACTCCGTTTACTGGACACGGAGTAAGAGCGAGCGAGCTCTTGGGACTCGTACACAGTGACGTGTGCGGTCCAATGTCTACACATGCGCGGGGTGGTTATTCCTACTTCATTACTTTTACGGATGATTTTTCTAGGTATGGATATATCTTCTTAATGAAGCATAAATCTGAGGCCTTTGAGAAATTCCGAGAATACAAGAATGAAGTGGAAAACCAGAAAGGAAAAAGTATCAAGACACTGAGATCTGATCGAGGTGGTGAATACTTAAGTGCCGAGTTCCTGGGATACTTAAAAGAGAATGGAATTCTCTCTCAGCTTACTCCTCCATACACACCACAACACAACGGTGTATCGGAAAGGAGGAATCGAACCCTATTGGATATGGTTCGTTCCATGATGAGTAAGGCTGAGTTACTGCGATCTTTCTGGGGTTATGCACTAGAATCAGCTGCATATCTTTTGAACCAGGCTCCAACCAAAACTGTGCCTACCACACCATATCAGATGTGGAGTGGGAAGAAACCCTGTCTTAAATATTTTAGGACATGGGGATGTCCAGCTTTTGTAAAAAAGCAGTATGCGGACAAGCTCGAGGCACGCTCAGTACAGTGTAAGTTTGTGGGATATCCAAAGAACTCCAAGGGATATTATTTCTATTACGCAGAGGAACAAAAGGTTTTTGTTTCTCGTCATGCTCACTTCTTAGAAACTGAACTTTTAGAAAATCAGAAGAGTGGGAGCGCAGTAGAACTGGAAGAAATTCCAGAACCACAAGCTATTACTGAAAGTTTGGTAGAACCAGAAGTTTCAGAAGAAAGGGACGTACCAGCGCCTATCCGCAGAAATAGTAGACAGTCTCATCCGCCCGAGAGATACTACGGTTTTCTCATTGACGGGGATCGAGAAGATTGCATCATTGATAATGATGACCCTACTAGCTTCCAGCAAGCCATTCAGAGCGGCGACTCGGTAAAATGGCTGGATGCAATGCGGACCGAAATGGAGTCCATGTACACTAACAAAGTATGGACTTTGGATATTGCTCCAGATGGGGTAAAACCCGTAGGATGCAAGTGGATCTTCAGAAAGAAGATTGGTGTAGATGGACAGGTTGAAACCTATAAGGCTAGACTTGTTGCAAAGGGTTTCCGTCAAAGACCTGGTTTGGACTATGACGAAACCTTTTCTCCAGTGGCTATGCTCAAATCCATTCGGGTCCTTCTTGCCATTGCTGCCTTCCACGATTATGAGATCTGGCAGATGAACGTAAAGACGGCTTTTCTAAATGGTAATTTGGAAGAGTGCGTCTATATGGATCAGCCAGAGTGATTCATTCAGAGTGGGAGCAGCGGTAAAGTGTGCAAGTTTCTTAAGTCCATTTATGGACTAAAGCAAGCATCACGGAGTTGGAACATTTGTTTTGATGATACTGTCAAAGAATTCGACTTTATCAAGAATCCAGATGAACCATGCATATACAGTAAGATTGTAGGGAGAGTTGTAGTATTCCTCGTCTTGTACGTGGATGAAATTCTCCTAATAGGAAATGATATTCCTTTGCTACAGTCAGTCAAAAGATTCTTGTCACAGAAGTTCTCCATGAAGGACCTGGGTGATGCCACCTACATTCTGGGGATCCAGATCTATCGTGATAGATCAAAAAGGATGTTGGGACTCTCACAGTCCAGGTACATAGACACCATATTGAAAAGATTCAGTATGGAAGATTCTATGCGCGGTAACCTACCGGCTTGTCACGGAATCACCCTCTCCAAAGAGATGTCTTCCAAGACTGATTTGGAAATGGATCGTATGTCGATTATACCCTACGCTTCTGCGGTAGGCTCTATAATGTATGCGATGTTATGTACCAGACCAGATGTAGCATTCGCATTGAGCGTTGTAAGCCGGTATCAGGCAAACCCAGGGGAGAAGCACTGGATAGCAGTAAAGAACATTCTCAAGTACCTGAGGAGGACTAAGGAGATGTTCTTGGTGTATGGCGGAAAAGACCTCCAGATCGAGGCCTTTGCTGACTCCGGCTTCCAGAGTGACAAGGATGACTCCAAGTCCATGTCGGGTTATGTCTTTACCCTCAATGGAGGGGCGGTCTGTTGGAAGAGTTCCAAGCAGGAGACCGTTGCTGACTCAACGATGGAAGCGGAGTACATAGCTGCTTGCGATGCCGCAAAAGAAGCTGTCTGGATGAAGAAGTTCCTCACAGAACTTCAGGTAGTTCCTACCAGTGTTGGTCCAATACCTCTGTATTGCGACAACAACGGCGCTATAGCTTTAGCGAAGGAACCCAGGTCCCATCAGAAGTCCAGACACATCTTAAGGCGGTATCACCTGATCAGGAAGATCGTAGATCGCCGGGAGATCGAGGTAAAGAGAGTAAATACAGAGGATAACATTGCTGATCCATTCACGAAGGCCCTACCTCAGATTCAGTTCGATAGGCTACTCGAGAACATTGGTCTGCGATATGCCAGTACATGGCCCTAGTGCAAGTGGGAGATTGTTAGTGTATATGCCCTAGGGGCCATTATTGTATCATACTGGTTTGTATATTACTTAATGGAAGCTTGGGATATTCACATGTATATAACAGTCTTGCTAAACATGGTAGTATGCTACTTGGTTTTTCTATCTTAATATGTGAGTATACGTATTGATAGAGCTCTTAGGATCTTGCTTGACTACCAGCGTTGTGATGGCAGTCACACTAATAGGGGCTGGGTAGTCTACAAGCACATCCTTTTTCAGGTCCCTAGTCGTAAGATTATCGAGACAGGGCATCGATACTCCGGAGTAGACTAGTGTGTACGCTTCTCATCCCAGTTGGGGAGATGGTATGTCCCACAGCCGTCAGTACGTTGTACTGGAGATAGTATACAGGTGCTCGTTGGGTTACGGGCACACCGAACAGGACTCGCAGGGAACTGTTGGTTGGTTTTATACTAGTCGTCAGTTAACAGTTCCCAGGTAACATGAGTACAGCATAGTCCGCAGACTTGACACTGCTACTTCGCCTCGAGTGTGTCCCACTGTTCTTAGATTGCTACCCTACCATGGCTTAAAGGAGTCGTGCAAACAGGTAGCAGTTGGGTGCAGTCCCGAGCACTTGGAGGCAGTAGCGGTTAGACAGGATTTGTCTCTTCCGGCATTGGGAGTTGATATCGCGCTGTGTCAGAGAGCCATTACGCAAAGTCCCTGGTCAGGGCAAGCGAGATTTACTGGTAGGTTCCAGTAGTTTCTCAGGGTGTAATGGGCTTCACTCCTATACGACTTATACCGCTATTAGGGGACTAACGCTTGCCGCCCCCCTAGGCCCGATATGCGATAGTCTTAGACGAACAGACCGGACTGTATGGAGATTGTCACATCAGGCTCAGTAGAAGTTCGGATGGGTTTCCTCATCGGCCTTCTTATCGACATCTACCTGGGGACCGTTACGTACAGCTAGTGCCGCTTGCGGTCTGTGGTTAAACCCACTGCCAGTGTAGTAGTCGAGTCTTTAGAGTCCCACACATTTCCCTGCTCCAGGCGAAACGATATAGAGGTCGTATGGTTTTACGACAAGGGTTCGGACGCATACGTGTGTTTACGCACGTACGAAATTCGGACAGTTTTTACTAGCCGGCTTTGGTTTAAGCCAGATTCTAGTATCGGGTTATTGGATTTATACAGTCTAAAGTTTTTCCGTGTTTTCACGGATAGGAGGGGCGTTCTCGTAATTTCGCGAGAAGCTTCTAGAAGGATGGTGACTTGGGGGTTTAGGTGGCATAAGCATTAAGTTAGATTAGTAACTCATTTGTGTGATTCATCCTTGTCATTAATGCATCATAAATGGTTAATGACTCATGTAGATGAATCACTAATATGTATTTATGAAGTATGGTTGTTAAATCATTTATTTATTTATTTGATAAATAATAATGCTTCATATATATCATGAGCGATCATTATCTCATTCTCATTCTCATGCTCACCTTCTCTCTCCTCAAGCTCTCTCTCTTCAAACCCTAATCCTCCCCTCTCATGTGTTGAGATCAAGGATTAGATAGACTAATTAATCCATAACCTCACTCTATATCACCTAGGTCCCTTTGATTAGCAACTAAAGAAACCTAGTTACCTTAAGTTTAGAGGTGAAGTTGGATTAGAAGCTCTCGGGTGGATCGTCTATTATATAGAGGAGGCCGAGGAGGAGGTGGATAACGTAAAGAAGAAGGACACGGTTCATTAGGTATAATCACTTCTCATAGTAGTTAACAACTTCTATGTTTCTTGTTAGTTATAGTTTAGCAAAGATTCTTCGGTTAGTCGATGTTTACGCAAAGAACAAGATCGTTTTTCATATTTCCGCCTCCCCGCAAGTCGTGGAGTGTAGTACATCGAATTACACTAATATCACGTACGGCCTATCATCCATGATTCACAACATTATATATATATATATGTGTGTACCTATGTACCAGGTCACATCCATAACGATCTCATATCAGGGGACCGACAAGGTATCAATCATTTCAATCGACTCGCATCCGTATACCAACATATCATCAGATCATCATATTCATCTTATATTCTTTTCATCGCATTTATATATCTCACATCAAGTCGAGTTTAC
The DNA here is from genome assembly GCA_030015575.1 of Agapanthus africanus. Taxonomy (NCBI): domain Eukaryota; kingdom Viridiplantae; phylum Streptophyta; class Magnoliopsida; order Asparagales; family Amaryllidaceae; genus Agapanthus; species Agapanthus africanus. The sequence continues at coordinate 453,585,660 of CM057346.1, read as the reverse complement.
ATAAAAATTCTATCTCTACTATAAGTATAAGTATCTATTCTAACCTACACAAGCGGATTTTAAAAGAAGCGAAACGTAGTTTTGAAAATAGGGGTTACGGTGTTTTTAAGGAAATGATATCATTTGAAAATCCGTAACGTCCCTCAAGGTAACTGTTTAGAAGATACATACGAGTCTTCAGTTTAGAAATATGTATGGTTCGGATGACACATCTACGTCGACTATCTAGTCCTATAGTACTCTGAACGACAATATCATCAAATGTCATCCTCAATTCCCGTCATCACATATTAGCCGTATTATATCACTTCTAACTATTCTTAGTTTCTAATATGGTTTCACTAACTATCATTTAACTCCAACCCTAGTTTCCTAATCTAGGTTTTCTTAACCATAGTCTAATAATCAGTTTCCATCAAAACATTGTGGGGGTGCTATACGCCATCCACCCGACTTCCCCCATGGATATAGATCCACTCACCTGGTCTTCGCTTGCCGAAATCGATGACGCCACGCTCCATCGTATCGGAATCCACGTGATGGTACCTACAATAATAAACAATCGCAATGCGTATTAAAATTAAGGCAGAAAACCAAAACGGCCCACGTTTCGCTCATAGGTTAAAACCTATAGCTTCGCGTGCAAAACACGACAAATTACCCCTATTCATTGATGTACAAACATTCAACAACCAAATACAAAACCAAATATCGAGAATTATCTTTTCAAAATACGGAAAACATAGCCTAAAACACACCAAAGTGCTCCCAGATTTTACCCTAGGCCAAATTGGTCAATTATGCACATACAGGGGGTCTAATTTACTGAAGATAAAGCCTTGGAACCAAAATGAATCAATTCCTCCCTACTCTGGCCGCAAATTGCGGCTAGAATGATTAAATCTACGACCATTTGGTGGAGTTGGGGTCTCGGGTCTCTGTGGTAGCTTCTTGGGTGCCTGCATGTGTCACTGTGTTCGCAAAATTATTTTTAGTGCCTCCGGGTTACTCCAGATTTCCATATACCCTCACAAATCAACATAAAACTGACATAATCAATTCCCAAATCCGTATTTTGGTTTTCTAGGCTATGGTCCAGGTGAAGAATCACCTCAAAAGTCTCATTGACAGCCACAAAACATCATTAATCCACAATTTCACTCAAACCCTCACTAGGATTTTCCAAGTTCACAAATCCACATCTTAAACCCATTTATAACTAAATAGAATATAAAGAAACTTAAAATTATCTAAATGGTAGAAATTATACCTCATGGATGCAACTCAAGAAAAACCCTAGCTCCTCAAAGTTGTCAAAATCTAACTTTTCTTGGTCCAATGTGTAGAGGAGAAGGAGGTGATCAATTTTTGTAAAAGGGGTTTAGGGTTTTGATGGATATTTTGAGATGATACCAAGGGGTGAAGGTGGAGGGAAGTGGGGAAGAAGAAGGAGAAGAAAATGATGGGGGAGGTGAAAATGAGGCAGCCCCCCTCTCTCTCCTCTCTTAATCTCACACACTCTTTCATCTATTTACCCTTTTACCCTTTTCTTTTTTCTGTTCTCATTTCTTTTAAAAACAAACCATAAAATACCCAAACCAACACAAGAAAACAACATGTAAGCAAAATGCAACATGACATGGTGCACTAGCCATGAGAAACTGTAGAAACACGGATTTGGCTTAATCGCGATTAGCAGTGCGCTAATCGGGTTTTTATCGAAACTGCATAATAAAATTTTAAAAATGTCAAATCCTTTAAATATACTATTAAATGAATAAATAATTTTAATTTCCATTTATTTCACAATTATTGGTATATATTTATACCCTTTTTCGAAAACCCCAATTTCGCAAATCGGGCAGTTTTCGGGAAAAATATTATTTTAATATTAAATTCCAAAAAATAATATTTTATATTTTCTGAAATGTTACAAGAGGAGAACTCCGTTGCCAAAAGCATCCAGTTGGGTGCTCGCGGCCACGGTGTTCCGCCTAGGTGCACTTCGTCGGCGGTATCGGGGGTGTGGCCATCTACTAATGTTTCCGAGAAGCATTCGATCAGGATGTCGGGAATCTTGTTGAATTACCCGATTGGTTATTGAAAAGTATTTTCAATTGGAGACTAAAGTGCAATATTTATTTGTTAGGAATGAAATCCGAAGTATGAGATATTCCGGGTTTATGATGTCTAAGGTCTTGCGGATTCTAATTGTTGTAGTTTTCATTTCTTTTCTGGGACCGTAAGTGTAATATGTGGTGTATCGCCGGTTTCGTTGCTATACGTCAACGACAATTGGGATACGCATATTTACTTACGTTGATGACATGTGATGTTATGTGTTGCTGTAATATGTTATATTGGATCGTCGTGATTGAATAGCCGGGGGTTTTTGCGTGAGATGAGAGTTTTTCATTTTCATTCATGTAAAAATTTGTATGTAATATTCTTTTATTAGGACACTTCCGGGTTGAGGATGATATCACCATTGATGTAAATTATTTACTTTTCCGCATTAGGATAGACCTAAGGAGGGGAGCACAAGTAACCGGGTTCTAGAGTCCAGTGGGAGACCATCTCGAGGAGTCGAGACTGGGTCTCCTAACTCTAGAATTGGTAGGGTTACTTGTCGCTCTCGTAGGGGTCTAGGGATGTGGGTTTGGATATTCATCACGACCGTGGAATCCGTGTTTTTTACTGGCTTGATTTAAAACACGGACCTCCTAATATATCCTATATTTCATATGTTGATTTCTGCTGCAATATTCTGTGAGGAGATCATATAATTGCGTGAGACGAATGCTTTATATTACATATATGATATATAATAAACGTTGCTCATGTTTTGCATACGCGCTAGTCCTGCCCCCGCTCTGCCGTTAGTTAAGTAACCTAACGGTGCATAACGGGACCCCGTGGCGAATGCTGATGGCATAAGCGTACGTTCTCTTTTCGTTTCTTCTGTGATGTTTAGGAAATATAAATGATGGGACTTCATTAATGAGATTAATGAAAAGGAAAGAAACCTAAAAATGTTGTAGAATCAAATTTTCAAAAAGGTAGCTCTAGTTCTTGTTTTGCATAGCTGTATTCTTTATGAATATCCAGCACCTCATTCGATAAGGAAAGAGCCGAGATCCCCTCTCCGGGAATGACCTCTTTAGCAAAAGCTAGCAAATGCTACAACCCACTCGGTTTGTTTTGAAAACTATTCGATTTTAAAAAGCGGAGCATAAACCACTCTTTTTCAAATCACCCGATTCTATAACGCTATCAAGTTCATTACGCAAAAGGTTTTCTTAAAAACCTGTCGCAGCCCTCTGTCATTTCAGATAAGGACTATTTAGTATTCATGCTGCGTTTGTTGGATTTCATCATAGTGTACGGTAGCTAATTAGTGCTTATCTGCCGCATATGATGCGATTGAATTAGGGTAGTCGTACGACTTTATTGGCCTTCGTC